>CM061265.1:65100346-66350346 GCA_030848825.1 Tadarida brasiliensis
GAGCAGAAAGAGGCAGAAGCCAGTGTTTAAAAAAAAACAACAACACATATTTCAGGGTCTACAAAAGAGAAAGGTCCCTGGTAAATATCCTAAACTTGCCGCTAAAATTCCAGAAGGGCTACCCCCGAGTGTAAGATACAGAAACAGTCCTTAGGAAGCATTAAATCCAGTCTCAAAGCAACATAATTCCAGACTGAATGAAGGTGACCCATTCCTATCAACACTGCATACCAGAAACTTAAATTCTATCCTCACTGGCTGAACTCTTACAACAGAGCACCACACCCCCACATTTTCACAAGTGAGTTCAAACAAACTTGGAAAGACAAAATAATCTCATGCACATATTTTATCAGAGTATAGAAATTATTTCAATTTTTAATGCAGCATGTATAATATTAAGCACTAAAATAATTAAAAACTATTAAATGTACACAATAAAATAACAGTTTTAATAATAATAATAAAGCTATGTGGAAAATCAACATGAAGAAAACTTTTAAATACTGCTAAGTATACTAAAATTCAACTAGAATAAAAAGGGTAAAATGGTCTGGCCGGTGTGACTCAGTGGTTGAGTGTCGAACCATGCACCAAGAGGTCACCGGTTCAACTCCTAGTCAGGGCACATGCCCAGGTTGTGGGCCTGATCCCCAGTGGGGGGCATGCAGGAGGCGGCCAATTGATGTTCTCTCTCATCAATGTTTCTCTATCTCCCTCTCCCTTCCTCTCTCTCTCTTTAATATTAATAAAGAAAAAAAATGGGTAAAATCACTGAACATCATAGAGGTCTATTCTTTCTAATGATATTTATCAATTTAAAATGATCCCAACCAAAAAAAATATTGGTTAGTTTTTTGGTGGAGTTTTTTGTTTGTTTTTTGGGAGGGAGGGGGTCTTTTATAAAAAACATATTCAAAGGACCTAAATATGTTAGTACTAAAGTTCATAATGAAAAATAATTATGCAAAATTTGCTAGGAAATCCCTTAAGAAGAAAGGCTATAAGGATGGACAATTCCCTAACAGGTATTAAAACATACATAAACATAATTAAACCAATGTGCTCCTAGCTCAAAAATAGGCAAACAGATCAGTGCATACATAAAAAAAAAAGTCAATAGGTAGATCCAAGCACATAGGGATATCTAGCAAATGACCAAAACTGGCATCTCAAATCACTAGAGAATGAAATAATTTTCTTTTAATATAAAAGGTAAAGGGATAATTGTATATAACCATAAAAGAGAAGATCCATAAGTATTATCACATGTAAGAATGAGCTCCAACCAGATTGCAGATCTAAATGTAAAAAATAAAACCATAAAAACACTGGAAGACAATATGGATGTGTGTTTCTCTTTGTCATCATAAGCACAATAAAAGGCAGACGAAAAGTGAAAATAATTGTAATATAAATCGTAAACAGAAAACATCCCTAATATATAATCATCTCTTAAAATTAGGAAATGAGACCAAATCTGATGGAAAATCTTCATAAAAAATATAAAATAGCCTGTAAACATATAGAAAAGTATTCATTTTCACTTAATATAAGAGAATAAAAGAAATGTAAAATAAAACTAGACAGAGAACACAATCCCTCAATTACCAGTTGGCAAAATTTTAAAAGCCTGACAATATACCCTTAGCAAGGTTATCATAAAACAAACACTCTCATATATTGATGTTAGGAATATAAGACCGTACAACTTTTAAAATTAGATCTGAATTTACTTTTTGACCCAGTGAATCTACTTTCTAATAACGTTCCCTGAAGTTACGTTTTTAACAATGTTAAACTACATCTGCACAGGATTATACATTGCATTATTATTTGCAATCATAACAGTCTGGAAATGATTTAAATGCCCTTGTACAGGTTGAATAAACTGTGGTCTAGCCCTGGCCAGGTAGCTCAGTTAATTAGTGTTATGCCCTATGCCAAGGTTGCAGGTTTGATCCCTGGTCAGGGTATATACAAGAAGCAACCAATGAATGCATAAATAAGAACAACAAACTGATTTCTCTCTCTCTCTCTCTCTCTCTCTTCTTTTCTCTCTGTCTGAAATCAATAAATAAAAATTTTAAATAACTAAATAAATAAACTGTGATCTATTCACACAATTCTGTACTAAGTAGCTATATTTAAAAATGAGTACGTATTAATAAATTGATATGTTGTAATTTATTGGAGATCTTGTCAAGTGAAAAAATAATGAACAAAAGAGTATCCATACTATGTTTTAATTTTTGTAAAAACAGGGACATAAAATATACAGGTCTGCTAATTTTTATAAAATAAAACACAGTAAGGGTAAATCAGAAATTTATGTAGGTGTGGGTAGGAATGGAAAAGGGATGAGGAAGGAATAACAAATCTCTGAGGTGTCTCCTTGAGCTGCAAGTCTTGCTAGGTCCAGGAGAGAGGGGCCCTGTTTATGTCCTCCTTTCTTCTTCTGGTCCAGGTGTGTAGAGTTTATTACTGGTCCCAGGTGCTTCCCTTCTTCTGCTTGCACGTAAGAAATATTCCCTTTATTAAACTTTCCTCAATTACTCCTTTTGTTTTGTTTTTTTGTTTTTGTTTTTGTTTTGTTTTTTATTAATTTACTTTTGTTACAGATGTTTCTCCTTTTTCCCCCATTGACACCCTCCTCCCCCTCCCTCCCTGCCCCGTCCCCAGTTTTGTTGTCCATGTCCATTGGTTATGAGTACATGCATACAAGTTCTGTGGTTCATCACTCCCCTCCCCCACCCCCTCTTCTGGCAATTGTCAGTCTGTACCCTACTTCCACGTCTCTGGGACTACCCTGTTCCTCAGACTGTTATGTTCATTATATTCCAGAAATAAGTGAGATCATATGATATTTGTCTTTCTCTGCTTGGCTTGTTTCACTTAGGATAATAGTTCCCAGGTCCTCCCATGTCGTCTCAAAGGATAAGAGATCTTTCTTTCTTACAGCTGCATAGTACTCCATTGTGTATATGTACCACTGCTTTTTTATCCATTCGTCTACTGATGGATACTTGGGCTGTTCACAGATCTTAGCTATTGTAAATAGCGCTGCTATGAACATGGGGGTACATATATTCTTTCTGATTGGTGTTTCAGGTTTCTTAGGGTATATTCTTGGGAGTGGGATCACTGGATCAAATGGTAATTCAATTTTTAATTTTCTGAGGTAACACCATAGTGTTTTCCATAGTGGCTGCACCAGTCTGCATTCCCACCAGCAGTGTACTAGAGTCCCCTTTTCTCCACACCCTCGCCAACACTTGTTGTATGATGCTTTGTTGATGGCGGCTATTCTGACAGGTGTGAGGTGATACCTCATTGTTTTTTAATTTGCATCTATCTGATGATTAGTGAGGTTGAGCATTTCTTCATATGTCTCTTTGCCATTTGTATGTCCTGTTTGGAGAGGTGTCTATTTAGTTCCTCTGCCCATTTTTTAATTGGGTTCTTTGTCTTCCTTTTGTTGAGATGTATGAGCACTCTATATATTTTAGAAATTTATCCCTTATCTGATATATCATTGGCAATTTCAATTACTCCTTTTGACTAGGCCATCTGGTTAGTGTCAAAAACCAAACTGATGTAAATGTCTCATGTATAAAAAACATTTGACTAACTGATCACCCCTATATTTTTCCATCTTTGAAGTTTGTATGTGTGGTCTTCAGCATTGAGGCTGATACCTAACTTCTTTCTTGAATCTATAATATTCAATGCCTATACTGTTACTTTGATTAGGTGTTTGTCCACAAGACTGAGTCTGATATATCAATGACATACTATTATGCACATGGAATATCTCTTTTTTTTTTTAACTTAAAATTTTAGGAACCTAGAAATGCTAGAAGACATAGGAAATATATACATGGGAAAAAATAAGGTCTAAACAGATTGGAAGACAACAAAAAAAAAAACAAGAAAGAAAATTATCACAAAAAAAGAAGGAAAAGAAAATGTGTTTTCAATATTTTCTATACTTTCTGGTTCCTGACCTTAGAGTATTTATACTGTGCATTTAATGTTCTGTTATGTTCACTGCAGTAAATTTACTAAATATTTCTCTTTTAGTTCACATGTAGTTTACTTCCAAATTTTTATTAAGCTGTCAGTTCTGTTTTGTTATTAGATGAAACATCTTCAATTTAATTGTATCTGTACTTTTGTAAGGAATGCTTAATTTTCATAAACAACCAGTGTAGTGTAAATGACCATATTAATCAGAAAACAGTATTCAAATATACATGGATGCAAACCAATTTAGTATATAATATAAACTTTCTTAATTTCCACTCTCATCCTAATTTTTAACACACAAGTAGTACAAAATAATCTATAAAATATCAGAATTGATAACAAGTATCAGCTCAAAATGATTATAAAATATTATTAAAAACAGGTGCATAACTTCACTTCTGGTCTTCAAATAAAAATCCCAGGTTTCAAAGTTTGTTCAGGAGGAATTTGGCACATTGTTAGCATAATATCATTACAGCAGTCTTTGCAAAATGCCAATACCCTCTAGTGTACATTATCAATAAAATCTTCAAGTAAAATGAATAACATTGCCTTTCTCTTTAATGATTACCATTTCTCTACACTCTCACACTCTCCTTGCTTGTTTTAATATTTCCAAGCAGGCAATCAAACAGTGGATACCTGGGTGAAATAAAACATGCTGATTATAAATATTTCTTCATCATGATGCAATCCATAGGAATCTATTTTGGGTACAGGGCTGTAATCCCTATTCACGTTCATGTCAGTTGAAAATTCATATTGATGAAAGAATCAGACCTCAAAGTGGTTCTTATTCTGAAAATCTGTCACAGTTATTGATTTAATTGACATTTAAACTATCATAGCATTTTTTTTAATCCTAACTGGAGAATACTTTTCCATTTGTCTTCAGATAGAGTGGGAGGGAGGGAGGAAGGGGGAGAGAGAGAGAGAGAGAGAAACATTGATGTGAGAGAGACACATCGACTGGTTGCCTCCTGCACGACCCCAGCCAGGGCCAGGGACCAAACTGCAACCAAGGTACGTGCCCTTGACCAGAATTAAACCCATGACTCTTTGGTCCAATGGCCGACGCTCTACCCGTGAGCCAAACCAGCCAGGGCCTATCACAGCACATTGCAAACATACACAGATCCTTACATATCTTCATCAAAGTAAATGATAATAAAGGTACATAAAAAATTTCTAAGTAAAATGGAATATTACATTAAGTCAGTTGCTTTTAGGAATTATCTGGATTAACCCGAATCCCTATTATTTCTGGCATAAAGCCTGGAAGCTTAATTGTGCACCCTGGGAATCCTCAACACTTCCCAGATGCTACAGCTGGTACAGAATGAAGCCTTTTTCTACTTCAATATTAAGCCATTGCTCTTGAGTTCACACTGGCTCTCATGCATATGAACACAAGGAAAATAAAACAGCATACATGATATGCACATTTGGGAACATAAAATAGACATAATCCAAGAAACCTCACTTTCTTAATTTATTGTGAGAGTCAAAGAGCTCTGGTCTTAAAATCGTTATTTTGGAAAACAAAATCCCAACAGTGCCAAAGTAGTTTCCCAGTTAATATGCTCAGCTATTTGTATTTTACTGTAACAATTACATTTTGTAAGTGTTATGTAGGGTAATATTTCAAAAGCAAATTGGTTGTCAGAGGAAATTAAGCACTCCCAAGAAGGTGGATATATCACCTGAAGGAAATGGCTATTTTGTTCTTGCACGTAAACAGAGAGCCATACGATGGAGCGCTTTCAGACAAGAAAGCCTACACCCACTGTTCATTTTTAGACTAATAAATAAATGCATTTTTAAAGAAATACCATGATAAGTTAGAAGCCAGTGTTTAAAGGCTCTACATACACTGATTGAATAGAGGAAAATAAGAAAATACTTTGATGATAAAACTACAGTACAGATTCTGTAAACTGAAAACAAAAAGCTAAAGTGAAATATTAAGATAATAGTTCTGTTCTTAGTTAAGCAGCTTTCCTATAGAGCATGAGGACTTAGGGGTAAAGAAGACTATCAAATTTCAACAAAAGTCAGAATGTGTGCTCAAAGCTTAACACACATACACGCACGCGCGCGAGCGTGCACACAAGCACATAGACGTTCACCACTCAAACTCGTAATCCTCATTTTAGCCAGATATGATGGAAGGAGAACCAGAAAAAGAGAAAATTGGAAGATGAAAAATCATGTATCATAGATACTGATTATGTTATCAGAGAAACCTACACTTGAAACCTATATAAACTTATTAATGAATGTCACCCAAATACATTTAATTTAAAAAAAGAAAAATCTCTAAATAGTTTTTCTCTGTAATCATGTCCCTGTGGCTCTTGGGAAAATGAGGGGGAAAAAAAACAAAATTGAATTGATTTTCACAATTAGATAAGATACTTTCTTTAAAGCTTAGCAAACAACTCCCAAAATAATAATAATCAGAAGTCATATCACTTTATGTAATGAATGGATATTTTCATATCAGTTGTTTCTTATTTTGACTTCCTTGTAATTCTTATTAAAAGTTACATAACTCTCCTAAATCATTTTAAGGAACGGATAACCTTAGGTGACTATTAAATATATAATAGTGGATATACAAGGGTAAATGTCCATTTTCATCACAAGTAGTTAGCAATTTCCACAGTTTTTATAATCAGATAAACCTGCAACATGATTTATTTAATAGCTTGAGGAAATTTTATTTCTTGGGCCAAAATAATTTTTTGGAAAAAAAGTACTAATACTTTCAAGCAGTTAAATTTGAATGTTGAAAAAGAGATTTAAGTTAATTGCCTTTTGTTTTATGATGCTTAAAAATTACTCTTTTAATTTGTTGTTTTGATTTTACCGATTATGATTAGGCTCAGTGTAGAAAATGGGTTAGGTAGTATTTTTCTTTAAAAATTGCTTCTTAAAAAATCCTCAGAACTCCGTTTTAAATTGATAAGGAAATAATAAAGTTTAATTCACTTATGTTGATTTGAATCATATAATCATATAAAACTGTTAATGTTCAACATTTTTTACCCTAAAAATAGCAATATCGTATGCCTTAATATGAGAATCACTATATCATGTAAACATATAAAATGACTACAAAGCTGTTTGTCTAGTCTTCCGGTAACATATTTATCAACTAACTCAACATTATTATGCACTCTAGGAATTCCACGAATTCATTGCTAAAACATTTGCGTAGGGGCAACCAGTATTAGACCTTGTCTACTGGAAGATAAAACTGCTTGGACTCCTGAGACTGCTTCAGCAGAAACCACAACCTCTGCCCCTTCCCAGACACAGGTCTTCACCCCCACAGCTTAGTTTGAACTGAATTGGCCTTTGAGATTTAAGAGGTGAGGAAATATTTGGTTAGGAGAGTCTTCCTTCCTAGTGTCAGGTAAGATGACAGTTCAAGAGCAAAAATAAATTATTTTCAAAAAAGTTATGATATGGATTATTTATCGCTATGTACTGTATCTTCTTTCTTTTTACAGCTCTCTGGAAATGGCATTTAAAATCCTGAACCATGTCTAATTATAAATGTTATATAAGTATAAATATTTATTCTCATTACTTTATACTTTAATTTCTAAACATTTAAGATGATTACAAACATCTTTTAAAAAAATTTTTTTTATTAATTTATTTTTGTTACAAATGTTTCTCCTTTTTCCCCCATTGACACCCTCCTCCCGATTCCACCCCCCACCCCACCTCCACCCTGTCCCCAGCATTGTTGTCTATGTCCATTGGTTATGTGTACATGCATATAAGTTCTGTGGTTTATCTCTTCCCTCCCCCCACTACTCCCTCTTCTGAGGTTTGTCAGTCTGTACCCTACTTCTATGTCTCCGGGTCTACCCTGTTCCTCATACTGTTATGTTCATTATATTCCACAAATAAGTGAGATCATGTGATATTTGTCTTTCTCTGCTTGGCTTGTTTCCCTTAGGATAATACTCTCCAGGTCCCCCCATGTCATCTCAAAGGATAAGAGCATCTTTTATCCTAAGAAAAGTTTATGAGAGCTGTCAGAATCCTACATGTTGCTTTTCTCAGGCTTTAAACATTTAAACTTCTTCAAAAACATGGAATGAATTATCATTCTAAAACATCACTGAACAAAGAGAATGAAAATGTAGGGTGAAATGTTAATAATATTAAAATAAAGTAAAAGTATTCAAAATAAAATTTGGATGAATATTTCTCAAAATCATAATATAAAAGAATATAAATATTATTCAAAGATAGTTATAGTTCCAAAAGATATTAAACTATTAAGCAGATAAAATTTTTGGAGTGACTACTATATTACTACTAGTCTAAATATTGACTCGAGTTACAAAACAAAATATCAGAGGTGGTTATTTGTATAAGAAAATATTTTAATATATAATTTCCCTTAAATGTATAGATTTTTACTTACAGCTACATAACATCTTATTGAAAATTAAATAACCTTGGTAGACCATTTCATATAGGACTCACAATCAGTTGTACAGTACATCTCATTATCATCATCAATTTTTTTTTAACCCTCACCCGAGGATATTTTTCTATTTATCTTCAGATAGAGCGGGAGGGAGAGGGAGAGAGAGAGAAACATCGAGGTGAGAGGGACACATCAACTGGTTGCCTCCCACACAACCCCGACCAGGGCCAGGAACAAACCGCAACTGAGGTACGTGCCCTAGACTCATTGGCTTGCATGCAAGATGCTCTCACCGGCCAGGGCTCATCATCAATTTAATGATAAGAAAAGGTTATCAAATTTGGTATCTCTAACTACATAAATTATCTAACTACATGAGTTAAAATTTTATTTATGACAATTTACATTTTAAACCAGGTTGAATGCTGAGAGACCACTTTTCAAAACATTAGCACCATAAAAAATAAAATACTTAAGATAAGTTAGAGAAAAGGAAAAAGAAACATAGCAATTAACTATCTATTTCAGAGAAATATTCCAAAGATACACAAAAGATGTAAACAAGGGAGTTTGTTGATTTCCTTTATAATAGAACCAATATAAAAGTAAAATCATTGTCCATTAACAAAGAAATAATATATGAAATGTGATTTTATTGGCATTATTCAGACATTAAATGAATGCAACAACTCTATATGTGCTATTGTGAAATTCAGAAATAAAAAATATTTTAAATTATGTTTACATGTTTTAAGTTTGCTGAAAAGGTTCTGTGAGGAAGCAAAGAGAAGCAGAGAGAGTGTGACTGTGGTGAGAGAGACCAAATGAAATTGTGTGCGTTTTGTTATTTTCAAATTTCAATTTTCAACGTTCAGTTACCATGTGTTAGTAAAACACTAATGTCCCAACAACACAGTTCGAATTTTCATTATCCTGCTATATTAAGTATGAGATGTTGCATAAAGTTTAAACTCCACTGGCAGCTCTTCAGTCCACAAGTCATTACATAAATGACAGATGCACATCGTGATCAGTGACCAATCACATTGCTTCTTTCAAAGTCTGTCAGTAGGTGGTCTCTGAGCATCGGTCATTCACACAGCAAAGCCTGAAGTTCTGCTGACTCCTTGACTCTCTGTGAGAAGCCCATGTGGCATTAACAAAAATCAATGATAGCCCTGGCCGGTTTAGCTCAGTGGTTAGAGCATTGGCCCACAGACGAAAGAGTCATGGGTTCAATTCCAGTCAAGGGCACTTACTTTGGTTGTGGTTTGTCTCTGGCTCTGGTCGGGGTCGTGTGGGAGGCAACCAATAGATGTGTCCCTCTTGTGCTGATGTTTCTCTCTCTCCCTCTCCCTTCCTTTCTCCCACTCTATCTGAAGATAAATAGAAAAATATCCTCGGATGAGGATTAAAAAAAAAAAAAAATCAATGATAAAATTAGGCAATTTGACAAACAAAAATAAAAATCCAGCGAAGAAATGAAAAGTGATAATACTGAAAAGAAGGGAATTATAAATTAAATTGATATATTGAAGAAATATAGGGATATTGATGCTGCCCCCATTGTAAAGACCCTATATAAGCTGCCAGAATATCGCGCTGAAGCGAATTTAGAGACATAACAAGAAAAATTGATGCAATGAAAAATACAAAGATGTGCCAGCACAAGCAATACCTGAAAAACCTTCACATTAAAGGAACACTTGGGTTACTTCACAATACTTAAAGGGCCAGATTTGGTCCTTGGACTGTTTTTGTATGACCTGTGAACTAAGAATTTTTTTTCTTTTTTATTTCTTACATTTCTAAAGGATTGCAAGAGCATAAGGAGGATTAGGAGGAGGATAAAGAGGAAGAAAGGAGGAGGAGAACAACACTTATAGCCTGCAAATCCTAAAATATTTACTACCTGGCCTCTAATAAAAAAAAGTTTGCAGGCCCTTCTTCAGAATATTGGACATCAACAGGAATGCAATAGGAAAAGGTCTGGTTAATATGGTTTGAGAAGCATATTATGAAAGAACTTGGATGGCAATGCAAATCATTTGCACACTGTCCCATGAAGGGAAAGTTATGGAGGGATTCAGGAGGGCCTGCTGGATTTACATGTCTAGTGTGACCACTTAGAACTTACACATATGTACTATACCTATTCTGTCCTGATAGCTCTTAAAGCTCCATGTGGTGGTCAGAAACATTCACCAGAAGTTGAGGTTCTCCTATCTCTCTGCCTAAAGCTATGTCTGTCTCAACATGAAAATCCTTGATTTTATAATATAAGGTGAGTATATTGCTGAGGTGATGTATACTTTTCAAGGATATAAACACTATATTTGGCAGGGCTACTGCCAAAGGTCCAGGCACATAAAATCTGGAATTATAAATCATCATTTCTCTAGGAGTATTTGTAAGCTTCAGAAATCACCAAGACAAAATCTTAAGAGGGCTACTGAATAAGCCACTTAAGAAATGTATTATGTACATAACATTTTATAAGATTATTGTATCTTAAGAATATATTGATTGTATAAATTGCAGGGGAAGACCTAAAGATTGGCTGTCAGAACAAACATTGTAGATTTTGGAATATACATTTTTCTAGTTCAGTTGCTCATTGTGAGAAAAAAATCCTCAGAATTTTATTGGCATAGTCTAACTTATTTGCATTATCAGTTTATCCTTAGGATAATGTTTCTGTTTTATATGGACAGCCTTCTTATGTAGATATATTTTAAACTCTTTCTATAAAAGATGAAGGACTTAAAAGCATGATGAGTGTCTGATATGGACAACAAAACAATCTAAATCCTGTCCTGAGGGGTATTCTTTAAACACTAACCAACTACTACTGGTGTCTTGACCTCTTAAATCATTACTCCTGTCTCATTAGACTAAATGTGTAGAGTTGCATGTTTTTAAATGCCATATTTTACTTTTCTGAAACAAACAATAAATAAAACTTTGATTTATTGATGTCCCTGCATATGCCTTTGGATGACATTACTGGGGTTGTCACTTAAAATTTTAAACTGACAGCCAGAGGATGGAAGGAAAGATGTCTGCCCAAGACCAGAAATCCAGAGATGCGGGGTCTTAAGCAGCAATTAACTTGGAAGTACAAAGTCTGAACTATTGTGATAATTTTGAAGATGAGAGTGCTCACACACACACACAAGAAAAAATATTTAAATAATTGACACATTTTAGTGAGAATTTTGCATTTTGTAGATAATGCCACATTATGAAAAAATGTTTTATATCTAAGAATATTTTTTACTCAATCTTTTTTTTTCTAATTTTGCAAATTTTTGAGCTGAGTTTGTTTACCCTGGAAATATTGTCAGAATAGACAATTTCCTCCTCTTAATAATTTAATTTTGTATATTAAATAGGTTGCAATAACATTTTGTTAGGATTAATATAGTAGCATTTTTATGTTCTTCATATTCCTGAAGGGGTACCCACACTTCCCATTTTCCCAAATCAGAAGTACTTTAACTGAAATGATCAATTTTCTATCTTGTAAGAGAACCAAAAAGATCAAATTCTACAGTTTCACAGAGCAGATAGAAAAAAATCAGTAAAATAATTGTTAAGCTATAGGTAAAATAACTCATCTGGAAATTTTTAAACAACAAAAATTGACACTGACAGATACATTCTCAATAATGTATCCTGTCATTCAAGACTCAAGGTGATCTGAGCTGAAAATTAGATAGTTTTAGTTTGGTGGAAATTTTAAGTTTCAATAGAAGCTCAGGTCTGATCTCTGACCTCAACTGGAATTTCAGAAAGTGTCCTGTCAAAGTCTGCAAAAGGATGAGAGGATTTTGAAACAAGTGAAAAGTAGTTTCCGAAAGGTTACTCAAAACAAAAGAAAACATGCAAGAGGCAGAAATGAAAGTTTGGGGTCAAACTGTAAAGGGATGAAAAAAGCCAGTACAAAAATAATAAAACGTATAAGAATCAGGAGAGAATCAAGTTTTAGTTGGAGAGGAAATAGCATCCTGTGATACTATCCTGGCAATATCTCCAAACAATAAGGATCATAAGAGAGAAGTTATTTGTCTCATCTCCTGGACTCATATATATGGCTGCATATGAATAGATGCAAGCCACAGGCAGTACAACCTGGTATATACCTCAGTTTTGGGATTACTATTACTGAAGGGTTAATTTAAAATCAAATGCCTCACCCTGGCCTGTCTGGCTCAGCAGTTAGAGTTGGTTAGAGTGTTGGCCCTTGGACCAAAGGGTCTTGGGTTTGAAACCCAGTCAAGGGCACATACCTGGGTTACAGGTTTGATACCCGGCCCTGGTCAGGGTCATGCGGGAGGCAACCAATCAATGTGTCTCTCTCACATTGACATTTCTCTCTCTCCATCCCTCTCTTCCACTCTTCCTAAAAAATGTCATTTAAAAAATATCCTCGGGTGAGGATTAACAACAACAAAAAAATCAAAATAAAGGCATCTCTTCATATTAGTATAGAAGCAAGTAACACAGCCCCCAACAAAATTAATTTAATCCAATAAAATATTCTTGAATTAATAATAAAAATTTCACCCTTTGAGACAGCATGGACAGACCTGGAGATTATTGTGCTAAATGTAATATGTCAGTCAGAGTAAGATAAATATCACGATCTCACTTATATGTGGAATCTAATGAACAAAATAAACTGACAAACAAATAGGTCTAGAGACATGGAAGCATGGAACAGACTGACAATCTCAGAGGGAAGGGGATAGGAGGAATGAGATTAACCAAAGAATTTATATGCATATATGCATATCCCACAGACACAGACAATAATGTGGTGAAGGCCTGGGGTGGGGCAGGAGCTGGGCAGAGGGGGGCAAAAAGGGAGAAATTGGGGGACATCTTTAATACCCTCAACAATAAAAATAAATTTTTAAAAACATTTCATGTAAAGTAAATAATGAAAATGAAACTATAGCTGATGCAGACACCCAGACAATGTGGCTACTTGTCTCTTGGCTCACAGACTCTCTTAGAAAAATGCTTGTAAGGCCTCAAGCTCTTGCTTGCCCTCAGGTTCATATATAATGGGGACGAACATCTGACTCTGTTTCAGAAGTCCAAGGCAAATCTCGTAACTCTTTATTGGCTCCAGAGGGAAATCAGCCCAGTGTAGATATGGTATACAGATGGACTTAAGTTTGAGTCAAATGCTTCACTCCTGGGCCAGGCCTCTGTCACCTAAAATGCACTGACCTAGAGTTGAACAGATAGGTAGAGGCAGTCTCCAAATTAAACATACAGGCTTTTGTTCATGAACTCCAAATAGATTTAATGTTGGAGAGGCAGATGTCAAAAACCAATGCGATGTCTCGCTAGTTATCTTGGGAATGGGAAATTAACATCAATTCCAATTTTATTTCTCAAATTTGCCATAAAATATCTCTAGTTACTAGAGTTTAGCTTGAGTGAAGTGTTTTATGACAGTTAATTGCTCAGGCTCTAGAGTTAAACACAAATATTACATCCCCTTCTTTCTAATCATTTGATTCAGCAGGTTATTAAATCAAGATTGCCATTATATAAAATTGATATCTCAGTAGTCCCTATTTAATGAGACTTTTGATAAATAAATGAGAAATGTGTGAAACCTCTTCATATGAAAACTAGCTCATAGTTAGTGTTATACCAATAGGAGACTATACGTAGAAGGGATCATTTAAATTCAAAAATAGTAGAAAACCTTGGTAAGAAGTAAGAAAAATATAAGTAGTTGGGAAAAGGAAAAATGGAAGCATCAGGTGTGAAATTTTATTTCTAAATGTCCTCATCAGAGAGGATTAAACATTTTTTAAAAGACAAAACACTACGTGGTTTGTTCATGTGAAAACATAGCAGTAAGGAGACATATTGCACAATCAGAAGTTAGGTGAACAAAACAGTAAATTATTTTTTTATGTCTGTGCTTAGTCCTACATGCCCATCTATTCAACAGATGCAAACAAACTAGATTCCCCCCATTTCATGATTCCCACGTTCCACTGATTATTTTGGGACTTACTAAATTGATTCAGGATTTAAACTGTATCTATTGAAGATTCAGTTCCTTCACCTTCTATTTCCTTGCAGTGACATCTATGTTCACTGGGGAGAGTAGCTTACATAAGTCATAGGGGCATCCAGTGCTCAGCGGCTATTTGTCCTTGTGGGATGTCTTCCACTGTGGTGTGTTATCCCCACAGGCTCTCATTTTCCATCAATCCCTGAGAAGTGATATACTGGTCCATCTATTGCACATGCTCAATACATCTTCAAACCTTGAGTCCTACCTACCAGAAGTTCAAGGACATTTTTGGTCTCTTTACATTCAATTAAACCATTTAAAACTCCCTGAGAACACTGAAAATCTCGGCTTGCTTCCCCAGGCAACCCTGTGGTGCAGAGGTCTGTGCACCTTCTCAGCTCCCTGCCTCCCATACACACTGGTAGCCGTCGCTGCTCCATTGCCGTGGAGCCATGGTGGACACTGGCTCTTTCACTAGGATTAGGATCACCCCACTTTCAGGATCTCCCCACTACTACATGGTAGAATATTCTGACAAAAGACCAGTCAAAGCCAAAACATAGACAGAGCTTGTTAAAGTCCTTTTAAAGTCTTATAATTTTATATTTATCCACATCTTTCCCCGTCTATCTTTTCCTAAATGTACTATTATGTGATATCATTTAGTTCACTTAGTTTCTGTGAACTGGGATTAAGTTGCGATAAATCGTCATGACTTTTTCAACCCAAAGTATTTACAGTATTTGGACCACAAAACATATATTTGGCAATTAGAATTCTTTCTAGAATAACTGCAGTAAATAGTTTTAGAGTTCACCCTTTGTCCTGCACCCACAGAAATAGCACAGAAAGAGAAGACAGAAATACAATAATATTCATCTGCAATTGAAAGTACCCTTTTTAAAAATATCAACTCAAGTGGGAAAAGATGTGCTACATTTTAAGATCAGATGTTTATTGCATGTAACAGATGTTCTTGATCTAACTAGCCTAACAGTAGTCAGAATATTACCAGAAAAGCTGCCTCCTCCTGCTTGTTGGAACTTGAGACCACTTTAAATTTCATCTAAATCATTTAGCTGTTCACTAGGAATTTTCATCTCATAACACCTACCAATTTTCTTTTTTCCTGCTCCAGTTCACTTTGGCTAACTCTAGAAGTTTTAAAGCTTTGCAATTCAAAGTTTGATCTGTGGACTAGCAGCATCAGTATCATGTGGAAATATTTTCATATGCAGAATGTCAAGCCCCACCTTAGACCTACTGAACCAGAGTCTTCAATTTAATAAGATCTCCAGGTGATTCATTTGCATTTTAAAGTTTGCCAAGAACTGGATTAGATGACAAAAGTGGAACTTATTTAGCCAATTACTAAACTAATGCCAATAGGGCTAGTGCATGCCACCAGTACCATATGGGCTGGTTCCTGTCCATGTCCATACTGAAGCAGCTTATGTTCAGTGTCAAAAGTGCTGATGTTTGCTCCTAGGGCATTGTCTGCCACTGTAACACACAACTGTAGCACCACCTCCTATCACACTGTAGATGCTACTTACATCAACACTGTTAAATGCCGTGTGTTAATGTTCTGTGTTTGCTTATTCTTAGTCTCACTGAAGCAATTCTACCCCTAGATCTGAAAACTATGAATCTGAAACAGCTAGTTAGGCGCAGAGTGACAGAAATTTATTTAGAATTATACCCGCCCCCCTCTCAGATATTGGACAATTGTCTTTAATGTGATTGATATGTAATCTCTCTATTCTGTGGATGAATTTTTCCCTAGAAAACTCCCTGGTGTTTAAAAATTCTAGTCCTACTGATGTGCCCAGTCATACCTAAACCCTAAATTGACATATCTTTCTCAAAATCTAACCTCCTTGAACATTTTAAATATGTGAATTTTTGTGAAATAGAATTGGAGATATTTAGACTCACCAAATTGGTTGTTTACTCTTTATTTGATTTTAAAGAGAGGATTACTTTCACAGATCAATGGAACATATTAAGTTTCTGAATGATGGTGTATACTTTTCCATAATATGGGCAAATGGTTTTTTCTTTAAGAAAATAATCTGACACTACTATAAAAGGTAAATTTAAATAGAATTCTTAAAATTATTGTATTGGCAATCATATAAAAAATAAAGCAATAGATATTTATATCTCAGGACATAACAAGAAGCTTATTACATAGTTCAGTCTTTCAGGAACATAGGATGAATCAGAATACATAGTTACATTCTGGAAAAAAAAAAATGACTTGCCTCACTCTGGCCAGTAGTATGGCTCAGTTGATTGGGTGTCCTCATGCACCTAAAGCTTGCAGGTTCCTTTCCTGGTCAGGGCATATGCCCAGTTTGAGGGCTCAGTCTCCGGTAGGGGGCGTGCAGAAGGCAGCTGGTCAATGTTCTCCACATCAGTGTTTCTCTTTCTCCCTTTCCCTTCCTCTCTCTTTAAAAATCAATAAGTACTCTTTTTTAAAAATTGTGTGTCATATAATGGCAGACGATATGCTTTATAGTTACAGCAATCTTGAGCAAGGAAGTGATATAAATTATAAGAGAAATACTGGCCAGTTTTTAAAAGGAGGTTTCAATGTAATAATTAGGGAAATGCAAATGTATTTGAAATGCCAAGGAGCTTTACATTTTTGCTTTGGTGTTAGTTTTCTAAAGACCTAGTTTATGCAAGGATATTTTTTCTCCATAGTTTCAACCTGTTAGGATCCTCTCTTTGTTGACACACGGCCACAGCAGCAGCTCATGATAGTTATTAATAAAATGTGTTCAAATTCTAGAATATCTAGTATAGTGATATAATTCTAAAGAGTTTTTAATAACTGAACAGACATCAACTTTCTTGGACTCTCAAGATAGGTTAAATTTCAAATGTAAAATGACATTCTTTCTACCCATATTCCTTAGTATTTTCATTTCTTTGGCAGGTTCTTTAAAAACAAAACAAAAACAAATGGAGTAAAAACAAGACACAAACTGCAAATTTGTCATGTAATAGAAACACATAGAATACTCTCTTATGCTATTCTTTGGCCGTACACAGATATGTATACCTCTCTGAATATGTGCATCGTAGAGAAAGGTATATGAGAAGTTTATTTTGATAGTCTTCAAACATTTCTTCTTTTATCTAAATAGGAAAATTAAGGTTTTCCATGAGTAAGTTCATAAACAACTACCTTTGTACATTCTTCTACCAAGATGAGAGAAAAACAGAATGAATTAGGCATTATATAAAATCATCACTCCTCTACACACAAGGACTTTGTCATTTGGAAGCATACCCTCTGCCACCAATGTGATCTTGCCTCCTTCCCTGCACAGCTTCTGTGTATTTTAGAAACAACTCTATGAACAGAGAAGCAAAGGTTACTTTTACTGAGAAAACATTAAGGTAGAATTTCTTTCTGATACATAATCTCATATGTTTCTTTTTTACTTTTTTCATTTTGAGCAGGCACTTCAATAAAAAACTAGGATCACAAGCAGATCTAAGGTTTTAATAGGAAGCAAGTAAATAGATTCGTTCTATGTCCATATTAACATGCTACAGAATTCAAATATACTGTTTGCTTGTGTTCATTCCTAGTAAGAAATTATCTTCAAATATTAAGGACAGTTAAACAGACTCTATAAATACTCATACATATACCAAGAAATTAAATAAATCTAGCCTTATTTAAGAATGCTTCCATGATTTGGTAGTTGATGAAATGTCAGCAAATGATAAAGGGTTATTTGGGAAACCTCAAGGCATGGTGAGGGAATATTTCTCTATCAGGAAATACCTGTTCTAATGGTTTGCACATCATGTGAAAAAAGGCAGAAAATGGATCTGCTTTTCCTTTCTGACAATACAATAGAGTATCTTTTCTATTGTATTGGAAGTATTCTTTGAGAGGTATTTCACCCAGCTGTAAGAAGTAAGCTATATTACCTCCCTGTTGAAAAGATGAGGGATGGTATAATTGGAAGGTTAAATGGTTTGCTCACCATCTCATGCTATGTTATTGGCAGAGGAAATATAGGAGTATAGCCTCTGGACTTTAAATCTGTTGCTAAGCTACTGATCCACAATAGCTCCCAATTGACTTGAGCTACAGACTACCAGAGAATTGGAAGACTCAAAAAAGATCATGCCTCCACTGAAATGGAAAGTGGGAAATGCTATCAACAGATTGCCCTTATACACAAACCATTTGATCACTCTCCTCAAATAGATTCCTGTACTTGTATATTCAATTTATTTTTTAAATCTTCATATTATCATAAATAAATTCCTAGGTGATACTGCAGTATCAATATTCTTTGGAAATTACTACCTTAGCTCACCTCAAATAATCTCTTTGAAATACATGTAAGTAGAGGAAATTTCTTAAAGTAATTTTCATATTTACTTAACTTCAGTTTATAATAAGGCATTGTGACTGTAAGACAATATATGTTATTATGCATCTCACTCCATTACAAAGGAAAACTGAAATAGAATTAATACTTTTCTTTCACAATTCAAATAGTAAATATATTTTTATTTAAAATATGCAAGAAGCCCTGGCTGGTATGGCTTAGTTGGTTGGGCATTGTCCTGTGCACAAAATGTTGCATGCTCGATCCCTGGTAGGGTGTGCAGGAGGCAGCCAATTGATGTTCTACACACCAATGTTTCTATCTCTTTCTCCATCTCCCTTCCTCTCTCTCTCTCTCTCTCTCTCTCTCTCTCTATATATATATATATATATATATATATATATATATATATATATATATATATATATGTTGTGTTTTTTTTTAATACAAGTCAGGAAAACTCAGTTTTGATTAGAACAGTCGAGCCAGAAAAATGTCTTGATGTTCTTCTGTATCTTCCTACCAAAATATAAAGATGGTTTTGATTCATTGATATTTGCATTTTTAATTCACTGTCCACATCTTAAAAGAAAAGAAAGGTCTCTATCTCTTCCCATATTGTACTGATGAGTAAGAGTTAATGGCAGAGAAGAGAGAAGAGATTTATTCCTTTTCCATGTACACATCTTGCTTCTACAGTTGATCTGACCCTTTTGACCACCTCTGTTGACTTCTATTCAGTTTCTCCATGTGGAAAGGCACAAATCTCCAGGATGATGTTATGGACAAGAGGAACCCTGTAAGCTGCAGAGTGTAGGATTGCTCAGCTCTAAGGCTGAGTTCCACAGGTACCAGAGCAGGGAGCTATACAGTAGCCCCCCCCAACCCTATATTCTTGGGAGACATGTTCCAAGGCCCCCCAGTGGAGGCCTGACACTGTGGATAGTACTGAACACTATACATACACTGTTTTTCCCCATACAGACATACTTCTGATACAGTTTAATTTATAAATTATGGCAGTAAGATATTAACAACTAAAAATAAAAAACAAATATAACAATATACTGTAATAGAAGTTATATGAATGTGGTCTCTTTCTCTCTCTCTAATATCTGGAACTCTCCAATTAATATTTTTAGACTGTGGTTGACTGTGGGTAACTAAAACTTCAGAAAGCAAAACTGTAGGTAAGGGGGAACTGTTGTAATTTTTTGGAGACCCTGCTTTCTTTCAGTCAGAGACAGCAGCCAGCGGAACATGTAAACCACGTGACTGTGCATGGTATGATTTATTAGTGGCACTGAATTAAGTACAGTCAGTGACTGAAGAAACCCTCAGTACTCAGGAGCCCTGCAGGGGTTGGAGACTCTAAGCAATATTTTTATACCTAAATTAATAATTTTCTTTTTTTCTGTGATGTCTTTATCTGGTTCTGCTATCAGGGTAATTGTGGTTTTCATAAAACGAGTTAGAGAGTATTTCTTGTCTTCTATTTTCTAGAAGAGATCACGTAAATCTGGTGCTAATTTTGCTTCTAAATGTTTTGTACAATTTTCCAATGAAATCATATGGGCCTGTTTTTCCAATAAAACCATTTGGGCTTATCATAGACTTTTTAATTGTGGGTTAAATATCTATTTTATATTGGATAAGTTGGTCTTTTGTTTTTTTGTTTTTCTTTAATTAGTCCATTTTATCTAAGTTGTTGAATTTATGTGAGTAGAGTTGTTCATAGCTTTCTCTTATCTTTTTAGTGGCTGTGGAATCTGTAGCTATATCTTTGATTTATTCCTGACGTTGATAAGTGGTGTCTGTCTTTTTATCTTAGTCTGTCTTTCTAGATATTTATCAATTTAATTATTAAGGAACCATTTTTGTTTTCAATGAGTCTCCATGGTTTTTCTCTTGAAGTATATTTTAAAATAAAATATGTCTTTTGTTTAACGTAACACCAAACAAATAAACAATCCAATTACAAATGGGCAGAGGACCTGAACAGATACCTCTCCCATTAAGATATATAAAAAAGATGTTGACCCTGGCCGGTTTGGCTCAGCGGTTAGAGCGTCAGCCCTCAGACCAAAGGGGCAAGGGCTCAAATCCCAGTCAAGGGCATGTACCTAGTTTGTGGGTTTCTTCTCCAGCCCCAGTTGGGGTCGTGCAGGAGGCAACCAATCAGTGTGTCTCTCTCACATCAATGTTTCTCTCTCTCTTTCCTCATCCCTCCCTTCCACTCTATCTCAAAAAAAAAAAAAAAAAATCAATGGAAAATTTCCTTGGGTGACAATTAACAAACAAACAAACAAAAACAATGTTCAACCTTAGTAGCTAGTAGGGAAATGCAAATCAAAACTACAATGTGATACCACCTCACAGTTATTAGAATGGCTATTATCAACATGACAGGTAATAACAATTGTTGGAGAGGTTGTGGAAAAAAAGGAACCCTCATTCACTGCTGGTGGGAGTGAAAACTGGTACAACCTCTATGGAAAATAGTATGGCAGTTCCTCAAAAAACTAAAAATAGAGTTACCATATGACCTAGCAATCTCTCCCCTCCATACCTACCTAAAAAACTCAAAAACAGCCCTGGCCGGTTTGGCTCAGCGGTTAGAGCGTCGGCCTGCGGTCCAGAGAGACCCGGGTTCGGTTCCCGCTAAGGGCATGTACTTCGGTTGCAGTTTGTCCCCTGCCCTGGTGGGTCATGCGGGTGGCAGCCACTCGATGTGTCACTTTCGCATCGATGTTTCTCTCTCTCTCTCTTCCTCTCTCTCCCTCCCACTCTATCTGAACAAAAAATGAAAAAAAAAATGAAAAAAAAAACTCAAAAACATTTATTCTCAAAGATTTATGGACCCCTATGTTCATTGCAGCATTATTTATGATGGCCAAGACATGGAAACAACCCAAGTGTCCTTTGATGGAGGACTGGATAAAGAAGATGTGGTACATATATACAATGGAATACTACTGGGCCATAAGAAAAGATGAAATACTGCCATTTGCGACAACATGGATGGACCTTGAGAGTATTATTCTCACCAAAATAAATCAGACAGAAAAAGTTAAGAACCATATGATTTTACTCATATGTGGGATATAACACTGTAATTCATAGACACAGACAGACAACAATATGGTAGTTACCAGAGGTAAGGGGGAGGAGGGTCATAAAGGGTAAAAGGGGCCAATTATATGCGATCATGTATCATAGAAATGTACCCTTTGAAATCTATATGACCCTATTAGCAATGTCACCCCAATAAATTTATTTTAAAAATTTATGTTGATAAGACAGTGTTGTAAACCACTGAAGGCTTTAATTTTCTTCCTTTATATTGAATGGCTAATTTATAATGGCTTAAGTTAATTTTGCCACATGTTATTAGCTTGTGCAGAAGTTTAAATATACTGACACAATAGGATATTTCAATTAAATTGTTACTGTCGTCAATCCCAGCTCTTAATTTATGGATAGTTAGAGGTTTTTGAGATAAAAAGTTAACCATTAAATAAGAGGAAAGAAGCCCCAATAAGACATTTTCAATGGAAAATCAATTTTAGTTTTACTTAGTGAGCCAGTTCTTTCATTAATAATATTTTACTATAACTAACAGGAAAATATTTACCACATGATTATTATGATAAGACTGTTGGCGATATAGAAAAACAGATGAGAGAAACAGATTCACTGTGGTTTGCAGACTTATTAGAGAAATATAACTGGAATTAACTTATTAAAATACAGTATTTCCATGTTTATATGTGCCAGGCTCTTTAATAATTACATGATACCTTTAGAGGATAATTTATTTGAATAAATATTCTAGTTGTTCTAAATGTACTATTAACATAATTTGTACGAGTACAAGATCAATGGAGAACGGGCATTGCTGTTTCTTGGAGAAAGATTATCCAATTATGAGAAAAGATACCTGTAGGAGTAGTGTGTGGGGGCGTGTATATGTGTGTGTATGTATATGTGTGTGGATAAACAAAGAAGGGCCTTATGTAACTGTGGAAGATGGCTAAACAAATATGAAATTCACAGGGTAAGGAGTCAGGAAGAGGAGATATTGAGCCGGCCGTTACTCCATGGGCACAAGCTACACAGAAGTCTCTGAACACAAGAAAAGCCTAAGCACACTTCAACAGTTCTCAACTGATTAGGTCGGGCCCACCCACGATAATCTTCCATTTGATTTACTTAAAATCAACTGATAAGGGAGTTTAATCACATTTGCAAATCCCTTCACAGCAGCACATAGATTATCGTTTGTTTGATAATTGGGGTGCCTAATGGAGCATAGCCATACTGACACGCCACAAAGCTGTCGCAGCATCGTAGGCTGCTCTTGTCAATATAGGAATTTGAGAACTATCCCACAGAAACGTAGTTATTCTAAAGTAGAATGGGCATCTTAGAAAATGTGCTATTTATTTAAAAGTTTTACTGATAATTTTAGAAGTTAGTATTTATTGACATGTCCGGCAGTTTTGTCATAAACATCTTTGTTGTAAGCATGTTTCCCATAACCATTTTCACTGCATAACTAATTAATTGTAAACAATTTAACCATAAAAGGTAAAAGAATGAAAAGTAAAAGAGGGATATTAAAAGGACATAATAATAAATAATAAAATATAAATGACTTTATTGTGCAAAATGAAAATACATTTTGAAGTCTTTGAAGTCTTTCACTTATAATATTACACACTTTTTTTTCTTGTTGATTCATCTCTTCATTGGGCATTACACTTTTTCTTTTTTGCTAAAATTTCTTCCTTCATTAAAAGAGGTATCAGTTTCCAATTAAGAATTAACAATGAATGCTCTCGAAAACTGTGAATTAGGAGCAACCTCCTTTATATTTGCCATAGCTTGGTAAACTTTTGGTTCTAACAGGTGGGAGGGATGACAGTTCACCAAAGGATTTGCAAAAACTGATATGTTAACATTTTCTAGTATAGTATACAAGCTAGCTTTACCTTTGCAATATGGCTTTACATGTAATTATTATCATTCACTATCATTTTAAAGCCACCAAGTCTATTTGTCACTGTAAACACCATTATGAGGACTAAGGTTCCTATAATATTAAAAATGGGAGTACTGGGAGAACTCTGTCAATGGAAAAGTGAAACCAAACTGACAAGTAGCTTAAATACATTGTCTGCTGAACTGGGAGGTTGATTTGTCAATGGAGAGAAAAATGAAACCCAGCTGTCAACTTGTTATTGTATCTTTTATGGCAAAGTTGCCTTACAATTAGTAATGCAGTGAATACGTTTGTGGTGAACATTCTTCTAGCAAAAATGATTGCAGCCAAGTTGCGTAGGGCAAAACTACCTAGAACCATTTACTCAATCTTAATATGTTATGCAATTTCCAAAGTATTTTTCATATATGAATTATTTAATAGAAAAACAACTTTATGAGGTAGATATTATTATTACCATCTCTATTTTTCAAATCAAGACTCAAAAAGGAAAAGGAAATTATCTATTTTTAAGTAGTATAGCCATGTTTGCTCATCAGTATCCTGAATCATGACACACAGAATACATAGAAGTAGGGAGAGAAAAAGATCCTTTCAGCAGGTGTAACATGGCTAAGGTCTCATGATGCTGTTTATGTCTCAGCACTCAGACAGAGACATAAACAGAATTAAATAGAGGCATAGATATGAGAAAAATTACATTTCATGAATATAATGGATAAATGAGAGAAATTCAACAAAGTCACTTCAACATACAGAAAGTGGAAAACTGTGTACTGCATTAGTATCGATACATGTTAAGAGATTTGCAAAAGGAGACTGTTAGAAAATTAAAGGAGTTTACTATTAGTTAAGAAAATCTTTCTAAAAAATAAATTATAGAAGGATAACAGGGAGAACTGGTGATTGCCTCCAATTAAAGGACAGAGGGGTAAGGGATAATACAAACAGACAAGGAAACATGATAAATTAGGTAAAAAAAAAAAAATAGGAAGATAAAATCCATAGTATAATGAAGAAGAGATGGCTAATCATGTTAAATAAATTTGAGAGTCTGAGTAACATTTCTCTGAATTTAGTTAATAGAAAATCAGTAGTAATACTTAACTGGAGGAGATCAATAGTGTAGATAAGTATGCTAGCTAAAGAAAACAAAGAGGGGGTTAGGGATGAGACTATTCGATGAAGTAATTATCCATGTAAGGATCTTTGCTGTAAGAAAAGAGACATGACTGAGTTACATCCAGGGGACTGAGGGGTCAACTGAATGTTCTGTCTGAAGTGTAAAGAAGTCAGTAAAAGAGGGGATTGATAAAAAAAATTTTAAAGTATGACAGCAAACCACATATAATATTAAATATATTAATGGATTATATCACTAAATTCTAGTCTGATGTTAGACCCATAGAAACGTTTTGAATATTAGTTAATTCAGATATTACATTCAATCTGGCACATTTAAATTTCAAAATAAACAAAGAATCAAGGACTGTTTTATAAAAATTATTTTGAGATAAGGAAGAATTTAAAGAAAGCATTTGGAGAAGGTCCCAAGATATTTTAAAAATTGCCAAACAGTGTTACTAACAGTGCTTGAAGTTGAAGAAAGGACATGATCCATTTTACAAATGCAGAGAACAAAGGAAATGAATTTTCCAAATATGCACCTAATCCGACTTCTCTCCCTCCCAAGTGCTGGGTCATTGGAGTTTGAATACTAACAGTGAAATGGTGGCTTGATGCTGTTAAATCTTTTTTTAAAAAGGAATGAGCCCTGGCCGGTTTGGCTCAGCAATTGGAGCATCAGTCAATGGATGGAAGAGTCACGAGTTCGAGTTCGGTCAAGGGCACCTACCTCGGTTGCAATTCGGGTCCCCAGCCCTGGCTGGGATCTTGTGGGAGGCAACTAATTGATGTGTCTCTCTTACACCAATGTTTGTCTCTCTCTTTCTCTCCTTACCATTCTATCTGAAGATAAATGGAAAAATATCCTCAGATAAGGATTTTAAAAAAAGGGAATGAGCACATCTAGCATTAAAATCTTGGTTTCTAAATAAAGGGTTCTTTGCATTGTAAAAACAAACAAACAAACAAAAAGGAATGAAGAAGAGTGATTCAATTTGAATTTAGGAAACACAGAGATTAGAGTCACTAGCTTACAATACAATTTCAGGCTGGCAAGTAAAATATGAGTTTTGGTCTACTAATATAGAAGAAAAAGAGATAAGCAATGATTTGAATAGAGAGAAAAATCAATATGGTTTAAAGTAATGATCTCTTACGCTGTATATGCTTCAAAGGCAATTCTCAAGATTATTCAGAAAGAAAATATTAAAACTGTTCTTTCTATTTATGTTTTTCTAAAAAGTACGAGGCTAACATTTACAATAAGAAGCAAACAATATCTAGACTCTCAGTCATGAGAGTGAATATTCAAAAGGAATTTTTACTAAGTATACAGTCAAAAATATTGGCCAAAAATAAAAAAGCAGCGACTCTCTTTTCCTAACCAATTACTAACTTTGAGCTTTAACTGCACTGTTATATTATGCATATCTTTCAGTTCCTTGCATTTCAGGGCCAATTCCCCTTAATAACAAAAGGATTGCAAAACAGATAATACACATTTTTATACACTGAAGTCCTCAGATATTTAAATGTGTAGAGCTCCAATTTTCATGAGGAAAATGAAGTTCACATGGAAATATAAGCTGAGTTTATAATGGAAATGCCTCAAAAATGCACTTTCTAGAGACAGACAAATTATTTTCAGGACAGTATCCTCTATTTTCTCTAGCCTTATATTCAGTGAAATTTCTTTTGATTTAGTGACGTTATTTGGTAGATAGCTATGTCTTTTAATTCAAGTTACCTTAACATGGAATGCTCATACATCAGCACACATCACTGAGCATATACCCAGATCAAAGACAAGACTGGAAAAAATAATATATAAAATGAAATAAGAAACATGGGCCTGAAATATAATGAGTCCATGTGAAGTTCTAGGACTTCATCTGAGAGTGAAAAATGGAAAAAAAAATAATAATACAAGTAGTTCATTGGTGAGTGACCTCTTCTGTCAAATTTTTTTTAATCCTCACCCGAGGATAATTTTGCATTTATCTTCAGATAGAATGGGAGGGAGGGAGGGAGGAAGAGAGAAAGAGAGACATTGATATGAGAGAGACACATCCACTGGTTGCCTCCTGCACGACCCCGACCAGGGCCCAGGTACATGCCCTTGACCAGAGTCGAACACACGACTCTTTGGTTCAGAGGCCGACACTCCAAATGCTGAGCCAAACCGGCCAGGGCTCTTCTGTCAATTTTAATATTGACTTGCCATTTGTTCTTCAAAATAACAAAATGATAAAAGATATAAAAACAAAGCACTACTAATTCCCATTAAACAATGGCAATTCTTACAAACCAGTTACATTATTTAAATAATACAATGCTAATAATCTTTCTTTCTCAAATATGATATAGTCACTTAAGTGGTAACATCATGATCCAATTTTCAGATCTTTCGTTTGGAGACTTGATTATGAATTATTTCATAGTTTAGATGTGTATACACACACATATACATATATATATTTTTTAAAGAAATAAAATCGGTAAATGTATTAGTATATTACATTTCTTCTGTACCTCTACAAAGTTATGTTAATTATTCCTATGATATTAAAGGTAAAGATGCATGTATAAAAGCTTAGATATATATGATCTGACACCAAATTTTGCTTTCCTGTGTTCATTATAACTACAGTCTAATTGAAGGATAGAATGCAATACATTCAGTGCTTGTCTCGTTACAGCTGGGCACGGGTAACTAAATCTTGTGTTGAGGTACAACTTGCAGAGGCATCAGTCATGGGCTAATGTTACAGAAAGGACTGACAGCCATCCAATCCAGTCCTAACTGGATATTACAGCGGAGTTAATCTCACTTATTCCCTGATAATGTTCTCTCCTCTGGTTGCAGTTTATTTTCAATTCCTCATTAACCTCTCTATATGACTCCAGTGTACTGTAGAAAAATCATGTTTCCCAGGCTACATTATATAATTTGATCTGAAATAAACCCATAACTGTCACACTCGGAAATAAATGACACTCCCAAACCACAAGCAACCAATACAAATATTAAAAGTCTACTCTATTACAAATATGCTCTCTCTCTCAGCCTCACAAGAGTAACATTCAGGTAAACCTCATCTTTCCCACCTCACCTTCATGTAGTTATCACATATATGTTCAGACACTACAAGTCTCACACTAATACACTCTCTACAAAATCTGACTTTATCTTTGATATGGAAAATGGAAATCACATGGGAATACCCTTTTTGTGTTATTTTCTGTGAGAATTAATGCACTATTTGACAATTTTGGAGATGCTTTATTATGTCACTTTATTCACTTAGAAAATACAGATGCAGGCATTAAACCCTCAGTATCTCTATAGTAAAATCCTTTGAAAAACATCAGTTAGCATCAATTTATGTTAACTCTTTGACTGCTGATTAGTTTATAAATTGCATTTTATATATTAATTTTCATTAGTTATTACTTTGTGTTTTTGTTTGTTTTTATCCTCACCCGAGGACATTTTTGCATTTATCTTGAGATAGAGCAGGAGGGAGAGAGGGAGGAAGAGAAACATCGATGTGAGAGAGACACATCCAGTGGTCGCCACCCACACAACCCCAACTGAGGTCGGGGACAAACTGCAACCAAGGTACGCGCCCTTAGCTGGAACCGAACCTGGGCCTCTCTGGTCCACGGGCCGACGCTCCAACCGCTGAGCCAAACCGGCCAGGGCAGTTATTACTTTGTTATAGGGAAAACTAATGAAGCACAGAAATGAGAGTAATAATAAAATGTAAAGCTATTAGTTTTGCTGTTAAAAGGAGAGTTAAAATTAATTTTTTTAATGGGAAGACTGGGATTTTCTAATTGGATGCAATTTAAATGTCCTGTAATAGAAAAATTTTAACCTAAAACATTCTATATTCATAGAATATAAACTTATACAGAAATTAGCTATAATATGACATTTGATGTTAAATTTTTATTGGAATTAAAACTATAACCATGTTACAGAAAAAAATGTAAATGTACATGTATATGTATTTTGGGGACAGTAATTTACTGAGATATTGGTTTAAGGGGCAATTTCTCTTTCGTTATTTTTCTATTTCCTAAATTTCTAATATGAGTATCAGTTATTAATGTAAAAGCATAATTCAAAATTATCTAGCATTGACTAAAATATTTCTGACAGTCTATTAAAACGTATATTTGATCTTTGGCTTTTACTGTTAACATTTTATGAGGGCTCAGTCAAAACTGATGTGACATTTTATACATATTATTATGCAGATTTTTTAAGGAGTTTGTTTTGATAAGTTAGGTATAGCCATTTCCCAGACCCAGCAAGGCATGTCCTGTTTCACTGCAGTAGGAATAGAGAGACTGAGCTCACTTGGGCTTGGAGGGAGACACTCATAGAAGGAAATGGGGCCCAAACAGATGCAGGTCTTGGAAGAAAGCACAGTCTGGCCGTGACAGTGTATTGTCCCCAAAATGTGCTAACACTCCATCATAAAAAGGATGACGCTGTAGAGTGGGGAAAGAGTATACAAAATTAACACCAGTAGAGATGTTTATAGAGATGGCTGACGTATATAAGAAGCAAAAGATAATTAGTCATCTAAGAGATGGAAATATAATTGTCAATTTGGGACATTTTGGAAGTCTGTATGGAAGTAAAGGAATATACAAAAAAGATTTGATACGAAGAACTAGACTCCACCTTTTGAATGAAATGTTTTATGTGTGAAACAGATATCAGGCAAGTTCACTAGAGGGGTGCTCACATGCAGAAAAGAATGGATGTTAGAAAAGTGATCTTGTTACTGATTGGGATTACTGTCTGGGACCTTGGTTCTTCTCGTCAGCACAGAAAGGATTTTAAGGCCAATGAAAATGAAAGTAAAATAAAGCCAGACTGGAAGTTATTGTGATTAATTTTATGTTAATAAAAGTAATATTATATAGAGAAAGAAAAAAGTAACAGTTAAATATATTAACAAATTTTTAGAAATATAGATCAAATTTATGCCTGCATAATATTCTATTCCAGTAATAAAATCTGAGCCCTGGCAGGTGTGGCTCAGTTGGTCGGGCATTGTCCTGTGTACCGGGAGGATGCTGGTTTGATTCCTGGTCAATGGCGTGTGCCTGGGTTGCGGTTTGATCCCCGGTAGGGGGTGTGCAGGAGGCAGCTGATCAATGTGGTGCTCTCACATCAATGTTTCTCTCTTTATCACCCTCTCCCTTCCTCTCTCTCTAAAAATCAATAAACTCTTCTTAAAAATAAAATAAAATAAAATAAAATAAAATAAAATAAAATAAAATAAAATAAAACCTGGGGCTTAATTTCTGCACTAAAATTTTTAACAAAATAGAAACAAAAAGTAATAACAAAGAACTAAGGTGAAATAACAGAGTGCTATTATTGTTCAATTCAAATTTACTTTTTAATTGCATAAATAATTAGTGCCATAGGGGTTAGCAAAACAAATTTGGCCCAATATATTGCTTAAATATTTTAAACTGTTTACATTTTCTGTTTAAATAAACATGTGTTACTGAGTCAATATATGTTTATTACATAACTGGGAGTTTTCTAAAGAGACTCCCATATAATATCCAAGTTTACTAAAGAATAAGTAATCATATTGCATAGTAGTCTACACACACACAAAAAGATGTTGCAAGCTGAAACCATGCAAAGTGATTTTAATAATCAATGGGAAAACTTACAATTGTTTCATGACCTTTAAAATTTTTGTCAAAACATAAAAATTCTATTACTTTTGATTATAAATGTATAGGGCAGTTAAAAACTGTTAAGTACAATTTAAAATATTAAAATTAAAAAAGTATTTCATTTCTTAGTAAAAATATTTGCCTTCTTCTTGTCATATAACTTATGATATGAAGTGAACTTTTTTTTTTTTATCCTCACTCGAGGACATTTTTCCATTTTTTGTTCAGATGGAGTAGGAGGGAGAGAAAGAGAGAGAGAGAGAGAGAGAGAGAGAGAGAGAGAGAGAGACATCAAGTGGCTGCCACCCACATGACCCAACCAGGGCTGAGGACAAACTGCAACCAAGGTACGTACCCCTAGTGGGAACCAAACCAGGGTCTCTCTGACCACAGGCTGACGCTGAAGTGAGCAACTTTTTGATCTTCTGGTTGGATATCTAGAGTCTGTAAAGTAGTGGCAGTATCAACATTCCCATGATCAGCTATTTCATCAATATCTGCATTTAAATTTAATTCAGATTTCACTCTTTTTCAGCATTATCAATTTTCATTTCTTGCTGTACTTTCATTTTTGTTGGCCAGTTGCTTCATTTTAACATCCAATTTTGTAAATGCCACATGTCCTAGTGCCATGAGACAATAAATCAGCAGAACTACAGGCGTTGCTGTCTGTGCTGAGCTGAATGACATGCACAGTGACCAGCAACGGACAGACTTGGAAAGAAATGATGTAATGTTCACTGATAATAGTGTGCATCCATTATTTACATAATGATTTGTGGGCTCAAGATCTACCAGTGAAGTTTGTACTTTATGCAACGACTCACATTTGATATGGTGTGATAACTGAAATTTGAACTGTGTTGTTGGGATCCTGGTGTTCCTTTATTAAAACATTGTAACTGAAATTTGTGTATGTCAGATACATACAAAGCGAGAACTAATGTATTAAAAATCAGTAACTACAGCAATTATTTAGAACTTAGGCCACCAATTATATTTCAGGAAGGAATATTTTATCGTTGGCATTGTTTAGAATTGTCAATGCATGTATTTAATTTGGATTTTATTGTTTTTAAATTCTGTACAGAAAATGCATTATTTTGGGGGCTGTATTAGGGACAGACTGCTCTCACTACCACACATTGGTAAGCCACTGAGGGAAGATCACCATTGGAAACCAGAGCAATCACTCCTAACACTTGACCATGGGAAATACAAATGACTGGATGGTGAGATTAAGCAGTAAGGTTGTAAGTAAGTTTGATTAAAGATTCACTTAGACCAACTAACTATGAATAGGTGCACAGAAGAACTACTAAAGTTGTGGGAACAACTGGGCAGAACAAAGGATATCTCAATGTCAACCTTGTCTTTTTCACACAACTGGACATCTCACAAAAACTCTAGGCAAAATTCTCAGTACTTTGATTTTTGTACATTTATTAAAAAGCAATCTCAACTAAATGTCTTAATATGGTATGTTGCTGTTACTATTAATACTAAGAATTACTAAGAATTTAAACTATACTTTTTCCAGCTAGGGTGAGTTCTGTTGTCAAAACCTTATTTAATGAGAAGTTCATTTAATCATTTACAAGGATCTTAATAAATCTGTAACTGGCACACTTATTATTGGATTGATTCTGCTCCAATGCTATGTCCGTGTGTTTTCTTTAATATAGTTAAAAAGTTTTTCTTCTCACACTCGGGAGCAGGGAGAGGCTCAACTTTATATCTTCGGTGTTCACATATTTTTCCTTTTCTTTTCCCAGAAAATTGTTATACACTCACTCTCCCTCTGACCCCCAGAGCCCTTACTTTCTCCTGTGCACTAGCTATCTGCTAACTCTTCACTGCACATCTTGAAAATGGTCCATTCTTTCAGCCTGTTCATGCCCGTAGTTTAAGATTTCCATCCTTAAATCTCAAACACTCCACAAAGCTAAATATTCACTTTTTCTGTTCCATAATAAAACTGCAGAATATTTTGTGGGGTTTTTTTTTGTTTGTTTGTTTATTTGTTTTTATCCTCAACAGAGGACATTTTTGCATTTATCTTCAGATAGAGCGGAAGGGAGAGAGGGAGGAAGAGAGAGAGAGAAACATCAATGTGAGAGAGACACATCGACTGGCTGCCACCTGCACGACCCCAACTGGGACCAGGGACAAACTGCAACCGAGGTATGTGGCCTTAGCGGGAACCAAACCTGGGACTCTCTGGACTGTGGGTCGACGCTCTAACCGCTGAGCCAAATCGGCCAGGGCAAAACTGTGGAATATTTCGGATAAAATCACCCAGATGGTTGTAGTGATACTACATGAAATCCATGTCAGGAATCTCATCTGGTGACTACACAATGCCCAGAAATCTTTTGCTCTTGTCCCACTCAAGCATTTTATAATTTTCGTAACAGTCACTTAAAAATATTTGCTTCTCTGAACACTTCTGCAAAGCCCTAACACTTCAGTGGTTTTTTAGCAAATAACTTTGCCTTTTACTTCACACAGAAAATATATGTCGATGTTTACTAACACATCAAATATGAAAAAAATTATATATGTACCTACGCACACAAACACATATATGCATATAGATGTTTTATTAATATATGTATTATATATATATTAGACACACTGTTTTTTTCTCCCTAATGTTAAAGGAACATTCTACAGCATTCTAAATGTTGGTGTTCTATCTTAGCCTCCATTTCTTTCCTGAGGAATTTTCATTATCAATTAATCTCCTCATTGATAACTTCAACTCCTCCCTCACATATTAGCTTTTAAATGTGGTTAAGTTTACGTCATATTTCCACATACTTTGTTCTACTCCTCCTCCCCGTCACGTAACTGCCTTTTCTTTTCCTCACATGCTAATATGGTGCATGGATTGTTTACATACATGTCCTGTATTTCCCCACTTCCCAGTTACTCCTCCAACCACTGTAATCTGGGTTTTGCCTGAATCAGTGAATTGGTGTGATAACAAAGGACCAACATATTACCCACTTTACCAGGTCTTTTCCAAACTAACACTACATTCAGAACTATTGGCGGCTATCTCTTCAAAGCACACAATTGCCTTATATATCTTGTCACCATAGGATATCAAAGTCATCTCCTGAAAAATAATAATACAGTATACAGAAAAAATAAACACAAAAATAATTCTTTAAAAATATATGCACATTTTCAGGAAGCTGAGCAAACTAAGTATGACAAATTTGAAGAAAAAAACCACATATAGAGAAATTCCTGAGAATTAAAGCAAAGAAAAACAATGTGTTAAAAGTGTCCAGGGTAAAAGGAAAGGCATATTTCTTTTAAAGTCTAGGAAATATTAAAACTAGGCATTGATTTTTTAAATCTTTTAAAAAGAGATAATGAAAGCAAAAAGTCAACAGAATGGCAAACTTTAACATAATGAAAGAAAGAAAAACAATTTTCAATCCATAATTTATACACACAAAAAAAAACCTGTCAAAAACTAAGATAAATGAATGTCCATAAATGAAAATATGAGGGAATTTGTCACCAAGCAGTCTTACACTAAAGAAAACCTTAAAGTGAAAATTTCAGGCTGAATTGAACTATTCTTAGATGGAAACATAAAAATTAAAAAGGAATCTAAAAGCCACTAGACAGGGCAAATAGGTTTGAAAGTAATGAATATTGACTGTACAAATAACTAATTTTATTATCTTTGGAGTTTAAGATGTAAAATTAAATTTCATGCTAACAGTACTGAGAAAAGAAGGAAGTTATTAACAATAATGATTTTGTTAGAATGCATTAAGACAAAGGTTCATATTATAAACACTGAAAAAATAGTAAAATCATTTATGATTAATAGCTATTACCAAAAATAATATATTAATTCTGTCAAGAAAGGGAAAAGAGAAACATGATACAGGTGGGTCACATAAAACTCAAATAATTACGTGATAGATTTAAAGTCATATACATCAGCAATTGTGCAACACATTAATGAATAAAATACTCCAAGTAAAACTATAATATTTTCATCTTACTTTACAAAAACAACATCATTGTTAGAAATAAAAACAGATATTTTACAATAATTGTATAATCTAACAGGATTCTATTATTCTCCTAAATCCTAAATCCAAAGAATCCAGCTATAAAACATATAAAACTATAAGTACCAAAAGGATAGTATACAAATCCATAATAATAAATTCAGAGAGTGCATTTGACAATACAGAAAAAATCCCTCAAAGAGAAAAATATCAGTAAAAATACAGAATAAAACAAATCACAAATTTGACCTAATTAACATATATTGATTCCTGCACCTCAAAGGAATCCACTTCAAAATCTTTTCAAATGCACTTAAAACATTTACCAAAGTATGCTGAGCCATAAGAGAAATCATCATGTACTTGAAATTAAAATCAATCAGAGTATATTTTCCAAAAACAATGGATTAGGCCAAAGATCAATAATCACCAAACTGCAATTATTTAAAAGCATTCTATTTCTAAATAATCCAAAATTGAAAGAAAATTTATCAAAGCGTTAATTTGAATATATTTTGAATGGAAAAATATCTGTACGTATACAGCATAAAAATATGTGTGTTTATGAGAAATTATATAGACATAAATACTTATATTAGAAAGAATATAAAGTATATATAAGCAATTTACTATCCCATTTAGAGAAACTAGAAAGAGGAAAATTAAACCTAAAGATAACAGAAGAATGGAAATAATATAGACAACATCAGAATTTAATGAAATAGAGAACAACAAAACATTTGGTTTTGAAATGATGTATAAAATTAATAAATTTCTACCAATTTGATCAATAAAAAAGAATAAAAAGCATTTCCAGTTAAGAAAGTAAAAAAGGAGATATTAATATAGATCACATAGACATTAAAACAAATAAGAAGATGACATTGTAAACAACTTCATATCCATAGATGTAAAATGTGCATGAATTTCCTCAAAACTACAACTTACCAAAGTTTCCCAAAGCAGAGAAAAATGTAAGTATTTTTTTTTAATTTCTGTTATTTAAAAAATAAACACACACATATCAAATTTGATTTTGCCACATTGTAAAAGAAAAATGATTGCCAATTTACACAATCTTTTCCAGGAGATAGAAGAGTATGGATTGCAGTACATGCCCACATAACCTGAAAATACATTACAAGGAAGAAAATTTACATTACAAATTTCTCAGGAATATAAATGCAAATATTTTGTATTTAGTTACATTAACTTGTATTTGCTAATTAGCAAAAATAATTTGGCAATATAAAAAGGGATTTTAACTTATATTGGGTACAATGCTTTATTCAGACTTCACTGAAAACTACATAAAAAGTATTCTGTGGTCTAGTTTCTGTATCTAAAATGAAGTAATACAGCCCAAGTGTCCATCAATAGATGAGTGGGTAAAAAAGCTGTGGTACATATACAAAATGGAGTACTATGCAGCTGTAAGACAGAAAGATCTTTTATCCTTTGAGAAGACATAGAGGTTACCTGGAAAGTATTATCCTAAGCAAAACAAGCCAAGCAGAGAAAGACAAATATCACATGATCTCACTTATTTCTGGAATATAATGAACAAAACAAACTGATGAACAAAATAGACTCAGAGACATAGAAGTAAGGTACAGACTGACAAACCTCAGAAGAGGGGTTGGTGGGGAGGGAAGAGATAAACCACAGAACTTGTATGCATGTGTGTGTAACCAATGGACATAGACAACAATGCTGGGGATGGGGTGTGGGGGGGGATCAGGAAGAGGGTGTCAATGGGGGGAAAAGGAGAAACATCTGTAACAAAAATAAATTAATAAAAAAATAAAAATAAAAAAATCAAATGAAGTAATAATACAGAGTGATAGAATTTTAGACTGTTTCCAATCATTATTTACCATGATTTCAAGATGTTTTTTTCTGTTTCTCATTAGTTTTTCAGTATTCGAAACTATGCTTTTTAAGCTGCTGTTTTCTGAAGAATTGAGTGATTAAGATTAAAATTAGAAACATATGGGTTCTTATCATTATATGTAATATGAAGATTTTTTTAAATCCATTTTAGGCCAAATTTCTGTTACAACAAAAGCATGTGGTATTTTTCATATTTTCGCTCATAAATTAAATCTAACTAAATACATGTTTTATATATAATAAAAATTTATTGAGGAATACTGAAAATACATGCTATTTACATAAATGATTATACATCAAGGCTTGAAAGCATAAATATTTAAAGAGCTTCAGTATGATACATTAGGGCATTGAGCAACTTGTTTGGAATATTTTTGAAAAACAATTATATTACTTTGTGAGGATTAAAATATTAATAAAAATACTATCTTTAACAAAGAATCAGTTTAGCAAAAATTATTAACTTCAGTTGTAGAATGACTTACTGTATAGCCCTTAGAGAAGTCCTGTAATTGTTCTGAGAAATTTCTTTCTGTATGAGATACCTCAATAGAAATAAGCTCTAAATTAATTAACATTCAAGTAACATCTTAGTTTAGCTTATTTTAACTTAAGATACAGTATAGAACATTCTTTTCTTGTTTCATACATACACCAAGGAGTCAGTAGCAAGGAGATAGCTGGAAAAAAATCACAAAATATTTGGAGATTGAACAACATACTTCTAAATAACACATGAGTGAAATAAGAAGTCTCATGACAAATAAATATTTTGAAAAAATAAAAATGAAAATACAACTTGTAAAAATTTGTGGGATGCAGTGTAAATAGTATTTGGGGGAAAGTTGTGGCTATTGAGTATATATATTTAAAAAATAGATCTAAAATAACACAATTTAAGCTTCCAGTTAGTCAACTAGAATAAAAAGGAAAATCATATCCAAAGTAAGCAGAAGAAAATAATTTACAAAGATTAGAGCAGAAATCAATGAAGTTGAGCATGGGAAAACCATAGAGAAAAATCAACAAAACCGAAAATATTTAGTTCTTTGTTTAAGATAAACAAAATTGACATGACTCTAGAGAGGCTAGCAAAGGAAAATAAAGAAGACACAAATTACTAATAACAGAAATGAAAGAAGGGTCATTATTACTGATCCCTAGGACATTGAAAGGATAATGAAGGAAAAGGAAAGCTATGCTCACAAAATTGATCACTTAGATGAAGCAGACGAATTCCTTGATAGACATAATCTACCAAAATTCACAGTGCAAAACAGATAACAAGAATAAAACTATATCTATTAAAGAAATTATATAAATAATTAACAATTTACCAGAACAGAAGCATCACGCCCAAATGGCTCACTGATAAATCCTACCAACCATTTAAGGAAGAAATGATGCCAATTCTCTACAATCTCTTCCATAAAATAGAAGTAGAGGAAATGTTCCCTAATTCATTCTATGATACTTAATACCAAAAGAAGTAAACATATTACAAGAAAGAAAAAGTAAAGAAAAATATCTCTCATGAACATATGCAAAAATCCTAAACAAAATATTAGCAAATAGAATTCAATAACGTATAAAAACAATTATACACCATGTGCAAGTGAGATTTATTCCAGTTATGCAAGGCTGGGTCACTTAAAAATCAAATGTACTCTACCACATCTACAGGGTAAAGGAGAAAAGTCATAGGATCATATTAATAGGTACAAAGAAAGCATTCTACAAAACCCAATACCCATTTATAATTTGAAAAAGAAACTTAGCAAGTTAGGGGAAGTTCCACAACTCCATAAAGAAGAACTATGAAAACCTACAGCTAACGTCACACTTAACTGTGAGAAATTGAAAGTTTTCCCCCTAAAAATAGGAACAAGGCAAGGATGGCCCCTCCACAACTCCTATTGAATACCATACTGAAAGTCTAGCTAATGTAATAAGAATTTAAGAGTAAATAAGAGAAGAAAGAAATTTTTTAAATTGCCTTTGTTTGCGGATGGCTTAATTATCTATGTAGACAATTCCAAAGAATCAACAACAAAAATTCATGGAACCTATCAGCAAGTTTAGCAAGACTGCAGTATGCAAAGTTAACATATAAAAGTTCATTGCTTCCCTATTTAACAGCAATGAAAAATTAAAATTTAATTAATAGCATATACATTAACAAAAATATGTACTAAAATTATATGAGAAATACTAGAAACTGGTGAAATAAATCTAAATAGATTTTTTTAAATATGTTTTTATTGATATTTTTAGGGAGAAAGGAAGGGAGAGAGAGGTAGAAACATCGATGAGCGAGAAACATCGATCAGCTGCCTCCTGCAAGCCCCCCACCAGGGATCAAGCCCACAACCCGGGCATGTGCTCCGACCAGGAATCAAACTGGGACCTCCAGTCCATGGGACAGTGCTCAATCCACTGAACCACACCAGCTGGGTCAAAGTCGATCTTAATAAATAGAGAGATATTCCATACTTATAGAATATGGAGACTCAATATTGCTAAGGTGTTAGTTCTTCCCAACTTGTTATTTAGATTCAATGCAATCCCAAATACCTAGCAAGTTGTTGTATGATTTATTGAATAACTGGTTTTGACAATTATATGAAAAAGCAAAAGAGTCAGAATAGCCAAAATAAAATCAGAAAAGAACAAAGTCATAGGACTGACACTACTCAACGTCAAGACTTAATATAAAAGTACAATGATCAAGACAGTGTGGTTTTGGCAAAAGAATCAACATATAGATCATTGTAACAGAAATGAGGTGCCCAGAAATAGAGCCATACAATGTAGTCAACTGACTTTGACAAAGAAGCAAAGGCATTTTGATGAAGAAAAAATATTCTTTTCAACAAATAGTAATAGGAAACCTGGACAATCACAAGCAAAAAGAAAAGAAAAATCTAGACACAGACTACAGTTTTCACAAAATTAACTCAATAGGAACCATATACCTAAATGTAAAACACAAAACTATAAAACTTCTAGAAGATAGGCACAGGAGAAAATCTAGGTGACCCTGAGTTTGGTGATGACTTATTTCTCCAAAATAGATTTTATTTTTTGAACAATTTTAGGTTCACAATAAAATTAAGTTCACACACAAAAAAAATGAGAAAACTAAAACTGAAAGGGCAAATCTTAGTGAATAAATATAAAGGTTACAGTTTACATTCTCATAATATCACTTACTGCTTTGTTATATGCTACTAATTACTGGAATTTTCATTAAGTGCATAAAATGCAAAGGCTACTACTAGATGCTGAAATTAATTTATTCTAGAATAAAAAATATTTTAAAACTAACACTTATGGTTAATTTTAATAAGGAAAAGGCATTTATATTCACCCCCTTAGGGAAGATAACAGAGAAGCAACTACAGAGGGGTTTACTATGGAAATTTATGCTAATCTATTGAATTTGTGAAGAGCACACTATTAATTTTAGGCAATGAAAAAAACAGGTAAAAGTTAAAATTCTTAGTGATTTGTGCATTGGGAATTGTACACCTTCCTGGTTACATTAATTGAGGACTAGGTGAGGAAGCAATCGTACAGATGTCACTATGAATGCTACACAGATGTGCACAGCTGTCAGCAGCAGCTAGGCCACTCGTGTTTAATTTCTATATTATATGCATGTGACAGCTTCAGTAATGAGGTGCTAGTGTGAGGTAGACAAGCAATAAAATCTCCTCTTGTCCTAGAAATTCTAAATGGTTTCCAAAACACCTACAAGAAGCCCATGAAAACAGTTGTACACTTGCAGCACGGAAATATAGCAAAGTAGGAAGAATTTGCCAGATTAGAAAAACAAGAGATTAATTCTCATACATAAAAAATAATTTTATGTTAAAGAAAGTGTTTGGTATTTAAAATTCATATAAAATTTATATTTGAGATAATTAATTACAAGAATAACGGGTAATACGTACCTTGGAACATTTATCACACAGAGAATTTTGTGAGAAATTCTAATTTAAAAACTAATAGTATGGATCATCTACTTTCAAGGACTTGAAATCATTCAGTGACAAAATTGTGTTTGTTTGTTTGTACTCCTGTTATCCCCTGCTCTCAGAAGTTCAGTAGGAGAAAAGTGATTTTTAAGGTTACAATTTGGATACTTTTTTGAACTTTAGATCTGATATAAATCATGAGTGGCTATTTAAATTATTATTTTCCATGCTTATAACAAAAGTGGACATTGAAATGCTAGCATTTTTTTCCCAAAGAGTATAATTAAATGACAAAAGATCTTGACAACAGTTATGAAACATTTCTGATTCTGTTATAAAATCTTTAATATTTGAATTTATGACTTTCATCAAGTTTTAAGGATAATATGAAAATTCTATGTATATATAGTATGAAGGACTATCAAGTAAATTACTTTCTTGTAAGAAAAATATAAAGATTTTTATTTACTCAGTAAGTATATACTAAAAATATTTTTTAAAAGTTTACAGTGGACTTCCATTGATTAGTTTGCATCATCTTCAAATTTTTAATGTTCAGGCTGTTTCACATTCATAAGATGTTGGCGGGGGGCAGGTTAGTGATATCATCAATAGTTATGAATGGAAGGAAACTCTCTGGTCAATACTACCTATAAAACTCAAGTTTACTATTTATTGTTTAAAGAAGTTTATTTTTTTTAAAATCACTGGTTCTAAGTAAGAACATATCTAACATAGAAGAAATAGCTCCCACCATAGGATTTGGGACCAGCATTTAGTCAGTATTGGATATATTATTTTGATGGTCTTATAAATTTTTCATACAATGTAACATGCATGTGTAATCTCTTTTAATCTTTAATAGTCTAAATAGACAGAGTGAGACAAAAATATTACATCACTGTTTTGTCTGATTTGGCCAGTCATGCTTTTTGAATGTAATTGGTGGATAGATGATAGATAGATGGACAGATAGATAGATAGGCAGACAAAGAGGACTGTAGATAGACTTTTAATCAATAAATGTATGTTACAATAATTTATTTATATAAGATTCATTCCAAGATATTAATGCAAGGTCAAATATATGCACTCATAATTTCCTTAGGCAATATTGATATTCAAATCATTTTATTGTTTTACATGTATGTTGTTAGTTTACATCATTGTAAATGTAAGCTGTTAGATTTGAAAATTTATGACGATAGGGAATTGGAGCTCAACGTGTTATGTATCCTAATTCAGTGTGTTTTGAAGGGAAAATATGTGCAATATAATGTTTTCCTAGTTCACAGATGATAGAAAACGTTTTTAAGAAACTTTTTAAGGTGTTGCTAAAAGATAACACATTATTTAAAACCATCAGCTCAAGAGAAATGAAAATTGTGAATTCATACAAGTTCAAAAGAAAATGAGTCATGAAATGGTCCTAAAATCAAGTTTCTCTGTTTTCTATTTGTCTTTTTTATTGGTTTGCTATTTGTTCTATGGAAACACTAATATTGTTATCTAAACAAGGATCATAAATTGCAGATAAATATCCCAAAATACAGAGCCTAGAGGAAGTCTTTTCCATGACAAAGGAACTTTCAGTGGTTTGCAAAATCTTCAACTTAGTATTCCACATTTTTCTATAAAATTTAAAGCAAGAAAGAAAGAAAGAGAAAGAAAATAACCTTTCTTAACATCAGGATCATGCAGGGTAGGCTGTCTGTCAAGAGATCTTACAAATTGAAATTTATTATTTTGTGAAATTATCACAACTTACATTTTTGTTGTTCCAACATACACACTCAGAAGCCTGGCATTGTAATACCTGTCGGCACCAACTCAAATAACTAAAATTCATGTGATTGGATGATTAATAGACATGTTAATTTATTTATTTTCTATTATAAGTATAACTGAAACCTATCAGAACATTCCTCACACCATAGTGCAATAACTTTCTGTAGCTAGATTATATGAAAAGCCAATTCCTATTCCTTAAGTTTTATGTGGGCTTAAGATAAAAGTAAAGCAAGCTATGTAGATCAATATATATTTGATGGTATTTATAAAAATATATTCCTCGTTGGTTTAGAATATTGGACCAGTATTGACTATAGGCTATGACCTCATTTTCCCTGGTCAGAGTTTCAACAGACACTGTTAAAATTTCTGAGTGAAGTCACTTTTGAAGCTATCTTTTATATTTGATTGGAACACTGTTTCTATATCTATACAAGTATAATCTATCAGCTCATCATCAAGTCGAGTAAGCTGTGACTTCACAGTGGTTTTTTACGTTTTCTTAAAACTTCTGGAAAGTTCTCATTGCAACCTCCAAGTACTGATTATATTTATATATCTCCTATATTAAATGTATGCTGTATCGTTTCCTGAAGTTAGATGTCCAATTTTCATTAATCTAGTTCTATGAAAGCAAAGGTAATATGCATATTGGAATATTTAAGGCTGAGTTTCTCTTTCAAATATAAATTTTCAGGTTGAAAAAATTTGTGATAACTACTTACAAAGTAAAATATTAGATATGTACTCTTGTTCTACTATTTTGGAGGCAGAAAAAATGCATGCTTCACAAGATAGTCATATCTGCAGTTCATCCATACTACTTATCTTTTGGTTAGTGGCCTCTGCTATATATTCATAAGTAATATATATGTAATCCCAGGAACTTTTGTTTAAATAATATTGGATTTAAACTAACATAATCCCAAAACAAAAATATATATATTTAAATAATTTTGACATTTACCTCAGTAAATAATTGAAGGCAATTTAATCTATACCCTTAAATAATACTTCTGTTTCCCCTTCTGCTATTCTCTAGCAGTTATTTTCTGCTTCAAGATCTTTTTTGAAATTCCCTACCCCTTACAATAGGAGTCTTTTCTTTCTCACCCAATTTTTTTTCACTATCATTTATCAGAATAAAATAAGAACCACCCAAATACGAAAACTCTATTCCCTCATATCACTTCTCCAATCTGTTTATTTCTGAGAGATAGAGTTAACCAAAAGGCAGCTGATTCTCAAGGGTCACTGGAAATTAATAAATATATAAAATTTCTCTATCAAATTGCCTTGAGTCATCAGAGTAATTAATATTTTTTTGGTTGTTCTTTCCGAATTGAAAATTCTAATTCTCCCAGTTAAAAATTTACCCTTGACAAAACCAAATACGTATTTCCAAATCTAAACAGTTCTGCGAGGATACAAAATGACTGATAAGACTGGCAGAGATGACAGGACAATGGGTGGCAAATAACTTGAGGTTAGAAACTTAAAAAAATTACCAAGAAAATGCTTACATGCATGAAATTTGCAAAGAAAAATGTGAAGATTTAAAAAAATACAGCCCTGGCTGGTTTGGCTCAGTGGTTAGAGTATTAGCTGGCACATGGAAGGGCTGTGGGTTTGATTCTGAGTCAAGGGCCGTACCTGGGTTGCAGGTTCCATCCTGGCTCCGATTGGGGGCTCATGCAGGAGGCAACCAATCAATGTGTCTCTCTCACATCGATGTCTCTCTGTCTCTCTCTCTCTGTCTCCCTCCCTTTTTACTCTCTCTAAACATCATTGGGAGAAAATAATATCCTTGGGCAAGGATTAAAAAAAAAAAAGCACAATTAAGTGCAGTTAAGTGATGGAATCAAGGTCACTGTGACAACAACTTTTAGTAAGAATAAAGACAATTTATCACTGTGCTATGAAGAAAAAGGTATTTCGGGGGATTGAGATTAGGATTAGGGCATTTCTTCCTTTATATCTTCTAATCCTCAGTACCTCAGAATGTGACCTCATTTGGAGATATAGTCCTTACAGAGGAAATCAAGTTAGAGTGAGATCACTAGAGTAATCCTTAATCCAGTATGACCGGAGTCTGTATAAAAAGGGAAATCTGGACAGAGAAACATAAACATAGAGGGAAGACGATGTGAAGACTCAAAGGGAGAAGACAGCCATCATCTATAAAACAAGGAGAAAGGCCTAAAATATACCCTTCCCTCAGCCCTCAAAAGGAACCAGCACTGTCAACATATTTTTTCAACTTCTAGCCTCCATAACTGAGGGACAATAATGTTCTGTTGTATGAGCCATCCAGTTTCTGGTACTTTGTTACAGTAGTCCCACAAACTAATCCAGAGGATACACAGATAAAGAACAATAAAAGGTTCTCTTTAAAAAATTTGTGAAGATGTCCAACACTTTCTACCCCCTCTAAAAAAAAAAAAAAGGCTAAATTTTGTTGCTAGGTATGTGGGCAGTTACTCCAAATTTTTAATTTAATTTAATGTAATTTAATTTAATTTATGAATATACAATATAATGAATATGTTTTCATTTGAATTGCTATAATGTACTTTCAGTGAAATGAAAAACATTTGGAGTAATAGTCCTGGCTCTACCACTCAATGTTTAAACAAGAATCACGCACTAAAAATACATAAATAGAATTATATTTCCTCACAAATTAATTGCATATAATTATACTTGCCTATCTACTTTACCTGATTGCCATAACAATAATGCAAGAATAATGTATTTGTTAGAACTATATAAAATACAAAATTGTAACAAATATTGATGATTAATATTTTTAAAGGATTTTACAAATATAAAACTGAGAAAAATATATAACTTGGTGTACTAACAAAATATGGACTACTAGTGATTTCTGCAATCATTTAAATTACTCTCTAAAAATGACAGGTTGTACTTCGCAAAATTTTAGTTTTAGTTTCATATTTATTCAATTTAAATGGCTATACACAGAAAATAAAAGTCATTTAAGCTCTGTACACACCTAAAGCAGGGAGCATCTGTCAGCGTAAGAGACCCTTTAGCCTCCTGCTGGCCAAACTCAGCTAGTAGACAGTTTAAAATGGACTGAGTTTGAGATGAAGCAATTTTTCATATAAAAGCTGGCAGATAAAGAGGAAAATGTTTTTATTCTAATTAGACTGGATTTGGCCACTGGGATCTTTTCTGTCCACCACAATAAATTTAGAAATCCTTTGTAAATTTACAGCTCAGGATATTCCTAGTTACCTGATCAGTTGCCTGATTCAGCTGCTGGTGCTGAGTCTGCTCTTTGTTTCTCTAATCATTTTCTGCACTCTTTCCCTTGTGGGTTCCTGAAGAACACAGGAGGGATCTGGGTTTATTTAGCAGCTGGTTGTCTCCTGTTAATGACTGATGAATGAGCACCCCTTGAAGACACTATTTGCTTTGCTTCTGTCTTAACTCATCCTGTGTATTTGAGGGTCTTTTTTTTGCTTGAACCTGTCAGGAATATAATATATGCTGAGATAGTTACAATGAGCATCTATTATAATGTTATGTCAATTTCTTATTCTTCTTGGTTAATATTTTCTAAAGCAAATGGAATAATGTGTTGCAAATACTGTGTTTTAGCAACAACAAAAAAATGGCATTATAATGTGATGAAATTAGTACTGGTACATAAACTGGTATTCATTGTTAGGTCTGTAATTAAAATAATACTAGGTTATAAGCTTGGTTTAGTAGTTATTAATTGATTTTCCCTGAAATTACTAACACACTCATGCATACACACACACGTGCGCACAATCACATACACAAACACTTGACTATATCCATTGGTTTAATTTTCTAGTTAAAATAATTAGTGTAGCCCTGCCCTGGTGGCTCTGTTGACTGGAGTGTCATCTCATACACCAAAAGGCTGGGGATTCAATTCCCAGTCAGAGCACAAACCTAGGTTGTGGGTCTGAACCCGTCAGAGGCAACCAATCGATATTTCTCTCTATATATATCCCCTTTCCTCTCTCTCTAAAATCAATAAAAACACATTCTCGGGTGAGGATTAAAAATAATAATAATAATTAGTGTAAAATCTACATAAGTACATTTAATGATATTTTCCCATTGTTGCCAATTATATGTTAAATTTTGAATATCTTGCATATCCTCAAAAACAATGCTGAAATAATTTATTTGAAAAATCCATACTCTAATAACTATATATAATTTCAAATGCTATTTTCCTATTAATTTGAGTTGAAAAGTAGCACCTGAATCGGGGGTAAAATATACATACACCAAAATGAAGACTAAAATATTGGAAGCCTGACCTACTAAATGGGACTAAATAATAAGCAATTACATTTGTTCTGTTACCTAGAAATTTTTCCCCATCTCCACACAGCTCCCTGAAATTCTGTATGCAGAATTCTAGAGAAGGACAGAGAGAATAACATTTAGAATCCCCCAAAGAGTAAGGTGCCAAAAAAACAAATATAAAATAAAATAACAAAAAATGTATTAATGAAATTAGAGACAAAGAAAATAAGGGTATGCCATTCTTGAATTAAGTGTCTACCTACTTAGGAAGCAAAATTACTGACCAGCCACATGCCTCTTTGATCAAGGAAATGGAGGGCAGGGCGAGGAAGCAGGGTGAGAGAAAGGGCTCTAAGGAATCTGAGTTCATTCCCAGCATCTGCTTTGGCAAGACTGTGTTTCCTGTTAATCAAGTAGGCAGAGCACCTAGTAGCATGGCATCAGCAAACTTGCTGTCTTGGATAACTATACAATGTATTGTCCTACATAGGTTGTATGTAGGATTGTATGTTGGATTGTATGAACTGTCTTTTACATATTTCTATCATTGCATTTACTCTGTTTTATTGTAAATGTGTGTTAATGAATTTTTACTTCCTATATAGATGTAGCTTATTACAGTGAGTGGCCATATTACCTGTATCCAATAAAGGGTTAATATATGATTTAATAAATATTGTCCTAATGAATGAATAAACCACTAAAATTCCAAAGCTGCCTTTGCATTTGGACTAGTTGCTCTTGAAAAGTAATTCATGTAACCAAAATAATTTGCAGTCAGTAGCTACATAATGCTTAACAAATTTAATCACATAGTTCCTTGGCCTCCTTCTATCCATCATTATCGATATAAAGAAACTTCAGTGATCCCATGCTGTGATGATGTCACTGTCAGCTTTTTCAAGTCGCTTATTTTGAATCAGCCTCCTCTACTTTGACCTGTGAATATAGGAGTGCTCCAGGGCTTGCACTCCCTTGGACTTTCTTCTTATCTGCCACTCTCTCTCGGCAATTACAACCTGTTCAATGCCTTACATCATTATATGCTGTGTGTGTGTGTACGTATGCCTTTGTGTGTGTAATTGATTCACCAATACTTAAACCTTGTCCAGAACTCTATTTTGAGTTCCAAATTGTTCCCTATTTGATATCTCTAGTTTGATTTCTAATAAACATCAAACTCAACACATGCAAAGTAATATTGTTGGTTCTCACACTAAACTCAAAAATGCTCTTCACTCAGTTGACCACATCTCAGTAAAAACAAAACAAAACAAACAAACAAACAAACAAAAAACACATCAAAAGCCATTGACTTGAGAGCTAAAAAAATTTTTATTAACCCTTATTCTTCTATTTATCTCACATTCCACATTCAGTAAGTCATTACATGTCAATTCTACCTTCAAAATCTATTTTAATCTGTCACCTTCAATTTGTTTTTATCTCAACTCTATCATCCCAGCTTTGTTACCTTATCCCTTTCCTGAACAAATAAAATAGCTCATTATCTTGCTTCCAATTTTACCCCTACTGAAATCCATTCTATATATAATAATAGAATGATTCTCTTTTAAAGTATAAATCAAATCACATAATTTCCTCACCTAGGACTTTTTACTAGTTTTACAATGCACATTAATAAAACTGAATCCCCATATCATAGCTTTAATATTGGACATTATTATTTCTGTCGTCTACATGTTTGACCCCTCTCCTGACACCTTAGTTCTCCTGCACTAAGCACCTTGGCTTTCTTTAGATTCCTCAAACTAACCAAATCAGCTCCTTTCTCAGGACCTCTGTTTGGAATTCTTTATCCATGTGAAATACCACCTCTTTAAATAAGGTTATTTCTTTTATATGTGGAATCTAATGAACTGATGAATAAAATAGAAACAGAAGCATGGAAACATGAAACAGACAGACAAATCTCAGAGGAAGGTGGAGGAGGGCAAGAAGAGATTAACCAAAGAATTTACATGTGTATATGCATAACCCATGGACACAGACAATAGGGTGATGAAGGCCTGGGGTAGGGTGGGAACTGCAAGAAGGGGGGCAATGGGAGGAAAAAGGGGGGACATCTGTAATGTTCAACAATAAAGATAAAAATAAATAAATAAATAGGGTCACCCTTGATTACCCTTACTTATCTCTCTCCAAACATTTTCATATCACAAATTTTTTGCTTTGCCTCTCTTATCTGTCTGGGATTACCTTTTTAAATAGTATTGCTTATTTTTTATCCTTCCTACCTGCATGTAAGTTCCCTACCAATAAGAATATTGTCTGTCACATTCATTACTGAATGTCCAATATCTAGGAATGCCTTCTTTACTTTAAAGAGGTAGCATTTTATAGTAGAATAAGCACTGAAAATATAATTATATACATAAAAAGTCTACAAATATTTACTATATAGCTTATAAATAGTGTTAAAATATATTTATTATTTTTCTAGATTAATTAATGTATTTATAAACTAGTAGTAAAATTTGTACTTACCTGAAATGATTGCAATGAGAATCTGATAGAGTATGTATGAAAGAAAGTAATCTGCAAATTTTAAAATACTATACAAATACAAGTTTTGTGGCAGTTATTTTCTTTTCAGATGTCTATTGTAGCTACAAAGGCAGAAGACAGATCTCCACAATTCACTAAAAAATTTGATCTTTTCTGAACTCAGTTTGAAGCTTGGTCCTCCAGAATTTTCATGACAATTTTTCAGATGTTGTAGAGTAGTAAGTGAAGTGTGTGCTCTGTATTTTAAGACAAATTTGTTTTCTAGTAATCAATTTAACAATAATGAAAGAAACTATTATTATTTGCACAGAAGGATTATTTAAATGAAAAAACTTTTAAAAAGCAGTGTTTTTAAATGTTAGCAACCACGAAAATAGTTATACACAGGTAATGTTTACATGATTATTTTATGGGCTGAGCAAAGGTGGCAAGATATTAGAAATCAATGGCCATTGCAAATACTCACTGGGAAACTAAAGTGTTCTTAAAATTAGAATATAAAGCAATGTGAACATGAGTCAACTGAAAGAAACACTGAATTTTTAGAATTTTTAGAATTCCATGTCTTTCAGAGAGTAGGCTGCCATTGTAGATATTTGGCTAATGATCTAGCGTACTGAAGCCAAATTCAGGACAGAATATTTTAGTTCTGTCCACAGAATTTATGATGTGTGTGAGTGGGGGCGGGGGGCGCGCACTTACTTAATCATTTGCAAGCAATGGGAATGGTGATTTCATAAGAGGACAAAGGGGAAGAAGAGGTATTATATATGAAAGGTTAATTTTAAATGATGAGTTTTATTTGGTATTCAGTCATTCAGTCAATCATTCATCCACTATTGACCAAGGACCTATGTACTGGGAGTTAGAAAAATAAACTGGGCAAAAATGATCTCTGCCCTCTCTGATTTTAAAATTTGTTGGAAGGGGAAGTTGTGAGGATACAAAAAAAATAAATGCACAAAACAAATATAAGTGCTATGATGGGAAAGATTAAGAATGCCATAGGTGAATAATTAAACTGGGACTTGATATGATGGGAAAACTAAAACTATATTCTCAGTACAGAAAATAGCATCTGCAGAGGTCTTAGAATCTTTTAGAAGGTTAGGAGGAAGTAAAGTGTAGGTAACATGTGTAGGTGGTGAGAGATGAGGCCATGCAGTAGGCAGTGGCCAGATCTGGGAGAATTTGGAGAGCCATGGTGAGGGATTTGGACTTTTTCTTAAGGCCACAGACCATGCAAGAGGTTTAAGCAGGATAGTGCCATAACTGGGTTTTTGATTTGGAAACAAAATGTTGACCATAGGGTGGAGAATGATTTGAAGGCTGGAAACACTGGATCAATTAAGGACTGTTGTTGCTAGATTTTTACATCAGTTTGTGTCTGCTTGGTTTTATATTTATTTTATTTTGAGGGCAGTAATCTAAGCAAGGAATAATCACTGTTTGGGCCAGAGTTTAAAAATTGTTGTTAGAGATGAGTGATTAAATAGGTATTTATGAACTAAGCTTTGGAGTATGGTTGGGTATTAAGTATGAAGGATTGGTCAGAGGTAAACTCCAATTTCCTAACTTAGGTCACTGGAAATACAAGAAAAACATTCATATTTCAGAGAAAAGGGGATATATTCAGTTTCAACATCATTAATTTGAGGGACATCTGATATCACAAAAGTGATTTCTATAGGAGATTTTTAAAAAAATAATTTAAAACCATTTATTTAGTGGGATACAATCAGCCTCAGAAATTCACAGGAACAGACACAGTATGCTAGGTTCGGAGGAACTCGACCTAATTGTCTAAAGTGGTCAACAGCCTACGAGGCAGTTTACTAATAGAAGAAATAGAAAGGTAGAAATCCTGGGAGATAATCTGGTCAGGGATAATTGAGTGTTAATTTGATGAAATTATTCTTGGAAACCAACTTGAACAATTATTTCTCTAATGCAGAGTATGGAGAGGGGAAAAAGCAGTCTTAGAAGTCTGTTTTAAGAGTGGTTTAGCCAAATATGTAGCAATCTAAACAAGGGATTGGGAAGCTTCTTCTCCAGCTTAGCTCTGTTCTTCACTACCGAGTGATCTCAGACAAGTGACATCCTCTCTGGCTTTTACTTTCTGTACTCTCATAATTTACAGAAAAAAAAATGGGCAAGATGACTTCCAATTAAAAGCCAGTTTCTAGACTGAGTCACTTAAAAAATACTCCTTAAATATAGAAAAGGAAAATATATAACTATGGATATGGATATTTAGAAAGCAAATAAAATACGTACCTGAATCTGTAGAAGAAACAACAGGAAACAGGAATAATTTTATAAAAATTTTCTTCCTGATCATTTCAATATGATTTTCAAGTCTGGCACCTACTTCTTAAATCCCTTTCCTTTTCTTATAAACTGCTTCTCAATTCTATAAAGTACACAGTTTTAGACAAATCAATTTCTAATCCTCTCTTCTATTTATGTCTAATCTATTTATTTTTATCCTTAATATCCTTGTTGCTTCTTATAATGTCAATCCTTAGAGTTTATGTAATTATTTTATTTACCCTTCTTGATTTCCCTGATATCTATGGAAAGCCCCATAAAGATGGAGGTAAAAACATCAACAACAACAACCAAATCTGAATTCTCATAGACATTTTACCTTTATCTGCACTGCAGGGCAGGTGTGCTATGGGAGTGAGGAGGTTAGCAATGAAACAGGCTGGCACTGTTGGTCATGATGGCATGGGGAGGGACAGAAGTCCTAAGTGTAAATTTCTACAGACGCAAAATGAACTTTAAGGATACCTACAACTCTATTATTTTAAACAATGTTTCCTACTACTATGCTGAAGAATATGTATTTGTGGGAAGGATTAATAGAATTACATATTCTGCCCAAGCATAGATCACTGATTTTATACACTGGCATTTTCTTTATCTCAGTTGTAGGTTCATTGTGTTCATTATGTCAGTTTTTTTTTTTTGTTTTTTTTTTTTAAAGACTGTCAGATTTATTTAAAGACTGTGTCTTGATTTCTTCCAATTACCAAGATAGTCAATGGATATTTTGTGGCTGCTAAAAATATTAACTCTAAGAGGTCTGTTGTTGTTGTTTTATTTTTAATCTGGCACATAAACTCACATATAATATGCTAAATAATATCATTTCTCCACTATACTATTAATATCTTCAATTACTATGATTGATTTTCAAATGGTAAACCAACACTGCATTCCTGAGGTAACTCAACTAAAGTCTTTAATATCTTACCAGATTCTGCTTAGTAGTATTTTATTAAGGACTTTCACACATATTTCATTAAGAATATGGGTCTGTGGTTTACTTTATTCTTGTATCTTAGTCTATTTCAGTATCAGGTACACTGATTGCATAAAATAAGTTGAGAAGAGTTCAAAATTCAAGTTTTCTATTTCACGTTATTTTAATTTTGTCAAGAGCATCTTTCTAGGAATGTGCTTCTTTCATTAAAGCTTTCATATGGATTGCTATAAGCTTATTAATAGTATACTTTTTATTACTTTTTTTCATATTCATAGAATTTGCAGTGAGTTCTTGCCTATTATTCTTGATATTGGTAATTTGTATTTTTTCTCTGCATTTCTCTATAAGCCTGGCTAGAAATTTGTCAGTCATTCTATGTTTGAAAGATCCAGCTTTTGATTTATTTAATTTTTTATTATTTGTCTGTTTTCCATTTTAGTGTTTTCTGTTCTAACTCTTATTCTTCCTTTCTTTCTTCTTAATTTAAGTGTAACTTGTTTTTTGTTTTTTTTTTTTATCTTAAGTTGGAACCCTAAGTCATTGCTTTTATATCTTAATTATTTCTAATACAAACATTTAAACTGAAAAATCCCACATATGGCCCTGGCCGGTGTGTGTCAGATGGTTGGAGCATCATGGTACACCAGACGGTGGTAGGTTTGATTCCTGGTCGGGGCACATGTCCAGGTTGGTGGTTAGATCCCCGGTTCCGGCATGAGCGGAATGCAACCCAATTGATGTTTCTCTATCACACTGATAGTGTCATTTATATGCTTTATACATTTCCTGAATTTTGGGCTTTTCAATAACTCAGGGTGGAGTGATAACTCCTTAACACATAGTATGTATTTGTTTATTTACTCTTTCAGTTCTGTCAAGTTTCCTTCATGTAATCTTAAACTCTAGTAGCATGTGAAACACACTTGTGATTGTTAGGTATTTTTGAAGATTTGACTTATTAATCACTATAAAATATCTCTATTAATATATTTTAATACTTCTTTCTGTAGCCTATTTTATCTGATGATAATATAGTTACTCCAGTTTTCTTATGATTAGAATTAGCAATGTGTTACTTTTTTATCATATTATTTGTAAGCCAACATAAACTTTTCTTACTTTTTCATCCAGTTTGATAATCTACATTGGAGTAGTTAAACTTTTATAATGAAGCATTTGATAAGATTTGGTTGAATTTTACCACTATCTATTTTCTATTTTCCCATCTAATTTTTTCTTAGTTTACCTTTTCCTGACGTACTTAGGTAAAGTAAAACATGAGGAAATACTGCTTCATCATACTCAATGGTGAAAAGCTCAGAAACAAGACAAGGGTGCTCACTCTTACCATTTCTACCCAATGTTGTACTGAAAATCCTAGCCAGAGAAGTTACCCAAAAAATCAATCAATCACTCAATCGATGACATTCTAATCAGGAAGAAGTTAAATTGACTCTTTAATCCTATAAATAAAAAACCCTAAAGACTACACCAAAAAAAAACCAAACAAACAAACAAAAAAAAAACTAATTATTTGTGTTTCTATATACTAACAACAAGCTATTAAAAAGAGAAATAAAGAAAGCAATCCCATTTACAATAGTATTCAAACAATACAAAAAGGAATAAATTTAATCAAGGAGGTGAAAAATTTATACACTGAAAAACTAAAAGACACTGATGAAAGAAATGGAAAAAACAAATAAATGGAAAGATATCCTATGTTCATGAATTGGAAGAATTAACATTGTTAAAAATGTCACCAAAACTAACTCAAAATGGAATAAAGACTTAAATGTAAGACCTGGTTATCTAGCTAGTTGTTTACATTTTTCAACTATTTGGATATTTAGTTGTAAGCATAAAGTAATTTCATTTTTTTGACAAAATACAGGGTGTCCCCCCCCCAAACAATGTACACAGGTTATCTATAGATTCTATTTGAAAATTAAATGTATTTTTAAAATTAATTATTTTTTAAAATATGTTTTTATTGATTTTGTAGAGAGAGGGGAAGGGAGAGAGATAGAAACATTGATGTGAGGCAGAAACATCAATCAGCTGCCTCCTGCATGTCCCCCACTGGGGATTGAGCCAGCAACCCAGGCATGTGCCCTGACTGGGAATCGAACCAGGACCTCCGAGTCCATGGAACGACACTCAGTCCACTGGGCTGAAAATGAAATGTATTTTAATAAACATTGGCTTTATAATTACACTTTTTTTGTGTATACATTTTTGGGTGGACACATATATTTTAAGTCAATTTAAACAAACTTTTGCTATTGCTTACTTAAATTATTAGAAGCTTATAAATGTTAGAGATATAATGTCCTCAAATTCCAAAGCACACATATTCTTATTTAACTGTTAGTTTTCTGTGCTACTTATTAATCCCATATGTGCCTTCTGGTGAGAACAAATGAAGAAACTGAAAGAGGCATCCTTCTGATGGGGTTGTGTTTTTCTGGAACTTACTGTTCAGTACTACTGAAATTTTTGTATTATTAGAAAGAGGGGAAAAAACTCAAACTGAGTAAAAAGAGATATACAAAATATAATTTTATATAAACTTTTTTATCTTTACAAATTGTAAATCCTGTTCTGGGGAATCTTCCCGCACTAATAACCTAAAGGACAGATGCACTAACGAGAGTCAAAGGCACTCTGTAAATACTTATCAGTTATAGTCTTTCCTTTAAAGTCCCCTGAGGGTTATTGTCTTTACGGTCAGTAAAACGTGTGCCTGTTCATCTGGTTCATCTGCCTGCAATACAACCCCATGCCCAAATCTGTACTGCTGCATAAATTAACTAGTGCAAGTTATTGTACAAAGTTTTCAAAATTCTATCATCGCACACACAGGGGGAGAAATTATCGTGAAATATGTTTTAGATGGGTTGCTTTTCAAACACAACCTGAATGTTGTTGAATATCCTTAAAATAGCTTAATATGAAATTAAGCTTTATTTACTGTTATCACTGGAACGAAATAGCTATATCTCAGTAACATTAGAGAAATTATGAATCAACTCTTGGCATATGTATATGCATTATGGATACATAGATTAATAAATAAAATATCACCTATTAGCCTTTGCAAGTTAACAACATGGAAAAGGAAAGAAAACACATATCATGTGCATTATCATAATATATATGAACATATTAGATACATTTGATATAATTCTAGTTTCTAAAACCTAGGAATATATTATCAGGATACAAATTGAGGTTACACTTAAAAATTATAAAATGATGATAAACTTATTAGTATAAACATATTCTCAGAAGAAATTATGAGCTACCCATAACTTTAGAACCTACTGTCTTTCTGTCCTTTTTCAGGTTTATTGAGATATAATTGACACAAAACATTGTGTAATTTTAAGGTATACAATGTGTTCATTTGAGACATTTATGAATGACAAAATTACAATATTTAAGATCTCTTAGCAACATTCAAGTATATAATACAGTATTATTAGCTATAATCACAGTGTTAATCATCCTATATCATGCTGTATGTACATCAGATCTCCAAACTTGTTCACCTTATAGCTGAAAGTTTGTATTCTTTGACCGATATCTCCCATTTCTCCCACCCACCCACAGCCCCTAATACCACCAGTCTACTCTCTGTTTCTCCTACTCTCTGTTTCTCTAAGTTTGGCTTTTTTAGAATCCACATATATATGATATCATATTGCATTTATCATTGTCTGATTTATTTCACTTAGCATAATACTGTCAAGACAGAACCCACTGAATTGCATTCCATTAACGTCCCTATTCAGAATCATAGAATAACTAGTCTCTTAGCACAAGTTAAAAGCATTTTAACTCTCTTACTATATCAAACACTTTTATTAATTAAAAAAAACAAAACTGTTCTATCTTCCTCTTCCTGGGCCATGCAAGATATTGTCAAGTTTAAAACTGGACAATTACAATTATTTTATAATTAGTCTTTGAGTACAGTTTACTATCACCTTCTGTACTGCCAATTCGTGACAATTCAGTGAGCATTGTCTTATCTCTTTCTCCCTTCTCTTTCTTGAATTTCGATTAGCTAGAAGGTAGAACTTTTCACTCTGTTGTTATCTCTACATTTTTCTATAGTCTGTCTCTACTAAGTTTCTCTTTTTTTCTTTATTGACTTTAGAGAGAGAGGATGGGAGAGGGAGAGAGATGGAATCATCGATGAGAGAGAATATCGATTGGCTGCCTCCTACATGCCCCTCACTGGGGATTGGGCCCACAACCTGGGCATGTGCCCTGACTGAGAATCGAGCCAGCGACCTCCTGGTGCATGGGTTGATGCTCAACCACTGAGCCATACCAGTTCTGATTGTGTTATTTTTTTATTGAATTTATTGGGGTGACATCAGTTAATAAACTTATACAGGTGTAAGGTATACAAGTCTATAATACATCATCTGTATATTGTGGTGTTATTAATCCAGAATTTTTAATCTCTATTGTTATGTTTTTCTATTGTGGATATCCCATTTAGTTACTATATATAAAGACTGAGATTATTTTTAAATCTATTATATAGTTTTATGTATATATTTAGCTACTCTCTTAATTCTTATTAATGAGATGATTATTTCTTTCATGTTATTCCCTATGAACTTTAAACAAAATTCATGCTCTCAGATTTTGGGGGGTAAGGGAATCACTCAGGGGACTTGAACTTCTGCTGCAACTCAATGTTAAGGCTGGCTTCTTAATAAACTTTCCCAGGAATGAGATAAATTCCCCCTTCCTCTATTCAGCAGTAAGATAACTTTTGTTGCCTTCTTATGGGAGGAAAAAGGGCTTTTTCTGTTTTCCCTTTTCTCCGAGTGGGCTGTTCATTGTGATCTAAGCTTTATAAATTGTGGGCTTCTCAATTACATTTTTCAAGTTGGCCTTAGGCTTGCTTGCAGTTTTCTTCTCTTTGCTGTACAAGAAAGAGTCCATGAATCCCAAAATCAAGTGCAAGATATTAAAAAAAAAAAATACCCTCAGGGCAAAATATATTGATATTGCTCAATTTATATCCAGTTAGTTTCTCTTTGTTCCAACTTTCTCGTAGATTTGACCTTTTCATTCCTTAAAATTGTGTGGTATCTTTAATGTTTTAAAAATACTTGTTTCCCTCATATTCTAGATTTAATCAAGCTATTAATCAATGAAATCAATCAATTTGAAAGAAACTATCAAGGTATGTGGCTAGTCTTACTATCAACAATGGAAGTCCACATAATTTTTTTTTTTTAATCTTGGTTAATTCTGTGTAAAAGAAGAGGTAAGAATTATTCATCTGGGTCACAGAACCCCAAATCATCTCCATCAGCAATGCATGGTGCAGAGAAGAAGATGATATGCCTTTATAATATCTATGCTTGCAGTATTTTTTTCTTTAAATATAAACATACTTTTAATTTTTTTTGCTTTTAAATATCAAAATGCTTATTTTAGATATCAATAAATTTAACTATGTTCATTTTGTTGTAATCTCTAAAGACAGCAAATCTCCCTCTATTTTTCTCTTCACTTGTATATAATTTTCAATTATTGTCTTAATATATCAGCCAAAGTAATAATGAAGTCACAAACACTTTGTATCTTTTCCTTTTTTAGGTAAGTGGCATTATCTGGTAAGAAATATACATTCTTTTATTTCTTCAGGGTTCCAAGATTATTTTATTCTTTAATATCTGTTTGTGTATTTTAGTTTTGAAATGAGGCTATAATTAAATAGTAATTATTTTATTATTAATAATTAATAATTCAATTAACATGTAGTAATGAGAATGTTGCCATTACAGAGATAATATTGATAAACATGTATAAAAGAAAATAAATGAGTCAAGTTTTATAGATAAGTGAATTAACTTAAAGTTTTCATATTTTAATTTTTATAAAAATATAATCATGGCCCTGGCCAGTTTGGCTCAGCAGTTAGAGTATCAGCCTGTGGACCAGAGAGTCCTGGGTTTGGTTCCCACTAAGGGCACATTCCTTGGTTGCAGTTTGTCCCAGGCCCCGGTTGGGGTCGTGTGGGTGGCAACCAGTCGATGTGTCTCTTTCACGTTGATGTTTCTCTCTCTCTCTTCCTCCCTCTCTCCCTTTTGCTCTATCTGAAGATAAATGTAAAAATGTCCTCAGGTGAGGATAAATATATATATATTCATGAATACAAAGTAAAGAATCATAAAGTGGATAATATTGGAGATGGTTCGAGGGAATATTTTCTTCAATCACTAGGTAGAATTCTGAGTGGGGAAAATCCCATTGTTTAAACTGTGTAAATGGAGTGCTCACTTCAGTGGTATCAGTACTGTCTGAAATTGACCCAGGAAGTTCATTCTGGGTTGCCTGGATAATAAACTAACTGCTACAAGAGACTTCTGTCTTCCCTTTGCATAAGAATCTCATTTGAACTCGCTTTTTCACATACATCAAGGTCTCCAGATGCTAGGTACCTGATGTTTTAAAGACAACCCCCATAAACAGTTGGATCCAAATGCATATTGGCTGGTACCCAAGTGGTCTGCTTCTCTCCCCACTGGTAATGTGGTTCTCAGGAACGCCCTGTCTGCATATGTGAATGCCCTATAGGAGGGAGAGGAAGAGAGCTCAGAATCTGCCACTGGAAGACATGTCCTCTCACTCACTGCACGCCTCAGCACACTTCTGTGTGGGAACCTGGGAGGACTGAGGGACCTCTGCCTTTGCACAAGGTATCAAAGTTTAGACCACCGTATATAATTTGTTACTAATATTTACTTATTGTGTATATCCATCGTTTGTTGTGCCACATTCTAGGTACCTGCTCTGACCATATTATACCATCATTGATTAAAATAGTAATAGTGAAGGAAGATCAATTAAAGTACTATTAAATATTTATATCAGAGAGGGGCTAATCTTTTCTCCCTAAAATTTATCTTCACAGTCATAGATAATGTCTACATAATGGTAGGCAACTCTTATAAAAAAGATAAATCTACCCACCACTTATTTTGTCTACAAAGATGCCAAGATATTTATTTTGTTTATCCCTTTTCTACCGATTGAAAAATTATTTTGAAACTGAACAGATACAAGTTTAGTTATCATAAATATGTCACATAGTAAGTCTGTATTATAGATGGTAAATATGATTGAAAATGTGAAATGAGGTTTATATTGCTCCAAAACACAAAACAATTCTCTATATAATCTATATTCTCATTCTCTTCTTTCTTCCCAGAAATATACAGTTAGAATCACCCGTTTCCCAAACCGTTAACTATAAACTACGGTTTCATTCCGGACTGGCGAGAGCAACACACACATCTACTGTCCTCAAGAACTAGTATTTATCAAGAATGGAAGCACTACAGATTAAAATAGAAAGCTGGAGAGAGAAAGTCTACTTAAAGATGTAGTATGTGCAAAAAAAAAAAGCTATAGAAAAACATTTGTCATGTGGCATTCTACTGTAGCTTATTCAAGTTTCTGGGTTTTATTTTTTTTAACAGGTGACGTGACTTTCAGGTGAATTGCTAGTGGTTAAGAATCTCAAGAGTACATATTAGTTGGGCCCCTGCCATTTATAGCTATTTGAGGTATGCGTTATCCCGTTATCCCTCCACCCCCGCAGGAACCACTGCTGTAAGGGCTGGAGCCTACACAAGGCAGCCAGGAGCGTGACAGATAGCAGGGGCCCACTCTGAAGCTGCAGGTCCATCTGTCATAGCAGGGATTTTAGCATTTACGTTAAAATCAAATTTCCATTCCAAAATATAATTTCTCCAACCGCTAACTCTTGCAACATTATATATTTTTACTCTGTTGCTATTTCTGGAGCAACTAGCTCTGCATTAAAATGTGACCGAAGAGGAGTGTATCTATTCAATCTGTGGGTACATTCAACTTTAAGTTAAGAAGATTGAGGAAGATGATGTTTTAGGGAATTAAGTAAATATCTAATTGTCACAAACATTCCAAATAATATGAATAATATATGTCTCTCGAGAAATTGATACATTTATACTGGTAATTTTTAATGTTCAAAGAGAGTATCAGTTATGAAGTTTACCCTTATATCATCCTTGATAAAAATAACACCATATATACAGGGTGGGGCAAAGGCAGGTTTACAGTTGTGAGTACACAAAACACAGAGTTTATTCTGGTATTATTATTTATTATTGTATTATTTTCCAAACAAGGAACTGTAAACTTACTTTTGCACTACCCTTTATTTAAATGACTGTTAATAGCAATTTTCAATTGATCAGAGAATAAAATCTAGCTAATACTCTTTGTGAACATGTGTGAGTGTGTGTATATAATAGCATGTGTATAGCATATGTATGTACATATATACACATTAGTATGCACTATATATAAACATACATATATGATGCCCATATATATTGTGTGTACTATTTGTGTGTGTTCATACATACACCAAAGTGGACTACAAATATGGGCTATATCCACATCTATATCTACATATGTGTCCCTGTACATATATGCATGTATAGATGCATAAATTCTTATATGTATGTATATTTTTGTGATATAATATTTAAAAATCTGTAGTGCTTACTGCCAATCACCATGCTATAAAAATGATTTCAACTGATGATTAGTCCTCTCTCATATATTCACAGTCCTTTAACTCATTCCAAAACTAGGACATGGGATAAAGAACTTAAAGTGCTTGTTTGAATAAAATTATAGTTGATATATGATTGAGAGGATCAAGCAGGTAATGGAATTATATATTCAATCAATGCCTCTTAGTTGAAGATAGTTGTGTTTTAGAGGTTTTTTTCCATCTTATCACTCAACAATATATTATTTCTACTAAGAATGAAATGAAAAGTGATGCAATCATTTGATGGAATATTTGTTCACTGTGACAGGTAAATAGTCTATGAAGAGGAAATTAATGTTAATTTCACCAAAGGAAAACAGTTTGTTGAAAATCAATCAGCTTTCATGTACAGCTAAGAAAATAGTCACTGCTTTTCAAGTCATCAAATGCTTTCATTAAATGTATAAAACTGCAAGATAATTAAAATGCCAACTAGCACTTTTATTAAGCATTTGGTGGATTAAAAAGAGAAATAAGGCATAGCATATTATTCCTTCCAGATTTATGTACTCATGCTCAAAATCAAGAGTGAACAGGCTCTCTCGGGGCTGTATCCCCAAGTCCAAGTTGCCCACATATCTATATGAGAGCGGACTCAGGCCCTCTCTTCCCTGACACCCCTGGAGAAAAGTTCAAAATTAACAAGCAGCTTTGTTGAACCAGAAACGAATTGGTCATAAATGTGCTATGTCTTACTAAAGCAGAGGCAAAATTACAATTTCCAAACTACAAAAGATCTGTTCTAGCTATTCATTAGCACATCTTTCTTTCCTTTTTTCCCTTTTATTTTATTTTTTAATCTTTTTTCATTTTCTTTTTTCTTTTTATCATCATTTATACCCCATATAGCCTCTTTCCACCTCCCCCTACTCCTCTCACCCCCACAGTCACCACACTAATGCAATCAAGACTTCCTTGCATCTGATACGTTGCATACTGTATCTTAGGGTACACAACTCTGGCCTAGACATAGAATTCTGCGCTTAATTATTTCCATATTGAGGCATAGTTGACATATAAAGTAAAATACACCAGGGTTCTTTTCAATGAGGTCTGAAAATTGATTACACCTGAGTACCCACCATCCACATACTTGCATAAAACTCTAAACAGTGTGGTCCTATAGAAAATGCCCAATGGAGCAAAATTTCTGAAAATGCTTATAAACTCAGTTGAATTCTTATTCTTTGTAATGATTTTGTCTGATAAAAACAATTCATTCATGTATTTTTTGAAACTCCTTTTCTGTGCCACACAAACATTACAAAATCAAAGCCGAATGACAAATAGGTCATCTTGAGTATTTAAGTGAATGTGGCATATATGCCCACACTTACAACTATCTTTTTTAAAAAATATTAAAAAATATTCAAAATATCTATAAAAATATTAAGAAGGAACACCTGATGGCTAACCAGAGAAGTTGATGCTTCTATTAAGTTTTTAAAGGTTGAGCAGAGTTGTGCCTGGAAGTTTCCTGAAAGTCCATGTTTTCACAGGCTTCTATGAATTTCCATCTATTTCTCCCTTTGATTTGTTCAAGTAATTTGGTATTGGGGTTTTCTATATATAATATGTCATCTGCAACTACTGAGTGTTACTTCTTCCTTTGTTTTACGTAATATATTTTGTTTGTAAACACTGCTGAGGCCCTGACCGGTTTTGCTCAGTGGTTAGAGTGTCGGCCCACAGATCAATGAGTCTCGGGTTCGATTCTGGTCAAAGGCACATACCTCAGTTGTGATTCGTCCCGGCCCTGGTTGGGGTCGTGCGGGAGGCAGCCACTTCATGTGTCCCTTTCACGTCGATGTTTCTCTCTCTATATTCTCTCTCTCCCTTTCACTCTATCTGAACAAAAAAGAAAAAAAATGGAAACATGTCCTCAGGTGAGGAATAAATAAATAATTTAATTAATTAATTAATTAATAAACACTGCTGAGTTTAACTGGCTAATTTTTTATAATATAATTATATCTGCAAGGAGATTTGTCCTCAATTTTCTTTGTGATTTTCTTGTGAAGAAAATTATAATCAAATTTATCATAGCTTCATAATATAGTAGTATTTCAATTTATTTATTTCTACTTTCTGAAAAGTTTTTTTTTTTTTTAATCGTCACCTGAGGACATTTTTCCATTTTTTTCTTTTTTGTTCAAAGAGAGTGAAAGGGAGAGAGAGGATGAGAGAGAGAGAGAGAGAAACATCAACGTGAAAGGGACACATCAAGTGGCTGCCTCCCACATGACCAACCAGGGCCAGGGACAAATTGAAATCAAGGTAGGAGCCCCTAGCGGAACTGAACCCGCCCACGGCCGATGCTCTAACCGCTGAGTCAAACCGGCCAGGGCTTGAAAAGGTTTTAAATAGAGTAATTACCTGTTCTATGAAATTGTTTTAAAACTTAGCTTGGACCTAGTAACTTTTATCATCCATTTATTGCAAATCATTTGCATGAATTAGCTCAAAATGTTCACAGAGAAATTTTTTAATATCTACTGCTTTCAGTATTTTGTTTATAATATTATTTTGTTTTTTTCTCTTCTTTTGAACTTATCAATTTCTCTAGTGTTCATTAATTTTATTAGTTTTTTTCAATCAATAAGCTCTTTGTTTTGTTGATTACTTCTATTGTTTTATTGTGTCTTTGTTCTTTTTCAATTAGTGTATTTTTATTTATTTCAATATATTCAGATTTACCTGATAATTCTGCCTAGATTCTTGAGTTGAAAATGTAGCTAATTCATTTGTATCTTGAATCTCAAGCACATAGAATTGAAATAATCACTATTTTTGGATTCATCAATGGTCCATACATGGGCTAAGTAAAATAAAGCCATGAAATTCCACTTCAAACCCATCCAGTTGCTAAAGGTAGAATAAAAATCCTCAAGTTGATGATTGTTTTATAAAGTGTTGAATAATAATCTTACTGTTTGTGGGATGTAAATTTGTTGTGTCTAGATTAAGGGCAATTTAGAAAAATAAATTTTGAAAAAATGTATATACTAACACATCAATTTCATTTCTAAGTACAAATCCTTCAGAAATTCTCACATGAGTAAACAACAAGATATGCATAAGAATGTTCACATCAGTACTGTTATTGTAAAAGAAAGAAAACAACATAATATCATTGGAGTCACAAAATTTCTCATCCATATCTATGAACTGATCATTTATTACTTTTCGTACCTCTTAACTGTGGTAAATCATAGGTGAATTCTTTAATTCTAATTATTTCCAAGGTATACTTTATCCCATATATTGCATTTTTAATTTCAGGGAATTTTTTTCCCTAAACCTTATAATTGCCTTCTTTTAACTCTTCAAATTGTTTCAATATATTAATTCTAGACTTTCAGCAGTCTCACTTCTGGGTATATATCTAAAGGAAATGAAATCAGGATTTCAAAGTGATATCTGCACTCCCAAGTTCATTGCGGCATTATTCACAAGAGCCAAGATAGAGAAACTACCTAAGTGTCTGTGTACAGATGAATGGATAGAAAGATGTGGGCTGTGAATACAATGGAATATTATTCAGACACGAGAAAGAAGGACACCCTGCCATTTTCAGAAACATGGACAACACTTGAGGGCACTATGCCAAGTGAAATAAACCAGACAAAGAAAGACAAATACTACATGATCTCACTTATATGTGGAAACTAAAAAAAGTCAAACTCATAGACAGAGAGAGTATAATGGTGATTATCAGAGGCTGGGAGAAATGAGGAGGCATAGGTCAAAGGGCACAGCATGATTATGATTAATACTACTGTAATACATACAGTAGTATAGTTTGAAAGTTTCTAAGAAAGTAGATCTTAAATGTCCATACCACAAAAAGATATGGTAATTAGGTAAAGTGATGGAGGTGTTAGCTAACACTATAGTAGAAATCATTTTGCAATATATCAAATGTATTAAATCAACATAATATATACATAAACTTATACAATGTTATATCTCAATTTATCATAAAAATAAAGCAATATCTTTTCAAATGTTATATAAAGTGTATTTCTTATAAGATCAGTTTCTGTTCTAATTATTGATTTTACTCAGTATTTTATTTTTATTTCTACATTTTTATATATTTGGTTTGCTTGAATTCTCTCTCAATTTTTCTCTCCCTTCTTTCCTTTCTTTCACTCTTCATTTTTACTCATTTTGTCATTGCTTCCACATGTTATTTTGGACTCTGATTCCAAAATTATGCCTGTATAACTGTTAAGAAGTATCCTTTCCAAGAGTTCTCTTAAAGGCTTGGAGAAACATAGGCAGTGAGCCTAGGTAGTTTTAAATTCTAGTAATGGGGCTAATTTTTTTCCTCTGGTTTCTGAGGCCAACAATTTTGAATTAAAATGAATTCTTAGTTAGGAGATAAAAATAATAGTAAAAAAGTAACCAAAAAATTAAAAATTTAATGAGTGGGAGAACCTCATCTATGCTCCTAGCATCATCAATAAAACTTGCTCAGGTTTGCTGTGTAAAATAAACATTTGAAATTCTCTTCACCCTGAACAAGCCTTACTTCTGGCCATGAATGCCTGTGCCTTACACGAAGTCTAGCTAGTTTATTACATCAACCCCAGTTTAATATTTTATATTTCTTTTATGTTTCAAATTTATAAGTAGGAAAGGATGGTTTTCAAGCCCAGAGATGTCTATTTTGTTATCAGTTTTTATGTGTGAGCTGAAGTGGCATTTACCACTTCTGGTTATTTCCACTAAAAATGTTGCATGGATAACTCTTCATGCACTTTCCATTTCCATGCGTGTGATGTAGATGAGAACTGTCACCTTAAAAGCCAGTTGTAAATGGTGGACAGATAAATGTAAGGAGCTTAAAAATTCAAATAAGAGCTTGTAGAAAAAGTAGTGCTAATTCAGAACAACTATTTTTATCTTTTATTTAGGAAAGAAGTTTCATTATATTTAATCCATTACACATTTCGGATCTTTAATTAATCAAAACACAGTGAAGAGATTGATAGTAAAGTAGTAGCTAGTACAGAGAAAAAAAATGATAAAACTGAGAGCAACAAAAGAGCTAAAACCAGAAAATGTTGATTGAATAAAATGATATATACCAGTAGAATCTAGAATTATTCTTAAATCTGTTTTAAGTAATAAGTATAGTACTGAGGGACAAAATATAGTATTAAGGGCATATATGACCATCAGAACTCTTGTAGGATTAAATGGTGAGTTAAATTCTTAACAAATAAGTTTAGAATATCCAGGCATGCAATTAGAGATGTTAATAAGAAACAAAAGACTAGATAAATAAAGTTTGGATCCATCAAGACAATATGGATGTTTTTTACAAACCATAAGCCTGGGATAATTAAATAATTTTTGAAGAAAATTCTCAACTATTAAATATTACAAAAATAATAAGCTCAATAGAAGAACAAAATAAGAGAAATACAATAGATAGAGACCAAATTGGAATCAACTAAGGTGGTATTCTCAACGAATGTTACATACAATAAATAAGAACTGAATGAGGGAAAATTGTGTACAAGAGCCCTTTGTTCCAAACCAAGATTTATGCTGAAAATTATATATGTTAGATATCTAAGTAAGATTTCCTATTTTATTTCTAATTGCAATTTCAGGATCTTTTCTATTTCTGTTACTTTAAGTAAGCAAACAAACTTTTAAAGTATGGTGAGATGAAACATGGAGAAACGGTCAGGATTAATTCCTCATGCATAAAAATGAGTACAGGAACAAGGTCTTAGCCACAGCTCTGTTTATGGGTTATGTTTATGACATTAAAAAAGAGAATTTTAATAGAGAGGTACACACACTAGTTGCTAACTCTTCAGTATTATAAAACATTAACCAAATGTTGTATATTCGTGTTTTCAAGGTGGTAGCATGTAAAAGGTTTCACAAATTCTGTTATGGTCAAACAAGAAAAAAATAAAAGAATGATTGCTCATATGAATATATACATATGAGAGACAAAAAATTCCTGAGTCTTTATAAGCAGATGTGAATGATTTTGTTTTTGTCAAATAAATGTCAGAACACAGATATATGTCAGAGGTAAAGGACAAGAGAAGTTATGTAAGCATTCTGGGACTATTCCAGCATTTTGCACACAAGCCAGTTGAGCAACTTGATTTTCCTATATTTTACTGTTTTTGTTCTGATTATATATCTTTGCCAAGCCAGGCCAATTGCTGCGGTCATTTTTATGGGAGAATTACATGGTCCCAGAGATTGTTATTGAAACCTGTCCAACACTGTGATGTTTGCCCAAAATTGGGTAAATGTGTACCAGAAAATTCCAGCAAATCCACATCAAAGAGAACTATAAGCTGCTGAATTCCCATCCATAAGAAAGCCATATTCATAAAAAAGATACAAAATAAATTGACACTGAATCTTAATGAAAGGGCTTTCGATTGTGAGCTTCTATTTCAAGAGAGCTAAATTCAGCTAGAATTATGCACATTAACAAATACTAGATTTCAGTTTTGACTCAGATATGTTAATCAAGGTTTACCATCAACTCTACCCTATCTTTCAGCACAGTCTTGCCAATGTATTATATGATCACTGAAATCTCTCTCCAACCAGTGCCTATCCCATTTTCTCTTCACACCCACTCACACAGATGTCCCTGCCCTTCTTGAGAGCTTAGCTAAGGCTACCCGTGATATTGCTGCCTTTGAATCCATTTTTTTTAGCCAAGAGTCCTGCCAGGGTCCTTAAACTCACACTGGCCTCTCATGCAGATGCATGCCCTAGATATCAGCCCACAGTGTCACAAGTAATATAAGTTCCTGATATGATTTCCCCCAATGCCTTTGTGATCAATAGTCACCCCTGCCTCCTAGGACCTTCATCTATAATCATCTTAGATAAGACCTCGAAGGCATTACCAGAACCCATCTCTTTTGGTTTGAATTGACCGATCCTACTTTAACCCCGGAATCCCCAAGCACTTCACTCACAGAACCTAATAAAGACATGTGCCCCAGGTCCTCTTTCTATCTGTCTTCACTCTGCCTTACCCTCCCCTTGTGGCCTTTCCAGGCATGCCAGGAACTTCCTCTGGACCTGTGAGCAATAAACTTCTCTATTTTAATTTCTCATGTGGTCTATTGTTGAACCACAGTTCACCTTCTAGCACTCTGTGCTCTACTTAACAAGTGTTAAAAGGATAATGTCCTAACAACCCTTCATCACCTTTTTCTTAGACTATCATCATGTCACCCTTGAACCAAATCTCCTTCTACTTCAAATTACACCTTCCATTTTGTCCTCTACACTTACAAGAGAGAAACATTTTTTTAATTTTGAATACTTTAAGTTGTCCTTCCTTTTCTTCAAAACAGTCAGTAGCACCCATCACATGCAGAATTAAGTAAACTCTTCTACTTATTTATTCGGTCCATTTAGCCATTTAGTCATTTAGCCATTGCAGCCCTTCTTTCTGTACCCTGCAGCAACATATTGTTTGTGAAATCAGCTTTGAATCTGCTAGAGATTGGGTGCTGAAGTTTAGTTCAAGAGTCCTTGGCTAAGACCAAGGTTCATAAGTTTAGTACCTATTATTCCTCTATATATTTTATTGTTTCAGGTCTTATATTTAGGTCTTTGATCAATTGGATTTAATTTTTGTGTATGGTCACAAATAGCAGCCCAGTTTCATTATTTTCCATGTGGCTTTCCAGTTTTCCCAGCACCATTTATTGAAGGGGCTTTCTTTTCTCCATTGTATGTTTTTGGCTCCTTTGTTGAAAATTATTTTGCCCATATATGTTAGTTTATTTCTGGACTCTCAATTCTGTTTCATTGGTCTGTGTATCTGTGTTTCTGCAAATACCATGCAGTTGTGATCATTGTCACTGTGTAGTCCACTTTGAAGTCAGGGAATGTGATATCGTTGTTCTTTTTTCTCAGAATTGTTTTGGCTATTTGGAGTCTTTTGTGATACCATACAAATCTGATTTTTTTTTTGTTCTATTTCTTTTAAAAATGCCACTGGAATTTTTATGGAGATTGCATTAAATTTGTATATTACTTTCAGTAATATGGCTATTTTAACTATGTTGATTCTTCCAATCCATGAACATAGAGTATCTTTCAACAAGACAAGAAATAAAGTTTTGGAGAGGTTGTGGGAAAAAGGGAACCCATACACTGCTGGTGGGAATGTAATCTGATACAGCCACTATGGAAAACAGTATGGAGGTTTTCAAAAAATTAAGAATAGAGTTACCATGTGTCCTAGTAACCCTTTTTCCAAAAATGTGAAAACAAACATTTATTCATATATATCCCTTTATTCACTGTAGCATTATTCACTGTGGCCAAGTCATGGAAACCACTGAAGGATGATTGGATAAGGAAGATGTGGTACATATATCCTATGGAATACTACTCCATGATAAAAGATGAAATACTGTTATTTGCAACAACATGGATGAATCTTGAGAATAGCATGCTAAGTGAAATAAGTCAGATGAAAAAAAGTAAAAACCATATGATTCCACTCATCTGTGTGATATGACACTAAAAGCAACAAGCAAACAAACCAGAAAAACAAAAACTCTTAGATGCAGACAACAGTGTGGGCTGTCAGAGGGGAGAGAGAGCAGCGGAGGTAGGAGAGGGTAAAGGGGGTCAAACACCTGGTGATGGAAGGAGACCTGACTTTAGGTGCATTATACAGATTATATATCATAGAAGTATACACTTGAAACCTAGATAATTTGATTAACCAATGTCACCATATATTTAATAAAATTTTTAAAAATAATTTTCAAAAAGGAGTCCTTGGCACTGACAATTTCCTCACATCTCTCCATTCTCTTAATCATAAAGATACTGCTTTAATAAACCAGTAGAGGTTCATGTTGGTAGAGGAATTACAAGGAGGAATTTTATAAAGTTTTCCAGATACATAAATTACCTGGAGTTTAAAAGGGCAAGTCAAAACAAGAATTTAGATTTCCTCTCAACTCTCACAGGAAAACAGTGTGTAGCATAATAATCTATATGGAAAATGGGTCAAGAAAAAGTCCCTCAGATGTATCTTGAAGTATAATAGCTGTACACCCTTGACAGAATTACTCTTAGGTGTTGTCATTAATAACTTTTTTACATGTACAGGGCCTCCAATCTCCTTTGTCATATTCTGCTTAGTAACCTCTACAGCCATGCCTTACTTATATCCATATTTGAAAGGTAAATTTTGCAGAATGTTGAACTAAAATATTTCACTTCAAAATATGTTCTTTTCTAGAAACATTTATGCTTTTAACTAGCCTCTTTGCTCTTGGCTGACACCCCAGCTGTTTTTGCTGACAGCAAAGAAACTTCTGGTGCTCTAGAATCATCCTAGTCACATTTTATACTTGGAAAATATGGTACTTTGCATTCATTTTATTTTTTGATGGAAAATGCTGTCTGTTAATTCCTAGAATAGAATAGTGGTATTTTGATAGTGAAGGTCACTTTTATTTTAGCATTTCCTTATTGAGAATAAAATCTTGCAGGCAACTATATTTCAACACTTTACTATAATATACAATCTAGCGCACTGGACGGTTTTGCTTAGTGGCTAGAGCGTCGGCCTGCAGACCACAGACTTGCAGATTTGATTCCAGTCAAGGGCACATACCTTGGTTGCAGCTCAATCCCCAGCCCTGGTTGGGATCATGCAGGAGGCAATTAATCAAGGTGTCTTTTTCACATCAATGTCTCTCTCTCTCTCTCTCTCTCTCTCTCTCTCTCTCTCTCTCTCTCTCTCTCTCTTCCCTCTCCCCTTCTGTCTGAAGATAAATGGAAAAATACCCTCAGGTGAGGATTAAAAATACAATAAAATAATATACAATCTAGCTAGGTCAGATTTTTGTACCATTGGTATTTACTTCTTCTCATCATCAATTTGAATACTCCTTGTAATAGGGAGCTGACCAATTCGAGAAGAGGTACATTTGTTGTTGTTACATTGAGATTATTTATTTTTTGGGAAAAAAATGCTGTGTCTCTGGACATCATACCTTGATGAACAACAAATCATATTTATTGAATGTGCAGGAATACATCAAACCAATAACAATATAAGCTTTTAATAATTTTAGTCTTTCAAAGTATGTTTCATTCTTTGTTTTAAGACAATAGAAAGTAAATATCTAACTAGCTTGAATATTGAAAGAGCTGAAATGATGACTAGACATGGATTTTTACCCATAAAATGAGACATAGTTTATTAAACAAAGGAGTCTTGGAAGAAGATCTAGTCCAATTTTCCAAAAAGTACATATATTGAAGGATTGTCATATTCTGTCTTCTTTGTAAAATATCCTAACCTCTTTATTATATTTTATACTTATTTTCTTTTGTCTCTCATGTAACATTAAACTTGATTTTTAAAATTACAAAATTACATGTTTATTTATTAAATCCCTCCTTGTCCTCAGTTCCTACTATATACACTCAAATATAAATAGTAAAAGATCAAAAACCTCTTATTCCTGTTCCCAGATGAATAGCAAAATGTCTCACACAGAATTGCTGGAAGAAGAAACATGACTTTCATTTTTGGAATGGATATTAAATTGACTTCATTTAGAAATTGAGAGTCATAAGGATAGTAATAGAAAAGGATTCTAAAAAGAAACTGACCTCATAAATTTCACAGTAGCAGGTGTTTGTTTTTTTTAACCACATGAGACTCGTTAGCTGATATCCTTTTTCACCTAATGGCTCTTTGTGTCTGAACTTTCTTGTAATTTCATCTCTCTTGAGGTCACCAGAAGGCTTCAAACTAGGATATTACGCTAATCCCAACCAAAACCCCAGGATTTCAGGTGGAAATATCCAGCCAAGTAATAAAATATTGAGATAGAAAGAAAGAAGCTTGAATTTACTGTTAGATTATTTTATTTATTCTGACTCAGGTAAGCAGCTGGGTGGTTTTGTTTTCTTTTTAAGTTAAAGATAAATAGAATGTTAAAGTTACAATTTACACATCAAAATTGCTGACTTTTATTCTCAACACAGATTTTTTCATTCAAAAGAGATGATTTAACTGAAGAAAGATACCTAGTTAACCATGTGTGATTCTAAAGTGACAAATTTTGGAATAGGGTCCCTAAGGTATAAAAATATTACTATTGTATGTTTGTTTCACAAATACTAGAAAGAAAGTGAATAAACTTTAAATTAAGTGAATAGGTAAAATGTGAAAAGAGACCCAAATTGAAAAGGTTCAGGAAAATTAGCTTACCATATAGATAAATAAAATATTTTATGAGGCTTCATTGCTAAATGAATATTAGATCACTTTTTGTTTCTGATTCTGATGGGAAAATTTATTGGGTAACCAATTGAAATTAAAATCAGTTCTGTGTAACTAGAAAAAATAATCTCTTAAATCTATATAAATACATGTAGAGTAATCAAAGGTAGAAATTCATCATTTTTCTTTCTTCTAATTCCAAGAATGTGATTTATTTTAGAATAAAGTATAACCAGGATAGAATCTGTTTTACATTAAAATAATTAAACCTATTATGAAGTGCTGTTCATAAATGGTATAACATGGTTATGTGTACGTGTGTATGTACGGATGGGTGTGCAAGTAAATGACTACATGACTGTGCTAGAAAGAAAAATAAAAAAGTAATTTAAAACAAAACAATACTACATTAGAAGAGACAAAAAAAATAGAGTTTTGCTCTTAATAAAACAGTAACAGTGAATGTGATGGTTATAAATGTAGACTGATACAAGTGCACTGTATTTGTAATTCAATTTCTACATGCAGGTTCTGATTAACAATTTTTAGTAATAAGCCCCAGTAGGAGCAATAAAAAGTATTGTCTTCTTTTTTTAATTTATTAATTTTTATCCTCACCCCAGGACATTTTGGCATTTATCTTCAGATAGAGCGGGAGGGAGAGAGGGAGGAAGAGAGAGAGAAACATTGACATGAGAGAGAAGTCGGGTGGGGGACAAACTGCAACTGAGGTACGTGCCCTTAGCGGGAACCGAACCCAGGTCTCTCTGGTCCACGGGCCGATGCTCTAACCGCTGAACCAAACCGGCCAGGGCTATCCTCCTTTTTTAAAATACTAGTTTCATTCTTAGAAATTTTAGTGAACATTAAACGCTTACAAAAATAATTTGTGTTTAGTTGTAAGATGAAGTTAGGTTTTAGACCCAGGTCACTGTGATCAAGTATTTCACCTACATGACTGACAGCATGATGTTTAATTCTTATTGGACACTCAGGACTAATCATCATTTTTCAGGCTCTCCTGATGTTTGTAGGGTGTCTGACATGGTTGAACTTCTGCCAATAGCATTCCAATCCTTGTGATGACAACCAAAGCAACAACTGGTATACCACTGACCTGGAACAGGGATTGGCAAACTATGGCCTGCTATGCCAAATGTAACCTACAGCCTGTTTTGTATGGCCCATGAGCTAAGAATGGTTTTTACATTTGTAAAGAAAACAAAAAACAAAGAATATTATGCAGCAGAGATATTTACTATCTGGCCCTTACAGGAAGTGATACTTATCAACCCCTACACTTGTCCCATGATGACACATAGTTCATCTGTCTTGTTCACCACTGTAGTAGGACTGGAAAAGCTCTCAAAACATAAAAGAAACAGTAAATATTTATGTAAAGAAAGGAAGGGAGAAAATCTGATAGGAGTCATGAAACTATAAGATATTAACACTAAAAGGAAATTAGAGATCATACCAAAGATGGCAAAGATCAGAACAGTTAAATTAATTCATCAAAGGAACTTAGTTAGGACTGAAGTGCCATTACTTATTTTATCTATGACTTCCACTATATTTTCTAGTTCAACATATGCATAGGAGTATACGTGAAATAACAAAATTGTATATGCTACTGTACATAAAATGTTACATCCTGTTTGTTTCATTTAATGGTTTTGGTAAGAATTTTCCTATATCATTAAAATATTTTGAAATTATATATTTTTAACATTTACTTCTACATAGTACAATGGTTTGATTACATTTCTTTTTTTCTATTTTTTACTATACAAATAATATTATAATAAACATTTTTTTTCACTTAAAACGTTATCAAATTTCCAATGACTAAGGAATGATCTCAAACCGCTTAACTACTGGTTTAAAGGACTAAAGCAGTTTATGGTATTGCTACACTATGTCAAATCGCTTTCACCTTGTAGTGTACCTGTTTACACTCTTAATAGCAATGCAATAATATGTCTATTTTAGAAACTCCATTCATTAATTTAAATAACTTCATTTATTTAACACAAATAAATCATGCCCTTTACACATGGCAGCACTCTCAGAACAAGATGTTTAAAAATTTGCCGATTTTATGGCAGTGACAAATAAGTAAATTTGTCCATAAATATATATTAAAATTTGAAAAATCATTTCTTATAGGGTTCCAAGATGTTTTCTCTTGCTTCATCGGCTTAGATCTGTTTCTCTCTTTCCTTTTTTTTTTTTTTTTTAAGAATAGTTTGTTGATTTTTAGAGAGAGAGCAAGGGAGAAGGAGTGAGAGAAACATCAATGTGAGAGAGAAACAGCGATCTGTTGCCTTCTGCACTCCCCTTCTAGGGATGGAGCCCGCATCCTGGGCATATGCCCTGACTGGGTATTGAACCAGCGATCTTTTGGTTCACGTAACGATGCCCAATCAACTGAGCCATACCAGCAAGGGCTCATCTCTTTCTGTATATATCTTATAAACAACATGATTTTTTTGAACATTAGCTTTCTCTATTAATTAGTGCCCTCTCACCACACACACAAAAAGTTACTATACCTTTTATCCAAAAATCTCCCTCAGGTTTTCATAGAGACCTTAACTTAATACTATTATTTCTGCCTGACACTCTTTACACACAATTATGCAATAGTGTGGGGGCATAGGTTTAGCAATTTTTATGCAGTAATTTTCAGTGCCTAGAGTATGAGAATAAAGGTATTTTGGAAACATATTAATTAAATTTATAATATGATTCTACCACCATTTCTATATCTATATTTACATATACATAGTAAAAATAAAACTAAGATATAAGACACTTTAAAGTAGACTGAGGAAGATGTAAAAGGTAAAATAAAATCTGGACTTAAATGACAAAACTTATGGTATTGAGCAACATGAAATTAAAAATACTATGGAAAGAACCATTGCCAGACAAAAATGTATTAATTCATTTTTCCTTGGAGAAGCTCTGCAAGAACTGCACTATGTTGATTAATGGATGGTTTTAACTAGTTGAGTATGGTTCACTGAATTACATGCTAATATAACATAGTATCTCACAGACTGGTCTTAATCAGCGGTTCTCAACCTGTGGGCTGCGACCCCTTTGGTGGTCGAACGATCTTTTCACAGGGGTCGCCTAAGACCATTGGAAAACACATATTTCCGATGGTGATTCATACCAGTAGCAAAATTGCAGTTATGAAGTAGCAACGAAAATAATTTTATGGTTGGGGGTTACCACAACATGAGGAACTGTATTAAAGGGTTACGGCATTAGGAAGGTTGAGAACCACTGGTAATAGTTGTAATACCATATTTAGTAAGTGTTGGTCTTGAACTGACACTTAAGGTATTAATCCCCATGAAATTGTGAGTGTAATTGGCATTAGTGATCATAAAAATTTTGAAGTGAAAAATAAGATATAATGAAATTTATCCATCTTCTAATCCATTTTTCTATGTGTTGCATCTTAGTAAGTCTGTTCAGCTACATAGAAGCTACACAAAAGAAGCCATTACTTCTAAATAGTTTTGGTGCTCCCAGCTGAAACAGACAAATATTCCAAAGTAAGTATAAAAGTATTACTTAATCAATACATTTTATTTCTTACTTTATTGTTTATTATATATGTAAGACTGCATATGAAATTAGGCACATCTTAAATTTTTTTTTGCATTTCCCAGTTAACCATATGATACTTTGAGAAGCAAGTAATCTAATTAAAAATCATTTGGGCAGCCTGGCTGGTGTGGCTCAGTGGATTGAGCATTGTCCCATGGACTGAGAGGTCCTGGTTAGATTTCCAGTCAGGGCACATGCCCAGATTGCAAGTTTAATCCCTGGTGGGGGGCATGCAGGAGGCAGTCAATCAATGTTTTTTTTTTTCACATTGATGTTTCTATCTCTCTCATTCTCTCTCTCTCTAAAAAAAAATCAGTAAAAAATATATATTTTTTTAAAAAGCGTGTGGGCAAATGGAAAGTAGTTTCACATTGAAATATTCATTTCTTTAAAATGGGTAAACTCTTTACTAATGTCAAAATAACTGAAATATTCCTTCTAATCTTGCCTTTATTGTGCTTAATGTATCCCCTTATAGTTAGTATTTTTCATCTACAAGATGTACATCAGTCAATAAATATTCAAAATTTTATTTAAAAGTATTGTGCAAGAAAGATGCATTGTGTGTGTGTGTGTGTGTGTGTGTGTGTGTGTGTGTGTGTGTGTGTTTGACTGCCAAAGGTAAACCCTTCTTATGCATCTGTGGATGCAGTGTGTTTTCATTCAGACAAATGTATTTCAAATAAAGTTTGATCTAAAACTTGTTTTTAAGATTGTATTGAGCACCACTGTGTCTGTTTACATATCCAACTCAGTGTAGTAATTTTGTATGCAGCTCTTAGTATCTCCTATATATTCTGTGTACTGAAAAGTGTACAATGAGTTTATTTGGTGAATTTATATCACCTCCATTTTCTGAAGAGGGAATGCTTACCTCTAGAATTATGAATTTATTTGGACACTATAACTGAGTGTACCAAAGCAACGATATACTTAGTGGAAAAGTGTTGTCACAATTACTTTTTCTTTTTTTTTTCAATTTTTTTTGTCTTTATTGATTTTAGAGAGAGAGGGGAAAGGAGAGAGAGATAGAAACATTGATGAGAGAGAACATCAATTGGCTGCCTCCTGCATGCCCCCCACTAGGGATCAGGCCCACAACCTGGGCATGTGCCCTGACCGGGAATCGAACCAGCAACCTCTTGGTGCATGGGTCGATGCTTAACCACTGAGCCACACCAGCCAGGCACAATTACTTTGTCAATTATTTCTTTCAGTGAATGCCAAATCATTATTTTAATTCTTTCACAGATGTAATAAAACTGTTGGTGCCTAGCAAACAAATATAGTATTGATTATGCCATTTACTGAAAAAGCTCATTTTTAATGGTATTGTTTCATCCAGGAATAACCTTTATCAAAGGCTATTTACTTAAAGCAAAGCTTCCTAAACTGTTGTTCTTTCAAAACATGTTCATATGTGAGTCTTCATTTTTACTTTTCTGATAAATTTTGCATATCAAATTCCATTCTCATAAGACTATACTCTTTTGATTTAAGTCTTCATAAAATAAAATTTAATCTTTTTCTTTACCATAAATTTTATTAAATAGCTCTGCAGTTAAATAAACTATATACCATTAAGACTGAAAGGTATTCTTTAATTTATTATTTTAATGCCAAAGTCATCTCAATCTAACACAAATTTTAGTATCATTTCATAACAATATCTATCTCTGTTAAATTACTTGTTTTTATTACTATCATGGCATTAATGTTAGTAATATTTTAACAATATTAATATTGTCACTATTATTAACAGTAGTAACATTAATACTAAGATTAGTTTAATAGGGTAATTTCAGTAACATTAATAAATAGACAACTAAATTATTCATAATCCAGAGTCATTAAGTGTTTTTCCTTAAAAAAAAAAACACACAGCCCTGGCTGGTTTGGCTCAGCGGTTAGAGTGTTGGCCCGCAGACCAGAGAGTCCCGGGTTCGGTTTCCGCTAAGGGCAGGTACCTTGGTTGCAGTTTGCCCCAGACCTGGTTGGGGTTGTGTGGGTGGCAGCCAGTCGATGTGTCTCTTTCACATTGATGTTTCTCTCTCTCTCTTCCCCCCCCCTCTCTCCCGTTCTATCTGAGGATAAATGCAAAAATGTCCTCGGGTAAGGATAAAAACCAAAAAAACAGTAAACACTGCATAGGGTAATGCTGCTAAAGAGATTGAACTCCATCGTAAAAAAATGCCATGTAAAAATAACTGTATTTTAATATTTAATATTTCTAAAATAGGACATTACTTAAGATAGCTATAATATGGCGAGAATAAAAAGCAAAATGTTCTACTAATGTTGTCTGATAATAATAGAAGTACATCAATATGTATTTAACTTTATTTAAATTTGTTCTACATGTTTATACATATAATTCAGTATATTGTATTATTTTTTACTATAGTATCTTTGTCAAAATGAATTACTCTTTCTTATGGAGCTACTTTAAAATTAATGTATAAATGAATAATAAATTGAACTACGGGAGATGGAGATGATAGCTGCTTTTGTCTTATGATTCTTCCAAAGGAGATGACTTGGTACTTCCTTGACCTTCTGCCAAGCAATTGTTTCCAAGCATTGCAAAATTTGAAATAATTAATTAAACATGCGATTTGATGGTTAGCAACTGAAATAAGTATTTAAATTATGAGGATATATTATTTTGACTTCAAAATAATTCCTTTGACAACCATTTGACTTCCAAAGGGTATTATTTTAAGAAGCATATCATTCATTTGGTAACTGGCAATCACACTTAGTAAGAGTAAGGGCTCTACCATGAAGAATTGTCAAGTTGTTTAAAATAACATGCACCTAAAAAACGTGGAGAAATCTTACCAAACAGAATATAAAACAAATAAGTAAATCATCGAGTGTTTCAAATGAAAATTTAACAACAACAACAAAAAGCAATACAACAAATCACCTTCCCCACTATAGGCCTAATCATTTTCTCCCACAGATTGCCCATGACAAATAGCTCCTTTCTTTTTTTCCTGCCTGTGCCAACTAACAAAACAAACCACCACCAGCTATAACAAAAAAGAAGGCATTATAAATAACCCAAGACTGGCATGCAATTTCACGACATTTATGTTTACAAAACTGTTTTCCTAATGTTTAAACCTGAAAAAGCCAATCAAGATTTACTCTGTTCCCACTTGTGCTATAAGTAAGCCAGGTTCTGAGGCAGGAGAAAATGAGAAGTACAGTTCCTTTGCAGTGCTGTACTTGTCACCGATAGATGAGAGGTTGTTGGGAGTGATTAATAGAGGGCTTCTTAATAGAACAGTTGAAACCTGCTTCCTTCATGACATGAATTTTTAGTCACATTTTCAAAGAAAGAGAAGAAATCATGTCAGGCACTGTTTTCGGGAAGACAATTAACGTAAGCGAGATAAGGCGTTTGTACCGACTATTATCCAAATATGTCATGTATTTTCACATCTCCATATTTTTGCATATGATGTCACCTCTGCTGAACTAGAACTTCCTCTTATATAGCTGAAGAAAAAGTCCATTCTTCAAGGCCCAAGTTGTATGTGTAATGAAATACTATTGTGACATATTAGCCATCATGCTTCTTTGCCTGCACATTTGCAAATACTGTCATTTAGCCAGAGAGACACCAGTTGTTCACTGACTCAAGGAGTTCTCACAATGAAACCAAGGTTAAACTCTGTAATGCAACCTTATAATAAGCAATATATTGAAAAGAAATTTCTGAGTCTGTTTTTTTCCCTTTCTCAAAGGACATACTACTCTTAGGTGGAAGAAAGCATTAGAGAGGGAACAGTAGAGTGAGGTGCTAGTTGGAGTGCCTACCAATTCATCTGCCATCACTAGGGTTAGCATGAGGAAGGGGACAGGAGGTGAAACACACACATAACCTAGAGGATCTCCAAGTAGGTGACACTTGTGTTCTGTGTCGTGTCTGGAACTCTGGCTGGCAAAAGCTTCACAGACTGCTTTGAACTCCCAGCATGAGCAGGACAGAGATCAAAGAAAACATGAACCAGCCTGGCCAGTGTGGCTCAGTGGTTGAGCATTGACCCATGCACCAAGAGGGTACCAGTTTGATTCCCAGTCAGGGCACATGCCCAGGTTGTGGGCCAAATCCCCAGTTGGGGGCATGCAGGAGGCGGCCGATCGATGTTCTATCTCATCGATGTTTCTATCTCTCTCCCTCTCCCTTCCTCTCTCTCTAAAATAAATAAAGAAAAAATAAATAAATAAAAAAGATGAACCAGCTCTACTATGTTTTCTGAAAACCCAAAGAATGCATAAAAATAGGTGAGAGGACCCATATCTGTAAGAAAGAACAGAAGGACGAAAGGACTTTTCCCAACCTAAATAATTGAACACACTAGCAGATGCAACATGGGCACAAAGAGAACAGATGCCCTCTCAGAGGGAGAATAGTTACCATAGATTATATGAGACAATGTAAACCTTATTTTTGCCATGTAATGACTTTGGATGGGATTTTTGCTTATTCATCACATTCTGCCCACGCATGCCTTGAAACTAATAAGTATCTCCAACATAAGTGTAAATCCAGAAAACTACAGTGGGGAAAAACTTTAAATTAATTCAAAAAGTACTGATGTAACAGTTTATTCTAAAATGATCAAGTTAAAATATCCACTACTGGGAATACTGGATGGCATACTGGAGTTTAGGAAAGGACTTAAGTACAGTTATTAAGAAAATATTTTCATATGCATGATATATGGCATATCATATCATATTCATTACACTTGTCACCTCAGAATGAAGCCTTCCACATTCCTCCCAGTCAACTCAATTGCTCCTCTGCTTCACTACAGGACTGTGTTTACAGCTGTTTTACGGCATTTCACAAAGACTTCCATATATTAGAGTCATTTATGTACATAATAGTCTCCTGACACAATGGTAAATTTTCAGATGTGCATAGAAAATGCCTATTCAAATATGGGTTTCTCAGTTCCTAGCAGAGGGCTCAGTACTTAGAAGAGGCACCATGAATGTAAAGTTTATTGAATTGAACACAGTTAAACTGAATTGAAATCATGGAGTAAGAGGTTCCCAGTGCAATGAGTAGCAAACATATTTGTGAAGATTAAGTGTTGGGACTGATTTTGCAGTAAAGAGCATCATTATAACACCAGAAGGAAATAAGAAGTTACCATAAAAGAGATATTGAAGCACAGAGAAAAGAATATTGAACTAGAAGTGAGAATAATTGCTTCCTGGGCTTATTTATGAAAACAATGACTCTATGATCATGGTCAAATGAAAAATATGTTTTACTCTTTTGAAATAGTAATAATATTTATCTTATATATCCAGTAATATTCCTAATGTAGAAATTAATATATATGAACATATTTCCTGTAACATATAAAACAATAAAATGTAAAGTGCTATTATTACATTTATTAATATAATGTATAATTATGAATAGTTATAATAGTATTATATTGAAAAAGATATTTGTTCAATAAACATTATATACAAGGCACTATTCTAGGTGATGAAAATTTAAGAGGGACAGAAACAGACAAATCTCTTTTCCCTCATGACTTTTTAATTAGTAATTATATAATACAGTATTCTTGCCAGTTTTTGAATAGAGAGACAAAAACTTCAACTTTATCTCTACAACAGTTCAGTTTTATACATCTATTGAGGGACATTCCTTAGAGATATTGCTATAATAATGAGTGACCAGAAAGGAGATTTAACATTCTTTTTCAAATCTCTGTAGACATGAAGTTTCTTAATTATTAAACAGTCTATTTGATCTTTCTCTATTGACAATTTATATCCTTTGTCTAAGAAGGAATCAATCTTAACCTAGGCAAACATTGCTTCATGCATATGGGACATGCAGAAGAATATGTATATTAAATATACAGAAGAATCCACATCTGTGTAAAAGTGAAAAGCAGTAACAGCAAGTCATAGTAAAGGAAAAAAGAAAAGTAGCTGTTGAACGCTGATACAATTGAAAGACTATTTCAGTGCAAATACAACTGAAAGACTATTTAAGATAGCCAAGTATTGCAAGATAGATATGTAGATAGAACTCAGTATTCGATAAGTAAATGAATGAAAGGAAAATTGAAGGTTTAAATTGGTTTGTATGCTATTAATCATGGGTTGTACTTAAAGGAGTTGGTGGATAAGCAAAAAAGAGTAAAATAGTAAGTTTGTCTATTCATTCATTCCCAAAATATGTTCCCAGCATCACTTTAGGCCCTCATGATAAAAGGAAAAAACATATGTTTCTTGGTTTCAAGGATCAATAATTGTGGTAGAAATACATGTGTTATGCTCAGTCTGCAGATATCTGCAAAGAGGTTTCATCTCTCATTTGTATTATGAAGAAACAAGGGTCAAGAGAAAAATTAAGCTCTGTTGCCTAAAGGATAAGGCTTTTTTATCAGCAGTTATTTCATTCTCCTGCATTTTGATGAAACCCAGACAATCTATGGAGCCCATCCAATACTATTTAAAACTTCTCTGAGAGAAGTTAAGTCCATTTCAGCTATTGGTATTCATCACAATGACTGAATTGACTATGGTGCTCTGTCTTCTTCTCCTTAGAAGAAACAGAATGAGCTAGAGGGAAAGAAGGCCTAAATTCTACTTTATATTCTGACATTGCACATCCAAAAATAGATGTCTGTTTTAAGATTGTGGATAACAAGATTTAGGGCCATTAGCACACTGAAAATGAAGAGTCAAGATGAATCTGATATCTCTAAATTTTATTTGTCTGCATTTGAACTTGGCAGGTGCCTTTGAATACATTATTTTAACATATTAAAGGTGGTATTCTAATTCTGGTATGTTAGGTTTCGAGTATAAAGCAAGATAGCTGAAATACATATCCACTTGGACCCATCATTTCCATATTTAAGATTTGAGTCTAAGAAAATGGTTACACAGGTACAAACAAATATACTTACTAGAATGTTTATCACAGCATTATTATCATAATAAGAAATTGGAAACTTTCTAAAAGTGGCGAATCAAATAAATTATGGTATAAAATGACTGGAAATAAACTCTGATCAAGATTATTTAAAGGTATAGGAAATTTATCATTGTGGCACATTAAATAGAAATACATAGAAAACTGTAAAACAAAGAGGTAAATGAGGCCCAGAAAGATTAGCTTGCTGCGGTCCTACAGTTATCAATAATATCCTGACAAAAACTAGCAATTTTCAGTGATAGAGTACCAAATTATTACAATATCTATTATATCTTTAAAAACTATAAAACACCATCAAAATTTTGAAAATATTTTTATAGAAAAAGAGCATGTGAGCTTCATGTTATATTTGAATTCCATATGTGATATGTTTATATGCCAGATTTTAAAATAAACTTCTCCCCTACATTTAGAAATTGAAAGAGTTCACATAAAAATCTGACAGCCATACATTTTTAGTAGTCACAAAGTTTCTTATAAATAACATGATCAGGGGACATGACTAAAAGAGATCCATATACATAAACTCCTAATGATTACAGTTTCCTTCTAAATAAAAGAAAAAAAATTTTAATTCTATTAGTTTTAATAAAAAAAGAAGTTATGAGTTTAATCTCAATTTAAGATATACAAACAATTGCCAATGAAATAAAGCATGTTTTAAAAAATAAGAACATGTTTAAGAAAATAATAAACAATAATTTGAAATTAAATATATATAGTCATACATAAATTTAATGTAACAAAGATTTATCATATCCTCCAAAAAGGGGAAGGTGATTGTTTGTAGAAAAAGGTTGTGAAGGCCTGGCCGGTGTGGCTCAGTGGTTGAGCACTGACCCATGCACCAAGAGGTCACCAGTTCGATTCCCAGTCAGGGCACATGCCAAAGTTGTGGGCCCAATCCCCAGTGGGGGGCATGCAGGAGACGGCCAATCAATGTTCTCTCTCATGAATGTTCCATTCTTTCTCTCTAAAATCAATAAAGAAAAAAAAAAAAGAAATATATATTCCTGGAAGTAGGATCACTGGGTCAAATGGCAATTCAATTTTTAATTTTTTGAGGTAACACCATAGTGTTTTCCATAGTGGCTGCACCAGTCTGCATTCTCACCAGCAGTGTACTAGGGACTCCTTTTCTCCACACCCCTCGCCAGCACTTGTTGTTTGATGATTTGTTGATGGTGGCCATTCTGACAGGTGTGAAGTGATACCTCATAGTTGTTTTAATTTGCATCTCTCTGATGATTAGTGACGTTGAGCATTTTTTCACATGTCTCTTGGCCATTTGTATGTCCTGTTTGGAGAGGTGTCTCTAGGTCTTCTGCCCATTTTTTAATTGGGTTCTTTGTCTTCCTTTTGTTGAGTTGTGTGAGTACTCTATATATTTTGGAAATTAACTCCTTATCTGATGTATCATTGGATACCCTAAGAAGACTGAAACACCAATCAGAAAGAATATATGTACCCCTGTGTTCATAGCAGCACTATTTACAATAGCTAAGATCTAGAAACAGCCCAAGTGTCCATCAGTAGATGAGTGGATAAAAAAGCTGTGGTGCATATACACAATGGAGTACTATGCAGCTGTAAGAAAGAAAGATCTCTTATCCTTTGAGATGACATGGAGGGACCTGGAAAGTATTATCCTAAGTGAAACAAGCCAAGCAGAGAAAGACAGATATCACATGATCTCATTTATTTCTGGAATATAACGAACTAAACAAACTGATGAACAAAATAGACACAGAGTCATAGAAGTAGGGTACCGACTGACAATCCTCAGGAGGGGGGGGAGGGATAAACCACAGAACTTATATGCATGTATGCATAACCGATGGACATAGACAACAAAGCTGGGGATGGGGAGGAGGGTGTCAATTGGGGAAAAAGGAGAAACATCTGTAACAAAAATAAATTAATTTAAAAAAAGAAAAAAAGGAATAAAGAAAAAGTTTGTAAAGGAGTAATACTTTGGAACGGACAGTCATTTTTAGCATTTTCCTCAGTAATATTTCAAAACTTTGAGACTCACCATTATCTTTCATTTAAGTTGTACTTTAAAAGTATGGCACAGAAAACAACACTTTGAATAAAACAAAATATTAAGACAAACATGCTTTAAGACACAAGGAAAAACCATATGGGCTAAAAATAGACTTTTGGGTCATAAAAGATGGATATGTACATCACAGATATGTCTACAAAGCAACAAGATGCAGAATTCAAATTTGTTCCCTGTGATATATTCTTATTAGAATTGTTGAGTGAAGTGGTAAGGGTATCTTCCCCTAAGACTATAATGTCAAAATATTGTGTATTTATTTAGTGATTTTACATGAAATACATTAGACAAAGAAGAGTAGTCATTATCTGGAAGTTGATATAACTTTTTGTGAGTTATCATAGTGCAAAGTGATAACACAGCAGTCTGTGTGTGTGGTAAATCTGTTAGGATATTTCTTTTGAGAAGGTAGCATGTGTGGCCTGCAGATCACTGAAGACATTGGAAAACAGTCAGTTTCAGAATATTTTTTGGAATCCTTTTTACCTTGGATTTCTGAGAGCATGGACACATTAATTTTAGGAATTTGGTCATACCATTCACAAGATAACTTCTAGGCATATTGACTGCTAATTTCCCACTAAATCACTTATGTCTGCTAGAAAAGGAAAAGGTCCTCGTATAGCTCCATACTCTCCCCCAGGCTGCTGTTGGGTTCAACTGATCAAATCCATAATTAGAGGGAAAAGATGAAGAGAATTTTAAAAATAAGTTTTAAAAACATATTTTAATATAAAATACAATGTGAAAGAGCTTTCTAACTATACAGTAAGCAGTCATGTGTGAGAAAGAAATATCATAAAAATTATTGAGAAAAATTTTTCTAAAAATATTCTCTCTAAATATTTGCACTAAAATCTTAGACTTTAATATCCATCACATAAATATTAACATTTTCTGAAAAGGATCATAAAGAATCATTTTAGAAATATAATCCTTAATATGTTTAATGTGTCATTGATTCTCATTTGTATTAGGAGATATAACATGTCAATTTGTTTTTTAAAAAGTCAAGACAACACCAATACTACATGTGGAGCTTAAGGAATGTAGCCTGGTTTTAATCAAATATGAACTCACAGATTTAAACATAATATATGATTAGAGAATGCATATAATCTAGAAAATGAAAGAAAATTTAAAAAGAATTTTAAATTCATCATTTAAAATGAGTGATTAAAATTTGTATATTAGCATTCAAAACATTGACAAGTAACACTTTCTATTAAAAAATCACTATTGCAGTCTGGCCAGTGTGGCTCAGTGGTTGAGCATTGACCCATGCACCAAGAGGTGGCCAGTTTGATTCCCAGTCAGGGCACATGCCCAGGTTGCAGGCCAAATCCCCACTGAGGGGCATGCAGGAGGCGGCCAATCAATGTTCTCTCTCATGGATATTTCCCTCTCTCCCTCTCCCTTCCTCTATCTCTAAAAATCAATAAAGAAAAAAAAATTTTATAAAGAAAAATAAACACACTATTGTAAAACAACCCTCAAAGAGAGAAATAAATATTTTAAATGTCACAAATAAAACAAAAGCTTCTAAAATGTATTTGTAACCCAAGAAAAGAACATAGCAAACCATTTAAATTATTTCATAGAAATGTTGACATAAAAAAAAAAAATCTGATACTGACATACAAAACAGTATCACATCTTAAAGACAGTATGAAATGTTTTTATGGGGTCACCTTGCAATTTAAAATCTCCTTTCTTAGACTGTAATATATTTGATTCTCACAACTAGCTTATCACTCCAGTTTAGAATTTATCACTCCTATTTAAGAACACCTAAATCAAGGAAGTTAGATAGCTTTTTAGACCTGTACAAATATGCAATAAACAACCACAAAGCATTAGGTCTCACAGACGCCAAACATCCTTCCTCCTCCCATTTCATTTTATCTCCCAAGTAGTGAAACAGTGACGCCTCCTCTTCACTTTAAACCTTCCTTCCCCACCCCTGAAAATGCCATGGGAAATACTTCAAATTGGAAAATTTAAGACTGAGAGAAAATATAATCAAAAGTTCAAATTCAAACTGTACACTACCTTACAAATGCATCCTCTGGAAAGATGAAACCTGACTGATCTCTTCCTCATGATTCCTTCTTTCAAATAACTTTTTTCACCTGAAGTTAACAGGTTCTGGGATCAAGAGGGTAATTACAGGTGTTAAGTGGGAACTTTATGCCTGTTGGATACCAATAAAACAATAGAATAGGTCTCATCAGGTAGGAAAACGTATGGGGGGAAAAATGGTAAGTGTGGTATGGAAAACAGTCTATAGATAAAAAGCTGTTACCCTGTTTTTGAATAACATTAGAGTAAAATTCATTGTTGCACTGGGAAATGATGGCAACCATCAGTGGAATAGAAAATACAGAAGCACTTATATATCAGCAGGTAGAAACTTGATTAAACAGCAAGTTGTTTAAGCATGCAACAATAAGTGGGAAAAATAAAAGAGAAAGGGCAATATAAATAAGAACTAAAGTAAGTTAGAAAAACTTGAATTCCATATGGAAGTTGTTAGGCTAAATGAGACTAGTAAAGAAATTTAAATGCAACAGAGAGCATTTTCAGATTGAGTTAAAAAAAGAAAATTGCGATACATGTATTTTTAATAAAATCACACTTAATGCTGTGACAAAGTACTTGAAAATAACAGTTTAAAAAGATATGCATGATAAATGAAAACAAAACAAAAAATGATAAATTAACACCACATGTGTTAGAGCAATCATCAATGTACTAAGATACCCAGAGTACCAAGCAACACTATGTAATAATTAAGGTCTAATTGAATAACATTAATAAGAGTGATAAACCTTAAACTATAAAATTAACACAAACATACACACACATATTGAATTTAATATATAAAACTAAAACTGTTAGAAATAAAGAATTTAAGTGGAAGATAACTATAGACCTCCTAAATCGATATATGTCCATTGAACATACACAAAAGTTGATCTTGTACTTCTCCATTTTAATGATATTCAGATAAAGATCGTGGAGGAAAAGGATACAATCACAGAGATATCAATAAAGTTTGAGGTGTAAATATATTTTATTTGTATATTTAAAGGAGGTTTTACATCAGTTATAGTAAATGAGCCGTATGCACTTAAACATAATGTATTTAGCAGATTACGTGTAGGTTAAATTGATAAAAACGGTTCAATTTTCTTCATTCTAACTGAATTAATGTTCGCTGCATCTATCACTTAATCAAACTACTATATGAACATCTCCAAATATGATAATAATGTGCCTTTCTCCTTTTAGTTTGTGTATTTTTGCTTTTATATTTTGAAGGGCTGTCCTACATTTCTGTTTCACAATTTCAGCATTATGAAGCGTCCTCCTTAATCTCCAGCAATATTTTTTTACTACAGCCCAGACAGTCTAAGACATGGACGTCTGTCACTGCTAGAACTTAGAAGCAATCAAGCTGTCCTTCAGTAGGTGAAGGAATAAACTCTGATACTTCCAAACAATAGAACAGCATTCAGTGTTAAAAAGAAATGAACTTTCAAGCCACGAAAAGACATGGAGAAACCTTAAAAGCATATTACTAAGTGACAGAACCAATCTGAAAAGTCTGCGTACTGTATTATTCCAAGTATATGTTATTCTGGAAATGGCAAATCTATGGATACAATAAAAAGATAAATTGCCTGGGGTGGGATTAGGGGAGAGGTGAATAGGCAGAGCACAGAACATTTTTAGGACAGTGAACATGTGGAATCCAATGAACTAAATAAACCAACAAATAAAATAGAAATAGACTCAAAAAACAAAGAACAAACCCACAGCTGACAGAGGTGAAGTCCCTTGGGGGTCTGGGTGAAAATGTTGAGGGATTAAGCAAAAACAAAAAAACTCATAGACACAGGCAATAGTATGGTGATTACCAGAGGGAAAGGGGGTAGAGGGAGGTAGAAAAGGGTAAAGGGGGGATGAGTGATGATGGAAGGAGACTTGACTTGGTGTAGTGAACACACAATACAATATACAGATGATGTATTATAGAATTGTACACCTGAAACCTATATAATTTTATTAACCAATGTCATCCCAATAAATGCAATAAAAAACACATTAGAAAAGAAAATTTTCTGTATGATGGATATGTCATTACACATTTATCCAAACCCATAAAATGCACAACACCGAGTGAACATGTAATCTGCAAACTTTGGGTTATTATCATGTGTCAATGTTTGTCTGCCTTGGTAAAAATGTATTCTGCTGGGTGACCCTGATAATAGGGGATGCTATGCATGTATGGGGAAAGGGGTATATGGAAAATCTCTATAAACCTCCTGTAAATGTTGTTGTAAACCTAAAAATGCTTTAAAAATATGAAGTCATAAAAAAGTTCAAATCAATGATAGCAATTAAACACTAAAAAAAAAGATTACAGTGAGTAGCTGTGACATATTGGAGTAAGCATTAACAATTTCCATACAAATTTTCCAAACACTTTTCAAAACTAACTTTATTTACAACAAATTGTCCTTTGTATTATCATTTTTATATATTTAAATTTTATATTTGTTGTAAGTTTTCAAGATATTTTATTATTGTTTCTTTAAATAGTTAATATTTTTTTATAAATACCCACATAATATCTTTTCTGTGACTTTTATTATTTCCTGAATATCATTTTCTTTTATCTGAGATCTCTTTTATTCATCTTGAAGAACTATACACAGAGTGTCTTCTATTTACCTATCTGCTGGTAATAAAATCTCTCAACATTTTTCTGAAATCATATTTTGCCTTCACATTTACAGGATATATTTCAATAAGAATAGAATTTAGGTTGATGTTTTTTTTTCATTTTCCTTCTTTTAAAAAAAAAAAAATGCATGTTGACACTTTAATGATGTCCTTCCATTGTCTGGCTTTCACACTTTCTGTTGCAAACTAATCTGTCAGTCTTATAGGTCTTTTTCTGGAACACTTTCAGACTGGTTTTTACCAGTTTGTTTATGATTTTTACATAGTTCTGCTTTCCTCTGTATATACTATTGCTTTGTATTCATACAATGGAATATTACTCAGCAGTTAAAAGAAATGAGTTACTGACACTGACATATGTAAAACATGGATTATTTTTTAATTGAAATTTTTTTGAGATTTTAATTAGAAGAAACGTTATACAAAAATATACACTTTATGGTTTTATTTATGTGAAGTTCTATAAGAAATAAAACTAATCATGGTGGGAAAACACTCTGATGGGTCAATGATTGACAGGAAAGGGGTGATACTAATGTTCTATTATTTTGTTATGAGTTATACGCTATGCATTTGTCAAATCTCATTAAATGATACACATAATTTCATTGTACATAAAATTTATCTAATAAAAATATAAAATTATTGAGTTCTAATTTTAATGATATATGTGGTAACATGTTTAGGAGTATAGTATATTGACTACAACTTATTTTAAAATGAGTAAAAAGTAGAACAGATTGATGATTGGTTATATTTATAGATTAATGAGGGTAGTGTAATATATCATAATTGGTGCAGTTCAGAACTAGTAATATTTGTCAGCAATGATTCTAAAAATAATTATTTCTTAATATCACCATCATATTAAAATTTATTATATTCTAAAAGAATTATGTTGTTAAAAATATCAGTGCATTCATCAAGTTGCAATAAAATAGTTTTCTAGTTTAGTTTATTCTGTGAGATGGTCTTCCATAAAATTACTAAGCAATCACTGAATATTTCAAATCATAGTATTGCTAGAAAAATGGTATCTGAATTAACTTTTTTGTCATTGATTCACCAAATAATTTCAAATAAATAATTTTGATGTAACTTTTTACTGTAGTCTTAAAATTGTGTATGATTCTTTAGTCATAGCAACCCAACATTTTTATTAAAAAGGTCAAAACAAATGTCGCTAATGTTTAAATATGAACTATTAAACATATGCTTCTCTAAGCATTTTAATGATTTAACATAAATATTAATGATAATGTTTTAAATAAATTTAATACTGTCCTGCAAGAAACAAATGTGTGATTTTATTTTTAAAATATCAAATTACTTTGTTTGATAGTATGTTTTGAAATTTGTCTTTTGAAATAATCAAAAGATTATCAATATAGAAGAAACAGAGGCATGGATACATGAAGCAGACTGACAGCTGTCAGAGGGGAGGTGGGAAGAGGGACTGCATGAAAGAAGGTGAAGGGATTAGCCAAAGAACCTATATATGTAACCCATAGACACAGACAATGGTGTGGTGATGTCCAGAGGGAAGGGGGTGTGGAGTCTGGTGGAGGTGGGCAAAGGTGGGGAGGGAATGGGGACATCTGTAATAGTGTCAACAATAAAAATAAAGTTAAAAAAATAATAAAAATAAAATGTTGCTGTAGTACTATAGAAAAGAATATCAATATATAAGAACTACAATTCATTTGTTTTATTGTAATTAATTTAAATTTAAATATTCATTCACAGGATAACTGGTTAGACTAGCTACTGACAAAAAAAAAACTGGATATAAATTTGGCAAATACAGCCTCATTTGCTTCATTTTTGAGAAAAGAAATGTGAATATTCCTTGCTTGAAAAAATTGATATAAATAGATCCATTTCCATCAACATATTTTCATGAATCCAGTTTCTCTATGGTGAGTTATTATTATGTACTAAAAAAAAAAATATATATATATATAGGTTTATATACATACATACATACATATATATATATATATATATATATATATATATATAGGTTTAGGCCCTATATATATTATATACATACATACATATATATATATATATATGTATATATATATATATATATATATATATACATATATATATATATATATATGGGTTTAGGCCCTGGCTGGGCCACTCAATTGGTTAAAGCTCCGACCCGATATGCCAAGGTTGCGGGTCTGATCCCTGGTCAGAGGACCTGCAAGAATCAACCAATGAATGCATAACTAAGTGGAATAACACCTCTCTCACTCTCTCTCCCCCACCCAACTAACAATCAATAAATAAACATTTTTTAAATTATAAGTTTAATAGTGATTATCCATACTAATCATCGATATATACACTTTCAATGAACACGATGCATATCAATATTTAAATTTTTAATACAACAGCCCTGGCCAGTTTGGCTTAGCGGTTAGAGCATCAGTCCGTGGACCAGAGAGTCCCAGGTTTGGTTTCCGCTAAGGGCATGTACCTTGGTTGCAGTTTGTCCCCAGTCCCTGTTGGGGTCGTGTGAGTGGCAACCAGTCATTTGGTCTCTCCCACATCAATGTTTCTCTCTCTTTCTCCCTCTCTCCCTCCTGCTCTATCTGAAGATAAATGCAAAAAAATGTCCTCGGGTGAGGATAAAAAAAAAAATTTTAATACAACAGAAGAAAGTGGTTCTCCCTTCTTAACCTAACTTCATGTTGTTAAAAAAAGAAGGAAGCCTAGCATGACACTAAGTGTTTGACTTGAACAAATGGAAGGATAGAACAGCCATTAACTGAGAGGAGACCATGGCAGGAAAAGCAGGGTTTTTCTCAGGGTAGAGGTCAGAGCTCAGTTTGGCTGTGCCAAGGTCATCATCTCTAACACACCCCCACACACCAGAATGAGCATGCTGATTAGGCAGTAAGCAGGAGTTAGAGACACAAATCTGAGTGTTGCCATCTTATGAAAGTACTTTAAAGGCATGACAATGGAAAAGTTCCATAAGAGAGTATAGATAGCTAGAAAAAAAAAAACAACAAAAAAAACCTACAGGGATTAAGTCCTCAAGAGATATGGGAAATACGGAGGAACCAGCAAATGAGACTGAAGAATGAAGAATTTTTGTGGTATTAGGGAAACCAGGAGAGTATGATGTCTTGGAAATGAAGGGAAGTATTGTTCTTTTAAAAAGAGGGAATGATTTACTGTAACAAATACTGCTAATGATTTAAATAAAAAGAAATCTGACAATTGAACATTAGATTTAGCAAAAGTAAATTCACTGGTGCTTTGGCAGTAAAGAAGCAGTGGCTGTAAAAGAAAATAGTTTTGACTGAATTTTAGGGAGAATAAGATGAGAAAAATTCCTGATAGCTCTTTCAAGAATCCTAGATGTAAACAGAAGGACAGAAGCAGTGTTATTTATGGGCAGCGAACTAGCTCTGAGGGAAAGAATAACATACTTATATGTGCTCAGTTATTAATTTGCTTGCAAAACATTTCAAATTCTACAAAACAAACATTAAAATATGTCTTAATAAGTAATTAAAATTTCAACATATGCATTTTCTATCCTAACATCTATTTTTCCTAGTTGGTGCTGATAAATAGTCACAGGATAAAATTAGAATTATTTGAAATGACTATAGTAAGAGAACATTACATTTGCCCACATTTAATGAGATGACAATTTTTAACAAAGACTACAACTATAACACCTATCTAATTAGCTAGAGAAAAACTGCTGATTCCATAGGAATAAAAATTCCCGTCTCCTAATGAAAATTTATTCGTTGTATATAATAATCACTATTTCTATTATAATAAAAATCTAAGAGATCTTTATTCTATAGCCAAACATGACTTTTCAAAAGATACATGAGTTAAAAACATGTGCATATATAGTATATATACATAAATAAAAAGTTCTGTAATACACACAAAAAATTCATGCATATCATGTCAAACAAATCAACAAAATATTATCTCTTACCATTTTATCTATGTATACAAACTACTGTACTATTTTGTGAATCAAATTTATTTTCCTCAAAGTAGGTCTATATTGTTTAAATGTCATTCTCTAATACAAAAATCACAACATTGAATATTGGAAGGTCGTAGTTATACTCAGTTAAAATGGTTGTATCTGCAAACTCCTCTTTCTACTTTCCTTAGATATTCTTCTTTTTAAGAATTCTAAGTGTCTAGAATTATGAGTTCTTACTTGCATAGTTGTCAAATGATCAATAAAATCCATTTAAGGAACTATTCTTTCAAAAATATTTTTCAGATGAATTTTTAAAAATAATTATGTACTACAGAATAATTTTAAATTTTTGAAATATTTGTCAGAGTATAAATATTTTATTGAGGGCCTCAAAACATTTATTAATATTTATGAAACCCTTAAAAGAACTGGATGATTACCTCTTACTATCCTGACTAGGGATGAAAGTCTGTGGAGCTATAACTAGTCCATTATAGATGTGCTATCTAGCTGTATTAGTATCTGCATTGCACTAATATACAACATTAAAGGGAGATAAAAAATCCTTTAGAAAATGCATCTGAAACTTTGGTTTCAGAATTATAGTTCTAAACATAACTTCAATTCATAATAAATATCTGTGACATTTTATTTCTTATGTTATATGGGATTAAAAATCATACATATGGTTGCTTTTATCCTATAGTCTGTTTTTCCTCCTGTAGTCTTTCCAAATCAATAAATGGCATCACTATTCACTAAGTTACTCAGCTCAAAAACCCAGATGACATTGTTGATTCATCCCACTGCCAATGTTCTTTGGCAAACTATATCATGTTTCACCTGGATTACAGGAAGAAATTCTCCTGACTGAGATCTATTCTTCCATTCTTACCTCTGCAACTTGTTCTCCACACACTAACTGAAGTGATAACATAAAATGAGAAATCTCACTTTTTAAAAACTGCTTTTCACCTAAAAAATTTCAATCTGCATGTTGTGACCTATAGGGACCTACCTTATTAGCCTCTCCTGACTCTCCTTCCAGATCTTCAACCACTCATCCAAGTGCTTGTGCTGTACTCATACCAGCATTAGTCTGTGAGCTAAACTAGTCTCCCTCAGGGCCTTTCATTTTATGTTTCCTCTGCCTGAAATACACTCTCCTCATATTTTCCTTTTGTGACTCAGGTCATAGTACCAATGTCAATACTCTAGAGAGTTGTTCCTGACCAAAAGTCATTCCTTGACTACACTCGACCTCTCTCTCTCTCTTTCTCTCTCTCTCTCTCTCTCTCTCTCTCTCTCTCTCTCTCTCTCTCTCTGTCCCCCCTATATATTTTTTCTTGTCCTCTAAAACAGGGGTTGGCACATCTAGGTACAGAATATGTATTCTATAAGTCAGAAAATATGATTCACTAGTGCATGTAATTCTTAATTTGTGGACTTCCTAATTCGTAGAAAATTGTGGAAAGGAAAAGAGAAGGCTGTAAAAGGGCATAGACTCTCCTATCAAAGACTGGAATTCAAATTTCATCTTTTCCATTTCCTCACTGTATGAACAAAATATATAATGCTACTAGACTTTTTCTACCAAAAAACCCAATAGCTTCCTATTTATTAAATACCATTATTCCTAAATGGTATTTATTAAATGAAATAAAATTACACTTCATATGTGTCTCACTATTTAAAGCTTAAAAAATGTTAATTTATTCTCTTCTTTTCCGTGTATATATGCTTAAAAATGACTTCTTAAGATGTTATATTGTCTCATGCAAGGGAAATTATTAGATAACAAGTACATTCAAGATAAATAAATAAATACTTAACTGTATTTAAGAATGATGAAGAATTGAAAAGTTTTGTCTAAAAATATTGTCACTAGATAGTTATTGATATGAATCTTACAACACAAATACATACAATTTAGAACGCTTAAAATCACTTCCGTCACTTGTATCTTTCCTACATATATTTACTATATGTGTTTTTTCAGGTTAAGAATAATTTAATGTACAACACGTTTCATAAGAGATATGGAAATGAATAACTTCTCTCATTATCTAAATGTAGACCAAATAACTTGCTAATGTCCTTTGAATTCCAATTGTTCCCAAAGATACATATATCACGATAGTTCTGGGGTTTTTTTAATTACAGAAAAAATATCTGATCTCTAACAATAGACTTTGAATCTTCTTTCTCAGTAGGCATATCCTCTGTGTTCTGCTTTTAAACATTAATGTCATTAGAGAACAGAAAATTAATAGCTCTCATTAAAAACATCTGGAGAATTTCAGCACCACCATAAACACTGCCAACTTGTGCTGCCTAAGTGGAAATCAAGGTTATATCCCTTATTCTTGCTTTTAAATTGCTTTCAACAAGTTTCTGATTGTCCAAGTGAACACTGTTATACCATACAAAGATTCAAATGAAGTTGCCATTCAGAGTAGAATAAAACACTAGATTATTAATTCAGTTTAATGGATAATAAAAATTATCTTGGCATTATATCAATTAGTATAGGAAAACCAATAGTTGTTTTTTTATTTTTTATTTTCTGCTGTTAGAATGGCAGAACGTCATATCCTTATTATTATTGTTATTCCTAAGTATATCAAGGGAAGGTAACTGATTTTTCACTAACAGTGTAGTTGATAGAGAACCATGTAGCCTTATAATTATCTTATATACAAAAAACACACAGTGATCTAATTCAGTAAGACAAAAGAGATCACTGATTTTCAGTTCTTAAATGGTTATTTAAAAACCTGTTATAGAAAACAAAGCATGTGAAAGGACATTTGAACAACATATTTGTAATTCAATGACAACTAATTTGTTAACTTTTCTTTTTAAATAGTGACTCTGCCGTTAACTTTTTTTTTCCTTTATTGATTTTAGAGAGAGAGGAAGGAAGAGGGAGAGAGAAATAGAAACATCGATGAGAGAAAACATCGATTGGCCGCCTCGTGCGTGCCCCCCACTGGGGATCGGGCCCACAGCCTGGGAATGTGCCCTGACCGGGAATCGAACTGGCAACCTCTTGGTCCATGCATCAAAGCTCAACCACTGAGCCACACTGGCCGGACTGTTAACTTATTTTATGTTATGCCGTAATTGTAAAGGTGCAGAAAAGTAAAGCTCTGCTGAATAAAAATATTTTAATCAGTCACTGGATAAACTAGACATCTGAAGAAGGCAAACAAAAATATGTGATATGAGAGCAGTGGAGGTGTAGTTCTGACAGCCTGGTAACCCGAGGGCCACAAGCTCTGAGCGCATGTAGCAGGATCTTCCTTCCGTGGTAACACATTTTCTTTTTTTACGTTTATTTGTTGTTCCCTACTAAAAACTCTATTAATCATCAGTTTTCTTCAGAATTCTAATTATTTTTCAAGCATTTCATATAGTTTACTTACTTGCAACTTAAAATTTGAGGTACTTTGAATAATTTTTCTAGAAAGTTTCATTAGTTTTGATTTGTACCTCACACAATATCTCATTGTCCCATGGATAAACATAATTTTTGTAAAATACTATAAGTTAAAAATTATTTTCAAACCCTAACATCCATTGATTCATTTCTATCCGCCACATGTCAGGTATTTTTTATTTATATCAACTTTTGCCTCTGGTCATGATTACACATATTACTAGTTTTAAAAAGTGTTTATTAATATCTGTATATTTGGTATTCCATTAAACAAATTGACTAACAACAAAATAAGCATTAAAAAGTAAGTATGCCCTACAGTAGCTTACTATCTGTTGAGAAAGATAAACATGAAGTGTTCAAGTCATTATGAGCAGGTAGCATCATTGATTCTGCTAATCAGTTTACCCTGAAAGACTTCCGTGTGAGCCGACATTTTGAAAAAAGTCTTTATAAATAATACTGTACACCCCAGCCGGTGTGGCTCACTGGTTGAGTGTCAACCATGCACCAAGAGGTCGCCAGTTCGATTCCCGGTCAGGGCACATGCTCAGGTTGTGAGCCTGATCCCCAGTGGGGGGCATGCAGGAGGCAGCCAGTTGATGTTCTCTCCCATTGATGTTTCTATCTCTCTTTCCCTTTCCCTTCCTCTCTTTCTAAAATCAATAAAGAAAAAAACTATATATATATATAACTATATAGTTATATATATTTATACATATGTATATATATATATATAATTCTGTACATTCTATCAATGTACTTGTCTTCCCAAAGACCATACATTTATTTTAAGATGGACATTCGTTTTTATAAGTTGTGCTATAATCACACTTACAAGCAGTAAATCTAAGATATCAATTTTAATGAGTTGGCATATTGGCTTCTTTCATAAATTAATAGTTAATATATCTTTTCATTTTATTTTATTTTATTTTATTGTTGACAGTTTTACAAATGTCTCCTATTTTCTCCCTTTTTGCTCCCCTCCACCCACCCCACCCCAGGCCTTTCCCATACTATTGTCTGTGTCCATGGGTTATGCATATACGTTCTTTGGTTAATCTCTTCCTGTGCCCTCCTCCCCACTGAGATCTGTTATTCTGTTCCACACAACCCTACCTCTGGACCTATTTTGTTCATCAGTTTATTTTGTTCTTTAGAGTCCACTTATAAGTGAGATCATGTGATATTTGTCTTTCTCATCTTTTTGATTAATTTTTTTCCTGAGTTAATTCAATCACGAAAGTTGAGATTGTGTACAAATATTACTCTTGCCATCAGCTTTTGTCTATTTTACCTCTGAACTATCAAATATAATATGTTAGATGTCAAATGGCAGTATATAATAGTGAAAAACCAAAGGGATTTTGGGTGGGGATGTCATAGAGCTTGAATTAATTCCCAGCTATGCAATGTGGTAACTGTGTAATTTTGATCATGACATCTTAATTGTGCTTCAGCTTTTTTTCTGTAAATTAGGGCAATGATATTGTTGTGGAATTAAATAAATTAATACAGCCCTGGCTGGTTTGGCTCAGTGGTTAGAGCGTTGGCCCGAAGAACAAAGGTTCACGAGTTTGATCCCAGTCAGGGGCACGTACCTCGCTGGAGTCATGCGGGAGGCAACCAATCGATGTGTTTCTCTCACATAAATGTTTCTCTCTCTCTCTCTCTCTCTCTCCCCATCCAACTCTATCTGAAGATAAAATGGAAAAATATCCTCAGGTGAGGATTAAAAAATAAAACAAAATAATTAATTAATACAAGTACAAAATTAGGAAGATTATACAAAGATATATGGAATATTAGGCACTAATATTATAAATTTAGTGGCACTTACCTCAAGCAATATAAAGTTTTTTCCTATATTACACTCATCCAAACACATCATATTATTCCAAGAAAAATAAATATTACTTTCTTCTATAAAGCAGAACATTATGTGATTGATATAGAAAGGCAAGCTATCCCCTTAACCACAGTGACCTCATACTCTTAAGAGACTGGTCCCAAAATAAGATATTTGGGACCAGGTTAGATATTTAAGGAGTTTGGGAGAAAGGATTCTGTACCCCAATAAATTTTGAAAATATTACACTTAATTGCACATACATTATTCATTTGGAGAATGATCATTTACTATATAGTGAATTCTGAGTAAAAACTAGTCAAAAACATTTAAAGTCAGCTGGTCACAAAATTATATCACTACAACATTCATTCTTATGGTATACATATGAGAGAGTAACCTTTAACTATACCATAGAATAAGTGTTCTATGGACCATAGTTTGAAAACTTTTGCTCTGAGTCCACAGATGTCCTTTAAACTCAGGATCAAAGGTAACTATGAGATGTTGATAGTTATGAAAAACTCTCAATATTGTGAGAGTTTTATAAGTATCCAAAACTTTGACTACTTATTAAAACTCTTCAAACATCTTAGGTCTGCAAAAATTTTGGAACCTAACCTGTTAAGTACTAGCTTTATTATTAGATTGCTGGTGATTGCTGCTTCCCTTCAGGCTAAAAACACACTTAGAACAATCTTCTAATGATTTCATTTATTTTTGGAACCTGGGAAATACAGACATATATAAAGTATAAGAAACGTTAAAGTTGTAACAGTTAACAAGTTTTGTGAAACTTCACATTGCAGAAGTTCAAGGAGTATAATTATTAATCGAAAACAACTTTCTCACTTTTAAATTGTCATTTCTAGGGGTTAACAAAAGCAAAACCAACCAAAGCTAGTGTTTTATAGTCAGTATACTCATAGTCTATGGGTGTTTTGAATTTTTCCCTTATTCTGTTAATTTAGCTGAGGAGAAACATACTAAACAATTGACATTTAATCTTCATCTTTAATTTATAATTTATCTGTAGTTGAAAATTGAGTTTAAGTTTGTAAACAGGAGTTCTGGCTGACTGTGATAGGAATACCAATTTGAGGAACAGATGATTGGTACATTGAATTGCCCTTGTAAAATCAGCACTCCAGCTTGCTTTGAGTTAGCAAACATTCTGTACTGTATTCAGTCCAAAATAGCTTGAATAAGCAGAGTAGGAAATACAGAATCAGAATAGAGGTCAAAAATTTTTCAAACCTGCTTCACAAATATAACATGACAATGAAAACCAAAGCTAATATGTTCAATAATTAGCTTTAAATGTAACATATAGACTGGCATTCAATAGATTCCACATTGTTTTTTTCTATATGCATTTATGTGTTATTCTTTCTAAATTTTAAAAGCATTCTCCTTGATATTTAACTTTTTTAAGTTAAGGAACTCTATCGCTGTAACATAATAGAAATGCACCATCTCAAAATTATCTTTCATTCTATTAAAGAGTTTAAACAATCTACACAAAATGTGGTACCACTAAAACCTAAACAGTCCTCTGATTTTTTTTAGCTTATTCATAGGAATAAAGTGGATATAGAAGAACAGTTAAACATTTTTACTGTCCTTAGAGAGCTGTGTGCTCTATAGGCTTATCAGATATTTTAAGCTGGCATTTTTTTACTATGAAGTGTCCATGTATGGTAGGATAGAGGAGAGAGAATAGAATAGATACGACTTTTATTTTTGATTTGTACTGTGATATCATGGTCACCATATCTAGGTCTGATTGGTGTTTAAAACTGACTATCCTCTTGTGAGACACAGGTTCTCTGCAGGACCCATGCACACTGGGGTCTTCTAGCTACATTTACTTTCATTTAATAACTCTCTATTAGACTGGCTGCTTGTTTTTCATTATTTTTCAATATACAAAATTCAGCTTCAGTCTCATTTGGTCTCATTCCCTGTCCAGATGGACAGAACAACAAAACAAAACCTACATTGGCTTTCTCGCCAATGCATGGCTTACAACATCACATGTAGGACTCCTGGGGTAGCAGAATTGAAGGGCTAGTGTTTGTTTGTTTTTTACAGGGGGAGAACCAGAGAAAATGAACACAATCATCTTACAATTTTGCTTTGAGGCATTTATCCAAAACTGCAGTTAAATAGAAGTCCTGATAAAACAACAGGTTTTTGTTTAATTTTCTTCATATTATTGAGTTGCATGAATTTACATAATCTGATTATAAGTCTTTAGTCCGACATATATATTAAAAATATTTCTCTTAGTCTGTGGCTTGCCTTTTCATCCTTTTTGTTTCTTCTTCTTCTTCTTTTTTGAACTTATTGGGGTGACATTGGTTCACCAAACCATGCAGATTTCAAGTGTACAACTCAATGAAACATCACCTGCACACTGCATCATGCACCCATGCCCCCAGGCTAAGTCTCATTCTGTCCCCATTTTGCTCCCTTTGCCCACCTCCACCTACCCCGCCTACCCCTCCCCCTTTTCCGTCTGGCTATCACCACACTGTTGTCTGTGTTTATGTGTTATGTATATATGTTTTCTGGTTAATCCCTTCACCTTCTTTCACCCAGTCCTCCAATCCACCTCTCCACCTTTTCATTTTCTTTTTTTTATTCATTTATTTTTGTTACAGATGTTTCTCCTTTTTCCCCCATTGACACCCTCCTCCTGATTCCCCCCCACCCCCGTCCCCAGCATTGTTGTCTATGTCCATTGGTTACACATGCATGCATATAAGTTCTGTGGTTTATCTCTTCTCTCCCCCCTCCCACTCCCTCTTCTGAGGTTTGTCAGTATGTACCCTACCACCTTCACATTTTCTTAATGGTGTTTTAAAAGTGCAGAAGGTTTTAATTGTGTTGAAGTCCAACTTATCTTTTATTTCCTATAAGGTTCGTTTTTTTTATATAATTTAAATATGTAAAAAGATGTATCATATTTATGAAGTGGAAGGCCAAATTTTTATAGATATGAATTCTCTTCAAATTTACCTATAGATTGAATGTACTCTCAATCAAGTTTCTAGAAAATGTTTTTGGAGGAAATTGGCAAGATGATTAAAAATGTATTAGATAATACAAAGGTAAAAATAGCAAGTCACTTTTAAAAGAGAAATACAAACTGTGATTGTGTTAGACATTAGGTCACAGTAAAGAGCCTGGAAGCAGACACAATTTCACATGGTCTCCTGAATTGTGACAAAATGACCACTGAAGTTCAATGAAGAAAGTATGGTTTGTTTAATTAATGGTGCTTGTTTAGCTGGATATTCATATGGAAAAAAGTAATTATCACTCACAGATACGCTAAAAATAATCTTAGATGGGCCATACAATTAAATAATATACTCCTTTGTAAATACTTCTAAAGTAGCTGTTCCTGACCTGCTGTGTCCCTCAGTCACGTAGAGTTGGTGTTTACCTTAAGTATACTATATCCAAACCCAAACATTTATAGTTACTGTGAGTTATGATTTGCCATTTTAATTACATATCAGTATTTTATAGGTTCTTGAAAAAAATTTTTTTCAGCCCTGGCCGGTTTGGCTCAGCGGTTAGAGCGTCAGCCTACGGACCAGAGAGTCCCAGGTTCAGTTCCCTCTAAGGGTGCGTACCTCGGTTGTAGTTTGGCCCTGGCAACCATTCACATCGATGTTTCTCTCTCTGTTCCTCACTCTCTCCCTCCTGCTCTATCTGAAGATAAATGCAACAACAAAAAAAATGTCCTTGGGTGAAGATAAAAATAAATAAAAATATTTTTTCAGAGTAAAATTAGAAATTAAAAATATAATGTCAGATTTTTAAGCAAGCAAAGTAATTTAAAAAACTAATACAAGTAATACTACTGACACACAAACTATATTTTATTTTAATTTTAAGTTTTTTTATTTATTGTCATATATATATATATATATATATATATATATATAGAGAGAGAGAGAGAGAGAGAGAGAGAGAGAGAGAGAATCAATGTTGTTCCACCCATCCATGCATTCATTGATTGATTCTTGTATGTGCTCTGAACTTTGGTGTATCAGAAATGACTTTCTAAACAAATGGCCAGGGCAATAGTATTTCATTGGACATTTTTAGGGTATCAGTAAATCCAACCTTAGAAAACTGCTTTATTCACTCTTAAAAAACTAGGACAGTATGCATACTATGCTGTCACTTGATTTTCTTCACTCATTCATATTTTGGAAATATTTTCTATCATTATTGATGTATAATGTTTTAATTGTGCAATATTCCATTATGTTTTAGCCAATTTTCTACTCATGAATACTGTTTGTACCTTCTGAACAGCAGTTCAATAAAAATTTTAGAATATTTAAAAAAGATGTTTTTAACACTTTAACACATATATATCAAACTAAAAGTAGAAATATTAAGGAGTATACAACTGTCCTAGGGGTACAAATGGCTTGTCTTTGATAATGTGTTTGTTATCCAATGACAAAGATCATTCAATTATCTTTAAACAAATTTAAAAGGCACAATAGTAAGACTATTGAAAAAGTTATTTCAATTTTATAAAGGATAAGATCCACCCTTAATTTCAAATTACACTTCTTAACACATAATTAAAATAAAACAGATCTGTATGAAGGCAAAAGAAAATAAAACTTCTATCAATTAATTATAAAATTAACTATTTAGACATTTTAAAACTATCTAAAGTTATTCTAGTGTATGATTTAAAAGTTCCCTTTTCCTTAGGACAATCTCATGTACCAGTGTGCTATTTATTTTTTTCATTTTCTTGGCTGATGATTTTTTTTTTCTTTGTAGTCATTCTACCTTATTTAGATTTCACTTTCAGTACATTTCACAAATTACCTAAGATATCTTTACCATTTCTACCATAGGGCCTCATAAGACAAATTTTTAAAAAATTACATGTGTGTATTAAAAAATACACTTTAGTCTGGCTGGTGTGGCTCATTGGTTGAGCATTGACCCATGCACCAAGAGGTCGCTGGTTCGATTCCGACCAGGACACATGCCCAGGTTGTGGGTCCAATCCCCCGTGGAGAACAGGCAGGAGGCAGCCAGTCGATGTTCTCTCTCATCGATGTTTCTATCGCTCTCTCCCTTTCACTACCTCTCTCTCTAAAATCAATAAAGGAAAAAAAATGTTTTTAAATAAAAATACACTTTAATATTGAAATAGATTTGAGGTTATCTATTCTCATCAGTAGTACCTGAAATCTTAACTATAATTCATTGCAATTGATCTTTCTGAAAGATTTTCTTAAAAATTCCTGTCCAAGTTATTTAGAATTCCTTAAAATATCTGTTTCATAATAAACTTTCTAGGAAAGCTATCAGGGAGGGTATGAAGTTGTGTGGATGCTTCTAAAATCTTTCGCATTTGCAAGACTATCGTGACATCGGAAAGCATATTATTGTAGAGAAACTGCCAAACATTATCAAGCTTATATAGCATTAATTTTGCAAAATTATTTTTCATTCTTTCAATAACAAATTATTGAGGAGTTACAATTTGCAAGGCATTACATTCAACACTGAATATACAAAGCTGAATGAGATACTTCCTAATTTTTCAGGAGTTCTCAATCTACTGGAAGGTATAGAAATATTGATAAGTTATTAGAATGTATCCCAGTAAATTTACTCTTATGGGATGTTAAGGAAAGTGATGGCACATTATATAATATAGAGTCAGAAAGTCTTTCATTCTTGGCATGTGGGACAGAAAAATAAATGATGCAGTGCAGCAAATTAATAGTATACTCTGTAAATATATAATTTGAGTGATTTTTGGTTTAAAGTGAAAATTAGGAAGTGACAAGAAATTATGCTGGAGGAATAGGCAGGGATCACATCATAGGAGGCTGATATTTCACAAAATATATTAACTTTCATCTTGTCCCTATTTCAGAGGCAATGGGAGTTTTACCAAACAAAAGACAGTCAGATTTTATAGGTTGCTCTGATTGATGAATAAAGGATTGATTTGAGGGGAGTATTCAGATTTAACACATCTTAGGAAGTAGTTGAATTTATTCCTGTGGTATATGATGAAGACCTGGCCTGAGGAAGTGATTCAGAGGATGGAGTGCAAAGAATGAAATTAAGAAGTGAGTATAGCCAGGCCTGTGTGGCTCAGTTGGTTGAGTGTCCTACCATGCAACAGGAGGTCACAGGTCCAATTCCTGGTCAGGGCACATGCCCAGGCTGCAGTCTCCATCCCCAGTAGGGGGCAGGCAGGAGGCAGCTGATCAATGTTACTATGTATCTCTTCCTCTCTCTGAAATCAATAAAAGTATATATATTTTAAAAAGTGATTACAAAATGAACTTGCAGTCTTTTTGACTATTTGATTGTGGGAAGGAACTGTCACGTTTTCTAACTTGATACTGAATGGCTTTGCAATATTTTCTTTCAGTAAAGAACATTAAGATGAATTATGTTCTGGAGATAGTATATAATCACTAATTAATTTGACATAACCTAAAGTAATAAAAGCTCTCTTAAAGATATGTTAGATTCTTTCCGAAACTCTTTTCTATTACATATTCTTGAAGTTTTCTGTGGGGGAAGAGGTGGAAAGTTGGCCATGATTCAACAATATGAATGAAATAAATGCAATACGGCACATCAATAAATATATTTCTATTAAATGTGGCAAAATAAGTATCAATATGATGAATGTACCCATAAACCAAATAATATTCATTGTCTCACTTATCAACAACTATTAATTAAGCATTCATTTTATACAAGGCATTATAAGTATTGTGTGGAAAATTATATAAGTCCTTACATGTTAAAATCTATAAAAATCTTTAAGAATATAAAAGTAAACTGACCAAATAATTAAGCATGTGATATCAGTTTCATAAAGATGATCTCAAAAATGTTGGCATATTTTCACCTTTTCCACATTTTGTAGATTGTGTTATATAAACAATAAATTTTATGAAGAATATGAGTAAGTCATATATTTTAATTACATAATTTTTGTAAGATTTGTAACACACTCTGTTTAGTAATTTTTATCTATTTTATGGAAATTAATGGGGAGTTTATTGTAAATAAAGCCTTTAAATGTGTGATATATATTTTAAAGCTATGTTACAAATTAGATATAAATTTAGAATCATTCAATATCTCTGGTGTATTGATACTTTTCTGATTATGAAATATCTCTCTTTATCTCTAGCATATTTTAAAAACTTACATTACGTGTTTATACAATGTTTTTTGGTTAGGTAGTGTTGACACAAAACATTTTTTCATTTCTAATCTCCTTTTTATTTATTTATTTATATTTATTGTTGAAAGTATTACATCTCTTACCCTATGAGACAACATGGAGGGACCAGGAGAGTATTATGCTAAGCAAAATAAGCCAGTCACTTCCAATCTTCTTTATATTTAATGTGTCTCTCTTTTATGTGGCCTGTAGACATTTCTCTCCTAAATTCATCATGAGAAGTGTAATATTTTAGTTGTAATTATTAGTTAGTTTACATTTTACATAATTACTGATAATATTTGAATTGTTAGCTATAACTGTAATGTTTTACTTTGGGTGACATCTAGAACAGAACTAGATTATGTAAAACCAACCTATGATTAAAATGAATACGTGATAGGTCTTAGTGAGTATCAGTCTACTTCTGGTTCTTACTTTGAGCCTTCTCTGATGCAAAGCCTGAGTAGGGTTAGTGCATGTAGCACTTTTGTTTAGGGAGGTGATTCCAGGAAACATCAGAAGGAGAGTGCCATTGTGCAACTGCTACGGCAAAGATACAAATTATGATTTTTGCCAAAACCAACATAATCCTGTTAGTCTCTGAATTTCTTGCTTGAGCCAATTATTAATTTATCTCTATATTTTTATTTTTATTTTGATTTTGAATGCAGTCTTGCATTTACATGCTCTGGATCCACATGTCATGCACCCCATTCATAATAACTGAGTCAACAGGTTAGCTGTTGCTTCCAAAATATTTCTTGGCATGGTTGCATAAGGCTCCTATAAATGAGGAGTTTTCATCCCTGTCCCAAAGACCACATCTATCATCATTAGTGTCAATAATCTTAAATTAGGCTCTCTCTTTGGTTATCAATAGACCAGTCTAAGATCTTATAATTATAGCAGTCTAAACAATTTAAAAGGAGTATCCCATTTGTAGGTGGGAAAGTATGTGGAAAAGTAACTATTTTCAAGATAGGTTTGTCACAGCCTCTCATTAACTCTATGCAACAGACTAGCTCTCCTATCATTCAGAAGCATCTGCTCAAAGAACTTTGCAGCCACTTAGTTATTGGAGATCCTATTCCATTTTTTTTTCATGTAGAACATAACATTAGCAATGTACCAGCCTGATCATTGAGTCTACATATCCATGCCTAAGAACACCAGGCTTCTACTAGCATTTTTTTGTGAAGTACTCAAGTTCTCTAATAGAGAGAGTATCCTTAGGATTCATTCACTTGATGTTGTCCTCCAACTACAGAATTATCTATTATATATATTATTTATCTTAATTTGTGAATGAATAGGGCGTATTTCCAGATAACACAGAAGAAAAAGTAGGCTGTCCAGTAATAGAAAAAAAAAAGAGTTTGACAGTATTTCTCCTCCTCTTTTAAGATCTCATTATCACCACTGCTGCTAGCAACTAACAAGAAAAATAATTTTAATCCATTGACCCACTCCACAGGGTTGAATAATCAAAACACTTACTAATATAAAGTTTTGCTAAATAGTGTGAAAGATATAAGCTACCACAAGGCTTGGATGAAGCAAAGAGTAATCTGGTATTTCAAAATTTGTTCCTCAGGTCCTTCTCATGCTAAACTTACCCCTCCAGTCCAGAAAAAAATGAGGTCTGTAAATGGAGTTCAAGGGATCATCTCATAGACCAAAAGCAATTTAATTATGAAAGATGTTCATTTTATACTCCAGAGACTTGTATAGCCTGGATATTCTCCAGGAAGCCATGTCTTATAGTTCCTGAGTTCTATTAGATATTCCTTGGCCAAGGATAATCACTAAGGGCATTTTAGAGATAAACCATCTTCCTCTTAGCAAATATCTATTTACCCAGGTCATCTTTCTTTTCTTTTTCTGAGGTATCCTCCTAAAAAGAAGAATGAATGGACCTTCCAGATCCACTCTTTAAATTCCTTTCTCCCATGCCTTTTTCTTTCCGGCCACAGCTCCCTAACATTCCACTTAGTTTCTCCATGGGTCTAGATATGTTTTCTCCAAATTCCATTGGTGACACTTGTCCTTCATAATTATCCTTATTTTTTCTTGCTAAATATGCTTTAGCCAATGGTTTGTGGATTCAGAAGCAACCTTTGTTAACACCAGTATGAACTAACATGAAACATCAATTGTCAAATCAAACTCATACAAATTAGAGATCTTACTCAGTATCATGCATTCCTAAAGATTTCAAAGATACAGGCAATCAAAAGGTATGGATAAAGCAGGAGAGGCCTGGGACATTCCACATGTTGCCCAGACCTTTGCTTCCTGCAGTGGAGACAGTTGGACACATATGTGTTTAATGTGCCTTGGTAAAATATGAAGTCTCTGATAATTCAGCACATTATTCTCTCTCAAAGCTGGGAGCAGTTAAGTTATGAAATGTCTCCTTTTTATGCATCAGAGACATAGATAGCTCTGGTGAAATTCTCCTGGGCATCATGCTTCACACTCCACAGCTTGTAGGTGTGTTTACTTGTAAGAAATCATAAGCTAAGGTTACGGACTACATGTTTGCATCCTCCCAAAATGCATATGTTGAAATGCTATCCTGCAATGGGATGGTATTAGGAGGTGGGGTCTTGGAGGGATAATTAGATTTAGATGAGGTCGTGAGGGTGGATCCCTCGTGGTGGGATTAATGTCCTTACATGAAAAAGAGACTAAACTTGCTCTCTCTCTGCCATATGAAGATACAGTAAGAAGGTGGCCATTTGTAAACTAGGAAGAGGGTCCTCACTAAGAAGCCAACTGTGCTGTCTTTGGGTCTTGTACTCAGAGCTTCAAGAACTATGAGAAATACATATTTGTTGTTTAAGCTATTCAGTCTATTGTAATGTGTGATAGCAGCCCAAACTAAGACATTATGAATAGTCTGCTCAAAGCATTTCATTGATAAAATTCTTCTGCTAATAAATAACATTAGTCTATTAGTCCAGAGTTCAAATGATCAAGTTTTAATAAAGTTAGACTAGATCACCTATTTGCTTCTCCCATGGGAATTCTCCTCAGTTCGTAGCTTATTATTAAAATATCAATTAAATTCCTTTTGCTTTTAAATGATTGCCAGTAGATAGGACTAAATCTTATGTACTTTTTAATATCCTCCATTGCCAACTCACAAAGCATGAGAGTAAAGGATACATGCTCTCATTGTTTCCTCGTGAAATATAGCGCAGTAACTGTTCATCACATAACCATGTTAATTTCTTGCTAATAACAAAAATGTTATGTCTAAACTCAAAACCAACGCCCTAGGTATTTTTGCAGTCATTCACAGACAAGTGCAAAGAAGAAAAGATTTTGAGCTCTCCAATATGCATACCACCAACTGATGCTGAGGAGGTGCCATTCTTCTTTCTTGTTTCAGCTTTCACACTGTAAATCTGTCCATTTCAGGGTTTATTTAGTGCCACAGTTTATGCATTTTTGTGCTTTTCGCATTTTTGTGTTGTGTTTGCTATTTAAAATGCCCCAAGCATACTACTGGTATGCCGTGATGGGCCTTCTGGAGAAAAACATGATTTAGATAACTTTTGTTCAGGCATGAGCTATAGTGCTGTTGGTTGTGTATGACTGTCAATGAATCAACAATATGGCACATCCAGCCAAAGGAAGAAGACATTTGCCAATCTATACACGAGGTCACTCCAGAAAGTGTTAAAGTAACATCTATAGCTTGTGATAAAGCTATAGAAAATTTGGAAAAATGGCTATATTTGTAGATTGATGAGATGACAACCAATTTAAAAAACCATAGCAGTGAGGCTAAAGGCAAAAATATTTGGTCTCAGAGATTCTGATTTAATAGAACAGAGATGGAAATAAGAATCTTACTGTTTACCTAGCAGAATGAGTGATCCAGTTGCAGGTAGTCAGCTCTTTGCAAACAATAGAAATGAGGCTAGTTTCAATTTAAAGACTTTTTTGTTAAAAATCAAACTTGTCAAAACTATTAGTTAAGGCAACATCATGAAGCACCAGTATTTAAAAAATATCATTGGGATCCCAATCTAGTTGGTCACAGAAAAGTCATTAATTTTCTCTTCCTAACTCCCATAGCTTTTTTAAAAAAAAGAAAGCTGTGTGGTTGGCAATGGACTGATTGCTCCTATGAAATAGTCCTGAAGACGCTTGATAATTATTCAGTTATGCCTACTTCTAAGTCAGTCTTCTTTTCTGGTTGTAGCAACATAACCAAAGGATGGGTTTCAAAACTTTGTATTATTTTCTTTGTATGAAAAAATGGAGAAACTGCTAAATTTTATATATTTTAAATATTTTAAAAATTTTAAAATATTTTAGGTGAATGGAAAAGTGTCATACATTTACACAATGGAATACTATGCAGCTGTAAAAAAGAAGGCTCTCTTACCCTTTGAGACAGCATGGAGGGACCTGGAGAGTATTATGCTAAACAAAATAAGCCAGTCAGAAAAAGACAAGTACCACATGATCTCACTTATATGTGGAATCTAATCAACAAAATAAGCTGATGAACAAAACAGATCCAGAGACATGGAAGTAGGGAACAAATTGACAAACCTCAGAGGGAAAGTGAGATGGGAGGAAAGACATAAACAAAAGAACTTATGTGTATAAGCAATGGACACAGACAATAGCGTGATAAAGGTAGGAGGTGGAGCAGGATTGGAGAGGAGGGGGTCAAAAGGAGTGGCATCTGTAATACTTTCAAAAATAAAAATAAATTAAAATAGCCCTAGCTGGTTTGGCTCAGTGGTTAGGGCGTCAACCCATGTACCAATGAGTCACGGGTTCAATTCAGGTCAAGGGCATGTACCTCAGTTGTGGTTCGTCCCCAACCCTGGTCAGGGTCATGCGGGAGGCAACCAGTCAATGTGTCCTGCTCACATCAATGTTTCTCTCTCTCTCCCTCCCTCCCACTCTATCTGAAAGTACATGGAAAAAATCCTCAGGTAAGAATTAAAAATAAATAAATATAAATAAATAAAATACTTTGAATTAAAAAAAATTATTGGTGTTCTTATTTGGGTGATGTTTGCATGCAACTAATGTTCTGATTATGATTGTAAATTTTATGAGATTAAAATGGTTTAATGGATTAACAGTGTCATAGAATACTAAAGGTAAGATAATGTTTAAAGTGTTGCAGCTTTGTGAACAATTTCTAAAATATTTTTATCATTAATCATATCTTTATGGACAATGTAAGCTTATTTCATTAATATTAGCATCATTTGAAATAGAAATATTGTATATCTTGTTGTCTAATATAAACACTTAATGCACATTAATGTTTAATTTTATAGTATATATGTATCCTGTGACTCCAGTGATAAAGCAAAATTGTGACTTCTTTGCTATATATATTTATATTATACCATTTTGATTTATTATCTAGGGTAGAATAATTCAGTGTTATCATTTATCATGTATTTTGAATACAACATGTTCACATTTGCTTATTACATTTCTGCAAAGACTTTCCACTATCTGTACTTTATACTCGCTGAAAATGTTAAACCAAAAGGAGAATAAACAACAATAATCATTAACATGAAACAACAACAACAACGAATCTAAATATGCAAGCTCAGAATTTGCCTACAGTTTATGATTAATGAAGGCAAATATATACTGAAAGCTGATTATGTGTTTCATTTTATGTGATGCCTAAGGAGCTACAGCTTGAGAGAAACAGTATTGGAATCCCTCAAATCTCAGTACAAGTTCAATTTGTTTTCCCACTTGCATTGATTTTTGGATAATACTTAGCAAACTGAATCAGCAATAATAACTCTTGCACTACAGTGAATTTTAAGCATTTTGAATATATTTATCTCCCAGTTCCCAAAGTTAGCATTGTTTCATTTAGTAAAACTATGACACCTTAATTCTTAGATTAATACATTCTCTTGAGGACCAAAAAAAATGTAACACTATGCAATTCTTGTGTTTTTTACAAGCTCTAATGTATTTCCTGAGTTTGTTTTTTTTTTTTTTACAAGCTCTAATAACTTTTCAATATTTCCTCTTGTTTTATTTATTCAAAAAATATGTCTTTTATAAACACAAGATACCCTCACAGTGGTTCTACCTTCTCAACTCTTAAACCATGATTTATTATCAAGAAAAATATTATAAGTAGTCTTTTTTTTTTTAATTGTATCAATGGAGGAAAACAGGGGACATCTGTAATACTTTCAACAATAAAAAATAAAAATAAATAAAATAAAATTGTATCAATCTAAGAAGTCTAACAATGGAATCACGACGGTATTAGAATTTTCACTTGTTTACTTTATTTCATCCAACCTAAACTTTTGCATATATTCAATATTCATGTTACTTTTTGTTATTGATTTGCATTCTTCACCTATAGATAAATGTTGTAAAATTCACATTTATCTTTGATCTCAATTATTTATGGTTTAAACTTATAAAAGCCCATATTCTAACCTGCAACTCTTTAATAGTTTCATCTAATAGTTTAAAGGACCAAATTTCTTAAATTTATATTTAACTTGGCAAAATATTAAGAACTAGGGAATTTAGATGAAAACTATATGGAAATTCCTTGCACTATTCTTGATGTTTTTCTCTTTAAATATAATGTTATATCAAAAGACATAAGGAGAAGAATGAAAAGTTTCAGGAGTTGAACATTTCAAGCAATTAAAATGGAGGAGAAATCACTGCAGGTGTCATCGGAGAATTGTGAAAAGGCACTGAATATGATGCCACATGGACTCTAAGGACACACTAATGATGAAACATGTTTAATAGCGATGAAGATAGCAAGCCAGGTATGATGTATTTAATGAATGTGGGGAGATGAATGGAGATAAATAAAATGGTAAGTGTTTAAGATTATTAGTAAGAGCTATACATTGCTAAAATATGGAGATTTATGGTTTGAAAGTGACCAAACATATCACATTTCTACTTCTTTCCATTTGAGAGTCAATTTTCAATTAAGGTAAGCAACAGAACATTCAATAAAATAAGATTGTATTGGAAATTTTTTTTAGCAAACTCTTGGGAAGTATCTTTCCAATTGCTTTTTACACAATACATGACAGGATCGTCAAATCAGTTTACCGGATAATAGGCAATATACATGTAGAGTAACAGAATAGAATTGATGTGCTTAGCGTAAGTATTGTTTACACATTTTTTTTCATTTGTATTAGTATTTAAACTGGTAATGATACAAAATATAATTCCTAGTGTGGGTCGAGGTTTGAAATGTTTGAAAAATCAACTGCTCCAAAATAATTTTCTATTGTGCCAGAGGATTTAGTGGAAAGAATTCGAAGGGCACCAGTATTATTTAGGGGACAAGTATTAATTATGGATTAGTGCAAAGGAAGGGGAAAGAAGTATGTAGAGGGTAGTTCAAGAGAGGGAAGATCCTTATATGACCTGTTTTTAAGTGCACTAGATAAAAAAATAAATGTTGAAGTTGGCAACCTTAAGTTTTTACATAAAAGTTTTGTATAAATTTTACTTAATGCCAGTTTATGTGGATAAAGACAAGATCTAACATCCTGTTATGTCTACTAATATTGCCACTTTGAGAGTATTTCCAGGAAATTCAACTATGTGTATGGTGACAGGTTCAGTAAATCACAAATGTAAATTTATTGCATTATTCTATTCCCTGAGTTTTCTTTTTCGACACTGTCATACCTGGCCCACTGGCTAAGGAGCATGATTAATATAATGATCCAAAAGGACCATTTAAGGGTTTGAATGACCTTGTAGCTACTTTATGTAAAAGTTGCTTAAAATCATCAGGGATGCATAAATTGCATCCAAACTCCCGGTATGGATGATTTGTATTTTTACACTCTCAAAATAAAGTTGATATTCCAACACTCATATTTTTTTTTGTAATCCTGGAAGAACCAATCCAGTATTTGATGTTTATTTTGGCAGTGACATCAAAATATTTTTTAGGAATTTTGGAGCAAATAATTTCAGGTTCTTATATATATTTGACATCATTTAAAGTTATGTTTCTTTTATATTGTTTTATGGGGATTAAATCATTATCACACATTAAAGGACCCAGTTAAAACTCAATATATTTTAAATGAGGATTTATGCTAAAAAATATAGGACATTTGAATAATAATGATAATTTTAAATTCCAATGTTTCAAACTTGTACTAAAAGGAAGAGGAAAATTGGAACATTATTCTGTACACAAAACAAATTATTTACATTTATTTAATTTAAAATATTCTTCAATATTATACGACAAAATGCACAAATCTTAAATTTACTTTGATTGATTAACTTTAACATATGATGCTTTTATGTAACTATCACCCGTCAAGATGCATAATATTTCCAGCATCTCAGAGGCTCTCTCATATATCACCTCTAGTGACTTTTCTTTCCTGCCCAAAGACATCACTATTTTTATATCCATCACCATAGATTAGTTTTACTAAGTTTTAAACTTCCTGTAAATGGAATTATACTATATGTTTTATTTTCTGTCCAAATTTTCATTCATCCATAGGTCTTTGAGATTCATCACACTTGCTTCATGTAGCAACAAATCTCTTTCTTTCCACCCATTGATACATGCTATACTACTGTTTGAAGATTCTACAATTTATTTATACCTTCTATTTAATGGACATTTAGGTTATTCCCATATTTGGCATTCATTAACTCCCTTAAATATTCTTGTGCATATTCTTTGATGAATATATGCACTCATTATACATGAATATATGCATAAAACTAGAATTTATGGGTCAGAAACTAGCTCTGATTAAGACCCAGAGAGGCCTTAGTAAGAGCTAGCAGTCTTCCATAGTATTCCATAAATGGACTAGGGAAGTATGCACAAGTGTGAAAAACTGACTGTAGGACCCAAAGAGGTCTACATGGTATTTTGCTTCCTTCTTACGTGTAGAAAATGCAATAATTTGTGCTTTATTTTGAATAGGGCATCCTGGCAAGTCCATGACAATTGGGAAGTGAGATCTTAGACTTCATTGCATTGATCTCCTGTCGTCTGAGGCTAAGCTGTCTTACCAAGCCTTTAATGTACTAGCCATTTCTTCCTCATTAGATCAGATTAGCTATATGCTATGAATATAGTGGACAAGTGTGATGTTATGCTGGATATCCTGCCAATCCATATCCACTTATATTGTGACAGAGAGCAAGAGAGTGAAGATAACCCTCAGGAAAAATTGTTGTATATTGTTGTCCACCCTCTATGATGAGAACTGCTTCTGGTCCTCATCAGTAATGAGAAGTAATGCATCTGTCAGCTCAATAGCTGCATATCTAAAGTAATGTCAATACGCTCTGGCAAAGATATATTGTCTGGCACAACAGCTACAATTATTGTTACAACTTGAATTTATTTATTTATTTATTTATTTATTTATTTATTTATTTATTTTTAATTCTCACCTGAGGATACTTTTTCCATTGATTTTCTTTAGAGAGAGTGGAAGGGAGAGAGGGAGGGTGGGAGAGAGAGAGGGAGAGACAGAGAGAAACATCGATGTGAGAGAGACACATCAGTTCATTGTCTCCTGCACATGCCCTAATCAGGGCCAGAGAATGAACACACAACCCAGGTACATGCCCTTGACCAGGAATCAAACCAGCAACCCTTTGATTCACGGGCCGACACTCTAACCACTGAGCTACACGGGCCAGGGCATACCACTTGGCTTTAAGATAGTGCACTTCTCCCCTTCAAGATTCATATCGTTTGTGTAGGACTTAGAATCCTAAAATTAATGGAGATATGTTGTGATTAAATACCTTTTCACTCTTTAGATTCTTTTGGGTGGCATAATTTTTGCATTCACTCTGAAATGCAATATTGTTTTTTTGTTTTACTTTCCTGACAGGGTGGAAGAACTGTTGAAAGACTTCCACTTGTCGTTCCCCACTGTTTTAGCTAATCCCACAGGCCTATGAACTAATATAGGAGTTCTGACAATTTCTAGGTGTGTTCAATCTAGTTATACATTTGGAGACTGCAGAAATCAAGACAGGGTATGAATATAGTTGACCCATTGTGAGTCAAACCATGGCCAGGATTCTATAACACCTGTATTCCAATTCAGACCTGCGTCCAACAGTCCTCAAAATCTCTGGATACCCCTCTTTCTTACTGTATTATTGCTTGTAAAACTGACACAATGTCTTCTGGGCCTTCCTGAGAAACTGAGTCTGTTTGTGAGGTTTCCAGCCTTAAGCAGCATCTCTACTTTAGGATACTGATTGTCTTAAACTTTAGATTTCTTCTTCCATTATGTACCATAGCAGTTTTAGCAATTTTACTTCATTTAGTATAGATTGTCAATTTCTTCAAGTTTCTAAATTCCTTCTAAGTAACATGTTAGCAAATTCTGGGATTTTTGCCAAGATATTATATTCCATATCATGGTTAAGGGCTTCCATGCCAAAAAAAAAAACTGATTATTAAATGAATTGAATTTTACCCCTCTCCCTCACATCTTGGTTCAGCACACTTAGGATTCTGACATGACTACATTGACTTCCAAAAAAATTATATATATATAAAACATAATTTTTATTTATAATATATATGATATAATTATGATATATGATATTAATATACGTGTATGTATAGAAATATAGTCTAAGTCAGATAGTTTCAAGTCAGATAGCTCTTCAACCTATTATCTCTTTCTTAGCAGTCTCACAACTTGATTGGCTGTGCTGTTATAACTTAACAATAGTTATTGATCTGGTGGCCAATAGGGAATTAGGGCTTAGATCCTGAGCAGGCACATGTTCTCTTGCAAGACAGAGATATCTGTATAAGTTTCAAGCAATGAAGAAAGCACAGGTCTTTAGGAGAGAAGTGGATCAAGGATTTTGAGTGCATCATTCCGGAATGTCCACACCCCAAGTCTCAGGGTTGGATTCCTTCCCAATCAGGGAAGGCAAACAAGGCATAGCCATGTTGTTGGGAATGATAACTCAGCCCTCATTGGAACACTGCTATTACAATGTTCTCCAGGCCTTATTCTCTGCTCTTTCTGCTCTCCCTCTAAAGGAGATGACAGTGTCTATACTCTGGCAGGGAGGCTACGTGGTTTTCACCTCTTGATTTAATTTGGTAATTAGTCACCCTCAGCCATTCATCATCTTTCAACAACAGTCTTCCTATTACTTTCTCCATAGTAATTGCAACTTCTCCTGGACCTCTCAGAAGTCTGAGGTTTTGCATTTGCCAGTGCATTTCCTTTAACAAGTGTGTCCTATTACCCCAGTTCATCACTGGGGAAGGTTTTAACAATTTCACTGTCAACGAGTGCCACTGTGTTTCACCTTCAACCAGTGAGAGAGAGAGTTTTCACTGCCAGCTTCTGATATCTACAGGAATTTTGAACTGCTGAATCCTAGGAACAGAAGACTTGCTTGGAACTAGAAGGCAAATACCCTAAAACATAGTGCCCCCTGAGACTCAGGGCCCACAGCAGGGATTCTGCTTGTCCAGGTCTACGTGTAGTACTATATTCAGCTTTTGCAAACACAAATAGTTCCCTTTACGTTTGTATCAATTTATGTCAGCAATGTATAAGAATTCAAATCAGTCAAATACTTCCCAGTCTCTTCATTTTAATCTTTATTTTAGATTTATAATTATATTAAAATTTATGTCTATTTTTTATTTTTCTGACTTTATAATTTTAGCATGGTTTTTCAAAAAAAATTTTTTTATTTAAATACCCATTTATGTAAAGCAACTAATCTATAGGATTTTTATTACTAATTTTTATGAATTTTATGTTCTAGATGTGAATCCTTTGAGAAGAATTTCTTTCTTTTTTTTATATCCTCACCCTAGGATATTTTTCCATTTATTTTCTGACAGAGTGGGAGGGAGAGAGAGAGAGAAATACATCGATGTGAGAGAGACACATCGATTGGTTGCTTCCTGCACAACCCAACCAGGGCAGGGCACTGAACCGCAACCAAGGTATGTGCCCTTGACAGGAATCAAACCCACAACTCTTTGGTTTGCAGGCCTACGCTCTAACCGCTGAGCCAAACTGGCTGGGGCAAGAAGAATTTCTTAATTTAAAGTATCTCATTATATCTTTTATTTATCTTTATACTTTTATTTCTTATTTCTAATCAAGGTATTATTGTTTAACCCAAATCATGAAGCTCTGTTCCCCTTTTATTCCCTCAAAGTTTTATTGTTTTATCTTTCACATTTGGGTCAACCACATCAAATCATTGTCTTCTGGCTCCCGTTGCTTACTTGTTTTCCTCTGAAGTTAAATTGCAGTATGATTCTGGCTACTCTTAATTTTAACAGTTTTATGATATGCTTAGTATATTTGTTTGTGTATTTATCTTTCAGAATTTGTAGGGATCCCAGAATCTCTGTAATGGATATGATATCTTTTCTTATTTTGGGTGTACTGTCAGCCCAATTCTCTTTAAATATTATCTCTGAAACTCATAGATTATTAAAAATATTTTGCACAGATCTCCTAATTTTTTCCTCAAGCGATAAATTTTATAAACACAGAACTGTCTTCTCTCTTAAAACAGTTTTGAATTGTTCTTTTTCACAGCTCTTTTTTCTTCTGAATATCTTGATAAAATAACTTGCCACAGGTATAAGATTAATGTGTGGGTGAATTGTGGCCACAGATATTGAGAAGCCATCGAACATTTTCAGTAGTAGGATGAAATTCTTAGAATTACATTTTGAAAAGCATATTTTAGCTGTAATATTAACGGAGAATATTGAAGGTGGGTTAATCACTGATATCAGGGAAAATACTTAAAATGTTTCGCACTAGTCAGGTAAATGATAATAGAGGTCTATATTTAAGGGGAAAGGAGAGGAGGGATCAGAAAGAGGAAAAATATTATGAACTTAAACACTGACCCAAATTTAATATAATTCCTTATTCTTTGTGATGACAATATAATCTCTTTATTCCATACTATGATTAAAATTTGTCTAGGGTAAATTCTTATTTTTAAAAATATTCTTAGTGAAATTCTTAGTGTAAGAATACAGAATAGAAACTTACTCTTATAAACATAAACATTTCTTGTAGTAGAACAAACACACTGATTTGCCTGTGCTACGGTTTCCCATACTTAAATAGTATTACTCGTGTAAGAATATTGCATATTACTCTTTGGTGTAATCAATGAGTGATGCTAAAATAGGTGGACTTTCTGTCAAAACATGGTAAAGCATAACCAAAAATAAATAAACAAAATAAAATTAATACTGCATTCCCCTGGCACCAAAGAGTAAGCTTGAAGAGTAAGGGGCATTCTCTGTGTATCACGACAGACCACAGCAGGGTTCTGCAAAGGAAATGCTCCAAAGCATATTTCAGCTGAAGCAATGAACTTTAATAGGAATTCCTTTTTACACATGAATGTATTCTGTGTGATAAACTCAGGTCTACTTGTTCAACAGCTGGATCTCAGGATTAGAATAAAGGTGACAAGACCACAGAGAATTATGTTCCTACAAAGTAAGAAAAATTCTTATTAACCTTTAATGACCTATTTTTCTCGGCTTTTGGTTTAAAGTTCTGATGTAACCTACCAGTTATTTTGTTTTATTTTATGGGTTAGACCCACAGTGTAAAAGGAGAAATATATATACATATAAATATATATATTTAATAATAGTCATTTATTGATAAATATATATTTATTTATAAATAGTATTTATAAATTATTTATAAATAATATAAACATACACACATATTTAATACTAGTCATATATATATATATATATATATATATATTTTTTTTTTTAAGGTAGTTATTTTAATTAAGGATTGAGTCCAAGGCCAGCGTGGATATTTAGAGACTAATTTTGAAATGACAGAGGGAAGTGTAAGGAAGAATTTATGCAAAACGTGAGTGTACCGAATGCCATCATATTGCACAGCAGTGTACATCTAGAAGTTAAATCTCAGTGCTGTAGTACTTTCTGTACTGCTCAACACGGCCTCAGTTCATCTGTCTGCACAGTTCTCGTATTACAGCAAAAACCAAGTCTTTCATGACTAATGGGTTATATAATTTGCTTAATTATTGTTTGGCCATTTAGATGCTCAACCTATTGGAAAGGAAATGGTGATTACTACAATAGGCAACCCCCTTAGCTCACATTTTATTCAGCACACTACCTCATGGACTTACTAATTTGCTATTTTACACACAAGAAGGACCTAAACATTTCTTTAGTGAATTTACTGTTATATACAATAACACTTATATGTTCACTCTGTGTAAATGATGGGTCGTATTAATCTTTAATCTTTCTCTACTTGATAATTAATTTATTTGCATTTTATCATGTTAAAATTAAAACATAATAACACTCAATATGTTCCAGATACCATGCTAAATTTTTGTTATGTTTAAGTTCATATAAAACATGGTTCGTCCCTTAAAAGAAATGCCTTTATAGGAAAAGTAGTCAATTTGAATAATATTGTGCCATAATAGTAAAATAAGCTCAAAGTACAAAAAATACGAAGTTAGAAAACATTGATTTTGAGTATAATGGCCAGAGTAGCCTTGAGATGAACCGAGAAGAATGAACGTTTTAGAGAGAGTGTGGAAAGATGAGGGTTAGTTTGGGTTTTAAACAGACTGAATTCAAGGTACCTCTAGAATACTCAGGTAATCACTTGAACTAGAAAGCTGATATCTAAACCTGGATCTTAGAGATTGAAATTGTCAGTAAGGGATGCTAGCAAAAGAGATGGGAAGAAAGAATACTGAGGAATAAAAATGTGTAGAGATAAAATTTAGCCTTTGTAAAGACCTTTCAATGAACATGGGGAGGAAGTTGACTGATGGAAGGAAACTGATGGATGGACACAAGCAGTTCCAGGTGGGTTGTACAGTCCATTGCTGAAGCAAGGTCAAGTAGATGCAGCAGGGCTTTGTCAATTAGGAGGGCACGGGCGATTTATAAAGGATAAGTCACAGGATAAGGGATTAAGAGGTGATTAGTTAATAGTCAATTCCTGTTTAACTTGTTTAATATCTTATTATTTCATAATAAGCAGACGAGCCAGGAAAGTTAGACCATCTGAGTCTAGAGCCTATGAATTTAAGTTTCTGTTGTTGCTATTGTTGGTTTCATTTATTGCTTTTCCTGATTCTAGTGTTGGTTAGTTTATAACATTTATTTCCAACAAAGTAATGATAAGACATTGAGTACAAAAAGACCTAAGCTCAAGTGATTTTTTTTATTGAATCTGGTGCTTCATATATCAACACACTGAAGCGTTTCCTCTTTTTTAAGAAAACGTCTTCCATTTCTTAATAATTGCATACCTCTCACAATACATTTTCATTATTTTTTATAATTGTCAGTTTTCATTTCTAAATATTCAGTTAATATATTTTCAATAGAACCAAAACCAAAATTACTTGTCCCATTCACTCACTCTGTCAGTCAACAAATAGTTAATTGAGCATTAGTCTATGAAATACTTTCTATTAAGTATGTAGACTAAGTGTATATATGTGTATAAAATACATGTATTTATAAAACTATGACTCATAGCATGCTTATATAATCTATATTCTGCATTCCTACAGAATTGTAAGACCTAATTTGATAGAGGTTACTTATACATTTAACCAGTAGATTTTGAAAGAAAATAAAAGACTAGCAAATTGATGATCAATTTAGTCTGAGTTATTAACAAAGCTATTTAAAGCAGAGAAAAATATTCTCTTTATTTCTCTCTCTCTCTCTCTCTCTCTCTCTCTCTCTCTCTCTCTCTCTCTTTGTATAGCAGGGTATACAGGAATGAACAATATAATTTGAAGGGAAAAGAAAACTATTTCTACATTTTAGGGTAACCTTCTAAAAGTAACTAGCACTAAAGTATATTTATTCCTTAAGTTGATTAAACTTCCATTTTACTACTAAAATTGTCTTTGACTAATTGGAAGTTGAAAATTACAAATAAAAGACTGAAATTTTGTTTCAAAATTATCAAAAAATTTCTCATTGTCATAAATTAATATTAAGAGCATATGAAGACAATTTAATTGAATACAACTGACCTTGCTTATAAAACGTTATTCTTCTAAAAATCTATCATATTTTACAATGAAATATCTGGCAAGCTACATGACATTTATTAAATTTGGCTTTTTCTAATATAAGTCATGCCAAAGTTTCATCCTAATGAACATTGATGGCTCATGCCAATCATTTGTTCCCTGACAGCCCAGCTATACATATTTATTTGAATGATTTGGGGCTATATGACATTCAAAATAAAGAAAGCAATGTCATCAGAGTCAAAACTAAATCAAATTACAAATAAAAATTAAATGCACATTCCAACTTAGAGGTCTAGGAAATATATAGTCATTTGGAACTGTTTTGTTGCTACAACCTTATCCCATACGTAATGAAAAATACCAGAATAAGAAAATAGGAAGCAAATAATTGATAAAGAAAATCCCTATATAATTATAAACTGTGAAAACCTAGTTATGGTAATGCTTAGCATTCATCCTAGCACAGAACTAGAATGTACAGAGTAACAATTCCTTCCATCTGTGCCTTTCATCTTTGCCCAAAATACAGGCATCACAGATATGTCCTTTATTTTAATTATCATACACATCTTTTTCATCATAATGTGTCTCTACCCTTTTAATAACATTGGAAAACTCTCTTGTATAAACAAATTAGGCCTCCACCACTTTATAATATTTCCCCAATATCTTTTCCTTCACTGAACACAGATTATTCTCCTTGAGGCCAATTTTGGTACAACCCCATGGATCAATGCCTACACTGTTCCTTGTATATCTTTTAACTTGGAAGAGAAAGGTCAAAGCTGATTTAACTCTTAAGGGTCAAGGCATTCTTTCAGAGACTCTACCTTGTTTCATATTAAACATGAAGATTCATATGAATTCCAAATTAAATGTAATGTTTTTTTGCAAATTTAAACATGATTATAATTTTGCTTTTAAAATGATTTGGTTTAATTTACTCATTTAATATTATTGATAACACAAGATAATGGATGATACACAAGCTTCATTCCCATGTATAATTTTATCTGGTAGCATGGTTCAATTTATATATATTGCATAGGATGTGCCAACAATAATTAATAACCAAATAAACTCCATGACTCTGTTTGGGTGACTTTTTTAATGGTGAACTCCAGGTCATAGCACAGCAACTGACAGTTCAACTACACCAGGGTTTCTGAAGACAATGACTTCTGTGCCCAAGCAGGTTATAAATAAATTTCAAGTGTAACCTGGCATCAGCCGGAAGAAACTTCACAATGTTGGGATAATTTACCAAGATGGCTTCTGAGTAGACTAACTTTACACAGCATATTAAAAAAAAAAAGACACATGTATTCAGTGTCATGATCAGACTATTACATTTAGCAATCAACAACATGGGCTCGGAAAAAAACAACAATAAAAGAAAACCTTTGTTGGAATGCTTTACACTTTCCACAGAGCTGAAACTAAAATAATCTCTTATACAATTAGTCACAAATACAGTCCTGGAGTTTTTTGGACCATTCACATGAGTATTGTCTAAAATACGCCTTCTTTGTCGCAGCTAGGCCCTGTCACCGCTGTGCTTGGCTGAGTTCACAAATCTGTTGTAACCTGTAGCTTCCTCGTCTCTTCTCTGGCTCCCTTCTCGTGCTAGGCTTTGTTTCCTGGCAGTAATTCAAATCTTGTGCTCCTGCCATAGCTGCTGCTGCTGGAACCACCATAGCCACCTTGGTTTCATGGTTTGGCTAATTATTGGCCTCCAATTATTGGCCAGAGCTTCTGCCTCCAAAGTTTTCTCCTTTCATGGGTCTAAAATTTGAAGTTTGATTGTTGTAACTGCCAAAATCATTGTAGTTTCTGCCACCTCCAAATTTGCTTCCCTCCAAATCCATGAAGCCAACCCCACTGTCACCATATCCACCACCACCAGCTGCCACCAAAGCCACCTTGACCACTGAAATTTCCTCCATCACCAAAGTTGTTTACTTCCAGAACCAAATTGATTCTAACAAAAGAATTTACATTTGAACATGTATAACTGACTGGGCCTAAAGAGAGAGTGGATTATAAAAGAAAATGCTCAGTGAAAGTAACACAGAAAAAAAGATATTTAAGAAAACAAGAAGAAAGAATATAATTTTCTTAGCAGGAGAGATATTACATGTAGAGACACACATATAAAAGGCATAGAATCATAGTACTGTAAGTATACACATTTAGAAGAATGGAGAGAGATCAAAGGCTGAAAGTGGACATGATTACATATGTCATCCTAAAGAATTTTTAATTTTATATTGTTATATAAGGGAAGTTACTGAAGTACTTTAAACTGGATGGCTGACATGATCTAATACATATTTAAGAAGTGGTACTCTGATAAGTATTTGGAAGAAGGGATGGCTTTAAGAGCAAAAGGAAAACAATTCAGATCCTCTTTCAATAATTCAACATAGAGGTAGAGAAAGAGAAAGAATTCATTAATGACTCACAGTTTCTGGCTGGTAATTAAATGTATGATGGTACCATGCACTAAAAGAGGAAAGCATTTACAGCAATAGCTTAATATATAATCATTAGAACTGATTCATTAATTAATTTTACTAGAGAATGAACTTCACAGCCTCAAGAACTGTGGGAAATAAATTACTGTTGCTTGAGCCACCTACTCTATGATATGTGTTACGGCAGCTCGAGCTAAGAGAGAACTTAATTGACATTAGAATTGACAATTAATTAGAGTTTGATTGAGAGTTCTGATGTAATAAAAAAAAGCTGAATATTACATTAATAATGAAAGAAATATCCTTATATCACACCTTAAAGATGAAGTATGATTATCTGACAAAATATTAGTAATATTGGATAATAAAATGATGTAGTTTGTAGAGATATGTGTGGTATGTATTTTGTTCATAAGTTAAAGTATTGTTATCTAATTTTTTATAAAGAATGGTTAATTACTCTAAGAAAATATTTCCACTTAGGAGTATTTAAAAAATAAAACTCAGATTTACACTTAGTATTAACATCTGAATTCACATTTCCCATTGATATTACTTAGCCATGACAGTGATGCCAATTTGAAAAAAACAATAAATTTCTCCAAGCTGAAGATTTCTCATAGAATAATAAAGAAGGCTATCTTACACTGAGTCAAATAATATAATGTAGAATACAAACTAAAAATTGTTTCTACTTTCTTTAAGCAACTTCTCCTGAAAGATAACATTTGAAATTTAATTCCTTCTTTGTGATTCAGTAAACGCATGTTAACATTACTTGAACATTACATCATTATATAATAGAATAAACAAAAATAGAATATATTCAATTGTTATAACTTACTCTTTGGTTAAAAATATCTGCAATGTTATATTTCTATAAAAAGCAGCAAACAAATAAACGAATAGAAAATTATTAAACTATAATTTCATACCATACTCTTTTTATCAATAAAATCATATTCCAAAAGCTAGAAATAAGCATTTTTGTGTACCTAGTTGAGTGAAACCAATAAGGATGCTATTTTAAAATCAATTCATCATTCTGTAATAAGAAAACCATGTATTCTTAGATATATTTGTAAAAGTAAATAAAATTCTCAATTATACAAGTTTAATCAGTGTTATAGTGTCTTTGTACATTTCACTGTCCTTTTCTTGTACTAAGGTGTGAATACAATCAAATATGTTTTTTCTGCATGTATTAAGATATGTGTAAAACTTATTTTCTTTTCTTATTATTTGTTAAAGTAAGTAATTACATTGTTAAAGTCACTATCTTGAACCTTATATTAATTCCCTGGTCAAACTGTACTTTTTGTGGTATTTATTATTCCAACTGCTAATGCTTTATTTGGGACTTTTGTACTTATTAGATGGGTCTGTTTTATTTTCCCACAGAGCCTTTTTCATATTGCAGTCTGTATGTCACAGCAACTTTATGTAATGAGTATGTTAGACTTTTTAAAGATAGTTATTAATTAATTATATCTTGTTATGTAATCAAGGAGTTATAATTTCAGGATTATTGTGTAGGGTGGCTATATTTTTATTATTCTGTGAATAGCAATAGCATTACTTTTATAAAAGTTTTTTCTCTATATTCAAATTAGTTGATAGAAATACTAGCATACAAGGTACATTTCAGTAACACCTCTGATGTATCCTTCTTCAACCTCTGTGTGTCATTTAGAAGTAGATGTGCCTCGCCCTGGCCGGTTTGGCTCAGCGGTTAGAGCATCGGCCTGCGGTCCAGAGAGACCAGGTTCGGTTCCCGCTAAGGGCATGTACCTGGGTTGCAGTTTGTCCCCGGCCCTGGTTGGTCATGCGGGTGGCAGCCACTTGATGTGTCCCTTTCACGTCGATGTTTCTCTCTCTCTCTTCCTCTCTCTCCCTCCCACTCTATCTGAACAAAAAAAAAAAATGAAAAAATGTCCTCGGTGAGGATAAAAAAAAAAAAAAAAAAGTAGATGTGCCTCATGTAAATAGCATATACTAAGACTTCAGTTTATTTGTTGCTTCTGCTGCTCCTCTTGTTCTTTTTAAAACAACTTTTATTTATATGAAGTTATAGTTGTCATCTTTTAATGTAATTCATTCTGTATGCATATGTCATGATTACAAGTATATTTGGACTTATTTACCTAATTGTATTGTTTTGTTTTCTATACATGATATTTTTTATTTGCTTTTTAAATCTTCTCTCCTTCCTTCTCTAGATTTGGTCTATTTTCTCTATTTCCTTCTGAGGAAATTTTACCCCTTACTTTCATTGGGTTAGCAATCCTCTCTTAATTTTTACTTGTAGACTTAGATTACCAACGCCCATATCAATAAATTAATACCCCTATCATCCTCCTCAGTTAAGTCCAACTGAACCTTTTAATTCAATTTTCTTCCTACTCCCTACCAATTTGCTATAAGTGTGATCTGCAATTGAGTCCAGTCTTCTTTTTTAAAATAACCCCTCATTAGGCCTAATTATTAATCATATTGTTTAAATTCAATAGATTTAGAGTTAATGACAGTTTTACTAATATATTTAATTACCTCCTTCTGGCCAGTGTTCAAAATTTTGTTAAGTTCATCATTTTGTATTTCTTTCAGGTTAAATTTTTAGTATTTATATATCTTAAAATCTTTATTTCACCATCAATATTCAATTTGAGTTTATCTGAGTTTTGAAAGTTAAGTTGGCTGATGTCTTCTGTCACATGTTATGATTGATGAAAAACTTACTGTGATTGTGCCATAACTTTTAAGCAGTATGTGTTTTCCCTCACAACTATTTATATTTTCTATTCAGTTTTATGTTCTATAGTTGCACTACAATGTGAATAGGTACAGAAATATTTCTACCTGTGCTAGGTGAGACTGTGTAGGTTCTTTTTACCTGGAGTCATATGTTCCTCAATTTTGTCATTTGCATAAATATTAATTCTCTGAATGCTGGGCTCTGCCCTCTATTCTCTAAATTTCCTATATTTAGTTCTTATAATTTCTCTCTGGTCCGCGGGAGTTCTTATAATTTCTAACAGATAAATGCTGGACCTTCTTTATTTGTCCTTTAAAATCATCTTTATTTATTTTTTCTTTATTTTTTTCCCTCTTCACTGCCTCCCTATCTCTCTACCTTCCTACTATCATTCCTTATATTCCATGTCCTATATTGACAGCTAAATCCTCACACTTAAATTCCATTATATTAATTCTCTCTTTGATAGTGTTGTTCAATTATCAGTTTAACAAAATTTTATATATCTTTCATTACCAGAACTTCTTTTCTAAATATATGTGGACTTCTTTCACATTGTTTTTGTTCTTTCTGTACTATTTTGTTATTTTTGAACATTTAAACCTACTTATTTAAAATATTATTTCAGTAACTATTCACATTATGTATTTCATATTCTTGGAGTGTTTATTTTCTCATGTACTGTCTATAGGGAGCTCATCGTTAGTTGAAAGAAACTTAATTATCTTAGAGAATCCATATACCCTAAATTTTGGGTATATCATCAAAGACAATAATACATTTGCCTCTATAGATCCAGTGGATTTCACTGATTCTAAACCAGTGTTTATGATGCCTTTTCAGAATAACTATATATCACACAGTTAGTATGAACTTCTAGTTCAACTCTATGCACAATAAAAGAAGGGGATTCTAATTCTTGAAGGTGGCCCCTTTTTACTGTATCACCAAGTGAAACAGTCCATATTTTAAGAGATTTTATGACTGTTTATTTTGTAGACTGACTTCAAATTTCCTAAATACACAGGACCTTTGTGGTTGAGTTCCCACCTCATATGAACCTTAAACACAGGCCCCAGGTGCTTTCACTTACATCTGTATATAATAATCCCAAGAACTCTTTTATCTTTAGCTCTAAATTTTTGTCTTTTTTTTTTTTTTCCTGGCACTAACAATTTTGCTTCCTTGGCAATGCATTTTAAACTAATTAATTTTTTGGAAAATACATAATGTTTATCTATAGTAGCAGAGCAGGGATAGGAAAAAAGGGGGTAAGTGACTAGTTCTCAATGGGCTAAGTTTACCATATTGAGGAGATAGAAGCAGGTTAGGCAGTGAGGGATGGGACCATGAGAAGAGAAGGCTGAGACACGTAAGAAAGTTTTTGAGGACTCAGCACACAGGCCCAAAACCCAGTACACAGCATATCTGGAGGTTTACTTGGAATCCACACATCTCAAAATAAAACTAAAATTAACATGGGAGATTGTGCACTTGAGGCCAGAAACTCCCAGCCCTCGTTTATAGAAATGCAAAATAGAAGCTCTGGGAAGGAGCACAGGTCAATCACATGACAACCCCCACACCGCCACCACCACCACCAAAGGCTAGTTTCAGGCAAGAGGGGAATAGTGATTGATTATAAATTCCTTTTTCTGGGTTTGCAAAGGAATTTTATTCATTGTTAAAAAATATAGTGCTGGTGATTCTGACCTACTCTAATTAATATACCTAGTGGTTTCTGGGAGCAAGGCAACAGGATTGCTGAACGAGTTTTGCAGCGAAATGATAGAGTTTCTACTGTAGAAAACCAGGTCACCTTTAAAAAGATTATAGAAAACCAAGGTTGGATTTGGGGGAGAAACCAAAATCACAGGGTTGCTCCAAAGGTGTTTCCCTTCCTCCTCAATAATAGTCTGGGAGAAGTTGAAATTATCATAAACAGGGAAGCCATTAAGACCCCTATAGATGACCTAGGGCTGAAACCAGTCAAGCAGGAAACACAAGCTTTAAAATGTATGGATGTTGCTAAGGCAGAATTCCTTGAAAGGACCAGTCAGAGGCTAGCAAAGTATATATCTACCCCTAGACAACAAAGCCCTATGGGAAACTCACTTGGGTCCCCTCCTTACTGTGGGCAGTCTGTCTATTTTTCAAATAAACTTTTCTTTTGCTTATCCTTGGTCTATGAACTCATTCTTCGATTTTTTGAGACAACGAACCCGAACACCACCGCTTGGTTTCAATATTATCTACATAGTTGCTTTTAAGCAGCACGCTACTTCGATTTATTCAACAAATGTATATAGATTTTTTTACTTTGTTCCAGACACTATTTTTGGTTTTGGAAATATAGCAGTAAATATAACAAGCACAAATCCTTGACTTCATGGTGTTCATATTTAATGTGGAATATGAAAATAAACAAACAAACCAAAAATAAAACAAAAACAAGCAGATGTTCAAAGAGAGATCAGTTCCACACCAGGAAGCAAGGCTTTGAATTTACTTTTGGTTTTTACTTTTGGTTTCTAACATAACTGGCTTCAACCAAATTATTTATGGTTCACCCAGAGTTCTTTATAATATACAAGCATACCTTGTTTTATTATGCTTCACTTTATTGCTCTTTGCAGACACAGCATTTTTTTAAATTAAAGATTTGTGGCAATCTGAATGGAGCAAGTCTATCAGCATCATTTTTCAATTACACTTGCTCACTTTATGTCTTTGTGTCACATTTGGTAATCTCACATTACTCCAAACATTTTTATTATTTTTATATTTGTTATGGTGACCGGTGATCAGTGATCTTTGATGTTACTATTGTAATTGTTTTGAAACCACATTATTATTATCATTACGTATGATTATTAGAAGAGGATGCTAAAGATGTGGCTGAATTGCTGCAATCTCATGATAAACATTAATGGATAAGGAGTTGCTTTTCATGGATAAGCAAAGAACATGGTTTCTTGAGATGGAATCTACTTCTGGTGAAGAAGCTGTGAAGATTGTTGAAATAACAATAAAGGATTTAGAATATTCTAAATAATTGATAAACCAGCAGCAGGTTCACTCCAATTTTGAAAGAATTCTACTGTGGGTAAAATGGTATTAAATGGCATCACATGCTACAGAGAAATTGTTTGTGAAGGGAAGATTTGATCAATGTTACAAAATTCATTGTTGTCTTGTTTTAAAGAATTGCCACAGTGCCCTGGACAATATGGCTCAGCAGTAAGAGCATAACCCATGGACCAAGAAGTCCTGGGTTTAATTCTGGCCAAGGGTACAAACCTCAGTTGTGGTTCACCCCCAGCCCTGGTTGGGGTTGTTCAGGTGGCAACCAATGTGTCTCTCTCACATCGATGTTTCTCTCTCTCTCTCTCTCTCTCTCTCTCTCTCTCTCTCTCTTCCTCCCTCTCTCCCTCCAGCTCTATCTGAAGATTAATGTAAAAATGTCTTTGGGTGAGGATTAAAAAAAACAAACAAAAAAGAGAATTGCCACAGCCTTCTCAACATTTAGGAACCACCACTCGAATCAGTCAGCAGCCATTGACATCGAGGCAAGACCCTCCACCAGCAAAAACATTACAACTCAATGAAGGCTGAGATGATGGTTAGCATTTTTTAACAATAAAGAATTTTTAAATTAAGGTATGTACACTGTTTTTTAGACATTAATGCTATGCATGCTTAATAGACTACAATACAGTGCAAACATAACTTTTATATGCAGTTGGAAACCAAAAACTTTGTTATTCATTTTATTACTATATTTCCTTCATTGCAGTGTTTTGGAACCAAACCTGCAATGTCTCTGAGGTATGCCTGTACCAGGGTCTTTGTTTGTTTATTTATTTATTTATTTTCTTTATTGATGTTAGAGAAAGGAAGGGAGAGGGAGAGAGAGATAGAAACATCGATGAGAGAGAACATCAATTGGCCACCTCCTGCATGCCCCCCACTAGGGATTGGGCCTACAACCTGGGCATGTGCCTTGACCGGGAATTGAACTGACGACCTCTTGGTGCATGGGTCGGTGCTCAGCCACTGAGCCACACCTGCCAGGCAAGTCTCTATTTATTTTTGCTTGACCATTTATTTTTTTGTTAGGGACCACTTGACACAAAAGCCACAGCCACATTGCCTTTCTGAGGGAAATGTGGGGCTTGCTGACCCACTGTTGTAATAATGTCTTTTCTTCCTCCAAGCCAGAATAGACTGAGAAACAACTAAAGAATCATGCTAGGAGCTTAATTTCAATTCTACCTCTTGCAGCTCAGCCTCACTAAGAGGTAGAAAAGTGAGTGGGACCATGTGAGTGAGAGCATTCACTACTGGATCTTGGGGAGCCTTCTCATAGGTCCCCCATCTGCTCTGTGGGATTCTTTATATTTTCTCTTCCACAAAGCCATTTCTCTCAGCATCCTATCCTCATCGTCACAACTGTCAGAGTTAGAGATTTTCCTTTACTTAAGACTTACTGTTATCCTATCATTGTTTTTTGGATTCTTGCAGAAGACACATGACTTGGGCCTGAGACAAATGGCTTTTTATTACTCTTGGCACAAAAAGCAGCATGAACATAAGCATTTTTCCATGAACGTCCTTGTTCCTCAAGCTGGTGAGGCAAGGTGTCGGAGCCCTTACGCATGCTATGCTTCCAGTGGTTTGTGTCACAACTGTTGAACATTGAACCTGAAGAATACAATGAAAACATCCTACACTGCCCGAGTGCATTCTAAATAATAAGGGAATTGATCTTCCCTGAAATCCCAACTTGTTCAGGAAAAGGACACTCAAAGAAAGGAGAGCTAGATGTAGAGTTACCCCAATCTCTAATTAGCAAAACATTGTTTCCATTACCTTTGTTATTTACATAAGCATAGACAGCCTAGCAATAGGCATTTTCCCCCCTCAGACCAAGGGTTGGCAGAAATAAAAGGTGAAATAAACAATAGGTAGGCTTTGTGGGCCATACATACAGTCTGCAACTACTTGACTCTATAGTGGTAGCATGAAAGCAGTCATAGATAAACACAGGTATTTAGCCCGATTCAGCCTGTCTGTCATAGTGTGTTGACCCTTGCCCTGGAGGTTTACTATCAAAATGCTTAAATGTCTTACTCTATGAAACCTAAGACTGAAAATGATGGCATTGGTGGTCTAGAGGGAAAAAATCTGCATACGAGCATCCAGGAATCCCACAGTTCAAAGGTCAGAACTCTCAACAGTTTCTATAGAAGTCAAGTTCTTTGGGCAACTGTTCCCATGCACACAAAGAACTACAGACTTTTTATGGTATTACTTTATTTGTATTGGAAAATAGAGAAAGATCACCAGAAATTTGAGAAAACCTACAACATAAAAGGTAAGAAATGCAATTTAAAAAAATAAGAAAAGTGGTATTCTGGCAGAAGAAGTGCAATTAAAAATAAATTATCTGTTATTTTAAAAAAGACATTGCAACCTTAAAAAGCAAAGTTCTATAAAAATGAACCAGAAATAGAATAAATAAATTTAGATATTACCAGTCATTTTTTACTTAATGAAACAATAGACTTTAACAATGTAAAATTTAAAAATTATCTCATAGAATAGAAAAAATAGACAGATACTATTAAAAGAAGATCTATCTAAAAAAAAGACAATAGAGAAAAGAGTGAAGTAATATTTTAAATAGAATATGAACAAATTTCTTACACCTAGAGAAACACATTTACATAGAGAGGGCTCTCTGAAAAAACATGTAAATTTTAAAAATTATTTTCCCATTGAATGTTTCTCTCAGATAAATTGCCAGTCAAGTGTGACAATGGAAAAAGGTGTCTAAGATGCAGAAACTTAATACTCATAAACCTTAACTAGGAAATTGTTTTACAATATGCTATAGAATACAAGAAAAATAAACCAGCAATTGGAAGCAGAATATTGAACCCAGGAGAGATATGACATCTAGATCCAGAGGTTCAACAAAGCATCAAAATAAGATAGATATAATTATATATTAGAAAAGAATTAAAGGACTGCAATCTTTGAGAAGTATGATGATGTAATAAATAGGTAAAATAAGTTAGACATCCAAAATCTTTATAATAGAGTAAAGAAACTGAGTCTTAAAAGAAAAATCATTTTAAGTCTGACTTCCGGTCAAGATGGTGGCGTAGGTAAACGCGGTATCACGTCCTCCCACAACCACATCAAAGTTACAACTAAACTACAGAACAACCATCATTCACAACTGCCTGACATCAAGCTGAATGGAAGTCCTACAACTACGAAATTAAAGAAGAAGCCGCATGGAGACTGGTAGGAGGGGCGGAGGCGCGACGGGCTGGTCCCACACCCACGTGTGCCGGATAAAAATTAGGAGGATACCTCGGCTGGGAAGGTCCTCCCTGAGGACTGAGGGGTCCCTGTCCCACATCAGGCACCCAGCTCAGGGTTCCAGTGCCAGGAAAAGAAGTCCCCATCACTTCTGGCTGGAAAAACCAGCGGGAACTGAGGCTGAGGCGGCTGGAGCCCCCAGCAGCTCCTCTTAAAGGGCCCGCGCACGGACTTACTCAGACTCCCACCCTCCAGGCTTCAGCATGTGGGAGGCAGCTTGAAAGGCTCCAGAGACATATGGGGAAGAATTGAGCTGTTTAGCATTGGAGTGAGGGCTGAAGAGGCAGCTTTCTCCTGGACAGACGTGCTATCAGAGGCTTTTGTTCCTTTGGTGAGCCCTTCCCTGGGCCAGCAGACACCGCCATATCTGGGACTCCAGCAACCTGGCTCATACTGTTTGCCCCGCCCTGGTGATTCCCTGAGGCCCCGCCCCACCCAACTTTCAGGCCCACCCAAGCTGTTGCCAGTTGCTTTACCATAGGATTGGCCTGTCTTGGATCCTGCTTCAGCTTTTCCTAAATTCTTTCAAACAAGCAGCATCTGGTCTCAGCTAGCCCCATATCTCTTGCTAAGTAATACATAGAAACAAACACAGGGAGGCAGCCAAAATGAGGAGACAAAGAAACAGGTCCCAAATGAAAGAACAGAACAAAACTCCAGGAAAAGAACTAAGTGAAATGGAGTTAAGCAACCTAACAGATGCTGAGTTCAAAACACTGCTTATAAGGATGCTCAATGGACTTAGCGAGAACCTCAGTGAATTAAGTGAGGACCCCAAGAGCATAAAAAAGGACCAGTCAGAAATGATGGATGCACAGTTAGAAATAAAGGAGGCACTAACTGAAATAAAGAATAGTTTACACAGATTCAATAGTAGAGTAGGTAAAGCCAAGAAGCAAACCATCGATTTGGAATATAAGGAAGCAGAAAACACCCAATCAGAACAGCAAAAAGAAAAAAGAATCCAAAACAATGAGGATAGTGTAAGGAGCCCCTGGGACAACTTCAAGCTTGCCAACATTCGCATCTTTGGGGTGCCAGAAGGAGAAGAGAGAGAACAAGAAATTGAAAACCTATTTGAAACAATAATGGCAGAAAACTTCCCTAACTTGGGGAAGGAAACAGACATACAAGTCCAGGAAGCACAGAGAGTCCCAAACAAAATGAACCCCAAGAGGCTCACACCAAGACACATCATCATCAAAATGCAAAAGGTTCAAGACAAAGAGAGAATCTTAAAAGCAACAAGAGAAAAGCAGTTAGTTACCTACAAGGGAGTTCCCATCAGACTGTCAGCTGATTTCTCAAAAGAAACTTTGCAGGCCAGAAGGGAGTGGCAAGAAATATTCAGAGTGATGAAAAGCAAGAACCTACAACCAATATTACTCTATCCTGCAAAACTGTCATTTAGAATCGATGGCCATATAAAGAGTTTCCCAGACAAGGAAAAGCTAAAGGAGTTCATCACCACCAAACCATTATTATATGAAATGTTGAAGGGTCTTCTTGAAGAAAAAGATAAAAACATATGAACAAACAAAATGGCAATGAATACATATCTATCAACAATTGAATCTACAAACAAAATGAACAAGCAGGACAGAAACATTCTCATAGATACAGAGAACTTTTGTTGGTTACCAGATGGGTGGGGGCTGTGGGGATGGGTGAAAAAGCTGAAGGGATTAAGAAGTACAAATTGGTTGTTAGACTGACAAACCTCAAAGGGAAGGGGGGTTGGGGGGTGGGAAGAAATAAACCAAAGCACTTATATGTATATATGCATAACCAATGGACACAGACTACAGTGTGGGGAAAGGCGGAGGGGGGCGGGAATGGGGAGGAGAGGAGCAATGGGGTAAAAATGAGGAACATCTGTAATACATTCAACAATAAAGATAAGTTAAAAAAAATTCATTTTAAGTCGTACTAAAAATTTCTTTTCCTAGAAGCCAGGAACACTGCACCCATAGATATTAAATGTTATCATTGCAAATTCAATGTAAAGTAATATATTTGTTAATAATTATATAAGAGCTACATTTTGGCTTTTAATATGTGGTGTCATAATATATACAAAATATAAAGATTTAAAATATTATAATACAAAGCTGATGTAATAGATGACCTTATCCTATTTTATTTTAGCATGAGAAAAAACACAGTGTAAATGCCATGGCAACTTTAGAGTATGGCTCCTGATTGATTGTAGTTGCACTACACATCATTCAAGGCTTCCTTGACAGAGTAACATAACGTCTGTCATACTCTGCTATCTGACAAAATGCTTCTGGCATTCATAATCAAAACCCCCAAACTTTACATGCTTCTTTTGATTAAAAACAAACAAAATCTACCTGACAAAGCATTCCAGCAACATACTATTTAAAGTTTGAAATACCTGTAAATCTCTTTACATATTTGTTACACTTCTCATATTTATTTAAATATTTATATTTATAAAATATAGCTTTCACTTCCAGAAAAGTATACATTTATGCAGGTATCCCTCATGGAGACTGGTAGGAGGGACGGAGGCGCGACGGGCTGGTCCCACACCCACGTGTGCTTTTTTTTTTTTCACTAACCAAAAGAAATTCAAAGAGGAATTTTGCTTTTACAAAAGATGAAAGTGAAAATAACATGCATTCTTCATTTTGCAACGAAACATGATAGAGGCAGCATGTGCCCCAAGCAGCACAAGTTGCACCAAGCTCCTTCCCTGGGAACTGCACTCAGCATCTCAGCATCCAGCCTCCACAGTTTTGAACTGTGTCTGTGAGAATCTGTGCTTTATCTCGATTTACTTTTTGCATCCGTTAGCAAGAAGTATCCTAAGGTAATTGGTTCTTTGCTGTATGCCATTTTGGCATACGAACGGTTTCATTTGAAACGCTCTACTTTCAGATAGTCTAGAATAATTCCACAGTCCATTTATCTCATTACCTTGGATTTTCAGTTTGCCTTTTGTTGTCTATATACTAATAATGGATTTATCATAAACAGCAGAGTAATGATACCCATGGTTTTTCTTGGCACTTCTTTATCTACGCATATCAAGATCAACATACAGGTTTTTTTCATTAGTTCACAGCACAAATGGTTGACAGTTTGGTGATCAGTACAGCATTTGTTGCTAAATTGCATTATTTGATGTGATTTGACATAGGAAAAGTTATTATTATATTAGTGTGCTGACAAACTGACAAACCCTGCCTCTGCTCTTACAACTTTTTAATCAACATCATAGTTAATATTTATCTGGCATTCCTTGACTGTGTACCACAGGAGGGCTTACATTCATTACAGTTAACTGAGAAATCAGTATGATGATTGGAACAAAGATTGGAAATGATGCTGCTAATGGAGGCAATTTATGATTTAATCCAGATTTTAAAAGACCTGTGTGATTTTTTCCTCTTATGTAATCTCTGTGTGTGGCAAAAAGTTCTTGGCTATTTGTCTGTGTTTCTCACTGTCTGCTCTTTTTCTGCTTTATTTAATTTTATTCTCACTTAAGATACATTATTGTTACAATCTCATATTGAAACACCAAAATAATAAAACTTATTAAAGGAAATCCAGGTCAACTGTTTTAGTAATAGGAATGAAAATTAAATAACCCTTCAGTATCCCACCAATTCAATTCTGTCTATACAAATGAGCATCACGAGGCAGTGACATTTTCTACAGTTAGACCTCAGAGAGACATCATTCCTCTGAGAAAGCACTGGCCTAAGATTCCTAATTTGCATTCAAAATAAAACCATAGGTTTGAAGTTGTAATCTCCCATACTGGACAAATCCCAGAAACTATTAACATCTCTACTAGACAAAACTAGTTTTCTTTGCTTTTACATAAAAATTATTTTCATAAATATCAGCTTCCTACAACATAAAATCTACCCTTCCAGCATTGTAAAATGCACTAATCAGTAGTAAAGAGTAAGACAAAGATTCTCACACATGTAGAGAATCAGGTCATTTCATATGAACCTGATAGACACACCCAGTGGACCCCGAAGGAACACCCAATAATCCTTGTCTATTACCAATTCTTCAGCAACTTTTTTCTAACAGTAATTCTTGTGATCATAAATAATCTCCAAATATTATTTTTTTTTAAGCACACACAAAAAAACTGGTCCCATTGAAGTTAGCCTGCATTACTTTAGTAAGTACAAGAGGTGTTAATATATATATGCTTTCTTGTCTTCGTGGAGTTGAACAGCTAATAATGTTTAAAAATTCACTTTACTTTGATACTTTAATAAATATATTGGGAAAGTATTTTAGATAACATGCCTCAGTCCAGAAATCTTTTCTTTATTATTACTATTATTTTATTTGCTCTATTCTTTTGGAAATTAAGAAATTAAAAATAAGAAATTGATTTTCACCATATTTTACCTGCACTATTTATAAATGAGGTTGAGCTCCTCTCTCTTTGAGGTCTCACAAAATTTCTAAGATTTCTGACATGACAGGAAGTGACAGTCCCTATTACATGAAAGAGTTGGCCCTTTTAAGCCACTGAACAGACACTATACAGGTATGCTGGACAGACTTGGTGGGAATTGGTTTTATGTGCTAAGTATAATGTATGACTCTTAATGGTAAGTTTATAACACTAACCAAATAACGTTTATTCTTGATTTCTTTGTAAAACTGACATAAAATGAAACAAAATTGATTTAAAAGATTGAAATATTACAGATATGTTCTTTGATCAGCATGTAACTAAATTAGAAACAAACATCAATAAAGCTTCTATAAAGGCATTGAACATGTGGAATTTAAACAACTTAATTCTAAATGGGCATTTGTTAAAGAAGTTGCAATGGATATTATAAAATGGTAGAAATTCAATGATAATGAATGCACAACATACTAAAAATTTTGGGATACACTTAAACTGCACTTAGAAGAAAATTTATAGCTTTAGGTTATATTAAGTAAGAAAGTTTTCAAATAAAAAATATAAGCTTCCACTGTGGGAAGCTAGAACAAAGGTAAAAATGTAAGCCAAAGATCCGAACATATGCTGTCTATAATGAAATGTACTTTAAATTTGAGGACACACATAAGCTGAAAGTGAAGGGGCAGAAAAGTGTATTCTATGCAGTGGCAAACAAAAGAGAGCAGAGGTGGCTATAATTATATGAGACAAAATATCCTTTAAGCCAAAAACTGTCACAAGAGAAAAATGAGTATTATACAATAGTAAAAAGATCAATTCAACAGGAAGATATAACAATTATAAATATATGTGCACCCAACATCAAAGCACTTAAATATGTAAAGCAAATATTGACAGAACTGAAGAAACAGACATAAATACACTAATAGCATGGACTGCAATACTTCATTTTCAATAATGGGCAGATAAAACAGACAGAAAATCAACAAAGAAACAGGGAACTTGAGCAACACTATAGATCATATTAACTTCATAGATATAAATAGAACATTCCACCTAATAGCAGCAGACTTTGTATTCTTCTGAAGTGCCCGTGAAATACTCTCCAGGACAGATCACAAGTTAAGACCAAAAAAAGCAAGACAACAAATTGAGGAATATTAAAATTATACCAAGTATCTTTTTCAACTACAATGGAATAAAACCAGAGATCAGTGGCAAAAGAAAAACTACAAAATACACAGATATGTGAGGATTATACAACATACTTTTGAACAACCAATAGACCAAAGGAGAAATCAAAAGACAATTTAGAAAATATAGTCAGACAGTTGAAAATTAAAATATGTTCCAAAACTTTTGAGATTCAGTAAAACCAGTAGTGAGAGAAGTTTATAGCAATAAAATTTTACATTTTTAAAAAAACTCAAATAAACAACCTACCTTTACACTTCAAGTAACTACAGAAAAAAATAATCAAAAGTTATCAGAGAAAAGGATATAAAGAGTAGAGCAGAAGGGAATAAAATAAAAATAGTAAAACATTAGAAAAAATCAATAAAATACCAGTTTTTAAAAGATTAACACATTTGACAAACTTTTAGCTAGCTAAAAAAAAAGAAAAAGAGAGACAGACAAATAAATAAAGTCATAAGTGAAAAAGGAGACATTACAACTGATGCCACAGAAACAAGAGGGATAAAACAGATTATTGTGAACAATTACTTGCCAATAAACTGGATAAACTAGAAGAAAGAGATAACTTGTTAGGAACATACAACTTATCAAGATTAAATCAGGAAGAAAAAGTCTGAACAGACCTATAACTAGTAAGCAGATTGAAACAGAAATCAAAGACATCTTAACAAAGAAAAATCCAGGGCCAGATGTCTTTACTGGTGAATTTACCAAATATTTAAAAGAGAAATGCCAAGACAGGGATGCCCACTTTCACCACTCTTATTTCACATAGTACTGGAAGTCTTAGCCACAGCAATCAGACATGAAGAAAAAATAAAAGTGATCCAAATTGAAAAGGAAGAAGTGAAACGGTCATTATTTGCAGATGACGTGATATTATACATAGAAAAACCTAAAGACTCCATCAAAAATCTACTAGACTTAATAAATGAATTTGGCAAAGCAGCAGGATACAAAATTAATGTCAAGAAATCGACGGCATTCTTATACACCAATGATGAACTCACAGAAAGAGAAACTAAAAAAAATCCCATTTACCATCGCGGCAAAAAATTAAGATACCTAGGAATAAACTTAACCAAAGAAGTAAAGGACGTATTTGCAGAAAACTACAGGACATTGAAGAAAGAAATAGAGGAAGATATAAAAAAGTGGAAGCACATACCTTGTTCATGAATTGGAAGAATTAACATCATTAAAATGTCCATACTACCCAAAGCAATCTATGGATTCAATGCAATCCCTATCAAAATACCAACAACATATTTCATAGAACTAGAACAAATACATCAAAAGTTCATTTGGAACCAAAAAAGACCCGAAATAGCCACAGCAATCTTGAAAAGAAAGAACAAAGTAGGTGGGATCACAATACCAGATATCAGGTTATACTACAAAGCTACTGTAATCAAAACAGCCTGGTATTGGCACAAGAACAGGCATATAGATCAATGGAATAGAACAGAGAACCCACAAATTGACCCAAAACATTATGCTCAATTAATATTCGACAAAGGTGGCAAGAGCATACAATGGAGTAAAGACAGCCTCTTTAATAAATGGTGTTGGGAAAACTGGACAGCTACATGCAAAAAAATGAAACTAGATCATCAACTTACACCATACACAGAATAAACTCAAAATGGATAAAAGACTCAAATGTGACTTGTGAATCCATAAAAATCCTAGAAGAAAATGTAGGCAATAAAATTTCAGACATCATATGCAGCAGAATTTTCACTGATACATCACCTAAGGCAACAGAAACAAAGGAAAAAATGAACTCATGGGACTACATCAAACTCAAAAGCTTCTGCACAGCAAAAGAAAAAAACATCAAAATGAAAAGGGAACCCACTGTATGGGAGAGCATAATTGCCAATGATACATGAGATACGGGGTTAATTTCCAAAATATATAGAGTGCTCATACAACTCAACTAAAGGAAGACAAAGAACCCAATTAAAAATGGGCAGAGGAGCTAAATAGACGCCTCTCCAAATAGGACATACAAATAGCCAAGAGACATGTGAAGAAATGCTCAACATCACTAATCATCAGAGAGATGCAAATTAAAACAATGATGAGGTATCACCTCACACCAGCCAGAATGGCTGCCATCAACAAATCATCAAACAATAAGTGCTGGTGAGGGTGTGGAGAAAAGGGGACTCTAGTACACAGCTGGTGGGAATGCAGACTGGTGCAGTCACTGTGGAAAACACTATGGTGTTTCCTCAAAAAATTAAAAATTGAATTGCCATTTGACACAGTGATCCCACTTCTAGGAATATATCCTAAAAAGCCTGAAACATCAATCAGAAAGAATATATGTATCCCTATGTTCATAGCAGCACTATTTACAATCGCCAAGTTCTGGAAACAGCCCAAGTGTCCATCAATAGATGAGTGGATAAAAAAGCTGTGGTACATATATACAATGGAATATTATGCAGCTATAAGAAAGAAAGATCTCTTATCCTTTGAGACAACATGGAAGGACCTGGAGAGTATTATTCTAAGCGAGATAAGCCAATCAGGGAAAGACAAATACCACATGATCTCACTCATTTGTGGAATATAATGAACAAGGTGGGCTGATGAATGAAATAAACCCAGAGACATAGAAAGGAGTATGGTTCAGACTGACAAACCTCAGAGTAGGGGGTGGGGGGATGGATGAGATGAACTAAAGAACTTATATGCATGTATGCATAGCCAGTGGACATAGACAACAATGCTAGGGGTGTGGGGGATCAGGATGGGGAGGAGGGGGTCTGGAGGGGGAAGGAGAAACATCTGTAACAAAAATAAATTAATAAAAATTGAAAAGAAAAAAAATGTTCCAAAAAATTGAAGATGAGCAACAACCAAACTCATAATTTTAAGAGGCCAGCCTTCACTTCATACCATATCAAAACTAGAAAAGTCACCACAAGAAAAGAAACTGAAAAACAATATTTCTGATGAATACAGATGCAAAAGTCCTCAACAAAATACTAAACAAATTCAACAACACATTAAAAGAATCCTATTCCATGATCAAGTGGGCTTTGTCCATGTGATGAAAAGAAGGTTCAACTTACATAAATCACTCGATGTGGTATATCATGTCAACAGAACAAAAGTTTAAAATCACAATATTATCTTAACATATGCAGAAAAAAGCATTTTCAAAATTCAACATCTTTTCATGATAAAAATACTCAAAATCAAGAATAAAATTAAATGACCTCAACATAATAAAGAATATAGATGGAAATCCTACAGGTAATATCATACTCAGCAATACAAAACTGAAAGCTTTTCTTTTAAGATCAGGAACAAGGCAGGAGTGTCCACTCTTGAAACTCCCATTCAACATAGTACTGAAAGTCCTAACCAGAGAAATTAGACAAGAAATAGAAATAAAAAAGCATTCATATCGTCCAGCCAGTGTGGCTCAGTCGTTGAGCGTCGACCCTTGCACCAAGAGGTCGCCGGTTCAATTCCTGGGCAGGACACATGCCCAGGCTGTGGGCCCAATCCCTAGTGGAGAGAATGCAGGAGACGGCCAATCGAAGTTCTCTCTCACTGATGTTTCTATCTCTCTCTCCCTCTCCCTTCCTCTCTCTCTGAAATCAATAAAGGAAAAAAAAAATCATCCACATTAATGTAGTATCTGTTTGCAGATTACATCGTCTTTTTAAAAAATATGTTTATTGATTTCTTTAGAGAGAGAGGAAGGGAGAAAGAGAGAGAAACATCGATGTGAGAGAGAAACATCAATCGGCTGCCTCCTGCAATCCTCCTACTGGGGATCGAGCCCACAACCCCTGCATATATCCTGACTGGGAATCGAACTGGGACCTCTCAGTCCATGAGATGACACTCAATCCACTGAGCCACACCAGCTGGACTAAATGACATCATCTTTTATTCTCTTTTAATTCTCTTATAATAGCATCAAAAAGAATAAAATACTTAGTAATAAGTTTACTAAGCAGGTGAAAGTCTTTTACATGGAAAATTACAAACCATTAATTAAAGAAATGAAGAATATATAAATGGAAAGATATTCCATGTTCATGGATTAGAAGACTTACTGTTAAAGTGTCCATACTACTCAAAGTGATCTGCAGAATCAATCTAATTTCTATCAAAACCCAATGGATATTTTACAGAAATATAATTTTAAAAATTCCTATAGAAACACACACAAAAACAATCTTGAAAAAGAACAAAGCTAGGGGCTTCACACTTTTTGAGCAAATACATCACAAAACAATAATAATTAAAACATTATGGTACCAGCATAAAGACAGACACATAGAGCAAAGAAACAGAATAAAGAATCCAGAAATAAATCCCTACTTATAAGGACAATTGATCTTTGATAAGGGTGCCAAGAATGCTCAGTGGGGAAAAGACAGTCTTTTCAACAAATATTGTTGGTAAAACTGTACAAACACATGCAAAAGAATCAGTTTGGACGAATATTTTACACCACACAGAAAAAATCAACTGAAAATACATTGAACCCTTAAATGTAAGACCTTGAAAATGTAAACTCCTATAAGAAAAGATAAGGGAAAAGCTTCATGATGTTGTACTTAGATATCTGTATGGATATGCCACCAAAGGCAGACCCAACAAAAACAAAAATAGACAAGTAGGACTAGATCAAACTAAAAAGTTCTGCACAGGAAAGGAAACAATTAACAGAGTGAAAAGGCAACTATGAAATGGCAGAAAATATTTGCAAACCACATATCTAACAAGGGGTTAATAACCAAAATATATAAGAAACTACTACAACTCATAAGCAAAAAAGTAAAAACTCAGCTGAAAATGGACTAAAGACATAAACAGACATTTCTCCAAGAAGACATAAAAATAGTCAATATACTACATATCACCAATCACCAGGGAAATGCAATCAAAACTACAGTGAGATATCATCTCACAACTGTTGGACCATTAGCAAAATAAATAAATAAGTAAATAAATAAATAAATAAATAAATAAATAAATAAATAAATAAAACAAAAAGGAAAATAATTGTTAAAGAGGATATGGAGAAATTGAGAGACTTGCACATTATTAGTGGGAATGTAAAATGATGCAGCCACTATGGAAAACAGTATGGAGGTTCATGAAAAAATTAAAAATAAACTACCACATGATTCAGCAATCTTCTGATTACCCAGAAAGATTAAAATCAGCACCTTGAAGAAGTATTGATCCTCCAAAGTTCATGACATCACTATTCACAATAGTCAAGATGTAGAAATAAGCATAATGTCCACCAACACACAAATGCATAAATAAAATGATATATACATACAATAAAATATTATTCTGTGTATGAAAAGAAATTCTTCAATATGCAAAACCATGAATGAAACTAGAAGACATTAGGCAATATGAAAAGGCAGTCACAGAAGAATAAATGCTGCAGGATTCCTTTTATATGAGGTATCTAAAATAGAATGGTACGCTCAGCCGGTGTGGCTCAGTGGTTGAGCATCGACCCATGCACCAAGGGGTCGCTGGTTTGATTCCCAGTCAGGGCACATGCCCAGGTTGTGGGCCAAATCCCCAGTGAAGGATATGCAGGAGATAGCCAATCAATGTTTCTCTCTCTCTCTCCCTCTCCCTTTCTCTCACTCTAAAATCAATAAAGAAAAAAAAATTTTTTTTTAAATGGAATGGTAGCAACCGAGGGTGGGGGTGTGGAGGGGAAAATGGGAAATTACTAATCAAAGAGCATTTCAATTATACAAAATGAATAAGTTCTAGAGATCTGTTGTGTAAATTGTGCCTATAATTAAAAATACTGTATTCTACACTTAAAATTTGCTAGGAAGATAAATCTCATTTTAGGTGTTATTACCACCATAAAATTAAAAATTTTAAAACCCTGTAGGTGGACATTCTAAAGAGAGACAGATACAATAATTACTCTAATCAGAAAAGAAAAAGGGGTCACCATTACACACTATATAGGTAAAAGAAAGAAAAGAATGCTATATTACTACAGATGATACAGATATTAAAAAGAAAAAAAAAGGTGTGTGTATAAACTTTATTCCAATATAGTTAACAGATTAGATAAAATGGACATATGGAAAGACAAATGCAATCAAATATGCCACAAGAAGAAATAGTAAATCCTAATAGCTTATTATCTAATAGAGAAATTGAATTTATAAATTAAAATCTCCCACAATGTGAACTCTAGGCCTTGAGGAATTCACCTGTGAGTGCTACATAACATTTAATGAAAAATGAAATCAATATAAATTATTTTAGAAAATAGAAGAAAGAATAATTTGCAAATTTTTTATCAGGACAGTGTCACTCTGATACCAAATCTAATGAAATATATTACTAGCAAAGAAAATAATGGACTAAATATTCCTCGTGAACAATGATACAAAAAAATCCCTAACCAAATATTAGCAAGTGAATATAAAAATATATAAAACATAGCATACATCATGAACAACAAGTTTATACAAGAATACAAGGATATTTGACAGTCAGATATAAATATATTTAACCACATTACCAAGATAAATGAGAAAATACATATCATCATCTCAATTGATAAAGAAAAAGTAATTGACAAAATTGTACACCATTCATGATTAAAAACTCCTGGCAAACTAAGAATAGAAGGGAACCATCTCAGTTTGATAAAGGTCATCTACAAAAATCTACATCTGATAGCATAAGCAATGGTGAAATATTGGATGCCTTCCCTGCTCTACATCCAAGTAATTCTATTCCTAGGTGAGGAGTCCAGGCTCTGGCTAAAAATCTGTTTGTGATTTTTCAGCCCTGATTAGAGGAAATTACAAAGGCTTTACCTGGCAGGCCTCACAGGGGAAAGCTGAGCTCCTCACACAGACTTGGGTGCACCCTCATCCCTAAGTCTCTCTCTCTCTCTCTCTCTTTTTTTTTTTAAATCCTCACTTGAGGATATTTTTCCACTGATTTTCAGATAGAGTGGGAGGGAGAGGGGAGGAAGGGAGAAACATCAATGTGAGAGAAACACATCGATTGGTTGCCTCCTGCACAACCCCAACCAGGGCTGCAGATTGAATCACAACCGAGATACGTGCCCTTTGCTGGAATCAAACCTGTGACTCTTTGGTCTGCTGGCCAATGCTCTAACCAATGAGCCAAACTGGCTAGGGCATCCCTAAGTCTCTTTATCAGAGGTCTTTTTCAGGTACCTCGAAAAAGACCTCCTTATCAAGAGGAAGAGAGAAACTATAAAACACTTTTCCCTACTCTGACTCAGTACCATTCCACTCCTAACCCTCATCCACGCACTTATCCCAGGATGTATAGATGTGCCAGAGCCTTTTATCTGAGGTGTCTTCAACAGTGAAACTAACTCACATCTGTACTGACTCTTGACTGATGCACCATTCCAAAGGGAAAATGGAGCAGTGGAGAGGTGGCACTTTGGTTCTAGCTTCTTGCATATATCATCACAATAAGTCACTAAAGGCTTAACTCTTTCATTTTTGGCTTCTAGCTGTAATCATTTACTCAAACACCTGGCAGTTCAGCTCTCTCTCCCAGTTTAGCTGAGTTCCTGACATTAGACAAAATGTACACACAGGTGCTTGTAAACAAATGTTCAAATAGCCCAAATTGTAAACAATCCAAATGTAGATCAACTGGTCAATGGATAAATAAATCACGCTATACCCATGTATTGAATACTATTAAGGAAGGGAAAGAACAAATGACAACTATGTTGAGACAAACAAGGATGAATCTCAAAAACATCATGTGACTGAAAGAAACCAGACACGAGAGACTATGTAATGTACAGTTTCATTTTTAAATTCTAGAAAAGACAAAGTAAATTATATTAAGAAAAAACAGATTAGTGGTTGCCTGGGAATGTGCTGTGAAGGCAGTGTTTGACTGTAAAGAAGCGTGAGATCTGGGTTTCCCAGTTTTCTGTTTCCCAGCTGTAATGCACATCTGCTACATTTGCTGCATCCACCTGGACTTCTGTGCACTGCTTTTGTGGGGCTTGAGTAGCAAAGGGAAACAACGAAAACATACACTTCATGCTGCTTGGTGTGCTATGAGCAATAAAGTCCTCTCTCTTTGACCCCAGGGTCCCTTGTTTTCTTCTAGCATACATGAAAACATGAGAGGTGAAATTAGCTTACAAGTAGGATAAAATCTCAGATTTCACAGTTCTTTACACATTACAATTACATATTATAACAATAAAGAATACCAGCAACTGTAAAGATACTCTGAACGGTAAAGAATCAGGGAAATTAAACAAGGAGTTTGCTAAGAAAATAGAAGATATAAAATGAATTATTTTTAAAAAAATCAATCCTGGAGAAGTCAGAAAAACAAGAAAAAAGGAACAAAGAACACATAGGAACTAATAGAGAACAAATAACCAAATGACTTAAACTTAGCCATATCAATAATCACATTTAATTGAAATAGTCTATACATCTTAAATTAAAAGGCAGATGTTATCAAATTGGATAAAACAGCAAGTTCCAATGACAACCTGCCTTAAAAGAATCATATTTTATAAATAAATACACAGATTTTTGAAATACATATGCAAAAGCTGATAGAACTTCAGGAGAAAGAGGCAAATTCAAAATTATAACTGCAGAATTTAATGTCTTTCTCTCAATGATTGTTAGAACAAATATGAAGAAAATCAGTAAAGATAATGGAAGGCTTGAATAACACTATCAACCAATTTGCCCTGATTGTCATTGTGGTTATTTCATTTAAACCATGAATATCTTGATAACTCAGCAATTGTACCCAATTTCTCTGGGGATATAGGTTTCTCCAATATGAGGTTAATATTTTCCACTTTGCAATAGTTAAGTATTTTTAGAAAGATATTTTGGGACAGCATCCTTTTCCTCATGATACTTTTACCACTACTTTTCTTATTCACTGTTGTTTTTTTCCAATTGCAATTATAACTCTGGTACAGGTAGGTCATGATGGTTTTCTAGTTTCTCCATTCACTATGCATTTGTTTCATTTTTTCACTTATTAAGTGGAATTCTAACTTTAAGAAGAGTGTGCTTATATTCCCCATTCATTTCTTTATTCAATTGTTGATATTATTTATTTAGATCATTACATGGATATTTATATTATACTATGAGTTCTAATCCTTATTTATTTATTTATGCAAATTGTTCCAGGTTTGGCCATTGGAAGCTACTTCAGGTTGGCATCTGTGTACATTTTAAATGTTTACATCATAATCCTGAAACCCTAATATGAATAATCCAAGAGTTGTTTTTATCTAAGTCTATTTGTTACAAAAATATTTAAATTTTACAAGAGAAAAACCTACCTTAAACTTTTAAAATAGAGCTCCACAGAACATTTTTTTTTTTACAAAATGATTGCATCTTGTAGAAACAGATACCCTTCATTGTAAACTGATGGCCTTTTTCATCTACTATGTGACAGATTGAGAGCAGTTACCTTGCTAACCCCTAGACACAGTCATTCTAAATAACAGAGATTCAATGTAAAATACATTTTAAATTCATAAAAACAATAAACTTATAAATAGCAAACAAATGTTAAAATTTATAAGCTTGTTAAACATTTCCAGATCCTCATTGAGAGTGTATATCTGTAATTTGTTTCAACAAGATTATTTCATTTCTTTTCTCAGGTACGCTTGTGCCTGATTTTTATATTACTTATGCACAATTTTTAGTGTCTTTTAACATTTATTAAAGAAGTTTAATCAAGTGCAATAAAAATCCCCAATTAAAGATATTTTTTCTTTTTTTATTAAAAGTAAAAGGCTGCCAAGAGTCTGGATGAGAGTCTATATCCAACAGGATATCTATTTTTTAATAAAAAGAGACTTGATAAATTCTATGCTTGAAGCAAATTTCAAAAGCATTTACTATAGCCACAGAGCCTTTTAATTCCTTAACACCCACACATAAATCTTAATAACTTCCTTTTAACTACAGGTTTTAGCCACTTCTCTGAAAGGAAATGGGTTTAATAACTACATTGTAAACTTAGCAAAAAATATATTTGAACATGTCATGTAGAACTGAGAACTTTCTAGTTAATAAAATATTAATCTCATCAAATATTTGAATACTTCTAATTTTTTAATGTCATCTCTTCCTGTTTCTTATGTAGCAAAAGGCAATTTTATAAAGAAAACTCTGTGAGATCAAAAGAAATGTTTGGATAACATAAATAATTCTGAAAATACCTTCTGCATTTAATTGATAATAATGCTAAAATAATTATGCATTCCTTAAATATAAATAAAGATCTGTTGGTAATTTAAATAAGGTAGGCAAACATCAGTTTTAAATTCCCATAAGAATTTGAAAACAGGCTTTGTATGATTGCACTTATATGTGGAATCTAATGAGCAAAATAAATAAACAAAATAGAAACAGATACAGAAAACGGACTGACAACTGTTAGAGGGGAGGGGGTTGGGGGCTGGGTGAAAAAAGTGAAGAGATTAAGCAAAAAACAAAACAAAGAAATTTCATAGACACAGACAACAGTATGGTGATTACCAGAGGGAAAGGGGGGTAGGAGGAGGGAGAAGAAAGTAAAGGGGGGTAAATGGTGCTGGAAGGAGACTTGACTTTGGGTGCTAAACATAAAATACAATGTAAAGATGATGTATAATAGAATTGTACACTTAAAATCTATGTAATTTTATTAATCAATGTCACCCCCAATAAATCCAATAAAAATTAAAATAAATTAAATAAATACTCAAAATAAATAAATAAATAAAACAAGCTTTATAATTAAAGCCTTTTCATATGGTACATATTTAGTTTCTTAACAGATAAAAATAAAAGATCAAGCAAAACATATCTTGGAAAATATTCGTAAGATGTATCTGACAAAGGACTTTTATATAGAGTAAAGAAACTTAGACCCTGTAAGATAAACCTAATTATAATTGGATAAAATATTTCAACAGAAACTTTGCAAAGAAATGATTAACAAATGGTCTATAAGGACTTGAAAATAATTTTGAATCAGAAAAATGTATATTGAAACTACATATTCACTAGAATGGCTATTAGTAAAAACACTAAACACCAAATGCTGGCAAAGATGTTGAACATCTGGAACTTCAAGTCATTACTATTGAAGATGTAAAGCATTACAAACATTTAGAAATCAATTTGACAGTTTCTTATAAAGTTAAACGTATAAATATTTAGCATAAAGATCCATCAATACCTCTCATTGACATTTTCCCAAAAGAAATGAAACACTTATTTTCCATAAACACTTAGTATACAAATAGTCACAGCAACTTAGTCCACATAGCCTAAACCTGGAAACAACCCAAATGACCACCATCAGGTAAATGTGTAAACAAATTGTTGTGTACATTATAATGGAATGCTATTCAGCAATACAAAGTACTAATATAATATCAACAAGAAAGATATCAAAAACATGCTGAACCAAAAAGGTCTTTAGAAACATGTAGATATTGTCTGACTGCATTTATATGAACTTCTAGAAAATACAAAACTAATCTATTGGGACAGAAACAGCTAAGTGGTTGTCACTGATCCATGTTTGTGTGTGCCTCATTAATTAGTTAATGAGGCAGCATGCTCATTAGAAAATTAACTACCTAAGAGGAGGGGTATAATACTAAAAGCCACAGGATCTGGAATCTGACCAAAGTGACCGATGAAACAAAGAGATGATGAACATAATCTCTACCTGCCATGGACTAAATCTATGATCTTGACCAATCCCCTAAATTTTCTCTGAATCAGTATGTTTATATATCAGTGGACTTAATAGTGTTGCCTCTTCAAAAACAAATTTTGAAGACTGCAAGGAAGAAAGTTTGAAAAGCATCAGTCTAGTACGGAAAATGGTAAGAGCTCAATTGGATAGAAAGAAGGAAAGAAAAAAGAGGAGAGGAAGAGGGAAGGATAAAAGGGAAAGAAAAAACAGAGGAAGAAAAAAGGAAAGGGAAATAAACAAAGGAAAAGAGAAAAAAGAGGGATGTAAAGAACAAGAACTAACTATTCAATTTCCTGAGTCCCAGTTTCCATGCATATAAAGTGGGGATCATAATTCTTGTTTTGCTATAGAAACACAAGTATAAAACAGACATCAAAAGAGCTTTAGTTTATTACTGTTCATCTATGTCAATGGACTTCAACAGGGAGATGCTTTCAAAATGTGTACGAGTTTTCAAACAATATCCCAAACCTCACCTCATTTGATATAGCAAAACGAGAGTATGCTAAATATAGTTGGGAAAATTCCCATGGTTTTGTTATATTCTCCTACCCAATTCTCCAAAATATCTACAAAAGTGATAAAGTTAGACATCAAAACTATACATATATTTGTAAAATTCATGAAAATATTATCCATTGCAGTATTCTATATCAATTACATTATTGATATCTAAAATTATGACTTTTCTGGGTTTTATTTTTGCAAATAAAAAGGAAGGGAAGGGGAAAGAGAGAGAATATTTTTGGTGGAGTAAATTCCTGATACCTGCCTCTTAAATTTTTTCAAAAATCAAGAATTGTAATACATTCCAAAAGTAAACAAACATAAAATTTGGTAATTATGTGTAGATTTTAAGTGTTTTTTACTCTAAAGCCACTTTATAAGAGTATTATTCTCTAGCAGATATCTTTAAAGATATTTTAATATTTATTCTAGCAATAACAATGATGATTATTCCTTATCTATTTGTGACCCCATAATCAGCAGGGAATGGCCATTTAAATATAATGTAATGATAAAGAAAAATGTAATATGCATATAGAATTCAACTTGCACCTGGGTGTTTTCAACCTTAGTGCAGAGTGTTGTTGGGTTTTTTTGTTTGTTTGTTTTTTGTTTTTTTAGTTTATGCTAATCCAAAGAATTAAGGAAATAATTATGAAAGTGGTAATATGATACTGCCATCTCATGGCTAAGTCTTTGAGAAAGGAAGGTTGACTAATCATTTTAAATGTGTAGTTGTCACACACAAAAATCTGTTTTGTTCTTCTAGAGAATTGTTCTGTTTTACTTTACCTATAGAGTACTCTTGAGCCACATATTTGATGCCAAACAAACTATGGGTTATTTTTAAACAAAAAAAGACCAAAATATTATATTCAAATTAAAAGGATTAAGTATGTCTAGAATTATCTATGTTTTCATTATTCATTAATACTAATATTTCTTAACATCTTTTATTTTGATAAAAAGCTGAATATTACATATATAAGTTGATATTAAATAATTTTATCAGATTCTAATTTTTCAAGGACTATAATTAAAGGTAGACACAGAGATAATGACTTATTTTAGCAAATAATTTTATACATTTTCATATCTTTCTATTTCAAGAGCCAACTAGGCACATTGCAGCCATTTGTAGATGGAATACAGAGAAAAGATTTCCAAGATCCCAGAAGTAGACAAAGCATTTTATATAGTGTGGAAGAAGATATGTTAATTAGTTCTGTAAGAAATAACCTAGTCAAGCATGTAAATTTATCACCAAACAAGTGATAATCCAATAGGACAGATAGCATTGATGAGGTCAGTCCAATGCAGTCCCAATGGTTAAATCATGTAAATTGGAATATATAAACAACATTTGGAGTTTGAAAGTTTTAAGCAGTTACCAGAAATTATGGACATCAAGCAGCAGAGCCCAGCCATACCTCTAACAACTCTCTTGGCAGGCCCTTTCATCTAATCATTTATAAGATAAGATTCCATTTTTATAACCTCTCCACAAAAAGAAAACTTTGGTTGATAATTAGTCAAATTCATTTCCATAATTTAGTTCTGAATGTTTCATTTTTTAACAGCTGTATTGAGATATAATTCGCATGCCATAAAATACATCTACTTAAAGTGTTCAATTTGGGGTTTCAGTAGATTCACAGATTTGTGCACATAGCATCTCAATCTATTTTTAAAACATTTTCATCATCTCCAAAGGAACACCATACTGATTGGAGACCATTCTCGACGCTCCCCCCTTCTCAACACCCCATACCTAGGCAACCAGTAATTTACTTTCAATTCTATAGATTTGCTTATTCTAGACATATTCTATAAATAATATCAACAATATGTAGATTTTTGTGGCTGGTTTCTTTTAATTAGCATAATCATTTCAAAGTTCAACCTTGTAGCATGAATCACTACCTCATTCCTTCTTATGGTCAAATATTATTCCATTGTATGGATATATCATGTTATTTATCCATTCAACAGTTGATAAATATTTTAATTGTTTCCATTTTTTGTATTTTATTAATAATTCTGCTGAGACATTGATCTAAAAGCTTCTGTGTGGACATAGATTTTCATTTCTCTCAGGTATACATGTAGAAATAGTATTGTTGGGTCATGTAGTAATTCTACATTTAACGTTTTAAGGGACTGCCAAATTATTTTTCAAAGCAGCTGTACCATTTTAAATCCCCACCAGCATTAAATAAGGGTTTCAAATTCTCCACATCCTCTTAAAAATGTGTTATTCTCTTTCCTTTTTTATTATAGCCATCATGGTGGGTATAGTCTCTCATAGTTTTGATTTGCATTTTCATAATGAGTTATGATGCTGAAAATCTTTTCATGTGTTTATTGGTCATCTGTATTGCTCTTTTGGAAAAATATTTATTCAGATCACTTCATTGTAATCACAGAAAAGATTTTATATGACTTTAATTTTTCTAAAATTATTGATACTTGCTTTATGGCCTAAAGTGGTCTCTCCTGGAGAATATTCCATGTGCAATTGAAAACAATGTGTATTCTGTTTTTGTTGAGTGAAGTGTTCTATCATGTTTAGTAAGCTTGTATAGTCATTCAATTTTTGTATTTACTTACTGATCTTCTGTCTAGATGTTCTATCCATTATTAAAATGGAGATATTGAAAATTCAAAAAAAAAAAAAAAGAAAGAAAGAAAATTCCAACTATTATTGTAGAATTGTCTGTTTCTCTGTTTCTTCTTTCAATTCTGCTGATGTTTGCTTCAGATACAGGGGGTGGAGGGGAGTAGGTCTACAGTTGTGAGTATATGAAACAGTTTATTCTTATATTATTATTTATTAATTATTGTATTATTTTTCACATGAACAACTGTAAGCCTACATTTGCCCCACTGTGTATTTTGGACCTTTTTGTTTGGTGCATATATGTTCATAATTGTTATATCTTCTTGATGAGTTGACTATTTTATCAACATGTAATATATGGCTTGGTTTCTTGAAATAGTTTTTTACCTAAAGCACATTTTGTCCGATATTAGTATAGCCACTCCTGCTGCTTTTTTGTTACTATTTGCATCGATTATAGTTTTCATCTTTGTACTTTTCATCTAGCTGTGTCTTTAGATATTAAGTTACTCATTTGTAGACAGTATGTAGTGGATAACTTTTTTAAATCCATCCTGCTAATCTCTTCCTTCTGATTAGTGAATGTAATCTATTTATATTTAAAGTAATTGTAAAGGAAGAACTTATTTCTGTCATTTTGTTATTTGTTTTCTATGTGTCTTTCAGATTTTTTGTCCTCTTTTCTTCCATTACTTTTTTTCTTAAGGTTTTTTGTGCTGTACTATTTAGCATCCCATCTCATTTCCATTGGTTATTTTTCAAAGATATTTTCTTAGTAGAAAACATGCAGATTAGACTTAACAACATAAAATTAATACAATCTGATATTAATTGCTAATTACTTACTTTCAGTAGCATATAAAACTTTCTCCTATATAGTTCTATCCCCCCTTTATGTTGTTATAGTCACAAATTACATCTTTATACTTTATAACCCCATTAACACAGATTCATAATTATTTTTTACATATTTTCCCTTAAAATAATAGAGGAAATAAAAAGAAGAGATGTAAACAAAACTAGAATAATACTAGTTTCAATATTTACCTATGTAGTTACTTTAACTCGGGTTTTTTACTTCTTTGTATGGTTTTAAGTTACTGTCTAATGTTCTTTCATTTGATGCCCTGGTTGGTTTGGCTCAGCAGTTAGAGCACTGGCCCCCAGACCAAGGGGCCGCAGGTTTGATTCCTGGTCAAGGGCACATACCTGGGTTGCAGTTTCCATCCTAGCCCTGGTCAGGGTTGTGCAGAAGACAACAAATCAATGTAACACATCAATATATTTTTTTTCTCTCTCTCTCTTCCTCCCTCCCTACCGACTCTATCTAAAAATTAATGGAAAAATACACTCAGGTGAGGATTAACAAATAATAATAATAATAATAATAATGTCCTTTAATTTGAGCCTGAAAAACTCCCTTTAGAATTTCCTGTAGAGCAGGTCTAATAGTGCTGAACTCTCTCAGCTTTTGTTTATCTGGGAATGTCATGGTTTCTTCATTATTAAAGGATAATTTGGTAAAATATAATATTCCTGTTTGACAATTTTTTCTTTTACCACTTAAGAAATGTAACCCACTCAATTCTGGTTGCTATGGTGTGTACTTTTGTAATGATAAATCTGTTATTAATCTTCTTTAAGCTCTTGTACATGAGGAATCACTCCTTTCTTGCTGCTTTCAAATTTTTGGCTTTGTCATTAAAAAATTTGATTGCAATGTGTCTTTTGTGTATTTCTTTGTGTTCCTTTCTCTCTTATTTGCCAAACTTCTTGACTGTGTAGATGAATGTATTCTATGAAATTTGGAAAGTCTTAGCCAATATATCTTTAAATATTCTGTCTGCTCCATCCTATCTTACTTTTACATGTGGGATTCCCATTATGTATATGTTGGTACTCTTCATGATGATCCACAGGTCTTTTATGTTCTGTTTAATTCTCTTCATTCTTTATTATTTCTGCTCCTTATACACAATAATTCCAATTGACCTGTCTTCAAATTTGTTGATTCTATCTTCTGCCAGCTGAAATCTGCTATTGAGATTCTCTAGTGAATTTTTCATTTCAGTTATTATAATTTTAAGATCCTGAATTACTTTGTTGCTCTTTATAATTTTTATCTCTTTATTGACATTCTTATTTTGTATGTACATCATTCTCCAGGTTTCCCTTATTTCTTGTCCATAACTTCCTTTAGCTTTTTAAACATATTTAAGATAGTCCATTTAAAAGTCTTTATTTAGTACATCCAATGTCTGTGTTTGCTCAGGGTTTTTTGGTTTTTTTTTTGTCAATTTCCTCTGTAAATGGGCCATACATTCTTGTTTTGTTTTAACATGCTTTTTAATATTTTGTTTAAAAAACTGAATATTTTCAATGTTATGGTGTGGAATTCTGAAAATCATATTCTTCCTCTTTCTCAAACTTCTTATTCATTTCTCTAGCTGTTTGTTTAGTGACTCCTCAAAATTATTTTTTCTAAAATCTCTATTCTTTGTCATATATAATGTCTGAATTCTCTTCCTTAAGCTTGTGTTAAGCTGGTATTTTGACAAATGTTTTTTTGAATGATAGAATGGAGAGAAAGAGAGAATGAGAAAGAACTCTCTATCTTGGCTGATTGATGCTTAGCCAGGCTGTTCACAACTATACCTTATCTGTCATTTACTGATGGTAATCAACCAGATTTCTTCTGAGTATGTGCCCTGCCTGGGACATGTGCATGACTTTCCAAATTTCCCAGTGTACACAGGTACTTTTAAATGTCCATTTTCCAAAGAAGCTCTTTCCCCAGACTTGTTTCTCAGAAATTAGTTGCTCTGTTGGTTTCTTCAACTGTAATACTTTGCCTCTCAAAACTGTAGATTTTTGTGTTGTATATTTACTTAAACTGTTTTGAAGCTTGAATTTAGGCAAAATAAAGACAAGTGCCTTGAGTCATGATTTAGGTACCCCCCACCAGAAAGGCTAAAACAGATGGCATAATTCTCTGAAAATAAATTCTTCTCTGGTCCTTCTGGGAAAAAAAAATATATATATATATGATAGAAAAGCACTTCCATGAAATTATTCTTAATTGGTCCTAGTTTTGTCATCTAAATAACCAAAAACCAATAGCTGAAAATTCAAATTATTAGATTATATCACCTCCTGTGAGATCACTATAATACAAACATGATACTACTATAAGCAAGCAGATAAGCAAGTGAATCAAATTAATTCAATAATCTATTACCTGTATTTCATGAAAAATTCTTTCAAAGAAAGAGTCATGTACTATACAAACTCACAGGGACAGTAAGAATCACTTCCCATATATTGTTATACATTCATGCTAAACACAAACACAGATAAAACCAAACTTTTGACATACTGGACAGGCATAGTTGGTTATCTGCACATACTACCATGGCAGGTAAAACTTCCCTTTGCTATCAAATTATTTCCAGGTATTAGATGTTGCTAATGTCTCCAATAGTCATGCCTGATTTAAAATTGGACTGCTTCAAGATTTAAATCTGTGCCACTGTTTTGTTTATGTTGTTGTTATCGGTGGGGAACTCTCCATGTCTCACTGGTTGCCAGGAGAAGTGGGCTTCTTGCAATGTCATGAGAAAAGGAATTTTCTGAAACTTGAACAGGAGAATGAGTGGTACTTATTTGCATAGAATGAAATTCCTGAGTTTCCAAGGTCTCCTCTCCCTCCGTCTCAAAATGGAAGAAGTCCAACTGAGTTCTTAGAAGAGCTAGGATTAAAGCCATTGCCCAAAGTTTCTCTTCCATATTTGCACAGTCCAATTCAGCCTCAGGCTAGCTTAGTGTTTTCAGCTACAGTCCATCAGTCTGCATGTGGGGTCTGTATGGTCATGGGCCATGCAGCTTCTAGGAACATGGGAGAATGCAAGGAAGCAGAAATAAAACCAGAGGAACCAGAGAGTGAGAATTCCTTTGTCTGGGATTTTAACCTTCTAAGATTTTACATACTTGTGGTGGCCCCACCTTCTCTGTCCAATGATCTCTGTTCCAGGTTAGATTGACAGGCACCTTCCCTACATCACCCCAACTCACTGTGCATGCACCCATCTTCCCCTTTGTCCAGTGCCTTCCCCCAGTGATCTGCAGGGAATGGACCAGTGATTCCCTGGGGAGTGTAGAATTGCAGCTTCCTGGTGAAGCTGCCCAGATGGCCATGCTAATAATGTCTGGCCTCTCTTTTGTTCCCTTCCTATTATTAATAACTAGCTAATTGCAGTGGTAACATGATGATACTCCAGTATTAATACAAAATTTCCATATACAGAAGCTCAAGTGTCATCTGATTATTAAAGACTTTATTATCCACAAGGTGAATATTAAATGAATGTAATTATGCAAATGTATAATGTAATATTTTAACTTTTGGACAAAGAGGACAAATATAAAATAGCTGGATTTTCTATTTTAAAATTCTTATCAGTCAATTATAGTCAATTATTGATCTGAAAATGGATGGCATGCAGTAAGGCAGAATTCTCCAGCACTAAGTAATAACATGGAGGAATTTTATCAATATAAAGTGTCATCCATAAAGTAATTCCTGTATATTTACCACTGTGCTATTATATAATTTTTTTAATATTTTAATAAAAGTAATCTGATTCTCTATTATTGACTAATATGGCATTATATGCAACCCATTTTCTGTTCTTAGTGGTCACATTTCCTGGAGAGAATGAATAGTCATGTTTTTAGAAGGTTTTTTTTTTGGGGTGGGGGCATATGGCAACTAAATAGTCATATTTCTTTTGATGAGTAGTGAGACACTTTCAACATTTCAGCTTGTTAGTTGATAGAGAAAAGTTCTATGAGGTATCTCCCATAGTTGAGACTCATAAAATTATATTTTGTCAGAATAAGTGAAAAATTGGTAGCACCCATCTTAAAATATCTATAAATTTATTTTACAAATTTTCATAGCATACTACAGATGCTCACTGAATTACATTTCTTTATTAAAAAATGACAATTGCTCTTTTTACTGCCCATAGAATGTAAATGCTAAATTATAACATATTATATTCACTACAAGCAAATTAATTCCAGAAATGATATGCGTATAAACCACAACAGAGCCTAAAAAAGCAGAGTTATACTGATTCTACCACTTAACAACTAAGTTCAATGTAAGAAAACATGCACATCTTAAGATAAATGATTTAAAAAATATATTGGCAACACTTTCTTTATAGCACAGTTCAAGTTACAACTCTCAAAATTTCAGTGACATAGGTACAAATAAAACGGGACGGGGGTGGGGGGAAGTAAAAGAATTTTTTAAATTACTAAAGGATTTCTAATTTCACCAACATGGGTTATTCCTTTCAGACCTTCTCCTATAAAACTAAAACACCTTGGCCACAAACAAGCATAGAAAGACTATGATAGATGAAAAGGAGCAGGAATTCAACCCAGGGACCTCCTGGCATAAGGAATGACTGATGCAGGGGAACTCACTAGGATGCAATCTGGCTCCAGCAGCAAAGGCATCTGGGAAATGTTATACTCTTAACTCTCTGTAGCCTCAGGCTTGGCTGACTACCCAGAAAACTGCAATGCTGCCCAAAGATACACATCATATCACCAGAAAGAAAGTTAATGAATAAATAGAGTTTGATAACTGCCTGATGTTATCTGTTAACTTAAAAATGCGTTGTTCTTTCTGGTGGTCTATGTGACTAACCACCACATGGTTTTACTATTAACCACCCAGGAGGGGTGTGGTTTTCCCCCATCAGCCACCACTGGGAGCAGCTGCCTTGCCCATGTATTTAAGTTTCTCTTATTAAAGCTCTTATAAATTTCAATAAGGCTACATTTCAGTTCTTCAGAATCAGTCCTGAATTTAGACATTTAGGGCTTTCATCCAACAACACAGCAGTGAGTTCCTTGGATTTCTTTATTACCTCCCATATATCCATAAGACAATACAGAATAGAGCCCTATGACACAATAACAACACTTTAATATAGGAATAATATTTTCCTAAACCTGAGGTAGGCAAAAACTCTTTTTCAAGTAAAAGGAAAGATAATTAATTATAATAGAAAAAAGAAAGTTCTAATCATTAAAAAATAGCACTAATAATTAAGAGGAAAATGACAAACTCTGAAAATATATTTACAGTTCCTATAATGCATAAATGACTTGTACCCAGAATATATATACATCTGCTTTTTAAAAATACAAAAAAAATTGCATAGAAAACTGGGTAAAACTTTGAATGGGTATGTCACAAAAGAACATATGCAAATGACTAATAAATACACATAAAAGCCATTCAAACACATAGTAATTAGAGAAATTCAAATTGAAACTATAAATATCCACCAGAATAATTGACTCACAGTAATCAGTTTGAAAGTAATTTTATTGGATTAAATGATAGATTCAAATAAAAATAAATTATTTTTCACATGTGTAAATCACTTCTTATCATTAGTTATACCCAGAATACAGAGTTTAAGCTATGCTGGAATACCATTAAAATAATGTTTCATATATCTGAATTTAAAATGTTCATCTTCTGTCAAGCTATGTGATATTTCTCCTAAGAATCAATTGCTCAATAATCTAATTAAGTTATTATATGGATGAGTTCTGATAAAACAGCGTTTACTGAGTGGCAAAAATGACAACTAAATGATAGCTAAAAATGACAACTTTATTTTGAGTTCAATACCTGGTAGAAGTAGACTAAAATCATGAGTATTTTTTTTCCTTAAGCAATTGAACCTGAATATCTGTAGCTTTCAATTAGTAATACAACTTCAATAATAGAAAATTGATGCTGTAGATGGATTGCAATGAACTAAAAGTGCCAACTACCTAAAAACTTTCACTGAAAGTTTTTTATGAAGAATGCCATATATAATTAAATTTCACAGTCAAAAGAAAAAGCCTTTTAAACGTTTTTATTAGTGTGATAACTGTACATTTTCAAAAAGAATACAATATCAAGCTTTGTAGTAACATTTCTGATTTTTTCCCCCACTCAGAATAGCATTGTCAAATTACAGGTGATGAACCATTTTGAATCTCTCAAATTATAGAGTGAATAATGTGAGTTAATGTGCTCCATTAGCTTTTTAACATTTCTCAAGTAGTTTTTCTAAGTTTCTTAAAGAGAAAGCATGTTTCAATCACATCAAAAGTTATGTTCAACTATACCGGGTATGGAGAATTGTTTTTCTAATTTTATACCTGTTACGACAGATTTCAAAACAGATAAAGCAGTATCTATAAACATACCACTTGGTTTAATTCAGATGGGTAAAGTTTATGTTTAAGAAAAAAATCAAAATATCTTATTTTGGAAATAAAAATATTTTATAATAGGAAGTAATGTTACAATTTATATTCTCTCAATTATTCTATCTACTTAATTGACTATTAGGTTTATAGAAATGCAACACTTCTCTATTCTCATAGTGATTCTTATTTCATATGAGTGGGCCTTTCTGTATTTTCCTAACATTGTTTGCAACTTGACATAATTATGTTTTCAGAGACACAGATTCATACTTGAAAGAAGGCCTTGGAGGATAAGAATTCTCTATATGGTCCTTAGCTAATGGGCAGCTTTTCATGGAAGCATCTTCCTGGCAATACACTGGCAGCTGCTTGGGCATATAAATTCAATCAATTACAATAATTTTCCCTTAGGTGTTTACAAAATATGAAGAAGAAATTATGAATTAAAGTTAGGTAACACTGAATATTGTCATTATGACATATACAACAATAATCAGCAAATTTATTTTTAACTATTTAAGGTTACTACTATCTTAGCAAATTTGCTGAAGTGATGGACATGTTCATTAACTAGACTGTAATAATCATTTTTCAATGTATATGTACATTAAATCATCATGGGTAACATAAAAAATCAAATTTTAGAACATATATAAATATTTTTTATTTGTCAATCATACCTCAATAAAGCTGGAAAAATATAATACAAAATAAGGCCATAAATAAATAAAATACAGATGGTTTTCAAAATAAATAAATGCAAGTGCCGAGAACTAAGCTAGGTATTTATTGGAATGATTAAAATACTGAAATATTTTTCAAAGTCTATAGACTTTTTAAATGATAATTTAATGTAATTATTTATTTCCTTTTCTTCTGTGAATTTAAACTGTGAAATATCTCATATTTGAGTTGAGTAGAAAACTTATTTTCTATTTTTTGTTTGAATTTACATCTAAATTTTAAAATCAGCTTATAAATTTATTTCTAGAATGCTGACATCTTCACAATAGAATCTTTTAATGTATAAATCGATTATAATACAACATTTATGTCTTCTTTAATCCTTTCTAGTTTTCTTTATAGAATTCTTATACATATTTCATTGGACTGACTACCAAGAAGTGTACTTTGATGTTATTTCTTGCTCATTTATTTAGGAGTGTCAGATGGTGTCTGAACCTACAAAGGTAGTAAAAATTACACTGTTCAGAAATTATTGCCTACCAGGTTTTATACTCTGGGCATGCTGGCAAGTTTTGTTCATTTTATTTTATTTTTAATTTTTAAATATGTTTTTCTTGATTTTTTTAGAGAGAGAGGAAGGGAGAGGAAGAGAGAGATAGAAACATCAATGAGAAAGAACATTGATTGACCGCCTCCACTGTATGCCCCCCACTGGGGACTGGGCCCACAACCTGGGCATGTGCCCTGACCAGGAATCAAACCAGCGACCTCTTGGTGCATGGGTTGACACTCAACGACTGAGTCACACCAGCTGGGCAATTTTAAATGAAACCAGTTCCTATTTTGTTTCTAAATGTCAGCAGGTGACAGTAATGTAAGAAAAATGCTAAGGGGAAAAAAATACTCTTTCTTACATGTTTCTTTGTAGGAGCCATTTGTATTATGTATCATAATACAAAATGATACTATATGATTCACTGGTGGTATTAAATGCCGCTCCATAGTTACTTGTATTCACACAAGGCTAGTATGCCAAACCAAAACCCAGAACTCATTTTCCTTCCACCTGGGCTCTGCAAGAAGAAGAATTTTAACTGGCACACAAATAATAATGAAAGAAGAAACTGTGGTATCTTCTTTTTTGGTCAGTAAAATTTTCTTTCTTAATAAGTAAAAAAGAGAGAGAGAAATCACTCCTTTAGAAAAAACTAGTAAAAAGTATTTCTAATGCCCCATAAAACACCAGAGAATAATTTAGATTTTTGGAAGCAATAGAATAAAGTTATTTATTTAGAATAAAAATACAATCAAAGTTTAGGTAGGGCCAATGTCCTGCTGCTAATGACACTGGTACTTTAAAAATAGCACTTATATTTATATATAAATAATGCTATATTGAATTTGATTATTATCACTAAGTACAGTTAGACAAAGGTAAAGAAGAATTTTTTTCTTCCGTTCATTTGATATCATGACCTTACAATGCCCCATTCCCTTTTTTAGGTCACATTATACCCACAAAAAATAATAATGTAAGTGAATAGGGTCTTTTTCTCCCACACTTCCTTCGTGTCTTCATTCTGTGCTGCCAAGGGACTTGGAATAAAAAAAGAAAGACAAACATGGGTTGCTTACAGTACTGGGAAAAATTTAATTACAAATGGAATGAATCTATCAAGATAAATTATTTGCATTAATCTAATTTCCCAATTCACAAATTCCTCAACTTCCCTTAGGACAGAGAATTTTATGTGCGGGATCTACCCACATATATGTTTCTCATAAATTTATTGTTCTCAAGGAGATTTGTGTTTACATAGCTCTAATAACATTTATGATGGTCCAAGTTTTAGAGAAATCCTTCCAGAAAGCAGAACTATATAATTATCTAGTCCAAATATTTTATTAAAAATTTTAATTATACAATTTATATTAAGATATTTTATTAAAATACATGTTTAAAGATAATTGTCTTAAATATTAATTATTTTTTTAAATCCTCACCTGAAGTTATTTTTCCATTGATTTTTAGAGAGAGTGGAAGGGAGGGAGGAAGAGAGAGAGAGAAACATCAGTGCAAGAGACACACATTGATCCATTGCCTCCCACAGGACCCGATAGGGGCCAGGGATAGAACCTGCAACCCAGGTACATGCCCTTGACTGGGAACTGAACCTGAGACCTTTCAGTCCACAGTCCAACACTCTAACTGCTGAGCTAAACTGGCCAGGGCCTAAAATTAATTTTAATGTTTCATTATTCAGTGTTACACCTTTTATTTTTATATATGTCTTTAATAAATATGCAATCATAGAGCAGATACAATCATATATCCTGTTTTGGCACTTAGCTTTTTTCTTTAAAAAATTTTTCATATTGTGGCATAATCTGAAAGGTAGTTTTAATGACTGTTTAGTTGTCCATTGATTTTTCTCACACACACACACACACACACACACACACACACACTTTGGTGACTCTGTAGACACTTTCCTGCCGTTTAAGTGCAAGTGGAGCCCCATTTATTTGAATAATAAAAGATGACAGATGTAAATATTAATGAAATGATTACTGGAGCATTCTCATTAAATTATGCCCATGCATGGACTGTTTATACACATGTGCTGGGAAATTCTCTTGCTGAATGTAGAAAATGAAAATGTATATTTGATGAGCGGAGTTACAACAGAGAAAGGGAGGGCTAGAATCCATGACCGCAGAAGCTTACAGTCAAGTCAGAGAACAGAGAACAAGCAATTAATTTAATATGGTGTAAAAGGTTTTTAACCAGTATTTGTACTCATGTTAATCCTTGAAGGAACCCCATCAAATTGTGTATTTCTTGAATATAAATAGGAAAGGGCAATGGATTAATGTGAGATGAGGCAGAAAAATTAGGCCAGAGAAGGACAATAATTGGGATATGCTAGAATCTTGCTATAGTAGGCCCCTCTTACCCAGAGGGACATGTTCCAAGGTCCCTCAGTGGATGTCTGAAATTTCAGAGAGTACCAAATCTTATATATAACATGTTTATTCTTATACATACATAACAATATTAAAGTTTATTTATAAATTAGTCACAATAAGAGATTAACAAAAATAACTAATGATAAAATGGAACATTTAAAACAATATATTGTAATAAAAGTTATGTGAATGTGGCCTCTCCCTCTCTCAAAATATCTTATTGTACTGTAAATACAAAAGAATGGTTCACGTCCCAGGGGGCACAAATTAAGACAGTGAGAAATTTTAGCTTGCTACTCAGAACGGTGCACAATTTAAAACGAGTGAATTGTTTATTACTGGAATTTTCCATTTAGAGTTTTGGGACTGTGGTTGACTGCAGGTAATTGAAACCACAAAAAGCAAAACTGCAGATGAGGGGAAACTACTGTATTTATTCTTAGGAGATGAAAATATATAAATTATGTTAATTAAAAATAGAAAGGTCATATTTATTTCATTCTGCTCCTAATTTGTACTATTGTACTGATATATAATATAGTAGTATAGTAAAGTATTTATATAATTATAAAAATGCAAATATAGGTATCAGAAAGCTTAATAATTTTTGCCAATAATGTAAATTGCACATACTGGTGTGCAGTCGATAGTTTTGACACCACATTTTTTTTGTTTTTGTTTTTTGTTTTTTGGGGGGTTTTTGGGTTTTTTTTTTTTTTTTTTTTTTTTTTTTGTTCAGATAGAGTGGGAGGGAGAGAGAGGAAGAAAGAGAGAGAGAAACATCGATGTGAAAGGGACACATCGAGTGGCTGCCTCCTGCACGACCAACCAAGGCCGGGGACAGACTGCAGCCAAGGTACGTGCCCTTAGCGGCAACCGAACCCGGGTCTCTCTGGACCGCAGGCTGACGCTCTAACCGCTGAGCCAAACTGGCCAGGGCTGACACCACATTGTTGATGAAACATTTGAGAAATGGAGATGAGAGGTTAAAAGTCATTTTCTGGATAAACCAATAATCTAGAGATAATTATAGACTAAACTAAGGAAAAGGCCTCTAATTGAGTACTAATAGGTCATGTTATGAGACCTTGGCCTCCAGGATATGTTCTGGATGGCCCCAGCTATGATATAATTCATGATACTTGATGGTTTGGTATATTGTAGTGCTTCTGCACTGCATTCACAAATTAAACATAATAGCTCCCATGACTTGAGTTTACTTAGATAATGCTTTCTGCATTCTTTCGTCTCCAGTCCGTGAGCCTGTGTACAGCCACTTACACTGCACCTTTTCTGTGCCCTGTGGCCAGAAGACATCTGGAGAAATGTCTAGGCTCTTTCTTCCAAAAAGTCAATGATGTGCCACAGGGTTGCAGACAGTAAACAAAAAGAAGCTCTTCCTTCTTATATGTTAAATTAAAAAAATAGAAAAACAAACAAAAAACACCTATCTGGAGCTTTTGTTAGTTCCCAGATTTTGGACTGGGAGGGATGTTGGTGGAGTTAGTGGAGGGAAACTTTCTTTATTACAAGGATGGATAGAGAAGCAATTGTCAACTAACAGAGAAAAAAATATCATATAGTGCTCAGTTTCAAGGACTTGCGATGTCTTAATCAAGTTGTATTGCAAATCAACCTCATAAAAGCCTGTGACATTGTGAACTGTGACCTGTGGCCATTGTGTCATTGCAGCAACCATAAGCAAATCACAGATGACCTTTCAGCCCTTCCATAAAGCTTTATTGAGAAATGAAAGCATTTGCCTTCATTTGATACACAAAGATAATGTTGAGCTTTCTAATAACCCAATGAAATCAGTATCTATCACAAATTTCTCCCTCACTGGAGGATTAAACTTGTCACTGATATTTCAGTAGGCCACAGGGTCCAGAACACATTCTTAATAGAACCTATTGTTTTATTTCTCTATTTTGCTTTCCCAGCAGTGGTTTTTTGAGGACGTCAAGAAGTAATTTAGACTTTTAACCACAAGTTAAAAATGATCAAGAAGTATAGTTGTTAGTTTTTATTTTTTCTGAGTTGCAGAGAGTTCACTGGCATTTGTATGCTTAAAACATAGCTCATCTTGCGATATACTTTCCCGTGAAATAATAACAGCAAATCAAAATGCAGTTAGGAAGGGTAGGTTTATTTTTTCAGTGGCAGTAAACCTATAGCCTTCAGAAAATATTTTCAATAGCTAATCATTAGTCACTTTCAAAATTGTCTCATGCTAACATATCATGCCCAAACTTAATTTTATCATTAGGATATATATATATTTTAAATACATAGAAGTTGAATGGGAAGAATAGATTTTTAAAAATTATATCTTAAATATATTCTCTTCGGTCTGTGGGCCGACGCTCTAACTGCTGAGCCAAACCGGCCAGGGCTATTCTCTATGTTACTTATATCCTCAGACATAAATAACACTAGGAAAAACTTTAGAAACACAATAGTTTATAATTCCCAGTCTCTTTTGGAATTTATACAAAATCAATGATAGAAGAACTAAGGGTTAGCTAGTAAGCAAGCCATTTGTTTATTTAACAAATATTTATTGAATGATATTATTCAACAGGCTCTGTTCCAGGTACTAAAAGACAATTGTAAACACAACAGATAGAACTCTGACCTCATTTGTTTGTAGCAGATAATGAATAAGTCTATGGATAGATAAATCTGTTGATCAGAGAGTGATATTCTAAACTTGCAATTTATAGCAAATGTGAGTCAAGTGCCTATGATGTGCAGGTTGATGTCACAGGAACACTTAACTATATGTAAAATAATGATATAAAGCATGATTATTTCAATTGGACAGATGAAAAAATCGAGGATCAGATAGATTAAAAATATCATGAAGCCTGTCAGTGGTTGAGTAGGTAGTACAACTTCTTGTTTTTCCAAAGCCCAGGTGTTTTTTCTCTTAGTGTTCTTCATGCCTCTATTCTTCAAAATTAGCATTTTCTTAAAAAAAGACAAACTTCCAGTTGTGTGGGATATTTTTCACTTATAGCTGTTTTCAGGTTGAGGCCTTGAAATTGGCTTATAAAAAATAATAAATCTGGTTAAAAATTTTCAGCTGTGGAAATTACCTGTGCAAGATATTTTGCTGAAAATTTTCTAAATTGCAAGAAGTGAAATATCTTCTTCTCTTTAGTCTTTTGCCCCCACTAAAAGTTACTCATATCTAGATGGCAGAAAGAGAATGGGCTTAAAAAATGAATAGCCTGGACCAATAGACTCTCTTCTATTTCAGCTTAGAAGTCGTATAGGTAGTCCTCTGTGACCAGACTGGACCACATTTTAGACCAGAGGTAAATCAACTACCAAAGTGATTGCTGGTAAAAACTAAAGCTAATCTATCCCCACCAAGAGCTAAAAGTGACCTTGATAACCTGCCTTATGGAATATTCATAGATTTTTTAACCAGTGTGCCACAAGAATTTTTAAAACATGCAATACTTGACTATTTAGTCAGGGGCATTGGCTTCTTTTTCCTTAGATCATCAAATTTTAAAAAATGACAACAGCCAACACAACAATAGCCATCCAGTGTAACTGACTCAAACTATACCTACTTTTTTGTCAGATTGGCAAAAAAATATACATTTTGGTGTGCTGCAGAAGTTTCATAATTACTATATGTGTGCCATGAGATGAAAAAGGTTGAAAATCTCTGTTACATGCATTATACACAAAAAAGAGAAACTCTAAATGCTCTCCTTTGCCTAATTACCTATCTTTGTGAATCAGTTTATATAAATGAGATAGGCATTGTTAACAAACAGAATGAACACCTGTGGTTTTGATAGTACATGTGCACTGATGACGGAAACATAATTCTGACTTTGTATTGTCAACATAAGAAATGTTCAAACCTGTGAAGAACTGTGTGAGTTTATTTGAGCTGAACTGAAGACAAATGCTAGGAAGCAAACCTCAATGAGTTGAGACAATGCTCCAGAGAATGGCAGTTTTGCACCTTACAATCAAAAGAGAAGGCGGAAGTGGGTTACACGAAATCCATTGGTGATAGATTAGGGAGGTGGGAGAAAGCAAGAGGGGGGGGATCTCTGGGATTGGATAAAAAGTAAAATGATAGACACATCCTTTTTACATAGGTGGGTACAGGATAGTTAACAGTCAATGATTAACATGATAATAATAGCATTGAGAGGATTTGGGGTTCCCCCTGGTCATAGGTTGTGTCCTGAGGGGTCTGGGAAAAAGGGAAGTTACCCCACATTCCAAAGTTATGTTATTTTAGATGCAAAAAGACAACAGGCTCAATTAAGGTGAAAATTGACCTTTGTCAGGGAAGATGCGGGCCTGGGACATGACTACCTGCCATAGACTGCTTTTAGATAAAAAAGTTTGAATTTCAGCCCTGGCCAGTTTGGCTCAGTGGTTGGAGCGTCTGCCTGTGGACCAGAGAGTCCTGGGTTCGGTTCCCACTAGGGGCATGCACCAAAAAAAAAAAAAAAAAAGTTTAAATTTCAGATCATCTTTTGTGGTTACTTTAGGTCTCTGAGTTTGCAAGGCTGTCATGCAGGCCTTCCCTGAGCTTGTCAGGTTAACAGGTGGCCCGTTTTCGTCTCCAGTATTCACTGTATGAAATGTTGCAATAGAACAGCCAGTAAGGTGTGTAGAAGAATTGGTAATAAACTAAAGGTATATAAAGGTAAGTAATTTCAGTTATTCTATATAATGGTGAAATTTGCCAATGAATCCAGCTAATATAAATAACTCAATCAAAAAATAAACAGCCTAGTCTGGCTGGTGTGGCTCAGTGGTTGAGCACTGACCCATGCACCAGGAGGTCACCAGTTCAACTCCCGGTCAGAACACATGCCCAGGATGTGGGCCCGATCCCCAGTGTTCTCTCTCATCGATGTTTCTATCTCTCTCTTCCTCTCACTTCCTCTCTCTAAAATCAATAAAGGAAAAAAAATTTTTTTTAATAAATTAAATAAATAAACAGCCTAACCTGATTACATATGGCATCACTTTATATCCGTTTCATTTTCTACAAAGCAGTCATAGAAAATATAGTCAGAAAAAACCTGTCAACAAATAATGTTCACAGGGTTTAAAAAAAAAAGGTAAATATGATAGGTTTCATTTCACTCACACTCCATCTCATTTTGGATTTTTTTTAATAGGCTGATATATAAAATGTCTAGATCCTATGGAAATTAAAGACAACATAAACGTGAGAAGAGCTTAATTTGATTAAATTTGCTTTTTTAAACAGATAGAAAACATACTTTTCTATTCTATTACTTGGTTTTTCATGTCTACAAATAATTGTATATCTACCAAACAGAAACTAGAGGAAAGCAATGCATTAATTTCACATACCTGTTTATTGTAGACTTTGTGTTACAAGACCTTTCAAATCTCAAATAGAGTGAAACAAATAAAACACTGGTGCTGGGTTCATTAGCATTTAATGAATAACAAATTAGCTTGCCTGGGCTAGTAATCTGAATTAGTCTTCCTCCTGAGTTTTTCATTTACGTTATCTTCTTTCATGCAAATTAAGGAACTACACCAACACAATTAGATGTGGCAGCTAGCTCTGTAGCCTGTAACAGGAAATGGGCTTTACAAAATGAATCACAGGTATATTTCTTCTTATATGAGGAACAATCAAACACTCCAGTTCAGGCAAATTTTAGACTTCTTTTCACTGTCTCCTGTAAATTAGAGGATAAGTTAATACAAAGAAAATGTTTTAAGGCAATGAATTAACTTGTTTTCCCCATTCTCTTTCTCCTCATGAATATTTGATTTCTTGAAGTCTTGGGGGACAGGCACAATAGAGCATTTCTGCTGAATCCAAAGTTGCACTCTTCCCAGAATCCACAGCTGTCACCAAGCATAGGCGGGGAGCATAACTGTACCAGCTCTCAGGTGCCTACTTGAATTGGCTTTATGCCTTCAGCAGCAAAAGTTGGGTTCTTTAAACAAAAGCAAAATTTGATCCAGTTCTCCAGCAATACTCTTTTCAGACATAAATAAAAAGCGACTGCCTCATGGTACACTGGCTCCAGGTAAAACTGTAGAGTAAGTGAAATTTGTTTGCAGTTACTGGAATATTTTTCCACTTCTGCAAAAACATTTCAGGCATGAAATTTACCTTAGTTGAACATTAACTTATTTGGCATGTGTTAAATAATTTAATCCTCCCTGTTACTCTGTGAGTTAAAGTAAGCAAATTTTTAATTTAGAAAAGCTAAGTAAGTGATTACATGCCAGTGAATGATAAAGCCAGTGCTTAAACAACAAATCTGAATAACTCTGGAAGTGCTCTTACCTCTTTATCACACTGACTGACAGAAAACTGGGTTTTGTACAATTTCTTAAAGATGGGTAATTTGGACTGGAGACTCACCTCACGGAGTCCTAACCTTTAACAAGGTTAATACTAGTAGGTCTACTTATTGTCTTGTCCTCTAAGCACAGCATGCCTATGGCAGCCAACATTAAGACTGTTATGGCTATAGTCATTCATTTTTAAGCACCTGTTAGTACTGGCTTCTTGTTTTAGTATCAAAGGGCATGGCTTCTGTGTTAAAGTGGCTTGGAGTACAGTGGGACAACAAATAGATGACGAATTTCTGGAGAGAGTGATTGATGCTAAAGTAAAGGTCTGTAGGGAAGGCTGTGAAAAAAGTATGCAATGCTTTTACAAGTGTTTGCAAACTTCCAAGGGAAGTTTGATCTTTACATTATGATCTCTGGCTCCAAGGCCATGACTCACTCTTTGTTCAGTACCTTGCAAGTATTAACTTTTTCAATGGCACAAATGTGGAACTCGGCTCTTTTCTTTTTGTCACTCCATACAAAACTAAACTAAAATCAAACTGTCAGTCTAATCCTGAAGTATTGTAACTGGGTAAAGAGAAAAGAAAGAGAAAGGAGTCAACTCAAACAAAATGAACATAAATAATATAGTACATGTCTTTATCCCTAAGGGCTCTTCAAACATTACTCTATGTTATCCTTACTATATCTTACTCACTCCCCTCACTCCCTCTTCTTTTCTATTCTCCCACCACCCTTAGCTCCCTGTTTGTTCTGTCAACCAGAAATCTAACAGTTGTGTGTGTGTGTGTGTGTGTGTGTGTGTCCATATTAGGCACCCATCCTTTATCCTGAATATTAATCATATTTTCCTAAACACAAGCTCTTTCTCTCTAACAGAAACTTTGATGGTAACTCCTGAAGCTATGTAAGTAGGTAAAGTTTCTCAAAGGAGAGTGTTAAAAACAGAGGACCAAGAGAAAACGTATAGGAATTATCCACAGAAGGCAGAAAAGGATAAAAATTAATATATAAACACTGAGAAGGATGGTGGTTTTCAAAGAACCCCAAACTTCAGGAAGGAAAGGGGAGTTTACAGTGTCAAGTGCCAGAAAGATGAAGGCAAGAGAGAGCAGGTCGCTGTCCCTGGAACCCTGGCACTTATTGCTGACTTCAGCAGGAAGAGTTTCAATGTCGCATGCATGTGATGCTGCCAACTCTTACAGAAACACTGAACCCAAAGGTAAGTACTGTTCACAATGGGAAGGTTTTCCTTAAAGGCTCAGATTTTTTTTACTTTTAAAGGAGCTTAGATAAATGTTTTAACACAAAAGTATCTTAGTTTGATTAGTGTATTATTATTTTTAAAGAGCTCCACGTGGATCTCTAGTTTTTACAAGTTACACACCAGACAGTGCACACACAATCTCCCCTTCATCTGATATAAAAAATAATTTCATTCCTGTATATATAATTATAATTGTTATAGTTTTACATTACAAAATCTTACCTATAATTGAAGGAGGAAAAAATGTAGTAAAAATTATAATCATAAATACAAATGAAAACAGGGAGCATTTATATAAATCAAATGAAAAACTAATACTATTATTCATAATATATAAACATAATATTTTGTTCATTATAATACCTGCTTGTTCTTGAGCATAATTATGGAAAATTGAGATGCATAAGTATCAGAACTTCTGATAAAACAACTAGTTATATGTAGTTACATGTAATACATAACATATATTTATGTATGAAATCTTTGAGGGTGGGGAGAATGAGTACATCCAGAGGAGCTGCTGTCCCTGCTGCAAAGTGTCTGAGACCTCGCTGGTTTGCCCCAGGAAGATCTACTACTTTCTGATTCTAGTCCTTTGTATCTCCTACTCTGTTCTCCAGTTGTTCATAGAACCAGAGGGAAAAGTATCCTGCCAGGGTTCCCTTGATCGCATCCTCCAGATCTGACCTATATACTGGCATAAGTAGCAGCTTGGGCCAAGAGTGGAAGATACTTGAATAGCCTGGGGCAGGGACTGGAGGTAAGGCACATTTATGTTGCCACTTTCTAGAATCCCCAAACATCTTTTAAAACCTAACTTTTATTATAACATCTAACACTGCTGCATTTAATACTAAAATATTTTGAAATTAAGTTATATAGCCCTGGCCAGATTGGCTCAGCAGTTGGAGTGTTTGCCCGCAGACCAAGGAGTCGCCAGTTTGATCCCAGTCAAGGGCCCTGGCTCTGGCTGGGGTCATGTGGGAGGCAACCAATCAATGTGGCTCTCTCACATCAATGTTTCTCTCTCTCTCTCTCTCCCTCCAAGTCTGTCTGAAAAATCAGTGGAAAGGTATCCTCAGGTGAGGATGAAAAAAAAAAGAAAGAAATTAAATTGTACATAACTGTTCATTTGTTTCTGCTTCTTATATTTTACTCAATATTAATCATTTCACAAGGAGAAAACTGCATGGTAAATGATATGCTGATATCCTCTCAACATGTTGAAATTCTGACCCTCAGTGTGATGACTTAGGAGGTAGAGACTTTGGAAGATAATTAGACCACAAGGTTGGAACTTGTCTGATGAGGTCAGTACCCTCACAACAGCCAAGTAAGAGAGAATCTCTCTCTCCCCATCAGGTGAGGACATGAGAGGATGGCCATCTGTGAACCAGGAAGGGGCCTCCACCAAGAAGCCAACCATGCTGTCAGTTTGATCTTAGACTTCCAACCTCCAGAACTGTGATAAATAAGTTGTTGTGGTTTAAGACACCCCATCTATTATTACAGCCCTAACTAAGCCATTCAATATTATTAAAACACACACACACACACACACACACACACACACACACACTTTTGTTCAATATTTTGCTTGTTATTCTTGTGTGTGACCAAATGCTCACTAAATAGCTACCTGCTAACTTGACTTGACCGAATTTTAGTCAGGCTTCTCTCCTTTTCCCAGACCCCTGAACTTTGTCCCACCATTGAGCTGAAGCACTGAAATGCAGAACAATATCCTATTGATTGGCGTATTTTGAAAATCAGCTGACCACAAAGAAAACCATTTTCTGTTCAGTTCTTTGATCATGCCACTGCTCACACCCCTCCTCTACACCTAGTTCTTTCAAGCTTTGTTTGCTTCTTCCTAAAAAGAAGAAATCCCCTTCTTTCTTCACGCTGAGACACTTATATATCTTAAGGTCAGAGCACTCCCCCTTTACCATAGTATTTTTAAATAAAATTCCTTCTTTAACTCTGGGCATATTTTATTACAGTAAGTTAAAACAGTTTAGATGTTGGGTTGACCTTGGATAAAGTTAGGAGAAACATTTTTGAGGACATGAAATATGGTTGTGTTGAAGAAAACTTTCTTTACTACCCTGAAATCTTTAATTAAAAATGATGAGGCGCTGGCAGGTAGGGCTTAGTTGGTTGGAGCGTCGTCCTGTACACCAGAAGGTGGTGGTTCAATTCCCAGTCAGGGCACATACCTAGGCTGTGTGTTCCATTCCCAGTCAGGGCGCATGTGTGTGGCAACCAATCGATGTTTATCTCTTACAGTGATCTTTCTCTTTCTCTTTCTCTCTCTCCTCCTTCCTCTCTCTCCCCCTTCCTCTCTCTAAAATCTATTTAAAAAATGATGAGGAATTTCAGAGTGCAAACTAGCTTTTTAATGTTGACAAAAAGCAACTAAATAATTTTAACTATTATTTCATATTTGCAATGAGACAGAAAATGTATGCTTCCAATTACCTTATCATCTTCATGTTTCCCATTAACTCTATGAAAGTTTAACTCACTTTCTGAAAGAGGAAAATTAAGCTCATGGATACAGGAATGGTGTGTTCTGACCAAGGTCACACAACGAGCAGTAATATGGACAGTTGCCATTTGAAGGCAAGTCTCATGATGCCAAACCAAATGTTGTTTATACACAACAGCTGCAGCAAAAAACCCATCCACTATTTGTTTATAAAAGAAAAACAAAATGTTTCTCTGTATAGTATTGAAAGTTGAACACTTTCAAAGTCATTTTGGGATCTACAGTCTCTGAGAATTTTGTTATTAAACAGGGAAACAAAAAACAGTGAGGACACTGAGGGAAGTGTTTTCACACAAAAGATGTAGTAACTTATGGTTATTTGCAATTTTTCCATTTGTTGATGGTATTCAAGAGAACCAAGAATCCTATATTAAGTGTGTGGGGTATTTTGGATGTTTGTATGTAATTATTCTTCTCTACCTGGATTTTATATACTGTCATTATTTGAAAAATCATATAAAATTTTTCATAATGATTTGAAAATAAGTACAGGTTATATTTTATTATTACTAAAAATTACTTTGGCTAGAAATAAAGGAATTAACATACTTTTATTATCATTGTTTCTTGGTAGTCTTAATTTTTTCCCCTACTTGATTTTTTAAAAAGCAATTAATTATTTTGGTCTACCAAATGAAGAGTCATCACTTATCTTATTAAGACTCTAAATAGGCATTCTTACAATTCAAGGTCATGGATACTATAACCCATTGAGGTAATTTCTCCAGTCGTGTGGAACTGAAAAGTAATAAACTAATTTAGAATATAAGTCTTAGACTCTGAATCTGGTGCAGTCACAAGTCCAGTTCAAAGAAAAAAATTCTAGTTCCATAAACCATTTGACAAGTGATAAATTATGATTTATACAATTTTTTTCTTTTTTTATTCCTTCCTTCCTCCCCCCTCCCTCCTTTCCTTCCTTCTTTCACTTTTTTTTTAGTGATGTGTACAGTCTATATAGAACTGGTTTTTATTTATGCAAGTCTTATTTTGCAGAAATGTGATTTGGAAATTTTCAAGTGCCAAGGCCCAAGTATTTCTATTACCCGCACATTATAATAAAGCGATTCTGTGCTATTTTTAAGTAGGATAACTATTCACTATTAGAGACTATGCTTCTCCTAAGAAGACCCCATTGTTTACATATTTCCATTCATTTACATTTCACTGTGTCTTAATCATGTTTTTTTAAATTCTATTTCAACCCTAGTGTTTGCTCTGTCATGTTAGGAGAGTATCCTTAACTCCTTGGCAATTCCTTATGCCAAGGAACAATCAAAGCCCATTCATTCATTCATTGATTCAATCAATCAAGAAATATTTATTAAGCATTTACTATGTAATACAAACAGTTCTGCTCATTAGGGACTCAGTAGTGGGGGGGGGGGGAAGACACAGTGCCTATTTTCTTGAAGCTTACATTACATAAGGGGAATACAATCAGAAATAAAATAAACATGCAATGTACTATCAGGCCATAAATACTACATTGAGAAATAAGCAAGTAAGAGAAATGGAGAGTTCAGGTGGCAATGAGGACATAGATAATAAATAGTTTAGTAGCTAGGAGAAGTTCAGTGTGAAGAGATTTGCATACAGACTTGAAGTGAAAGGGATAAAGGAAAAGCATCCCGGACAGAGGGAACAAAATATGTAAATGTTCTGAGGTGCAAATTCCTTGAGCTAATCGATAGGTAATAGGTCATTTTGGCAAATATTACAGCAGAGTGAGCAATGAAAAGAATAATAGATGCTAGTGAACAGATACTATTCCCTGCCACACATGACATAGAGCATAGCTTCCTGGGGCAGTCTTATGAGCATGGCCTGGATTTTACACAAGGATCTCTCCTCAGATCCTCCAATCTAGGTCAGCTTCCTTTGTTATGTCCTCATATAAACCTGTGGCTTTTTTTTTTCAGTGTACCCCCTCATCTATTCATAATGTATCCATTAGCAGTGATATAATTAATAGCTGTCTCCTCCTCTAAATTCATGAGTAAATGCACCATGTGTGTTTTAAACTTATTTTTTTCGTTATCCAGTGCTCACAGAGTAGCTGACCACATCTGACTGTGTGTATGAAGTTTGGACTTGGAAGAATCTAAATTCCCATGATACTCTTTCAATAATTCACATAGTTTAAACCTGTTCAGTTGTCCTCTTTTTATGACCCAGCATTAGACCCCAGAACCCCAAACAGGTGTTAGGCGGTCTAGGCATCGATAGGCACAGACTTGCCTTGGATCCATGAGAGAGAAATCTTAAAATTTTACCAGAAAACCAGTTCTCCCAGGCAGTACTATTGCTGCCATATAAGAATCTAAAGTGACTGAAAATATAAAAATTAAAATTTCAAATCTTTTGAAATACTGAGGATATAATAGAGAAGTTGGTTGCATAGATCAAGTAAATATTATGAATTCCTGATAGACCCTGGGCCAAAGCTGGCAACGTATCTTCTAATATAAAGTCTTTCCCTCTATTCTCTAGAAATAGAACTCCCTATACTTCAGCCAAGACCATGCTACCAACCTAGAGATTATATTTTCCAGCCTCCCTCATAAATCCATTTGGTTATAAGACTGAGATCTTACTAGGGGAATATGAGCAGGAGCAATGCATACAATGTCTGAGACTTGCCCACAGAGTGATTAGATGGATAATCCCTTCTCCCTTTTCACATTTACAAAGATGCAATATAAGACAGTGTGCTAGTGAGGTAAATTCTAATCTTCACTGACTGTGTAGATGATGGGACAGATACATAACCTAGCAGATGGTGGAGCAATTGAAGTAACCTGAGTATTTGGGTAGCCATGTGGAGCAGAACAACCTATCAACATGCCAGCATGTAGCTTCTCAATTTCTCTGGACTGTTAAGCAAGAGAAATATAAGGTACCAGCTTATTAGAGATGTACAGTTTGGAGTTTTAGTGTAGCCCCTTAGCCTATACTTTTACCAATACAAAGGTGTTACGCTTAATGAAGAACAAACACAAATCCAAAGTACCAGTGTGAACCAGAAACACTTCCAATATCTCATTCTTTTAAACTGATTGGAAATACAATTTCAAAATAAATACAGAGAGTATGGAGATTATGGTATATTTTTTAAAACAAGGGTAACAAAAAAAATCACATATGATATTTGTCCCAATTTACTTAAACTATTTGTAAAATCTCAACTCATATAATAGAGTCAAACCATATTTAACATACATACTTATGGAAAGTAATGTCCAATTAGCACCATTGTGACCTCAACATGACAGGAGAAGTCAGGTCATGGTGTTATCAGTGGAAGTGGGATATTCGCCAGTAGAAGTGGGGACCTTTTTTCCCACTGGGTGCTAGGGTTGGTCCTTAGGATATCTTGAGAAAAAGAATTTTCTAAGACTTGCAGGAGGATGAGTGATTTTTATTTGCCTGGAATTACATCCCTGCATTTCTAAAGTCCCATTTCCCTTAAACCAGTACTAGAAGAGGTGCAGCAGGGGATTCAGCAGAGCTAGAAGCAAAATCAGTGTCCAAAGTGGTTTTGGTGGAATTGGGTCCAGCACAGTATCAGGCTAGTTGTAGTCCATCAGTCCATTGTGTGGAATCCACATGAGCCATGTGGGAGAATTTAGGGAAGCACACCCCCTGCAACAAGAGAACCAGGAGTCCCAAGAGCACAAGAGAGAGAGATCTCCTTTATTTAGGAGCTTATGTATCTCAGATTTTCCTGTGCTTGTAGTGGCCATGCCTACTCTGGTCAATGACCTGTTCCCAGGTGTGACTGACAGGCCAGGTGAGTGTCTTCCCTATTTCACCCAGACTTTACTGGGCATGTGTCTATTTGGCTTTCCCTTTGCTCCTTTCCAGTTATTAGTAACCAGGTTATTACGACTGTATTAGTGGAAAGGATAAAGAAGCAATGACAACAATTTTATACCTTTTACAGATATTCACCACAAATAGAGACATTAATAAGCAATAGAAAAGCTAAGCACTATAAGTGAGAAAACTAGGAATGGATCACCCTTTGGCCCCTGACTTTTGTCTTCCCAAATTTCTCTGCTGCACATGAGATGAAATGAATAGCACAGTCCAAGGAACATCCCAGTATGATGAGTTGTGATTTATTTGATATTAACTGTTTTTCTTTTCTCCTGAAGATCCTGTTATACTTTTGTCTGACCCTTGCTCAGGGTCTTCCCACTGTGAATCAAAGACACATCCTCTTCCAAACTCCCTTTGTTTAGAAACATTCTCTTTCTTAAGCCAAACCAGAGTAATTCTATGTTTAACTTTTTGAGGAACGGCCAAATTGTTTTCCAAAGTGGCTAAATTTATTTATATTCCTATGAGCAAGGTAAAGGTTCCTATTTATCTGCATCCTCACCACCACTTGTTACTTTATGGTTTATTATTAAGACAAACAATTGGTTTAATTTCCAAAGAGCAATATGCCTCTGTTTCAGCTCTGGAAAAGCACAGCAGGAAAAGGCAGCTGCCATCCAAGGAAGAAAGAAGAAATGGAGCAAAATTTTAAACAAATCCATAAAGGCTTAGCACAGAATAGCACATCAGTTTGGACTAGCTGATAAATCCAGCCATAAAAGCAGTTTATACTCACATGCAAACTTTTGCCATGGCCTCTTCTGAGTGCATGAAAAGAATTCAAAGCAGAGCAGATGCCTCAATACAGGCAAAGATCCACAGTGTCAGGAAGAGGTAGAGAACTCTCTTCCCCTCTTGGCGACTCTTGGGACCAGATTCTTTATCAATACAAAGTAGAAGTCTGATACCACTGAGGAAAGCGAAGGAAATGCTTTCTCACCACAGTTACAGGACAGAACTTGCTTTGCATGGGGAGAAGGGATAGAAATACCTCTGAGAAAGACTTATGCCAAAGAATCAGGCACATATATCTAAGACTTGGGCACAGCAGCAAAAATGGAGCATCAGTTAACAAGCATCACCAGTTTACCACCGGGACAGAAACAAGAGCAGGGAGCCAGGCCCAATTTGTAGCACAGATTTACAAGAACAACTGAAAGCTGAAGGTGGAGCAGAAACAATGAGGAAAACCCTCTGTCAAGATGGTTCTCTAAGCATAAGAAAAGAGCATCCTGTTGCTGAGGAATTTGGAGTCTTTGGTGAACTGAAGGTAACTAGCAAAAACAAAACTCAAATTCAGTTCAAGTACTACTAGATAGTTTTAATCTCCCACAATGGCAACAGGACAGAAGAAGAGGCATGCCTACTTCTGGATATAAACTTTTGTTACCTCAGTCTTCTTCTACAATAAATACTGTGTAATCAAATATTACAAAGACACAATGGCAAGGGAAAAAATCATTTTCAAGAGATAAAGTAAACTATAGAACAATACCAAGAGATGACCCTACTGTAGGTACCATCACACAGGAGCTTTCAAATAACTGTGATTTATAAGTTAAACAAACCAGCAGAAAATGTGAGAAACACATATAAATGTATAGGGAATTTGGACAAAGAGATGAAAACTATAAAAATAATCAAATAGAAGTGCTAGGAGGAAAATCATGATGTAAGAGATGAAGAATCCCTTAATGGGCTCATCAGCAGAATGATCATAGCTGGGAAAGAATCAATTAACTTGAAGACAGAGCAACAGAAATGATCAAAACTGAAGAAGAAGAAAAAGAAAAGATAAAAAATAATAGTGAAGTAAAACCACAACAGAGTATCTAAAAGCAATAAAACAATGTCAAAGACATAACACATGTGTAGTTTAAATCTTTAAAGGAAAGAGAGAATGAGGTAGATAAAAAAAATTTGAAGAAATAATGGCTAAGATTTTACAAAATTAATGCTTGCCAGCAAAGACATTCTAAAAGCTCCTATTGCACTATTTGTGTGAATTTAAAACATAAAGTCCAATATAGTCAATCAGATATTATATTGTAATTGGAATAGAATTTGAAACACAATTTAATTTCGTTAAATGTCTATTATGACTAGGACAGCCTCTACGACATAGAGGTTGCTAAATAAATACCAGTTTTTTCATCATACTCTGCTGTCTCTTTTGATATGTTTTAGTTGGCCATTTTTTAAACATGCATTAAAAAAAATTGACAAGAAGTATTCACAATTCTGCTTTCTTTCCATTTAATGGTGAAATTAAATGTAGAGTGTTTATACTTCTTTCTACATTAAGAAACAGATAATCTATTATTATATGTCACTATGTACTATCATATAAACATATATTCTTTATTTTAAACAGATATTGAATCTTATTTAAATTAGGAATATTTCTATTTACTTTATTACTCGTGGCTATAAAATTATACTTCTATTCTGAAAACAATGATAACGGATATTTATAAAGCATCTAAATTAACTCTTAAGTAACATGATATAAAAAAAAAAAAGAGAGAGAGAGAGAATATTCCAAAACGTTTCAAAAACATTTCCATTAGGGTAGTTTTGCAATCATTAGAATACAAAAAATGAGTATTGTTGTAAACAAGGGCACCATTATACAAATTCAAAGAAGTGATCACTTCTTTAATCTGTCCATGTGTTTATTTATTTGCTTAACCTAATGGAGAGGTCAATTTTAAATTCTTGTAGCTCTTCCAGTTGGCAGTACTGCTATAAGTTGTATTCCTGTCTTAAACAGATATGTTCCAAATACTTTCTTGATTGGAATTAAAATATGTCTACTTAAACAGAGAAATTTGGGAAAATATATTGCAATAGAAGAAACATTAACATTGTTCATGAATATTTCCAACACATGACTCTTCTAACTGCATCTGTCAGTAATTATGTTATGGAACGAAAGGGGCTCATTTGCCTGCATGCATCAAAGCCCAGTCAAACCCAAATAAGAATTTGCAGCCAAGAAAGTAAAGGTTTATTTTTAAGGAGTACAGAGAAAAGAATTCTATGCCTCCACAAAAATAATCAAACTGGCCCATCTCCCATGTAAAATGAATGACAGCTATTCCCTTACCAGCTCTAGCTCCATGTTCTGATTCTCACCCTGTACGTATATTATTAAAAGCTCCAGTAATTGTATTGCCTTCACTTTTGACAGCATTTAATCCTTGAACACTCCCCAAAATCACCCAAAAAACCTAGTCTAATTCTTTCATACCAAGATTTACCATGCTTCCCTTTGATATGCATTCTCCTTGCTATGGAAAATTAATACACTCAACTGTGCTTGAGCACAGTCAGTGAATTCCTGGTTTTCTTCGCATACTGGATTTCAACAATACTTCAGTCTTTTCTCTCCTTTATTATTCATATGTAATCACTTACTGGGTCTTTGAAATTTTACTTCTCAAGAACTTTCAGATATTTCAAAATTTTACATCTCCATTGTAACTATCTGGTTTAGTCCATTTCTATCTCTTTTCTGAAATACTAATCCCTAACAGATTTCTTGAAATTCAGGGTTAGAGCACCTCACAATGCAATAAGAGTGAGTTCCCATTCAAAATCCACCTTCAAGATATAAATTGATTTTCCACTGCCATTGGATCTGACTGACAAAGATGGTTCAGATCCGTACAATAATAACCTGTAAAACCTACTTATTAACCATTCTATCTATATCCCAGTCTTGCTGATTAGGTACAGTTTTGTGGTTTCTTCAGGCTGTTGTTTACCTCTGCTCTTTCTCTAACCTCCCCCCTCTTCACATATACTTCCTACACATTTTTTAGATATCAATGTATATATATGCCTTTAGGAAGATGTTCCTGAGTATATTTGGAACCCTCAAAGTATTTACCACACATTTTCTTATCTTACAGGATTCTTCCCCACCTTCCCTCTTCCTTAACCCTCAAAGTGTTGTGAGGGCAAAAACCATGCCTTTCTTGATCACCTCAATGTTTACATCTGAAAAAGGTTCTCTTTCAATGTTTCCAAATCTTCTGAAAATTTTATCACATTTTATTAAGTGTAATATTATGTAAAATGATTAACAAACTTTTGTGTGATAATAACTGGTGTCTGGGACATCATATACTACTGCTATGAAATTTTACAAATCAAATAACTTCCATAGGATTCAGTTACCTCATAAAAGAAGTTAAAAATATGTATCTCATAGATATTGCTTTGATTATTTAATTTTTTAATTGATATATAGAGTGTAATATATATAATTTCTAGTATATGTAAATATACATATGCACAAATATAAAAATACTAGCTAATTTAATCCTTTTTTATTTATAGGTGTTCACATGTACTTTTTCATTTAGACAATTTTTGTATTTTAGACTAACAATGTCTAAATTTCCATTTAAACCCTGAGATCCTCACTAATTCTTAATAAAACTATTGTTCTTAATTTTTTTTTTTTTTTTTGGCTAAAGAACACTTTATTTTCATAAAAATTGTTGAGGACTATAAAGAGCTTTTCTTTGTGTGGGCAGTGTCTAATAATATTTAGTGCATTGTAAATTTAAAATGATTTAAAAATATTTATTCACCTAAAAATTAAAATCATATATCAAGCAAATGTTCACTTAAGAAACATATTTTTATGGAAAATAGCTACATTATGAAAAATAAGAAAATAGCAGAAAGAGGCACATTGTTTTCTATTTCTGAAAATCTCCTTGATATCTGAAAGACTAAAAACAAACAAACAAAAAACAGCTAGATTCTTTATCAGCTCTGCATTCTGTATTTTACAAATACCTTGTTGCATTTGAAAGTCCAGCCTCAGACTAATGAGTAGTAAGATAAAAGAGCAGAATTTAAAGTCTTTTCAGATTATGTGAATATTATTCTTTGATACTAATTCAAAACTCAACAAGTGGTGATTTCTTCAAAGGTGTTGACAATGAGAAATCTGAAACCATACCAATGTTACATTAAAATCAATTGATCTATCTTATAATTTTAATAGATCTTTAATCCTTGAATTATTTTATAGCATCATGCATTGATCATTTGGAAAATAATGGTTCACTGAATAATGAAGATCTTTTCATTGTTAATATATTTCATTCTACAATATAAAAAATTACATTCATTAATATCACTAATATTCTCATCAGAAAAGTCTTTTTAAGTATTAGGAAGCTGTCAAGGTCATGATGGTTAACATAAGTTTTCCAAAGTTCTAATTTTAGGTAAATCTTACATTTTATCATTGGCAAAATATCTTCATTGTTTTCCTTGAAGTGACACGCTCACTCCATTTATTTTTGAGATCTAAATAAGCATAGTTTCCCTAGTAAAAATGCTATTCTATGAAAAAACAACCTGTTCAGCTCATAACTCAAACAATCAAATTCTTTCATTGGAAACAACTACCATATTTCTACATGAAGCACAGGCTTTATTCATATTTCCCATTTTGCCACACAGCCTATTGAAAAGAATTTTACTTGTGGGTCAAGATTTAATAAATTGTTTTACTGCTTTATCAAGAACATTCTTAAGTGAAACTGACATTTTAAAAATTGTTAAGGTCTGGTGACCAATACGACAGTATTAACAAATGAAATGTACAGAGCTTTCACCTACCTAAATTTATGGTCAGCCTAGTTGCTGAATTGACAAGCAAATTGGAGCTGGCTTATAGCACAGAACTTACAATAAAAGTTGGCAGAACCTATGGTAGAAAATAATCAAGAATCAAAGAAAATTCTTGAAAACATTACCAACACAGAGAAGTAGTCAGAGAGAAACTAATATTCAAAAATTGCTCAGTAATTATAGATAGTAAAGTGATTTTGAAAAAAAATTGCAAATAAAGCCTGAGAGATTCTCTTTGTTACTAGCTGGTAGCAATTCATTTATCAAGCTGAGAAGGTAGACAGTTGCATTTCTTCCAGGCTTCTGGTACAAAGCAGATGAGTGGAAACACAGGATTTAGACTATAGAGGATGCTGGCAAGAACTTGCTTACAATGGAATTTAGTCTACATAGGGAATGAAATAAGACAATAAGAGGACTGTGGCTAGAATTAGGAGAGTAGGCTTGGTGAGAGAAAAGGTTCATTGACTTCTATAAATTCATTAAAAACATATCAATTGGAGTAGATGAATGAAGTAACATGAAGCCATAGGCTAATCATAGTCCATCAGAGTAGTAATGATTATTAAACATGACAAATGGGCACTCAGTTACAACACTAGAAGAAGGAATCCACCCAAAATGAGAGAAAAATGTGGCTGAGCCACCAGATAGGTCACTTTCATGAATATTACACTTCCCCAGAAAGAAAGCTTTGCTTGAAGTAGACAGAAAAGCTATCAATTTGGTTTAAAAAGTCTTTATTGATAAAAGAAAAGATGTGTATGGCAGGGGGGAAGAAGTAAGCAGATGGTATTAACAAAGAGTAATAAAGAAAAAGGTAGAAACAAACATAAAAATAAAATGAAGAGAAGTTTTTTTATATATAATAGACAAATATGCAGAGTTTGAAAATCATAGTGGGAAGCAAGGCATCCTCTATGTCCTGAAGTGGTGAAACAAGGCATGTGTGGATGCTGGTTCTATGACCTAAGGACTGTGGTATATGGGTGTAGTAAGCAAGATACACGAGGACCAGGTTTGTCATGGGAATCAGGATACATGTTGTTTTGTGAAGAAATCCTGAAGGGGAGTATAGGTATTAATTTTAGAGGACACAAGGAATGGAATGTTAGCAATGGAATGAAGAAAAGGAGCATGTAGAGAAATATCAGGTCATATATGAAATTAGGTGACAATATTGATTGGACTTTGCTTGAGGGGTTTCCATTTTGGAGGGTGGCTGATATTGACAAGAATGAGCATAATTATAGATTTACCTAGGTCCAAGATTTTGAACAGATGTATGCAAAGCCCAGGAAGTATCAGAGATCAGGTGAGATTTATGTGTTCCAACTCCATTATTGATGAGGAATTTTTGGACATCCTTGAAATAGAGAGAATTGTAGTATGAGGTGAGAAGGAGTCATCCTGTCTTTAAAAAGATCATTTTTCTAGGTGTTTGTCAGATGAAATAAACTATTCCCAAAGAAACTCACTGCCTAGAGAATTAGTTAAGTCCTCAAGTGGTGATAAACTTGTGATCAAGAATCACTCAATTGCACTCTTGGTTCTGATAATCCATCTCTTGTTTTCTTATTTGTATGGCTGTTGGATGTAACTCTATCTGAGTTGGAAATATCACAAAAAAAGATATCCCCCAAATGAGGTAAAAACATGAGCAGATGTCTGGTATAATTTATCAACTAGTGATTATTTAGCATGAACTACTGACTCATTTACAAATGGGCACAAAAATAGAATACTAGAAGAAATCTATCCAAAGTGAGAGAAAAATCTTGTTTCAGGAACTAAAATCTAAGATACTATATTTAATCAACTAAATACAATAGAAAATTCCAAGAAGTTTTTTTAAAAAATGAAGTTAAGTCTTTGGTCAAATTGAGAAAGTGACTCAAAATAATAGTTTTATAATATCACTCTGTTAACCTAAGAATTATTAATTAAATATTTACAGATAAATTTCAGAAACTCAATCAGTATCTAGCAATATTTAACATTAGTGCCTTCAATGCTCAATATATATTTTCCCCTTTCATATAAAACTAGTATCATATAAATATCTGTAGATAAGTTGATTTACAAAATAACTGTAATTTTTACCATAGCATATATAAGGTCTTAGAGTATTTTCCTCTGCACTCCTATGAAGTTATCTGTGCACTTCACTCATTGCCTATTGATAAATTAATAGATTTTAATAAAGATTGAAATATATTTTGGTAGAAAAAACACTCAGGGAGTTCATATTTTCATTAACTACAACATTACATCATTTCTAAGGAGCATTTAATAACATATTTGAGGATAAGCTTTTATAAGTTGAAGAGGGATGGAATTAATTTATTGTTGCACTGCCTCTTTTTATTTGAAACCCATATAATCACTGCTCAAAGAGTGGAAAACTAAGTCCTTATCGTTAGGAAAATGGTTTCTATAATCAGACCATAAATCAACATAGATTACATATTTATAATATAGTCTGACAGAATAATTCAGTGCTTGATTTATGTCTAGAAATCAGAATACTATAAAAAGCAAAGATATAAATATATTTTTTAAAGTCAACATTTATTATTATACACTCCATTTACTTCACTGTAATATGTCAGTTTCATAACATGACATTTGACTCCTGGAGAGATGATACTTGCTATGAATTTAATGTGTTTTCTCAATAGTCACAGACAATTTAACATTCTCAGAATATATTGTTTTTACTGTCACTATAAAAGATCAAAATTAAATTCCCCAGAGGGATTTTTATCTGCTATATTAGGATATATAAGTACATTTTTTAACAAGACAAATTGTAATAATGGTGTCTAAATTTCATTTTGATTTTGACAGATGTTATAGAGACAAAAGAGGAATTCTAAATTACTTTTTTGTTATTTTCATTATAATTTCATCTATCATAGTATCTGAAATGCCTATAGAGCAGATACGCAAAGAGACAACAAATACATATTCATTGCAAATATCTACATAGCTTATTACTGTACTTATCTTCCTAAAACCCATACTCATTGCTGATTTGATTGAGCTTCCTAATTGGTAAAGTAAAACAGTAAAATGGGTAAATATACACTTACATTTTGGAATCAACTATCAATCAATATGAACTTTTAGTTATGAATCAATATGAAGTTATTCAATGCAATCTGAACACTTCATTGTCTGGTTTTTAGTCAGAGTTCTCCATGATTTGGTGCAAAACCATTTGTCTTTTCCATTCTTCTGAAATCTTATATTACAAATGTTGATACTCCCCAAACAAAGTATGCTTCAAATTTGTTTTATTGTGAATTTGTTATCTTTCTCTCATCAGAGGGTCCTTTAATATAGTAATATTACAGATTTTGATTAATTATACAGATAGTCTATTCAGCCATTTCAAATTCTCAGGAAGGGTTGTAAGTACTTCAGTCACCTTTGAAAACAGGTATTCCTAGGTGTTTTAGGCCATAAGGGAAAATCTGAGATTAATCTAAAAAAAAAAATAAAAGTGACATTTTGATCCTGCTGCCTCTATTAATGTTTTGCTTTTTTCTGGTTTCTGTAGAAGGAACTATTCATATGATACCATTCAAATGTGCAACCACAAGAAAGACAGCAGAAAATCAAGTTTAAACTTACTAAGAGGCAACAAACATTTATTTGAGATCAAAGAATTTTAACTTAGGGGCCCAGATGCAGGCAGAAACCCAAACTGTGTCCTGATTTAAGGGTGAAGGCAAGAGGTTTTATGAGAATATGGAAGGGAAATAATTACATGAATAGAAAAAACGAATTTCCATTGGTGTTATCAAGTTACTCTTTAGCTATACCTGGCTGGGTATTGATTGTAAAGAATGTCCATAACTATCAGTCCTTATCTGCTTTCCTATTAGCTTTATAAACAGTTGTTTGTACAATGATGTTGATTTGGACCAATCCTAAGCTTATTTTACCCAGTTCAATCATTCCAAAGTTTCAAGGAGTAACTTAAAAGCAGTTCCTCTCGAATGGATGCTTTGGTCCTTTTTAAAATGGCCTCACTTATGCCAACTTTTCACAAACTAAAAGTGCAATGATGGTTTACTTTATATGTAATGTATGTTGGTTATTCTACAAATTATATGAATTAAAACTACTTGACTGATGAGCACTATTTTTCTAGACGATGTATATTTTGTGAGCCAGCCTCAGCCCATAGTTAACCAGTGTTGTGGCTGGACCAGCCCTTGTGGTTCTTACTATGACTGCAAGACACCCTTCAACAATAACCATCAGGACCTTTGAGGAAAAAAAAACTGAGGTTTATAACTCCGAAGTCCTGCAAAGCACATGGCACACCTAGGACCACACAGGAGGCCAAGGGGTGGGGATGGGATCCCAGTGGGAGTGAAGTGCATGAGCAAGAGCCTGAGCCTGGGGTTCTGCTTTTATTGGGGTCCAGGGTGGGGGCCTAGCATTTTGTGATCTCACTCTTTACTGGCGAATTTAAAACATAAAAGTGGAAATTTAAAGCATGGAAAGAGGAAAAAAAACAAGCAACCCAAATGGTCAGTTATGGAAATCAAGATCTTTAAAACAAAGGAGCCTGTGGGTAAGGGGGTAGCTGGGTTGGGGTGGCAAGGTATAGCCCAGCTGTTTATCTAGTCCTGTGGCTGACACATGTTTTTGTAGATAGCCATCTTTGAAGTTGTTACTTCTTTGAAGTGAGTGTCATGGCAATCAAAGCTCAATTTAGGCACTTGCATTCCAAAAATAACAGCAAATAAATGTGTCAGGGCTTACACTACAATGTAGTTTTAGGCATAATACATAGTAGTAGCATTTATATCTATTAGTAGAGTGCAATATTCAGATTTAAACTGTTTCCAGATATAATAGTATGCTTTTTATTACAGGTAAAATAACCATTAATCCAAATGGTGCAATCCAAACATTTCCAAAGGACCATCTAGTCAACACCCCCCTCTTCTTTACCAGCTTATTTTGAGTGAAGGTCTCAAATATATTGGTGATCTCCATAGCTGAAAACCATTAAGCACACATCAAGCAAAGTTAGATTTACAAGCTTGCTATACAAAGAGGCAATATCTAAGCGTGTAACTGAGGTAGTCTTTTGTTGTGCTGGGTGATTTAGGACAGATTAAGGAAGTGGGAATCTGTTTTGAAATTGATGCTATTAAGAAGTGAGCATGTCTTTACATTTCCCTTAGCAGAAGCATGCTCCTCTTAGAAACCAGGACCTGTAATCTGGCAGAGTGTAAAACTGCATAGGTAGCAAACACAAGTTTCCCACACTGGTGATTAGAAGTGACAGCTGGAGGTCCAATTCTATTTCTAGTCTTTGATTGCAAAACCTATGCATTTTAACTCTAGGATGCATAGCACCCTATGTACCAATCTTAGGTTTAGTAAATATACCAAATTCTGGAAAACATCACCCCACTGGCTATAATTCTGAGTTGACCGTTTAGCCAAGGCCCTGCTGTCATATTATTGAGTTAGCTGCATCCGGGTGATGCAACATACGCAAACAAAAGCAGATCTTTTGTGTATGTGCCTATTGTTACACCATCTTTGCAATGAAATCAGATATCTCATTGAAGGATATCATTCTGGTTCACCATACCATCTGCAATCCTTAAAATGCACAGGCTCTCCAGGCAAGAAAAACAAAACTATGTCTGAGGTAGATGTCAATTCCAATAAGAACAAATTGTAGCACCCTCCAAAATGCAGAGATCAAATGTAATCCAACTGCCACCAAGTGGCTAGCTAGTAGATGGTGCTGTACCGAGAACTCGGTGCCAGGCTCTGCTACGGCACACCGAGTGTTCACCAATAGCTACATCGACCCTGATGAAAGAGGTTTGATGATGTTTGTTCTGGTTAGTTATTGCCTTGTAACCAGACACCCCCAAAATACTAGTATGTTAAAAGAACAATCATTCTATTATGGATTACAGGTTTTTTAGGTGAACAATTTGGAAATGTTTTTGCTGGACTGCTTTGTCTCATGCACTCTCATGTCACTGCAGATAGATGGTGACTAAAACTGGAACGGTGTGGGGGTACACCGGCTGGGGCCTAGCCAAGCATGTCTCTCTTTACATAGCTGTAGGACTCCTTCACATTGGGCTGTCACAGCATGACTGGCTCAGAGAAGTTTGACTTCTTACTTGGTGGCAGGAGGATTCAAAAGCAGAAACACCTGTGAAACGGCATTGTTATTTATGAACTAGCCTGGGAAATCACATATTGTTGTATGTGCTACATTCTCTTTATAGGTGGGAAAAGTTACAAAATTCTGCACAGTTTAAAAAATAGTGAAAATAGACCCGACCCTTCTTAGTGTCTAAAAAATTGATGCAGAAGAGGAAAAGTTAATGGTATGAATTTAAAGTATTAGATGATGGTTTGTTTGTTTTTTTTAATCCTCACCCAAAGATATTTTTCCTAGATGATGGTTTTATATCTCTATCTATCTATGCATACATATATAAATACATATATTATATACATATTTTATATATATATATATAAAGTTTATTAAACTGTAGAAATGTGAATGCACTAATAAATAGTTATAATAGGAACAAAATTTATTAGTATTCATCTTACATCTATCTCTTTTCCCTAAAAAAGCATAGAAAAACAAACATATTCTTTTTTAATAACATACAATGTCATGTTTTTCTTTTAATAATATTCAGTCTATTCAACTATTCCGAATTCCTTAGTAGAGTTTTGCAGCTCTATAACATGATTTAGTTGTACATGATTTATTTTTTTCTAAGTGTCAACAGATAGAACATATTTTTCTTGTAACTTCTTAAGATTAGTTTATATTTAAATGTATTTTTAAATTGCCTGACTAAGGGAAATTGCTCAGCAGAAACAATGTTTTTGTTGCATTCTTTCTAACTACTCAAAATGATAGAAAGTTAAAATGTATTTTTATTCCTTTTTAATTTGGTTTGTTTTCTCTTTAAAAATCACAAGGGCATTATTCACGTATTTGCATTTATTTTCTGATATAAAACTCAGACATGCATCTGGAATGTTTATGTAAGTCTGTATTCCATCTGGGCCACTAAAATTTGCTCTGAACCTGGCATGTGTTTCTAACCTCTTTTTGCCAGCATGATGTTTTAAATATTAATAAATTATATGGAAAATAATGTGAACACAGGGTTAGGAAACAGAAGGAACTACAGCAAAGGGGAGTTTTAAAATCAGAGAAGACAATTTTGAACAAGATGCTAAAAAGGATAGGAGCAGGCTAAACTGCAATGCTTGAGGAGTGGGGCGAAATGGAATAATTCTCGGGAAAGACTATATTAATAAGTCATCACTAGCTCTATACAGCACATAAATAAAAAGATAGAACATGCAAAACTCAGGGGCCATGCAAAACTCAGAGGGCATGGTAAGATATAAAGTTGCTGTAAAGTTCCTGAAACTAGAATGGGGGCAGTGCTGATACCTCGAGATCAGTAATATTGCTATGGCAGAAAAGATTATCTGGCCTTGAAATGCCATCTCTATACTTCATCCCAGACCTCTCACCCCAATTCTCATTTCTTATTGTCACCTGAATACTCTACATCCTCAGCTGGATATCAATTCGACATATCAAACTCAATGCATCCAAACTCTTCCCTCCACATGTGCCATCAAAGTTAATGGCAACTCCATTTTTTTCATAGGTCTGGTCAGAAACCTTGATATCATCTCTAACTCCTTTATTTCTCTCTGACACACCTTATATCACATTCATCGGGAAATCCACTGACTTTAACCAAACATAGATCCAGAACCCTATCACTTCTCACCTGCACAACCATCATCTTCTTCAGCCACCACATCTCTGACTTGAAATATGAAAGTAGCACCCTAATCATTCTGTGCAGAAATCTGAGGCTTGAGTGTTGCTGACAGAGGAAACAACTAAAATAAAGGTGCAAATTTAGCAGTCAACCACCAGAAGATAGAACGATGGGAGAAAGATTCTCCCTGTGGATTTCAGAGACCAGGGCCCTGCTGGCATCGATTTCAGATGTCTAGCCTTCAGAACCACGGGACAAAAGAATTAAGTTGGTTTAGGCTACTTGGCTTGTGATACTTGGTTAAGGCAGTGCTAGGAGACTAAGACCAGAAGTTTCTGGTAATTTTTTATACAACAAAAAAAACAAATACACCAGGTTTTGTGGAGCAGTCTGATGTCAATTTAATTCTCCTTCCATTATTTTTCTGAAATTTTTAGAATATCTTCTTTTTTGATATTTTAATTTCAAAGTATTTTTTCTCATTTTTAACTTAATCATGTTTGACCACTACAATTATTTTCAACCCAAAGGACTAGATCTTTCTTTAATTCTTGGCCATTTGTTCTCATTATTTCTGCAAAATCTTCTATATTATTTATTTTTCATTCTTTCTGAAACATTTATAATTCTTTCTCCTAAATATCATGATTTGATATTATGTATATTTATTTGTAAGTACACATATATATTATGTGTGCTATGTCTGTGTATATGTGTATACAATATATGTCATGACAATAATACTCACAGTAAAACACCCAGGTGTCCCATACCCAGCTCAGAACTTGGGACAATAACATTAGCTTTAAATCTCCTGTGTGCCCCTCTAGAACCATTTCTTTGATGGAATCGCCAGTGTTGATTATCTGACAGGAGAACAACTCTTTGATTAAGTGTGTCATCTTGTCAGGAACCAAAATCCCATATTTAGTTTCATGGATTAATTTGAACACTGTATCTCCTCATTCAAAATTAAAATCCCTAATTAACTTTTGGCTACTTCAGATTCTAATTACTAAGTCTTCCCTCTAGGGTTGGCGTGTGTGGTTCCTCAGAATTTAAAAAAAAAAAAATGTGCAGTTAAATTCTTTCTCCCTTTTGGTAATCTATTTCAAGTCTGGTTTTGTGACTGTCAGAGATTATTTTAAGGACTTCAATTTCCCTTGTTGGCTCAAACAATCAAGTATTTGATTTCAATAAAATACTTTGTCTTTTTCTGGGTGTTTGTTTTTTAATTTTTATTTTTTCCTTTATTGATTTGACAGAGAGAGGGAGGGAGAGGGAGAGAGAGAGAGAAACATCAATGAAAGAGAACATCGATTGGCCGCCTCCTACATGCCCCTCACTGGGGATCGGGCCCACAACCTGGGCATGTACCCCAACCAGGAATCGAACCGGCGACCTCTTGGTGCATGGGTCAATGCTCAACCACTGAGCCACACTGGCCAGGCAAAATATTTTCTTTGTTTTGATTGTCATTGGTTGCAAACATTTGGCAAGGGCTGAATTCAAGCAATCAAGCAATAGATAGGTTTTGTTTACCATGTATGAGAGGTTTAAAATTTATGTTTGGCCCTGGCTGGTTTGGCTCAGTGGTTAGAGCTTTGGCCTGCAGAACAAAGAGTCTTGGGTTTGATTCCGGTAAAGGGCACGTACAACGGTTGTGGTTCAGTCCCCGGCCCTGGTCGGGGTCGTGTGGGAGGCAACCAATCGATGTGTCTCTCACATTGATGTTTCTCTCTCCCTCCCACTCTATCTGAAGATAAATGGAAAACTATCCTCAGATGAGGATTAAAACAAAAAAATTATGTTTGAATACCTTAAATGCACATGAAACACAATCTACAACAAACTTTGTCTCCTCATTGCCCACTATAATTACCTGTATTATGTTGTCCACAAATATAAAAGAATTTATACTTCATAGACTAGATAGAAAATCTTGAAATGTGTTTAGGATCCACAATGGAGGGGAACCCATACCTCCCCACGTCTTTATAGTGCATTTAAAAACTTAATTATTTATATCATTCCAATTTTTTATTAAGAATTAAGTGGGCCCTGGCTGGTTTGGCTCAGCAGTTAGAACATCGGCCCATGGACCAGAGAGTCACAGGTTTGATTCTGGTCAAGGGCATGTACCTCAGTTGTGGTTGGGTCCCCGGCCCTCGTCAGGGTTGTGTGGGAGGCAACCAATTGATCGGTCTCGCGTCGATGTTTCTCTCTCCGCCCCCCCCCCTCTTTTCCTCTCCTACTCTATCTGAAGATAAATGGAAAAATATCCTTGGGTGATGATTTAAGGGAAAAAAAAAAAAAAGAATTAAGTGGAATCCTGGCCAGGTGGCTTGGTTGATTAGAGTTGTCTGGAATACCAGAGGTTGTGGGTTCAATTCCCAGTCAGGGCACATACCTAGGTTGCGGATTCAATCCCTGTGCAGGCCGAGTAAAGGAGGCAACTGATTGCTGTTTCTCACATCAATGTTCCTCTCTCTCTCTCTCCTCCCCACTTCCTCTCTCTAGAATCAATAAAATATCCTTGGGTGAGGATTGAGGGAAAAAAAAGTGAATTAGGTAAAATATGAATTCAGGAGTAGAGAAAACTTATGTGGTCCCTTTAAAATTCAGTTTCATTGTTAGAACTGACACTTGCCTCTTCCACTCTCCTGTATCTTGCATCCAGTGTAGATTTAGATACTCCTAATATTGTCTCCAACTTTCCCTGTTTTGGGTGTATATATTTTGATTTATGGAGACAGTATTGTGATGTACTCTTATATCATTTTATACATGATATAACTATACATATATCATTATACACATAACTATACATAATAGCTACGTATAAATATAAACATCATGTATGTACATCTTTTTTATGGATAAACTTTAAGAAATATTCATCCATGCTCCTCTGCATGCATCTAATCTATTGTTTCTATGTGGGGCACACGAATTTCATGTTGTAATTATACCTCATTTATCCATCCTCTCAGCCAGTAACAGACACTGACTCTGTCTCATCTCTTTGGCACCACAGATAGCACTTCAATAAACATTGCAACACATGTTTTATTATGGAACTTTGTGGGAAATTTGGTGGGAGAAAGAGTAAAGGGTGGACTATACAGTTAGGAGCACAACTGCTAGGAAACATGGTGTCGGTATGATTAATTGGACTAAGTAGTACCAAACTGTTCACTAGAAGGGCTGTCGCATTGTACATTCCCAAAGGTGAGGAACGTTTTCATATCCGTATTTTCATATCTCAGAACACTTGGTTAAGTTCTGTATAAATGCCCTTGTCCTTCTGCATCTGTCTCTTCTTAATGAAAGTTCTGCGTGTCAGTAGGGGATAAATGGACAAAAGTTAAAGCTATACTTACGACAATGGGGCACAATGATTCTGTGTATAGGGAGAGAAACAACTTGATGTTGGGGAGGGGACACCTTAGACTCAGAGAAATGGAGAGGAGAGAAGCATTTTAGAACTGCCCTGCAGCTTCTTCGTGAGGGGAAACACTAGGGTAGGGCTCTCCTAAGTTGCACTCCCAAACTTGCAAGCATCATAAATTTAACTGATGTTAGGTCTACAGTGCACTGCTGGATAATTCTGGACATGACTTGCTATTCCTCTTAACCTTACTAAAAGGGCTATCAAAAAAAGTGCAGGAGATATCTCCAGCATTGTGCCTCTTCCAGATATCTTCCACAGGTTTAACAGATGTCATAAAAAATATCACTCTTTCATATCAGAGGAACAAATAAGAAAAGCAAACAAACAAAAATTCATAGACACAGACAACTCAGTTATTCCACAGGTGTGGGAAGGAGGTCACCTAGCTAGTGGAGTAGACAAACAGGACATACTAGTTTAATGGTCCTTGGGCAGCAAGCCAAAAACAAAACTTACACTCAATTATTTCACCTGAACTGGGGACCCTAAAGCTTACCAGCCTACTTCTAGGCCACCTTGGAGGCACTTTCCAATTGTGCCCCCTGTCTGATACTGACCCCATTGGTGGGGGAGGCCGTAATTGTAAACACCACTTTCTTTCTGTGGGTATATATGTGCTCCCAGAGTTGTACATCTTAGGTAGAAACAAGCCGTAAACTGTCCTGTCTTCTGAACTTTCACCTCAGGGCTGCCCATAAAAACTTACAAGCAGATTATATAGCTCTCAGGTGACTGACTGAGATTTCTCCAAAATGAGGCTTTCCTTATTTATGTGCATGCTTCAGGCAGTTTTCTCAGTAATAGAGTCATCAATTAGGTAAGTGGGCACAAAATTTGTCCCTGATTTTAGCGGAAGTGATCAACAGCACCATCTTGGCCTTGGAAGGTATTCAGGTCAGCTTCTCCTTCCTAAATAAGGTAGAGATTATAGTACTGCTAAGTGAAAAGGCAAATACAGAAACTTAGAAAGATGATCACATGACTCTACAGATTAAACCCTCATCATTTTTTTCAATAAAGTTGAGTCTGGGACTCTGGGGGACAAGGTTAAGATCAGTAATGCTGGTGGGCTCATCCTGTGGGTTCTTGTCCTGATGAGAGTGGCCTTTAGTTAGAAGCTGTATGAAACAAACTGAATAGATTTGGTCCCAGCTCTTGTCAGTCAGATTAATCAGAGTGTTTGATAGAGAGTTGTACACAAGGGAGACCCACCAGAGGCCAAGATAATGTAGAAATAAAAAGTGAATATTGTTGAGAGGCACTTTTCCAGGGCGTTCTTGCATTTCCGCATGTCTTATGAGCAGAGACACTGACAGTATTTGTTCAAATCACCTTTTGAAGGATGTTTGCATAGCAATCAACCCTGGAAGATGAAGATGGTATGTCCCATTGGAATAAAGGACAGATTTGTTGGCTTGTCCAGGGCGAAGGTTGGGCAGGCTTGCTTGCAGAACTTTATAATGAATTTGGGTTTCAAGCTTAGAGAGTTACTCGGTTGCAATGCAAACCTATTGTGTATTCAGTATCCACTCTTGTCCTCTTCCACTTCCCTTGAGATACTGGGGGCCAAAGTAAATTAATACAAACATGAAATTTCACATTGCCTTCTATGCTAGGAGTAATGAATACTTCATCTCTGACCAAGGATTCTCAAGCTATCATCATCCATGAAGTCTCATTACCTTACAAGCAGGGTAAAACCTCAGACACCTCACAGTTCATGACATTACCAATTTAAATATTTTGTATTCTACAACAGTGTTTCTAGATATCTAGCACATTCAGCATCATTCCAAAGACAACGCTTTTTCTAATCAATACACAGTGATACCTGAGGAAGAAGCATCCGTTTTCTGTGTTCATTTACATATATTTACTCCATGAATATGGAATTAACACAATATGGCCAATGCACAGCTGTGCAAACAAACAGATTGTTCAAAGAATGATGATGGCCCACTTTCGAAAAAAGAATCATTTGTTATTCCTTATGCTCCTCCTTATGTCATTTTTGGTATTATCTGAAATTATGTTGAATAATATAGTTGTCATATTCCTTTGCTTGGTTGATGCTTTAATAGATTGAACAGATGCAAACTAGTTTTCTTAAATTAAAAACAAACAATTTTGTGGCTTAAATTAAAACTATTTTATAAACATAGTCACATCTTGGAGTAGATATGTAAGCATGCAACATCAGAATATGCATTTGGAATAAGTTTCAACTGTCCCAAAATATGATGGTGTCAAGAAAATCAGGGTCACCGTTTTCGATTATTCCAAGTTGATGATTAGCAAACAATTATATCTAAGCATGAAAACTCTACATATGTCCATTTGGTAAACTTTCCATATTCATTTTTCTTTTCAATCCATTTTATTTGTCAAACACAAAGTTTAGACCAATCAAAATACAGGAAAGTTTTATTTTATGTTGTAGAAAAATAGAGGAAGTTATTTAAGATCACCGATATTAGGAAAGTGATAACTGCGGATTTCTTTCTAAGTCAGTATCTAATGAGCTTCTGGTATAATTAGATAATTAACATACATTTGAGAATATATGCTCAAGTTTACTAGATATCATGAATTGACAAATAATAAACGGCAGTCGTCTTTTCCAAAAAAAAGAAAATGTACATACATAAAATTATGTATTATAAATTATTCACTTTTTAAAAAGGCAAAAACATTTAATGAGGTAAAAGAGAGAGAGCTCAACACTAAAAGACAGTATGGCATATTTTAGGTTTTCAAGCTTTAGACTTCAAATAAAAGAATTTCTTTCATATCAATTAAATTGCACATAATATGCTAGTCTTTACATCCAGTTTACATTCATAGGTAGTTTCTAGTACCATCAAACATGACTTTTAATAAACAATATAGTGATATATTGAACCTAGAATTTGAAAATATGCCATGCAAGAAATAGGAAATTGTATTTATGATGTATTTTGTTCAACTATGTTCACATCACATTTGAAAAAGTAGAGGGAAAATCAGTATGAGAAAAAATATATAATCTAAAAATGATCCCATACTAAATCCTATGAAGAGTTATTCATCCTGAATTAAAAAGAAAAATGAGTGTCATGACAAACATCAAACTATTTTAAGAATGAAGGATGAATACAAAGGTATCTGTATTTCTAGTGCAGTGATTTTCAACCTTTTTAATTTCATGGCACATATAAACTAATAATTAGTGCCACACCAAAATTCTGTGGCACACCAAAAAACATATTTTTTACCTATCTGACAAAAGAAAAAAGGGGGATACAGTTATCTCTCGTCACTTCGCGCTTCAACTTTCGTGGCTTCACTCTATCGCAGTTTTTTCAAATATATTCATTAAAAAGTTGATCGAGACAGTGAAAATGATACAGCACGTGCTTGGTTGTCTGAGTCAATTATACACCCCTGTGTTACAATTAAAATTAAAATTACTGTACATATGGACTGTAGGCCTATGTATTCGAGCACCCCAGGAATCCTTCAACGCCAGGTGCAGCCGCTCGACCACTCCTTGTGTGTGGGCAATAACTTTTTTCCAAAAAATCGGGTGTGGTGAAACCAAGCCAATCAGAGTGTGCTGTTCACTGATTGGCTGTCCTATCCTCTTCCTATCCTGGCCACTGATTGGCTCATCCTCATGCAAGTTCGTTTCTCTCATACACGCTTCTGCATCGCTGCGCATCAGAAGCATCTTTGCTCTTGTGTTTGTGATTTCTGAGAACTTTTTCTAAGCCCCATGATGGATGGCTCCTAAACGTGCTGCTTCTTTTAAGCCTTCTGACAATGAAACTAAGCACCAGAGAAAGATGCTTACCATCCAGGAGAAGGTGAAACTCTTGGATATGATCAAAGATGGCAAGAAAATCATGGAGGTTGCGGCCATTATGACTTGAATGAGTCTACTGTTTGCTCCATCCGTAAAGATGAAAAGAACATCCGTGCAACGGCTACTATCTCTTTCAACAAGGAAGCAAAGCGCGTCGTGACAAGTTGTAATAAGTTCATAGTGAAAATGGAGTCTGCCCTAGCCATTTGGATCAGCAACAGCCACAAGAAAAACATTCTGTTGGATTCGCTGGTCATCCGGGAGAAGGCAGGCAGCTCTATCAGTGCTTTACGGCGGATGAACCTCAACCAGGACCCTCATCTGCCACGTTCATGGATTTCACAGCGAGCAAGGGTTGGTTTGAGAAGTTCCAGAAGAGGTATCATCTGAAGGTGTCATTCTCCACAGAGAAGCTGCCTCTGCTGACCAGCCTGCAGCAGAGGACTACGTGAACAACACGTTCCAGAAGATCCTTGAGGAGGGCGAGTATCATCCAGAACAGGTGTCCTTAACTGACGAGGATCTGGTGGAGATGACTAAGTCTGCGAGTGAGGAGGAGAAGAGCAGCCAGAGGTTCCTGGGGGTCAGGAGGAGGAAGTTGGCCTTACACTTGAGCGTCTCTCGCAAGTTGTGAGAACTGTTAAGGTAGTACAGGACATGATTGGCATATGGGACCCACAAATGATGCATGCACTGCGGTTCCAGAATGCACTTGATGGAGTGATAGAACCCTACAAAAGCCTCCTCACCCATATGAAAAGACAGCACCAGCAACTGCCTATCATGATGTTCTTCAGCTGCGCACCCAGACACCCACTGCCTACTCCTAGTACTCCTTCAGCGGAAGAAGACGACGACGCACCTGCTGAAGATACTGCACCACCTGAAGACTCTCCTACTGAGGTCGTGCCTTCAGAGGAGCAGTAACCTTGCTCTTCTTTGCTGTGCAGTACATCTCTTCATCTTCATCACTTCATCATCAAACAAGTTGCACTATTTTCATAGGTTAGTGATTGTGTGTAAGAACTGTGTGTGTGTGCAATTAAATGTACAATAATAATAATATGATATTTGTAACATCTAATATGTCTTATTTTCTCTTATTTTGTCTAATATATTTGGTAATACGAGTGTAATGGTGACTAAAGGGTATTATTTCATGTCTAGAGGGCTCTAATAATGTTAAAAAACATATTTAGAAGGTCATAAACAGGTTTTCTATGCTCTAACTGTGAAAATATTCTATTTATAAATAAAGAATCCTACTTCACAGAAATTCATTTATCACGGTTAGAGTCTGGAACTGATTAACCGCAATAAACAAGGGCCGACTGTAATTTTTCTTCATTCACACTGGATGACTATTGTTCTATTGGCTGTTGTCATTTTTTTATTTGACAATCTAAGGGAAATAGGTCAGTGCCCCTGACTAAATACTCTGGTACTGCATGTTTTTAAATTCTTGCAGCACTCAGAGGTTGAAAATTGCAGTTCTAGTGTATATAAAAACAAATGAAAACAAAAATAAAAGGAATGTTCTCTAAGAATTCTGCATTGGTAACAATGGATTCAATTATAGCTTGATTTTTTTTGTTTGTGCTCATGTAAAGTAATGACAGTCTTGTGAGAAGCAATTTCAAATGTTGACTAAGACTGCATTCATAGAAGTGTTACATTTAGATATTCAAGACTTCTGTACAATACTTGTCAGGCCAATACTAAACATATAGCCCACATTTACTGCTTTCATTCAGTCATGGGACGGGTTGCTCGATCTTCAGGAAAGTACTCTTGGATATCTTAACCCTTAGACTATATTTTTGTGCCTTCCCGTGTTCTTGCTCCAAGGGACCATCATCATTCAACACTTCACAAAGTTTTTTTTTTTTGTTTGTTTGTTTTTAATTGTATCTATATCCGGCACATACAACAAACCAGCTGCTGAAAAATGTAGTCAGAAGGGATTTCCCAGGTCATCTGAATACTCTATATATTATGTGTCCTTACTTGAAGTCATTATATTTTAAATAGATAAAATATGATATATTTTCAACATGTAAAACTATATTAAGAAGATACAAAGGGAAAAACAATAGTTTCCCAAATACAGAACCACATAGAGATTGCTTTAACTGAGGGACAGACGTACGGAGACAAGTTGGAAAGTATAAATGGAAAAGCACAAGGAGTCACTGTAAAATTCCTATGTGGCAAGCAGCTCTATGAAGAATTCAGGTTTGAATTAGCATAGTGCAGGCTGAGCAGCTGAAAGCTTTGGAAGAAGACAATATGAGTTGTATACTATCTACATCTTGTTAAGAAATTAAGTAAACTGGTACCCAGTCCAGATCTACTAAATTGAGAGGTAATACCAAGGAAAGGAAAAATATTTTAGCATACCTACTTTATTATTCTTAGAAATAATAATAATAATAATAATAATAATATTATTATAGAAAAAAAGCAACATGTTATATAAAATTGAGAGGCACAAATCACAATTTGCCTAAAAGCAAGAGACATGCTAAAGTATAAAATGTTCAATATAGCGCTGGCTGGTTTGGCTCAGCAGTTAGAGCGTCGGCCTGCGGACCACAGAGTCCCTGGTTCGGTTCCTGCTAGGGGCATGTACTCGGTTGCAGTTTGTCCCTGGCCCTGGTTGGGGTCACATGGGTGGCAACCACTGGATGTTGTTTCTCTCTCCCTCCCGCTCTATCTGAAGATAAATGCAAAAATGTCCTTGGGTGAGGATAAAAAACAAACAAACAAACAAATAAAATGTTCAATATAGCCTGGCCGGTGTGGTTCAGTGGTTGAGCATCAACCCATGCACCAAGAGGTCACCAGTTTGATTCTTGCTCAGGGCACATGCCCAGGTTGTGGGCCCAATCCCCACTGGGGGAATGCAGGAGGTGGCCAGTTGATGTTCTCTCTCATTGATGTTTCTATCTCTCTCTTCTTCTTCCTCTCTCTCTAAAACCAATAAAGAAAAAAAACTTTTTTTAATAATTATGTGGATTATGAATCTGAGATATTTTGATGGCTTGTTAATTTATAATAAATACTTATTAAATGCCTTCCGCACACAAGTTACTGAATAATATAGACACCATCTGTGCTTTGTTGAATTTACCATCTAGCACGAGATAGTGATAACTGGTTTAAATCAAGATTTGGGGTTAAAAATGCACTGTTATCTTCCTCTGTATTCAGAGAGAAACTGAATACTGAAAGTTGCATCATTTTGGAGCACATGAGTTTCTCTTCTGAAGGGAATTAGAATTGTGGTTATAAACACTGAGAGCACATCTGGCACATAGGATAAGTAAAATGATAAGTCATTAGACAAACTGCAAAGAGTCACATGGAGCACGTGCCCACACGTGAACACAGGGACTGCATTCTGGGGTGCAGGTGCCGAGGCATGTTTGGCCTGCTGCTTTAATGTTTCCTACTTGATTTGTCAGGCGAACAAAAGAATATGGAAGCTTGCTTGTCTGAGTGTGCCAACGCTGCCATCAGCCCTTCCCCGCTCCTCCGAGCCCACCACCCGTGAGAGCTGCAGATGCGGAAGGGCTGAGTGCGCACCAAGGTAAACACGCACAGGAAGAACCCTGAAATACAAAGATGTAAACTACAGATGCTGCACTGGAAGGACACAGAGAGCGGGGTGGGGAATAAAACCAGAAGGATATGAGAAAGGCCTAAAATATTCCTAGAAGGCAAAAACGAAAACTCACTCTTTTAGAGATCTATATAAGCAAAGTTTGTGTATTTAAATACGCTACAGGTAACCGATGCCAATATTGCTGTGACTTGTATGTTAATAATATAGAAACTCAAACATGATGGAAACTAAATTTATAGAGAGAAAAACTGTCACCCGTGAGGGAAAATGATTTGCCAAGCTATACCATAAATTTGAAGCAGGACTGAAATTACTACCCAAGCCGCATAATTCCTAGTCTAATCCTCTTTCTGCTGAAGCATGTTGCCATCTCCCACCATCATAATATGCTCTCTTCATCACCAATATCACTGACATTATGTTGCTGTTCATCATGCTATTTGATTATTTTCTCAAATATTACTGCTTCATGAATTCAAATTATTACTGTTTTTTGGTAGTATATGAAATGAACACGTACAGCTTTTGTTAAATTTCTCATTTTATTAAACAAATTGTAATCGTTGTTTTAAAAGATTTTAATATAACATATAATTTTTCCTGTGACAATATTCCTAATACTTAACCCCTTTGTTATTTTGGATTTTATTTTTTTAGATCCTTAACAAACTGGATATGCTGTACCCTCAATTCTTTTAAAGAATATTAACATTTTAAAAGTCTCCTCCATTCTTTGCATTACCTCTATGTTATGGAATGACTCGGTTTTTATATCCTGGTCTTTTTCTGCTGCTCGCTTTCTTCAAATATCTGTTAATACTTGATTAATATTTTATATTTATAAATGAAGGATTATGTTAATTAGTATTGATATTGTCATTTTATTCTTGGAAGGTTGCAAACAACTTAGATTTCTTTGCATTATGCAAGGAATAAACCCAAGCTCTGAAAAAAAAAAAAAAAATGGGTAGGTTCTAAGTAGAGGCAGCCTCCCATTTAAGGTACACCTTAGGGAGATGCTTAAGACTCTTCAACTCATTATAATAATAAGGCTGCAGCTCTTGTGTTGACATAATTAATATTTATTTCAAAACTGAGTACCACCGAATTCCTTTTTTTTCCTTTGTCTAATTCAATAATTGAATATTGTATTAACCTCTGTCCGCTCTCCAATTTCCACCCTAGTTCCCTTATGTGGAAAGTTCCCTTATTTGAAAAGTATTTCTCGGATTTAGCTAGGGGCAATTACTACAGCCAGTTGCTCCTCGTAGATAAAAAGTGTACATTTTCAAAGACAGCTCTTTAATTCATTACCAGGATTCTTCTCCAATAGCCCATCATCATATTCAGATTCTCTATGGCATTCTCTTCTATGCAAAATTACAGCTACACATTCTTCTCAAATGTCTGTCAATAAATTATCTGCTCTTTCTCCTCAGAAATGTGTTGATGACACTATTTCTTATTTTAATATGAATATAAATCCATAGCTTATATTATAATTAATCCACAAAAATATACACTCACTTCAATTAGATTTTTGAAGAAGAAAGCGTAAATAATGCACTCTGCCATCTTGAATTAGATGCTCATTTGATTTTTACCTTTATTTCTTATTGTTTTGACCATTCATTTTTAAAAATTCAAATAAATCTGTTTATCTTTTCCCCCCATCTTTGTTGTTTTTATTAGGAAGCTGTCGTCCTCTGTAATAATACACAGTAGTTTCTTATTAATTTTAATTATTTTAAGGTTTTATTTTTTCTTTCTATGAGCTGATGAAAAACATAATGGGCAAAAATAATAATAATAATAATTATGGGCATCAACATATGATTTACCTAATTCCATTTGGAGGAGGAATTAGGGTAAGTTTCTAGAGGCTATCGTGTAATAATAAAGGGTAAGACCAAGATGTTGTGGACTTAGATTTTAGTAGATAATACAGTAATGAGAATGCAATGAAAGCATTTATGGGACATATAAACTCTATAGTTCTTTCAACTGTCATGATTATAATAAGTGTAAATAAACCGAATATTAAAAATCTATATGTCTACATTCTCTATCTTGGCACTGCTTCCTCAGAGAAAACTTCAGAGATAGGAAATGGTGACGCCCATTTTCTGGCTTCACCTGTGATCTGGCTTGGTTATTACCATCTTGCTGATTTGTTTGACCGTCATATTCCCAGCTTTGATCAAAATCGATCATATAAATCCAAAGGAAGAGTCACTATATTAACCATACTGAATTTCTGCCTTATATTCTGATTCAGGAATTTTGGATTCTGTTAAACTCTCTAATATAAAAAACATATTCCCTCTAATGTATTTATAACATTACATTTTCTTTGACCAACATTGTGGCATCTTTTTAACTTTTCCTTTTGATAAGTCTTTTTTAAAAAGTAAATGTTTAGCCCTGGCCGGTTTAGCTCAGCGGTTAGAGTATCGGCCCTCGGACCAAAGAGTCCCAGGTTCGATTCCAGCCAAGGGCACGTACCTCGTTGCAGTTCGTCCCTGGCTCTAGTTGGGGTCGTGCAGGTGGTAACCAATCGATATGTCTCTCTCACATCGATGTTTCTTTCTCTCTCTCTCTTCCTCCCTCCCTCCCTTACTTCCGCTCTATCTGAAGATAAATAGAAAAATACCCTCTGGTGAGGATTAAAAAATAATAATAATAATAATAATAAATAAATAAAAAGTAAATGTTTAGTTTAATTTGGTTTATGTGTGACACACTAAAAATTACATGTTATAGTTAGTATTTTTTATCAAGACTATATTTTAGAACAGTTTAATGTTCACAGCAAAATTGAGAGGAAGGTACAGAGGCTTCCCATATGCATACTGTCCCCACACATAGGTATTTCCTAAACCTGTCTAAGAATCCTTGTTTCCCTCTCCCTACCCACTTCACTCCATCCCCATACAGAAGACCAGCATTCAATTACATATATAAGTGTCATACTCACACTTACTTGTTTCATTGTCTTGTTTCATTCTTTGTTTTTAGGTTCTTTCATTTTTGTGTCTTTATGTGCTTTCATTTTTGAAAAAAACACAGATTGTCTTTCAATCTTGACTAAATTTATAAAGGAAACTTTTCTATTATTTAAGATCTAACCTAATATTTAATAATATTATTACTTGAAGATAACTTCTGGTGATCAGCAATATCATTAATGAAACAAAATACATTGGCCAATCCCACAAAAAATCTCTAAATGCTTCCTGGAGTAATGTGATGTATGCTGAAAAGTTTACTACCGATGAGGAACAGTAAAATAGTTTATACTCTCAGCAAAGTGGGAATAGAAAGATCATATCTCAACATAATAAAGCCCATTTATGACAAACCTATAGTCAACATCATACTCAATGGGCAAAAACTAAAAGCATTTCCCTTAAGAACAAGAACAAGACAGGGATTCCCACTTTCGCCAGTCTTATTTAACATACTACTAGAAGTCTTAGCCACAACAATCAGACAAGAAGAAAAAATAAGAGGGATAAAAATTGGAACGGAAGAAGTGAAACTGTCATTATTAGCAGATGACATGATATTGTACATAGAAAACCCTAAAGACTCCATAAAAAAGCTACTAGATTAAATAAATGAATTCAGCAAAGTAGCAGGATACAAAATAACATCCAGAAATCATTGGCATTTTTATACACCAATAATGAACACACAGAAAGAGAAACTAAAAGAAAAAAAAATCTCATTTACCATTGCAACAAAAAAATTAAGATACCTAGGAATAAACTTAACCAAAGAAGTAAAGGAACTGTTCACAGAAAACTACAGGACATTGAAAAAAGAAATGGAGGAAGACATAAAAAAAGTGGAAGCATATACCTTGTTCATGGATTGGAAGAATTAACATCATTAAAATGTCCATATTACCCAAAGCAATCTATAGATTCAATGCAATTCCCATTAAAATACCAATGACATATTTCATGAAACTAGAACAAACACTCCAAAAGTTTATATGGAACCAAAAAAGACCCCAAATAGCCACAGCAATCTTGAAAAAGACGAACAAAGTAGGAGGATAACAATACCAGATATGAGGTTACACTACAAAGTCATTGTAATCAAAACAACCTGGTACTGGCACAAGAACAGGCATATAGATCAATGGACCAGAGCAAAGAACCCAGAAATTGACCCAAGACATTATGCTCAATTAATAATTGACAAAGGTGGCAAGAGAATACAATGGAGTAAAGACAGCCTCTTTAAAAAATTGGACCACTACATGCAAAAAAATGAAACTAGACCACCAAGTTACACCATACACAAGAATAAATTCAAAATGGATAAAAGACTTAAATGTGAGTCATGAATCCATAAAAATCCTAGAAGAAAATGTAGGCAACAAAATTTCAGACATCACACACAGCAGAATTTTCACTGATGCAACGTCTAAGGCAAAAGAAACAGAGGAAAAAGTGAACACATGGGACTACATCAAACTAAAAAGCTTCTGCACAGCAAAAGAAACAAGCATCAAGATGGAAAGGGAACTATATGGGAGAGCATAATTGTCAATGAAACATTAGATAAGGGGTTAATTTACAAAATATATAGAGTACTTATATAATTCAAAAAAAGGAAGACAAATGGGCAGAGGACCTAAACAGACACCTCTCCAAACAGGATATACAAATGACCAAGAGACATATGAAAAAATGCTCAACGTCACTAATCATCAGAGAGATGCAAATTAAAACAACTATGAGGTATCAGCTCACACTTGCCAGAATGGCGACAAGTGACAAATCATCAAACAACAAGAGCTGGCAAGGGTGTGGAGAAAAGAGACTCCAGTACACTGTTTGTGGGAATGCAGACTGGTGCAGCCACTATGGAAAACAATATTATGTTTACTCAAAAAATCAATAATTGAACTGCCATTTGACCTAGTGATCCCACTTCTAGGAATATATCCTAAGAAGCCTGAAACACCATCAGAAAGAATATATGTACCTCTATGTTCATAGCAGCACTATTTACAATTGCTAAGATCTGGAAACAGTCCAAGTTATCCATCAATAGATGAGTGGATAAAAAAGCGGTAGTACATATACCCAATGGAACACTATACAGCTGTAAGAAAGAAAGATCTCTTATCCTTTGAGACGACATGGAGGGACCTGGAAAGTATTATGCTAAGCAAAATAAGCCAGTAGAGAAAGACAAGTATCACATGATCTCACTTATTTGTGGAATATAAAGAACAAAATAAGGTGATGAACAAAATAGACCCAGAGACATAGAAGCAGGGTTCAGATTGACAAACTTCACAGGAGGGGGTGGGGGTGGGGGAAGAGATAAAACAAAGAACTTATGCATATAAGCATAATCAATGGACATAGACAACAATGCTGGGAGGGGCAGGAGGTGGGAACGGGAGGAGGGTGTCAATGGGGGAAAAAGGAGAAACATCTGTAACAAAAATAAATTAATTAAATTAAAAAAATAGTTTATGCATTCCCTTTATCAAAAAAATAGTTTTTTTATTTGCTATTTACAGTCAATGATTATAGACATTTAAATCTTCATTTCCTCTTGAAACATTGCCAAGGTACATCATAATTCATATATTATTTTCTTTTCCCTTCCTGTATCTACTCATGACACACCTACTGTGTCTAAAGTGCTCTTCCTCCTTGTTATTTTTTGTGATCCCACCACTAATCACTTGTGGTAGACAGAAATATGGAAATTATTCTTGACTCCTTCCGTTTCCTAACTCTCAACATTTAATTAATCAATCAATGAGACCTCGGTATCATTCAAATCCATCTAATTTTCTCTTACGTCACTTTTGTTTAAGACTATACCACCATATTTTCTTGTTTTCTAAGCCTCTGAGAGGTTTCTTACATTACTTCTCCTTCAATAATTCCATACATTGCAGCTATAGACATTTTTTTCTTTCTGAATTATTTAACCCATAATTAAAATATATTGACCATAAATAAAAAGTATATAGCCATATAGACTTAATCAATAAAATGGGTTCATTATGTTTATATTTATACATTTTATTATATGTTCTTTTTACTCCTGTTCAACTATAACTATTAGATATAAGTACATTTATGCTAGTAACTGTTTTTGTGCAATAAGATCAAGCATTGATATATGGTATATGTGCTCATGTATGTATTTACTAAACATTTTCAAAACTCTCAAGTAGAATTCATTTATTCTTTAAAAATTTGCAAGTATTTATTGTGAAATATATTATGATAAATGGAAACTGTCATTAAATTCTATGGTATTTTAGAATCAGTTTCATGGTGATATTACATTCAGGATCTAATTCAGACATAAAGAAAAATAGCATATTTTTTCTAGAGAATTATGCATGATAATCTTGCTACAATGTATAACAAAAGAACATTCCAGGAGCTAAACTATCCAGAATAATGATAAGATGGGAGGTGAGAATAAAATTAAAAGTATTTTGCATATCTCTGGTTTTAAGAGAGTATTGCTTATCACTTCTTATGATCTGCTGGCATAAGGATATAACTCTTAATTATTTAAATTTGCAAGAATAAAACATGACCTAATATAGCCTATTTCTCTATTTCTTATTTAATGATGAGGTATATTGACTTCCAATTATTTCTTCCTATAACTTGTAAAATTATAATATTGAAATTAACACTGCTATTGCAATTTTAACAGTATTTATACATTCTAGGAAGACCATCTATTTTATAATATTTTAACAGATTGGACTTTAAAATCTATTTTGAAGATGTTCCTATAATGTTAGGATCCATGAGGAATAAGCACATTTTAGTTTTCAAATGCTATTTGGAGGTCTATAGTTTCAATTTCCTTTCCTCCAAGTAATTTTACCTAATAGAATAGATAAATTTAAGAATGTGGTTTATTAACAAAAAATATGTAAGGATCAGCTATTTTTTCCTGGAGGTTAATATTAAGTGAATCTCTAGTTCAACCACAACAAAAATTTACCCAGAATGGATTATTATAGAGAAGGGAACTACAAAGATTGAGAATTCCAGTGGTCAACTGCTTTTGACAAAGAAACAAAAGCAATTTAACTAAGAAAGGGTAGTTTTTTCAACAAATGAAGCTGGACATCCATATGCAAAAAACATCTAAACACAGATTCTACCACTTTCACAAAATTAACTCAAAATGGATCACAGACATAAATGTAAAATACAGAGCTATAAAAGTCCTGGAAGATAACATAGCTGAAAATCTAGCTAACATTGGGTTTGGTGATAACTTCTGAGGTACAACATTAAGCATGATGTAGGAAAGAAAAAATTAATAAGTTAATTTTTTTAAAAATTAAACACTTCTCCATTGTGAAAGACACTTTTAAGGAACTGAAAAGACAAGCTACAGATTGGGAGAAAATATTTCCAAAATGCATATCTGATATAGGACTGGTATCCAAAATATGCAAAGCACTTAATAATGTACAAAATATACCAAAATAATCCCACTTAGACAATAAGAAAACAGAGAACTCAATTAAAAAATAGACAAAAGATCTAGACATTTCGCCCAAAAAGATCTACGCATGGTAAATAACCATATGAATAGATATTCAACGACATGTATCACTAATGGGAATGAGAAATTAAAACCACAATAAGATACACTACACACATATTAGAGTGGCTAAAATTCAAAACACTGACAACATCAAATCTTGGTGAGGGTGTGGAGCAACAGGAAATTTCATCCACTGCTGTTGGAAATCAAATTGTGCTGCCACTTTGGAAGACACGTGGACAGTTTCTTACAAAACCAAACAAACTCTTAATTATATGATTTAGCAGTTGTGTTGCTTGGTATTTACTTTACCCAAATGAACAAAAAATTTACGTCCTCACAAAAGCCTGCACACAAATGTTTATGGCAGATTTATTCATGACTTCTAAAACTTGGAAGCAACCAAGATGAATTTCAATAAAAGAATAGATAACCAAACTGCAGTCTATTAGAAAATTGAATATTATTCAGTATAACAAGAAATGAGCTATCAATCCATGAAAAGATATAGAGGAATCTTAAATACATTTTGCTAAATGAAAAGCCATTCTGGAAAGGCTACATTTCCAACTATATAATATTCTAGAAAAGGCAAAACTATGGATTCAGTAAACAGTATCAGTGGTTCAGGGTAGGAGAAGGTTTGAGAGAGGGGAGAAAGAGCTGGATCACAGGGGATATTTAGGGCATTGAATCTACACTGTATGAGACTGTAATGATGGATACATGTCGTTATATATTTGTCAAAACTGGCAGATAATGTAACACAGAGTGAGCCCTAATGTGAATTATGGGCATTAGTTAATAATAATACGTCAATATTGGCTCATCTATTTCAACAAATGTAGTACAGTAATGCAAGATGTTAATTATAGGGCAATGGAGCCAGTGAGAATGTGCCTGGGAACTCTCTGTACTTTCTGCTCAATTTTTCTACTCTGCATATCTAAATTTTCTCTAAAGAAATAAATCTATTAATTTTTAAAACGGACAGGAGAATTGAACATACATTTCTCCAAAAAGAAATAAACCAAAGGCCAATAAGCACGTGAAAAATTCTCATCATTAGTCTTTATGGACACTTTAAAACCACAATGAGATAGCAATTCGCGCTCACTAGGATAGCTACTATACAAAAAACAAAAACAAAACAAAGTACTGGAGAGGATATGGAGAAATTGAAGCCTGCATACTGGTGTCGGTGGCAATGTAAAATGGTATAGTCTCTGTGGAAAACACTTCGGCAATTTCTCACAAAGTAAACATAAAATTACCATATGACCCAGCAATTCTATTCCTAAGTATATACCAAAGAGAACAGAAAACATATTTTCACACAATAACTTGTACATTAATGTTCATGGCAGCATTGTTCTTAATAGACAATAAATGGAAACAACTAAAATGTCTATTAACTGATGAATGATAAACAAATAAGGTATATCAATACAATGGAATAGTATTCAACCATAAAAAGGAACGAAGTAGTAATACATGCTACCATGTGCAGGCATCTTGAAAATGTTATGCTAAATGAAGGAAGACAAACACAGAAGGTCTAATATTATATGATGCCATTCATAAATACCCTGAACAGGAAAATCTATAGAACAAGAAGAGGATTAGTAGTTAATCAGATTTCGGGAGTGTGGGAGACTAGAGAGAGGTGATACCTAAAGTATATGGATTTCTTTTTGAGGTGATGAAACAGGGGTGTAAGAGACTGTGTTGATGATTGCTCATATTTCTGACTATACTATAAATCACTGAATCCACTTTGAATGGGTAAATTGTATGCTATGTGAATTCCCTCCATAAAGCTGTTAAAAATACTGTTGGAACAATTATTAGACATGCAAAGAAGCAACATAATTAGAATCATAAACAGTAGAGAAATCAGTCCATAGAAACAGTATTAAAATAAGAAAGAAAATATTTCTAAAAATCAGAATTAATCATATTATTATCTTCCTTAAAACTCTTCAGTGAGCTCATTGTTTTTCTATGAAAACCAAATATTTTGAATTGCTTATATCACCCCATTAGTTTTCTTTCTCTCAATACTGGTTTAATGCAAATGTTTAGAGGTCTTCTTCTCGGGCAAAGATCTCCCCTTTTCCCCAAAGCTTTGTCAGAACTCTTGTATGCCCTCCCATAGTATTCATGAAGGGCAGTCATCACACTGCATTGTAAGTCCCTAACTAAAATGTCTTTTCACTTAAAATTAAGCTCCTAAAAATAAAAAATATGCTTGGTTTTTATTTTATGTATTTAGTAAAGGTCTGGAGATAACAGAATCTCAATAAAAAATATTTATTGACCAAAGTCCTGGTCCCCCAAGTTTTTAGTATATGCTAATCTTACTTTTCCATCATTTATGTCAAACTTTTGAATCTCAAATACAATGTTAAAAATACAGAACTAAGAAAGCTTATTAGGCAAATCTCTGTTCTTTTTTTTTTTCTAGTTTCTGGAACACCAGGCAGGACAGGAAACCAAGAGGCACACAGACCTGATAGGAAGGCAAAGTGAAATTCTGTGACTGGCAGCATCCTCACTATTTGGATGTGACATAGGAAATCATATGTATTCTGGCAGCCTGATGAGAGCACAGAATTCAACAATCCTGTCCATTCCATAGTCTTTACTATTTTTTTAAAGTGTATACTTGAATTTTTCTATACCACATTTATGACAGTTTCACCACTATATCACTGTGAACTCACATATAGTTGTGTCAAGTAAGAATGATACAAAGACCCCAGGTCTAAATTGATTTTGAGGAGAAAGTTGATACTAGAACATCAAGATGACAACTGAACTATCATTAATACAAACTCTGAGGTGATTAATGGAGAATAAAATGTTGCAGTGAAATGTGTCCTCTCGCCCCTGTTTCAAGGTGGTTTCATTCACTATGTGATGGTTTTGTGATCTGTCAACTTGGCTGAAATATATTCCCCAAAATCCTTTCCTAGTATTATGTCCAGTTAGAGTGGGTGACGGGGGATATTGTGAGAGCTGGAGAAAAACAGCGAGACAACCTTATACTGTATCCACACCTTCTCCGGGTTACTCAATCAGGCATTACTCTATATGCCGTTATGAAGTGATTTTGTGTTATTAAAATCTCGAATTAGTTGATATTAAGTTAACCAAAAGAGTGATCATCCTGCATAGACCTAACTTCATCTGTTGGAAGCACTTTCTGGGAAGCACTTTAAAAGATAGCTTAGCTTCCCTGACCAGAGACTCCAAACAGCGGCTGGGTCTGCAATTGCTCTCCCTTCTTCCTAGATCTCCCTTTCTGACATCTCTCTGTGCACTAAGCTTCAGCTCATGCTCACGATGTTTCATCCTGCCCACGACCTATCCTTCCTGACTGCCTGTCCTGTGGGCCTTGGAGTTTGTTCAGCTGGCCCCCACAACTGCACAAGCCAATTTTTCATAATAGACAAACAAACAAACATGTATTAATTTTCTTACTGGTTATGTGTCTCTGAATGAGTCTTGATTACATACTACTTCTAAAAAATTACAACTGAACACGGCCACTTTTATAATTGCTTATTAGCTTTAATATGTATTAGCAAACATGCCATCTATGCCTCTTAGCTGTATGATTCAGTTAGCCTCTGCAATATAGTAGACAGAAGTTTCCAGGCCAAAGTTTAATAGCTTCAGAAATTTATATGTGAGAGGAAGAAGGAACAGAGCTAAAAAGTGCCTTCATTTTAACTGGGTTGACTTGCCCTAAATAAGTGATCTGATATTGGAACTACCATATAAGGAGAATTAACCGCTAACCAAAGGTTTTAGAAATGTGAACCATTAAAGTTAATAATAGTGAAAATAATTAGAAAATAAACAGTCCCCATTAGATTGGCATTCCTTAAAACATAAACAAGGAAGAGAGTAGTTCCAAAGTGGTATTTTTTAAATTCATATTTAAAATCTTCCATCTATATGCTCCTTTGGTCTCAGGGATCTATAATTTGTGCATGTTAACTGGATTTTTAAAATATAATTTCCCCAAATTGAAAATTCAAAATTTCTTACTTAAGGTGGCAGAATTCTACTTATAAATACACACACAAAGCAGCAATTGAATTTTAAAATGTCAGGTTGAATAATTGAAATCTGGATAGATGATAATTAGCTTTAGAACAAGGAATGCTGTAATTAGATATATCTGAAAAACTGATAAGTACATTTCTCACTATATTTATAGTGGTATAAGGATCCTTAGCATAATGATTTGAAATGTTATTGTGACAATACTATAAAAGGGTTAAATAAGTTATTTTGTTTTTTTCTTAGTTTTTTAGGAGAAGCTAATGTTCTGAAGATAAATTAAGAGTTTAGCAGGACATCTTAGAGACATAGGTTTATAGCTTCTTCTAATTCTGAACTTGAAGAGAGCAAATGGGTTACGGACTGTGCATCAGTCTGTTTCCCAACAAGGAAAACAGAATCAATCGGGGATGGATATTGAAATATTTATTGCAAGGAACTGGCTAATCCAATTGTAGGGGCTGACTAGGAAAGTCTGAAATGCAAGGCAGGTCTTCAGGAAGAATAGGTGAGACTTTTGGGGCATGAACTCAAGCTACAGTATACAACAGAATCAATTCTTAGTCTTTCCATTGATTGAGTCAGGTACAGCTTAGTCTGAATATGGACTTTAATCTCATCTATAAAATACCTTCACAGCAGCACCTAGATCAGTGCCTGAATGCATAACTGGGAATGGTAGCTTAGCCAACTGTCATATAAAACTGGCCATTGCAAGTCCACCCTTTCCCAGCTTAGTATTAATACACATCTCCCAAACCATACCTAATATCCAAGTCGAGACTATAATGAAGTCATACTTCCACCTACATGGTACAATTATCCTGCATACTATTAAAAACATGCTAACATTTTACTTATAATAGGATTAAAGTATTTTGATGATGTTCATGCCTCTTCTCCTATGATATCCTGTAACTTAAATATTCTAATATGAAGTTAACTATTATTAATATATATTAGATGATAACTGAATAAGAAAGGGAAAAACAAAAATAATATATATATACTTTGAATACATTTGTCTATGCATATGAATATGTACATATTCGAATCAAAATAAAGAAGAAATAGAGCTATTACAGACCTCATTTCTGCTATTGATCACATGGTTGTAGCTGGTATTTATAAGTAACTTCTTTCAATACCCATTCCATTAAACCTTTGTTGCCAGCAAGCATCTAAAATGGTTATGGTTCTTTGGTGGAATGACCCCAAATCTTTATTCTAGGCCATTAGCAGTCCTGCCTGAATTGGTTGTAGTTTTCCACTGAATTTAATCAGATGACATGGTTCTACTAAGGAATGTTCTATGGAATCTTCTGAATTCCAGACATAGTCTTCCTTACCTCTATTGTATAGTTGTAACTCAATTTTCTCTTGGTAATTAAGATCAAATTACCTCAATCATAATAGTAACCCTTTTCTTTGCCTATTGATTCAGACATGAGGAGTGACACGGATAGGTGGTCACCTCAACTGACAGTCCAGTGAAATCACTGTTTTGTCATCTAGTGAAGGTATTCCTCTCTTTGGAACTAAGACATCTAGACTCACAATGCCTAAGGATGCACAGATGGGATCAAACAATTTGCTACTGATCACAGGTAGTAACAGTAAGTAGAACCACTCCCATTTCCACTCATTCAAATATTTCTCAACCTATGGAAACTTGCTATGGGAGAAAGAACACCATATATTAGACACTGAGTTAGAACATATACCACATTCTGGATGACATTTCCCTAGTACTGTAAGGTATTGTACCCTAGCTGCCACTGGAACTGAATCTTCAAAAGGCCATATCACCAATCTCTCAGGCCAGCTATGTCATGATGTTGGGACAAATGGAAGACCTGTGCATCCCATGAGCATAAGATCATTGCCACATCATTCATTTTTAAGTGACTTTCTTGTTCAGAAACAATGCTATATAGAATAACATGATGATGGATAATGAATTCTGTAAGTTAATGGGTGGTAGTTTTGATATAAGCATTGTATATAGGGAATGCATATTCATATCTAGCTTAAGTGTATATTGTAATAAGAACAAAGTGTTGCCTCTTCCATGATGAAATGTAATCAATATGCTATCACATAGCTGGTTGACAACCCTTAGGAATGGCGTCATACTGGGAACCCAGGGTAGGTCTCTGCTTCTACCAGGTTTGACACATAGTAGTGGCTATATTTATGTTGGCCTTGCCAACTAGAAGCCCATGATACTGAGGGCCATGCAAAACATCCATCCCTGCCATCTTGGCCATTTTTATCACGAGTCCATTAGTCAATGAAAGGCATGACTAGGGGGAAAGGGTAACTGGTATCCACAGAATAGGTCATCCTTTGGTGAGCATTCACATGGGACACAAATATATCCATATTTGTATCCTTTCACAGAGAACTATATACAGAATTCCTTAAGGGAACAGTGGAAGAAAATGAACAGTATACATTTTTTGGCAGTGTAGCAAGGTCCCTCCTTCATTCAAGAGTTTCTGGGTATGTAAACTGTTAATGTATGAGTGTTGACAATGGGGCCATGACTATTTTGGTGTTCTTAGTTGGACTTATGTTAACTAGACCTAGAACTCTTCTACTTTCACAGATCAAGTAAGAATTTAGTAGACTGCCCATCTCTAATTTGTCTAGGAACATCACAATTAGAAAACTGGCCATTGTCATAGATGTTTGTGGGTCAGATTATTTTGAATCTGTTATTCATTATAGTAATCATGCCAGCCTAGTGTTTGGCAACTAAGTGCTATCATTTATATCCTGCCATTCAGGATCATTTTATTCCCATTGCATTTAGAGAATATTTCTGACCTAAAGAGAAAAGTGAACAGAGAACTCTTTAATTCAATGATGCTAGGACTCGCCTCACACATTTATTCTTTACGTAATTTGGTAGCCATCAATTTATCAAAAGTTTGTTATCCCCTATTTATTTTTTCATCCTTCCTTTCCCCAAAAAAAATGCTTTCAACATATTTCAGTGAGTCAGGGTCATTCTAGCAAATTTTACTTATAACACCAACTATGATAGTGGTCCCCAAGATCATTCTCAGAGTCAATGATTTTCTAGTGAAACACACAAGACTTAAAACTTCTTACACTCATGGCTTACTAAAGTAAAAGAATACTGGATAAAATCAGCAAAGGGTAAAAGGTGGATTGAGATCTAAAGGAAACCAGGCATTCACTTCCTTTGGTCCTCTCCCAGTGGAGTCACAGAAGACATGATTAATTCATCCAACAACAGTGTGTAACAATATATACAAAGTGTTGCTGACCAGGGAAGATCAGGAGAGCTTAGGTATCCAGGGCTTTTATTGAAGGTCAGTTACATAGACATACATGCACCTGCATAATTGACCTCAGTTACTCAAGTTTCAAATTGCCAGAGGAAAAGATGATAATTATCATAAATCATACTGTTAGCGTAAATTATCTCAACAAACTGGTACAAGCATGGCTCAAAGACTGAAGCCTGCAAAAACATTCCACAGGCTGAGTTCCCAAGAGCCTGCCAAGGCGCAATCTTGAAAACATGTTTTTCTTGGGAATGCACAAGATTTGAGCAGCCCAGGGATGCTGAGTTAAAGCTTTTCTGTACAACATATGAATTTTCTTAAAGTCACTATTTGCAACACTATCAAAGGATGCCCAACATCTATAAATAATTCTAACAAAATATTTATAAGACTTCTACAAAAGAAACTACAAAATATTAGTGACTTTACTCATTAATTTATTTCTCCCCCAGGTTTGACAAGTTGACTTATAACATTGCGTAAGTTTAAGGCATAAAATGAGATGATTTTATATATATATAGCAAATGATCTACCAAAATAAGGTCAGTTAAAATATTCATCAATTTACCTAGTTACTATTTTTGTGTGTGTGGTGAAAACATTTAAGAAATACTCTCTTAGTCCGGCTGGTGTGGCTCAGTGGTTGAGTGTCAACCCATGTACCAAGGGGTCGCCAGTTCGATTCCCAGTCAGGACACATGCCCAGGTTGTGGGCCTGATCCCCATTGGGGGACATGCAGGAGACGGCCAATCAATGTTCTCTCTCATAGATATTTCTATCTCTCTCTCCCTCTCACTTCCTCTCTCTCTAAACTCAATAAAGGAAAAAAAAATTTTTTTAAAGAAATACACTTTTAGCATCCTTTAAATATATAATTCAGTATTGTTCACTATAGTCACTATGCTGTACATTAAATGCCCAGAATTTATTCCTCTTATAACTGAAAGTTTATAACCTTTGACCAACATCTCCATTTCCCCAGAGCCCCTCAGCCCCTGACAATCATCACGCTATTCTCCGTTTCTATGACTTCAGCTATATCAGACTCTACATGTAGGTGAGATCATAGAGTATTTGTATTTCTCTGTCTGATTTATTTCACTTAGCATATAATACCTTTAAGGTTCATCCATGGAGACATTGATAGAGTGACTTCTGGTATGCTAATAATGTTCTAGATCTTGATTTAGGTGATAGTTACACAGGTGAATACATTTTGTAAAATTCATAGAGATAAATGCATAATATGTGTGCATTTTACTGGATGTAGCATATGCTTCAATAGGAAAAATTAAATGAACAATACAAAATCAAGCCCCAATTCATGTACAGTTTGGTCAACTTCATAAAAATGTGTGGCTCAGAGAAGATTGCATTAAGCCTGTAGAAATCTTATTTAATAAGTTAAACAGTTATATTATTTATAAATAAAAACAAATATTAAATATGTAAAATGCATATGATGGCAATGTATGATGCCCAACATTTAACTAAGAAAATATTTTTAAAATTTTATGTCTCATAATTTTAAGATCAGCATATTTATATTCAGAAAGATTGATTCTTGGACTAACTTTTTATACCCAAGATACAAATCCAGGGGGAAAATTAGAGAAGAACTAAAAACATGGTGACATAGTACAGCTATTGTTTGACTATTTATATTTCATTTTATTATAATTTAAAAACATACAACATAATTTGTTCTCAAAACATGAAAATAAAATGCTGAATTTTATAAATAAATATAAATAAAACATTATAACCATGCTAGATTATCTCTTGTGAACTTGTCACTACCATAAATCTTGGTAAGGAGAAGAATTACTATTACTACAGTCTTTTTTCCTATATGACTCTGGGTTAGAATTTGCCAATGAAAGTAATTTGTGAATTAAATCACTCACATGATTTCACTTATATGAGTGTCATAAAACTGAAACTCATACACGCAGACAGAGAGTATGGTGGTTACCAGAGGGAAGGAAGGTGGGAGGTGATAAAGGAGACCAAATGTATGGTGACAACATATAGATGAAGAATCATAGAAATGTACACTTGAAACCTACTTATATAATCTAATGAACTAATGTCACCCTAATGAATGTAATTTTAAAAGAGAAAAGAGATGAGATAAAGAGAAAGTAATTTGTGTGTGATATGGAAGGCAGAAGTGAAGCAGAAGCCGTTCTTTTCAGAGATTAGCCATGGTGCCTCAATCAGAGTGAATTTGCAGATGACTTTACAAGCTCACACTGTCACTCTGTGGCAGACTTTGCAGAACTCTCTATTAGCTCCCTCTTCATATTCCCACCTTTTAAATAAACCCACTCCATTAGGGGACTTCCCTTTGAACACCAGCTTTTCTCCCTACTTCAGTGCTTCAGGCTGCAGTTGTTATTGTTTCAGTGGTCATCCAGCTGTGGCATTCCAGATGTTCATCCTAGTTCTTCCTGCTTTTGTGCAAGCTCTAATTCCTTTTATTAAACCCTTCACTCCTCTAAAATTTTAGTGGCTGAGTTTTACTGACTAGAGAAGCCACTTTTATATTTCCAACTTTGAAGTTTTCCAAACTTATTGGCTCACTCACAGACTTTTTTATTAAAGACGTAACTTGACAAATTACTTAAATACTTCAAAGTAATTTAAAGAAATCTAATTCATAATAACAAGCAGAAAACATGAATGTTAGACAAGAAAGAATATTCTCTATATTCTATATGCCAATTTTAGATTTCATTAATGAATACACAATTAATAATGCAACAAACTTTTTAATTTTAAAGGTGGGTTTGCTTCTTTTATCACTCTAAAAGCCTTTGTACACTGCACCACACAGTGAAAAAAATGGAATTATTTTCTACAATAAATAGTTTTTTTTAATTCTTGAATTTTATGAAGGTTATAGGAAGTCACTTTTTCAATTTTGTCTATACTCTCAAAGGACTGCCCAGTTCTTTCCTCTTCTATTCTTTTTCTGGATCAAGCATCCCTAATGCTGCCATTTTTATGAACCCATTTCCTTTTACTATAGACCTTGCTCTGCCCTGCAGCTCCATACTCAGGCCCCACATACATTGCACTAATTGGGACATTTAAATGCCAAAATGATGTGCTTGCTACAAAGAAACTATATCACTGAGGACAAAGGGATTGTCTGGACAATGGAATTACACTGATCCACTACACATTTTGGTTTTTATCAAAGCCCCTTGTACTAATGGTGTTCATTCATAAGAGGACTAAGTGTGATTAGGTATGTAATCTCCAGCCTGGAAAATGAGAACAAATTTATAAAACTATTCTCCCTGGAGCATAAACTTAAAGTCAATTTTCTCCAGCACTGCCCTGCAGCCCAATGAACAAAGTCTCAGGGCTGGTAAATATGTTAATGAATGTATTGTTTTTACACCCAAATATTGAGATTATCATGGGCTGAAACATTAATTTCATCTCTTTTGTCCTAAACTTTTTGGACCAGATGACAGTCCTTTCCAGCTCAAAAATTTCCTATTCCTCATGGGTTCTCATCATTGCATTATCATGTTACTTGGTAATCTTCATTTATATAACAGTGATGTCTTGGGAGTAAAATTTGTGTGAACAGACTGTAGAATGACATTACTCAAGATCAGTTTTTAATTATCTGTAGAATTTTCTGTCACAAATCTTGCTCTTAGTTACCAGCTTTCTTTGCTTAAATCATTTATAGACCACAGAAAGCAGAAACAAAATATTTGAACCAAACAGCTAACCCTATCCACTGAAAGGGAAGAAAAGCCATCCTAAAAATAAAAATAACAGGTAAAGAAGCAGATGTAGCAAATTCTGTTAAGACATGTGATTTGTATCAGTCTGGGTACCAATACTGTCTATCTCCAGCACAGAAGAAGAGAAGAGATGACAGAACAGTAAATTAGATCGGAGAACCCAGACGGTTGTTGGCTCCACCTCAGGGCTTTATTTTCTATTTTGAGGTACCATAAATTCCCAACACACTAGACACATATATCATTAAAATCATATATAGTAATAAATTCCAAAGCCATATAGAATGATTTTGGATTTTCTAAACCACTGGTTCCCGCCACAAACACAGATAATCAAAATTGATTGTTTTAATTTCTTAAGGAGGCAGTTTCTATATTTTGTTTCCATAGAAGATATTCCATTAGGGCACCATTATCTGAAAACTGGCTTACCATGTTACAAAGGCATGTTGAGGTCTACAATTATTCACTTAAGTCAATTTGGAGGTTCTGTGGCATCATCGAAGGCTACGAAAGTGGAGAAATTCTATTATTTAATCCTAGATATCTTTGAACTGTGTTTAGACATTGCAAATGGAAAGTGATAAGGGAGGTAAGAAAAAAATGAAGATATATGTTTTAAAGATTCTTTTGAAGAATATGTCCAAAGGATCAGGAGTGGAAGGACAGGGATGAAAGAGTAAAAAACTTTCACAATTTTGGTATTCATCTTTTAAAAATCAAAATTAGATAATAACTAGATTTATATTGAAAAAAAGTAGGTTACTCTGTGATTCCTTATCTAGATTTTTAGAAAAGTAGATGATCACATCTACTTCTGTCAAAAAACTTTAGAAGTCAATGGACAAAAATTAAATTATGATGAAACAAAATATAAGTTTTAAGAAAAGAAGGACCTGTGTTAGACCTTCTATACTTTGAAGTAAGTTATGGTGGATTAATATGATCTCTGAGTGTAAAAGAAATGATAGACAGCAACTATTTCCTATAATTTTTATTTATTTCTTCTTAAAAGATTGCTAACATTCAAGTGAGTGGCATGTGAAAATAATATTTTAAATCAAAACTGTAAATCATATTAACATAGCTCTATTACAATAGAAACACAGGAAAAGTGATTGTGGCATTTATTTTTAATATTCATTGTAACGTAAATTTTAGGCTGTTTGCAGAGATTCATTTTTGAATGTAAGAAACCCTGATATTACCAAGGTGGAGCTTTTAACAAGATGTTCAGAGTAAAAAAGTTCTTCTAATCTGTTTAGTAGTTCACGATATTGAAAATGATTCAGAAAGTAACACAGAAGATGAACTAAGTTCTGATGAAAATGAAGTTGTTCTAAAAGAGGTTATACAAGAAGAATGCTTAAGAGAACAACTTGAAGATCAGGAGAAAGAAGCTACAAAGGCAAATATTGAAAGCACTGAAGCAACCTCAAATCATATAACAGAACCTAAGGAGAGAGAAGTTAAAAGACCAGTTGTAAAGCTTGACATGTCCACCTGCTCTACAACCATGGCTCTAACAGACTCTTCTTAGAAGAAAAAACCACAGCATAAGGTAAGTGAGAAACATGACTGTCAGTGACCAGATATCTATGGAAAGAGTAGCGATCTCCATTAAATTCTGTCCAGTGTACCTTAATTAGGCAGAAAAGAATATTAAAATGGTTCTAGTCTTCTCCTAAGCTTGGTAACATTTATATGATAAGATAAATGATTAACAGATTAAGTCATAAAACTCAATTGAGGACACATAGATAATAGAAACAGACTTAGATTAGTCACAAGCCCAAGGAGAACATAAAATGGAAACCATGTAAGAGAAGTGAAAGCTAATTAGTTATATCTATTACTTAATAGATTCTAGCACTTTTGTATTTTGTCTAGTAAATACCCTTGAAAATTCTATGTAGAGAAGCCTTATGCAGGTAGGATGTGAAAGAAGGTGAGCCAAGGTAGAATAAAGTAAAAAAAAATCCACACAAATTCAGATTGTCTAGCTTTGAATTGAAAACCATGTGAAAAAATAATGGCTAAAAACTTCCCTAATTTGAGAAATGAAAGACACATCCAGATCTAGAAAGCCCAGAGAGTTCCAAATAAGATGAACCTACAGAGACCACATCAAGACACATTGTAATTATAATGGTAAAAAATAAGGATAATCTTAAAAGCAGCAAGAGAAAAACAACTTATTACATACAAGGGAAATCCCATAAGGATAGCAGATATTTAGCAGAAACTTAACAGACCAGAAAGGAGAGACATGACATTTTCCAAGTGCTGAATATAAATAATTTCCAACCAAGAATTCCCAACCAAGTAAGGTTATTATTATTCATAATTGAAAGAGTGATTAAGAGATATCCAGATAAGAAAAGGGCTCCTGGTGGGGCCTTGTGTTTTGTTCAAAGGACATTCCATACTTCTGGTCAAGATGGCACTGTAGGTAAACGCGGTATCGCATCCTCCCACAACCACATCAAAGTTACAACTAAACTACAGAACAACCATCATTCAGAACTGCCTGAAATCGAGCTGAATGGAAGTCCTACAACTACGGAATTAAAGAAGAAGCCGCATCGAGACTGGTAGGAGGGGCAGAGGCGCAACTGGCTGGTCCCACACCCACGTGTGGTGAATAAAAATCAGGAGGACACCTGGGCTGGGAAGGTCCTCCTTGAGGAGTGAGGGGTCCCCGTCCCACACCACGAGCCCAGCTCAGGGTTCCAGTGCCAGGAAGAGAAGTTCTCATAACTTCTGGCTGGAAAAACCAGTGGGAAATGAAGCAGAGGGAGGCTGAGGCGGCTGGAGCCCTAGGCAGCTCCTCTTAAAGGGCCCGTGCACGGACTTACCCAGACTTGCTCCCTCTAAGCTTGGAGGGGAGGCAGCTTGAGGGGCACCAGAGAACAGGGAAGAACTGAGCTGTTTGGCCTCAGGACGAGGGCTGGAGAGGCGGCTTTCTCCTGGACAGAGGTGTTAGCGGAGGCTGATGTTCCTTTGGTGACCCCTTCCCTGGGGTGGCAGATGCCACCATATCTGGGACTCCAGCAACCTGTCACACTGTTTGCCCCACCCTGGTGATTCCCTGAGGCCTTGCCCCACCCAACTTTCAGGCCCATCCAAGTTGTTTCCAAAGGCTTTACCATAGGATTGGCCTGTCTTGCATCCTGCTTCAGAGTTTCCTAAAATCTCTCAAACAAGCAGCATCTGGTCTTAGCAAGCCCCATACTTCTCCTTAAGTGGCCCCAGGCCTGGCACTAGAAGCAGCCAGCCTTGGTTCACAATTTGGCTTTTCCTGGGTACCTCCAAGCATAGCACAAGAAGTAGTCATTGGCAGATCACTTTGCAGCTTAAGCCTGGTGGCTCCAAATAGAACACAGGCAGTGTCTGACCTTGCCCCAGAGCCAGCACACCCAGTGGACAGCTTCAGACCACATCAAAACACCACCACCCACCCACCTCCACAAGTGACTCACTCAAGGAGTGGACTCAGTGGGTACCAGAGCCCTGATGAATTAAATCTTGCTCTGTGTGGTGGGCCCCTACACAGCTGATCCTCCAAGGCAGTCAGAGGCCGGAGGTCAGTGGGCACAGCCAGGCCTTGCAACTGATCAGCCTGAGTAAATCCCTCCCATTGATGTGCCAACAGCAATCAAGACTCAATTACAACAAAAGGGTGTACAGTCCATACTAGGGGTGCACCTCAAGGGCCCAGCTGGGGTGATCAGGGAGGCTGTGCCACTGGATCCTACAGGACACCTACAACAATAGGCCACCCTATGAAGCCTACGAGACATAGCAACTCTACCTAATACATAGAAACAATCACAGGGAAGCAGCTAAAATGAGGGGACAAAGAAACATGTTCCAAATGAAAGAAAAGAACAAAACTCCAGGAAAAGAATTAAACAAAATGGAGATAAGCAATCAATCAGATGCAGAGTTCAGAAAACAGGTTATAAGGTTGCTCAAGGAACTTGGTGAGACATTCAAGGGACTTAGTGAGAACATCAACAACATAAAAAAGGACCAGTCAGAAACAAAAGATGCACTAACTAAAATAAAGAATAATTTACAGGGAATCAACAGTAGATAGAGTAGGTAAAGCCAAAAAGCAAACCATTGATTTGGAATATAAGGAAGTAAAAAAACACCCAATCAGAACAGCAAAAAGAAAAAAGAATCCAAAAAAATGAGGATAGTGTAAGGAGCCTCTGGAACAACTTCAAGCATGCCAACATTCGCATCCTAGGGGTGCCAGAAGGAGAAGAGAGAGAACAAGAAATTGAAAACCTATTTGAAACAATGATGACAGAAGACTTCCTTAACTTGGTGAAGGAAACAGACATACAAGTCCAGGAAGCACAGAGAGTCCCAAACAAGTTGAACCCAAAGAGGACCACACCAAGACACATCATGATCAAAATGCCAAAGATCAAATACAAAGAGAGAATCTTAAAAGCAGCAAGAGAAAAGCAGTCTGTAACCTACAAAGGAGCTCCCCTAAGACTGTCAGCTGATTTCTCAAAAGAAACTTTGCAGACCAGAAAGGAGTGGCAAGAGATATTCAAGGTGATGAAAAGCAACGACCTACAACCAAGACTACTCTATCCTGCAAAGCTATCATTTAGAATCGATGGCCCTGGCCAGTTTGGCTCAGCAGTTAGAACGTCGGCCTGCGGTCCTGAGAGGCCCGGGTTCGGTTCCCACTAATGGCACATACCGCGGTTGCAGTTTGGCCCCAGCCCTGGTTGGGTCGTGTGGGAGGCAGCTACTTGATGTGTCCCTTTCATGTCGATGTTTCTCTCTCTCTCTCTCTCTCTCTCTTCCTCCCCCCCCTACTCTATCTGAACAAAAATGGAAAAATGTCCTCGGGTGAGGATAAAAAATAAATAAATAAATAAATAAATAAATAAATAAATAAAAAGATATCATTCATTACTATTCCATTAAAAAAAAAATAGAATCAATGGACATATCAAGAGTTTCCCAGACAAGAAAAAGCTAAAGGAGTTCATCACCACCAAACCACTATTATATGAAATGTTGAAGGGTCTTCTTGAAGGAGAAGAACAAAAATATGAACAAAAAAAAATGGCAATTAATACATATCTATCAACAATTGAATCTACAAATAGAAACAAATACAGGAAGGCAGAAGGCAGCCAAAATGAGGAGACAAAGACAGATGTCCCAAATGAAAGAAACAGGATAAAACTCCAGAAAAATAACTAAATGAAAGGGAGACAAGCAATCAACATGATATAGAATTCAAAACAAGGTTTAAAAGGATGCTCAATGAACTTAGGGGAAGAATAGATGATATCAGGGAGAACTTCAACAAAGAACTGGAAGACAAAAAATAAGATAGAAAACATAATAAAGAACCAGACACACAACACAATACACAGATGATGTATGATATAATTGTATACCTGAAAACTACATAATTTTATTAACCAATGTCACCCTAATAAATTCCATTAAAATAGTCAACTACAATAACAAAAGAACCACACAGAAATGAAAAATGCATTAGAAGAAATCAACAGAAAGTTAGATAAAGCAGAGGATTGAATTAGTGATTTAAAAGACAAGATAGCATAACACCCAATAGGAACTGCAAAAGAATTTTTTAAAAAATGAAGATAGCTTAAGGGACTTCTGGGACAATACCTAACCTAACAACTCTTGCATCATAGGGATACCAGAAGGAGAAGAGAAAGAGCAAGGGACTGAAAATCTAGTTGAAGAAATAATGACTGAAAACTTCCCTAACCTGGCAAAGGTAATAGACACCTAAGTCCAGAAAGTATAGAGTCCCAAACAAGATGAACCCAAAGAGGCCCACACCACACATCATAATTAAAATGCTAAAGATTAAGACAAATAATTTTAAAAGCAGCAAGAGAAAAGCAGTTAGTTACCTTCAAGGGAGCTTCCATAAGACTGTCAGCTGATTTCTCAGCAGGAACTTTGCAGACTAGAAAGGATTGACATGAAATATTCAGAGTGATGAAAAGCAAGGACCTACAACCAAGATTACTATTGTGATTTAGAATCGAAAGAAATAAGAGCTTTGCATACAAGAAAAAGCTGAAGAAATTTGTCACGACCAAGCTAGTATTACCACAAATGTTAAAGGGACTTCTTTGAAAAGAAGAAGGAAAAAAAAATTTTAAGTAAGAATAAGAAAATATCTCAAAGAAAATAATTCTCACTACAAAGGCAAACACATAATAAAAGTAGTGGATCAACTGGTTCTGTTGTTGCGTGGTGGGGGATTTTTGGCAGCAGCATGTCGGCTGATGCACCCACATGCACTAAGTCATGCCCCAGCAGTGTGCATTTGTTTACTGATGGTGATTGGTGAATGCACACATTTACTAGACATATTTGGTATATCTGTAAAATTACTGTAATATATATAGAAAATGTTTCTGTGAAATTAAACTTTTCATATATACTTAATATTAATTACACAAATGTGTCTACATAAGTAAAAACTGGTACACTAATTTGTCAATTTTTTTAACACATGTATTCGGAAAACCTACTTTATTATACAATGGACTTTCACCTTTAATGGACACCCCCTCACCTAAATCAGTCCATTATACTGAGATTTTACTGAGTTTTGGGAGCATGTTTTCTTGTAGTTGGGGAACAGACACTGTATTATTTCTCAGGGGTAAAGGATACAAAAGAGCATGAAAAAATGGAAACTTCTTCATTTGAAGCTGCATTTGCCACCATCATGGTTTAATAGTAGTAAGATATTGGATGAAGCCGGCTGACATGTTGGGGCAATAGAAAAGATGTATTGGTATCACAAAATTTATACTTAAATTTATTCCCTATGCATATCCACATAGCAAAAAAAAAAAAAAAATGAACATCAACTCTTACCTCTGATAATACACAAAAATTTACTCTAAATGAATCATTGATCTAGACATAAAAGCTAAAACTAAAAAATTTCTGGAAGAAAGTATCAGATAAATTCTTTGCCATCTAGTGTAAGAAAGATTTATTTAGAAGCAGGCAAAATATTTTAACAAACACTGCAGGAAAAGTAATGGATGGTCAATAAGAAAAGTCATGGATGGTCAATAAGCACATGGTAAGATGCTCAGCAAATAAGTAGATTAAAAATGATGGAATACCTATACAATGTGTACAACTCTACAATAAAAAGAAAGTGAACTGCTGTTACATGCAACAACATGGATGAATCCAAAAATAATAATAATATTCCTCTGTGAAATGAAAAAGACATAAAAAAGTATATATTACATGATTCCACCTATAAAAAATTCCAGAAAATTGAAACATATATGTGATAAGGGGCTGATCAGTGATTGTCTGCAGCCAGGGGCAGATGAAGGAATGGGCTACAAAGGTGCATAGGGAATATTTTTTGGCATGTTGGATGTGGTCTTTTTCTTAACTGTGGTAATAATTCCACAGGTGTATTATTGCTCAGAATTCATAGAATGATATGCTTTCAGTGGATTAATTGTACAAATTATAACACAAAAATTAAATAAAATAAAGATATAAAAGGATTTTGAACAAGGATGTGCATTTGCTACAATTTTAATTAGAAAAAATTAAAATATGGATAATTTTCAATATGAGTTTAAATTAATCCAGTTGCCTAAACCAATTCCACTAAAACCAGAACTTGTTTGTAATATTCAAGGAAGCATTGTCATAACTAAGTTTATCAGACTGCCAAAATATCTTGGCCCAAGAAATCAGACTATGTCTTTATGTTTTTAGAATTTGGTTTTGTAAATATTTAGTATAATTACATTGATCTTCCTTTTTAAAATTATTTACATTAACCATCTACTATTGTGTATTCCTTTTGTTATGAAGTGCATATCCAAATACCTGGTTTTTGGTTAATTCATATCTAAGCATTGTAATCTGGTGAATAATAACACAGAGTTGGGAAACAAATATACCTGGGTGCATATTTATTCTTTGTCATCTACTAGCTATTAATATTTTACCTCAGACAGGTTACTTACTCTCATTGTAAATGTGATACTAAGAATTCTTATTTTAGAGAGATGTTGTGAAGAATTATTGAGACATGTAAATAATGCTCAATTATTGTTCTTATTATTTTCAATTATTACCAACTACTGATCAATCTTGTTTAGCAATTTCATTTTACAGATGAGAAAACTGAGATCTAGAAAAGTTAATAGACTGATCCAAAGTCATAGATTGATAGTTTAAAGCCTGGTTTACAACTATTTATTCTAAATAGCAATTACTTTACTGTACATCATGTTGACAGACTTAAACTGAATTCACCATTCCGTTGATTTTTTTCTAAAACTAATGAACTAAGACATATAATTCATGGATAGTTTTCATTCATGTCAAATATACTCAACCCCATAATTTATAACAATGCCTTAATGTTTCTCCGCAGGCCAGAAATACTCACTCCACTATTGAGTCTTGTGCAGATAGATGTTCTGTACACTATAAAAATATGAGGTGAAAATCTCACCTACCCGTACCCTACACTCAGAAACCCTTCTTGCCCTGCAGTGAGAAAAGTGTTTTTCCAGGAAATAATTTGGGAAAATTCACAAGACTCATCTTGTTTGTTTTTCTTAAAGTATCACAGATTTATACTGCATTTTGTCCAATGTCTGAGAACAATTATTTCATATATTTTTGTTTGCCTTTAGATTTTGTTTCGCACAAGGAGAGAGGGTCAATCCAGTTCATTACTTTGCTGTGGACAGAGAGGGAAGTTACTGTTTTATTTTTTTCTCTGCTTATTTTTAAATAATTTTATTAGTTTGCAATTAGGTAATTTTAATTGGAAACTTTCTACCAGGTTCTAGTTAACTGCTATATTAAAACATTTGATAGGTTTTTCAAGTACAAGTATTTTATATACTAGGGTTTTATCATTTAGTCATGACCAAGGGGGTTTTATATACATTTCCTGTTATGCACGTGAATTCCTTCTGAGCTTGAACAACCAAGTCTAAATAGACTTGACTTTAGAAAACATCTAAGAGTATATGAGTTTAGTTTTTTATTGACTTGAGAAGTGTAGTTTAGATAAATAATTTTTAATGTTCTAAAGCTGGTTGATTGTATTCAGGAACAATTACATTTTGTGTTTTCAAGTTTCCCTTTGCTAACATGTGCCAGGCTCTGATATAGTAAATATATTTATAAAAAATTAACATCTGATCATCTTTTGTGACGATTATACAAAGGATTCCAAATTTCACAAGCTTCACTTTTCGTTTAAGTTTAAAATATGGGTATTTCGATTGTCTTAACTGAGAAATAAAAGTTTCAAAATAATACTACAACACTTAGAATAATTGATCATTATCAATATGTTTTGTTTTAAATCACATATTCATTTTCTGAAAATTATATATTTCCAACTTGCTGACAGCCTATTTTAAACACTAAATAAACAATTTTACTCTCTAACACATTTCTCTTATGTGCTTTCTTTTTGTAATATAGGGGAAAAGACAGCAGCTGCATTCTCCAGCTGTGACAAAGTGTTTCAAAAAATGAGACAAACAACATCAGTAATAAATAAAGCAATTTACTTCTTTACAAAAATGACTCTCTCTATGTAATATCAAAGGTGTAGCCAGTGGTAGAGCCTAGCAGCTGGTATGGCTAAAGTGAATACTTGCTGGAAAATTAGGTTGTCACTATATCCGCTTCATTATACTGACAAGGGCATACTAACATTTAAGAGCTTTCCTTTTGAATTCACTACTAAGAAACTATCTCACTTGGTCACTGATATCAGTTGAGTGACAGAATGCAGTTCATTGCTGCTACTGCAAAGCAATTAACTTTTACTTGCCATTGTAGGCAGACTCCAGAGTGTTCTTTAATGATAAATAGGAAGAAATGTACTAAATCCATAAGACTGGTACAAAAAAATAATTTTATTACATTTCTGAAGTTTACTATGTCTACAATGGCTATGGGTTGTGGAAATAGGGCATGTTCCAATATGATGATGTCAGGTAATTCATTTTACACACACACACACTTCCCCTGCTTATCAGTTATCACAAGTTAGACTACTATAACCGAATTCAAATTTCCCAAAGTGTTTTCACAACTAATGTTATTTTCTAGCCACCACTAAACCTAAAAGGATTTATGGTTAAACTGAGTTTTGTAATGTCATTGGTAACTGGAGAACCCACACACCTTCCCATAAGCTATGTATCAGCTCTCAACCAGCAATCATATTCTCACTCTAATATTTGGATATTAGTGATCTAGCCATCATCTATTCATGGATCCAAGTATGTGGCTTAAATTTACATACAACTAAGGAATAGTATTATGTTCACTTTTATTGAAATATGTATAGTTTATATCTGTATATCACCTTATAGTTTACATTTATACAATCAAGAGAAAAGCTGCTGAGCTGCCAGGTATCAAGGTGGGAAATTAGGACAATGAGCCAAACCAAAGTAACATCAAGGCTTGGAGGAAAGTCTCTTAGTAAGGAGTTTTCGGATGTTGTGGTCTCTGAACGGAGGTAACTGGGCAAGGAGTGCTGATATGTATGAGCCAGGCTAGCCCAGGGGCAGGGGGGCTGTATCCTTAACTGCCACTCCCTCCATACTTAAACTCTCAAAACTGAATATATTTATAAATAAGTGAAAGTCTGCATTTTAATATATTAGGAATATATAATCTAGAAGCAATTAACATAAATTTAAATTATCACTGTATTAATAAAGGAACTGTGGAAATACACAGAGACTATCCAAACGAGAATGAGCAAAAGCCTTTTATTTTGAGCTAGCACTTGTAAGTATAGTAATAACATCAATCCTGAAATAATCTTGCCATAATAATATATTCTGATGCTTTAAATGTCTGTGTGATAGATTAGAAAATACCAAAGTACTTATAACAATTGAATTGCTACATTTAGTGTTGCAATAGCAAATATTCACATGAATTCTTGAGGAACTGGCAAGTATATAGCATATTTGTTCTGTTCTGTTTTGTTTAAAATACATCATTTCATAGGTGAAGTTTTGCTGCAAATCTTGAAGGAGTCACTTTTAGTCCTTAAAGTGAATGTCATGAAGAATGGAACATTTTATAAAATATGTTTCTTATTAAATGTTGACACCTATTTCAGCCATTTTTATGATTATTTTAGGCTTTGCTTCTTTTAGTCTGGCCATCAGAGTTTTCACTGCAACTTTTGAACAAACTTATTACTAAGTCATGGAGCTGGAATCAACTAGCTCAGAGGGGTCATTATGAAATAGACCTAAGTGTATACACAGCAACAATGGGATTTGCAAAATGAAGCAAATAAGAATCTAACTCATTCTGTTAAGAAGATTCGATTTAAAATAGAAGAGATACTTTTACCTAGTATTTATTTGATTCATTTCTCAGAATAAAAACTTCCTGCTAGTTACTTTCTGAATAAAAAAAAATATTTTTTGTGATTCTGGTTACATATAAATATAAAGTTTTAATGCTTTAAAATATATGTAGATTTAAGAATTTAAGCTGAAGATACAGTGTACTTAAATATACTTTAATATTAATGTTGAAATGTGTTGTAATTCATCAATAAGTTTATTTTTGGTTTTAGTATGAATTCATAATTAGACTAACCATGGTTTGAACATGTTTATGTTTGCAAGCAAGAAAGTGAGCATTTTGCATAATTAAATTATAAATTTCACCTATTATACCTGGACTTTAGGTCTATATCTTTCAGAAGATCTCCAACATCCTTAATTGCATCCTGTATTATTTTTGCAAAATAGCTTCGTTTCATAGATTTATTGCACAATTATTTCAGAACAATATGAGAACACAGATATCACTTTCATTTTAAAAGCATATTTTTCTTTTCATTGTGTTTCATGGTTGTGTAGGGAACTGTTCTGTATTTTGTATATTTGAATATTGGATACTACATTAATTTATTTGAAGTTATTAAAGACTTATAGTAGTCCATAGTGAAGAAACTATTTCCACCTTTTTGGTAGATGTGGAGGATATACCACCAGATCTGCCATCAGGAAGGTTTACTGCCTATCATTGGAAAGGAAGATAAGAAGACAACTTGTAACTTCGTCAGAGCCTGCCTCAGCTGCACAGAGCTGGCCTTCCCCAACTTTATACCCTTTCCTGCAGGCAGCTACTGAGAGACATGAGGGGACAAGGGCCTGATTCTTTTGGCCCAGCAGGGTATCATCTGATGGTCAACACTCTTCTGAGAGCCACCTGCCAGGTTGGCCAAGGCTTTCCTTGAGTTTTCATTACAGATTGAGTATTGTTCTACTCAACTGGGATATTTTTAAAAATGCAAATTCTCAGCCAATCTCAGAACTACTGAATCAGATATTATGGGAGTGGGTAGCAGCAATTTCTAAATGATTCTGATGTTTGAGAACTGCTCTCTTCAATCATTCTTTCTCACCTTTTCCATTACTGAGATTAATCTCTAATAAATATTCTGTGGCCCAGTTCTTTCTCAGCACCTGCTTATTGGGATCCTGACCTGTGACAACTTCGGTATACTAGTCAGTACCTATGTGACTCAAGGCTCTTAATATCATCCTGAAAATAAATATGTGTGACATTTTTAAGAACTCGCAGTACTTTATATGTAGTCAGGTCTTTTGCAACCTAAAAGCATTATAACATTCCGTCAGGAAGCACTTACTTGAGTCTCTTACTTTCAAGCCTACTCCTCTACATTTCTCTCAGTGATGCTGGGGTTGGAAATCTGTAAACTTTATTTAGCCAACTCCTTACCAATGAGAGTTAATTTCTCCTAATGGTAACCACTGGTGGAAGATCAGAAGGCTGGAAGTTAGGAGAAGAGCTTCCAGCTCCCTGTTAATCTCCTTGTCAATCTCACTCTGTTTAGAACAGGCAAGTTCAGAACCCAGATCCTTTTGAAACACCCTGTTCCCTCTGGGTTATGAATAACAGCCCAAAAACAAGCACCCAGGAGTTAGAGTTTCAGAAGCATCAGGTTGCATCCACCTGTCCTCTATACTCTGAGCAAGATCAAATCACAGCCCCTCATCAGAGGTCTGAGCATCAGCTATAGGATGTCTCCTCCACTAGGTTCAGGTAATGTCAACTCTTCCCTTTGGTTTCCCTGCTCAAAGGGTAGTAGGAGCTTTATGCTGGTTTGATTCTCTCTCTCTTCTCTCTCTCTCTCTCTCTCTCTCTCTCTCTCTCTCTCTCTCTCTCTCTCTGTGTGTGTGTGTGTGTGTGTGTTTGTGTTGGGGAAGGGCATATGAGTATGAAGTTTAGAGAACTAAGAAAAATATCACACTGTAGAACTGGCTTATTCTTGTCGTTGTGTCTTCAAAGAAGTAGGGAGATAATCTGACTGAGAATCAGAAAAATTGGCGGGTCATGCAGACCATTGTGAGAACTTTGGCTTTTGCCTTTAGTGATGACATTAAGAGCCATTGAATGATTTTGAACAATAAAATGAGATGATTTAAATAAAATGTTAAATGCTCACTCTGGTTTTTTAGTAGAGAATGGACATCAGAAATGCAAGGAAAGTTCAGTTAGGAATCTATCATAATGATCTAGCTGAGAAATGGTGGTGATACTGGTTAGTGGTAGTGGCTATAGTAAGATATGACAAGCAAAATTATAAAGCCCAAGAAGATAAAGCTAAGGTGATTTTATGAAATGGGAAGGATTTCTTATATAGGGCGTAAAAAACACAAACTCTAAGGTAAATTTTTGATAACTTTTACTCCCAAATACAATGACAAATACATGTTTATTTAGCTACTATAACTTTGGTCTAAATAATTTCCAATATAAATTCATCAAAAAGCATTAAGTAATTAATAATTAAATTATAAAAATTACTATTGGGACTATAAAACATAAATAAGACAACCCTATTTTCAAGAAGTTGGCATGTGCATTAATAATATATTATGTGCATTAATAATTATAATTCCAAGTAGAATTTGATTTTTATTATAACTTAAATTACTGGTCATTTTTTACCACCTTAAATGTTGTAAAACACAATTTGCTGTAAAAATGTTAACTTCTTATTCCAGAGAATTCAAAATAAAAGATATATTCAAAATTTTTTGAGTTTTCATTTAATACTACCAATCAAACTTACTAATATGTTTGCAAAACTGCTTCAAAGTATCTATTCACTTCCATTTAACTTAAACTAACCTAAATAAGAAAATTTATAAATATTTACAATAGCTTTTTGGCCAAAAAATCAGTGTGCTTTAATAATTGTTGTTAAAATTGTATAGGCTTTCCCTCCATTATGATTATATGATAAAAGTTTCTACATAAGCCATATACCACATGGACCACACCAGATAAAATTCATTTAGTATATTATAAAAGTTTTTACTCTTATCTTTAATTAGAACCTAATGCCAACAAATTAAAGCACATTAACCATCGCACCCTGAGTTAGCCACAAAATTATTAACTGCAATGCTTAGATTTAATTCAACATTTTGTAATCCCTTTTAACCTGGCAAAGATGTTCACTCTTTTCACATGTACAGTTACAAGTATAGAATGGTAAATACCTAATAAATTAGAATTAAGTTTATAATTTTTATATCCAGAAAAATTAGATGTTTTTAATATGTATTTTAGCTTTTCTGGATATAAACAAAAAGTAACATGAAGATCTAACCAGGTAACATTGTGGCATCTGTTCAGTTATATTCAAATACTATAAGTGGACAAGTACAGTGTTAAATCACTGCTATTTTCCAAAAGCACACAACATGATGTATCACATAATGTGAATATTCAATAAATATCCATTTCTTGTCCTTTCTCTTAAGACAAAATTAACAAGTATGCAGTTATGAAATATTGTAATAATCTCCTAACTAGACTCCCCATCACCAGTATCTCTCCTTTGAATTATCACAGCATAATGCTGCTTGCCTTATTCTTTCAAAGCACCCTCAGATAATTTCTCCAAAGAGTCATACATTCTTCACTGTCTGTAGGAAAAAAAGTTTACATTCATTACTTTATTTAATGTCTTTTATAATCTTGCCCACATAAGTTTTCAACTATATTTCCCATTAATATCTTACAGAAAATTTCCATTTAAAGATCAAGAGTCTACTTACTGCCACATAACTCACTTTAATTTATTCAAATCGCTGAGTACCTACTATATGTTAGGCACCACTTCCGCACCCTTGTTCATCTAGTGTGTAACACATGGCATCCTCTGGTGATTCTAATTATTGAAAGTCTGTGTCATTCATGTCCCAGAACAGACCCCATCTATACCTTGATACCATTCTGTTTTTAATGTTTTTATTGATTTCAGAGAGAGGAAGCGAGAGAGAGAGAGAAACATCGATGAGAGAGAAACATCAATAGGCTGCCTCCCACCGGGGATCAAGCCCGCAACACAGGCATGTGCCCTGACTGGAAATAGAACCAGCAACCTCCTGGTGCATGGGACAATGCTCAACCAACTGAGCCACACCAACTGGGCAATACCTTTCTTGACTACTTAAATTTAGTCATCTTTATTTGCACCAATAATCTATATTCTGTACAGTTGAGAATACAGACAACATACTTCTTTTTGGTGTTATCTATTTTTTCATATTGTTATTTTATGTGTTGATCCTTATGGTTTAACTATAACTAATATGGATATATCTTATAGAAAGAAATAATTCATCCCTTCAGTGCAGAGACAAAGTATGAAATATGAATAAAATATTGTTCCTGCGTTAAAGTTCTTACAGGCCCCAGTAGACAGCAGATGACCATTCAAATATTTTCCTCTGTTACATGCCTCTGTAGGCATCCAATATATCAGTGCATGTGCACACACACACTGAGCAGTCACACTAACCTCAAGAAAGTTCTTCTCCACATTTACATTCCCCTCTTTCACTCACTCTCCAACTATCTTCAACTACTTTCCTATCTTTTGTTCTCTCTTCTAACTTCTAATATTTCTTTCTTGTTCACTCTGAGCTAATGACCGTGGTACCTATTAAACAGATTGAAAGGAACAAACACAACTCCCACTATCTTGTCTTCTAACCTACATGAATCCGTTCCAGTATACTCTGACTTTCCTCGTGTAATTATGGTTTGCCAGTTTTAGGTCATATCTAAGGCCAAACACTCTCCTTTGTGCCCTGAATCTAAGGTTATTATACAGTTGTCCCTCTACATCTGTGGATTCAACCAACCATGGGTTGAAAATATTTGGGGGAAAATGTTACCTTGTTGCTGATGTAATTAGGTCTACAATGATTACATCTGTACTGAACATGTACAGACTGATTTTTCTTGTCATTATTCCCTAAACAACAGTGTAACAACTATTTACATAGCATTTAAATTGTATTCAGTATTATAAGTAATCTAGAGATGATTTAAAGTATACAGAAGGATGTGTGTAGGTTATATACAAATACGATGCCATTGTTACATAAGGAACCTGAGCATCTGAGGATTTTGGTATCCATGGGGATCCTGAGACCAATCCCCCCCATGGATACTGAGGAATGATTGTATGTCCATAATTTGCCCAGGATACTCTTGTTTTATAGAGGTGTTTCTCATGTAACCACCACTGGTATGATTACATATATAAAGTTCATAGAAGAAAATGTCACTGTCTATATTTCTTTTAAGGTTTTTGTTATTATTTGGGTTTTTTTCATGGTTATAATTGAAAAAAATTATTATAAAGGAGAGAAGTGTTAAGAAATGATCTCTCAGTGTCAAATACAGTAAGTATGCTATTGTGTCCATGTAGAAAATCCAATGATCAATTTCCTCTCCTTGACCTATCAGCAGAATTTGATATATCATAACACTTCCTGCTCCTTGAACATTCTTTCCTTGAGAGCATCCTTCTCTTGTATTCCTTCCCCTCATCAATTGCCACTGTTTAGTCTCTATTCCTGGTACCCCTTCATCTCTTTGATTTCTAACTGTTGGGATGCTCACCTCAGATCTTCCCTAGTCTACGACAACACTTACTCCCAGGTTTTCTCATCCAGAATCAAAGCCATTCAACATCTTTCCTTAATTTTAAAAATATTAAAATCATGATTCTTTGAATACACTGTTAAAGTAGATAAACCTCTAGCTAGAATGATGGTGTGGGGGCAGAGAATAGAAACAAGTTATAAAGTATCAATATAAGGAATACTAAAAACTAAAGGTTAATACAAATTATAAAAAAATATGCTCATAAATTTTATAATAGAAATGAAATAGGCAAATTATTTTAAAAGCATGAACTATCAAGGATCTGGGGAAGTATGCAACATTTTGCACCTGCCCCTAAGCAGCTCCTGCATCTAAGCAGCTCCTGCATTTCTGTGCAGAATTCTCTGTGCAGACCCCAGTGACTCTCAGGAGTTTGCAAGTAACTGTGAGCTTCTCCTGTACCTGAAACTCTAGTTATCCTCAACTGAAACACTAATTACACATAGCACTTAGAAATTTGTTAAAATGACTGATTTTTTTTTCTCATTTATTGTTATGGCAGTCAACTATCACATATTCTAAGTTGAAACAGTTCCTGTGAGGTGTCTCTCCTTGGAGTGCCTCATAATTCTTTACAACTCAGGTTACTTGGTTGCCTAATAACATCAATCTCTAATGGGTTTAGGTGACATTATGGTTTTAAAATGTCTGGCCTTTTCTCATTGTTTGGATGGTAATGATGTTCTCTCACAGCTTTCTATTGAAGCATGAGCATAACTGCTTTTAGAGACTTTTAAAATTATTAACATTTTTAGAAAGCTGAAATTGCTTAATTTTACATTTGTTCTTGTTTTAAAATTTACTTCTCATTTTTGTTGTATTCTTTTTGTTTACAGCTTTACTGAGATAAATGATTTATCAAAAAATCGATGAATTTGCACATATTCAAACACCCACGAGACAATCACCAAAATCAAGGCAATAAACATACTTAGCACCTCCAAAATTTCCTTGTATATTTATCTGTACATTTTCCCCTCCAAAACCTATAACTTTTTTAGGGCAAACATGATGTGTCTTCACCATTGTGGATCTAGTTCCTGGCACAGATCCTGTAATATGGTAGCCATTCAATTAGTATATTTGAATTAATGAAAATTGTTTTTCTGCTTAAGAGAAGTATTTCAAATCTAGAGTATTTTATCCATTGCTATTTACAACTTTGTGGGAAGAATGGATATTTGGTGAAAATTACATTTTTTATTATAAAAAATTCTCATTTCTTCCAGTGGGGAAATTTTTTTCTTATAAATGCTACCACAGTAATCATTCCTTTTATATGTGTGTGCAATCAACAATCTTATAATTAGGCAATATTAACTACAATTAAAAACTTTAGTAAAAAAGACATTATCTTTTAAAAATATCAAAAATTTAAACTCAAAATATCCAAAGAATTTAACATGGGTTCATGTTCAAAAACCAGAGCTAGCAAGCATTACAGAAATAAACAGTTCATGTTCCTTGATCTTCTGTCATAGAACACTAAATGATATAAAGAAAAGGCTTTATTATAGGTTATAAGTGGTTTCGAAATGAACTAGAAAGGGAAGCTCCAGGATTTTTCATATGAATCCAGTTTTTCTTTGTTTCTGAAATAAACTGTTGGATCCTTTCTAAATTTAAAAATATGTATAATTTTACTTGTTAGAACTATTATCTACTTCTGAGAGATAATAAATTTCAGTTTATGGAACAAAATTTAAAAGCTTACAATCCTAAATGCACAACTGATGTTCACTTCAGTTCACGAGTTTACACATAATTTTTCATATCCTTAAGCCAATGTTTCTGAGTATAGTGAAGTAAAACCCTGCTCAGCATAGATGCTATATAATAAGCACTAAAGTTCTTCAATTTTGCCCTTGCCAGTATGGCTCAGCAGTTTGAGCGTCAGCCCAGGAACCAAAGGGTCACAGGTTTGATTCCTGGTCAAGGCACATACCTGGGTTGCAGGTTCAATCCCCAGCCCCAGTTGGGGTTGTGCAGGAGGTAACCAATCAATGTGGATGTGTCTCTCTCATATTCATATTCTCTCTCTGCCTCCCTCCCTTCCACTCTATGTAAAAAAAAAAAAAAAAATCAATGGAAAAATATCCTCAGGTGAGGATTAACAAAAAAAAATTTTTTTACATAATAATAACAATAGAGTTACCACATGACCCAGCAACTCTTCCTTTGTATACTCCAAACTTTTGAAAATATTTATTTGTAAAGATATATGTACCCTTATGTTTATTGCAGCGTTATTCATGGTGGCCAGGACATGGAAACAACCAAAGTGTCCTCTGATAGATAATTGGATAAATAAGATGTGGATAGTGGAATATTACTCATCCATAAGTCTCAACGTTGTTTAACTGATACCAGCAGAGCTGGTACCCAAAAGTACCTGGCATAGTTCTTTTCCAAGGAGCTCTGAAACAATTCTTTGTTTGAGACAAAATGCCATGGTCTATAGCTGAGGGCAAGTGTTTTCAGAGAAGCATCAGAGTAAAACAAAAATGATTGGTAGATGACAAAAGAGTTGAAATTGCGATGTTTTTATTTATTTATTTATTTATTTATTTATTTATTTATTTATTTATTTATTTATTTATTTATTTGTGTTACAAATGTTTCTCCTTTTTCCCCCATTGACACCCTGCTCCTATTCCTGCTCCCCCCTCCCACAGCATTGTTGTCTATGTCCATTGGTTATGCTTATATGTATAAGTTCTTTGGTTTATCTCATCTCTCCCCCTTCCTCTGAGGTTTGTCACTCTGAACCCTACTTCTTTCTATGTCTCTGGGTCTATTTTGTTCATCAGCTTATTTTGTTCATTATATTCCACAAATAAGGTATTTGTCTTTCTCTGATTGACTTATTTCACTTAGTATATTACTCTCCAGGTCCTTCCATGTCGTCTCAAAGGATAAGAGATCTTTCTTTCTTACAGCTGCATAGTATCCCATTGTGTATATGTACCACCGCTTTTTTATCCATTCATCTACTGATGGACACTTGGGCTGTTTCCAGATCTTAGCTATTGTAAATAGTGCTGCTATGAACATAGGGGCACATATATTCTTTCTGACTGGTGTTTTAGGCTTCTTAGGATATATTCCAAGAAGTGGGATCACTGGGTCAAATGGCAATTCAATTTTTAATTTTTTGAGGTAACACCATAGTGTTTTGAATAATGGCTGCACCAGTCTGCATTTCCACCAACAGTGTACTAGAGTCCCCTTTTCTCCACACCCTTGCCAGCTCTTGTTGTTTGATGATTTGTTGATGGCAGCCATTCTGGCAGGTGTGAGGTGATACCTCATAGTTATTTTAATTTGCATCTCTCTGATGATTAGTGATGTTGAGCATTTTCTCATATGTCTCTTGGCCATTTGTATGTCCTATTTGGAGAGATGTCTATTTAGGTCCTCTGTTCACTTTTTAATTGGATTCTTTGTCTTCCTTTTGTTGAGTTGTATGAGTACTCTATATATTTTGGAAATTAACACCTTGTCTGATGTATCGTTGGCAATTATGCTCTCCCATATAGTAGGTTGCCCTTCCATTTTGATGGTGGTTTCTTTTGCTGTGCAGAAGCTTTTTTAGTTTGATGTAGTCCCATGTTTTAATTTTTTCCTTTGTTTCTCTTGCCTTAGGCATTGCATCAGTATAAATTTTGCTGCATGTGATGTCTGAAATTTTGTTGCCTACATTTTCTTCTAGGATTTTTATGGTTTCACGAGTCACATTTAAATTTTTTATCCATTTTGAGTTTATTCTTGTGTAGGTGTACGTTGGTGGTCTAGTTTCATTTTTTTTTTTTTTTTTTTTGCACGTAGCTGTCCAATTTTCCCAACACCATTTATTAAAGAGGCTGTCTTTACCCCATTGTATGCTCTTGCCACCTTTGTCGAATATTAATTGAGCATTAATTGGGTCAATTTCTAGGTTCTCTGTTCTGTTCCATTGATCTATATGCCTTTTCTTGTACCAGTACCAGGCTGTTTTGATTACAATGGCTTTGTAGTACAACCTGATATCTGGTATTGTGTACCCTCCTATTTTGTTCTTCTTTTTCAAGATTGCTGTGGCTACTCGGAGTGTTTTTTTTTTGTTCCATATAAACTTTTGGAGTGTTTGTTCTAGTTATGTGAACTATGTCGTTGGTATTTTAATGGGGATTGCATTGAATCTATAGATTGCTTTGGGTAGTATGGACATTTTAATGATGTTAATTCTTCCAATCCATGAACAAGGTATATACTTCCAGTTTTTTATATCTTCCTCTATTACTTTTTTCAATGTCCTGTAGTTTTCTGTGAACAGGTCCTTTACTTCTTTGGTTAAGTTTATTCCTAGGTATCTTAAATCTTTTGTTGCATTTTAAATGGGATTGTTTTTTTTAGTTTCTCTTTCTGTGTGTCCATTATTGGTGTATAAAAATGCCAATGATTTCTTCATGTTGATTTTGTACCCTGCCACTTTGCTGAGTTCATTTATTAAATCTAGTAGGTTTTTGATGGAGTTTTTAGGGTTTTCTATGTACAATATCATGTCATCTGCACATAATGACAGTTTCACTTCTTCCTTTCCAATTTGGATCTCTTTTATTTTTTTTCTTGTCTGATTGCTGTGGCTGACTTCCAGTACTATGTTAAATAAGATTGGTGAAAGTGGACAGCCCTGTCTTGTTCCTGTTCTTAAGGGAAATGCTTTTAGTTTTTGCCCATTGAGTATGATGTTGGCTGTAGGTTCATCATAAATGGCCTTTATTATGTTGAGATATGATCCTTCTATTCCCACTTTGCTGAGAGTTTTTATAAAAAATGGATGCTGGATTTTGTCAAATGTTTTTACAGCATCTATTGATATGATCACATGATTTTTATCTTTTATTTTGTTTATGTAGTGTATCACATTTATTGATTTACAAATATTGTACCAGCTTTGCATCCCTGGGAGAAATCCCACTTGGTCGTGGTGTATAATTTTTTTAAATCTAATGCTGGATTCGATTTGCTAAGATTTTGTTGAGGATTTTGGCATCTATGTTCATCAGGGATATTGGCCTGTAATTTTCTTTCTTTGTAGTGTCTTTATCTGGTTTTGGAATTAGGATTATACTAGCCTCATAAAAAGAGCTTGGAAGTCTTCCTTCCTCTTGAAATTTTTGGAATAGTTTGAGGAGAATAGGTGATAGTTTTTTGAATGTTTGGTAAAACTCCCCTGTGTAGCCATCTGGACCAGGGCATTTGTTTGCTGGGATTTTATTGATTACTTCTTCTATTTCCTTAATTGTTATTGGTCTGTTTAGGTTTTCTGACTCTTTCCAGTTGAGTTTTGGAGTAGTATGTGGTTCTAAGAATTTGTCCATAAATTGCTGTGGTTAACTTATCACTGATAATTTTCCAAAGTAAAAGCTCCGATGAGAGTTCATATGAAAAATAGTACAAATGACAATGAAATCTGGTTGTTTTTGTGACATGCAAAACATGATACTACAACCAATCCAAAAGCATTTCAGGCAATATATCTATAAATATTATGATTACCCTTAGTTTTTAAAGAAAAGTGGATATTACATTGAATTTATAAAGATGGATGAACATAATTATAATACAGAAAAAATTCTTCTGACATAATATATAACAATCCTGAGACATAATATATTATGATTATACAAAGCATATAGTCAGAATATACTAAGAATATACCAAGAATATCAGTTAACATGATTCAGTAAGTTTGGAGTAGGGTATAAACATATGTATATTAATTGAGCTCAATAGGTAAGTGACATGAATCTCCAAATGTAAACCACTGGCCTAGAAGATGCAAAATTCCAATTAAAGTAGTAAAGCAGCATTCAAGTTAACATTTAAAAAAATAACTAGCCCTGGTCGGTTTGGTCATCAGTTAGAGTGTTGGCCTGCAGACTAAAGAGTCTCAGGTGTGATTCCAGTCAAGTGCATGTACCTCAGTTGGTGGTCCCCGGCCCTAGTAGGGTCCTACAGGGGGAAACCAGTCAATCTCTCTCTCTCTCTCTCTCTCTCTCTCTCTCTCTCTCCCTCCCTCCCTCCCTCCCTCCCTCCCTCCCACTCTATCTGAGGATAAATGGAAAAATATCCTCAGGAGAGGATTTTAAAAAAAGAAGCTCCATTTTTAAATAAATAAATAAATAAAATTATGGCTGACAATATTATGACAATAATATTATTATTGTCATAATAATATTAATATTATTGTCGATGTCTGACATAAGGCAATGCAGCCACCAGGAGCCTAATAAATAGAAACAAATCATGAATAGCTAGGTACAGACAAGTCTTTAGGAATATCCCATATAGCATATAATTTCTAAAATATTTACATTAATAACACTTCACCATGCAAATTTAACCTAGAGAAATGATACCGTCTCTTCTGATTTGATACTCTTCCCATGCAACTCATCAATAGGAACATACCAAATAAACTTAATTTTTTCCAGCATCTCTCTTTTTCTAAAGTATAAAAAGAAATCTTTGTGATTTTCCAGGGCCTCTCTGGGATATCTCAAAGATAGTTTTTGGTGCAAAATATATCCCGAAATTTTTGTATTATTTTATATTTAGAATTTGATTTTAGAAAGACTAATATCAAAAGTTGTCAGATTTGAAAACCTAAGATAGAAATTGGGTTATTGTCATAGACATCTCTAATTTTTTAATAAGGAACACCTATTGACCAGACCCATTACAATAAATTCTTACATATTAATCTAATTGCCATTCATTTCTCATTATAAATTAAGTTAACCTATTGGTTTATATATTTCTAAGTAGTGTGTGTCTTATTAGCATAAATTATCAGTCCCTAGTTCAGATTGGGGATAAAAAATGTTGAAATTCTTGACTTCTGTGTATTAATCTCAGGCTCACAAATCTAAATCCCAGACCCTGGGCATATAGGGTCACATTTCTGGATATTGTAGCAGATAAGGTATAAGAAATAAGAGAAATTTTACTATTGTAAAATGAATTAAAGAAATATTTTCTACAAGTTTTATTCATACAGTTTCTATGAGTTACTATAGAGAAAGTCTTTCATATCTCTTTTTCATTGAATAGGAAAACAGAAAGCAAATATTTAGCATTTTCCTACTTCAAAGTGAGAAAACTTGTTCCTATACAAGAGAAACAAATTGCTATACTAGTCCAAGAATGGAGAGAAAAAAATAATTTATTTCAAACTTGATGAAGAGAAAATAAATTGGAATGACAAAATGTGGGCTTAATAACCCCACAATTTTGTGTGCACTTTGAAAGAAATAGGCTTTCCACGAAAGTATTAAATGCTTTTTTTCTACTTTTTAAAGAAAATAGAACATAATGCTGAAATAATAGCCAAACCAAGAGTAAATGGAGGCACTTATCAGATTTTATGGACAGCTGTTTACTGCCTGACATTTAAAATATCAGGTTTCAAATTTGTCTCAAAATGCAGACTATAGAGCAAAGCTGGAGAGTTTATATTGCTCAAATTGAAGCATCTGTGTGGCTTCATTGTTATCTGGCAGCTCAGCAGCAATCAATAGATTGCCTTAGCAGTTTTGTTAAGATAATTCACCATAGAGAAGCAATCACTTTCCCTCCTTCATGTTTCACATGTCTTTTCAGCAATGCCTTCCATGATTCCGTTTAAAATCGCAGCACACCCGCCCCACCGCTGGCACTCCCTCCTTGTTTTTCTTCGTAAGACGTGAGAACTGAAACCGTTTACAGTAAACCCAACAGCTTACTGCCTATACTAATACGACTTTTAATTTTTCACCATCTTCATCAACACAACCAAGTGGACGTAAAATGGGGATAGCTTTTCAGGGTTTTTGTGTGTGTATGTTTCCCAGAAAAAGCTTGCCCAGGAAGAGAAAAGTTACAAATAACTTCATTATGTATTTCAGGAACTTCCTGACAGATGCATTTCACTGACCATCAGGTTATTAAACTTTCAATCAATAATTTCAAGTGGTTGTTTTCTCCTAGATGCCTCAAAACCTTCACTTTGCTGAATCCACCGGGCCTAAGCCATTATGCCATGATCTTTACCGAATCCTAATCAAACTAATATTGAAAACCATAAATTTCACGACTCTGGCTTCTCTGCTTCGACTTGCTAAGACTCTACGTATTGCTCTCTCTTATCACAGAAAGTAATGATCTTACATTTGTCTTATTAATGTTTTTTCTGTGGTATTTTGGGGGAGTCAGTATTTAACATTTGTCATCATTAATATATTATGATTTGTTTATGGTCTGTGTACCCAGCTATAAAATAAAACTGAAACCCCTAAGAGTAATTCGAGAGACTAAGAATTAAAGAAACTTGGGACAAAGGTATAATGCAGGAACGACTAAGACCATAAGCCTAGAGAAAAAGATCATATTGGATGGGTGAAACTTACTGTCTTTTAACATTTGAAGAGAAATGTTGTATCTTGGGATTTACTCTCTGCATTCTGACATATCTTGATTTGTAAACTGATAATAAATCAATTTTTTTCATAATAGCTAAAAACTGGAAAAAACACAAATGCCCATTGACAAGAGAATGATTATGAAAATTTTGGAATATTCTTACATTGCTATACTACTTAGTAATACATAATATAAACTGCTGATTTGTGCAACACCATAGAAGATTTTTTAAAATACCATGAATGAATTTTTCAAAACATCAGAACATTGTTGAGTGAAAGAAGCCAGATAAAAAAATTTTATGATTCAATTTATATAGAGCTCCAGAAAAGGAAAATCAAAACTATGGTGCTAAAAATCAGATCAGGGTTACCCAGATTCAGGACGTTGAATGCAACAGATCAGGAGAAGTTTTCAATGATTACAGAGACAGTTGTTATCTTTATTGAGATGGTGGTTCCACAGTGTATAAATTTGTGAAAACTTTTTACGTTGCATTCTTAAAATCTCATCATTTTAATTTCTATTAACTATAAATCAGTAAAATTGATTTTTAATAATCTGAAAAACAAACAAAAATTTATCAACAGGTGAATGAATAAAACACAAGGTATACTCACATAGTGAAATATTTCTTGGATATAAAAATGAATGAACTACTGATTTATGAAACAACATAGATAAATCTGTGAAACACTGTACTGCATAAGAATCCAGATAAGAGAGAGCACATGTGTATAGCGCATTTACATGAATTTCTAAAAATCAACTAAGTAAGCTAAAGTGTTGTTAAAAGTGTGAACAGTGACTGCTTTTGAGTGGTTTTAGGAGACTGGATAGACAGAGGAAAACATAAATTTCTGGGGTGATTAGAATGCTTTACTTTCATTTGACAAAGCTGTCAAATGTATAATTAAAATTTGTTGATTTTCTTGCATGTTAATTATATTTCAATAATAAACAAGAACATATATATCTATGGGTGTATGGGTGTATATCTAAAAAAAATGGGCTTTTTGGCCATTATTTCACTTTCTAAATACATTCTGATATTTTAGATAATATTAAATGCCTAATATATACAAATACAATAAAAATATTAAAAGTTCAAACTACATTTTTGGTAGTTTTAAACAATGATGTAAGCTAACTGAAATTTCAACATAAAATTCAAGTTCTTTGAAGATAAATTCAAAATTGAGGAGAGTAGGGAGGGAAACTCTGTTAGTCAAAAAAAAAACCATGCATGATTTCAGTTTTTGGATGAAAATATATATACATATATAATAAAAATATAGAAATCTCTTTCTTTTCTGATAACTGAATATACTGGTTTCCCATCTCATGGAAACTAAAATAAAACAAAATATCAACGTGTAATATTTGCTTGATGTTTTCAGAGTCAGCTTAAAAAAGACAACCTGTTGCCTTATACATCAAGATCTAATCATGCAGCTCAGTGGCCTGCATCTGTGACTCTACTGATTGAGAGTGAATTTTGCCCATACGTCTAACTAAAGGCTAAATTGGAGCTCAAGTCAACATTATCTGTTTAAACTTTTTTTCACTCATGATGACATAAAGATTACTAAGCAAATAATGTCTGATTTGCTATAAGATTCCTCTAGTTTTAAAAACACACTTACAAACCAATAACTCTCCTTCAACTCAATGTAACATTTTTCTGTTTTTTCTAAATTTTAGATTATATTCACAGTTTAAGGAGAAAGACGGAAATCAATTCAAATATAAATTGAAAAACCTGAGCTGTCCTCCCAGAGAAGTGTGCACCACACCAAACATCTGTGGGGCCTGTCTTTCCTTTGGGTTGTTCATCAAATGCGTTTCACAATTTCAGATTCCCTATTGTTGCCAGTTCTCCTTGAAGTACTCTAATTTGTTGCTACTCCCCGTTTATAATTCAGTCTTCATGTCATCTAATTAATATCCAGAAATATACACTGTCTATTTGTAGTTGTAGCATAAGGTTGGCCAAGACAGAATTCTCTAAATCAGTGGTTTGTAATCATTTTTGAGCCAACAGATGCCTTTGGGAATGTGGTAAAAGTACCAACTAACTCTCCCAAGAAAATACATGTGCACACACACATTTATATACACGCATATATATTACATATAGGAATATATGTAAATTATCCAACTAAGTGCAGGGACCCTCGGTCACTAGATGGAGAAATCTTAAGCAGCCTCCTAGCTGATTTTATGTACTCTAAGTACTACTGTTTTGACAGGTTCAAATATCTCTATATCATTATCTGAAGGAGATTTTTACTCAAGCTTTATGAAACTGGCAGGATTTTTTAATAATAAGAGCTTTAGAATGATGTCCAGAATAATAAATGATATAGATTGTGGTTCTGTTTCTAGAACTCTAACAACAACAAATAAGCTACCATATAAAAACTATGGAGGCACTAGGGAAGTTTGGATACTATTAAGACCAGGAAAGCAGAAATATTTTCTCCCCTGCTGCACTAAATGTAAAGAACTCGTTTGTTCTTTCTTAATTAGGAGAAGCTTCCCGTCATGTCTCTATAGAAGCAGGAAGAGATCACCTCAAAACGGAACTTTGTTCTTTAGAGAACTTTGAGAATCTCTCTGTTTATACAAATTTAAATAAAACAAACTGTGCCAAAAAAAAAAAATTTTTTTTCAACATAACATGACAGCACTATGCCTTGTTATTAATAATCAGGAATTGAAAGGAAATGGACCTATTTATATAAGAAAACTAGAACTCTTCCTAGTGGAAAGAGTGAGCAAGGAAGTAGATCAAACTCAATCTCCCTCTCCCTAAGGTTCACAGTTCTCGAAATCTGCCAGATGGATTGGGGTATCCTTGATCAAGGGGCATAATTCACTATCATAAATGGCATTAATTGAGTGACTATGAGAAAAGAGAGAATTATGATGTAGGCTTAACAAAGGATATAAACTTCCTCACATAGCTCATGTGATTTGGGGGAAATGATGTGTAGACCTTGAAGCTCTGATTGGTGAGTTAGAGTGATCCAAAGAGGGTCCCCTGTTACCTACTACTGGTTCCACCTCTGGGTGAACCCTGATAGATACAGAATTGGCACTGAGAGTGACTCCAGAGAAGCAGGCTCCTCACAATGCGTTCTCTGAACTGGTTCTCAGATTTGTGGAATGAGATCTCTGAGCTGATTTGTCGTAAAAGCATTAATGACTCTGCTTCCAGTACTAAAGGGGGCACTGATGGTCTATGACTTGCCCTGGAAAATGGTCCTCAAATCATCATGTTAAGATGCTTGTAATCAAGTATCTACCAAAGGCAAGGCTCTAGGTGACTATGTACTTGCTCTCCTAGAATACGTTAATGAACATTAACAGAATCATGCAAATGGTTGCTTCTAACTGCATTGGAGAGCTTGAAGAAAGAAAATGGGCTCAGAGTTTAAAGTCCTACTTCAAGGTCTTGAACAAGGGACATGAAAGCCTGAATGCCTTCCCTGAAGGAGAGTCTTCTCCCTGTAGTCTCAGGGCCAACATTTCTGAAAACCAAAACAATCAAATTGAACTCCCAATTTTCTGGGGTCTCTTTTGTTAAAGTTAAGGCATTGATTGCGAAGGAGTGAGACTCAACAACTGGAATGGGTTAGAGGACAGATTCCGACGAACATGGGAAATCTGAAGTAGGTTGAGAGAACTGCTCAGCTGTGAACACGTGCTGCATCCTGTAAAAGGAAATATGACTCAAAAGAGCCCAGATGGGAAAGCTCAGATCCTTCAGACCATTCAAGCAACTTCTGATATTATTCAGAAATTCTATGGAGCAGTGGGTCACCTGAGCCTCCCATTTGGCCGCGTTTTGAACAGGAACGTCTGTTGTGATTGTCCCATATCACTCACACTATCGTATGTCAGGTGTGTGGGGAGCACATAACTCATCTGCTCAGTTTCACAGATCAAAATGACCTGTGCTCAAAGAGCTGTGCTGAAGAAACCACATCTGGGGAGCCTCATCCACAGCTGGGCCTGATTTGAAGAACAAGATTTTTAACTTTGAGCTGATGCTATAATAGGATGAGACTTTGGCAGCTTAGGAGGGAGAAAGTGTGTTTTGTATGTGGGAGGGATCTGATCATTGGGGGGGCCAGAGGGCAGACTGTGGAAGCCAGCATCTGAGATGGCCCCCAGTCATCTCTACCTCTGGATCAGCGGTTCTCAACCTGTGGGTCCTGACCCCTTTGGGGGTCGAACGACCTTTTCACAGGGGTGGCCTAAGACATAACAGTAGCAAAATTACAGTTATGAAGTAGCAACGACAATAATTTTATGGTTGGGGGTCACCACAACATGAGGAACTGTATTAAAGGGTCGCGGCATTTGGAAGGTTGAGAACCACTGCTCTGGATAGTCTGTCTTTTATATAATCCCGTCCCCTTGTGTGAGGAGTGGATTTAGTGACTCACTTCTTGTATATACAATATAAGTAATAATATGTCACTTCTGAGATTGGGTTATAAACACCCAAGCTGCATGCTTACACCCTCTTAAATCCCTTGCTCTGGGTGAAGCCTCCCGCCACGCTGTGAGGTTTCCCTTAGCAAGGCCCACACAGACAAGCTAACATTCAGGGATGAACTGACACCCTCAGTTCAGTAGCCCACAAGAAACAGGTTTGCCAAAAATCTTGGGAGTGATTTTGGAAGCAGATTCTGCTGCAGTGAAGCCTTCAGACGAGAATGCAGGGTCAGCTTACAAGGAGATCGCAAAGTAAGGAGAGACCCTGAGCCAGAATTACCCGTTTAAACTGCTCCTGAACTCGCGACCCACAGGAATTGTGAGATAATGTTTAGCCTGCTAAATGTTGGAGTAATTTGTAGCACAATATGTAACTAATATAGTACTTCTAAAACAAATAAACAGAATTATAAGAATGTAGATGTGGTTCTGATAGCAGCAGCTTAGTTTTCTGCAAAACAACTGAAAAGTAAACCCTAGAAGGCGTTCTGCTCTTTCCTTTTCTGGGGAAGACTATCTTTTCTGCTCTGGTTTCCATGACATCTGTTGCTCGTTTGTTCAGTGTTAAAAGTAATAGTTGACTTCTTTTGAGTACTCACAGTAAACTGTGAGAAATGACTTACAGAGGTATTGTTAATAAAAAGGGAAGCAGAAATGTAAAATTTGGCAAATTCTTATCCTGTCCATATTTTAAAAAATGAGAAAGCTTGTTCTGAGGAGACCACTCGGTGTGACCAAGCAACCCTCTGAAGAGGAGGTTAATAGGGTAGTATCTCAGACCATTTACAATTCTTGACAACTTTCATCCTCCAATAAACGAGACTGGTTGTGATGGGAAGTTTTATTATGGCCTCATGATTGCCACCTCTTGCTGTTCCTGTGGGATTCCCTGCCCTTGTGTAAGGGCTGAAGCTGTGACTTGCTTCAAACCAATAGAATACAACAAAGAACATGGTATGTATGTGATTATGTGTATGTGATTATATGATATAAGTTTGCATGACATCTTTTGAGTTTTTTTTCTCCCTGTCTGGCTCTAAGGTAGCCCACAGTCATAAGGAGGAGCCCCACATAGCAGGGAACGCAGTAAGCCTCTGGGAGCAAAGAACTGAATTCCTCTAACAATCTAAAGGCTAAAAGTGCATGTTTACTCTGTCAAACCTCAGATGAGGCTGCATCCTCAGCCAATACTTTGATTGCAGCGGTCTGAGCCCCTAATTGAAACACTGAGCTAAGCTGTGTCTGGACTCCTGAACCACAGAAACTGAAAAAATAAGCATGTGTGGTTTTAAACCACCAAATTGGTGGTAATATTGTTATGCAGCAACAGATAAGTAACACATTGCCTTTCTCACAGAGTAGCCTCAGGGAAGCATTATGAGGGAATAAAAGTAGAAGCTGCAAGATCTCTCAAGGTATAGCCCCTGAAGTGAAAGAACATCACTAATCACACCGTGCTGGTGAAAGTAAGTCAGAAGGTAACTTGACATTCGAAGAGTAAGGTAATACACTCCAGGTCTTGATGGGAGGAGCAGAAACTTCATACTGCAGAGGATAATGGTAGGAATCGTTTCAAACATCTTTAAAAACAATCCACCAAAGTCAGCCCTCTCATGTAAATTCACATTCCTACCACATGCAAAATAAACTCCCTTCTCTCAAGACCCCGCAAAGTCTCACTGGTCATGGCTTCTGGTTCAAAGTCCGCGATATGCAGATTAGGCTCCTCAAGCATTATCGGTTTTACATTTTTTCTCTTTTTATGGCTAAAAGAAGTCTAGAAGGAGACGTTCCCTGTTAATGTAACATATGATATACAATCAAAACAACAATGAACTAAAAATAGAAAAATATTGCTATCTTCCACCTCACCTTTACTCCTTTCTCTCCAAACTCTCAACGTAGTTTTACTTTCTGTCTTAACCTTTTCCTCTCCACACATTACAGCCACCACTGAAAGCACCAGCTACTCACTTGCTTGCCCTTTATCCAATGAGTTTATAATCCATCTTTCTTAAAAGTGACAGCAATGAAGTTAGCTGCAAAAATATAACACAAGCGTGTTAGAGCAGGAAGGGAGTGTATAATCATCCTAACCTAGGGACAGGAATTCATAAAGTATATGTAGATTAATAGAAATTTTGGTTGATTTTGTTATCCTTGTTGTATTATCTTTTTCTTTAAGTGAAACAGCTATCATTTCAGGCACTGGAATGTGTACATTTTTAAAATGATGGGCGGCTCCCTTCACTAGAATATGCTACTTTCCACCGTCTAACGTCTGTTCTCATTCAGATTCTTCTTACGGGATGATAAAAAAAAAAAAAAATGATGAAGACTGATGTTAAATAAATCTGCCCAATTATTCCTCTGCCTTGACCTGCACGGCTAGTCGAACCAGACCTGAGGAGGGGCGATGGGAGACTGAGAAAAACACAGAGATTAAGAAAGACACAGAGACATTCTAGAGAGAAAAGCTGAGGTCAGGTGGGACACTGCTCTCTGATGGAGAAACAATGACCCCGAGCTAGCTCAGCCAGCTTATTATACAGCCAATTGAAAGGGGGGCAAGTTCAAAAGCTTCATTGTTCTCAAACACCAAATGTTTCCCTCGGCCTCTGAGCTCAGGGTCCAGATTACTTGCCCGCGGCTCAGGACACTCCTGTGTGGGCCTTGCTGGCACACAGGAAGAACAGGAGATCTTGGGTAGAATGTTCCTGCGTAGGCCCTGCCAGCACACAGGCTCAACAAGTGGCCTTGGGACTAAAGACTCCTGGGCGAGTCCTTGCAAACACCTCAGGAACAAGGGACCTGGCTCAGCCGCCCTCCACATTCCTCATACTCTAGAGCCAGATAATAAATATTTTAGGCCATTTGTTATCTATTGCAACCACTTAACTGGGCCACTGTAGCCTGAAAGCAGCCACAGAGGATGTGGAAACAGGTGGGTGTGGCTGTTGGTAAAAACCGTCAGGAGAGCTGGATTGGGCTAGCAGGCTGCAGTTTGCTGACTCCTGCCTTAGAGCAGCACAGGCGCCTAGCAACATGTGAGCCACATATCTAGTTTTACATTTGCAGTAGCATCATTTAGGGAACAGACTGACAAACCTCAGAGGGAAGGGGGGTGAGGGATGCTGGAAGAGATCAACCAAGGAACTCATTTGCATACATGCATAACCAACAGGCACAGACAATAGTGCGGTGAAGGCAGAGTGGGGGGCAGGAGTGGATAGGAGGGGGGTCAATGGGGGTAAAGGAGGAGGGAACATCTGTAATACTTTCAACAATTAAAAAAAAGTAAAAAAAAACTAAAAAGGAACAGGTTTAATTAAGTGTAATGCTATATTTCATTTAATCCACGAAATCTAAAATATTATTATTTCAACATGTAATCAATATATAAAAATTGTTATTTGATTATAATTTTCTTACAAAATTACTGTATTTAACATACTTTTTATATCTCTATATTTTAATAAACTCTTAGATATTTCATTTTTCTTTTTGTACTAACTTCAAAATTTAGTGTGCATCTTTTACTTACAGAACATAATTTATGCTTGCTGCATTTCACATCATAATAGTCAGGTGTGTCTAGTGCAACCTTATTATACACTACAGCCTTAGAGTATGAATAACATGAAAGCAATATGAAATATCACCCAGAAGCTACTTCACGCCTCATTTTGCCAGTTCAATTTCTCTTATATTATGTATGAATTCGAAATTTTAAGTAGATACTTTAATATTCAACAAGAAAAATTCACATAGTAATTTTCCAACTTTACCTAATAAGGAGCATACAAAAAGGAAAATGTAGTAGATAAATAATTGTTCTAATTTAGTGGTTGAATAGTTATGTAATAAGTTTTTGAAGTTTTATGATCATACAAAATAGTCTGTTCTCTTGTTAATCATACAGAATTTTCCTAAAGATTCTATTTTAATGGATCTGGACTTTGGCCTAAAAAATTATATTTAATAAATATCCCACATGGCTTTTGAGAACCAAGACACATTTATTCAGTTCTCTAGTGAAGATAAAACTATGCATGTGCATATACATTGAATCATATACTGAAAACTAAAATTAAGTTTATTATTTAAACACTTGCACAAACAAAAAACAACCCAGTTCCTTTGTATAGAAGTGGATTTTGGAAATTTTCAACATGCCTTCACTCAACAAACAATCCTTAACCATTCTGTCTTATGTGCTCTATTCTCTCATTTGTCCTTTCTTGGTTTTATTTTCCCTTCATTTCCCCCGTAACCCTTCCAGGCTGAACTTCTCTCTTCATGTGAACTTTCTCTCACTACCCCTAGGATTTTATTATCAACTGCTCACTAATAGATGCATTCTCTTTCCTTCATCCTGACTCTTCCTTCCATACTCGGTTCTCCTTGTGTGGCTGTGTTCCTTATAACAGTCCTCCCATACATCTCCAACTGTTTCCGTGACTTAAATCACTTCAATAGCCAACTTCCACTTTTTCCAGTTCAAAATTCTTCTTCAAGAAAACTGACTGAAATAGAGCATGAGATTTCATCAATTTGCCATAGACTGTTAAAAATGAAACAGACCTTAAAAACAGTTCCTGCCCTTAGAGATTCCTGCTCCAGTGGAGAGAATTTTTCACTCATGTGATACATTCCAAAATGTTCCCACAATATGGCTGACTTGCTGTTTTCTACATCAGTCCCCAGCGGTTCTAGTAACTTGGTAAATATAAAACCAAGTGATAAATGTGAAACACTGTGCACATTTTAATCGAAACGCATAAAGGGAACACCAGAGAAAGTAACACAGAAAAATAAAGACAGAGATAGAAGTCAGAGAAAGGCAAAAAGGGACAGACATAAAGACCAAGAAAAACAAAGACAAAGAAAGAATAAAGCCAAAGAGAGAAACAGAAGGAAGATACCCAATGTGACAAGAGGAAAAAAACTGACAGGAAATACATAAAAATAAAACGATTACATATCTTCGGATGACATCACTATAAGATATTTTCATTTTCTATCCTTTATTTTTCATGTTTCCTACATGTAAGCATCATTACTTTTATAACGAATTTTTAAAAGTTTTCTTATCACAATAAGAAAAATTATGTAGTTTTTGAATAGACTTTAACATAAAGGCCAAATAATTTTGCCTATCCTAATGTAAAAATATAGCATATATTCACAGTTTTAATCAGGAGAAAAAAAAAGGGGTTTTTAAAAAAATAGATAAACCTCGTTGCAGTGCTGTTTGCAATAGCCAAGATATGAAAGCAACCCATGTGAACATCAACAAACAAGTGGGTAAGGAAGATGTGGTGCATATATACAATGGAGTATTGCTCAGCCATAAAAAAGAATGAAATCTTACTAGAGGGTATTATGTTGAGTGAAATAAGTCAGTCACAGAAAGACCAATATTATATGATTTCATTTATATGTAAAGTCTGAAGAAAAATATAAACAAAAAAACAAAACAGAAAGACTCATAGATGCAGAGAACAGACCAAGGGTTGTCAAAGGAGAGGGGAGTTGCGAGACCATGTGAAAAAAATTGAAAGGACTGAGAAATCCAGATCGGTAGTTACAGAACAGTCATGGGGATGTAAAGTACACCATAGGAACTACAGTCAATAATGTTGCAATAACTATGTATGGTGCCAGGTGGATACTGGAAATATCAGGGGGAACACTTTGTAAAGTATTTAATTGTCTAACCATTATATTGTACACCTGAAAGTAATATAAAATAATGAGGAATATAAACTGTAATTTAAAAATATTTAAATTTTTTTTAAAATAGATGAACCAAAAGAATTTTATTATAAATATGAGTTTTAATCTCAAAACTACTTTAGAAGAGTAATAATTAGGCTGTTTGTGACTGCATCTGGGCTCTCAAAATTCTAAATGCTCTTCTTCTCTAAAAGTGTTAGTTTTCTCATTTTCCTAATAAGCAAAGTTATAAGAGCATCTAAAATCTTGACAGAAAAGATCAAAATAAAATTTTAAATCTATTGCCCTAGACAATTCTCATATATTATTAAAAGCACAATAAATTAGAAATTTTTTTAAAAACAAATTAACAAAAGATGTTTAATATTGAATTGTGTGAGATATCACAAACTTTAATTTTATATTCAACTCATATTTTATATATAAAATGTTCCTATAGTACTTCTTGAATTCTAAGGCATTCTTCTCTCAGGGGTTATCTATCCTCTTCTTAAAAACTAAATTACCTAAACCAACTCTTTAGTCATTTAATAAACATATTTTATCTTCCACTTTATGCCCAGAATTGTTTCAAACCCTTGCTATAAAAATATAAATTAAATGGCCCCTGCCTTTAAGATCTTGTAAAATAATATCTACAATTTAGTGTTACACAGGCTCTAGCAAGTAGGAATGAAGGACTATATTCAGCATTACTATACATCTAGATGAAATTTCATAAATAGTAGATGTCCAAAAATATATAATAATATGTTTTAAATTAATAAACTGAGTAGTACATAGTCAATCTGTATGAAATTTAGGCAGAATTAATTTGTCCTGTTTTTCACAAACTAAACAGCAATGTTGGCATGGCCGGATGCCTTTGCATAAAGCTTGGTAATGTACCTTGGGAGTTTTTTTTAAAAAGATAAGTAATACCGTTGAGAAAATAATTTAGCAACAAGCAATCTGTAGAACCAAAACAAGATTAGTATCCTTGCCCTGGCTGGGTGGCTCAGTTGGTTGGAGTGTCATCCTGTACACCAAAAGATTATAGGTTCGATTCCTGGTCAGGGCACATACCTAGGATGCTGGTGGTCCAGGCACTTACGGGAGGCAACTGATTGATATCTCTCTTGCTCTCTCTCTCTCTCAAATCAATGAAAGCATATCCTCAGGTGAGAATTACAAAGATAATAATAATAATAATATATCCTTTAAGGATTTTGTTGAAATTCTTTCATTTAGTATTTTATTTATTCTGTATCTGGCCTTATTTTTTATAAATCCACTCTATTTAAATTATCTTTAAATCTTATTCTTTTCCATTTTCACTTTTAACTTAATATTCGAAGACAATGTAACTTAAAATAAAGAATTTAAAAGGTAAAAAAAGAACAAGTAAAAAGTGATATTTGTGGCATATTAAGCTAAAACTCTGAAACAAAATAAATTCAGTCTTCAAATGACAGTAATTTGAGCATGCACCAATTTGTATAGGTGCACTTCACCTTCTTTTAAAAGCCCTTTAGTATCACAGGAATATATGCAAAAAGTAAGAGGACTTCAGACAGCAGTTTTCAGAATTAATAAGAGAAAGCAGCTCTTTTCATCTTTCAATTCTTTTTATGTCAGATACTTGTATTAAACTAATGATAATTTAGATCTTGAAAAATTGAGACACAGAGATGGTTGGTTTTTACCTTTTATTTATATAACCTGGTGTTGAATAGATTCAGCCATTAAATTATGAGAAAAATCATCTATGAAAACGAATGCCATATGAAAATAATCAGTAATAAAATAAATGCACAAAAGAAGTCATACTGATTAACAGCATTTTATTATAATCCTTTAACTATGTAGCATTGCTTTATTATAAGTTACCTTGGAAACTATTCTAGGAGATTTTGTTTTTGGAGCTAAAATGATTTTCTTTTATGAGAACAATGGAACAGTAAAGGTATCCGATCAACTCCTCTGCTTCCCTTCCTGCCCCCCAAAGGAAGTAATAAATGGAAATCCTGTGTGTTTGATGTTAGGTGCTTAATGCAACCACAAATCTCATATTTTAAGAAAAATTCTTAGTTTGCTATAGCAGAAAAGGGAAATGCAGTGTTGCTATAACCGATTGTTGCCCAGTTTGTGACAAAATTATTGCCTAATAATTAAGCAAGTGGTTAAATGATAAAGCTTTGGAAACACATAGGTTGGGGTTGAGTTCCAGGTCTGCCATTTTTAGGTAGGTTTTCATAGATACATTTTTTAAACTCTTTGTGTTTTAATTCCTTTATCTGCAGAACTCTAAAAGTCTTGTCTGGCCTCACAGTACACATAGTAGAAACACAGTGCTAGTCATCACTGATAAAGAGTATTAATAACAGGCTTACCAGCAACACTGTGGGAATAGAATCCTATGAGGTACCTATTGTTACCTATTGTTATTTTCCAGTTTTTATTCAAGAAACTAAAACAGTTAAGGAACATACCAGCTACATAGTTAGAATCTGGAGGACTAGGGTTCTAACTGGATCTTCTGTGTACCATCCCAATCCTTATCGGTGCATATTCTGATCAGCATCTTCTTCTAACTTACTCCACCTCAGCCACTTTCCTCATCATTACCACTATCACCACAGTCATGAGTTATTGGTTACTGATTTCTAACCGCGTGCCAGGTTTGTTAGTTTACAGACATTATCTAATTATTTCTCATAATAACTCTGGAAATTTGGTGTAATTTATCCCATTTTACAGAGGAGGACACTGAAGCTTTAAAGTGGTTAGGTAAGTTTTCCAAAGTCTTTGAGCTACGTAAGAAAACAGAATTGAATGATTTTTTTAATGCTAACTCTTTAAAACAAACAAACAAACAAAAAAACAGCTTTGTTGAGATGTAATTTAAAGACAATACAATTCACCCATTTAAAGTGTACAATTCAGTGGTTTATGTATATTACATTATTTTTTAATTGTGATAAAATATATATAATACATTTATCATTTTGGTCATGTTTAAGCGTACAATTCAGTGACATTAATTATATTCACAGTGTTGTACAACCATCAATACTCTTTATTTATAAAATGCTCTTATCATCCCAAATAGAAGTTTTGTAACCACTAAACAACCTTCACATTCCTCCTCCCCCAGGCAGTGATAACCTCTAATTTACTATGAATTCTGTGCCTGTGAATTTGCCTAGTCTAGATATTTCAGATAAGTGAAGTCATGCAATATTTGTCCTTTGTGTCTAGTTCATTTCATTTAGCATCATATTTTCAAGCTTCATTCATGTTGCAGCATGCATTAGAACTTCATTCTTTTCATGGATGAGAACTATTCCATTGAATGTGTGTATTATATTTCATTCACCCATTTATATGGGTTGTTTCCACATTTTGACTATTGTAATAATGTCGCAATGAATATTGATGTGAAAATATTTGTTCAAGTACCTGCTTTCAATAGATCTGAGCATACACTTGCTTTCAATAGATCTGGGTATACACTTTGAAGAATTGCTGGGTTATCTGGTAACTCTATGTTTTGTTTTGTTTTAGGCATCCCCAAAATATTTTCCATATCAGCTGCTTCATTTGACATCCCCACAGCAATATAATGAGGGTCCCAACTTCACATCTTTGAAAACACTTAATATTTCTTTCTCTACCTTTTTATATTGATAACCATTCTAGAAGGTATGAAGTAGTGTCTTACCCTGGTTTTGATTTGCATTTCCCTAATGAACAATGTTGAGCTTTTTGGACATTTGTATATATCCTTTGGAAAAATGTATATTCAAGTTCTTTGCTCATGTTTAAATTGTGTTGCTTATCTTTGGTTGTTCATTTATATTCTAGGTATTATATCCTTTTTAGATATATGATTTGAAAATATTTTCACTTATTCTATAGGTTGTCTTTACAGTTTCTGATAATGTCTTTTGAAGAACAAATTTTAAAATTTTGATGTAGTACAATTTATCTTTCTTGTTATTGTTCATACTTTTAGTATGATATCTAAGAATCTATTGCCAAATCCAAGGTCATGAAGATTTACTCCTATGTTTTCTACAAAGAACTTTGTGGTTTTAGCTCTATAATTAGGTTGTTGATCACTTTGAGTTAATTTTTGCATACGGTCCAAATTTATTCTTTTGTATGTGGAAATCCTGTTGTCCCAGCACCATCTTTTGAAGAGACTTTTCTTTCAGTGATATTGGTGCCCTTATCAAAAATTATCTTGCATGAATTTGTAGTTTTATTTCTAAACTTTCAATTATATTCCATTGATCTATATACCTATTCCTATGCCTGTATCACACTGTTTTGATTATGTAGCTTTGTGATAAGTTTTGAAATCAGGAAGTATATTACTCCAACATTGTTCTTCTTTTTCAAGAATACTTGGCAATTTGGGGCTTCTTGCAGTTTCATTTAAATTTTAGAATCTTTTTTGTTTTTGATTTCTGGAAAAAAAAAAAAGCCATGATATTATGATATGGATTGTATTTGGGTTGTGTTTGGATTGTGTTAATTCTGTAGATCATTGTGGGTAAAATTGACATCCGGACAATATTGATGCTTCTTATCCAAGCAAGTTATTTTGTGGATATCAACAAATTGATTCTCAAGTTTATATAGAAAAGCAAAAGAGCCAAGGTGGCCAATACAAAGTTGAAGAAAAAAGAGAACAGAAACTACATGACTTCAACACTTACTATAAAGCTACACAGTAATCAAGGCAGTGCAGCATTGGTGAAAATACAGACAAACAGATCAGTGGGACAGAAGAGTTGACCTAGAAAGAGACCCAAACAAACACAGTCAACTGATCTTTGAAAAAGGTACAAAGGCAATAGAAAAGGTATCATCTTTTCAATAAATGATGTGAGAACAAGTGGATATCTATGTGCAAAAAAAATATGAATCTACACCATGACTTTATACCTTTCACAAAAATTTGCTCAAAATGGATCATAGATCTCAAGGTAAAACACAACACTATAAAACTTCTAAAAGATACATAGAATAAAAGTCAGGTTACCGTGGGTCTGGAAAAAATGTTTTTAGCTACAATAACAAAAGCATGATCCAGGGGAAAAAAAATATATGGATTTCATTAAATTTAAAACTTCTCTCTGAAAAAGACACTGTTAAAATGGAAAGGAAATATTGACAAAACAAATATTTGATAAAGGACATGAGTCAAAATAAAAAAAGAACTCTCAAAAGTCAACAAAAGACAATCCAGTTAAAAAGTGGGGAAAAGATTACAACAGATGCCTCACCTGCAGATACACAGATTACAAATGAGCATATAAAAAATACCCTACATCATATGTTATTAATGAACTGTGAATTAAACAAAAATGAGACACCACTACATTATTAGAATGGATAAAATCCAAAACACTGACAATACCAACTGCTGTCAAGGATGTAGAGCTACAAGATCTGTCACACATTGCTGGGGAAATGGTAAAACTACTTTTAGGAAGACAGTTTGGTAGTTTCTTCAGAATACTAAACCTTGCCCGGCAGGTGTGGCTCAGTGGTTGAGCGTCGACCCCATATTCTTTTATTTAAAAGAATACTAAACATAATCTTACCATATGATCTAGCAATCATGCTCCTTGGTAGTTACCCAAATGAGTTAAAAACTTACCTCCATACGAAAAGCTACACATGGATGTTTATAGTAGCTTTATTCATAATTGCCAAAACTTGGAAGCAACCAAAATCTTCTTTAATAGATGAGTGGATAAACAACTGCAATAAACCACCTGGCCATTATGACTCAGTGGTCGACCCATGCACTAAGAGGTCACCGGTTCGATTCCCAGTCAGGGCACATGCCCAGGTTGTGGGTCAACTCCCCAGTGGGGGGCATGCAGGAGGCAGCTAATTGATGTTCTCTCTCATCGATATCTCTCCCCCTCTCCCTTCCTCTCTCTCTAAAATCAATAAAGAAAAAAAAAATTAAAAAAAAACTGCAATAATCGATTAAATGGAATAAGTAGAAATAAGCTACCAAACTATGAAAAGACATAGGGAAACCTTAAATGTATATTGCTAAGTGAAAGAACCATGAAATTTATACTTTATTCTAAAAAGCCATTGAAATATGAGTCATGGAAGGAACATCATCAAGTTTAAATACTAAAATCAACCCAAGGCACTTATAAAGACAGAATGGAGAAATAAAGATTGAAGATTAATAGAGTCAGAAGTTTTTGACATTAGTCAAGCAAGAAACAAAGGAATCTGAAATAAAATGATAGCAATGGCAATTATTGTCTTTGCCCATTTTCCTAGACTTGGTCCCAGCTATGGACTGACTATTTAGGCCACATCCCCTAAGTTCACATGTTGAAGCCCTAACCCCAGTGTGGCTGCATTTGAAGATAGGGCCTCTAAGAAAGTAATTAAGGTTAAATGAGATCATAAGGGTGGGGCCCTGATCTGATAGAATTAGTGTCCATATAAGAAGAGACACCGAAGAGCTTGTTCATGTTCTCTCTCCACAAGCACACATAGAGAAGGTAATGTGAGCACAGAGCAAGGTGTGGTTACCTATAAGCCAAGAGAGGAGGCCTGAGAATTAAACCTACCTGGCTGGCGCCTTGATCTTGGAATTCCCAGCCTCCAGAACTGTGAGAAATAAATTTCTGTTGTTGTTATGGCAGCCTAAACAGAATGATATAGGCCCTTATTAAATATTGGGCTGTGAGGGCAGGAGAAGGGAATACAAACCAAAGGGAAAGAAGGACTTTCTTAATAGACTGATTGAATAACAAATACCTTCAAGATATTGAAAATATATGTGATTACTCTTCAAAGTGTTCCATGTCAATATAAAATACATCTTAATGCGTGTGCCCATATTATTAAATTGGTTAGAATATTCATATGTTCATATTCACATACTTTGATTTAAAGTAGCAACAGGATGCATATCATTAATTTCAAAATTTCCATTTTAAGAGTAACCGGTTTTTTGAAGTACTTCATTTCATTTCTGAGGTCTGGGATCTTATTTAGTTGATAAGGCCTTCATGAGATATCTGAATATCATGAACCAATGTAAATGCATACTCTGATCCCTCTAATGTAGCTGCTATTGCTTTGAATATGAAAGAAGCAAGGTGAGTGGATTCCTTGAACCATTTAGTATGATAGAACTCTAGATATTCCTATCAAACAAATAGTAGAAAATTAAATATAGTCATAAGTCAAATCTAATTTTATAGGTATTGCAATATGTGTACCATATTAAACTACATTAATTTAATGGTATAAATCATCTATCTAAGGCAGCAGTTCTCAACCTGTGGGTCGCGACCCCTTTGGGGGTCAAATGACCCTTTCACAGGGTCGCCTAAGACATAACAGTAGCAAAATTATAGTTATGAAGTAGCAACAAAAATAATTTTATGGTTGGGGGTCACCACAACATGAGGTTCACGGCATAAACTTCTATTGATAAAGATAATGCATTAGGAAGGATGAGAACCACTGATAAGGGAAAGATGATCATTACCACACCTAATAGATAGAGGCTTTCCTAGACAAGCTATAAACGTCTTTATAACCCTCACATCAACCTACAACACACAGTCTAACTAGGCAATGCCTGTTCAACTTACCTAACATGATATCAGCTAAGTAATGATGTGAAGTTCATTGCAGGCATGTACACATCACACACACACACACACACACACACACACACACACACACATCCACACACCCTCACTTCTCACTCCAAGTAAGAGTTTACCAATACAGTAGAGGTTTATGTTTTAGATTGTTACAGAGAGCCTGGAAACATGTCACACGCTTTCAGTCTAATCAATTATTGGTTCAAATCTAAAAGAAATGACATTTGAAATTGAGATCTCAAGAATGAGACTATATTGAAAGATAATTTTGGAATACACTCAAAATAGACTTGTCAGTTTTAGCAGTGTTGCTCTTTACTTACTCTTTAGGCATTACACATTGTATTTGTCAATCTCTATATCTAGGAAAACCTTTGTACCTTACCAAAATTGTTTTATTGTCACATAAAGCAGTTAGTGTGGTGCAACTTAGATTACACAGTCTTGACGATAGAAAATCATTGTGTATATGCAGCCAAATGAGGAACATATGATGACAGTGTGGAATCAATAACTTCTCAAGTCTCCAGGCATCAGTCCCACTGGTACTGACAAAGGTTATTATCTTTCAGAATCCTTAGAGCTTATGTCCCTAAGCATAGCCCTGGGGAGTGAGCAACTAAAATGCAGGAAAGACTCTGCACTTGATATCACCATAAGAACAAATAAGAAAATAAGAAGGTACTAAGAATGCTGTAGAATTTAGCGACGCACTCAAAACCCCATTCTTTCTTCCTTTTCCCTTTCCTCTATCCCCCTCCCTTTTTATATTTATCTGCTCTACCTCCTCCTCCTCCTCCTCCTCCTCCTCCTCCTCCTCCTCCTCCTCCTCCTCCTCCTCCTCCTCTTTCTTTCTTTCTTTCCTCTCTCTCTCTCTCTCTCTCTCTCTCTCTGGCACACACACACACTATCATCTGCTCTCCACTGACAGTAAAATAAGAGGATAAGATTACTGTATTCTTACAAAGAGAACCCAACCTGTCCAAATCTAAAAACCTCCCTCTAAACATCTGTTTTTCACTAGTTCTTCAGTGACTTACTCTATGCACATCATTTTCTAAAACATCATTAAGAATTAAACAAAATATTAAGCATCTTGTAAGCAGGGGCCATATGTATCCTATTTAATTTTGTATTCCCAGCCCAGTGGGACACCTGTTATAAGAGTGTAAATGTTTCTTGTTTAAACTAATTATCTGGTGATCTCAAACCCTAGCCAGATCTTTACAGTGGACCCTGCAGATGTCTTCCCAGTTCCCTCACACCATCTATGGTGGGAGGAGCAATGATTGCATGATATGGCTCTGGGCTAAGATTTGGATCCTGACTCAAACTCAACAAGTGAACCCTTCCTCTGAGTAACTTAGAATCAGAACTAGGCATTCAAGAATCAATCTCGAAAAGAAAAAAGTTAAACTCAAAAGCCGGGAAAGAGTGAATGCTTGCCTGTGATTGCAGAGATGAATGTTGATGTCCAAAGGAGAAAAGGTAGTGGAAAGCATGCTGCAAAGAAGGTCCCTGTGAGGCCCCCTTCCCTGCTCCCAGGCCCTGTCTCTTGTCAATTCCTGAGGCTCTCAGTTTCTGTGAGGGATTTCAGGATCCTTAAATAAGTTCTCATTTTACAAGATACCTCAAAATTTCTTTTTAAATGTATAACCTAAGGAGATAATTAATTCAGTCCCTCTATCATCTGTGAATATTTTTCAAAATAAAAATGACAGGGCCCATCCCAGGAGATTCAGACCCAGCTTGAGACTCTGTAGGGATGAATGGGGATGCTGACCTCTCCACTATATATTTTTTTAAGGCTTAACAGATCATGCTGATGCTCAGCCAGGGTTGAACTACACTTGTTGGTAAACACAAAACAAAAGGAGGACAGTAACCCAGTACTCCAGGGATTTTGGATTTCTTTAATTGTATGGCCATGCATATCTAAATTAGACATAAGCATGCTTTCAAAGAATGTATCAAACATTTTATCTATGTTTAGAAGTAATGAAGGAGTAGGGAGGGATATAAGAAACTGGAATTATAGCAAACTACTTCTTTCAGAAAAGTGCATTTATCCAATCTCAAAGGTGCCTTTCAGCACTATACTTTAGAAAACTTTAACCTCTTACTGATACAAAAATGATGGTCGTTCATGTATAGATGACATAATTTGAGGTTAAATGAAAGGTTCAAAATGTTCAAATCATCCAAATAATTTGTAAATTAGGATTAGCTTCTTGAAATATTAAGACCATAAGACTGAAATTTTCACTTGATTTATTGCCAGATAAATCCATCCAATGTAAATTCTGTATATCTGCTCTGGGCTATTCTTCTCTGAATTATATGCTATCCATCATCCTGACATTATTAAAATAGCATAAACTTCTATTGATAAAGATAATGCATTTTAAATGTCATTGCTGATATTCTGTTTATATTTTTATGTATGTCAGAAAAGAGTTCTAAAAATTAGCAATATATATGTAACATGTTGACCAGCATACAATTTGATTTCAGAGGGAAAAAAACACAACAGAAATGTGTAATGATTTTTCTCCATTAATTAATTTATTTATTACTCATAACAACTTTTTTAATATGATGAAACATTTAGAGATGTTATTTACAAGCCTAGAGCCGTACAGAGCTCTCAGCTCCTAGGCCACCCATTTTCACTTATGCCTCTATGTAAGCATCACTATACTGTATATAGTATAAAACCACACATCTGTGTGATTGGTAAGTAAAGCAGACATTCTTGCTTTTCCTTAATTGCACTTGATTACCCTGAATTCCAATAGCATTTTTTCATGCTTCTGTGGATATTTAATAATGTTTTTGAAATGTTATGGTCACTCTAAAAATGTTTCATATCTTTCATACAGATATGACCACTGTTTATAAATTTCAATCAATCCATAAAACTTGGATGTACAGTAATTAACTAGCATTGATTGGGGAGCCAGAATATACAAGAGTATCTTCGGGAGGAGGAGGAATGCCTACCGCCCAGGGCCAGTCTTCAGCCTCAGGGGCACAGAGGAAGATGCTCATTTTCAGAGCACTTGTCTCCGCGCTGCCGGTCACATGCATTCCTGTGTTTCTGAACTGCTTCTTCAATTTTTTGTACCATTTTTGTTGCAGTGTCAGCATTTTCTCGTTGATTTGTAATAATATTGCGGCATACATCTTTATCATATGCATTGCAATATTTTTCTCAATTTTTCATTTTTCTTTGATGTGCTATTTACCTTTAAAGTTGTCGGAGCTTTAAATATTGGTGTGACCCAATTCCATTATTTTCTTTATTGACTTATTTATCTTGATAACTATATAGATAGCCTAGAAATGAATTTCTTTCAAAAAAACATGACTAAAGCTGGCTATATCAGTGGAGATTTGGACAGTCATTTTTCTTGGTTCTCGGAGGCATGTGCATGAGCTCTTTCTTGAAATTCTTTCTTTGTTTTCCATGATAATATAGTTGCCTGGTTTTCCTCTTTCCTCTCTTGCCACCCCCTCCTTTTCTCTCTTCTTCACAGACTCATCCTACTTTACCCAGAACAACAAATGCTGCAATTCCTTACATTTTGGTGCTAGGACCGCTTCTGACGTCATGTCACACTCTCACCCTTAGATACCTCATCCACACTGAGTCTAAGTGCTAGCCGTGGCCTGCTGATTCCTTACCTCTTTATATCTCCAGCCTGAATCACTCATCAGCATCCCATATATATCCAACTGTCTACTTCACACACCTGTTAATAAACTTCTAAGATACTGAAACTCATCATGCACAAACTGAGTTCCTTATTCCCCTTCTCCCTCCTCCAGTATGAACTAACTCAGTGAATGCTGTCAACATGCACATGAAATTCAGAAATTCAGGAGCCACTTTTTTTTTGTTTGTTTTTGCGTATGTGTCCCTAGCAGGAACCGAACCCGGGACTCTCTGGTCCGCAGGCCGACGCTCCAACCACTGAGCCAAACCGGCCAGGGCAAGCCACTTTTTGACATCACACTTTCCTTGATTTCCATACCCACTGCATTCTGAAAGAGAGGTATGAGTATAACTCTTGGGTTCAGCTAAATCTCTTTACCTTTGTAAGCTACCATAAGCTCTTTCCGGGACCACTGCAGTACCTGAAATCAAGGGTCAGTTTCTGTAAAGAGATATATAATAAACATTTTAGGCTTTTTGAGCTTTATGGTCTCTGTTACAACTATAAACTTTGAGGTTGTAGTAATGACAGTAACCATACATAGTACATAAAGTAATGTACATGGCTAGGTTCCAGTAAAACTTTATGTATAAACACTGGAATTTGAACTCCATATAATTTCCATGTAACATGAAATTTTATCCTTCTTTTGATTTTCTTTCAAACATTTATTTATTTATTTATTTATTTATTTATTTATTTATTTATTTATTTTTATCCTCACCCAAGGATATTTTTCATTCATCTTCAGATAGAACGGGAGGGAGAGAGGGAGGAAGAGAGAAAGACAGAAACATCAATGTGAGAGAGACACATCAACTGGTTGCCACTCGTGCAACCCCAACCAGGGCCGGGGACAAACTGCAACCGAAGTACGTGCCCTTAGTGGGAACCGAACCCTGGTCTCTCTGGTCCGTGGGCCAACACTCTAACCGCTGAGCCAAACCGGCCAGGGCTTTTTCAAACATTTGAAAATGCAAAAAACTATTTTTAACTGCTGGGATATTCAGAAAAAATGGGCAGTGGGCTGGATTTGGTCCATAGATACCTGGTTTGCTAACCCTTCCCTCTTCTACTTGCATATCTTTTAAATTTATTTTAACACAGCAGATGGAGAGATATTGTGGAATTCAAATCTGATTATGTTAAACTCCAGCTCAATAACTTTCTTCTGCTTTTAAGGCAAATGTAAAACTTTTTGACATTGTTTTGAGGCTCTGTAGGGTCAGATTCCTACTTTTTTCTGGTCTCATCTTTTGCTCTCTTAATGGACATACTCAGTGTTTTGCTATCACAAATAACTTTTTTTTTTTTTAATACTCACCCGAGGACATTTTTCTGCTTCTCATCAGATAGAGTGGGAGGGAGGGAGAGGGAGGGGGAGGAAGGGATGGGGGGAGACACATTGACTGGTTGCCTCCCAAACAACCCGACCAGAGCCCGGGAGGAACTGCAACTGAGATACATGCCCTTGACTGGAATCGAACCCACGACTCATTGGTCTGGGCTGATGTTCTAACCGCTGAGCCAAACTGGCCAGGGCTATCACCAATAACTATTGACTAGTACTTCTTCTTTTTTAATTTATTTTTGTTACAGATGTTTCTCCTTTTTTCCCCATTGACACCCTCCTCCCCATGCCCCCACCCCATCCCCAGCTTTGTTGTCCATGTCCATCAGTTATGCATACATGCGCATAAGTTCTGTGGTTTATCTCTTCACTCCCCTGCCACCCCCTCTTCTGAGGGTTGTCAGTCTGTACCCTACTTCCACATCTCTGGGTCTACCCTGTTCCTCAGACTGTTATGTTTATTATATTCCACAAATAAGTGAGATCATGTGATATTTGTCTTTCTCTGCTTGGCTTGTTTCGCTTAGGATAATACTCTCGAGGTCCCTCCATGTTGTCTCAAAGGATAAGAGATCTTTCTTTCTTATAGCTGCATAGTACTCCATTGTGTATATGTACCACTGCTTTTTTATCCATTCGTCCACTGATGGACACTTGGGCTGTTTCCAGATCTTAGCTATTGTAAATAGTGCTGCTATGAACATGGGGGTACATGTATACTTTCTGATTGGTGTTTCAGGCTTCTTAGGGTATATTCCTAGAAGTGGGATCACTGGGTCAAATGGCAATTCAATTTTTAATTTTTTGAGGTAACACCATAGTGTTTTCCATAGTGGCTGCACCAGTCTGCATTCCCACCAACAGTGTACTAGAGTCCCCTTTTCTCCACAACCTCGCCAACACTTATTGTTTGATGATTTGTTGATGGTGGCCATTCTGACAGGTGTGAGGTGATACCTCATTGTTGTTTTAATTTGCATCTCTCTGATGATTAGTGATGTTGAGCATTTTTTCATATGTCTCTTAGCCATTTGTATGTCCTATTTGGAGAGGTGTCTATTTAGTTCCTCTACCCATTTTTTAATTGGGTTCTTTGACTTCCTTTTGTTGAGTTGTATGAGCACTCTATATATTTTGGAGATTAACCCCGTATCTGATGTATCATTGGAAATTATGCTCTCCCATACAGTGGGTTCCCTTTCCGTTTTGATGGTTGTTTCTTTTGCTGTGCAGAAGCTTTTGAGTTTGATGTAGTCGCATGTGTTCATTTTTTCCTTTGTTTCTGTTGCCTTAGGTGATGTATCAGTGAAGATTCTGCTGCATATGATGTCCGAAATTTTGTCGCCTACATTTTCTTCTAGGATTTTTATGGATTCACGAGTCACATTTAAGTCTTTTATCCATTTTGAGTTTATGTTTGTGTGTGGTGTAAGTTGATGGTCTAGTTTCATTTTTTTGCATGTAGCGGTCCAATTTTCCCAACACCATTTATTAAAGAGGCTGTCTTTACTCCATTGTTTGCTCTTGCCACCTTGACTAGTACTTCTTATCAATATAAGATAGAGACTCTGATTCTTTTCTTTTTAAAACAAAATTTTTTTCTTTATTGATTGTAGAGAGAGAGGAAGGGAGAGGGAGAGAGAGAGAGAAACATCGATGAGAGAGAACATCGATCGGCCACCTCCTGCATACCCCTCACTGGGCATTGGGCCCACAACCTGGGTATGTGCCCTGACCAGGAATTGAACCAGCGACCTCTTGGTGCATGGGTTGATGCTCGACCACTGAGCAACACCGGCCAGGCTGATACTTAATTTTTATGTCCTGCATCACACATATGCCATGATTACCAAGTACATGTTAGAAAAAGGTCAGTCAGAAAAAGCTCATCAAACTGTTTATGAGAAATAGTGTGGTGCTATATAATTATAATCTTCACGTCAGTTTTTTACCCTAATTCATATATTTCAAAAAATCATTCCAAACACCTAAAAATCATATTGAATACTTTTAATAAGACCATGTAGTGGAAGTTACAGATTCACTCATGTGTAACAAAACAAAAATGCTTATTACTCTGAATTAAAGGTTATTTTCTACATGAATCATCTGTAGTGAATGCCATTTTTAAATGAATTTACTCAAACAACTTTTGACAAGCTATTAAATAATGTCCATAGACCAATAAGTCAGAAATATGAGATTGTTATTGTATCTGACAGTTGACTCTGTTAGGGGCACCCCGTACACTTTAATCAAAAGAAACTCACCTTGCTTCTGTACCTATGCTGACATTTGATAGAACCAATTAAAAGAGTTACCTATGCTAAAGTTTATTAATACAATCAACACCTTAAATCATAAAGATATCAGTGGTTATATAAAAAAAATCTCTATGGGAATATTAGTAATAACATCTTGATCCTTCCTATTGAGAATCATAATTTATTGTTCAAAGTAGTTACAAAATATTGAACTAAATCTAGAAGTTATAAATTGTAATTCCTCACAATGGCCATCCTATAGGCTAATCAACAGATTATGAGAGTTGGACAACTTAAGAGTTCATTAACTAATATGATTTACAAAAAGGACTCAAGTGTGTAAGAACTAGTTAATTGACTTCAGGCAAGTCATTTAACCTTTCTTAATGTACGATATGTCAAAGGTAAAATGGTAACAGTAGCAACATTATAAAATAACATATTAGACAATTATGTGTGTGTGTGTAAATGTTTTCATACACATATAAGGTATTTTAATGACTTCTTTTCCATGGTTCATTTGCCTGGAAGATGAATCAGTCAACCTTTTATTATTGTATTATTCTAAAATTTAATCAAATATCTGATACAAGCTGAATGGTTTCACTTTCAAAATAGGTCTGTTCTGATCATGCTGTTTTAAACTACAACTCAATTAAAACACCCTCTACCCTAAACTCACAATCTACTCTGTTCTTTTTATTCCATAACATGCATCACAATCTAGCATACAACAATTTTTCTATATATGTTTCCTTTCCTTCTTTCCCCTCTACACTGTATGAGAGTGATGAGTGCAAAACAGTGTCCTATATTGTGCACAGTTGAGAACAAATGTTTATCACATAGTAAGCACTTAGAAACTAAATGTTGAATAAATGAATAAATTAACTTTACACTTTTACTTTCTGATGACCTACTTCATTACCCTACTTAGTTCCAAAAGTTACCTTATAGCCTCCAAAAATAACCTATCATTCCAGTCTCATAACATATCCATACAAACTCCTGCACATGGATGTTTATGGAAGCTTTACTCATAATTTCCAAAACTTGGAAGCAACCAAGATCTCCTTTAATAGGTGAATGGATAAACTGTGCTACATTCAGACAATAAAATATTATTCAACACTGAAAAGGAATTAGCTATTAATTTGTGAAAAGCCATGGAGAAAACCTAACTGCATATTACTAAGTGGAAAAAAACAATATAAAAAGGCTGTGTGCTGTATGATTCCAGCCATAAGACATTCTGGAAAAGGCAAAACTATTGAGACATTAAAAATATCAGTGGTTGCCAGGGTTTGAGGACAGAGCGGGGAGGATGAATAAGTAGATTTGAGGGCAGTGAAACTATTCAGTATGATACAATAATGGTAGATACATGTTATTATATATTTGCCAAAATTCATAGAATATATAACACCAAGAGTAAACTCTAATGTTTACTATAGACTTTGGATTGTAATGATATGTTAAGGTTCACCAGTTGTAATAAATGTACCACTCTGGTGTGGCATGTTGATAGTTGAGGAGGGGTAGGGGGTATATGGAAACTGTGATTTTCTGTTCAATCCTTCTGTGAAGCAAAAACTGCTTTAAAAGTATATATTTTTTAAAAAGCATGCTGCTAAAAGATATTTTAGAAAATAGAATTTGCAGACAGATAGTAATAATTTCAATTGTAAAGAGGAAGTTCTACCATCGATACTTTGCTGAGGTAAGCCAAAACATAGCTGAAAATTAATTATAGAAAGTAAAAATATGAAATACTGGTTAAAAAATTATTTCTCAAATTGAGTTATCAGTAGATATGTTCTCCTTCTTAAAAATTACAAGCATGATAAGTTCATCAACCCTGTTTCCAACAAATTTGCTCTTTCTTTTTCTCATTTCCAAAGAGCCTTAAGGGCTTTATATAAATTGCTTTTGCAGAAGTTGCAAAGCTAATTCCTTTTTTATTGACACTCAATGAACCCGTTATTTAAACCTGCACACTTCTAAAGAGTGTGCCCTTTTCCTTGCAGTGATGCATAACACTGGTTAATTATTTCACCATATCAGATTTCTTGTAACATAAAGAGACAATTTAATGAAAAAAATACAATTGTTTCAAATAACTCAAGATTTAAAAATTAAATAAGAAAAAATGACTAGGAACTTAATTCCAGGAAGCTGAATACAAATAATATATTCAGTTAGTGAGACATTTGTCTGACACCTTGGTGGACAGGGCAATATACTAGATGTCTTTTGAAATACACAATGATGAAAAGGCAAAAGCAGTATAAAGACCATACAAAGAAAGAAGAAACAACATTTAGGAAATTTACTAACAACAATATGACTGTTCTTTGGTCGCTTAGAATTTAGAAAAGGGGGATGGTGACTTTGCATTTTTAATCTCAATTTTTGACAAGATGACAAGAATTTATGTTTGTCTACAAGTATGTAATAAAAGCAACCATAAGTGGAAAGGGAAAAATTTCAAGAGGATGACAAAAGACAGAATGAGTAATTATTAATACAATTGTGGTAGATCTGGGTTTGTGTATTTAGATCACTATTTGTAACTTAATGGTTAAAACTATTTGGATGTAAATATATACATCAAAGTTAATCATTAAAGTCTCAGCAAACCTCTGTGGTACTTGTGATGTTTATTACCTGAGACTAGAGGAAACAGATAAAGACTATTCCTAACCAATGTGTGAAGCTTATTTGCAATTTCTATAATGCTGGGTATTGAATACTTTGTAGCCATGCATCAAATCTTAAATTGACCTTGTACCAAAATTGAAATGTAGGAAAGTTACTTTTCTTTAAAATCTTAAGAAATTTTTATACTTTTGTGAAATTTCTCAGTGAAAATGTTTTGTTGCTGTGTATTCCATCAAATATAATCAAATTATTTTGCTTGTGATGTTGTTACTTTTCTTTGACATATTCTTTCCCTCATTCTTGATAGGTGAATTTGTTTCTCCTCAAGAGCTCAATACAAATAAGGTTTAGTTTAAATTTTTATTCTGATGTATCAAAGTACTCCTTACATGTTTATAATGATAATTCTGGGTTTTATACTTAAAAATTGACATTTCTAAATATTTAAGTAACATCTATATAACACTTTAATATGTCATTCAGTTGGAAATAACCCATAAAACATTTATATAAATGGAATGTTTCAACTAATACATAAATACAAATGTGAATTTGTAAACATGGAATTGAATTCAGATAAAAAATTATTTCTACTAAATAATACAAAAGTAATATAAATCAATTTTCATGGGGTTTATTTGATTCTGAAGAAAAACACTTTTTGCTACAACATATAATATAGTTAAAATAAGATATAAAATACATTGAATATACCCAAACATCATAAAAATGTTCCATTACTTCAAAACAAATAAAAAAATTATAGGTAGAAACAGTAAAAAGAAATTTAATTATGGTGATTTATTTGTAAAATTACCATGACTTTTGGCCTGGAGGCAATTTTTAGACTATGAAAACATGGTGGGGGAACCCAAACAAAGCCAGGTAGCCTAGCTGAATTAAGGAAATAGAGACTGCAATTTGACATATTCCTGGAGACTTAAAGTGGGTCAAGATTTAGTAGTATGGTTCAACTAATCCTAGAGGGAACCTACTCTGGACCTGCCTCAGCAGATCTAAAAAACTGGCTTTGAAGAGAGAAAATTATGTACAATAACTTAAATACTGGGTCAAACAAAATATTTTTTAAAGGAAGATAACATTATCCAGAGAATAAGGCAACTCTGAATGTCCAACATACAGTAAAAATTATTATACATGTCCAAAAACAGAACAATGTAACCCACTACCTAAAGAAAATCAGCAAATTGCCCAGCTGGTATGGCTCAGTGGTTGAGCATCGCAACCCATGTACCAAAAGGTCACTGGTTCAATTACCAGTCAGGACACATGCCCAGGTTGTGGGCCCAATCCCCAGTTAGGGGCATGCAGGAGGCGGCCAATCGATGTTCTTTCTCATCGATATTTCTCTCTCTCTAAAAATCAGTAAAGAAAAAGAAAATCAGAAAATAGAAAGGCTCAGGAGTGACAGAGGTGATTACATGAGCAGAGAAGGGCATTAAAAAAACAACAAAAATTGACTTCCGGTCAAGATGGCGGCCTAGGTAAACGCGATATCCATCCTCCCACAACCACATCAAAGTTACAACTAAACTACAGAACAACCATCATTCAAAACCCCCTAAAATCAAGCTGAACGGAAGTCCTACAACTACGAAATTAAAGAAGAAGCCGCATCGAGACTGGTAGGAGGGGCGGAGGCGCGACGGGCTGGTCCCACACCCACGTGTGGCGGATAAAAATTAGGAGGACACCTCAGCTGGGAAGGTCCTCCCTGAGGACTGAGGGGTCCCTGTCCCACACCAGGTGCCCAGCTCAGGGTTCCAGTGCCAGGAAGAGAAGTCCCCATCACTTCAGGCTGGAAAAACCAGCGGGAACTGAGGCTGAGGCGGCTGGAGCCCCCTGCAGCTCCTCTTAAAGGGCCCACACACGGACTTACTCAGACTCGCTCCCTCCAGGCTCCAGTGTGGGGGTCGCAGCTTGAAAGGCGCCAGAGTCATATGGGGAAGAACTGAGCTGTTTGGCATTGGAGCGAGGGCTGGAGAGGCACCTTTCTCCTGGACAGACGTACTATCAGAGGCCTTTGTTCCTTTGGTGAGCCCTTCCCTGAGCTGGCAGACGCAGCCATATCTGGGACTCCAGCAACCTGGCTCACACTGTTGGCCCCGCCCTGGTGATTCCCTGAGGCCCTGCCCCACCCAGCTTTCAGGCCCACCCAAGCTGTTGCCAGTTGCTTTACCATAGCATTGGCCTGTCTTGGATCCTGCTTCAGCTTTTCCTAAATTCTTTCAAAGAAGCAGCATCTGGTCTCAGCTAGCCCCACACCTCTCGCTAAGTAATACATAGAAACAAACAGAGGGAGGCAGCCAAAATGAGGAGACAAAGAAACAGGTCCCAAATGAAAGAACAGAACAAAACTCCAGGAAAAGAACTAAGTGAAATGGAGTTAAGCAACCTAACAGATGCTGAGTTCAAAACACTGTTTATAAGGATGCTCAGTGGACTTAGTGAGAACCTCAGTGGACTTAGTGAGAACCTCAGTGAACTTAGTGAGGGCCTCAAGAGCATAAAAAAGGACCAGTCAGAAATGCTGGATGCACAGTTAGAAATGAAGGAGGCACTAACTGAAATAAAGAATAATTTACAGGGAATCAATAGTAGAGTAGGTAAAGCCAAGAAACAAACCACGGATTTGGAATATACGGAAGCAAAAAATGCCCAATCAGAACAGCAAAAAGAAAAAAGAATCCAAAAAAATGAGGATAGTGTAAGGAGCCTCTGGGACAACTTCAAGCGTGCCAACATTCGCATCTTGGGGGTGCCAGAAGGAGAAGACAGAGAACAAGAAATCGAAAACCTATTTGAAACAATAATGGCAGAAAACTTCCCTAACTTGGTGAAGGAAACAGACATACAAGTCCAGGAAGCACAGAGAGTCCCAAACAAGATGAACCCCAAGAGGCCCACAGCAAGACACATCATCATCAAAATGCAAAAGGTTCAAGACAAAGAGAGAATCTTAAAAGCAGCAAGATAAAAGAAGTTAGTTACCTATAAGGGAGTTCCCATAAGACTGTTAGCTGATTTCTCAAAAGAAACTTTGCAGACCAGAAGGGAGTGGCAAGAAATATTCAGAGTGATGAAAAGCAAGAACCTACAACCAATATTACTCTATCCTGCAAAACTGTCATTTAGAATCGATGGCCATACAAAGAGTTTCCCAGACAAGGAAAAGCTAAAGGAGTTCATCATCACCAAACCATTATTATATGAAATGTGGAAGGGTCTTCTTGAAGAAAAAGATAAAAAAATATGAACAAACAAAATGGCAGTAAGTACATATCTATCAACAGTTGAATCTACAAACAAAATTAACAAGCAGAACAGAAACATTCTCAAAGATACAGGGAACTTTTGTTGGTTACCAGATGGGTAGGGGCTGGGGAATGGGTGAAAAAGTTGAAGGGATTAAGAAGTACAAATTGGTTGTTAGACTGACAAACCTCAGAGGGAAGGGGGATGGGGGGGGTGGGAAGAAATAAACAAAAAATCTTATATGTATATATGTATAACCAATGGACACAGACAACAGTGTGGGGAAAGGCAGGAGGGGGGCGGGAATGGGGAGGAGTGGGTCAATGGGGGAAAAATGAGGAACATCTGTAATACATTCAACAATAAATATAAGTTAAAAAAATTATTTTGAATATATCCCATATACTCAAGAAGATAGAGAAATCGATAGATATAACAAGGAAAGAAATAGAAACTATAAAAAAAAATTGAAAATGGTATAGATGAAAAATACAATATATGAAATAAAGTTGCCCCTGGATGAGATTAAAAGCAGATTAAACTCAGAAAAAGTAAAGATCATTGAACCTGAAGGCATAACAGTGAAGCAGAGAGAAAAAAAAGCATTAGTGCCCTGTGTTCTGGTGCTTTTCATTTCCTATGTTTCTTATTTTACAGAAATATTATACACAGAAGAATAAAGGTAAGAATTAAAATTAACAAAGACTTTTAATTAGAAACTATACAAGTCAGAGTATCATGAAATGATATTATTATATGCTGAAATAAAATTTTTTAAAAGTGTCAATATAGAATTCTATATCCAGAAAAAAAAAAAATGTTCTTTGGGGGGGGGGGGGAAGGCAAAATAAAAACTGTTTTAGAAAAACAGAAGTTAACAGAATTCTTTGCCAGCAGAGTAACACCACCAAAAGTGCTAATAAAAATTCTTGAGAGAAGAAAAATCATTACAGATAGAAACCAAGATTAAAAAAATATATATGTTTTTATTGATTTCTTTAGAGAGAGAAGAAGGGAGAGATAGAAATATCAATGAGAGAACATCCATCAGCTGCCTCCTGCATGCCCCCCACTGGGGATTGGGCCCACAATCTGGGCAGGTGCCTGCCTGGAATTGAACTGGTGACCTTTTGGTGCATGAGGTGATGCTCAACCAATGAGCCAAACCGGCTGGGCATAGAATTTGACTGTTTTTAAATCACTATCTTCTGAAACTGAAACCAGCCATGGCATACCCGTACAATCTCCTCCAGGGGTTTCTTGACTTCCTGCAAACTGTCTTAGATATAATGTTCTACTTTTGTTTCAGTTTTACATATTCCAAATCCTGTATAATGTCTATTGTTGAAAGTCACTGGAAGGAGGTGCTTTACTATCATCACTACTTCTGTCTTCTGTGAACAGATAACCAACTACTTGCTATGTGTACTCAGAGCTCTAACACTCTCAGGTCACCACAGGATACTCCAGCTCTCGCTGCACTGATAAACCATGCTCTGATGCCCGAATAAACAAGGAAAATCAATGCTCCACTCCCAAACTCCGTGCGGCCTGGTCTCTCAAGTCACACTACTTACACATAAATTTCAAATTATTTTCAGGCTTCTATTTTTTCCTCCCTATCATTAGATCAGCTTTCTGGAATTAAGCAGAGAAATAAATAACACTATTTTGTGCTTTCTGGTCATATCACTCTAGTAGGTGCCCCCTCCATCCAGTATTTTGGGCTTAAGGTTATCATAATCACTCTTGTGAATAGATGCCTAGGGTGTCATCAGCCTCATAGTCAATTTCAATTCATCATGCCATTTGGAGTTAGGTTGATCTGAGTTCAAAGTCAAGCTAAACTACTTATTTACTATGACCTTGGGTGAGTTATTTCATTTTTCTGAGTTTCAATTCCTTATCTCAAGTACAATGAAAATATAATTATGTCTCTCATAGGTGAGGCTTTTTTGTGAAGTTTAATTAAGATAATGCATGTATATCATTGAGCTTAGTACCAGGCACATGAAATGTGTCAGTAAATATTACTTATTATTTATTCTGATATTGTAACCATACTCACCTCCCCCCACCAAATTTCCTCCAAAACAGTTTCACATCTTCTCAAGTACAATGCTTTGTTTTTGATTTTGCATTCCAGATACCACACAATACCTAATTCTGAGCAAATTAAACATCAACTAGAACTGAGGAGAATGTTTCATTTCTTAAAATCCAACTCAGTGGTATGTTATTTCCAGCCCCATTTAGGAAGAAAGACCTATGCAACTGAGCATAATATTGTAGATATACTTTTGTGGTTTCCAGCAAGGTCTCAAAGTTGTCAATCATGGTCTAGTACATCAGCAAGACGGCTCTCCAGAGACATTACACAAGGCAAACCTTTTAATATTTTATCAGCTGCTGTGGATAGCAGGCACTTCAGCTTAGTGAGTCTTTTTATTACTTCCTTTCATTTATTCTTGAGAAGCTTTTATCTCTGTTTATCGATTGCTACCTTTTAAATTTTTATTTAACACCGGTAAGCAGAAAGATATGATTAATAAATTTGATTACATTTTTCAGTAGGAAATTATTTTAAATGTGCCTTCACAAATGTAATTCACTGATTTTCTCACAGATGTTTTTGTATGTATTTGTATTAACTCTTTCGGTATGCTAGTTCTCTGAAAACATACTCAAGTGAGAAAAAAAGTAAAATTGTAACTAACTCTTGGAAAAAAAGTAAAATGAGGCTGTTTTCAGGAGAACAATACACAAGGGACCAAGGCTCAATCATAAACCTCAAAAAGAAAAAATAATAACAGCTACAAATATATACATAGACAATATTTATTCTAAAAAATGACTGAAATTTGCTTCTTCCTCTTGGTATGGCACCGCAAATAACATCCAATTGTCACGAGAGAAATTTGTTAAGTAGGCGGAAAAATTTATTCAAGAGCCTCTTTGAGCTTACTCACAGTCAGAAACTTGCTGATTTCAAGCTTTCCCATGTCAGCAGCTGCAAAAGGAATAAAGTGAGAAACAGCCGAGCTAACGGAAGTTCATTAGACTCGGTATACACTCTCATGAAACTTATCATGAAGATGTCATTGCTGAGGATACCACGGCGTATTTCAAAAGACTGCTGGGTTAGCAGGCTTTCCCACCGCGCTCTCCAGGGCCCCATTAATCTTGTGCTGACCAGCTGTGTTTCTTAGATGAGGTGGGATGGCTACGATACGGCTAAATCTCACTCAAATCAAGAGATGTTAACACACAGGAAATGGTGGTGTGTGACTGGAAATGTATGGAGAAAGATATTATCTTAGTCTCAACCTGTCGACCTCGGCTGCACATTAGAAACTCCTGGAAAGATTTCAAAGAATCACGATGCCCAGGCCACTCCTCAGGCCAATTAAATCAGAATCTCTGGGGTAGACTCAGACAGGAGCTTTTTTTAAAGCTCCCCCAGGTGAATAAAATGAGCAGCCCAAGATGAGAACAATTGCTCTAATATATATCCTTCCCTTCAGGCAGTATTGATTTATTTTTTTTAGTCCTTGAAAGTTTATAAACCCATGCATACAAATAGAAATAAATTTCTTAGTGTTGTCAACTATTCATGACTGCAGTTAAAAATAATTTGCATACAACATTTATATATATACAACTGCACATGCCCAGGCCTATTCACCCTTAGTACACTGGGAAATTGGAGTGGGCTTAGAGTTATTAAACTTTCCAAATATACATAAGCTAAATCTCTTCCAGTTATATATATATATATATATATATTCAGGTTTCCTCTGTCTCTTTTAAGCAAGTGATAAGCCTTGCAGCACTTCTCACTGCAAACCCCTTCCCCCAAGGTGATATGTAAAGAGATGTTTACTGGTCATCCAGGCTATTGAGAAAGGACCTCACATCTGGGAGCTCTCCTCTAGGTGTTTCAGAAGTCTCTAAGGGGGGTTGATGGGTAGCTTTAGTTCCTGGCTGTCTGACCTTAGTGCCTCCTAAGCAACGGATGGTTTTACCTGATGTACTGGTGACCATTGCTGAGTCTACAGTCCAAGCCATAAGGTCCAGATCCTACTTATCTATCAGAAGTTCTCCATCTTCTGGCTCCTGACTTCCTCTGTTGCGTGGGCTCTCTCAACCCTCTTAAACCCTATCATGCATGATTCAGGAATTCTCAGCTGTATCCTATGAGCCATCTCTGTGAGATAGACTCCAAACAACCTTCTGAGTCCTCTTCTAGCCACTTATCAGTGATCACTGATTGCCTTGTGGAACTCAGAGCTTCACGAAAAGGTTTGAGACGTATTCTCAGAAATGGGTCAATTAATGTTATCTCTCAAAGAAGGGGATATTTCAGCGAGATCCAAATGAAAAGGAGCCAGGTTAAAAAAAAGATCTGGAAAGCAAATCCAAATGACTGAATTGGGAAAAAATTGGCCTGTTGTAGGATGAGAATAAGATAGATCTCAGTAAGCCAGATGGAAAAAGTGATTAAAGATGGTGTGACAGAGATAAACTGGAGCCTGAGCACAGAGGGAGCACTGTAGACCAGGGCAAGAAATGTGCCTTCACTCTTGCAATAGAAAAGCAAGAGGATTTCGGCTGAGCGATGACATGGTCTGATTTAATTTTTAACAGATAATTCTACCTTCTTTAGAAGAATAGATTACAGATTACAGTAAAATAGAGTATAGATCATGGGAACAAGAATAGAAGGAGGAAAAATAGGAGGCTATTACAATCGTGTACGTGAGATATGAGTATGGCTTGAACTGAAGTGGCGATAGAGATGAATAGAAATCAAGAGATAAGGGAAACACTTTAAAGAAAATACCAGCTGTACTTGTCTGTGGATAAGGAAAACAAATAAATCAAGGACTATTCCTATATTCTGCGTGACAATAGTCGTGCCATTTATTGGAGGAAGAATAGTGGGACTAGAAGAATCACGAGTTCTCTTTCGTCCACCTTATATTTGAATGCATGATCCAAGCATAGATGTCAAGTAGGTAGTTATACGTATCAGCTTTGAACTCAGCAAATACTGATTTGGGAGTTTTGACATGGAGAAGACTTAAAACCATGAGATGAATTGACATGCAGGCAGTGAGAAATCAGCTCTAGTGATTTCAACGTTTAGAAAGCAGGCAGAAAAAAGAAATAATTGCAAATAAAACAAAGATAGAGGAAATCGAGGAAGAAATGTGTGGTCTATCAGAGCAAATAGGTGGTCACAAAGGTGAGGGGAAGCCACTAGGACATGATGCAGAATGCCAGAGACCAACTTGAGTGAGAGAATGTCCCTACAGAGTAGAGGAGGTGACCTGCCTGGGCTGTTGGAGCATAAGCAGTGAATGGAGCATCCTTGCAGAGAGGTGACTTAGCACCACGTATTTGAGCCTGAGCAGGATCAGGGAGGCATCTGTGCAGGAATGGGGCAACAAGAGATTGGTTACACAGAGGAACTGATCAAATAATTCACATGTTAAAGCCAGTGGGAGTCGCATTCTCACACTCAGACAAGGGCGTATGAAAGGGAGAAAACAAGGATGAATCCTGAGTGTTGCAGCAGAATTGAAGGTATTGACATTAACTCATGTATTTTAATATATATAGAGAAAGAGATGGACAGAGACAAAGACAGACAGAGAGACAGGGAAAGGAATATAGATACAAATGTGTGTGTGTAGAAATAAATACAGAATTAATATAGATGTAAATATATAGGTGCATGTAGGTACTTACACATATTCCTTAGCAGGCCTGGGAACAGTAGCACCCAAATAGAAATAAGTGCACCTTATTAATAAGTGCTATCAGATCTTGGTTTCTAAACATCATTCTTCACTAAAAAAATAAATAAATAAATAATTGAAGATCTTTGGAGAAATAGCTGGCTGGGGCAGGGAAAGTAGAAAATGAGCATGGAAAGATCATATTGCACCAGAGAGAAATAGTGTTTAAATAATGATTCAGACATGTCAAAAAGACACAGAAGTCAGATTGATGAGTCTCCCTCTAGCTAATGTAGGACAATCGGAGCATCACAATAAGTAAATTTATTAATCTAAACAATTAAATGAATGAATCAAAAGTTTAGTAAAGAATGGAATGCTTACAGAGTTTCAAAGTACCTCTCCACAAAATTCTCATTCATTAGAAAACTGAAGTAAGTAATTTTATAGTGGAGGAATCTGGCAGACATGATCTGAAATACATAATCCAAGTTATCATTATGAAAAATAAGACAAGTCAAAATCATGTGCCTCCTTGTAGGAATAGAGATTCATTTCTGTGATATTATTTCTAAATGTGCCTAACAAGAATATAATGAATAGGAACATCATATAAACCTAAATTCAGGCATAATCTACAAAATGACAGACCTATTATCTTCAAATGTGTCAAAGTTGTGAAAGTCAAGGAAATTGACAGTACTTAGAACTTTCCAGGCTATTGATCCAGTATGAGATAATGAAATTTCTACTCTACAAAATCCTGCAGATCAAAAAAGTATTCTTAACATCAAAGCATTTAAGGATCTTTTAGTTATTTTAGCATAATGCCTATCTTTTCATGTTTGTGAATTAGAATTTTTAGTTCACAATGACGTATTTCATACTAATAAATTACATGACCACAATGCATCAATATTCAAAGCGAAAGTGAATAGCTTTGTTTTAGAAATGCAGGCAATGTTTATTTATTTTCTTATTAAATACTGTGAAAGTGGAATATTGTAAATATTTTTACTATAATTAATAATAATTCAGATATTATTTTCACAATATCTAAATATTCTAAATAGCTAAAATAATCTGTTTATAAAACAATAATATATTTCATTCCATTAACATCTAACCACAGTTATATAGTGGTCTTTGAATCTTCGGAAACAGCTTATATAACTTTTGAAAGAATATTCCCATCAAAATTGACTTTTTAAACAGTGATAATTAGCATCTTGACTTCTGTCGCTAAAAAGTGAGATCTTAGCTGCTAACTACAGCAGAGGTTGGAATTTGTATCTTGCCAGTCATCTGAATTATTTCCATATGGTTCAATGGCTTTTTAGCAAAAATAGGATTTATAGCCTTTGTCAGTTCTGTTGCATTGTGCTTATATTACATGATTAAAAACTGAGAACTGTTTTCAAAATGATAAATGATGTAAGAGCAAGACCAATTATTTGTTATTACACAGGATAAGTGGCTAGTATTCAATGTCTTCACTTGGGCTCTACTGGACCATATATTATTACCTCTTTCAGTTGTCTTATAGAGCACCTAAAAGCATTTTAGCCCGCTGGTTCAGGCAACCTATATGTCAAGCAGAAAAAATAAAACCACCGTTCTCAGGTTTGTGTTTCCCCGGAGGAAGAAAACAGTTTGATGCAATTTGTCAAAAGCCAGAATGGTACTTTAATGGACAATTTACTCTAAATGGCTGCAGTTATTGCAGAACAAAGGCTCATAGCCTAAGATAAAAAATCCTTTCCAAATGGTTTTACTCAGATAGATTTAATTCCCTAAGATTAACTAAGGATATCTAACCTTCACACTCCCTCTCTATCTAAACCCAATAAAAGTTAGAGCAAAAACTTCTGAGTTACTGGGGTTTCTTCATCTTAAATATGTGAAATACAATCAATTCCCTAAAATTGGCATTCTGTTCAGACACCTGAGATAAGTAGCGAATCAACACAAAAGTAATAACAAAAAACTTCCCAAACTCAAAAGGGTCTTTTAGTTCTCAGGTACAAGTTTCAAATAACCTTAAAATTTTACTAATAGATTTATATATAAATGTACAGACATGTTTGTATATACTTTTTGCTTCATAACGTAATTTTCAGATAAACAAAAGACAAAGTGAAAATTTTGACATATAAAAGTTTAGAAATATTTCTATTTTATCTCACATGCGAATGTATCAATTATTATCATATATTTCATAATGATCATGACAGAGATTTAAAGAAATATCTACTCAAATTTCATACTTTGTTCCTTTATACTTTCCTGACACTATTGATCCAGTGTCAATGTTTGCAATATCTGATATTATACTGAAAACAGTACCGTTATGATTCTGTATATGTTTATCTCCCTGCTCCAGACTCCTTGGTCCAAAGGTTAATCCCAAATTGCAGGAAGCAAGAAGTGCTGAATATGGACCTGTGTGTTTGACGGAGTGACCAGAGTCACATTCAGTTTCTGTAGTGTAAATGACGCTGGAAAGGTGGCCAGGTGCCCCAGAGTCAGTGAGAACAAGAAAAATGGAAATGGTGCAAACCAGGAGTCTTAGAACAATTTGACATTTCTGTCTGTCTTCTATGCATGCCTCTACATGCATAATGTACAACTTAACCTTTTATGAAGAACTGAACAAGGACAAACTCCAGGAGACACAAAATGGCACTAATGTTTTCAATCCCAATCCCCATTAATTCCTTGTTTCCTGCAAGGACCTGCTAAAATCATGAGAGTTAACTAGACCCAATAGGCTAACGTCATCTCATACGAACACTGTATATGTTATTTCCAAGTAACATGAACGCACACTTTAATATCTTTATATAAAATGGTAATTAAAAGTCAGTTTGTGAAGTGCCAGAAAGACACTTATTCATCACCAACTTCTATACCCTACATAACAACACATAAAGGCTCATAGTTTAAAATTTTATTTTTCTATACATCTTGCAGAGAAATGAATGCCTGCGTAGTATCAACTTCAAAATGTGGTCTTTCTCTTCATTAAATGGAATTCTATTTCATTTAGGAAGGAATGAACTACTGATACACACAACGACATGGATGAATCTCAAAACAATTTTGCTGAGTAAAAGAAGCCAGACAAAAAAAGTACATTTACATAAAATTCCAACATATGCAAACTAATCTGTTATGAAAAATCAGATCAGTGGTTGCATAGGGGTGGGAAGAGGGACCTGGGAGGGACAGGCAGAAAGGATTATGGAAGACACTAGGAAACGGGGTGATCATTATTCTGATTGTGATTTTGGTTCTACTAGTATGTACAAAGGTCAAGCTTATTAAATTGTGCACTTTAAATATGGGTGGTAGTTTGTATCAGCTATCCTTTAATAAAGTTGTTAAATTTAAAATAAGATCATTTCTGAAAAAAAGTTGGTCCTCTTTTTTTGTTTATTTGTTTTGTTGATCCTCACCTGAGGATATTTTTTCCACTGATTTTTAGAGAGAGTGAAAAGGACAGAGGGAGAGGGAGAGAGAGGGAAGGAGAGAGAGAGAAACACATCGATATAAGAGAGACACATCGATTGGTTGCTTCACACACATGCCCCAACTAGGGCCAGGGATGGAAACTGCAGGTACATGCCCATGACCAGGAATTGAACCCACAACCTTTTTGGTGCATGGGAGAACCCTCCAAATAACTGAGCCACCCCACCAGGGCAAGAAAAATGAATTTTTAACAAAAGCACTATTTTATGTTCTGAATCAGGTTCATCTGAATGTAGATTACTATGGGTATGATGTGAAAAACATCAAATTGATCCTGGTCTCCAAATCTCAATTCCATTCACTCTCTATAGTGAAAACATTGTGATTAACCTTTACTATGGTTGTTAATTAACATATGAACATGAGAAATTTACAGGTTGAACAACAGAGCCAGGAGAGTAATAAGTGTTCAGCTTTATTCTTTGGTTTTTTTTAATCCTCACCCTAGGATACTTTTCCATTGATTTTCAGATAGAGAGGGAGGGAGAGAGAGAGGGAGAGAAGGAGAGAGAAACATGGATGTGAGAGAGACACACCAAATGGTTGCCTCCCACTCGACCCCAACAGGGCCGGGATCAAACCACAACCGAGGTACGTGCCCTTAACTGGAATCGAACCCGCGACCACTGGGTCTGTGGGCCGATGCTCTAACCACTGAGCCAAACCGGCCAGGGCCACCTTTATTCTTTAACATCACATAATCACATGGTGCCTAACAATGTCTCTCGGCCAACTTCATCCAGGCATCTTATCCTGAAGCTATTTCTATTATACTCCTTTTTTTTTTCAAGCTTTATTAAGGTATAATTTACAAATAAAAATTGTACATATGTAAGGTATACAATGTGATGGTTTGGTAGAGAGAGCGAAAATGTAAAATGATGGCCACAACCAAGTCAACTCACATATCCATCACCTTACACAGTTTCCTTCGGGGAGGGGTGTGGTGAGAACAACAGTATACAATACTGAATAAAGCTTCTCAAATCTCTTCTAGGTGACAACATTTCGGCCCTAGAGAAACTTAGTGACCTAGCCCTCGTTTGACTGTTTTCTGTTACTCCTTTCAAATCCCGTTGCTTGAATCAATATCCAAGGAAATTTACAAGGTAGTAAATTTAGCTATATTATATCTAATTACCAGAACGACATATTTTTCAAACAGCAATTCTGACCATGCCCAGTAGACACACACACATATATACACACATTTCTGGAGGAGGAAATTAAACCAAGCCCATGAGTGTGGAGTAGTCCACTTTGCAAAACTATTTTGTAAGCCAGCCGTTAGGCAGAAGCTTTCACTATGTGGCTTCCTGTTATTTTTTCAGCCATGGACTTCACTTTTGGCACATACGTCACCAATACTAAGCAAATAAGCATTCATTGACAAGTGCCAGGCACTGTGCTGTTCTGGGGACAGAACAGTGAGTAAAAGAAGACAAACTTTCATGGAGCTTGCATATATTTAAGGAAGTACAAGATTAAAAAGATTGTAGCATCAAAACCAAATAATTTTGAGAGTGTACACTCAGGATGCTATGGGAGGATATGATCTGAAAGACCAGGAGGATGTATTATGTAGCATCTACGACCTATCACCTTGGTACTCTAAGTACTCACACACACACACACACACACACACACACACACCATGGGACAACAGCTTTGCCAACCCACTAAGCTTTTAGAAATACAGAATCTCAGTCCTTATCTCAGATCTACTAACCCAGAATATGGATTTTTGCAATATCTCCAGGTGATTGTTATGCACAAAATTTGAGAACCCCTGCCCTAAAGGCAACTGAAATCCACATTTCAAAAAAATAGCTAAAAAGCATCAAATTTAATAACTACAAAATAGCATGTGGCAATTCCTAGTTTATCATTTCTAAATAAAAAAAATTTTTATTTTCTTGGTGTATCAGGTTATTTTTATATGTCAATCCACTAATTCAGGAAGGTAGAGAAGTTGAGATACTTAGACTCCCAGTGTAAATCAAATCAATCTCATGAAATAAAGGACAGCTTTTCCTTTTATTACATAGACTGCACCAGGAACTCTTCATATACAACCGTAATCTCATTTAATCCTCAGTTCAGATAAAGAAAGTGATGTTTCTCAATAGGTGGTAAATTCATATAAAATTTGGTTTCAAATTCAGGTTTGCCTGACTTCACAGTTTAGATTAACAATATGCTTTTCAACATCTCAAATTTTCATATAGCATTAAAAATAACTATTTTTTCCTATAGAAGTTTTTCATTTCCCTTTCACTTATATGTAAGCTAACATATCACTTCTTAATAGAACACAATGCTTAGAAAAATTCTAACACTCAGATTCACCAAATTCATATTTCTGAATGGAATTAACATTATATAGTTAACTTTATGTTCTATTCCTCATGATTAAATTTTAAAATATTTATACATTATTTTAGATTTTCTGAGCTTAAAGTCAGAAAATCACCTTGTAAATTCAGCTGTTTGGATAGTGCTTGTCCCACAAGACAGAACATATTAATATCACATGGAACAGAAGCTAGGATAGGTCATAAGCGCTCATTCCTTTTTACTGGTTTATTTCTAAAAATCACTTTAATTTATGACCGCTTGTACAACAACTCCTTTTTCAAATAAGATGTCTCGAAATCATTTTTATTGACATCGATTAAATCAAGAAGAGCAGTTACAAAAATCTCTGCAATTTACCTCAAACACTGTTTTACTCCTGCTTTCCATCCAAATAAATGACGACGTGGGATTCCTAGTCAAGAGCACCACAATATTGTAAGAAACAAAATTGCTCTTAAAACTGAAGTTAAAGGCCTTTAACAGAAAAATTGGGGTCAGGCCCTTTAGCATGTACCAGATATATTCAGAATCAGTTTAATATGTACTGTGGTCTGAGAGTAAAAAACAATTGATATCTGATCAATGATGGTGTTGAAAGCACAAAAATGTTCACGCATTCTCAGCAGTAAATCAATATGTAATAAAGTTTTAACTTACCAGGCATAACGAATGGCAACAAACATAATGAAACCATATGGTCATGGTTAAGGATTTGAGCAGAACATGAAATTTATAATAAAGAAATCAAATGGTACATTTAATGTCAGTGTTAACTCTATTTCTCCACAGATAATGGCTATAAATTTCTGCAGCACGGTTGAGTGACTTATTTAATTCTATCAAGTTATTTTCTATGTAGTAATGGAGCATTTTTCTTTACAGCTTAATTTTTGGAATTGTCATATTATCTGTGATGCACAGAACGTTAAGTCAGAGCTGACAAGATTAAGAACATCAATAGTTGCATTGCATGTATATCATAGGTACTCAACATACATGAACAACTGTGCCTTGTAAAGAGTAAATCTGAGTTTTTTGCAGTGACTTGCATGTCTATTTGAAATACATTGTGTCACACCAGATGTCACCACATTCTTAAACATGAAATTTATTTTACAGATTTGTTGCTTATAAAAGTAATGTATATAAAAATTTGGGGGGAAAATAATACCTAAAAGGGAAAGAGGGTCATTCCTAAAATGCTCACCCAATATTATTTTGGTATTTACCCTTCTTTTCTATAGTAATATCTTCACTAACAGGAAAAGGTCAAACCATACAGGAAAATTTTAAGTAAATAAATATAAGCACTTTTTAGTTTCTCTTTTCCATTTCCTCTACTACACTTCTTCTTTAAAAAGGTTAATTTATGTTTCTTCATAAACCTCTTTTTCCCACCTAGCTCAAGATACCTGTTAGTTATAATTTGTAGTTCTCATCATGGCTACATTTATAATATTACATAATTTATTTAAACCTCTGTCTCTTGCTCCATCACCTTCAGTCTGACCTATTGGCTGATCTAGAACACTAGAATACCCACCTTTTACTTCTCCTTCAGCCTTCATATTTCTACCAATTATACTATTAATTTTGTTTCTGCAACTATAAGATTTCTGTGTATTGACTATAGAAAAACTCCCTAATTTTAAAGCTAATAAAACAGCCATTATAATACTGTGATTTTCATGCACTATGGAGTCAAATAGTGTGCTTGGGAAATTCAGTTGTATTTCATATAACCCTAAAGTCTTCCTGCTCAAGCAAGTGCTTCAATCATCATCGTTCATTGGATTCACTTTGAATTACTGTTCACTTTGCTTTTCAGATCATACTTAGCTGTTCTTCACTGTTGTTAAATCTTATGTTCTGCTCTTTGTAGCTGTGAACAGAATTCTAGATCCAAATTCAATTTCCCTTAGAGCTTTGCATTTTCTTGTCCAGTATTGTTGATAAGTAATCTCAGTTTCATTCATTTGGTTGTATTCTTTTTTCCTGTATAAGTTTAAGTCATTTACTTTTATACCTAGAGTTCTGAAATCTCATCAGATGTGTCTACATATGAAGTCTTTTTATAATCATCTTTAGATACTCAATAGGTCTTTTCAACCCAATTTAAGTATTTGTTTATTTCCTGTTCTGAATTATCTTTTATTCCTTTTTGAACTCCAAAGGGTTTACTTAGAGAAAAGTCTTCATTATTTGTTTGTCTTCTTAGCAATTTGACCACAGCACTCTATACATCCTGCTGAAAAAAGAAATGAATGCTTTGTTCATTTTTGTGTTCTCAAAAACTATTTCTAAACTGAAATTAATATATGGCAAGAAGCTTTAAGTTTGAAATGTGGGAAGTTAAACTCATTTAAAGATGATGCTTAACATTTTTTAAGTTTATTTTTTATTGTTGACATCATTACAAATGTCCCCTATTTTCCCCCAATATCCCCCATCCACCCAACCCTCACCCCACCCCAGGCCTTCACCACACTATTCTCTGTGTTCTTGGGCTATGTATATATACATATAAATTCTTTAATTAATCTCTTCCTGCCCCCCCCACCATCGCTGAGATCTGTCAGTCTGTTCCATTAATCCATGCCTCTGAACCTATTTTGTTTGCTAGTTTATTTTGTTCATTAGTTTCCACATACAAGTGAGATCAGGTGATACTTGTCTTTCTCTGACAGGCTTATTTCACTTAGCGTAATACTCTGCAGGTCCTCCATGCTGTTGCAAAGGGTAAGAGATCCTTCTTTTTTTACAGCTGCATAGTATTCCATTATGTAAATATACCACAGCTTTTTTTATCCACTCATCTACTGATGGGCACTTGGGCTGTTTCCAGATCTTAGCTATTGTAATTAGAGCTGCTATGAACATAGTAGAGCATATATTCTTTCTAGTTGCTTCTTTAGGAACCTTAGGATATATCCCTAGAAGTGGGATCATGGGGTCAAATGGTAGAGACCACCAACTTACACCATACACAAGAATAAACTCAAAATGGATAAAAAACTTAAATGTCAGTTGTGAAACCATAAAAATTCTAGAAGAAAATGTAGGCAGCAAAATATCAGACATTTCACATAGCAGAATATTCACCAATACATTACCTAGGACAAGAGAAACAAAGGAAGAAAATAAACAAATAGGACTACATCAAACTAAAAAGCTTCCACACAGCAAAACAAACCAGCATCAAAACGAAAAGGGAACCCACTGTATGGGAGAACATATTTGCCAATGATATATGTGATAAGAGTTTAATTTCCAAAATATATAAAGTATTCATACAACTCAACAAAAGGAAGACAAAGAATCCAATTAAAAAATGGTTAGAGGACCTGAATAGACACTTCTCCAAAGAGGACATACACATGGCCAGGAGATGTTTGAAAAAATGTTCAACATCTCTAATCATCAGAGAGATGCAAATTAAAACAACTATGAGGTATCACCTCACACCTGCTAGAATGGCTACCATCAACAAATCCTCAAACAACAAATGCTGATGAGGATGTGGAGAAAAAGGAACCCTAGTACACTGCTAGTGGGAATGCAGACTGGTGCGGCCACTACAGAAAGAACCCTAGTACACTGCTAGTGGGAATGCAGACTGGTGCGGCCACTACAGAAAACAGTGTGGAGTTTCCTCAAAATTATAAATGAAACTGCCATTTGACCCTGTGATGATGCCTAATATTTAACATATTTTTCCTTAGGTAGTACAATAGATATCTTCTAACTGACCTCTATGAACTCTCTAATCTCTAAATTCCCAATTGACAACTGGTAACCATGGACCCTGTACACTTCCGGCTGGCAGGGCTATTCTCCAAGACTCCAAGGCATGTCTGTTGCCCCCAGTTGAAAACACTTTCATAAAATTGCTGATATGGGTATGAGACACTTCCTTGACAAGATCTACTCTCTTATCTGTTCATTATTTAGGTCACTAATTGACAGATTTTGTGATTAATTCAGGTTTTATCAAAGAAGTGAATGTTGAAATGTTGAAACTTTCTGTATATATTCTACTACCAGTGTCCTATAATGAGTTGGGAAAAGCAGACAGGAATCTTTGCATACTGTGTGTCCAGAGAGTAAAAGGAAACTACTGTGGGGTTTTCAACTGAAAAGTGAAATGCTCATACCTATGTTTGGGAAGCACTTTTCAAGGAGCATGTGGGATGATGACTGTTAGAAAATGAATCTAGAGTCTAGGAGACAAAGGGCTATTTAAAAAAAATTTTTTTTTTCTTTATTGATTTTAGAGAGAGAGGAAGGGAGAGGGAGAGAGATAGAAACATCGATGAGAGAGAACATCGATTGTCCACCTCCTGCATGCCCCGCACTGGGGATTTGGCCCACAACCTGGGCATGTGCCCTGACCGGGAATCGAACCGGGTCGACACTCAACCACTGAGCCATACCAGTTGGGCCAAAGGGCTATTTTTAAAAACCCATTAAAAGATGATGATGGCAATGGGCATGAAGTGTCAGTTAAGCAAGGTGAATAAACTTTAGAGATCTGCTGTACAACATTATACCTATGGTCAACAATAACACATTATACACCTAGGTATTTTCTAAGAAGTGGATGTGATGTTAAGTGATATTACCGCAATAAAATAAAATTTTAAAAGATGATGAGTGTGGAGGTAGGTTAAGGGAAGTAACAGCTATTTTATCTATCTGATTTTCACCAAACCACTTTCAAACAGTTTCCCTTTGGGCCAAGTATCTGATAGCAGTGTTATTCACAGGGTAAGAGAAGTAGTTTAGTGAGAAGTACAAGTTCATATAACTTTATTTGGGATGTCCTGAAACTAGAATTAAGAGAGACCAGAGGTATTAAATAATCTTTCTATCTTTGGAAATTTTGACACGGACATTATATCCTTAACATGCTTTACAGGAAAAAAGAAATCATTCTTGAGAGGTTAGAAAACCACAGAGTGAACAGATTATTTCCATTTAATTTTGACCCAGAGGAAGACATGTTTAATGAAGAAGAAATGATGGGGAGCTGCACTTAGAAATGTGATCAACGGATCTGAATGCACTCACGATAACCAAGGTTAAAACTGACAACCTGATCAGAGCAAGACACCAAAACACACAAGCAAATGAAAACAGAGAACACATTTTTTTTAAAAGTCCAGAGTGCCTTCTTTCACTATCTTCCCGAAGCCACTTCTTACTTATGATTTCATCTCTAAATCCTCAGATTGTTCTTTGCCCCCTCCAAGCACATCTCCAATACCTTGCACCTACAGTCATAGTACTTATCAATGCAGTAATGTTATGAATTCCTGCACAGATACTGGGACCATCTTATTCACAACTATGCAGTCAGTATATATGTCAGACACCTAGTAGGTATTTAGTAAATATTTGTTGACTTAGTCAATAAAGATAAAAGTTTCCATGATCTATGTCTCTGAAAAGAAAGATAACTAATAAGGGATTAGATTTTTTAAGAAATAAATTCTGCCACTGCCCAGCTGGTGTGGTTCAGTGGATTGAGCATCATTACATGGACTGAGAGGCCCTGTTCAATTCTTAGTCAGGGCACATGTCCAGGTTGCGGGCTCTATCCCCAGGAGGTGGCGTGCAGGAGGTAGCCAATCGATGTTTCTCTCTCACATTGATGTTTCTATCTCTCTTTCTTCCTCTGTCTCTAAAAAAATCAATAAAAATATATAAAAAATATTCTGCCACTAAATATTAAGTGACTCTGATAAGGTAATTATCTGATTAGCAGATCACTGTATAAAAGAACTACTGACAAATACATGTTAATAAAGAAAAAGAAGAAATTAGACACAACCAAGTACTGTTACAGGAAATTGTCAAGAAACACCTAAGAATAGTGTGAGAAAATCTAAAATTCCTAATGTCTTTAATTTTCTAAAGTTGTTAAGAATGATTTTTTTTTTAAAAAAAAGCCTCTTTTGTTAGGTGTAGCAGGAAAAAAATATTTAGTGCAAGAAGTCATCATTGAATGTCCACTACGTACAAGGCACTGTGGTAGGTTCCATGGAGATATCAATATAAGTGTAGTGTACTCTCTAGTGTCCAGACTAGACTCAAATTGGGACAAGCATTTCTTTTTGGAATGGATGATATCATAAAAATTATATTTGTGAGATAATTTTAATGATAATATAGATCATAGAAATACAGAGAGAAATATTACTTCCAGCTGGCAATGCTGAGAAGACTCTTCTTGGAGACGAATTAAATGATGAATGGATGAATGATTTAATCAACACTCTGTTAAAACAAAAGGAGACAATTCTACCTGTCATCGAAGCATTGAAAAAGAAGGAAAATACATTTCAATGTATTTTTCTCATGTATAGGTGTGTTTTTTAAATTTGGGGCAAGAAGGAGAAACAAAGAATCAGATTGAACATAAATGAACTAAGGGTACAACTAGTTTTCTTTCCAAACTTTAATGTTCAAACACTGCACAATAAAATGCTTCTCCACAAGGAATATTTTCATGTAAGTCCAACTTAAACTGCTAATAGCAACTTAAAGGTAATAAATTGAACAGTAAAAGTTAATAAAATCTTCTACCACTCTAAAATACTAGATGAAGGAGAAAGAGAACACATGATGAAGAAAACAACAACCTCAGGAGGTCTAGGTGGTCCTCTTCAGCCTCTGTGCCTGCGAGATTTGGGGCATCGTTTGCCCTTGGATGTGTGGACACTTTTTTACTCCAAAAATGAGAACCTCTGTCTCTCTGTCAGGTTTTTCAGGGATTTTATTTTTCCTTCAACCTCAGGTAAAAAACGTATTCTTAAGAATGAATGCCTCTATTTTCATTCCCTTTCAAGATTCAATTCAACGACAACATGCAAGAAATCAAGATTTAATATAATTCACCTTTTTGGTATAGAAATTATAAAATATTTAAAAAATAGTATTAATCTTTTTTTCAGATATATAGTGATATCTATACACAGTACACTATGGGAGAAAAAAAACTAAACAATTGTGGAGCTCCTGTATTTTTAGATATTTTCATGTAAAAAATAATGATGAAATTTTTTTAAACGCACACTTTTTAACTAAAATAAAAACTCTTGCATGAGCCAAAAATATTCCAATGAATGTTTTAATCATTTTTGAAAAATCAGTAACTTACAAACAGCAATGGAACTAAAGATTTCAATTCTCATAATGCAATTTATATTAAAAACATACTAAAGGTATTTAAAGGTATATATATACTATTTATGGCATATTAATGAGAACATGTGGCCATTTCCTTAATTTCATTATAGTTTAATCAAAAGGAACACTATGGCAATATGAATAAATTATAAAGAAACTGCTAATAGCAAAGACGGAAGGAAATGTTTTTTCCAGACCCAGGGCCTCTGTTCCTGAAGTTTTCTGTCCCTGGAACAGTTTTTCTTTTTCCCTCTTTCTCCATCTAATCTCTGCTGAGCAAGGCTCTTTTCATCCATCTTTAATGATAAATTCTCAGGAACCTTCCTGATTACCTCATATCCAATCCTCTGTTATTTCCTCCCTCATGACTTTCTATAAACATCACAAAATTAAAGTTATTTTACTCTTTCTCTGTTCTCTTCATTGTCTCTTGCTTGCTATTATAACCCTTGTACTGAGAACAATGTTGAGAATTTTTAAAAAATAATTATTGAAATCACAGCAAATTTCTTTTCAAAGCCTTTTTCTGTTTTCATTATCCTTGTCTTCTCACTACTACTTACTCTAAATTTTTTTTATTTTTTATTTTTATTTTTTTAGATTTTTTCTTTATTGATTTTATCTTATTTATTTTTTTATTAATTTATTTTTGTTACAGATGTTTCTCCTTTTTTCCCCATTGACACCCTCCTCCCCATCCCCCCACCCCATCCCCAGCTTTGTTGTCCATGTCCATCGGTTATGCGTACATGCATATAAGTTCTGTGGTTTATCTCTTCCCTCCCCCCCACCCCCTCTTCTGAGGGTTGTCAGTCTTTACCCTACTTCCACATCTCTGGGTCTACGCTGTTCCTCAGACTGTTATGTTAATTATATTCCACAAATAAGTGAGATCATGTGATATTTGTCTTTCTCTGCTTGGCTTATTTCGCTTAGGATAATACTCTCCAGGTCCCTCCATGTTGTCTCAAAGGATAAGAGATCTTTCTTTCTATAGCTGCATAATACTCCATTGTGTATATGTACCACAGCTTTTTTATCCAGTCGTCTACTGATGGACACTTGGGCTGTTTCCAGATCTTACCTATTGTAAATAGTGCTGCTATGAACATGGGGGTACATATATTCTTTCTGATTGGTGTTTCAGGCTTCTTAGGGTATATTCCTAGAAGTGGGATCACTGGGTCAAATGGCAATTCAATTTTTAATTTTCTGAGATAACACCATAGTGTTTTCCATAGTGGCTGCACCAATCTGCATTCCCACCAGCAGTGTACTAGAGTCCCCTTTTCTCCACACCCTCACCAGCACTTATTGTTCGATGATTTGTTGATGGCGGCCATTCTGACAGGTGTGAGGTAATACCTCATAGTTGTTTTAATTTGCATCTCTCTGATGATTAGTGATGTTGAGCATTCCTTCATATGTTTCTTGGCCATTTGTATGTCCTGTTTGGAGAGGTGTCTAGTTCCTCTGCCCATTTTTTAATTGGGTTCTTTGTCTTCCTTTTGTTGAGTTGTATGAGCACTCTATATATTTTGGAAATTAACCTCTTATCTGATGTATCATTGGCAATGATGCTCTCCCATACAGTGGGTTGCCTTTCCATTTTGATGGTTGTTATTTTTTTGTGCAGAAGCTTTTGAGTTTGATGTAGTCCCATGTGTTCCATTTTTTCCTTTGTTTCTCTTGCCTTAGGTGATGTATCAGTGAAAATTCTGCTGCATATGATGTCCAAAATTTTGTTGCCTACATTTTATTCTAGGATTTTTATGGATTCACGAGTCACATTTAAGTCTTTTATCCATTTTGAGTTTATTCTTGTGTATGGTGTAAGTTGATGGTCTAGTTTCATTTTTTTTTGCATGTAGCTGTCCAATTTTCCCAACATTTATTAAAGAGGCTGTCTTTACTCCATTGTATGCTCTTGCCACCTTTTTCAAATATTAGTTGAGCATAATGTCTTGGGTCAATTTCTGCGTTCTCTGTTCTGTTCCACTGGTCTATATGCCTGTTCTTGCGCCAGTACCAGACTGTTTTGATTATAGTAGCTTTGCAGTATAACCTGATATCCGGTATTGTGATCCCACCTACTTTGTACTTCTTTTTCAAGATTGCTATGGCTATTCGGGATCTTTTTTGGTTTCATATAACTTTTGAAGTATTTGTTCTAGTTCTGTGAAGTATATCATTGGTTTTTGATGGGGATTGCATTGAATCTATAGATTGCTTTGGGTAATATGGACTTTTTAATGATGTTAATTCTTACAATCCATGAACAAGGTATGTGCTTCCACTTTTTTATATCTTCCTCTATTTCTTTTTTCAGTGTCCTGTAGTTTTCTGCAAATAGGTCCTTTACTTCTTTGGTTAAGTTTATTCCTAGGTATCTTAATTTTTTTTGCCACAATGGTAAATGGGATTGTTTTTGTTTCTCTTTCTGTGAGTTCATCATTGGTGTATAAGAATGCCGTCAATTTCTTGACATTAATTTTGTATCCTGCTATTTTGCCAAATTCATCTATTAAGTCTAGTAAATTTTTGATGGAGTCTTTAGGCTTTTCTATGTATAATATCATGTCATCAGCGAATAAGGACAGTCTCACTTCCTCCTTTCCAATTTGGATCCCTTTCATTTTTTTCTTCATATCTGATTGCTATGGCTCTGACTTCCAGTATATGTTAAATAAGAGTGGCGAAAGTGGGCATCCCTGTCTTGTTCCTGTTCTTAAGGGAAATGCTTTCAGTTTTTGCCCATTGAGTATATGTTGGCTGTAGGTCTTTCATATATGGCTTTTATTATGTTGAGATATGAACCCTCTATTCCCACATTGCTGAGCGTTGTTATCAGAAATGAGTGCTGGATTTTTTCGAATGCTTTTTCAGTATCTATTGATATGATCATGTGGTTTTTATCTTTCATTTTGTTTTTGTGGTGTATCACATTTATTGATTTGTGAATATTGAACCAGCCTTGCATCCCTGGGATGAATCCCACTTGGTCATGATGCATAATTTTTTTTGATGTATTGCTGGATCCAATTTGCTAGTATTTAGTTCAGGATTTTGGCATCTATGTTCATCAGGGATATTGGCTTGTAGTTTTCTTTCTTTGTAGTGTCTTTTTCTGGTTTTGGAATTAGAATTATGCTGGCCTCATAAAACGAGTTTGGAAGTCTTTCTTCTTCTTGAATTTTTTAAAATAGTTTGAGGAGAATGGGTGTTAGTTCTTCTTTGAATTTTCAGTAAAACTCTCCCGTGAAGCCGTCCGGGCCTGGGCTTTTGTTTGCTGGGAGAATCTTGATTACATCTTCAATTCCCTTCGTTGTTATTGGTCTGTTCAAGTTTTCTATCTCTTCCCGGTCCAGTTTGGGAGACTATGTGTTTCTAGAAATGTGTCCATTTTGCTTAGATTGTCCAATTTGTTGCCACATAATTGTTCATAGTATTTGTTAATGATCCTTTGTATTTCTGTGGTGTCAGTTGTTACTTCTCCTCTTTCATTTCTGATTTTGTGTATTTGGGTTCTCTCTCTTTGTTTCTTGGTGAGTCTAGCTAAGGGTCCATCAATCTTGTTTATCTTTTCAAAAAAACAGCTCTTTGTTTCATTGATCCTTTGAATTGTTCTTTGGTCTGTATGTCATTTATTTCTACTCTGATCTTTACTATTTCCTTCCTTTTACTTGCTCTGCGGTTTTCTTTTTGTTTGCTTTCCAGCTCTTTAAGTTGTGAGGTTAGTCTATTAGAAATTTTCTTGTTTCTTGAGGTAGGCCTGGAGTGCTATGAACTTCCCTCTCAGAACTGCTTTCACTGCATCCCATAGATTTTGTCTTGTTCTGTGCTCATTTTCATTGGTTTCCAGGAATCTTTTTAATTTCTTCCTTGATCTCCTCGGTAACCCATTCATTGTTTAATAACATGCTATTTAGCCTCCATGTGTTCAAATGTCTTTGCATGTTCTTGTTGCAATTGATTTCTAGTTTCATGCCATTGTAATCTGAGAAGATGCTTGATATGATTTCAATCTTCTTGAACTTGTAGAGACTTCGTTTGTGTCCTAACATGTGGTCTATCTTTGAGAATGTCCCATATGCACTTGAGAAGAATGTGAATTCTGTAGTTTTGGGATGTAATTCTCTGTAGATATCTATTAAATCCATTTGGTCTAGTGCTTCATTTAGAGTCTCTGTTTCCTTGTTAATTTTTTGTCTAGAGGATCTATCCAGTGATGTCAGCGGGGCGTTGAAGTCCCCTGCTATGATTGTATTGCTGTCGATTTCTCCTTTGAAGTCCTCCAGAAGATTTTTAATATATTTTGGTGCTCCTATATTGGGTGCATATATGTTTACCAAGGTTATATCTTCCTGTTGGACAGATCCTTTCAATATTATGTAGTGGCCTTCTTTGTCTCTAGTTATGGCCTTCATTTTGAAATCTATTTTATCAGATATAAGTATTGCTACCCTAGCTTTTTTTCTCTTTTCATTTGCTTGGAAGATTTTTTCCATCCCTTCACTTTCAACCTATGTGAGTCTTTTGTTGTGAGGTGGGTCTCTTGTAAACAACATATATATAATTCACGCTTTCTTTTTTATTTATTTATTTATTTATTTATTCATTCATTTTTATCCTCACCCAAGGACACTTTTGCATTTATCTTCAGATAGAGCGGGAGGGAGAGTGGGAGGAAGAGAGAGAGAGAGAAACATCAATATGAGAGAGACACATTGACTGGCTGCCACCCACACGACCCCAACCGGGGCCAGGGACAAACTGCAACTGAGGTACGTGCCCTTAGCGGGAACCGAACCCGGGACTCTCTGGTCTGCGGGCCGGTGCTCTAACCACCAAGCCAAACCATCCAGAGCGAGTCATGCTTTCTTATCCAATCAGCTACTCTGTGTCTTTTTATCGTAGCATTCAATCCATTTTCATATAAGGTGATTATTGATATGTACTTATTTATCGCCATTTTTGTTTAGTGTGGTTCTATTTTCCTTCCTATTTCTTCTACTAATTACAGCAGTCCTTTTAACATTTCTTTCAGTGCTGGTTTGGTGCTAATGTATTCCCTTAGCCTTTTTTTGTCTGGGAAGCTCTTTATTTGACCTTCTATTTAGAATGATAGCCTTGCTGGGTAGAGTAGTCTTGGGATCAGTTCCTTGTTTTTCATGACCTTGATTACTTCATGCCATTCCCTTCTGACCTGTAGTGTTTCTGTTGAGAAGTCAGCTGATAGCCTGATGGGGGTTCCTTTGTAGGTAACCTGTTGCTTATCTCTTGGTGCCTTTAGGATTCTCTCTTTGTCTTTAATTTTTGGCATTTTAATTACTATGTGTCTTGGTGTGGGCCTGTTTGGGCTCTTCTTACTTGGGGCTCTCTGTGCTTCTTGAACTTGAATGCCTTCTTCCTTCACCAATTTAGGGAAGTTTTCTGTCACTATTTCTTCAATTATATTCTCTAACCCTTGCTCATTTTCTTCTTCTTCGGGGACTCCTATGATGCAAATATTATTATGTTTCCAGTTGTCCCACAGTTCTCTTAAGCTGTCTTCCTGTTTTTTAATTGTTTTTTCCTTTTGGTTTTCTGATTGGTTGATTTTTTTCTACCCTGTCTTCTAATTCACTGATCCGGTCCTCAGCTTCCTCTACTCTGCTGTTTAGTCCTTCCAATGTGTTCTTTATTTCTGCTATGTCATTCTTCTTTTCCACTCGGTTGGTTTTCAATGCTTCTATATCTTTACTCATATAGAAGGTGTTTAGGTCCTTACTCATGCTGTTTAGTTTCCTCAAGATCATGGCTCTGAACTCTACTTCTGATAACTTGCTTAACTGCATTTCATTTTTCTTATCTTCAGTAGAGGTCTCTTGTTCTTTCATTTGGCATTTGCTTCTTTGTTTCACCATTTTGGCTGTCTCGGTGGGTTTTGGAGCCTGCCAAATTATCTCTGTGGGTGTTGGTGTTCTGCTGTTTGTAGCTCCCTCTACTGGATTTGGATGAGCATGGGAGGACCCACGTTAAACACCACTGTCAATTCTTTCTTTCCTGGGTAGATTTGCAAGCCCAGGAAAGGTTCAGTTGTCCTATAGCTTTTTGCCTGGAGGTTATTAGTCTTGGTTACTTGAAGAGCCTTGGGTTCTCAGTTGAATCTTCCTTTATTTGTTTTAGAACGAGAGGAAGGGAGAAGGCAAAAGAGACAGAAACACCGATGAGAGAGAACGTTGATGGGATGCCTCCTGCCCGCCTCCCACTGGGGATTTGGCCCACAACCTGGGCATGTGCCCTGACCGGGAATCGAACTGACGACTTCTTTGTGCCTGGGTCGACGTTCAACCACTGAGCCACACCGGCCAGGCTCTAAATTCTTTTTTAATTTCTCTCATTCTCTTTTTCTTGCTCTCCTAATTTAAAAAATCATGTGTGTTCTCAATCTACTCTACCAACCACTCCTTTCCTTACTGAATACTTTTCCTCTCTTCTCTCTTTTTTATTTTTTTAATCCTCACCTGAGGATATTTTTCCATTTATCTTCAGATAGGGTGGGAGGGAGGGAGAGAGACAGAGAGACATCCACGTGAGAGGGACACACTGACTGGTTGCCTCCCACACAACCCCAACCAGGGCCAACCATGAACCACAACCGAGGTACGTGCCCTTGGCCAGAAATGAACCCGCAACTCTTTGGTCCACAGGCCAATACTCTAACTGCTGGGCCAAACCAGCCAGGGCAACTTTTCCTCTTCTCAAAAATATTATTAACAATCTCCTCTACTTCTTTAACACACCAGATTTAATTCACACCTAATATTTCTACTATCCTCATTTTTTATATAATCAAGGAGGGGTGTAATTTGGGAAAGATCTTAGAATTAGAAATGTGCATGTATATCCCAACTTTCCATATTTAAATACATTAGCATCATTTTTGTGTAATCATATTTTTTCAAATATGACATGTTACCATAAATGTATATAAATATTTTCCATAGCCAGACACCTAGTGACACCTATTCTAATCATTCTATTTCTTCTTTCTATCTCAGATTGTTGCTGTTAACTCAGGCTCCAGTTGTCTCCAGTGATTACCTCTCTCTAATGTCCCACATCCAATCAGTGATTTTTCCATTTCAATGCCTCTTACAATGTCTCATTTCTTTCCATTTCTGTTCAGGCCCTTATCACTTCTCACCTGGATTACTTCAATAGAATTATAATTCTCACCTAGGTCTCTAGCTTTCCGAAACTTTTCTTCATCTCTCCATATTGCATACTATTGATAGATGAATCTTCCTCAAAGGTCTACAACACACTGTCCTTCATGTCAGTGCACTATTCAAAAGTCTACAGTGACAGAGAACATAAAAATAAAAATAGATCATTTGCTTGAGAGAGGGTTACACCGACAGGTTATTTATTTTCTTTTTATTTTCTTTTTAAATCCTACCTTACATAATGTTGCTCTGTGGGATAGTATAAAAAAATTAACGACCTAGAAGTTAAAATTCAAGTGACCTCTACAATGTTCTTCCAACATTGTTTACAGTATTTCTTAGTTCATTCCTCCACTAAATAAAGCCTGCTCTTTCCAGACCCCCTCCACCTTCAAATTATGAAAATTTTACATTCTGGAATTATTTTAAACTTAAATTTCACTGCTGTATAAATTTCTTGATTACATTATACACACACCTAATTTCTTATGAGAATCAATCATTTGACCCTCATCATTTAAGCTGTTTATTGGTGTTTGTTTTCACTTTGATTTTTATTTTATCCTCAAATTAAAAGAAAAACATATCCTTTATAGCAAGAACTCTTCTTTTCCTTTGAAAAGCCACAGGAACATGAAAACATATAATAGGTATTTAATAATATTTATTGTTTCATTATGTAAATGATCAAATGCTTCTAAGGCAACAAGTTATTTTCTTGTGGAGTAAATATTGGTTTTAAAACTAAAACCAGATGCCCTGGCCAGGTAGCTCAGTTGGTTAGAGCATCGTCGTGATAGTCCAAGATTGCAGGTTCGATCTCCGGTCAGGGCACGTGCAAGAAGCAACAAATGAATGCATGAATAAGTGGAACAACAAATCGATCTTTCTCTCTCTTTCTGTCTCTCTTTCTCTCCTGTCCTCTCTCTCTCTCTCAAATCAATCAATAAATAAAATTAAAACCAGAAGCAGAGAAATGTTGCTTTTGGAAACACTTCCAAAAGAGCAAGCATTTTAACAGTTGTTCAATCTAGAATCAAGAGACTGAGTATAAATGTAACACACCCACTACAAGTAACTCATTTATTTATTATTAAATAAGATCCTCTTCTCTCATCCAGCTAAATTATAAGGTGCTACCCAGCACCCAGCTCTCCGACTCTACCCCCAGATGCAGCAGACCGAGCAGCCCTCTAACTGGCCCTCTGGCTTAATTTTCATGTGCATCACTCAGAAATCAGCATTTGTTTGAACTGTTGTCATTGTGGCGCTTGGATGAGAGACAGCCACTGGAGCCACCATTAATGCTTTTTTAATGAAATATTAAACCAATCACTGTGGCACAGAGTGTATGGAGTGAGACAGCTTAACAGCAGCCTAAGGGGAAAAAACTTGTAAACACATAAATAATTAGGATATCATTTCTTTTTTCCTTCTTTTCCAATGAGACAACTAAGCTGGATCAACAACAACAAAAAAATAGCAAATGAATATATCTCTAGCTCTTTGGACAGATTAACTTATATTTTTACTACACATTTAATCCATGTTTTGCTACAGTAAGCAATTCAGAAGATCTGATGACTCTACTTATCATTTGATATTGTTTACGAAAGCTGATAAGTACACTCATCCTAAATCTTATGTTAGCTGGCAGTAAATGTAGCTCAGGGCTGGCCAAGGGGCTGCTTATAAGATGCCAGGAAATTGCCAGAGGGTGCAGGATAACTCTTCTGTCCTCTGCTTCCCACCCCAGTTGACAGCAAAGCAGGGAGATGGCAGTACAACCACCACCTCAGCCACAGTTGCTGCTTCGTCAGCTTCCACACTAGAAGAATCCGAACAGGAACAATCATTTACTGAACAGATTTCCTAGGTACAAGGCACATATTAAACCTGCGGAACAGAGGCTTCAGCCAGTGGTGATATAGCTATTGATAACTGCAATGCTCATTTAATTCTTTTTTAAAAAGGTTGAATCAAAGTATGCAGGAAAGTATTTTCTTTATTTTTTAAACTTGTACACAATGAAAAAACTAGTACATATATTACAGGATATGTATTTCTCTTCACTGTCTCTGTCCAATCTGACCTTGGAGATTACAAAATCTTAAGAGAAAGATTCTTTTTAAATCTATTTCCTACCACTGCAACTCTTAAGTACATAAGAGAAACTCAATATATTTTTAAATTCTACCACTGTTTTTATTTGTTTCTAAATAAAATGCTAATGCCAGTCATAGACATTTGTGATGCTATTTGTTGGATGCACAGATATCTGTAGCTCGGAGCTGCCACATTACTTCTCTATGTTGTCAATCTCCCTCTACCTTCATCCAAATATATTTGTAACCAAGATTATTTCTTTCCACACTGCATGAAAGAGGTGTCTTGGTTTGTGGTGACAACTGATATCCACCATTTGGGGATGCCTGGGCTGATGACTTGCTGATTTTTCGCTTCCGTTTTCCAGTGCTCCTATTTGCTTCCATGGAAATTCTCCCTCAAGATGTCTGTCCTTCAACAGTGTCATCTTCAAGCCCTCTGGCGGCTTTTGCCAGTGTCATCTGTCTACAGTGACAGGCTGTGCTTTGAACTGATTTTATTCAATGAGAGGAACACACATTCTCCTGGGACCTGGAGGCTGATCTTAACAAAGTAGGGCTTTCACAAAACACAGAGGAACCCTCCCTACCGCGGCAGGCCGAGGTCCCGTCACCCCTGCCCACCAGTCACTCAGTAGCCTCGGTTCTTGGGTTATCAGCTTACTGTCCCAGTCTCACAGTGTTTGTGTACAAATAACCCTTATTTTACTTAAAATGACCCCAAAGCACAAGATGCTGACATTTAGGATATGCCAAAAAGGAGCTGTGAAGTGCTTCCTTTAAGTGAAAAGGTGAAAGTTCTCTAATAGGGTAAGAAAAAAATCGTGTGCACAGGTGGCTAAAATCTGTGGTTAAGAACAAATCTTCTACCCATGAAATTCTGAATAAGGAAAAAGATATTTGTTCTAAGTACATCAAAAGTTACAGCCACCGTGTATGACAAGTGCTTAGTTAAGATGAAAAGGACATTACATTTGTGGGTAGAAGACACGAACAGAAAACATGCCCCGATTGACAGTTGCATCAGAAAGCACCAAGCCTATATGAAGACTTCAGGTAAAAACATGGTGTATATCGGGTTCAGTACTATCCGTGGTTTCAGGCATCCACTGGGGGTCTTGGAATGTATATCCCATGGATAAGGGGGGACGACTGTATATATAAATAAATGTATGTGATGTGAAAAAAATATGTAACATCTAGGCTATAGTTATAACAATTTATTATAAAACACATTTAAACCAATAACTATAATGCAGATTCTAGACAGGTAGGTGGTATTTATTAACAACTTCACTCTTGCTGAGTATATCAGTAAGAGTTCAGCAAAACAAAAGTTGCTCTACATAGATAGCTTCTGAAATTTAGAGATTACAAACTTCCAGAAGCTAGAATTACCTTGAGATTTAACCCTGAATCCAATTAAACATTGCCTTCGCTCTCATCACAAAAGCTGTAAGATTCTACTCTGCTCGAGCAGGGCCTCCCCATCCCAAATTTTAGAGGGAAAAAACTTTAAATTTCAAGTGCAGATATAGAAATCAGGCGGCACTTAAAGTTTATATCATGTACCGGTCCATAATATTTCCTAGCCCCTTTCACAATCCTACTTCAAACCCTAATCACTTTGGAGCTGTGCTGCAGCAAAAATCTTCTATCAAATCCGACCCTGATCCTTCTCTTGCTCCTACTGCACTTGGTCACGCTCCGTGCCATCGACCGAGGAATATCAATTATTAAGACCCAGGGGCTGGGAATTTACCAGAGTGGATTTTGCTGGATACAATGCTGCTTCCACAGTGACCCTGCCTATACATTCTTTAGTGCTCCTATCTCAAAAACCTCATTTCTGGTGATGGCTAAAAAGAAATAATTCTCACATCCCAGCTCCAGATTTCCTCTCTGGATAGCTTTATTGAACTTACTTATTTAAAAAAAAAAACACACACACACAAAAACTCTGGTAGCCACCTGGCAGCCATAAATTTTCAATAGAAGTTCGAATGACTGCAATTTAATCTATTTTACGATTCATCATTCAACTGTCCTTACTCGTCATGTTGCATTTTATAAACTCTGTGTATGCTTCCTAGACATGTATTAGCGTGATTATAAATGAATTAAATATTATTAATCCAAGACTGGAACTGGCTACTATCTGATGCTGCTTAGTGACTTAATTATGTTAGACAGAATAAATTGTTTCAAATGAACCTTCACACAGGTCCTTAATAAAATCAAACAGTGATTTTATTTTGTGTTATCTACTTTCTGCCAGAAGGTTCTCTTGGGGCTACTGCAGTTTTCTTTCCTTTCCTATTAGCTAGAAAGCACAATCTAGTAAGCCTGTGAAACTTGCAGGAGCTTACACCGAAAACATTTCTCTCCCTTTGACAAGCACTGTGGTAAGATTTGGGGCTTCTGTGTAAGCAGCAAGATTTACTGGGTTTGCTCTTAGGAGCCTGTTACTGAAGTGACTCGGAGTGCGGGAGGAAGGATAGGGAGGAGAACGTTCGTATCGACAGTGTGTAGGGGGGTAACTTCATATACAATTTTGAGTGGAGTGGATACTTGAAATAGGAAATTTTAGAATTTTTAAATATCAGCAGATTCATAGCAGAACGGCCTCAGACAGCAGGCTGCAAAGACATTAAATTCTGAAATAAATTGTTTCTCCGGGTTGTCCTGCGCAGCACCGGACGAATGCACGCAGGCAGCCCGTCTGTTATTTCTAAGACACGCGTGTATTAGCCAGTGACTTGGCTCAGGAGGCCCCTCACCCTGAGAGGGGCGATGAGGTTCAATGTGCTCTAAGTAGTTCTGACTCCCACAGCAGTTTTGCCAGGCAGGTCAAATATGTGGAAAGGGATAATGGAATAATAGTTACTACACTCTGAGCAGGACGTGCAATGCAGCAGAGTGTGGTTCTTTGTGGGGAAGAACTGCTTGGGAAGGGGGAAGCTTTCTAGACTGGATGTTGCTATTCTTAGTCTTCCCTCATTATGACACACATGCTCAGCAGAGCCAGGCCATCTTACAGAATTAATTTATTTCACCTTCCCCTGCACATTTCCAAGAAATCGCCATATGCACACCAACCGAGATCTCTCACATTTTGAAACTCTTCAATTCCCAACACTCCTTACTTATTGAAGACCAAATCACACTGGGATTTTCCAGATGTTCTAGTCCTTTGTTTCTGCGTCCCACGCCCCTCATGTGGAGCACAATGAGGCTGCCTGGACAACTGAAAATAGGAATAAGGATTCCATTTATTGTCATTGAAATGTCTGTCATTGCAATGCATACCATAGCTCCTAGCAGGTAAATTTATATCAAGAATATATTTCTAGTTCTATGTTGATCTTTACAAATTTTAATTGGGCAATATTAACAAAGATAAAAAGCATATTGAATCTAAAAGCATTTTAAAATTAGCCCAAGTAAGTAGCTTCAGTTAAAGCTCAAATTTTTGTATGTTTTACTAAAGAAAGGAAAAAAACATAAATATGATTTATTCCACATAGTTAAAGTAGGAAGACACAAACAAGGAAGTAAACAACTTCTTATCAGCCAGTTGGGAAAAACATTAACAAAGAACTCACCAAACTTTAAACACAATTAGCGCTCAGAAGAGGCCTAGTAGGGATTGATAATTAGGCCCTTGGGGGGATCCTAATACAAAATTAAGGCAGTATAAAGGAAAGTCAGTTTTCAAAAATGTGTTGTCAGATAACAACAAGAACTAGTTTTGACAGAAGCTGAGACAAGTTACTGGCCTGAATCAATATTGGAAATATATGTTCTTCAGTACTCCAGTTTTTCCTGGGCAGATAAAATCAACATATGTAAATGATAAAATTGGTCATCTCTTTCATTTCTTTCAAGCAACTTGAGAACTGGTCGCCTACCCTCTTTATCATTAATTTTTATCTTCCATTTCTAGAAGAGAGAATCCTTTCTGAGGCAGATTCTCCCAGAAACAAGGAGTAAGGACGTGCGCAGGAGGAGATAGGATGGAGGAGCATAGGCTGTCTGCTCATGTCCATCTCAAACAAACCATGCTCAGTGCCATCGGTGCATTTTGGAAATCAGTTTTTCATGTACCTTTCCTCATGTAAATGTCATAAAGCTAGTCAAAATACATAGATTTATTAGTACATGAGTCTACTGTAACTATAGTAGATGAATACATTCTTAGGTTGCACTAAGAGCAATGCATATTTATGTGTGTTGTTGATATTTTTCTACCAGTGAGTGGATTCAATTTTTCCCCAGGTGAACTGAAAACAAGATTAAGCATTCTAACCTATGGCAAACTTTTGGTCTGGAGAGGCCTTTTGTTCTTTGATAATAAAGTAACAGAAAATAGCAATACCAATTAAAATAATAATACAAGTCTCCTGAATAAACATTGAAATATAAGGTTTATTTTAGTTCTTTCAAAGTTGAGTTTGTGATTATCAAAATGTGTGAATTTGTGATGCAAAAATAAAGTAAGTGTCCGGCTTTGTATGGGAAATTCCTCACATGGAATATTGACTTTTCTTCCATTGAAAAGAGAAGCAAAAGCAGTACAAACATGTATATGTCAGAAAGTGAGCATGTTCAGACCTAAAATGTCTCAGTATGGACCAGTCAGAAGATTGTGGTTATTAAATATCTCTCCCTAAAGAAGATTTGTAAGAAGTTGAACCAACTGTAAGTACAATTTCTCTGCTCTAATAGGCTCTCTTAAGAAAAAAAAAATAAACAAAAGAAAAGTAGATCCTCTTACCCTAATACCTGCACCCTTGCATTCCCCAGTGCACACACATACACACACACACATACACACACACTCACACATGCACACAAACATACACACACTACCCACACACATATAATACACATACATACTTCTCTGGTAAACATCTATCGTAAAATAAGAACCAGGAAAGGCCTAATCATAGTTCAGTTTAAAAGTTCCAGGGAGGTGAGCTGGGGTAGGAGAGCATATAAAATATCTGAAGCCTAATTACAGCTTCTTTCTTCTGGGTTTGCTTTATATCTATTGTGTTTAGATGATGTCCTGAGAATCAATCACATTCTACTGAATAACTGAAAATGAGAGAAATGAGAAGCTAAGACATGGTCTAGGACAACTGAGTCACATTATCACAGGGATATAAATCCCAAGGAAAAGAATAGTTGCACAATGGAAATATTACACTCTGGCATTAAGGGAAGAAAATAAGGATTGAGTGGTCTCTGACACATCTGTTTTTTTCCCTTTTTATTAAATAACCATTTACTTTTGTTTTTAAAGTGTCCAAATAATTAGTCTGATTGATTAATAAAGATAGCCTGGCCAGTGTGGCTCAGCAGTTGAGCATCAACCCATACGCCAAGAGCTCTCCAGTTTGATTCCCGGTCAGGGCACATGCCCAGGTTGTGGGCCCGATCCCCAGTAGGGGGCATGCAGGAGGCGGCCAATCGATGTTCTCTCTCATTGATATTTCTATCTCTCTCTCCCTCTCTCTCTCAAATCAATAAAGAAAGAAATAAAAAAAAGATAAATGGGGAGAACTAAAAGAGGCCAACAGAAATTAGCCCAGGAGCCATTTGCTCATTGTTTGCCATGTGTTGCAAATATATTCCTCAGTCTATTCCTATTCTTCAAATTTTTAATTTGTTAAAATATTTTAAAACATAAATGTTATATTTTTATATATTCAAATCTGATCTTCCTTTTAGTTATTTCACCTTTATTGTTAAGCTTAGATTATCCTTTCCCAATCAATTATCTTGTATTATTAATTCATCTAATTATTAGACAATGTAGATGAATTAAAAAGTAAGTATTAGCAACTCTTGGAAAATGCTATGTAATCAACATGTTTTACTAAAAATTGCTAAATAAAGGGAAAGTCAAGCATGTATTTTCTTTTCCTATAAAATTCTATCACAAAGTGACCAAATTTCTGCTAAGAAAAAATTTTCTTTCATGAAAGGTTTATGGAATTAGAATTTTATCATTTTTATAATCCTTACTGGAATAATGCATCTAGGCAATGATGATCCATGGGCGGTCACAACAAAAAGAAAGTACGCCTTATATTTCCACTAGAAGCATATCACAGTATCTATGAAGTAGTGTTGACAGTAAAAAATAGAACTTGAATCTGATCCAGCTTCTATCTTTAACTGAAAATTTAAAGGAAATACACAGTTGAGAGGAATATGTTAAATAAAAACTACACAGAAAAAATAATGACCCAAATTCTTGAACAACTGAAGTACAGGGAAAAATAAGAAAGAGATATTAGAGGAGATCAATGAGATATATTAACCAAGTATAATATATGGATCTTATTTATCCCTAATTTGAAAAAAATATGCTATTAAAAATATTAGACAGCTGAGGAAATGTGAACACTGACTAGATACCTAATAATATTGATAGTTATATGAAGTTTATTGCATAAAATTCTTTCTACATTTATATATGCTTGAAAATAAAGAAAACAAGTCAACTCCTATACTATAGAAACTGTTACAGATAGATGGATGCGCTTTTTGATTAAATTTATTGAGGCAACATTGGTTAATAACATTTATATATATTTCAGGTGTACAACATTATAATTCAATATCTGTATATTCCGTTCAGTGCTCACCACCAAAAACCTACATATTTGACCCCTTTTACCCAATTCACCTCCCCCACCCCCCTTTCCCTCTGCTAATCACCATTCTGTTGTTAGTATCTATGAATTTGTTTTTGCTTGTTTTGTGAGTTCTTTTGTTACTTTTTTTTATTTTCTATTCCACATATGAGTGAAATGATATGTTTTTTGTCTTTTCCTGTCTGACTTCATTTAGCATAATCCCCTCAAGATCTATCCATATTGTTGCAAATGGCTATACTTCCTCTTGTTATGGCTGAATATATATATATATTTTTTTCCTTATTTATTTCTTGTCTTTTTGACATTAGCCATTCTAACAGATGTGAGATGATAGATGGATGCACTTTTAATTAAAAATCATTTCCATTTGTTTTATCCGGCTAATAAAATATGAACCAAAACCAGAAAACTATCCAACAATCAAATTATTGATATATGTTTTCTCTCCTCCCACTAAGACTCTTCACCAATAATATAACTTTTTCCAAGGGCATTCCAGGCAGACAGAACATTCAGTGCAAAAATCCTGAGGCAGGTGTGGTCTGCTTGATTAGGAAGCGGTAAGAAGACCAGCAAGTGCAGAGCAGACTGTGCAAGAGGGAGAGTGACCGCAGATGAGTGCTGCGTGGGGCACAGGCCAGAATTTGAAGGCCTCCTTGGACAGGAGCAAAGTTTTTCCTCCAAGTATGGGAGGGATCTGAGCACGCAGGTGACACGATTTTTATTATAAGAGTGCTTAGACTGTTATGTGGAGAACTGATCAAAAGGGAACAAAAAAGTAGAAGCAGCAAAAAAGTTTCAAGGTTTCTTCAGTCATCTAGGCAAGAATTGGATTCAGATTAAACACAATGATAGGACAACTGATAAGAAAAGTGTTAAACATTCACTCTGTAAAATATTCTACAGCCTTTATTAATAATAATTACAAATCTATGGAGCAAAAAAATACTGAGTTTAAGACTTAAAATAAAATAGTAGTTGAAATCTGTGAGTATAATTATGAAAATTCATTAGTGAAAATAAGACAGGAAGAGAAAAATAATCATTGATGTTTTAGTATAATTTATTTTTAATTTCCAAATATTCTGTGATATTGTTATATAAATTTTGTTATGATAGTAAAATTTAGATACCTGATAGTAGATTTTGGCATATCAAATTCCAGGTTGCAAAATTCATTTTTGTTTATAGGTCTGTTTTTGGTGAAGCTAGTCAGTGACATTTTAAATTTGCATGTGTGAATCAGATATATTAATCAGCTATATTTAAAAGACAGTTAATCATGGTTTTGTATAAATTTACTCCCTTTCCTGCTTTATTGTTCTAGTAGGTAACATGAAGGATAAAGACAAAAGTAGGTAAGTCTGATTAATTCTTTGATTTTTCACATTCATCACCTTTCATTATATGAGAAGTTTATTTAACTCCTGTTAAAATTACTGCAAATTTTAATAGATCACCAAAGTAATTAACCAGAACTTTCAGCTCTTTCAAAATCCTCATTCATTTGCAGAAACATCTGAACATTGTCTTAAATGACAGCATATCTAAATACTTGAAATACAGTCCTATTTTTTCTGCAATTTAGATTGATCTGTGTTAATTTCACTCTTATGTAATGAATACAATAGTAAAGTATTAAAAACCTAAAGCTACAAAAAATAGTTTTCATTTGGCCTTTCTCTTGTGTTTTTAAACTAAGAATGTCACAGATATAAAATTATCTTGGTACTTTTAAGTTTAAACTGTTTCATTTAATGTTAGAAAACTAACAATTGGCTTTATGACATCCTGTGATATATGTAGACTTCTAAAATTATGCCATTCTTTGTTATGATAATTTCTTTTATGAATCTCACTGTTGAAGTCTAAACTGGTTTTTAAAATTTTAATTTGTATTACTCCATGAGGTTTTGTCCTTAACTTTAGCAAATGCTATTTTGGTAACAGACCATAAAACATAGCTTTCAACTCCTCTAAAATCCATATTCACATTCAATTGGAATAGAAATTGTTTTTATGGTTTGGGGGTTCTTTAAGTTTTTTAAAATAACAGTGCCTTTAACTATTTAGCATTCAAATCTCTGACTTCTGCACAGCTTCCTATTTCAACTGGCACACAAGGAGAAAGCCAAAACGTTAAAATCAGACTGCGCGGGACGGCCAAGGAACACACGCAGGTGGATTGCTTTCCTTTCTCTTTTGATAGAAAAATTCTTTACTCAAAACAAGTTTACATTTTGACACTTATAGCTTAACTAGAATAGTCTGTACAAATTGTAATTGTAGTAAGGACCAAACAGATATAATACAAGAGTTCCCTCAAAACACTGGGTCCTAGGTAACATTGTGAGACCTCTCAAAAGTAAAACTCCAATTATTGAAATAATTCAACTTTTCACCTACAGGTGAAAACAAATCATCTGAGAGGTCAAACCATATAATGGATGCCACATGTGAACAATTAAGAATTAAAAGGCTTTTCCCCATATTCATAGCTTCAAGATAGAAGTGTCCTTTAGCTTAGAAACTACCAGATGACCTAATCAAATGATCTTAGAAATACTTAAAAGTCACGCTTAAAATTTTGGGGGTTAAATTTGGTTCACCCTAAATTAGTCTGTATATACAGACTACCAAAAACAACTCTTTTACTTTTTCTACCGCCTCAGAGTAACTAATGTTTCTACTCTTTGCAATCCTGTCACATGCAATACAGAAATAAAAATTCCCTTCTGATATAGCCATGTATTCAAAGAGGTTAGTTTACTTATATTGTATATACTTTTATTTACTGCATAAGCATCATGGATTGTTTTCTTTCTTTTTTTCAAAATTTATCTTTGTTGTTGGAAGTATTACACATATCTCTCCTTTTTTCCCCATGGCTTGTTTTCCAATTAAAAAGAAAAAAAACAGAACTACTTAGTGGCATTCTTAATGAGTGTGACTTTTTTAAAATTTTAGAAATGGCCCAGCTGGTGTGGCTCAGTGGTTGAGCGTCGACCCATATGCCAGGAGGTCGCCAGTTCAATTCCCGGTCAGGGCACATGCCCAGGATGTGGGCTCGATCCCCAGTGGGGGCATGCAGGAGGTGGCCTATTGATGTTCTCTCTCATCAGTGTTTCTATCTCTCTCTCCCTCTCCCTTCCTCTCCCTCTAAAAGCAATAAAGAAAAAATAAAAATAAATAAAATTTCAGAAATGTCTCAAAAATAAACTTTTATCATTTAGTTTTCCATGCCAGCTACTAGTGCCTGTAGAGGATCTCAGATGGCTGAGCCCTAGAGCCAGAGTCATTCCTGTACACACCCATCCTGCTCTCTGCAGGAAAGTCATGTGACTTTATTGAATTCCCAGCCACAATTAAATTGCCTTCTTTTTTTCTTTTTTCTTTTTTTTATTCATTTATTTTTGTTACAGATGTTTTTCCTTTTTTCCCCATTGACACCTTCCTCCCCATCCCCTACACCTCGTCCCCAGCTTTGTTGTCCATGTCCATCGGTTATGCATACAGGTTTGTACCTTGTAGAATTGTCAATTCAATGTCAGTTGGCTATCTAGTTGTCATACAGAAAGGCATACAGACCACACATTGTTACAAAGCAGCAGGAAAATGTAGCACAATATAGACTGAGATTAATTTCAGATAGAAGAAAGGAATAATTATATAGACATAACATTTTATCTAACATAAAAATGTATAACTTCTACAAAAACCACAGTGAAAAGACATTCTAGTAAATACAAGATTTATAAAAATCTTGCATTCACACATGCACAAAACCCACGGTATTTGGGAAAAGAGGAAAGGTTTAATACAAGTGCAGTTAATAAATGCAACTTCTTTTCTACTATCAATTGCACATTAACATACACACGCTAATTGAAAATATGCTGCAACCAATGTCTGGAAAAGCAGTTCTGCATTTCCTAAATGGATTTTCCCTCACATTTACTGTATAATGTAGCTGTGAATACTGCACAAGTTCCATTAAGCAATGTTTAATTACTTTTAAACAAAGATAAAGGGATTTTCTCTCTCAAAACAAGCTTTAAACATCAAAACTTATGCTTATAAAAATTAAGAACTTTCAGTAGTCTAAATATTTCAAACGAAAACCGTTACAAGGATCTCAAATGTTCTTTATATTCCAGGTATGTCAACCTAGTTATCTAGCATAGAACCCTTCAGCGATAGTTCTGTCTCTGTCTTCCCGGATGGCTTTTCTTACTGCAGGCCCTGTCTTTGCTTCTCCATTACGCTGTGGTTGATGACTGTCTGGAGCATCAGATCCTCCATTTAAGTCTTTGAACCTGTTTGTTCCATTGCTAGTTTTTGGTTTGGTCCATTCTTCCTTTTATCTTTGGTTTTATCTGCTTCCTCACGCTGTCTTTGTTCGGCAAGAGATTTACTCAGCACTTGTGTGATTACAGAATCACCTTCACCAACCAAAAACATGTTCTGAAATAAAAAATTCACTCAAAATTTATCATCTTGATGTGAACAGATGCACTGAGGCCTCGGGTGAACTCACTTCACTTCAGGTCACAATGCAACAAGCTCAGAAACACCCAGAGATGATTAACACTGAAAAAAAGCTGTTCAAAGTGAGTCAGATTATCACAGAAAAGTCTGCAATGTTGTATGACAAGTTTAAGAACAAGGAGGTTCCTTTTTTTCTAGAGAAAAAGGAATCTTAACACAATAGCCTGACATTGCACACTGCCAAGTTAGCCACACGTGAGGAACCAACTGGCCAAGAGAAACTAAGAACACCTACTGCCTGGTATGTCAAACATCATGTGTCCTGAGAGAACTGTGGTCAGTTACAGCACTTCTTTTAAAACCTGTGATGCTAGGGGATGTTACTATTTCCTATACGAATAGAACATTTATAAATGACAATTTAGGCACTGAAAAAAGGTTGCACTAGAAATGTAATAGTCAGCTTTCATTTACATGTTCCAATAGAGAAATTAAGGAATGCATTCACAGATGTTTTAAATTAGCAGAATATTTAAATATCAATCATACTTAACTTAGACGTTTACAAATTAATACCTTTGTATCAAATATCTATGTGTATTAAATGGCTATCCAAATCCACTGTGAAGGCTAATGTAAGCATGATTTTATATCCTGAAAACACCTATCAACTGACAAAGGGGAAGGTGATCCAAACACCATCTGTTCCTCGGCAGGAGGCTGGCAACTTGCATCTAAAATTTGCTACAGAGATAATTGAAAGTTAGCCCTAAGTATAGAATTCATTACCCCAAATTTAGCTGCATGGAAATAAAAATGCAACCAATGTTAAATGCTAGCTTCATATATACATGCTTATTTATTATCGTAGCCTACGGTAAATTAGGTAGAGATGCCAGAACTGTATTATGGAGTATTGGTGAAGGGAGCAGAGAGGTGAGCATGCTAGAATAAATTCATACATGTCACCACAGAACCCACCCATTGCCTATGCTCCCTTGAAGCCCCAGAGGATGCTTCAATAAAACAACAAGAAATGAGTTAGTGAGAGTAGCAGTGGCATGGTGAGCAGCTCACTGTGGCTGTCCTTTGCAGACTATGGTTGCCAGTAGGGAAGACTATGATGGAACTGAACTATTTAACATGATTGGTAATGATAGGATTCAGATAGCGGGAGACTTTGGGAAGCAGATAACTATCAGAGGGAAGGTTAACATAATTACCATAAAGGAAGCAAATTCAGAATGGTAATCAGTGAGCCAGGACTCACATGAATTCTTCACCACATTTAATAGACAATGGCATTCCCAAGTGTCCTGAATATGTATGTAACATATTACTGTTACATAATAGGGGACAGGAATGAGAATGTCTGGATCCAACAAAGATTCACTGAGGTGCTTTTTGTGGTTTCCACAATCGGTGTAAACTCTAACCAGTCATTTGCAGCCACTGAAACCCGAAAGGAATGGTAACCACAAGTTTAGACAGCCACTGATAACATGTTACCTACCAAGGAAACAAATCTAAAAGAGCACAGGTGCTTCTTCAGAGTGGGAGGAATCCAGATCCGGTGGAAGAGAAAGATTATCCATGGTATCCATGACAGCCTTAGTGCCAACTGCACTGTACTGGTTAGCTATCGTACCCCTGTTCCTCAGCCCTAAGCAACCACACATTTACTTTCTGTCTCTGTAGATTTGTCTATTCTGGACATAATGTGTAAATGGAATCACATCATATGGTCTTTATGAGTACATTCTTTCTCTTAGCAAGGCTCATCCATGTTGTAGCATATACCAGAATTTCATTCCTTTTATGGTTGAATCATCTTTGTCTGCTTGTCCTTTTACTTGTGGTTTCCATGTGTCTCATGTCTTTTTGTTCCTCTGTTCCTCCTTTATTGCTTTATTTTTCATTAAGTAAATCATTTATGACATAGCATTTAAATTTATTTAATGATATTTTCACCATTTTTTCTGAGTTATTTCCTTAGTGTTTGCTCTATGTCTTGCTATATACATCTTAGCTTATCAGAATCAGCTTCAGATGTGTACTAACTTAATTCCAGTGAGATATATAAATGTTACTCCTACATAACTCTATTCCCTTTCTCCCTTTTTATGATATTGTTATACATGTTACTTCTATAACTATTATAAAATCAATAACACAGTTATTAATTTATATAACTTTATGTCTTTTCAAGGAGCTGAGAGAAGAGAACAAGTATATATTTATAGCTTTTGTTATATTAACCTTCTTATCATTTCTTCATTTGTTCTTGTGGGTTCAAGTTATATTCTGGTATCATTTCTTTACTCCAGTACATGTTTTCTCTCACTCACCTCCTTTGTTATTGGGAAATATAATGCATATCCATATGTTATAGGCCTAACAATACATTATATACATAACTGAGAGATTATGTGTGTGTGTGTGTGTGTGTGTGTGTGCGCAGAATGTCTTCTAAAGTCTTTATTCCCACCTTTATTACTTTTGAAACCATGCTAAAGATAAAACTTTTCCCAGACCATTCACTAATTAGGTGACAAAATTAACCAATCAACCAAAAACAAAAACAAGAAAATCATAACTGATAAGCTGTGTTCTGAAATAACCCTGTGATCCCCTGTAGTGTTAATATAAATGACCAGCTGGCAGAAGATGATAAGAATGTAGTAATATTTTTAAATGGCATTTATTCTGAACACTTATATTAGGATAGTTATAATACCAACTACATAAAAAGGTGACAATTATTCCATGTTAATAAAAACAAATTTCTCTTAACTCAATATTAGGAGAAAAAAGTAAAGAAATTATATAACTATAATTAGAGGTGCTTTCTTTAATGTTTATGGGTAAATTTAATAAACAGTTAAATGAATGTTCATTCTTTTAAAAAACTTGAAAAACACACACACATTTCTATGGTGATTGTACTTACTATAATAAATATGTTCATTCAGTCCAGTGAGTAGAACAACTCCATAATGTGCTTGAACAACACACAGCATTATATTCTCTGAAGCTCTATGATTGGATGGAAAATTGACAGAAGACTTAAGTTACAACCTTAAATCTCCCAATAATCTAATTTGTAATTTCAGATGATCATTTTATTTTACTGATTACTTGTATCCTTATTTGTAAAATAAATGTATTCTTTGAAATGATGTACAATATTTTCTGTTCTAAAATTTTGAAGGCTCGTTAAATGTAAGAATCTTTTATTGAAATATAAACACATAATCTATTATCTTCTGTCACTTTCAAACTTTCCTTCCTTTAACTTATAATACACATAGTATATATCTTATATATTTACATAAACAAAATATGAAATTATACAGCTTTAATTAAATCACATTTGCATAAAGTAAAACTCCTGCTGAATGTGAAAGACACTCCTTTCTTTTCTCTTTTGCTTTACCTTTAAAAATACTGCTCTTGGTCCACTGAGCTAATGCCACGAGTTACAGACAGGTTTTGATCCTCCATTTAACAAAATAACTACATCTTTATGCAGGTCAGCAAACCCTGTACTCAGTTTACTCTGTGGTTGCTGATAGGTTTTATAAGATTCAGTGTATGAAAGCTGAACAATCACAGTTAAAATATTCTGTTGCAGCCAAAGAAAGTGGGCAGCAAAGTGAGTGATGTACATATTCATTAAATAAATAAACAAGTTAGAGAAAGAGAGGAATGACAAGCCATTGCATACTTTTTTATATCCCATACATTGTGTAGGAAAACATAATGTTCTTAAAATTATGTAGGAAAACAATCATTTATGGGTTAAGAACATGGGATACTATTTAAAAGAAAATAGTGTTAGGAGGATCATTGTTCAGTGATAAATGTTAAAAATAAAAAACCCCAAAGTAACCCAAAGTAAGCATAGGCAGCATCCATTGTAGCAGTGACAAAAAACAAACAAACAAAAAAAAAAAACAAAAACAAAAAACTGATTCACTCATTTACTGCAGTGGTATTTATTAAATACCTACTATTGAGTCATTCCTATTTAATGATAATTAATGGGCAATGTTCTAATTATTGAAGAGTGCATTGAACAAGACAGACAAAAATCTTCCCTAAAGACTTTTCATTTTATTGTGATGAAACAAATTAGGCAAGTCAGACAAGTACAATTTTATGAGAGTCTCATCTTTGGTTTTAGTTAAAAGTAAGTCTGAAGGGCCCTGGCCAGGTAGCTCAGATGGTTAGAGCATCATCCCAATATACCAAAGTTGTGGGTTCGATCCCCCGTCAAGGCAGGAAGCAACCAATGAATGGATAAATAAGTGGAACAACAGATCCATCTTTCTCTCTCTCTCTCTAATACACACACACACACACACACATATACATACACATATACATATATATACATATACATACACATATAAAAAATATATATACATACACACACATATATATATTTTTAAGTAAGTCTGAAGACAATTCAGATATACAGGATTTCTGCCAACAAAGAAGAGTGGTTGTTCATCAAAAATTTAAAAACTCTACTCTGCTTATAAAATTGATTCATTGGAACATTCTGTTGGCTTGGTCAGTGTTTCTGGGATCCCCAAGATCACCTGGACTTTATAGCTGTGCTTGTTTCTAGGGCTTATTACAGTGAAGGGATACACAATAGGGTCTACAAGGGAAAATGACTCAAATGAAGTCTGGAGAAATTCAAACACAGGCTTCAGTCCAATGCTCTCCACCTCCCATAGGAGAACACATCAAGTATGTGCTTTTCCCCAGCAACAAAAAATGCAGTAAAATATATATAATGTTTCTACAAAAGTGCCCATTAAAGACTCAGATCATTAGTTTAGTTAGATTTACAAATACCACAGACTGGGTGGCTTATACAACAGAAATTTATATTCTCATAATTCTGTAGGCTAGAAGTTTGAGATCAACGTATTGGCAGGGTTGGTTTATTCTGAGGCCTCTCTCCTTGACTTATAGATGGTCTCCTCCCCATGTCTTCACATGGTATTCCCTCTGTGCCTGTCTATGTCCTACTCTCCTTATAAGGATACCAGTCATATTACATTAGAACCCACCCTAATGACCTCATTGTAACTTAATGACCTCTGTAAGGGCTCTCTCTCCAAATACGGTGACATGCTGAGGTACTGTGGGTTAAGATTTCAATATGTGAATTTTAGGTGGCCACAATTCAGTGCATAACAACTCCAATAGAGCTATATGCATGTGGTAGTTTTATTGCTGGCTTTCTATTATTTTCCATGATTTTATACTAGTGTAGTTCAACATGAGAAGCACCTATGTACATGGTTTTTCAAGATTTAAGGGGAGGAGGAATTGGAGAAATGTGGCCAAAAGATATCAAATACCAGTTATAAGATAAATAAGTCTAAAGGTATATATTGTACAGCATGATAACTACAGTTAACACTACTATATGATATATATATATAAAAGTTGTTAAGAGAGTAAATTCTATCAGTTCTTATCACAAGGAATCTCTTTTTCTTATTTTGCTTTCTTTTTATAACATCTATATGAAACAATGGATGCTAACTAAACTTATTTCAGCAATCATTTTATAATATATGAAAGTCAAACCATTATACTGTACATCTGAAACTTATACAGTAATGTATATCAATTACATTTCAATAAAACTGAAAAAGTATTTAAGATGTAGTAAATAACTTTATTTAAAAATGATGAGGAGAAAGAATAATTGTTTGCTGGTTAAGAACTCTTAGAACTAAGCTAATTTTAAAGCTTTATAATGAAAGCAAATTAATTTCTCCAAGCCCAAATTTCCTCTTTGTAAAATGGAGAGTGTAAAAACTATCTCACAGTGTTAATGAAAGGATTTAATGGTATACACCCTGGTAAAAGCCTAACACAATGAATGGTACATAGTAAGCATTAGTTATCTATTGCCATGCAACAAACTGTCCCCAAATTTCTCAGTGTAAAACCTATTTCACAGGTCCCATGCCTCAGGAATCTGGGCACAGCTTGGCCGCATGCATCTGGCGCGAGGTCTCTCACAAGGTCGTGGTCAAGCTGTTGGCCAGGGCTGATATTTTAAAAACAAACCATAGCTACTTGATTAATAGAGTAAAGATGCTCATTTTGCTGGATAAAATTTCCAACTCTTTTTCAAACATTTTTTCCCCAAACACACTAAATATATACAACATCCTGCCGTTAATAACAGCAATCAGGATTGTGGGGGGCAATGTAATCCAACAATTAAAATGAAAAGAAATAAATCTGTAATAATCAGAAAGTCCAGTCCTTCAGTGTCTGTGTGATTTAAAGCTAGAAGACATGGTGCAGTGGCCAGGACTACACTGAGCTGGGGAGACTGCCCACTGTTTAAATTAATCATGTTCCTAGTAATGCCACTCAATCATAGTAATGCTAATAATAAAACTATTGCTGATTGAGCATTTCTATGGGTTAGACAAAATGTATGAAGTAACAGTTTTCATGCCAGTGGGCATTAGGCAATGCAGGACAATGATCTCTGAGAGACAATAAACAAAAGAGATGAGGCATACTATTGTCCTGCTTACCAACTTGAGAGAGTTTCCAGACCCCAGCATCTCCCAAACCCAGGGGGACCAACATGGCTGGAGTGCATGGGACAGAGAACTAGGGGGACAAGATGCACAGATCAAGAACTCCCAAGATATGCAGAAGGTCCTCGTTGAGTAGTCCCTGCCTACTGGTCAGCACGCATGTGTGAGAGAAATGCCAGATGCCATGGAGGGAACCACTCAAAAGGATTTGAACTAGTGCTGGGCACTCACCACAGTGCTTAAAATAGTAGTGCCTGTTCCCACTAGGTACTGCATAGAGCACACAGAAGTTTCTTGCCTCAGGATTGAGCAAAGATTAACACTAGGCTATTCTTGTCTTTCCTGACAAATCTTAAAAATAAAATCCAAAAGGAACAGTTTCCTAATAACTTTAAAAAGAGCTGATTCCAGCTCTAAGCCTTCGCTCTTCCAGCTGAAGTTCCAAACATTACAGAGTAGAGACAAGTTAATTCCTCTGTGCCTCATCTGAACCCCTAAACAACAGAAACCATGAGAGATAATAAGTTATTGTTGTTGTTTTAAGACTCAAGTTTTTGGAAAATTTGTTACTTAGCTATAGTTAAGTTCATAGATCTCCGACTTAACAAAGGCAGTATCTAAGGAACTGCCCCTATGATTGTAGATCATAAGATACTGAACTGATAACATAATTGAATGAAATTTTTGGTAGCCTTACAAGTGGTAGTTTTTAAATATGGAAGGGGCATGAATCATAGGGATCAGAGAATGAACTATAATGATATTTGTAGTGATGATTCCCATGCCAAGGAAGCAAATCTTATGGCAACCAAACCCTACTATGCTGACTCAGCTTGACTATGTAACTTGCTTGGGCCAAGGCGATGATAGAAAATGTGATACAAGCAAAGATTTGAAACACACAAAAGCACATTAATGTTTACCCTCTCTCGATGCTAGGAACCCTGAGAATTCCATGTAAAAAGCATGGTCTAACCACCTGGAGGATGAAAAGAACATCTGTAGAAAGTGGTCCAGCAATCTCAACCATTCCAGCCATCCCATCCGAGGCCCTGAACATGTGAGTGAAGCCATACTAGATAACTCAGCCCCAGCCAAGCCAGCCCAGGCCAAAAGAAATGCAGCCAACCCAGAGCTGTGAGAAATAATAAATCATTGTTTAAAGCCATTCAATTTTGTGAATGGTTTGTTATGAAGCAAATGCCAATAAATATGGTCTCTGAAGAGACCCCAAACTACATAAAACCCAGACATATACTCATTTTTAACAGCTCCAAGAATGCATCAAATCCTTCGTTACACATAAATGTAGATTCCTGCCTCTCTATTCTCAGTTTCCAACGGCTTTCCTATAAAACAGCTCACATATTTGATATGATTCTTTAGGGAACTCGTTTACTTTTCTGGCTTCACTGTTCCCTCTAGAATCCACATTGGTCGTCTACCTTTACCAGCTTCACAACAGCAATCATTCCCTCCAACTCTGTTGTTTTTCAAGTTAGTGAGATGAGGAATCCCCAAGTTATGATAATGTTGCCTCAGATGTCTCTCAAATCCATTTTCTTCCCTTCATTCTGATTGCTTTTGACTCATTTCAGTACATGCTTGTTTCTTGCCTATGTGACTACATATCATCAAGTGTCCCAGGCTTCCAGTCGCTCCCCCACAAATACACCCTCCATATTGTCATCAGAATAATCTTCTAAAATTAAAAACGTTCAATGGGTCCTCATTCAGGTTGGCTAAGGACATTAAAAATAGACTTAGGGCTCAATAAATGCTTGCTGGGCACTATGGTGACCGTTGTGCACATAAAGCTGAATAAGCTAACACCTGCTTTCAAGGAGTTTCCACTCTATTAAAGTGAGACTGACAGGTAAAGAGATATTTTTTAGGTAATGTGAAAAGCGCTGTATGGAGTGAAACAGAGGAAAAGAATTTGTCAGAAAGCCTTTCTAGAGGTGACAGTACTTAACAAGTCTGAAAAGCTGATTGAAATTAGCCACGACTGGAATCAGCAGACTCCGTGTAGAGAACTAACTGCCAACAATTCTGCATCATTCCAGGTTCAATTTTGAAAGCGATATTAATTTTAAGTTGGGTCTTAAAAAGGGAGAAAATATCTGAGATAGGTAGCATGACATCACACACAGTTGTCTACATTTTAATTTCCAAGACCTGTGACTGTTATGTTTCATATCAATGGGGGATTAAGATTCCTGATGGAATTAAGGTTGCTAATCAACTGACCTTGAAATAAAGAAATTATGCTGGGTCATCCAGATGAGCCCAGTGTAATCAAAAGATTTTTAATTATGGAAAAGGGAAATAGGGGTCAGAGTCAGAGAAAGAGCTCATGATGTTACACACTAGATTTGAAGAGGGAGAAAAGGGAAGCTTCTAGAAGCCAGAAAGAACAGGAGATAGATGGCACCCTATAGACTCCAGAGAAATGCAGCCTTGACAACACCTTGATTTCAGCCCAGTGGGATTCATATCAGACTGGTGATGTCACTTACTATAACACCTGTGTGTTGTTTTAAGTCACTAAGATTGTGGTAATTTGTTACAGCAGCAACCAGAAACTAATACAAGAACCAAATCACAGAGGCTGTTATATGCAGTGTATTGCCTTCCTGGGAGAAATTAGGAATTTAATGCAGGGTAGAGAAAAGACATCAAAGATCAATTTGACAAAAGATTGACTGTTGGGAATAAATGGTGGTAGGTAGGAAGATGTTTGTTATAACGCTGTGGCAATCACACAGACCAAAACAAAACAAAAAACAAGAAGAGTGGTTTAACTGTGGGAGTACCATAGAGATAGACAACAGAGGACCAGTTAATTTCAGTGATAAAATCAGTAGGACTAAGAGATCAAATGAATGTGAGGAAGAGGGGGGAAGGAAAGTATCTAGGAGCATTTCTCAGTTTCTGACTTGGGTAGATACTGGTATTGTCACTGAGATGGGAAATGCAGGAAGAACAGGGCTTTTGTTTTATCCTGTTGTGGGGGAGAGTGTGGGTTGAATTTGGGTGCACTGAATTTCAGATGTCTGTGACACTCCCACATGGACAGCTGAGTGTGGACTACAACCTAAGGTAAGATTTCAAATTTAGGAGTCCCAAGCATATGAGTAGCTCAAAACAAACAGAGCAGTTGTAGAATAGCATGTATTGATTAAGAAACTGTCTCTGGGGACACTATTTAATAGTGATTATAATTCTTCTTTAATCTTTTAATAGGGTAATTGTCCACAAGGCTGTGATCAAGATTAAGTGTGCTATTCAGCACAGTGTCTGGAGCTAGTAAATTCTCAATAAATGGTAGATATTATTACTAAATAGCCCAGGAATAACAGAGAACAACAGGGCCAAGGAATCTAAGAGGCTGTGTTCAAATTCCTGACATCAAGGACAGCCACTGCCCTCAATGTCCTCAGTCTAAACAGCTCCTTCAAGAAAAGGGTCCTATTTTACTCACCACTGAATTTCCAGTGCCCAACTCAATGGTTGGCCAAGGGAGTTAGGCACTTGATATATTTTGGCCAAAGGGCTGACAGGAGAGAGATACAGGAGAAAATAAAGGAGGCAGAGAGGAGGGAGTGGAAGGGAGAGAAGAGAGCTGGAAAGAAAAGAGGGAGACTATAGGGAGGAGGATAGGAGGAAGGCAATGTGCCATAAAGAAGCCAGTGTACGTTACGGAAGATCTGGAGTGGGAAGAGCTGGTGGGAGCCTGGGATAGGGTGTGGTCATAGTGCACATGAGGGCACAGGGGGAAAGCCAGGCCTCTGGCCCCAGTATGAGCGGTACAATCACTCCTGGATTTTTCCTTTTTCTGGAACCATAGCTCCTTGGACGCCAGAAGAAACAACCAGCTATGAGCCAGCAAAGCTTTAAATGTTGTGAGTTTTGTGTGATTTGACTGTTGGTTCGGTGTTAGTTTGAGAGAGAGATGATAATTCGATTGTGGGCCTCTTAGACCAGGCCCCTAGGACTGATGTCTCCCCAACTCTGGGCGCTCAAGCCTCAAGCAAGAGGGAAGGCCCTCTGAGGGCTCCGCCCTTTGTGAGCCCCACATTCGGACCTGGAATGCTGCGAGGGTGGGGCCTCAGGACAGGGTACTGGCCATTCCAGGTCCCTTAGGACAAGGGACGAGAAGGAGAGGGACCAGGGCCTTCAATGGAGCTCTACCTCAGCTCCTGCTCCAAGCCTGCTGGCGTTGCCGCCACCAAGACAGCCACCAGCAGCGTGGTTGAAGACGCGGAGCAGGGCGGAGATGTGAGTGGCAGGAGGCCTAGGTCCTTATCTCCCGGTGGGCGGGGCAGGGAGAGCCACAGGCAGGGCCCGAGGTTCCTAGCCATCTTGCTTCGGGCGCCCTCGTGCGGCGCAGCGGGTAGCGGGGGCCGAAACTGGCTGGTGACCTACAGGTCTTCAGGGCTGTCTGGCAGGGTGGCCCCCTTCAACCCTCTTTGCTTTCTTTGGTTAAAGTAGAAGTAGATTGGCCTAAACTAAGTAAATAAAGTCTAAAAGGAAAGACAGAAGTCTCCCATTTTACCTGACAGGTCGTGCACAAAACCCACTTTCCAGGCCTAGGAGCAGCTGAACTCCTGGATCTGCCTCTTGGGGTCAAGCTGCCTGTGATCCCAGGGAGCAATACTGTATACTATACCACGAAGTTAAGTGAAAAGGTAATTTTTGTCTTGACGTTGGTTGTCTTTGCCCATTTCTACTTGCTGTTCAAGTCAGGCACTACATTATACAAACTCCTTTAAGGGAATTCGTATTAACATTCACAGCAAAAAAATCAAACCCCCACATCTAAACCAAGGTATTGTTTAGGATTCATGCCAAGCAACTTCATCTAGTAAGGCTTGCATAGAAACAGGCTAGAAAGTTTCGATTTTTAGTTCTCTCAATTTGTGGAAGCATATTAACTTTTCTGTATAACAACACTTAAGATATATCTAGTGAGATTTTATTTACTTACAAATAGGTATGTTTGGTTAAAAGATGGAAAATTCTTGGAGCTGCCTGGCATTTAATTGTTATGATTTTAACCAATAAAACTTGGACAAAACTCTCATTATGATTTTGTTTTGAGAGAAATTCTATTTCATACACAAAAGTGGGGGGAAAATGGAATTGAAATGAGTTAACATGCTTAGGTACTTAATCCTCACTTTAGTAGAAGAAGGCTCTGCCTCTCTTAGAGGTTCCATGATTTCCTCCAACCTTCCTATCCACTCTTTACTCCAACCCAGAACCTCAGTTTCCTCCAGCCGGGGTCTGTTACACACACGTGACCACAGATACCATGTTAATGCTTCTGTGCTTTCATTCACCTTGCTCCCAAACCTGGCATACCCCTCCTCTTCTCCTCAATCTGAATCTCAGCCATCTTTCAAGATTTCATTCTGAACTATCAGAGCCACCAATGAGCTTATATTTCCTTAGAATTTGCATTGCCCTTGGCTTGTATACTTTTCCTCAACACTACAATTCCATAGTTATCATTTTATAACTTAAATCATACTGGGTTATAGTGTGTACTTCCCTCAAACCCTTTCTAGTTTTTAGTCCTCAACGCTATTCCCACCCTTGAACCTCCCCAGGCCTTGACTCAATAACTAACACTGAAGGAGGTTCAGTACAATCTTTTTTTTTTTGTTTAATTCTCACCTGAGGATATTTTTCCATTGACTTTTAGAGTAGAAAGAAGGTAGGGAGGGAGAGAGAGAGAGAAACATCGATGTGAGAGAGACACATTGATTGGTTGCCTTGAGCAGGACCCCAACTGGGGCCAGGATTGAACCTGCAACCCAGGTACCCTTAACTGGGAATCGAACCCAATACCCCTCGGTCTGAGGGCTGACACTCTAACCATGGAGCCAAACCAGCCAGGACATAGTATATTCTTTCTTAATAGTTTTGGTGATTAATATCACAAAATATTCTACAAGGAAGAATTCTGAGTGACCCCCTTACCCTTCTACTCTCTATGACATCAGAAATGAGTAGGCCCCTTGGCATCTGATACTTGCTTAATAAACATGATTTCTTTTTTTTTTAAATCCTACCTGAGGATATTTTTCCATTTATTTTCTGACAGAATGGGAGGGAGAGAGGGAAAGAGAAACAACGACATGCGAGGGACACATCGACTGGTTGCCTCCTGCATGACCCTGACCAGGGCTGGGGACCGAACCACAACCGAGGTACCTGCCCTTGACTGGAATCAAACCCATGACTCTTTGGTCTGTGGGCCAACGCTCTAACCGCTGAGCCAAACAAGCCAGGGCTAAACATGATTTCTTTAAGCAAGTTTTGCTTCTGGAAAACATTTGTTTTTAAAAATAAATATTTTCTACTACAATAGAGAAAGCTAACTAAAAACACGCCTACCTCAAACAATTTATCTGAGTCATATTCACACAAACTAGCTCTCTTAAAGCATGCTTGAAATCTATGTCACTCTTTTGTGTCTAAACTTAGTCCTTTCTTTTGTCTGCTTCTTCAAATATATTGTTTGGTACACTACCATTTTCTGTCAAATATTCATTCACATGTCAACTACTTTTTAAAAAGATGTCCTCTGGCCCTGGCCGGTTTGGCTCAGCGGTTAGAGCATCAGCCCACAGAATAAAGAGTCGCAGGTTCGATTCCAGTGCAGGGCACATACCTCGGTTGTGGTTGTGTGGGAGGCAACCAATCAATGTGTGTCTCTCACATCAATGTTTCCCTCTCTCTCCCCTTCCCACTTTATCTGAAGATAAATGGAAAAGTGTCCTCGGTAAGGATTTAAAATAAATGAATAAATAAAAAGATAGATGTTCTCTCTATTCTTTATTACATTCATTCCCCCCCCCCAAACTGTCTTTATTTAATTATGACTAGGAACCAAACTATTTCCTTAAAGAATGACTTTGTGAGAGCTTTCCTTTTCTTTCAGTAAAAGCTCCTCAATGGGATAATGCTTTATATTTATACTTTTAGTTTTGGGTTTTTGTTTTTGTTAAGGGAAACAAACCAATTATTTTAATTGACAACAAAAGGGTTACACTGGCCCAGCCAGTGTGGCTCGGTTGGTTGAGCGTCATTCCACGCACCAAAAGGTCACCAGTTTGATTCCTGGTATGAGCACACACATGGATTTTGGCCTCCATCCCCAGTAGGGGGCATGCAGGAGGCAGTCGATCTCTGTTTTGCTCTCACATCAATGTTTCTATCTCTTTCTCCCTCTCCCTTTGTCTACCTGAAATTAAAAAAACAAACAAACAAACAAAAAAAAACTTTTTTTTAAAAGGGTTACCCTTGCTCCACTGAATAGATTTCTTTAAAAGGTGTACTTTGTTTATAGGTCAGTAGCCCAGGTTCGATCTTGAGAAACATCTCATCACATATAAAAGTCAATATAAGAGAAGTCAACAGCTAAATGTCAACATCTAAAAGAAACAATCAGATCAATCCTTGACTTATGATTGTTGGTTCCTTCATATCTGGTTTCACTGAATTCGAGACATTGCCCTATATAATTCCTTTATTTGCTCTCTTCTGGAAGCACTGGCAGTTAAGGAATTACACTTAATGATTTAGGCCCCCGGAAGGGATTAAAGTCTGGTGTTAAGCAAGAGAACAGAAACTTTCCAAGGAAGCTTTCAATGGAAAGGGAAACCTAGCATCTCATCAGGTTTCACCAGTCTGCCCCTTTGCCCACATATGAAGCATCCTACACCTACCTTAAGGGAGTTCTTTGAGGATCCTACCCAACCAGGCTCCTTAGTGACCAGAATTTGACCGACATGGCTACTGCCAGACAGAACACAGAGGTCACAAATTGGTACATGCAGACAGGTCAGGACTGTGGAGTCTTATCAATTGAATTGGATGCTTGCAAATGGAGCAGGTGTGCATCTCCCACACATTCCAGTTGCCTGTCACTTAGGCCAGTTCCTGCTTTCACATTACTTTAGACTCAAAATTCTGTTTTCCTGGCCAAAAAAATGTGAAGGAAAACAAAAATAATGTAAGGACATTAGGACAATGTCCACATCTACTTCTGTCCTCCCCTTTTTCTCTTTCACAGGTTCTCCCTTAACACATTAACAACATCCTGCTATTGAAAAATGGATTAAGAACTCACGCGTGCACACACACACACACACACACACACACACACAAAACCCACTTTGGTAATGTTTTAATTTACAAATGAGATTCAATAACTGAGCTGTTTCCTCTAAATTCAGATATAGAAATATAACTCTTAGCTGATATATTTCTTCATTTACATGCTAATGGCTATTGCACAAGGTTGCAGTTGGTCTTTCATTTGGAGAAATCTGAACTCCTATCAATATCCTTTATAAACTGGCTCTTCAATATATTGACCTTTATAATTCAGATCTTGAATTCTTTTCTGATAGTAGCACTCAGAAATTGTTGGGCTTCTTCCATTTTCCATTTTCAGATGATTGAGATATAATGGTCATAATTAATATTATCTCTTTATACTTTGAATGCAGTGCCTTGACCTGGAAGAGGGAGGAGGGAAATGGAGAAACTTAGCATTAGCTTTATACATTAAAACAAATTTTGTCCCATTCTCTTTCTTTTCCCCTCTTACTTTCTTCTCTGGCTCAGGACCAGGGACTGATGGAGATGAGTGGAGGAATTGAGTGAGGGTAGGTTTTTAGAATAATTCAGGTCAGTGGGGGGAAAAGAATAAGCAGTTAGCATTACTTACACTAAATCTTTCTGTTGCTGATTTTCCCCACTTCAGATTCTTCTTGCATGCTTTATTTTTAATGAACATTCTAGACATTTTAATAGGTTGATAATTAAAAATGAAATTCATTAATTTTACATTTGTCATCTTTTAAAATCTGTTTTACAGCTTTTTCAACCTTCTTATGGTTTTAACCTGACTGATCCTTATTGTCGACTTTTGGAAAACCAATATAAGAGTCTTCATGATCCACATTTAAAAGAATACTATTCACGCAAATATATCCTGAAGAAATTAAAGAAAGATGGCTACATCACCAGCGATAATAAAGTGGGTTGAAAAGTACTTTTTAAAATCATTGATGACTTCTAAGACTTGATATAAGCTTGCTTCTATACCTCACTACCATGGTGGGAGTGGGGTTTGAACTTTAACTTGGTCATGAGAGATAAAGAGAAATTCTATAAATTAGTTAGTATTTTGGGTTAAGGGAAATCATACTACTACTAAATGATACTACTTCTTCCACTTTTAAAAATCTGTAATATCAAAAGATGATTACCAAATAAGTTGAGGATATAAAGATAATTTCCCAACTGTAACATAGTTCTCTTTCTCTGTCTCCAATGGTTCTGTATGCTTGTCAAGGATTATTTCCTATGAAATTTTTAAAAACTTGAGACAGAATAGGAACACAGCAAAATTAGCCTGATGGAAACTTGAGAGAACATAAGAATAGTCTTATATTCTACTTTGTATTGAATATTATTATTACATTAGTATTGTATTCTAATAACTCCAACTATGTATATTAAATTCATGTCATATTATAAAAAGTAATGACATTTGGATAGAAACTTCCTGTTGTTTAACAATTGTAGAGAGATATTATTTACAAAATTATTAGCACTTTATTACTCTTGATAACAAAATGTTATCAAGTTGTATATTATTACTGTTTTTCCTCCTGAAAGTGATTGGTATCATTTTTAAATGCTTGTATTTATATTTTTTGTTATTGTTTTGTTTTTTAGGTTGTATGTGACTTGAGAGAATTTAATACGTACAGGCAATATCTTACCAATTTAAAATTAGACTATGAAAGAAACTATATAAGAGTACAAGTAAGTTAAATACTTAAATTTGGTTTCTCACATAGGGTTTAAAAGAAAGGTTACTGGTATAAAAAGTATTTTCTTATAATATTTTTGCCTTTAATTTTGCAATACTAATTAAATATTTTTTCCAAATGAAAATTTAGAGCTGGAATAAATAATAACTTGAGGTTGCTTTATTGGGCCAAGAAAGGGAAAGGGACGAGGTCATCTATTAATATGTCAGTAGTAGTTGGCATAATTTAGTAATTAAATTGCTACTCCAATGTGTTCCTTCTGTCTGAGTTGAGGCCAATAAGAAGAGTATTGTGGCAGCAAGATTCTTAAGCTGGAACACAAAACAGCTTGAGTAACAGGAGAGGAACAGTGTGAATAGTTATAATGTCCTTCAGGCGACTCAAAAACATGTGCTCTGTGTTTGTACTCATACACATGCAGCTGTGTTCACCCAGTAAAAATTATTCTAAAGGTAAAGTGGAATGATTGGGTGTAGAGTGAGTGGGTATAAAGAGTGACTTCCTTTCAAATTTGTTTTATTTTAATTTTTTTAAAGAACAGTTTCATTAATTTTTGAGAGAGAGAGAGAGAAGAGAGAAACATTGATGTGTGAGCACAACATGGATCGGCTGCCTCCTGCACGCACCCTACTGGGGATCGAGCCTGCAACCTTGGCATGTGTCCTAACCCAGAATTGAACCAACAACCTCTCAGTGCATGGGAGAATGCCCAACCAACTGAGCCACACCAGCCAGGCTCCTTTCAATTTTTGACTCACAGTTAGTGAGTGGTGTTGGTCATGCACACACAGGTCCATGAGTGAATTCAGATTTTAGGATTAAGAGGGTTGGATAAAAATTAGAAAGGTATGTGTATGTGTACTTTTAGAAATGTATGTTCTAAGGTTGAGAGAGTGGTATAGAAATGAGAATAGCTTACCTATACCTTTAAGTGTTCTATATTTCCCCCCATTTCCTCCTCCCTGTCTAGAGTTTCTCCTGCCTTTCTTCCATATTTTCATTTAAATTTTTCAGAATGGATGGAAATGTATGATGAGATATTTATCTTTCATTTTCAGGGAGAGAAATTTTTACTTTGGTTCAGTTACCCAGGTCTGTAATAGATTCAAAATAGATTTGAATGCAGTTAAACAGAATTAGTTATTTAGAAAGTACAAGAATTTTTACTAAACACTAAATATAAAAAGGCATATCAAAGGATAGTTTTGTTTCTGTAAACTTTAAAAACATTTAATATATATATACATACATATGGATATATGCATATATATGATACACACGTTTTTTAATAGAAAATGCTTGCAAATCAAGTAAATAAACTACAAGAAAACAATCAACTACCTGGACATTCTGATGCTGCACGGTTCCACAACTGGTTGTTACGGGAGGACGCCCAATCTTTTAGGGACCAGGAGCGATTACTAGGGCACAGGTGAGATTGAAGTTAATGCATATTTTATGTATACATTGTGGACTCAAATAAGTTGGAAAAATACTAGAAAAGAATTGCAGTTAGGATTTTTTTAACGTACTAGACACTATTTAACTCCACTACTGCCCTCAGTATGGAGAGGCAGGGAGACCAAGAGGTACAGAAATGGAGAACTTTGATGCCAAGGGAAGGAAGAGCAATTTCCACCAGAGACAACAGGGTTTCTGGGAGTCCTAGAGGTAATCCAAACTGATAAATAAAGAATGAATCAGATCCAAAATTGTTCCTGTAGTTGAAATGGAGGAAAAGAATCTTTGAGCACATGCCTCTAGCAGTAGTTATGTATAATTCATCTTTAAGGGCTGACAGCATTAAATTCGAGGGAGTTAGTGCAAAGTCAAAAGTGGGGTTTGACTAAACTGTATCTAATGCCAATATAAATATGCACTGTCCCTAAAAGCAAATGTGTAAGCTCTTCAGATGTTACCTACTCATGTTCAACCATTACCATTCTGGGGTCAAGCCCACATCTTAGGAAGTGAAGAGATATCATAGTTTTCTCCTCCTCTCTCTCTCCTTCATTAAGGTGAGGGATTGGGCTGCACAGCCTGACATTCATGTTCCACGGGTTCATTCTCTGGTAGTTCCACATGCATATTGACATACCAGAGACCCAGGAAGATTTGTTCAAGGCTTTGTAAGTCACAGGTGACCCAGGATACATCTTTTTCTTGTTTTTTTTTCTAGATTTGAAATCAATTTTCACTTATTTCAGCCTCTTTTGCAAACTCATACCCCTAACCCACTGAGTTATGAATAATTACTGTAAAAAATATTATTATTAAATCTGCTCCACATTTTACCATTCACTATCTTGGCCATAAGAACAGATACTTGTAGGGTAGGGAGATCTGTATAACAAAATATGGTGAGAGCTGGCTTACGAGTCCATGAACAGAACTGATAGGAAAACTGTAAAATTCCTGTGGTTTAAGAAATAAAAAGTAAGCAAGGAGGTGGTTTGGGCACATCAAAGCAGCTGATGCAACTACAAGGGGAACACTCAATTCACCCTCACCTGCATTTGCACTTTAATTTAGATATCTGGATATGATAAGTAAGGAATTAGAACAACGTGAGCGCGCAGCAGAAGAGCAGCGCCTACTCTGGATGGACAGAGAAGAAAGACGACAGCGGGAACAAGCAAAAAGAAAACTTTGTCTTCGTAGGAAAATTGAAGAGGTGAGAGATACATTTAAAATATTAAGAGAAAAATTGTGTACAGTGTTTTATTTGTAAGTAATTTTAGCTAGCATACTTCTTGAAGTCATTTCAGGTCTAAATAATTTACCCACATTAATCTTTCTTCATGGCTAGAACACATAAGTTGTTACATAAAATAATGAGGCTGACAGCACAAACTATATATATGAGCCAATATCTGCTCTTTTTTTTCTTTGTTGATTTTAGAGAGAGAAGAAGGGAGAGAAAGAGAGAGATAGAAACATCTATGGGAGAGAACATCAATTGGCCGCCTCCTGCATTCCCCCCACTGGTGATTGGGCCCACAACCTGGGCATGTGCCCTGACCAGGAATCAAACAAGCGACCTCTTGGTGCATGGGTCGATGCTCAATCACTGACCCACACTGCTGGGCTAATATCTGCTCTTAAAGAGATGACTGTGAAAGTTACTAGACACCATTTAACTCCCCTATAGCCCTCAGTGTGAAGAGGATAGTTGTTTAAAATTTAGCTTTAGTAAAAAATAACCATAACCAAAATAACCATGCCTGCATTCCTAATGGGAGTGCAGGAAGGAAAGAAGCCCATTCGAAAGCCAGTGTATGACTTTCATTATACTTGACCTGATTTTGTTAGGCTCCTGACTTGTTCTAATTTGCTTATTGGTGGACACAATGCAAAGGTTTATTGTAAACACTAATTACAGTAACATTGTGCTCTCTAGGAATGGAAGACAAAAGAGATGTTACTTCTAACAAAGATTGGAGAAGATGTTAAAAGAGAAGCTAGGATAGAGAAACAACGTCATAGAAACAGAGAAGAGAATGACAAGAAGGTAGATTTAACTTGAACCTCTAATTTGCTGTAATTTGAGCTGTTAAAGGAGAAATATTTGCTAGTTTAAATTTTTGAAAGATACTATATAAAATGACAATGGGTCAGTTTCCCCAAATGATATGCATTATACAAAACTGAATTATGAAAATTTTACTATATTTTGACCATATTGTATTCTGACTATAATATAAACAGCCCTATTATTTGTTGTAATTACTTTTGACTCTATCTCACACCATAAACTATACTTGTAATTCCTATAGGAAAAAAAATTATATAACTGATGTTTTCTTATAATCAGTATTTCTTGGGAAAAGTTCTCAACTTTTACCCACCAGTTAATTTTTATTGTAAGTGCATTTCATTTTAAATAACATATACTATTTTAAGATTTAGAGTTTAAATTTGTTTTTAAAAAAAAGAGAAATCATTTGTAATCTCAGCACCACCCTATTAACTTACCGGTACACACACACACACACACACACACACACACACAGGCACACATACACTTACATAATATTTCTATGAATGTTTATGTATTCTAATAAATACATTAATTAATGTTATTATATCTCAGGGGCTTTTTTGTAGATTGTTTTTTTTAATTAACACTGACAACTTGCCTTATCAATAAATGTTGGTCTAAAATTGTAAATAATCATCTTAAGTAGCTTATTTTTGACAAACCTACACTAAGTGTAAGATTTACATAATTTGGTTATATTGACATATACTGCTATATCACAATTTTTTAATATTGGAAATTCAAATACGTATGATAATCTTTTAAACTACTTTTGTCATATGTACCTTTTAGTATTATCGGGAACTCACTACTCAGATGGCAAGTTCCGATTTTTTATTCCAAGCTTATTCCAAATTTTTTATTTTTTGTTAATCCTCACCTGAAGATATTTATCCATTGATTTTTGGAGAAAGTGGAAGGGAAGGAGGGAGGGAGGGAGTGGGGGTAGAGAGAAAGAGAAACAATCAATGTGAGAAAGATACATCCACTAGTTGCCTTCGAATGCACCTGGACTGGGGCCAGGATCGGACCTGCAACCCAAGTTCATGCCTTTGACTGACAATCGAACCCATGACCCTTCTGTGTGTGGGCCAACACTCTAACCACTAAGCCACACCATCCAGGGCCAGTTTATTCCAATTTACTGGAATTATTATTTTCTGATATGCACTTTTTCACCACTTTTTTTAAGTGGGAGTTCTCTCCAAGTTGGCCGATTTTTCCCCTTTGATTCCAGACATCTCTGAAAATATCTTTGTTTTTAGAGAGCAACAGAACGCCTCAGGTTTCCCTTAATTTTTTCCTGGTGCCAATTTCTATTCAGTGAGTCCTAGCTAATTTTAGTGGCATAAATTCTGGCACGGGGAGTAACCATTAGAAGTGACCACTACTGGTAGGCATGGTAATACCACAGGATGCTTAAGGTATGTCAATGGCAGAGCTATTTGAAGTATGGAGATTTCCAATGCAGTTATTCTAAATTGTCTTTTTTAAATTATGTTTTAGTAGAAGAGGCTTTCAATTCATTTGTGTGTGGTTAATCAATATTTCTATATCTTTGCTTTCAAATTTGACATTATGTATATTTTTACTCCAAATTATAGAGTTTAAAAAATCTTTAAAAGATTTTCGCCTTTGCAACTTGGTCGAAAATAAATTGCACCAGTCCAATTTTGAACTTTTTTGATCTTTAACTTATTTGTCTAATTTACTGTCTTGATTATTATATTTTTAAAAAATTTATCTTTATTGTTGAAACTATTACAGATGTCCCTCCTTTTTCCCCCATTGACACCCTCCTCCTTGCTCCTGCCCCACCCCCACCTTCACCACATGTCACATATACATAACCAATGATTACTATATTTTGAATAATTGTTAAATAAGTACTACTAGCCTTTCTATTTTATTCTCCATTTTTAAAGTTGTTTTGGCTAATCTAAGGCCTTTAACATATCCATATAAGTTGTAGAATCAGCTTGTCAATTTCTACAAAGAAATTATGCTGAGATTTTTATTGGAATTGTGTTGAGTCAATAGATCAGTTTGGGATCAGCTGATCTCTTAATAATACTGAGTTTTCCAATTCATGAACCAAATATGTCTCTCCATTTACTTAGGTATCCTTAACTTTTCTTATTAATGTTAATTAAGCTCTTACACATTTTTGATAGATCCATCCTTAAGTATTTCATAATTTTTGCTACTATAATTTGTTTTTTCTTAATTAGATGTTATTATACGGAAAAGTAATTTTATATTCATCTTGTGTTGTGATTTATTAAAAATCATTTATTAGTTCTAGTAGGTTTTTTTTCCAGATGCCAATTGATATTCTATACAAATGATCATATTGTCTGTAAATAAAGGTAGTTTCATTTCTTCTCTTCAAATTCTCTTCTCTTTGTATTTCTTTTCTTGCCTGACTGCATGGACTACAACCTCCAGAATAATGTAGTCTAGAAGCAGTGAGGACAAACATTATTATCAAATACTTCCTTTGCCCCTCTTTCCTCTCTGCAGACATACCAGGCTGCTTGATACTGTCCCATGTCTCACTGATACTCTTTTCACTTTGTGATTTTTTTTCTCATAGTCTTTTCCTTTTGGATGGTTTCTGCTTCTCAACAGACATTAATTAAGCTCTTGTTCTGAATTGTATACTATGGCGTTAATGTATCCATTTTATTACTATCTCACACATTTAAAAAATTGATTTTGATCCTTTTAATATCTTTCATGTCTCTTTGCCTTGTGAATATGTGGGATGCAATTATGTTATCTATGTTAATGTTCTTTTATTTAATTCTAACATTTGTGTCATTTCTGGGTCAGTTATGATTGATTTACTCATTTGAGGGGTCATATTTCCCTGCTTCTTTATATGCGTAGTAGTATTTGATTGGAAGCCAAATATCTTGAATTTTACTTTTGGGATGCTAAGTATTTTTATATTTTTGTAAATAATTTTAGCTTTTTCCTTAGATGTAGATAATTTATTTAGAAGTAGTTTGATTGTTGTAGGTTTTGCTTTTTAATGTTAGCTGGAGCCAGAACCATGTTTATTCTGGGACTAGTTATTCCCCACTATCGAGGCAGGACCCATTTTAATACTCTACCCAATGCACTGAGAATAAATGTTCCCAGAGTGGCTGGTGAGAATAGACAAGATAGGTAGGTGAGGAGTGCTGTTCTCTCTAATCCTTTAGGACAGTCCTTTCTGGGGCCTTGGGTAGTTTTGTTCACATGCATGTACTGATCCATTCTCTTGCTGAATACACTAGGAAACCATCTGAGGAGTTCTGGAGTTCTTAATCTGTGCAATTATATCATTAATGGTATATTCAGGATCAATATTAATCCAGAGATTCACAAAGGGAAGTCACATTTCATGTATTTATATTATTTTTACCTATGGTAGACCTGAATAACTTTGTGGTTAAGTCACTCAGAAATCCTCCAACTGAAGGTGATTTAGAAATTCCCTCAGCTTTTTTATCCACTCATCTACTGATGGACACTTGGGCTGATGAAATAGCTGTGGTACATTTACACAATGGAGTACTACTCTGCTGTAAAAAGGAGGACATCTTACCCTTTGCGACAGCATGGATGGACCCGGAGAACATTATGCTAAGTGACATAAGACAGCCAGAGAAAGACAAGTACCATATGATCCCACTTGTATGTGGAATTTAATGAAAAAACTGAACCACCAAGCAAAATACAGATAGACTCATAGATAAAGAGCAGGTAGACAGCTCTGGTGGTGGGTTGCAAGGAGGCAGAGTAGGGGCATTGAGAATAATAAAGAAAAGAGGAAGAGAACTCATGAACATGGAGAACAGTTTGTTGATTTCGGGGGAGGGGGGAGAGGAGAGGGGTGGAGGTGGAAGAGGGCATAGAGGCGATAAATGGTAAAGGAAAAAATAAAATAAAGTAAAATAAATAAACAATATGAAAATAAATAAATAAACCAATAAAATAAAAATAAGACACAAACAAAAAAGAAATTCCCTCAACTTCCCAGGATAGCTATGGATTAAGAGACCCCTTTCTGATCTGAAACTGGACTGCTTCCCTTAATTTTTGCAGTTAAGTAAGTTGCATCTACATATTAACTGTGTATATTCATCATGTCTGACCAAAAATGGAAATTTACCCTTTACTACCCTCCCCTATTTGTACTCAGAGTAACCTTACAAGTCACAAAACAGGAATGACTGTTCATTTCATATTATAAATATTTGTTGTGCATTTCTAAATAGCAAATGGATGTTAACCAATATATTGTCTTTAATGTTTTAGAAACAATTCCTTGTAGAGAGAAAAATGGATTATCATTTTAAAAAAATGCAAGAAAACGGCTTGAAAAGAGAAGATTCGGAAAAAAATGTTTCTGATTACAGAGGACAAGATGGAACACATTGTGAATGTAAGAACACTAAAAGCTGTTGTGCTTTTGTAGAAAGTACTTTTCTATGCTTTTATATAAAAATTCTTTTGTAAAACTTTATTTTCTTACACTTGCTCTACTTGCTTTGTACCAGGCATGGTTCTAGGCATTTCCCTATTACAGTTCAAGTTGAAAAGTAGACATATGTGTACAAATTAAAGTGGATCAGAATAACCTTACCAAGTGGTTCAGTGGACGAGCTCCCTATACTGCAGTTCTAGCCAATTTCCCTCTACTGAAAATAATGTAATTTTTTCTACTGAAACTTGAAACAGTTTTGTGTAAGATAATGGCTATTACATACCAACATAGTTTTCTGCTATGGTGTCAGCCAGAAAGAATAATAGACAATACCAGAGAAAAACAAAGGGAAGAAGGAAGGGAGGACTTAGAGAAGGAAGGAAAGTAAGGAAGAATGGGAGGGGAAACAGAAGGAAATGGAGAAAGTTTAAAGGAGGAACATCAGGTCACAACTCTGCTATGCCTGATCTCTACCAGCTTCCCTTTAGTTATAACATTATAAAACTATAGGGGACTTTATCAAATCAACTTAATTAATAATGTTAATTAAACTTTCATGGGGAGAATGCAAAAATGTAGACATGTTTTAATTATCTGTGACTGTGTAGTATCAGGAAAAACATGATCATCTTCCATGCAGTTATCATCATAGCATCTCATCAATCCTATCTCTGTCCCATTAATCCTCTTTCTAGGTGAGTGCCTACCTAGGTCACTCCAGTAAATTACTAAATAGTTTCCAATGGCCCCGAACTAAACCTAATTCAAATTCATTTTTTAAACTGCTACCTACTTATACTTAAAACTCTCTTCTGATTGTTTCTTCTCCTGGCCCCAAAACTTAAAGATCCCATTCCCTCTTAAATGAAGCTCAGACTTCTTAGGCAACCATTCATCACCATCTAGAGTCCAAACCAAAACTAACATTTTTTCTTTATTTCACATGACCCCTTGAAGAAGGCAGTTGTGACCTAAGTGTTACACATATAGACTCTTGAGCCAAATTGCTGAAGTCCAGGTCCTGCTTTATCATTTCCTAACCACATCGACAGCTTGCACAAATAACTTAATCCCTCTAAGCCACAGCTTCATCATTAGAAAACAAAGATAATACTCCTATATTATTTCTCCAGAGAGTTTAAAAGTACTAGCCCACAGTAAACTCTCAATATATTTCATTGACCAATCAAATGAGACTACTGACCGTTCCTAAAATACAAATTACCTTTCATACTTCTGTTTCTCTCTTTTCCAATTTTCTCTGTCCAGACTGACATGCTCACTGACCATCTATCCAAATCCTACAATTATTTAAGCTCCACTGCAAACGAACCTCCATAAAGTATTTCTTCATAACCCTAATTGGAACATCCCTCCTCTTTGGGTCCCTATAGTACTTTGTGTCATTCTTGATACACTTATTACATAGTTCCAACTGTGTTGATCACCCATAATATTCTAACCTTTGTGTTCCACAGAGCACCTAGTACTGTATGTATGTATGCATGGAAGTATACACTAAATACATCTTTGCTGAATGAACTAATTCAGTCTATCCAGCTCACTAAGATAATGACAGCAATATCATGCTTTAGAAAATAAATCACTTTAGTAACTATATACATTCCTTACTCAACTGTTAACTTTCTCATTTAATAGGAAAAAGTTTCAAGTAGACATTTTAAACATTTGTGACTTCAAATCCCCCCCTTTTGAAGTAGAATATAAATTAATTTCATTTATGTCATCAAGGTGACAGAGCATAAGAATATTTGTTTCACAAATGAAAAGAAATTATACCTCTGTAGTAATGTTGTCATCTTCCACAAAATAGACAGCTTCCAGAGGGACACAGAGAATGGGAGAGGAAGGGACCATCCAGTGAATCTGCTCCAGTCGGGAGACAGATCACTCTCACATTTCATATCTAATAACCCCCTGAACACACATGTTGTGAGGATCCCTTGCCCTCCCAAATGGTTAGGAACAGGAACTATAATCACCTCTATCACGAAGAAGGGATATGTATATGGTTGTTTAATCCAGGCTTCGGGGCACATCGAAGAACTAGTCACTATGGGCTGGTGGGTCTCTAGCCAGTAGCTATGTTGGTATGCATCCCCACAAAGAGGAAATTACATGTTACAGTTCAGCTGGGCATAGCTTTTTTTCTGTGCCAGAAGAAAATTCTGTCCCTCATTTAACTTGAAGGGATAATATTTCAAGAGTTACTGTCTTTCTTCCTATTTCATACCTCTCTGTCTTCTCCAATACCTCCCCACAGTCCCACCTGTAAATTATGGCTTAGCTCCTCTGGGGCATGAAAAGATCATATATCTTGGGTAATTCTGCCATCACTATTATTAAAAATTAAATGTTTTATTACATTTCTTTAAGCTTATTCTCCAAAGAAGAAAAGAATTTCTGATGATATAAAGATAATTTACCATGTTGATGACCAGAAAGCAAATAAAGGAGTTAATGGTAATTGAATAGTGTGATAAGAAATACTAGATAGTAATGTGGAAAAAGACTGTGTTTACATGGCCTCTTTTGCTTAAATGCAGATCAATCCTCTGTTCTCTGTTGTCAAATGAGTGGTTTAGAGTGATTCTTACCAACAGTGATACAACCTCTATTCCTTTCAGAATTTGATCTCTAGTCACTGATTTAGTATTTTCAACTTAACATGATATCATTTTAGAAAAATTAAATGGTCTATAACTATTGAACAGTGCACAAAACCTAACAAATTAAAAAATAATTTATTTATCTTTTTAAAAATTATTTTTATTAATTTATTTTTATTATAGATGTTTCTTATTTTCCCCCATTGACACCCTCCTCCCGATTCCCCTCCCCTGCAAAATAATTTTATAGTGCTCAAAATGACTTTAGAAAACTGTGAAGAGCCACACATTAAGTACATTAACTGCAAAGCTGTGCCAGGCACCTCTCACAGACATCAGAGAGGTTATTGGACAGCCCCTGAGTCAGAGGGAGAGGGCTGTCCCCACCTTAGTTCTTGTCATGCTTGTACGAATGAATTTAAACGAGTGACTCCAGGTAATATGTGTGTTGTATTAAAGTGAATTTATTAAGAAAATTAAAGCATGCACATTTATTAAAGCAAGGCAAGCAAACCTATGCACCTGGCTGATGACGTGCAGATGGGCTCTCAGATAATCTGAAGAGGGAGTGGGGGGGGGGGGTCTGCCTTGTATACCTTCCTATCTATAGGTTTATTAAAAATTCCTCTGTGAGATATCCTGGTACAGATGAACTCTGAAGGTCTCTTCTTTTTTTTTCTTTTCCACAATTCATGAGAAGCACCTGGCAATTAAATCCTGAGATTGTTGGCTTCTCTGTTTAAACAGTGGGATGAGATAAGTCTGCACTCTTTCTTCCCCCTCCTCCCTGCTGTTTTAAGAGCTTCAGGATGGTTTGCACTAAGTAGTCTCAGTGAGAAGTTGAATTAGGATTCCTCCTGCTCCTCCTCTCTTGCTTTCTTTCCCCTTCCTCTCCCTCATTCTTTTGTAAGAAAAAGAGTAAGTTTTAACCCTTTGTTCTGAAGATAACACCCTGCTACACGTGGCCTGCAAAGCATTATGGCTTTGGCAAGCTTCCTCAGTTCCCCTATTCCTCCTGCCCTGAAGTTTTTCTAGCTTCTTACTATCCTATAACAAAACCACTGTGAATGTTATTGAAATATCACTTCATTATTTATCTCATACTATGTTACTTCATGTTGTCTATTTGAGCTCAATGGAAACCAGGTGACAGCATAAAAATCCTCCAAATATTACACTAGCAAAAGTATAAGACTGTTCAAAATTGAACAATATTAATCTCCTCCCACCATTAAATTTCCAGGAAAAAATTAAAGTATAAAAGTTAAATCCCTTTGTTTTTACCAGTTAAAATCTAAGGAATAAATGGCAAAATCTTTCCTGAGTCTGTAATTGGATTAGTCAGTCTCATCAAGATACAGAAATCTGGGAAGAGACAGGGTAGCCTTAGCTGAAGCTCTGTTTCACTCTCAGAACCACTGAGGTTGAGGAAATTCATCTCTAAGCTTTATGGATCTCATTTATAAATTCCAAAGATTTTTGCATAAAACAACTAAGAGTTCTTACAACACACACAATTATGACAACAGCAGCCCCACATTTACCAAAATGTGGACAATAAAACTAAAGTCTCCATGTCTAAGCAGTTCTATCACACAGGGTGATCTTCTAAAACTAGTGTTTAATGCAGCCCAGACTGGTCTTACTGATACAAAAATTCTCAGTGGAATTGACAGAAGGATGCTACATGGAAAATATTGTTTTCAGCCTCACCGGGTTACCAGGCTATCTGTGACAACTTCCAGGGATCAGACCTGTAAATTTAAGCATAGTTGGAAGACATATCCTATTAAAAGAGAATTCTAAAACTATATTGATACATATCGGGAAGGGGGGATGTATCTATCCACTCTGCACTCTAAGAAGAGTGCCATGTGAGGCATTCGTTTTTGTGAATTTTAGAAATGTACAGTAGTGACATCACAAGTTATGTAATATTAAAAGTGCCCCTCTTTCCCATTCACCAAATCAAATCAAACCTTTGTGGTTTCCATTTTATCATGGATCCTTGAGAACAGACTCTACAGAGTCACCACCTCTGTGCTCTTATGGACAGTGGCCCCCACAGTGTGTAGCTGGCAACTCTCAAACCAAGTTCAGAGCCCTGAATTCCCCATAGTCCCTACTTCTGGTCTTATCTCTGCATTTTTTCATTCTCAGAAAAGGATCCTGCAGTATTTATTTTGCTTTTAAATTACCCTAAAAGCAAAATGGAATTTTTGTGTAATTTCATGAGTTTTAACATATGTATAGATTTGAGTGACCTTTACCACAATCACATAAGAACAGTTCCAACATTGCTTCTGCAGTCACACCTCCTTCCCTCCCACTAATAACCCCAAGAAACCACTGACATGTTCTCGAGACATCACTATAGTGTTTTTCTTCCTTTGGAAAATGTCTTATAAACAGAATGAAAAGGTATCAGACCTTTTGATAATGGCTCCTTTCACTCATAATGCCTTTGGAATTCATTCAAATGATTGCATGTGTCAATAGTTTACTCCTTTTTACTGCTGAGGAGTATTCCATTGTATGTATGCACTAGAGTTGTTTATATATTCACCAGCTGAAGAAAATCAGGGTTATTTCCAGGTTTTGATTATTATGTGTAGAAAGGTTAGCAGTATTTGTATTCAGAATTGTGTGTGAACAAGGGATTATTGGATCATATGATGTGTTTGTGCTAAAGTTTATAAATAACTGCCCCAGTTCTCCAGAGTGTTATAACATTTTGCATTTCCCTCAGCAATGCAGGAGAGATCAATTTGCTGTGCATCCTTACCCACCATTGGTATTACCCGCAAATTTTATTTTAGCCATTCTAATAGATGTAGTGGTATCTCATTGTGGTTTTCATTTGCATTTCCCTGATGTACAATGATGCTGAATATCTATTCATATGCCCTTTGCCTTTTGTAAATGCCGCTTGGTGAAGTATCTTTTGAAGCTTTTTGTTTATTTTTCATTGGATAGTTTTCTTAATGTTTTGAGAGTTATTTATATATTTAAATAAGTCTTTTTCAGTTTGTTATTTGTACATATTTTCAGTCTGTGGCATGCCTTTTCATTTTCTGTTCCATTGATTATTCCTTGCAGATACTGCACTGTCTTGATTATTATAGCTTTTTATTGTCTTAAAATCAGGTATAATTTCACCAAATGTATTTTTCCTTCTTCAAAATGTTTATGGTTAAATTATTTGCCTTTTCCGTGTAAATTTTATAATTAGCTTGTCTACAAGTTATGCTGGGATTTCTGAATGAAGTACATTAAAGCAATCTACACATCACTATGAAAGAAAAGAAATCTACTATACAAGGTCTTCCAATCCATAAATATGGTATCTCTATTTGTTTAGGTTGTCCTTGATTTCTTTCATACATATTTCATAGTTTTCAGCGTACAGATCTTGTATATGTTGTGTTGTATTTATACATAAATACTTCATTTTGTGATACTATTGCACATGGTATTATTTAAATTTGGTTTCCAGTTGTCCATGGCTATTTTTGTTACTATATATTTTTGTATAGATTTTTCAAGTTATTGTTCTAGATAACAATGTATTTGGTTAGCTTTTACAATCAATTATGAATATTTTACTTCTTTAACTGGAATGTGGAAACCTTACCACTATATGTGTCTCTTTATGTCTCTGACCTCTGTTATAGTTGTGATGTATTACATGTACATACCCCAAACAGCCACTTAAAGAATGTAATACATTTGATTTTAAATAACTATATAGGGGAAGAATCGTCTATTATATGTATTTGAACAGTTACCATTTTGGTTGCCCTTCTATTCCTGATATCCCAGGTTTCTGTTTGTTTCTTTCTTTCATAAGTCTATAGAATTTTCCTTAACATCTCTTACAGAACAGATTTTCTAGGACTGAATTATCTTAGATTTTCTTCACCTGAAAATGTTTTTATTTTACCTTCATTCCTGAAAGATATTCTTTTCACTTGATATAGAATTGTAAGTTGATGTGTTTTGTTTTTTTCCGCAGGTCTTAAAAAATGTTGTTCCACTTCTTTGTGGTCCCCATGGTTCTAATGAAATAACTACAGTATTTGAATTGTTAATCTTCTTACAGTAATGTGACATTTTCCTCTGGTTGTTAGGATTTTTGGTTTTGCAGGGGGTAGTTTTCAGCAGTTTGATTATGATGTTTCTTGGTGTGGGTTCCTTTGTTTTCGTTATTCCTCCTCTTTAACCTTCGCGGAGTTTCTTTAAACTGTTTTTGTCTTTTGTCAAATTTCTCTTAAGTAGACCTCCTTCCTGAACAAAGAGAACTATTATCCAAATCTGGTGATTATTATACCCATTATTTTTAAATATATTTACTACATGAATATGTACCCTTAAACATACGTAGACATGCATGTACAGATACCATTATGAAGATATCTTAATGTGACTAATATGCTGTTGTGGCTTTTTACACTCTGCGTTTTGTTTCAGAAGTTTTATCTATGTGCTGCCTGACACTTCATTTCTTTACAAATCTTATCCCATTATGTGACTGCACCACAATGTATACATTGGTTTTTCTGTTGATAGAATTATCTGTTATTTGAACAATCTTGCGCTGAACATTGTTGTACATATATAACTCCTGGTACTCAAGAGATTCTCTAGGGGTCACATACATAGGTCTAGGATTTCTGAGTCATGTTTCCTCTTCTGAGAACTTATCTTTCCAAATATCTTCTTTTTCTTACTGTGTTATTTTTCTTATGGATTTGAATGATATTTTTAGGCATACTAGACACTCATTAATATATAGATATATATGGTATAGCAAATTTCTTCCAACTTATGGCTTGTTTCTATTCTCTTTATCTTTTGTTGTACAGAAGTTCTAAATCCATGTAATAAAATTTTATATTCCTTTCCTTCATATTTTATTACTTTTTATTTGATGTCAATTTGTATGAGTTATCTTTGATATGGAAAATATATTCATCTTTTTTCTTATTTATGTAGTATATATTTCCACAGTTTTGTCAATGATTTTTTTTTTTTTTTGCTTTTCTTACTACACATTTCAAACATAAAAAGAAAAAAACAACAGAACCCTTATGTGCTGTTCATTTAACTCCAACAATAACTCATGGAGAGTTTTGTTCGGGCCATGCACTCGATCTCTCTCTGCTGCCATATTGTATTCAAGCACCTCCCACACATAAAACCATCTCATCCATCAATAAGTCAGGATGTAACTGAAAGACAAAGATTACATTTCAACGCATAACCACAATACCATTGTCACACTGCACAAATGAATAATTCTTTGATGTAACCAAATATTTAATCACTGTTTAACTGTCTAATATCATGAATGTCATGAAAATATTTTGCTGTTGTTTGAATCTACGTTAATGCACATTGCAGTAGTTTGTCCTATACATCCCTCTACCTCCCTGTCTCACTCTTTTTATAAATTACAATGTATTTGTTGAATAAACTGCTTTGCTTGTCCTGTTGATCTCCTCACAGACTGAACTTTTGCTGATTTTATCTATATGGTATAATTATATATGTTATTTCCTCTGTTATTTCCTATGAAATATTGATTAGAGAAATACACTTTTAGGTTCTTTTTTCTTTTTTAAGCAAAATTGACTCATAGATGATGCTGTGTCTTCTCACCAGGAGGCATATAATATTTAATTGTCTTTCTCTTTGCAATGTTAGCAGCCATTTATGCTGAAAACCTAGATTTAATAATTAATTAGTAGCTGCAAGATTGGAATGTTTTAAACTCTATCATTCCTTCTTCATAGATAATCTGGAATATCTCTATAAAAAGAAACTTCCCCTCAATTACTGTTTGGTTACACTGTGGTATACAATGCTTAAGAAAAGCAGCAGACTGATGCTTAATATTTTACCATCTTATCAGTTTTCAATATAAGAATGGTTCAGTAGCATCTTCCAAGATTGAGCAATTATTTTTTGTCATGAATTCGTGAATTTAAGTAAATTTGATGTGCTTCAATACGTTGCTGTTATTATGTTTATTAATGCTGAGATCGTGACAGCTCTGGCCCATGGGAGTCCCTTCAGTATAACTCTTTGTGTCCTTTGTGACATAACCCTAAGGATTTTTGATAGCTTCTTTGCTATCTGGAAAGACAAGATTATACAAGCTTGTGTTGTATACCTTCATCTCCTTCAACACTGAGTTTTATTGGCATCTTTGAAAAGATCAAAGTGACCATATATAGATGGACCTATTTCTGGACATTCTCTTCTGTTTTATGGATTTGTCTGTCTTAATGTGATGACAGTATCCTCTTAACTACTCTAGGTTTAATTAATCTTGAAATTTGGCACTTTGAGTTCTCCAACATTTGTTATTCCTCAACATTGACTTACTTCTCTAGGGCCTTTGCACTTCCACAGAAATTTTAGAAGCAGCTTTCCAATTTCTACAACACAGTCTACTGGGATTTTACTTGGGTTCACCTTTCATTTCTTTTTCTTTCTGGACCTTCAGGATAGTGTTAAACAAAATGGTGACTGTGTACATTCTAATCTTGTTCCAAAACTTAAGGGAAATTAGAATATTAGCTCTAGACTCTTGAACATAGCTTTATCAGAGAAAGGACTTACCGTCATCTTCTTGGTTCACTAAGAGGTTTTGTCATGAATGGATGCTGAGTTTTATCATGTTTTTTTCGTGCATCTTTGAGATAATGATCTAAATTTTCTCCTTTTTTCACTTAATGTCACCAATTACTTTGACTTATTTTTTTTTAATTATTTCTTTCTTTTTCCTTCAACATTTATCCCCTCTATGTCCTCTTCCACCTCCACCCCCCACCCTGCAATCACCACACTGTGGTCCACATCAATGAGTACTTTGAATTATTTTTGATTGTTAAACCAACACTGCATTCTTAGGATAAACCTCATTTATTCAATATACATTATCTTTATTATATATTATTTTCAGCATATTTTATCGATAATTTTTATATCTTTGCTCATGGGGAATATTGACCGAGGTTTTCTTTTCTTATAATATTTTGCAATGATTTTAGTATCACAATGATCCTGGTCTCAAAGTACGATTTGGGAAAGACATTCACTACTTAGATTTTTTGGAATTGTTTGTGTAGAATTAGTGTGATTTCTTAGATATTTGGTATAATTCAGAAGTGTAGTCACGTGAACCTGGAGTTTTCTTTATGTTTTTAAATACATATTTAATTTCTTTAATACATATGAAGTTCTTCATACTATCTATTTATTCATGAATGAAATTGGTAGTTTGTGCTGTTCTAGGATTTTGTCACTTACATATAATTTTTTAAATTATTGCCATACCTTTTCATAGTGTTCCTTTATTATTATTTTCAGTATTATCTGTAAACTCTGTTGTGCTGTCATCTCTAATTTTTCTGATACTAGAAATTTGTGTCTTCCCTTTTTTCTAATCAGTCTGGCTTATCCCTTATTTAACTACTCAGATTCAGCTGTTAGTTCCATTTTCTCTCATTTTTCTATTTCTTTTATTTTTACTTTGATCTTTACAATTTCCTTTCCTCTGTTTACTAACTATTGACAAGATGTGGAAGAAGTGAAATGCTGATGCACTGTTAAATGGTATGTAAAATGGTAAAACCACTTTGGAAAAGAGTTGGCATTTCTTAAAAGCTAAACACATACCTACCATATGAACCAGTCATCCCACTACTAGGTATTTACCCAACAGAAATGAAAACAATATGTCCACACAAAGACTTGTGTATGAAAGTTCATAAAGGTTTAGTTGCAAGAGGCTAAAATGGTAGACAACCCAAACAACAGGGAATGGATAAAAAAAAAAAAGTGGCATATCCATACACTGGAAGTCTTCTCAGAAAAAAAGGAACAAATTATTAACACATGTGACATTATGTTGAGTGAAAGAAGCCAGGTAAAAAATAAGACTACATACTGTATGACTCCATTCATATAGAATTCTAGAAAAGTCAAGATAGCCTTGTGTGTGAAAGGTAGAGATCAATGTTGTCAAAGGATGGTAGGTGAAAGAAGGATGGATTACAAAGATGGGGGAGAAATCAATCCTTTGCAGGTATTGGAAATGGTATTTTCATATCAGTGATGGTTTCAAAGTTGTAGACATTTAAAAGTTGACAAAACCATTCAGTTTAAATAAGCAAAGTTTAGCCCTGGCCGGTTTGGCTCAGCGGTTAGAGCATCAGCCCATGGACCAATGAGTCACGGGTTCGATTCCGGTCAAGGGCATGTACCTCGGTTGCAGTTCATCCCCGGCTCTGGTTGGGGTTGTGTGGGAGGCAACCAGGTGATGTGTCTCTCTCACATTGATGTTTCTCTCTCCCTCTCTTCCTCTCTCTCCCTCCCACTCTATCTTAACAAAAATGGAAAAACATCCTCGGGTGAGGATTAAAAAAATAAAATAAAATAAAAATAAATAAGCAAAATTTATTGTATTTCAATCATACTTCAATAAGTCGTTTTTAAAAAATCTACAATGTTTCTTTCATTTACTTTTAGAACCCACAACAAATATTATTCAACAATCTTCAAGTAGTTCAAAGAATGTTGTCAAAAAATCAGCAACTACAGTTCTTTGTCAACCAAACATACGAGATAATGGTACTGAACAAAAGGTATAAAATTATGTCTCAAATTTGTACAGTGATTATTAATTTATCTAGTTAATTTTCACCTCTATGAACTATCTCTTTCACTACCAGCATGGTACTAATTGGTTAGGAATACTAGGGTCTATTCATGAGATCTGATCCGTTCCCTACATGCTGAGTTACCTTTGGGCTATACTCATTATATAATTTAGCAGAAACTAACCTGAACAGACATTTAGCAATTATAATAATAATAATAGCTAATATTTATTGAGCATCTACTGTTGGCCAAATTCTGTGCTAAGCCAGAGGGAAGGGAAAATGAGAAAATGGGGTCACATGGGATACAAAGATAAATAGGACAATCACTTGAGAACTCATTGTCTAGGAGGCCAGAGAGACACAGTAAAATGTTTTTACAATAAAATGAGATTCTGCGATGTTTTATTTTGATTCTAAGCCATGTTAAACATTAGATTGTCAGAATAGATTGGACGGTCTTGCCCTGAAACAAACTCAGTGATTCTAAACTCTTAGAACCAACCATGAAATGGACTCCAAGCTTTAAACAAAATATGCAATATTGGAAGAAGAACAAATTTGTACATTGCTACATACTGAACTCAATTTCAAAATAGTTAAATTTGAGATCCCTGTGAAAGGTATCCTAGGAGGCTGGGAAGATGTATTGTCCCTGAAACAATTTTCCTGAGAGACTTAGGAGATAAAGGGGAGGGGAAAAAAGCCTATATTGGTTGATAGAAGGTAAACTATTTTTCACAAGTACAGTTACTAATAAATGTTTTTCTCTTTAATGTTGTACCACATAGAAAAATGGATTACATAGAAAAACAAGTATGTGCAATGATAGAGGTAAGAAAATGAAAAACTTCGTCGTTTTGTTGTTTATTAAGAATATAATTATGATTTCATCATAGTTTTTCAAGCTATTTGTTTTACCTGATTATAAAAATCATGGTTATCGTAGAAAATAAAGCAAGGTATAACATTATATATTATTACATATGTTACAATTAGCTCAGATATTTCAGTAATTGCTTGATGAATACAGCTTTTGAAATTTGCAAAGGGTGGAAGTTAGGGTCCCTGCTGTAGCTGTTTATAGCGACAGGTAGAGTGAGTTGCTGACATATTATGGTTCAGTAAGTTACAGTACAGAAATCTGTCCCCAGGAAGGTCCACATGGGGACCAGTGCCATCAATTCCCCACAGACAATACATCCTATTTCCCATATCCCCGTGAATGCAATTGTATATGGACTAAGATTTTATGTATTTTTATATGCCTTGTTAGATTTCTGGACATCACTAAAAAGCTCCTTCCTATGCATATCCCACATATACACACAGAAAATATTACACATCTCCATCCAGTGGCCAATGACCACCTCAAATTCAGTACAAAATCAAATTCTTCATCTTCCTGATCCTTCTATTTTCACCTAGAAACAAAACCTGAGTTATCTTTGACTCTTCTTCTTTCTTGTACTTTGCATCCCAAAGTTGCCACTTTCTTTCTAATCCACTTTCTTAATTTACTTTGCCCTCCTCTTTCCCCTTCCCACAGCTTCTGCCCTTGATTCCTTTATCCTTTACAATTTTAGTGCCCCTCTTCCAACCTCTTCCTCCTATTTTTAATCTACCATGCATTTGCTGTGAAAGCATTCTTCCTAAAAAAAAAACACACACAAAAAAACAGCTTTGGTAATTCAAGTTGTTAGTGGTTTTTCATTGCAGATTGAACTAAATGAAACAGTTTCTCTGGCCATGGCCTGTGGTTAGCTACAGGGATAAAGCTGGTCATAATATTAAATAATTTAGGATCAGAGTTAAGTCTTGAGACTTGTCCTAGGAACTGATGGTGAACCACTGGAAATGTGTAGTCATTGATCATCAAAAAAGGTCATGCTATCCTTTTAGACACTTCTTTAACTCAAATAAATCCCCTATTGTATTAATCCAGTGACTGTAGTAGCTCAGCAGGGAGAACACTGGATCAATTCTATTCATCAATATTCACCCTTGTTCCAGCGATATTATCTTCTCATATTTAAAAGCATCTCTTCTTTTTCTAGGAGGTATGCACATCTCAGCTCAAGATCCAATTATTTCAGCTCAACCTTCACCCACAAGAAATTTTCCCAGAACTTCACAGTCTTATTTGGGTCCTACAAAAGTTGAGGTATACAATATTTCTTTTGCCCCAAATGCAAACAGAATTAATGAAGTACTATCTTAAGATCATCACTGGTATAAAAAAAATTCAATCATAAAGTGACCATACAGAACAGCTTTATGCCCTGAAATTAATCATGCCATAACATTTTAAAAATATATATTTTTTTATTGATTTTAGAGAAAGAGGAAGGAGAGAGAGACAGAAACATCGATGAGAGAGAACATCAATTGGCCGCCTCCTGCATGTCCCCCACTGGGGATTGGGCCCACAATCTGGGCATGTGCCCTGACCAGGAATCAAACCGGCGACCTCTTGGTGCATGGGTCAACGCTCAACCACTGAGCCACACCGGCTGGGCAATCATGCCATAACTTTTTAATAGCCCTAGGATAGCCTTCCTAGAGTACAACATGTTAGTTCACAGAATGTACTTGTAGCCTTAAGAGGAAGTATCAAATTGGGTTTCTTTGATTGGCTTTGGCTAGTACTGATAGATTGTTCAGAGACAGCCGCACTATCTTGCCCAATTTCCTTTGAACAGTGATCAGTTGCCTGCTGTTGGAAAGTCATCAGCAAAGATTCAGGGTACAGCTTCTGGATATAATAATTTTCTCTATAGCTTGCAACCTTGTTATTATGAGTCAAATCACATCTTCCTTTCCATTAGTAGCACAGTATTAACTGGTTCAACTGTGCTGAAGAGGTAACATGGTTTGAAAGAGATTTCAGTAAGCTGGAAATTTATTAAATTCTTTCCAAATGAATTACACCTGATTAGGGTGAAAAGTGGCATCATTTTCTGTGTCCTCTAGTGCATAATATATAGCAGACTACATTATGCATCACTTCCAAAATGTAGTGTGATTATTATTATGCATATTATGGTGTGCTTCTCTGTAGTGAAGTTTTATTATAAACATTTTAATGTTCAATGTTGTACGTCAACATCTACATTAAGTATGCTGAGTCATAAAAATATTTCTTAACACCTTTCACATTTAAAGTTCTCAAATTGCCCAACAAATTTCTAAAGCTTTGTCCTTAACTAAAAACCAAACAAAAAAATTCCTTTATAAACAGTGTCTAAATTTTAACACTGAGTTTTTTTGAGGTAATGTGTGTATCATTAAATTTTCCATTCACATTAATCTTAAATGAGTATCAAATGTCCACAAACATCTAATTAATGAGAAATAGCATTTTATTAATGTAATTATTCATCCTGTTTACAACATGCTGTATACAGGCTACCACTGTCAGATAATGTACTTCTGGTGGCCTATCTTCATCTTTCAGAACTGGTAAAATAAAGAGAAACAGAGAGAAGTCTATTATCTGGATTTACCTCCCTGATCAGGTTGAACTCTTGGACAAGTCTAGAGAGCTACATCCCTTTGTATTCAGAGAACCTGTTCTGCCTTCCAGCTCCACTTACTTTTCTATATTACTAGCTTTATTTAAAAAACTAACCTCTACTTTTGTTCCACTAAGTTATTTAAATTCCTTACTGATCTATGCACTCCAGAGATAGTTAATTTTAGAATACTAGTGCATACTATTGTGCAGGAGAGTCAACATAGCAGGCTTCAGACTACTGCTTTTAGAAGGGCCTGCTTGCAAGACGGGCATTTGGCTAGTGTTTTGGAACTGGGCTTTTGTAACATCCCCTACCTGACATAGAACTCTTCCTAACTGAGCAGGTGGGGCACTATACCTAGACTCTGAAAAGAATGCAATTTTTGCTGAACATGCGATTATATTTGGGAGGCTGGAATTTTGGTATGCACTGAGGGAGGGGTGTCTTCTTTTTTTTTTTCCCTCCTTTATTTTTTTCTCTCTCTAAAATCAATTTTATTTACTTATTTTTTTATTAATATATTTTTGTTACAGATGTTTCTCCTTTTTTCCCCATTGACACCCTCCTCTACTTCCCCCCCCACCCCATTCCCAGCTTTGTTGTCCATGTCCATCGGTTATGCGTACATGCATATAATTTCTGTGGTTTATCTCTTCCCTCTCCCCCCCCCCACACCGTCTTCTGAGGGTTGTTAGTCTTTACCCTATTTCCACAGCTCTGGGTCTACCCTGTTCCTCAGACTATTATGTTCATTATATTCCACAAATAAGTGAGATCATGTGATAATTTGTCTTTCTCTGCTTCGCTTGTTTCACTTAGGATAATACTCTCCAGGTCCCTCCATGTTGTCTCAAAAAATAAGAGATCTTTCTTTCTTACAGCTGCATAGTATTCCATTGTGTATATGTACCACAGCTCTTTTATCCATTTGTCTACTGATAGATACTTGGGCTGTTTCCAGATCTTAGCTATTGTAAATAGTGCTGCTATGAACATAGGGGTACATATATTCTTTCTGATTGGTGTTTCAGGCTTCTTAGGGTGTATTCCTAGAAGTGGGATCACTGGGTCAAATGGCAATTCAATTTTTAATTTTTTGAGGAAACACCATAGTGTTTTCCATAGTGGCTGCACCAGTCTGCATTCCCACCAGCAGTGTACTAGAGTCCCCTTTTCTCCACACCCTCGCCAACACTTGTTTGATGATTTGTTGATGGCAGCCATTCTGACAGGTGTGAGGTGATACCTCATAGTTGTTTTAATTTGCATCTCTCTGATGATTAGTGATGTTGAGCATTTCTTCATATGTCTCTTAGCCATTTGTATGTCCTGTTTGGAGAGGTGTCTATTTAGGTCCTCTGCCCATTTTTTAATTGGGTTCTTTGTCCTCCTTTTGTTGAGTTGTATGAGCACTATATATATTTTGGAGATTAAAAGGGTGTCTTCTTGACCAGCCTTCAATAAAAACCTTGAGTGCTAAGTTTCCAATGGATTTCCCAGGGCAGAAGTATTGCACTCATTTCTGCATTTTTTTATTGCTGGAGAAAGAACATGCTCAAGCATGTCCTCCCACAGGAGAGAGAGCCTATGCATGGATTTTCCCATACTTAGCCTGTGTCTGTTCCCGTTACTAATCATATATGTATCCTTTTTATGTAACAAATCTTAGATGTGGGTACACATATATTCTGAGTCCCGTGAGTCTTAACAAATCACCGAATGTGAGTGGTCTTGTGGACCTCCAATGATCCAACTATGAAATTTTAAATTCTGTAAATTATAGATGGAATATAAACCGTACAAAATGTGTATACATCTTAAAAATTGACATGTAAGGGAAATTCTCAGAATCTTAAATTTCTGTTATATATATATATATTAGTTGATGTTCAAATCCTGGGGCAAAAATCATTTTAAGACGTTTGTTTTGTTGTTTGGATTATACAGAAGGAGGTAAATGCTGACGGGAGTAAAAGACAAAACAAGAGATCAAGCTACATCTGTGAATCAGGTAAACATCAACAACAGCTACTAAGTACATTATGCAAACTTTTAATTCATTCTTTCAACTAACATTTATTGAGCTCCTGACTCATTCTGGGTATGGTGCTGAATACTGAATGAAGGAAACCCATGGTTCTTACTCAGGGCTGGTGCAGTGAAGTGAAGAGACAGTCATGCCAGTAACCACAACACAATATGATAAGTGCAGTAAAGACAACAGATGTGTATACAAATCAGAGCAAGTAGAGAGAAGACAGTGCCAAGGTCTACCTAGGGTAGTCAGGGAAGCTTTCATAGGATAGACATATTTGAGACATACTATCTTTCCAATTCAAAAATAAATTGTGCTTGCCATTGTATAAATTTTCATATTTTTACATTGAATCTCCTTTTTAATTAATTAATTTATTTTTGTTACAGATGTTTCTCCTTTTTTCCCCCATTGACACCCTCCTCCCCATCCCCCCACCCCGTCCCCAGCCCTGTTGTCCATGTCCATGAGCTATGCATACATGCACATAAGTTCTGTAGTTTATCTCCTCCCTCCCCCCCAACCCCCTGCTCTGAGGGGTGTCAGTCTATACCCTACTTCCACATCTCTGGGTCTACCCTGTTCCTCAGACTGTTATGTTAATTATATTCCACAAATAAGTGAGATCATGTGATATTTGTCTTTCTCTGCTTGGCTTGTTTCACTTAGGATAATACTCTCCAGGTCCCTCCATGTCGTCTCAAAGGATAAGAGATCTTTCTTACAGCTGCATAGTACTCCATTGTGTACATGTACCACAGCTTTTTTATCCATTCATCCACTGATGGACACTTGGGCTGTTTCCAGATCTTAGCTATTGTAAATAGTGCTGCTATGAACATGGGGGTACATGTAATCTTTCTGGTTGGTGTTTCAGGCTTCTTAGGGTATATTCCTAGAAGTGGGATCACTGGGTCAAATGGCAATTCAATTTTTAATTTTTTGAGGTAATACCATAGTGTTTTTCACAGTGGCTGCACCAGTCTGCATTCCCACCAGCAGTGTACTAGAGTCCCCTTTTCTCCACACCCTCGCCAACACTTGTTGTTTGTTGATTTGTTGATAGCGGCCATTCTGACAGGTATGAGGTGATAACTCATTGTTGTTTTAATTTGCATCTCTCTGATGATTAGTGATGTTGAGCATTTCTTCATATGTCTCTTAGCCATTTGTATGTCCTGTTTGGAGAGGTGTCTATTTAGTTCCTCTGCCCATTTTTTAATTGGGTTCTTTGTCTTCCTTTTGTTAAGTTGTATGAGCACTCTATATATTTTGAAGATTAACCCCTTATCTAATGTATCATTGGCAATTATGCTCTCCCATACAGTGGGTTCCCTATCTGTTTTGATGGTTGTTTCTTTTGCTGTGCAGAAGCTTTTGAATTTGATGTAGTCCCATGTGTTCATTTTTTCCTTTGTTTCTGTTGCCTTAGGTGATGTATCAGTGAAGATTCTGCTGCGTATGATGTCCAAAATTTTGTTGCACACATTGTCTTCTAGGATTTTTATAGATTCACAAGTCACATTTAAGTCTTTTATCCATTTTGAGTTTATTCTTGTGTATGGTGTAAGTTGATGGTCTAGTTTCATTTTTTTGCATGTAGCTGTCCAATTTTCCCAACACCATTTATTAAAGAGGCTGTCTTTACTCCATTGTATGCTCTTGCCACCTTTGTCAAATATTAATTGAGCATAATGTCTTGGGTCAATTTCCGGATTCTCTGTTCTGTTCCACTGGTCTATATGCCTGTTCTTGCCAGTACCAGGCTGTTTTGATTACAGTAGCTTTGTAGTAAAACCTGATATCCGCTATTGTGATCCCACCTACTTTGTCCTTCTTTTTCAAGATTGCTGTGGCTATTCGGGGTTTTTTTTGGTTCCATATGAACTTTTGAAATATTTGTTCTAGTTCTGTGAAATATGTCACTGGTATTTTGATGGGGATTGCATTGAATCTATAGATTGCTTTGGGTAATATGGACATTTTAATGATGTTAATTCTTCCAATCCGTGAACAAGGTATGTGCTTCCACTTTTTTATATCTTCCTCTATTTCTTTTTTCAATGTCCTGTAGTTTTCTGCAAATAGGTCCTTTACTTCTTTGGTTAAGTTTATTCCTAGGTATCTTAATTTTCTTGCCGCAATGGTAAATGTAATTGTTTTTTTAGTTTCTCTTTCTGTGAGTTCATCATTGGTGTATAAGAATGCCATTGATTTCTTGACGTTAATTTTGTATCCTGCTACTTTGCCAAATTCATTTATTAAGTCTAGTAGATTTTTGATGGAGTCTTTAGTGTTTTCTATATATAATATCATGTCGTCTGCGAATAATGACAGTTTCACTTCCTCCTTTCCAATTTGGATTCCTTTTATTTTTTCTTCACGTCTGATTGCTGTGGCTAAGACTTCCAGTACTATGTTAAATAAGAGTGGCGAAAGTGGGCATCCCTGTCTTGTTCCTGTTCTTAAGGAAAATGTATTTAGTTTTTGCCCATTGAGTATGATGTTGGCTGTAGGTCTTTCATGTATGGCCTTTATTATACCAAGATATGATCCCTCTATTCCCAAATTGATGAGCGTTTTTATCAGAAATGGGTGCTGGACTTTGTCAAATACTTTTTCGGTGTCTACTGATATGATCATGTGGTTTTTATCTTTCATTTTGTTTATGTGGTGTATCACATTTATTGATTTGCGATATTGAACCATCCCTGGGATGAATCCGACTTGATCATGGTGGATAATTTTTTTGATGCATTGCTGGATCCGATTTGCTAGTATTTTGTTTAGGATTTTGGCATCTACGTTCATCAGGGATATTGGCCTGTAGTTTTCTTTCTTTGTAGTGTCTTTTTCTGGTTTTGGAATTAGGATTATGCTGGCCTCATAAAATGAGTTTGGAAGTCTTCCTTCTTCTTGAATTTTTTGAAATAGTTTGAGGAGAATGGGTGTTAGTTCTTCTTTGAATATTCGGTAAAACTCCCCCGTGAAGCCATCCGGTCCTGGGCTTTTGTTTGCTGGGAGAGTCTTGATTACATCTTCCATTTTCTTAGCTGTTCAAGCTGGTCTGTTCAAGTTTTCTATCTCTTTCCGATCCAGTTTTGGGAGACTATGTGTTTCCAGAAATTTATCCATTTCGCTTAGATTGTCGAATTTGTTGCCATATAAATGATCATAGTATTTGTTAACGATCCTTTGTATTTCTGTGGTGTCAGTTGTTACTTCTCCTCTTTCATTTCTGATTATGTGTATTTGGGTTCTCTTTGTTTCTTGGTGAGTCTAGCTAAGGGTCCATCAATCTTGTTTATCTTTTCAAAAAACCAGCTCTTTGTTTCATTGGTCCTTTGAATTGTTTTTTGGTCTCTATGTCATTTATTTCTGCTCTGATCTTTACTATTTCCTTCCTTCTACTTGCTCTGGGGTTTTCTTTTTGTTTGCTCTCTAGTTCTTTCAGTTGTGAGGTTAGATAGTCAATTAGAAATTTTTCTTGTTTCTTGAGGTAGGCCTGTAGTGCTATGAACTTCCCTCTCAGAACTGCTTTCGCTGCATCCCATAGATTTTGTGTTGTTGTGTGTTCATTTTCATTGGTTTCCAGGAAGTTTTTAATTTCTTCCTTGATCTCCTCGGTAACCCATCATTGTATAATAACATGCTATTTAGCCTCCATGTGTTCATATGTCTTTGCATGTTCTTGTTGCAATTGATTTCTAGTTTCATGCCACTGTGATCTGAGAAGATGCTTGATATGATTTCAATCTTCTTGAACTTGTAGAGACTTCGTTTGTGTCCTAACATGTGGTCTATCTTTGAGAATGTCCCATGTGCACTTGAGAAGAATGTGAATTCTGTAGTTTTGGGGTGTAATTCTCTGTAGATGTCTATTAAATCCATTTGGTCTAGTGCTTCGTTTAGAGTCTCTGTTTCCTTGTTAATTTTTTGTCTAGAGGATCTATCCAGTGATGTCATCAGGGTGTTGAAGTCCCCTGCTATGATTGTACTGCTGTCAATTTCTCCTTTGAAGTCCTCCAGAAGATTTTTAATATATTTTGGTGCTCCTATATTGGGTGCATATATGTTTACCAAGGTTATATCTTCCTTTTGGATAGATCCTTTCAATATTATGTAGTGACCTTCTTTGTCTCTAGTTATGGCTTTCATTTTGAAATCTATTTTATCCGATATGAGTATTGCTACCCCACCTTTTTTTTCCTTTCCATTTGCTTGGAAGATTTTTTTCCATCCCTTCACTTTCAGCCTATGTGAGTCTTTTGTTGTGAGGTGGGTCTCTTGTAAACAACATATATATAGGTCATGCTTTCTTATCCAATCCGCTACTCTGTGTCTTTTTATCAGAGCATTCAATCCATTTACATTTAAGGTGATTATTGATATGTACTTATTTATTGCCATTTTTTTTTTAGTGTGGTTCTACTTTCCTTCCTATTTCTTCTACTAATTACAGCAGTCCTTTTAACATTTCTTTCAGTGCTGGTTTGGTGCTAATGTATTGCCTTAGCCTTTTTTTGTCTGAGAAGCTCTTTATTTGACCTTCTATTTTGAATGACAGCCTTGCTGGGTAGAGTAGTCTTGGATTCAGAAACTTGTTTTTCTTGACCTTGATTACTTCATGCCATTCCCTTCTGGCCTGTAGTGTTTCTGTGGAGAAGTCAGATGATAGCCTTATGGGGGTTCCTTTGTAGGTAACCTGTTGCTTATCTCTTGGTGCCTTTAGGATTCTCTCTTTGTCTTTAATTTTTGGCATTTTAATTACTATGTGTCCTGGTGTGGGCCTGTTTGGGTTTTTCTTACTTGGGACACTCTGTGCTTCTTGAACTTGAATGCCTTCTTTCTTCACCAAATTAGGGAAGTTCTCTGTCATTATTTCTTCAAATATATTCTCTAACACTTGCTCATTTTCTTCTTCTTCAGGGACTCCAATGATGCGAATATTATTACGTTTCCAGTCGTCCCACAGTTCTCTTAAGCTCTCTTCTTGTTTTTTCATTGTTTTTTCCTTTTGGTTTTCTGATTGGTTGATTTTTTCTACCCTGTCTTCTAATTCACTGATCTGGTCCTCAGCTTCCTCTACTCTGCTGTTTAGTCCCTCCACTGTGTTCTTCATTTCTGCTATGTCATTCTTCATTTCTTCTTGGTGCTTCTTCATTTCCACTTGGTTGGTTTTCAGTATTTCTATGTCTTTGCTCATGGTGTTGATGTCTTTACTCAAGGTGTTGTTGTCCTTACTCATGCTGTTGAGCTTCCTCAAGATCATGGCTCTGAATTCTAGCTCTGTTAACTTGCTTAACTCTGTTTCATTTATCTCATCTTCAGTAGAGGTCTCTTGTTCTTTCATTTGGGCTCTGTTTCTTTGTTTCACCATTTTGGCTATCTCAGTGGTTTTTGGAGCCTGCCAAATTTTCCTGTGGATGTTGGTGTTCTGTTGTTTGTGGCTCACTCTACTTGGTTTGGATGAGCGTGGGAGGACCCACGTTAAACACCACCTTGGAGTCTTACTTTCCAGGGTATATTTGCAAGCCCAGCAAAGGTTAAGTTATCCTCTAGCTTTTTGCCTAGAGGCTATTAGTTGTGGTTGCTTGAAGAGCCTTGGGTTTTCAGTTGAATGAAAACCTCCCTCAGGTGTTCAGCGTGAGAGGATTTCCAGAGGGTAGGGCAGATGCTAGTAGTTAATGAGCCTCAGTTTGCATTTCAATGCCCCACTAGGGTGTGGCTGGATCTCCGAGGGAGGGGCTCCCGCCTCTCCCCAGAGCCCTGGGATGGAGTAAGATGGCCAGGCCATAGTCCTGCGTGGCCACAACCTAGCACAAACTCTGAGCGCTCTCCAAATCCCGAGTGTCCCCACACAGTTCCAGTGGAGTCTGCCCTCCCTCTGCCGGAGCCCAGGTGAGTGGCTGTGGCTATTTTAGCGCTCTGTCCCGGCCCTCTGCGCTGTGGAGCCGGCTTGGGCTTTAACCCCAAGGGCGGGCGCTGCTCCCGGCTATGGCCGTTGCTCTCCGTGGGCTCCCAGCCCCCCTCTCGTGCCTCCCAATCCTACCAGGATTGATTCAGTGTCCCTGGTTGTATGGTCCTCTCGAGCTGCTTTTCTGTTGCTTTTTCCCGACGATTTGTCTTTATTTTAGTTGTAATTCCAGTTTGGTCCTAGGAGATGGTCTGTGTAGCTTCCATTCACTCCGCCGCCATTTTGGAATCTTCTGAATCTCCTTTATTCTATTAATAATGTTGATTTGTTAAATGCCATTCCAAACTTTTATTACTTTAAATAATAATATTTTTGTTGTTGTTGTTAATCCTCACCTGAGGATTTTTTCCACCACTGATTTTTAGAGAGAGTGGGAGGGAGGGAGGGAGGGAGAGAGAGAGAGAGTTTATGAACTATACAATAATTTATTCTACTATTCATGACTGGATTTTTACAGATATGAGTTGACAAAGGAATTTTTTATGAATTGTACAGTGTGTGTGTGTGTGTGTGTGTGTGTGTGTGTGTGTGAGAGAGAGAGAGAGAGAGAGAGAGAGAGAGAGAGAGTTTTATTGGATATATATCTAAGAATCAAACCTCTGGGTTATTATGTATGTATCTGTATATTCAATTTTGGTAGATGATGCTAAAAAACTTTCCAAAAGGGTCGCAGTATAAATTTTTACTAGCAATTAGTGAGAGATCTTATGATTTCATATCCTTCCCAACTCCTAGTGTTTTAATATTTAATTTTAGCCATTCTGGTGGGTTGGTGTCTCATTGAGGTTTAAATGATCATTTGTCTTATCATTAATGAAGTTTCATATCTTTTTAAAAAATTTTTTTTCTTTATTGGTTTTAGATAGAGAGGAAGGGAGAGGGAGAGAGAGATAGAAACATCGATGAGAGAGAACATCAATTGGCTGCCTCCTGCATGCCCCACACTGGGGATCTGGCCCATAGTCTGGACATGTGCCCTGACTGGGAATTGAACTGGCGACCTCTTGGTGCATAGGTCGATGCTCAACCACTGAGCCATACTGGCTGGGCGAAGTTTCATATCTATATTGACTATTTGGAGATCCTGTTTTTTGAAGGTTTCACTTAAGTCTCTATCCTATTGTACCTCTGTTTCTTACTGATTCATAAGCAGATTTTGATACATTCCAGATAATGAATCATTTGTTGGGTATGGTAGTATAATTATATTCTCACACTATATGCCTTTCCTTTTCTCTTTTTTATTATGGAATTTGAAGAATAGGTTATCATTCAAATTATCTTATTTTTCATTTGTTATTTCTCTCTCCTATAGAAGAAATCTTTTCCTAGACAGTCTTCATAGAGATATTTCTTTTTTTCTTAAATTTTTTTCTGTGAAAAACTTAAGTTCCACTCTATTAGCAAATTGCAATTATGCAATACAGTATTATTAACTACCGACATTATGTTACACATTAGATCCTCAGACTTTATTCATCTTATAACTAAAAGGTTGACACTTTACCAGCCTTTCCCTATTTCCTTCATGCCCCAGCCTTGGGCAACTACCATTCTACTCTCTGTGTCTATGAGTTCTACATGAAAGTATTTGTCTTGTCTGGCTTATTTTAGCTAGCATAATGTTCTACAGGTTCACCCATGTTACCACAAATGACAACTTTCCTTCTTTTTAAGGACAAAAAACATTCCTGAGTGTGTGTGTGTGTGTGTGTGTGTGTGTGTGTGTGCGCGCGCATTTATTTCTCAACAGATACTTAGATTGTTTCCATATTTGATTATTGTGAATAGTGCTGCTGTGAACATGGGAGTACAGATATCTCTTCAAGATAGTGACTTCATGTCTTTCGGATATATACCCAGAAGTGGAGTTGCTGGATCATATGGTAGTTCTACCTTTAATTCTTGAGGAACCTCCGTATTGTTTACCATAACACCAGCTTGCATCCCCAACAGTAGTGTACAAGGGTAACCTTTTCTCCACACCCTGGCCACCATTTGTTATTTCTTGGCTTTTTGATAATGACCATTCTAACAGGTGTGAGGTAATATCTCATGGTTGCTTTGATTTGCATTTCTCTGCTGATTAGTGACATTCAACATCTTTTCATATGTCTGTTGGAGGACTCTTAGTTTTAATTCTGCATTTTATTTACCACTGATGACTTGTTTTAAATCTCTGAGCCACTATTAAGTTTGCTGGCATGGCCAAGGCCCATAGGACAGGCATCAGCTTCAACACTTGCTTACTACTCCAGATTTGTGCCCCCCTGAATTTTTAACTCTCAAGAATTTATCTTACCTCTTCGAAAGCTTAGCTGTTTTTAAGAGGATGGTTGTAATGTTTTATGCAGAACTGTAGGCAGCCCTGGCCGGTTTGGCTCAGCGGTTAGAGCGTCGGCCTGTGGTCCAGAGAGACCCGGGTTCGGTTCCCGCTAAGGGCATGTACCTCGGTTGCAGTTTGTCCCTGGCCCTGGTTGGTCGTGCGGGTGGCAGCCACTTGATGTGTCCCTTTCACGTCGATGTTTCTCTCTCTCTCTCTTCCTCTCTCTCCCTCCCACTCTATCTGAACAAAAAATGAAAAAGTGTCCTCGGGTGAGGATTAAAAAAAAAAATTTAAAAAAAAGAACTGTAGGCATAAATTGTTTTGGAATATTTACTCCAGCATATTATTAGAAACTGCAGACATTTTTTTAATTTTGCTTTTAAGATAGAATTGTCTTCACACTTAATTTCTGAGGTCTCTGTACTCTTTTTCCAGTTGCTTCTTTTCCAAAACTGAACACACACAAAAACATATTTACACAAACCAACTCAAAAAGTTTCATAGGATTTAAGTACGTCTTTTTATACAAATCATGGGCACCTATGAGTCACTTATTTATTGGAAAAAACAAGTGTTACCATTTAAACTTGACTTTGAACTGACTCTAATTACTAAAACTACTTTCTATAACCAGGACATTCTTTGGTCTAACACCTGTATCCACCTGAGTATTTGCATGATCCACACACTGATCCAGTGTGCCTGTGGAGATGTTCTGCACAAACACTTCCTGAGTCATCTGCACCCAGAGTATCTGCTAACATCCAGTAATGCAATCTTGCTAGATGACATACAAAGGCAGTTAGACAGTACTTCAGTGGGAAAAGATTCATGTCAGACAAATCAATGAGTAAAATTTGAGGGCACATATTAATTATGTATTTAACAAATAAACATCATTAAATATTTAATATGTGTTAAGTTCTGAGGATAAAATGGTAAATTTATGTTACAGCCAAGGAGACAGAAGAGTAAACACTTAATTACAATAGAGCATTATGAGTTTTATAATAGAAACATATAGAATACTTTAGGTGAAATAGAGAAGTATATTTACTTACTTAGGCAAGTTTGGAGGAAGGCTTCCTGGAAGACTTAACACAGCTGAAGGAGACCAAAAAAAGATGAGAAGTTAAAAGAAGGCACAGGGCTCCACAGACAAAGGAAACAGCAATAACAAGGGTCCAGAGGCACGGAAAACATGGTACCTTTAGGAAATTATAAGTTATTCTACATATTTGAACCATAGAATACATCTGAAAGACTAGCTAGAGAAAACACTGGATAGATAAGAACATCAGAGTGTATGGTATATTTTGTACCTTGCTAAAGAATTTGGACTTCATGATAAAGAGTTTCTGCAGACTTTTAAACAACACAGTGACAACAGAGAATAAACGCCTACTACAGGATACTAGTTACAATTTTACAAGTTGCAAGGGATGGAAACAAACTATAACTTTCTTTTTCTGATAATAGGACCTCAGACTCCTGCCACAACCCAGGATATTTTCCCTTCTCATGTTTTAACAAATACGTAAGTATCTAAGGAAATGTAGTGTTACTGAAGATAGTGAAAAGTCAGTCTTTTGGTAACTCTCAGCACTAAGCGTAAATTGTCAAGTGGAGAAAGAGAATGTTCTTCTTCCTTCTCTGTTTCCCTAGCCTCACTTTCCCTATGTTCAGAGCCTTCATGCCACTTTCAAGTATGTCTTACCATGACCTCTTCTCAGCAACTGGACTTCTCCTTTTGCCCTGCTCCCTTTCAAACATTCACCATTCCTTAGGTTTTTCCAGGTTATTGACTTCCGAAGGATGGTAAGTAAGGTTAGTGTAAGCATTAATGACTTAATCAGTTATTCCTCTCTTAAAGTTATTGTATTTCCTGTATAACCCAAAATAATAATCTTTAATGATGGAAATTACATGGAAAATAAATTTTAAGGACCTGAGGATTTTCTTTCTTCAAACCTTGGTGGCCACCTATTCTGTTGGGTGTTTCTCAACTTTAGAAGAGAGAGACTATTATTTTAGACCTGACATTATCACCTTTAAAAAAAAATCAATATGCCACATCAGGTCCAGGATACATACTTTACAAACCCCAAATATCTATGAAATTGGGTAAAGTCAAGTGGAGTAAGGTGGTAAAACGTGACTTATTCAGACCAAGATTCCTTGGAGAAAGGATCTTGACTTCAGGACATCAGTTTGATTGACTTACTGAAGGTTCATAGAATACACAGCATTGTAATAGATGCAGAAGGAAGGAAACAGACCAGTCCAGTTTAAATAAATAGAACAATGTGGGAGAATGATGAGCATGTGTACAAAATGACAATTTTTTATTCACTGAATACATAAATTTTTACTTAGTGAAAATATAAATACCTGCCTCTTTATTAAAAAAAGAAGTCAAAGGAGGCTTATAATGAAGTTTTAATTCCTTCCTCTTCATATTGTCCCACCCAATGTTACAGAACTGCAGAGTTACTTCAGTATTTCATAGCAAATACTGTGGATACTCTTTCATTCAAATTTTAGGTCAGCTAAGATGAATAGCTCTATGCATGACCCGGAGCTGCTTCATCACTCCCTGACAAATTGACAGGAACAGAACACTTTTAGCTGCACTCACCCAGCCTGACATCATGTCAGAGTACAAACAAAACACACCTACCAATGCCTTCCAGTCCGACTCTGTCCGTGATACACACATCATGTTCTTCTCCTGGTTTAACTTCATATTTCATGACTATACTGTGGAATCATCACTTCCGTTCCACCACCCACATCCCTCTCCACTGTTGCTTAATTCTAATATTTCTCATGTTAATATATATTCAGAAAGCTTTATAAAATGGACATGGAAATTTAGTGCCAAGAGAATGAAGACAAAGCAAATATGAGCAGTGGGGGTAACCAGAGTTGCAAAAAAGTAAGCATTGTACTTAGATAATGAGTAAGTTCATATTACTGAGTGGAAGATGTAAGGAGTGACAGAGTAAAGAAGGCAATAATCTGCTGCCCTGCCAACTATGGTCAGAAATTCGAAGTTTACTTCTTAGGTGACTTTAATAATCGTTGATTGACATGGTTTGGGGAGGGGATATTATGGTCAAATTAGCACATATGACGGATAACTTGGGCAGCAATATATAAGAAAAACTGAAGACAAAAAACTAGGAACCAGTTCAAAAGTCCTGCCTGGCTGGTGTGGCTCAGTGGTTGAGTGTTGACCCATGAACCCAAAGGTCGCTGGTTCAATTCCTGGTCAGGGCACATGCCCAGGTTGTGGGCTCAATCCCCAGTGGGAGGCATGCAGGAGGTGGCTAATCGATGCTCTCTCTCATTGATGTTTCTATCTCTCTCTCCCTCTCCCTTCCTGTCTCTCTAAAATCAATAAAGAAAAAAAATTTTTTTTAAGTTCTTCAGTGGCTTGAACAAAGACTTCATTTTGGATTAGAGAGTAGGCCCAAATCCAAAAGACTTTAAATGGGAATTTATTTATCAAACATTTAAGGAGAACCTACTATGTTCAAAACATAATGCTAGATGTTGAACAGATACCAGAATGAACAAGTATGTCCCTGTAGTGGTGAGGTGTTATTTTTCAAGGACACCGTGGAGCTGGAGAAAGCCGTTGGAAGTAGGGCAAGTTAAAATACCACAAATCTCACAGTTCTTACCTAGAGGAGATACTTTTCTTAAATGCATTCTGGCATGCTGAAAGTCTTTTTTTTTTTTTTTCAAGCTTTTCATTTATTTATTTTGAATAAACTATGAATATTTTTTCTTCATTGATTTTAGAGAGAGAGGAAGGGAGAGGGAGAGATAATAATATCAATGAGAGAGAACATCAACTGGCCACCTCCTGCTTGCCCCCCACTGGGGATTGAGCCCACAATCTGGACATGTGCCCTGACCGGGAATCGAACTGGCGACCTCTTGGTGCATGGGTCGCCAAACCAGCTGGGCACTGAAAGTCTTTAGTTAATTTTCAGAGTCCTGAAAACTATGAAAAAATTTACTATGAAACCTTTACTAAGAAATTATGAAAAGGAATTTTTCCAATTTACCCATTACTTTTACTGAGGAATACATTTTCAGAACTCCTTACTCTGCCATTTTTGCTGATAGACTTTATCTGCTATTACAATTGTTTTTTAGTGGCCTTCATTGAAGTTTTCTGTTACTTGGTTAATTTTATTTCTAGGTCTTTGCTCTCTGTCTAGATCTATATGCATGCCTTTGGGGCAGAAAGCTTCTTGAGGACAGGTGTCAATCAATAAACTGAACTGCTTTTGGTGTCCACAGTATAATGTAAAGAGAATAGAAAAATGAGTATGGGGAGCTAGGTCACAGAATATGTAAGAAATATAACTATGGTTCGGTTAACCTGAGAGACCAGTTTCTGAAAAAATAATAGTGGCCAAAAAGTAGGGAACATGTCACTGACAACAGCTTTCATGCTCCAGGTTCCATATTCAAGAAGGCCTAGTCTAAGTATGAACTATTCAATCCCAATTTCTGTGCTGAAACCAATGAGGTTTTCTTTTCTGCCAAGATTTAGGATATAATTCTTCATCTTAATGTTTCTCAAAATTGAATTTTAGGCTTTGGGAAAATCAAATTTCATAATGTAAAGTACAGGCATAGAAAAAATGAAAAGGAGTGTCAATTTTCTTTGAAGAAAGTAGCAAGAAGATAAGCAAAGGGCCCATGTGAAATATATAAAAATAAACCGCATATACCTGAAATATATGAAAGTAAACCCGAACTACAGTCTTAGAACTTCTCTTATTACTATTTGTTTTGTTATTCTATAATTTTCTTTATTGAGCGGTTCCTTTATTTGTTATTTGTTCAGAAAACTATTTTTTATATCAGTGTGTGGTGGTAATTCTAATTAGAACACATGACAGATTACTGTCATACATAGAAAAGGACTACGTTATCAATTGTATTGAGTGTGACTAGAAACCTGCGGTTTTAACCATAGTTACTGAATAATCATCCACATACTCCCTTTCTACTATGTGATGAGAATGTGGGCTGGACTATGGGATTTGTGGTAAGTAAAGGATTATCAGAGCTCTGGTCAGATGCCTTGCCACCTCATGTCATTTAGAAAACAGAAAGGACTAGCCCACCCTCTCCCTCCAATTCTATGTCCTTCCTCAGAGACCCATAAAACAGGCATGGATAAGGCTAGACAGAAGTAAAATTTTCAGACAGATGTATATTTTATGTAGTATGAACAGATGCATATTTTATTGCTCCTCTGAGTAATAAAGCATGGGGGTCAGTTTAGAAGGTGGAGGAGAAAGGGTGGGTAGGCGGTGACAAAAATGAAGTTCATTCTTCCTTTTGAATTTCGGTAGAAAAACTCTTAGATATAAAGAGATGAAACTGATACAATGATTAAAAATTTTGGAAAAAGTTCCATAAATTTTTTACCTAAAGTAATAACTAAATGATCCCCTTTCTTGACTTTACAGACAACAGAAACTCCTACAAAACTACTTGCAAAAAAAAGTAAGTATCATAAAATCCATTGATAAAGCAGCATATTCACAGTACTTTCTAATGTGTCATAATAGAAAAAATTATGAATCAAATAATGAGTAATCATCTACTGCCCTTGCCCCGTTTATTCTTTAAAATTTACTTGATTAATTCTTAGATTTTGCAATGGTCTAAAGTTCTTATAAAAAAAGATACTGTTGGCCTTTTGGGAAGGGGTCTCACGGAGATAGAAGAGGCAGTGGGCATTAAGGAACCTAGCCATTATAAGAACAGCTTCAGAGAGCACAAACCCATTCTTTCATGGGAAGCCATTAAGTGTCATGGCTTTGCAGCCTTGGCTGATAAGCTGGGATGCCGGGGTCTGTCCCTAGCCATTGTCATAGAAGGGAGCTGGTCACCCAAGAAGGTCACATAAAAAAAAGGTACCTGGTCTCCTATGAAATGACACTTGGAACAGATAGATAGGAGGATATATTTGTAAGTCACAACTCTGGATCTAGTCAGACCAGCCAGGAAAGGGAAAGGGATTGCAGAACAACACATATTCGGACATACTTTTTCATATGGACACCTGCTCGATTCATAGCATGTGTAGTAAATACAAAAGCTTGGATTCTGTTTAATATTATAATGGAATGCAACTGAAAACTAGATTCTACTTACCATATTTCACTACATAGAAAGTTTAGGAATATCTTTTTTTCATAAATCAAGGTTGGAAATACTTCCTCTCACCTAGCCTAAGAATAACAATGTAGGTCTGTAGTTTATTACCTCTGATTATAAGGAGAATAATACATGTTGAATGTCTCTATTTACATGTGTTGTAGTGGACAAGAATAACTACTTTCTCTGTTAAAATTTAGATTTTATTCTTAATGTACTTGATTTAGGATGTGATTATATGAGACAAATATTATACAACATACGCTGTCACCCAAAATATGTTGTACAATAAGTGAAAAAATATCTTTAAGAGATTAGGTGATTAGAGCAGAATAAAATGACTTTCCCTGGGGTACCTCCAAACACTCTCAAATGCATCAGGAGAGAGTATGCTACGTAGGTGTTAACTTTTCTTTGAATGTTGGCCTGAAACATGAATAATGCCACGCTAACTTAAGGCAATATGTGAACAGCCCATTACATGAATCCTACTGTGTACCCTGGTACCTACATACCAGCCTTGCACCCGTTCCCGCCTATTATTATTTATAGCCTTTATGTTTTAAAGTAATAACAATTTTAAAACAGTTTACTAGTTTATTATAGACAATAGGATTTTTTCAAGCCTAAGTAGATTTTTGGTCAGTAGAGGTATGTAGAATTGCACAGATGCATTTGGTTCTGCTCTTGGTTCAGTTTAGTCTGTGACAATACCATTGACCTATAAGGAAATGGTCAACCAAAGATGGTCCTTGGGTTTATATTTCCAGCTCAAAATTAGAAATTCTCCAAGTTCTCTACCCTTGCTCAGCCCTCCTGACCCCTAAAGACCCAGTTGTACACTGGCCCCTGTTTTCTATCTAAACAAATGGTTCCTGCATTGCATCATTTCTTTTCAGCCTTTCTGTCCAAGACAGTTTGCAGTGATACTTTTGTTGGACACAAAGACATTTGATCTCTGCAAAGCATTAACTTTTTGTTTTTTGCCAAATAATAGTTAAAAAAATTTTTTTTTCCTTTATTGATTTTAGAGAGAGAGGAAGTGAGAGGGAGCGAGAGACAGAAACATCAAAGAGAGAGAACATTGATTGGCCACCTCTTGCATGCCCTCCGCTGGGGATTTGGCCCACAACCTGGGCATGTGTCCTGACCAGGAGTTGAACCGGTGACCTCTTGGTACATGGATCAACACTCAACTGCAGAGCTACACCAGCCGTACCTACCAAATAATTCTTAACAATCAGCGGTAGTATTTTACAGATTATAGGCATATTCCTGTATCAGGGAAAGGGGAGGACGATGAAATATTTTCTATCCTTACATTTTAGCTAGATAGATGCTTTTAAAGGCACCGAAGTGTTCTGAGTACCTCTGTTTTGATAGATACTTGTTAGAAATAATCTGGTGTATTCTTATAAATTTGCTGGGTCATAGACACTATGTTTCTTCTTGCTAAAATACTTGCATGTTATGATTCTAGACAACAATCTGGTGATTTTTTTTCTTCTTTAATCAAAAAGTCATATATCCTAGGAATAAATGTTGAGGGGAATGAGTTCTGAGGGACTGTGAATCAAATGGGAACTTATATAAAAATATTTTATGGTAGTACAGACTAAACCAATTTGAAATTATTCTGAAACTCTAAATAGAATCTGTACACATTCTCTTCATAACCATATTGGTATCCAGTTATGCAATGCTTGATTTAAAAAAAATAAATGTTACTGTCTATCCCAGAATAGAATACGTTGCTACATGACTTTCTTTTCCTTCCTGCTTGCCTCCTTTCCAGGTAACTTCTGAAGAACTGAATAGTATAATTCAGAATATAATGACCTGGGTTGTGGCTACAGTGACCAGTATATTATACCCAGCCATTACAAAGTATGAAGAAAGGTTGCAAAACTATGCATACCCAGTGTCTGACGATTCTGTCATTTCTTCAGATAGTTCAAGTTTCTGTAGCACATGCAGTGAAGTGTTTACACAAGGAAGCTACCCATCTGCAACAACTAAAACATTTCAGGGAGAGCCCTGTGCATTCACTGCTGACACTTCAGTAAGGCGACCACCTACACCTTTAAAACCAGCTTCTACCCATGTGGAAAGAACAGTTGTTGATCAAACGTATCACATGAAAGGACCACCTTCAGCCCATGTGGAAAGAACAGTTGTTGATCAAACGTATCACATGAAAGGACCACCTTCAGCCCATGTGGAAAGAACAGTTGTTGATCAAACATATCACATGAAAGGACCACCTTCAGCCCATGTGGAAAGAACAGTTGTTGAACAAACGTATCACATGAAAGGACCACCTTCTGCCCATGTGGAAAGAACAGTTGTTGGAAAAACATACCACATGAAAAGACCATCTAGAACACCTGAACTCAGATATAATGAAACCATCATGACAGATGCACACCCTAAGCTCAGAAGCTGTAAATCTGATAGTAACCTTTTAGCAACATTTGCAACAGGCACAAAAAAGTCTAAGGATGCTACTACTGAAACAGATGGCTTAGAGAGTCCACAGTTTTCTGATCAAAAAGCAAAAGCTGAACTAAAGAATTTAGAGAAGATTTTTGTTAAGCTTAAATGTCACTTAAAAGGGGAAACAGAATTGATTTTAGAAAGCATTTTTCAAGAAATAATGTCTGATTTAACACACGCCATTCCCTCTATTTCTTCTGTCACTGCTGAAGTTTATGTTGACCAAAGTGAGCCTGAAACAGGAGACATGCTCTCCAATGTTGATATCAGCTCTGTAGCTTCAGAGATTGTGGAAAATATGCTTGAAAAGCTACAGTGTGCCGTTGAGAAAAAATGTCTTCAGATGTTTTCACAAGAAGATTGGTCAGTCGACACGGAAACAAGCTTAACACCCAGTGGAGAATATCTCACTCTGTCGAGTGGAGAACCTTTGAAAGCTTCACTGCCTTATGCTATGGAGCCCATGCGTGATGTTGCAGAGGAGATGGTGCATGCCATTTTAGAAAAGCTGATGACTCTTGCATCTTGTAAGCAAGATGAACTTCCTCATCTCAAAGATGCAACTAAACTTTCCTATCAGCAACATATGACAGACCCAACTTGCATGTTCCTTAAAAAAGCTGACAAAAAGAAATGTGGTCCTGAACCCAATGCAGCCAATTTAATTGTTAAAGAAGAAATACAACATTTAGTATCAAATATTCTTTCCCGGTCCTCTTTGGTTGGCTACATAGAGGAAGCAATCAGCACTATACTAGGCTTTGTGCAAACTGAACTTAACAATGACAGACTTGTGGCATCTGAAGAAACAGTCATATTCCTCCAGCTACTCAGTGATGTCTTCACTCAGCTACATCAGGAGCCAGCAAAAGCAGATGTTCAAAAACGTAGACTCTCTAGACTGAGAAATCCTTCTGACACCAAAGAAACATACAGACTAACTAGCACTAGATCATCTAGTGGTCCTAGGTCTAGAAAACCATTTCCACCCATTAATGTTCCTGGCATGGTTCTTTATTCTGAAGATGATAATGAAGAAATAGACAAAATTGTGGAAAATGTGCTTGATTCATCTTTTAAAGATGTAAAAGCAAAATCACAAGAAAAGAATCCTGAACATAGGTTTACGAAAGGAAACACTTGTTTTGAATACAAAAGAAATAGCAAACCACCCACAAAGCCTGCTTCTCTAAGAAGTAAAGTTGCATTTTATGATGGATTAAACACTGAGTTACCATGTATTAATAATAAAGAAATTTTAAAGGAAAAACCGTGTTGGAATAAAGACACTTTAATTTTCAGCCAAGATCAAAAGCATCACATACAAAAGGCTTCAGCAAACATAGTCAAAACCATTTTAACAGAAATGCTCAAGGACATATCTTCTGTTCCTCCTGGTCACTTGGGCACTAAAACTGGCAACGAAGCTTCAGTTCTTCTTTCACGAAAACCACAAGGACTGTCACTTCAAGAATGGATAGACCAGATGTTCTCAGTGTCAGAAATTAATACGGTGGCTCAAGAAATAACAGATGCTGTCTTAAATATACTTCATAAGGCATCAAGCTGCATTCCCAATACCACCAAAAGTTCCAATTCGTCATCAGTTCATCACACTTCTCTAGATAGTTCTGATTCTCCCAATATAGTCAAAGCACCAAACAACAAACCATTAAATATATGGTTTGACAGCGAAAAGAAAGTGAAATATTTATCTTCACTCAACTCAGATCCTGAAAACCCTTCCCTGTTCAAGTCTGAAGACAGTGAACTTAAACGTGTAGATGACATTACTGATAAAATCATTAATACAGTGTTTAAAAGGCTGAAGTTACTCATTTATCCAAAATTGCAAATGGGCTTCAAACCTTCATTTGCAGAGCAATCTTCACTACACTCTCAACTTAGTGCTTACACAACTAAGGTGGTGAACATCGTTCTGCGTGCTGTCCAGAACGAACTGGAACTCAGTAAGAAAAACCCAACCCTTCAGGAAACAGACTGCACCAAATCCCTCACAGGTAAAGAATTTTTTGCAGACACTGATAAATTAGAATCTCTTGTCTCAAATCTCAATGATGACATTATGGCATCTCCATTATTAACTTGTATTTGGGAAATGCTATCAAGAGGACTTTCAGATCGAAGCAGTGTTTCATTCCCTTCAGATAAGCCAAGGCCTTCAACTTCATGTGGATCTGACAGTGTTGAAAAACAAAACACTTGGCCAAATAAGCAGGATAAGAAACATTTTCGCCAGTATTTAGCTACTCCATGTGTTCTCCACAGTGACTTTAATGAAAAAGATATCAAAGACAATGCCAGATTTAAAGTGTTAGATAGTATTGCGGAAACACTATATGAAATGTTATGTAAGCTCATAGGAGCTCGTCCTTATTGCCAGACATCTTGTAGTAAGCTGAACGGAGAGAAGATAAACGAGAATCAGCAGATGGCTACTAAATTGCAGTCTAATATTCAGTTCATTTCAAAAACAATTTTGGAATACATCCTTGAAAAATTATGCAGTGCTGACACGGATACCAGTTTTGCAAGTTCTGGAATTAAAGCTGTGTCAGAGCCTCTTGACATTGATAGCCTATCCTTTAATTCAATTATTGAGGAAATGGCCAAATGCGCTGACGTAATCTCCAGCATAGTTTCCAGGATGGTTCAGGACAGTAATAAAGAGGTGACTAAAAGAAAGGCAGAAACTATTACTCCTGTGTCTTCCAAAACAGAGAGGACAAAAGTACTACATCCAAATAAACTGAAAGCTATGGCTTCTGATATTCTTAATATGGTTTTTGCTAAACTGGAAGGATTTGCCAATGGAAATTTAGAAACTCTGGATTCTATTAGTGATGGAAATAAAAATAGGAATAAGATGGACTCAAAATGTGAAAGTCCCAGTGTTTTCACAGACACACCTGAACAACTATTGCAGTCTGCTTTATACATGCATGCAAAGAAGGTATCAGGCACTATTTTGAAAGCTATTCAAACAGAATTGAATATGAACTCATTAGATTTGAAGAGAAGTGTACAAACCCCATCACCTGAGAAACAAATTCTTAAGAACATAGTCAATTTAATTTCAGATGCAGTATCCTCAGATATGTTTAATGAAACTGAATCTGAAGAGAGAGACATTGAAACTTATCGATACAGACCAACCTATGGAAATTTTCTTCCTGGAGGAGCTGAATCTGATTCATTTCTAGATGCTGGTGAGAAAGAATTCTCAGAGGAAGAATTCCCTGGAGACAGAAAATCACCAAGAGAAGACTCTAAATCAGATTCTCTTAAACAGTGGGTTCTAGGAAGAACCTTAAACAAACTTGAAGTGAAACTGAAGGAACCACAGAAATCTCCAATTGGTCCCATTATAAGAAATATTTTAAACGAAATTTTTAAAGATGCTTTGGTCAATCAATTAAATGTGCTCTCTTTCTCCGACTCTCATTTAAGAGGCATACCTCACAATGCTGATGAGCCAATTGCTCAAACATCTGTTCCATTTATAGAAAAAATGATGGGTCCTTTAGTGTCTGAAGCAGATGTAACCATAGTGGTAGACAATGTTGTTACAACTGTATTTCACAAACTTTATTCAGCTGCCATGACACAGAGAAATGCAAGAGAAAATAGGTATAAAACCATCACCTCTTCAGCAAATGTTTCTTTTCATGTACCCACCTGTGGTGAAAAGTCCTCTGTTACTGTGCTGGACAATAATCCATGTACTGTTCAGTCCAGATTCAATGCTGACAATCAGGCCAAAGTAAATGTAGCTGAAGATATTGTACAGGCAATATTAACAAATCTAGAAACTTTTACTATTTCCAAAGTGAAATCTCTCTATTGTCCCCAAATCAACTTTACAGTTCCAATGGCTTTATCTTTCCAGCAGCATAAGAGTATATTAAGTAAAGCATTATCAGCCAAAGGTTTATATTCTGATGATCAATTTTCCAGCTGCTCAGTGGACCATATTTTGTCAGAAAAGACCAACTCATGCCCAATCTCTGTAAATAAATTAAATACACATGCAACAGAAGTGGCCAGAAAAATTTTACAAGGAATTAAACAGGAGTTAGATAAGGAAAGGGAAAGTCCTTTCTTGACTCCTAACATTGTGGTTTCTGAAGGTATTGCAAATCAAATTGTTAATACAGTGTTAGATATTGTATCATCTAAAGGCCAACGTGACAAAAACAATTTTGACAAAGAGAGTAATTCAGATCAGCAAGAAGGAATTATTGAAAAGATGTTTAATAAGACTGAATATCGAAAAGAACTTCAGTTTCAAATACAAGATATCATTGAAGGTATCTTATGTGATATTTATGAAAAAACACTGTATCAAAATAATCTCTCATTTGCCACGCCCACTCTGAAATGCAGTATAGCTGGTAAACATTCTGGAGCAAATTCGGAAATGTACATGGAGGGTGCAAATAAGATCATTCCAAAACTTTCTGTTCCTAAATCAGATGTAATGTTGATATCCAATGAAATGGTGGATATTGTTCTTCATAATCTCAGTTCTGCTGTCAGGGTTGGCATAAAAGCAGAGGATCCTACTTCTGCAAGATTGCCCTTTACCTTTTGTGATATGTTTCCACAAGCAGAGTGTCAACTGCCTCCTCTTATGGGGTCAAAAAGTGGAAGAAAAACAGAGTGTTTTTCATCTTTAAGAAATCTGAAATCAGGTTATGCTGTTGATAGTCAGATAACTGTAGTAGAGAAAGAAGATACCAAGAAATCAGCTCCTGACCCATGTGAGGAAAATGCTCACTTCATTACCAGAACTATTTTTAATCAGCTACAATCTTTTGCCACAAAAAGAATAGATTCATTAGTTACTCTTGCTTTACAGCCTAAAGAAAACTCACTTGTTAGTCCAGGACTGGAAAACTGTAAACAAGATGACAGCATTTATCATGAATCAAACCAATCAGACTCAAATGTGAATGTACTGAAATTATCAACTGAAACTATTCACAGCCAAGAACTTACAGATTCCACTTTTGCCAGTTACAGAGAAAAACTTGGATCCACAATTCACCTATCACAAACTAGTCTTAAGGAATATGCTGACATCATTGCCAGTGTCATTTTGAAGCTTATTAAAAATGACTTAGACCTAGAAATCCAAAAGGCATATCCATATCCAAACAATGTTTCATTCCAAGAAAACATTTTTGTGAGTGAAATTGTCAACAGTACTTTAAAGATTTTAAATGAAAAAAGATCTGTAAAGGAAATTAGCTTTCACTCAAAAGGCAATCCTAACCTATTTTCACAATTAACTATACAAAAGGAAATACTGTTAGAACAAAGAGAACAGGAAAAAAATATCAATTTATGTCTGTTTTCACCATATCCATTAGAACAGAACCAAATAACATTGGAAAAAGAAAGTCAGAGAACTGTTTTAGAAGGAATATTTATGAGAAATGGAGAATCAAAACAAAAAGAAAACACTGCCTTGCTCAGTCCAGTGAAAGAAGTTTTAAATAAAGTGTATCAACGCATAATAGATATCAAAGGTAATCAGCCTCCAGTTAATGAAACCCCCTACTTTGTATCTACTTCTAAAATTAAAACATCAGATATAACACAAAAATACCTTTTTCAATCTAATATTGACAGTGTAGCAAATGAGATAGTTGAAATTGTTTTGGGGGAAATGTACGCTATAGTTATGACATTGTTATACGAAAGTAACAAAAAAGAAGTATCTGACAACAAAGATTCCTTACCCAAGAAACCATCACGCGCCAGAGAAACTAAACAGGCAGGAAGAGGAAGTAATTCCTCTACTTATGTGATACCACAGGTTTATCCTTATACAGGCAATCAAAATATCTCTCTATTAGAAAACAGTTTTCTGCAATATTCACCACTGCAAGTGGGGAAGGATTTAGTCCAAATGGTTGTCAATAAGATCACAAATATTGCCTCATTTTATCTAGAAGAGGTTTCATCCCCTGAAGGATGTTCTGATGAATTGCAACCTCTAAGGCTAGAGAGTTTTAAGGTGAGCCCTAAAGGCAACCCTCAGCCAGGCTTAAAAACAAATTTAAAGGAAAAATCAAAAGTCACTCCTTTGCCTAAATTTAGAACAAAAACACACCTAGGACCTAGTGCTGCTAAGGTCAAGAGCAAGACCAAATTAGGTCCTGGAGAGAAGACTCCAAAAGACAGCCGGTCCAAGACTGCCATTGGGCTGCCACACATCCCAGCCACAGGAGATGCCCAAGGCTTGCTAGGAACTAAACTGCCCACTTCAGAATTAAACATGCATGCCAAGCAAATAATAAGGGATATCCTGGAAACAACTGTGAAAGAATTTGAAAAGGTGAAGCAAACTAGAGCAATGGTCAGTGTGAAAGCTTTACCCGTTGATCAAATCATGGCAGCAAATAAAATAGTTAATACAGTTTTGCAGGGGTTATATGCTACAAATAACCACAATTTGGCTCATCCAGTCAAATTCCCACATCAGAATGATCTCAAACATTCACAGGGGACTATAGGTACAGGGCGTCTTGCCGAAACACAGCCATGCTTTTACTTGGAAAATGTTTCTTCACAGCTAGAACAGATTTTCCCTAAAGACGGTATATTTAAAAAAATGTTTGACAAATGGCAAGCAGAATCAAATGACATGGAAAGTGAAAAATGTAACTTGTTGATGATAGCTGAAAATGTTTTGACTGTAATTTCAAAAAAAGCAAAAGAATTAGAATATTATCTTTCACTTGTAAATTTGCAACCTCTTGAAGACTGTGAAGGTAGGTTTCATCATTGCTTTAAAGGAACTTCTACTAGAGCTGAGGATACCAACGCACAAATTAATGTGTTTGGAAGGGAAATTGTTGAAATGCTATTTGAAAAATTACAGTTGTGCTTTTTGTCCCAGATGCCCATCCCAGAGAGTAAAGAAACTCTAGCAAGTAGAAAACAACACACTACAGAAAAGGACATCCTCAGCAGTGTACCAACCTATTACATGAATATACAAGACCAAATTTCCTTGGACTCTACCAAGCAAACTCTTCTAGAAATAGTAGAAAGGGTTTTAAACATGTTAGAGTCATTTGTAGACTTGCACTTTAAACATAACTCTAAATATGAGTTTTCCGAAATAGTGAAAATGCCTATAGAAAACCTTTTCCCTATCCAACAGGAACTATTAAGGAAAAAGATGCTGCCAACGTTAGAATCACTGAAAATGTTTTCTGATGAATCCAAGACAAGTACTGTTGTTTCCAAGGAAAATGTACAGAATATTCTTCTACAGATTCATTCATTCCATTCAGAATTACTTACATATGCTGTTAATATCATCAGTGACATGCTTGGTGTTATTAAGAACAAGCTAGACAAAGAGATAAGCCAGGTAGAATCATCATCGACTGGCATATGGAACGAGAACATTGTAGCAAGTGAGATCATTGGCACACTGATAGACCAGTGTACTTATTTCAATGAGTCTCTGATCAAAAACCTTCCAGTGGAAAGTTTGTTCCCCAAAGTGGAAAATACCTACATTGTTAATCAGGTTGAATTGGCAACTAGTATGAAAATTCCCAGGTCAAAGTTAAAGGAAGTTAGTTTTGGGAATAATCCTCCACAAAGTAGTGTGTCTGGTTCAGTGTTTAATTCTGAGGAAGATATGAAAACAGAGTATAATGCTTCATCAAGTTTATCTTCAGATGCCAGAGCCTCTATAGAAGACACAATTAAAAGCTCAGAGCCCATGGAAAGGCCTGATTCAGAAAACATACCAACAAGTTCTAGAAACAAAGTAAAAGACAGCCCAAAGGAATGGCCATTTGATCAAGCCATAAAAGGAAATAGCTCCCTTCCTGAAGGCAGTGTCTTACAAAAACTGTTTAAAAGAGCAAATGAATCCATAAAAGAATCACTAAAGCAAGGCCTGTCATTCATAGAGCTGGAAAAAGGTGAAAATCCAAAAGTGTTTCATTATGGGACCTTAAACCCAGTTGTTGGGCCTGACCAAACTCAGACCACTGTTTCTCCACTCAAAATATGTGTAGCAGCAGAAAAGATTGTCAATACTGTGTTGTCAAGCTCTGGTTTTCCAAGTCAACCACCCATTAATGAAAACATGGAAACAATGAAACCATTTTTCATATCAAAGCAAAACCCTGGAAGAGGAAAGAAGGAGGGGAAAAGTTTGCTTAGAGTGTGGGATAAAAGAATCAGCTGTAGACCTGAAGAAGAAAATACAAACTCTGAAGCCAGCAGGAGACATTTGTCTTTACTGCAAAAATGGGAAAACACGAGGTGCCCAAAGATAAAGACTCTGAAGGAATTCGAAGTCATTGCTTTTGCTGATCATGAACTGGGTCCAAATGAAATTAATTTGGTTGCAAGACATGTAACCACATCTGTGGTCACATATTTCCAGAACTTCAAAACTAGAGGTAAGCAAGAGATAACTTAGTTTAAAAGCTTGCACAATTCAGAAAAAAAAATAGTCAGATATGTTTATTTACTGTTTTTCTGAAAATAGCCTTGGAGGTGGGGTATTTAGTACTTTTTAATACATCAGGATACCAAAAAAGAGAAGTTAAATATTCACATGGTTTGAACCTGCAAGTGTCTGTTGTTCAGTTTCCCATATCTCCAGATGACAGAAAAGCAGGGTTGAGCATGCGGTATGCATTCCAAAGAGTTTTTCAAGTTCTTATGCATGACTTCTTTATACCAAAGCCATAGTTAATTGATTGAAGGTTGGTGATTCATCTTCTCAAGGTGCACAGATGAAGTCTTTGCCATTGTTAGTCACAGTTTATAAGAGCAGTGGTACTAAACATCTTGTTTTATTTGCATTGCAGTATTCTTAAATTCCTTTTAGGTGTAATACTCTAAATATATTCCTACAAAGCTATTTTCACTCCATTTCTAAGAATGTTTATCTGTATATGTTAGGTTGAACCACATGTAATAGCTATTTTTGTATGTTGAAACCTGTTGACTATTGGCAATTTCATAAAGTTGAAGCTAATAATACTATAATAGCCCTGAACTGGATCAATAATTCCAGTTACCAGTAATTAGATGGTACATTACCAGTCCAAACATATCACCCGTCCAACATTCAAATACGAGAGCACATACTACCAGTCCTAACACCTGCAGGAAGAGGTCACTTTCCAATCTTAAAACTTGCATTTTTTCAAGGTGGACAGTTGTACAACTGCAGCTACAAGCTCTTAACAGAATCTCCAAACATAGCCTAAATGAACTTAAAGAAAAAGAAATCTAAGAAAAAGAGATTCGTGATTCTATCCCGCTGGTATGTGGCTCTTCTATCAAATCAGTTCTCTGTTCTCAGACATGTCCAGGGCCTGGCAGTGATTTCACTCGTGTTCCTTCTTTCACGTGGAGTATTCGTTCCTCACTCCCTTCATCTCGATATGGGCCAATCTTGTCAGGCAGTCAAAGCAGCTAAACCCCGCCCCATCTCCACAAAGACTTGCCCGATTCCACATGCGGGGGCATGACAGGTGCCTGAGTTCTGAGGAAGTTCTCTGAGAACCAAGAGTTGCTCTGGCCGCCACTCCAAGAAGTTGGCCATCCCAACTAGGTATATGATTTGCAGTAAATATTTTGTGGAATGGAGAGAATACAGTCCTAAGCCTGACTGGCATGACCTTCCAATTTTGTGACTAACTACAAGCTAGGGGTTAAAGTACTACTGACATAATCATGTATCCCTTACATTTCTGGAGTTAGCACTCTTTTATTTTAGTCAAGTTGCTATTGAAACACAACTCCTCAGTTCCTATAAACAATACAGAGCATAACATTAAATGTTTTCACTAAAAATATGTCTTCAATAATTAGATCAGGTCCCTACAGATCACTACAGACATGCTAGGATGTAAAACTCAACATGAGAATCACTTTTCTGCCCCAGAATTTCCAACTTCTTAGAGCCCATAACCCTCTAAGCAAGACAGACATTAGCACTTGACTTGTAATTAGAATTCTTAAGGGTTATTTTCCACTTTCTGGCTGAATTTGAGATTCCACAAAGTAGAAGGTAAATATTACAAGAAAACCTAATGTCTTTCTTGACTAAATATTTCTGTTGATTTAGTGGGGTGTCCAAAAGTGAAATCCATATGTAAATAATTACCACTAAAGTAAATTTCCATATTTTTCTTAATGCATGCTAAAAATTATGTTTTCTTTTTTAAGTGTCCAGTGAGAAGATGTCTATTGTTTCTACACCGTCGAAGAAAAAATATGAATCAAAACAGCCTCTAAGAAGCATATACAATGATCCCTCACTGTATCAATTTTGTGAACAGCTCACTGAGTCTGTCATTTGCCATTTATCTTCAAGCATTTCTGACAGCACCCAAGATGGTAGAGAAAAGGAGAAAGCATGGGAGAGCCAAAATGCAGGATTTGACAAGATTATTTCCATTGATTCTCAAATGTTTGAAAGCAGGTCAATTTCTATTGGAGAACTAGCTTTAAGTATTTGTGAAATCATTACTAAAATCCTTTGTAATAGTAATATTATAGAGGCTGACATTGCACAGCAAATGTTTTCTTTAAAAACAAAGTACAATTATTGCCCAGGAGTAGCTGCTGCTGACTTTGAAAATCTCTTTCAGGATCTCTTAATAGGAGTGATTCATATACTGTCAAACAAAATAGGAATAACTCATCACTTTGAAAGCAATGGAAGGAGTAAACCACTCTCCATGCTTATGCCCATTTGCAACAAAACAAACACCATGAAAAGACAGATAGGTTGCAGAAATTGGGAACCATCTACTCACCAAAATGATCATCTCATTCAAAGAAATAAATTGAATTATCTGGCATATAAATTAGACAGTCTAGTTAGCAGCCTAAAAACTCGTGAATCCAAAGAAGTAGTCAATAAAGTCTTTAATATTGTTTTAGATTTATTTTTACCAGATGAACACCTAGGTGAGCCTATGGATTCTGATAAAAAAGCAAGAAAATCTTTATCATCCTCGAGTGATCAGCAAAGTAATATCATACTTGTAAATAACTTAGGGCTGACCCCCAAATCAGTTTTCCTTCTCAATGTCGTCTGTGAGAAACTTATTAGAACACTTTTGGAAAAATGCACACACAGTGTCCTTCTTGATAATAGTCCTCTTTCTGATGAAATATCAGCACAAGAAAGTCAACTTTTAAAAGTACTTCAAAGTGTAGAAGATGAAGAATTTGACTATTGTAAGGGAGCAATGGACCGTGAACAATTTCAAGCAGATTATATGTCAGACCTTTTGGAAAATCTGGCAGAAATGGATCAAGATTTATTGTCATCAGACTCTATGCTTACTATTATTTCCCAAAGCTTGGTTAAATCATTGATGGACAAACTATGTCACAGTATGCAACTCCCCCAAAGCCCACCTACTACAAGCAAGCATTTAAACGATAGAGCAAGAGAAATACAGTCTAGTTTTAAAAAAGCAGAAAGGCCAGAATTAGGACAAGGTAAAGGTTCTTTAGGATTCACGAGTTATGATGGTAATGTTTTGACAGCATCCCTGAACAATCCCAGTGTGGTTAGTTCCAAAATACAAGCACCATTTGGCAAGAAGTATTCAGCAAATTCCTTTGCTGTGTCACCTCTTAAAAGACAGAAAACAAAGGATATGCATACAACAGCTATCCATAACAAGCTGTATCTGGGAAGTATGAATACAGGTATTTATTCGGCCACGTTTTTAGAGGAAATAATTTCAGACCTGTTTTTTAATCTCTCTACTTCACTGTGGGGCAAAAATGAAAACATTACCGAGGCCCGGCTTAATGAGATGAATGCGTTATTTGTCAACAACGTAGTGGATGAATTAAATCATGCCCATGTCACTGTTTTACGGAATGCTGAAGAAAGGCTGTGTTTTCCACCAGTCCATAAAGAAACTGTTAGTAGGATTGTTGACTCAGTTTATTATGATGTTGTACAGAAATATAAATCGAAGGTGACTTGTGATGGTAATGTGGCACATGACAACACCTCAATAGCAGAACAAATAACTAATGGCATATTACTAGAGATTTTAGACTACCAACTCCCACCTTGCTTCAGGGAAAAGCTCATACCTAACTCATATTACCATCTCAAAGCTGAGATTATACTTCAGAAACTACAGAATAACCTGAGAGAATTTACCTCCAAACCCAGCTCTTCACCAGGCTATAGCACCACGTTGTCACACTCATTTTTAGAAGACATCATCAAAAGACTTTTCTCTCAACTCATTACTCCATCCAGTAAGACTTCCTCTTTGGGAAGAAAAGATTTCATGAGTTCAGATTTTATTGAAATGTCTAACTGTATAATAAATAAGGTTATATCCGCCATTTCAAAACATAAGATTTGGTTCACTATATGTGATAATCAACATCTATGTACAGGAAAAAACCTCCAGAAGATGGTGGATTCTGTTTATAGTAATATTATGCAAACGTCTGATTCTCTTGCTTCAATTCAGAAAAGTATAGTCAGCCGAAGCCCAATTATGGTTGACCGAATAGCCAGTTTTATTATCCAAGAAATTATTGAAAACCATCTACAACCATTTTTGTGTGAAGAAGGTTTGCCTCGTCCAAATACTCCATTTGATGCAATATCAAACATGGTTAAACAGGTGCTCAGTGAAGTCACAGAGTCACGTAGACCCAAGATGCCATCACCCTTAGGTATTTACCCTGATATATTCATAGGAGAAATTGTTGCCAGACTTTTATCAAAGCTTTTCAGTTCAAAGCAAGACACTGAAATTGAGCTGAAAAGCATGACACAAAAAATAGTAGACTCAATAAATAGCCACTTTGACAAAGCTAAAATTCACCTTCTATGTGGTGGCAAAGAGCAGTCTTACCCCTCTGTAGATACAGACATTGTGGAAGAACTCGTCACCTCAGTTTATAGAAATGTTTTAAAACAGCATGGGTTAGACCCTGAGATTGATAAGGAGTGTAAAGACAGTGAAATTTTTGTGGAAAATATTGCCAATTTAATTGTAGCAGCTATTTCAGATTACCTTCTTCATCCACTGTTTTCTGGGGATTTTTCATCATCTTCCAGTTCTATTTCCACAGCTGAGAATATTGTTCAGGACATTATTAGTAACATCAATAAATCTGCTAAGCCAAGTAAGAGTTTATCCCCATATAACACCTTGCTGCCATACACATTTTTAGAAGACATGATCAAATTACTGTTATCTAGAATCTTTTCCTCTGCATCTAACATTGCTCCAAACACAGAAACTCTAAAAGATAGATCAAGAATGAATTTCAATGAAATGGCTTCAAATTTAATCAGTGATATTAGGATGAAAATTTCTCAACATGAAATTAGATTTTCAAAAGATGAAGAAACCAAGCCTGTGTATTCAGATGATGATGTTCAGCATCTTGTTGACTCAGTATTCAAAAATATTTTACCAAACTCTGAGTCTCAAAAATCAATTGAGCAAAATATCACAAGCAATAGAGATGTTCTCATTGACAGAATAGCAGGTTTTATCATTAAACACATTTGTCAACAACATCTTCAGCCATTTGTGGATGGAACGTCATTGCCTTCATCATCGTACACAGGTCTTGGCAATGAGAGAATGCAGTGGTTTTATGCCAGTGTTTATTCTTCAACGTTTTTGGAAGATGTGATCTCTGGAGTTTTAAACAAAATATTCCACAGAGTGATAGGCATTGTACAAACAAAATCAGTAAGAGATTTGGAAGATGAACTTTTTGATAAAGCTGAAAAACTCATACATTTGATAGCAGAGGAATTCTCAAAAGCCCAAGTTAGCATTCTAGAGAATGCGGAGGAACAATTGTGTTTGCCTCCAGTAGAGAGACATGTAGTCAAAAACATTATTGACGTGGTGTTCAGCAAAGTTTTGCAAGAATACGAAACGGACATAATGCCTAACAACAATTTTCTAAATGATACCAAGACATTGGCTGCAAGGATAACTAAAATCATCCTGGCTGAAACATTTGATTTCCAAATTCATCCAAATATTACAGGAAAGCTTCCTCATAAGTCACATGGCAAACTAAATGTTAATGTTTTGATAAAGAGAGTTCAGTGTTACATTACTAAATCAAGATTCCACAGACAAGCATCAACAATATATACAACCATGTTACCCCATACTCATTTGGAAAAAATCGTCACTCAGCTTATATCTCAGATGAGTCCATTGGCCTTCAGTGCAGAATCCACAGATCCTTCTCAATCAGACTTAAGTAGTACAGTCATAAAACTTATAAATGAAATTATGTCAATAATTTCAAAACATGCAATATGTATCATTAAACATGGCAATGGAAAACAAAGTATGATTTCAGAAAAAGATATCCAGTCTATGGTTGATTCCATTTATCTTTCATATTCAAATCTATACCAGTCTCATACAAAAAATAAGAAAGGAATAAGTAATATACCTGTTTCAAAAATAGCAAGTTTTATAATAAAAGAAATATTTAACCATCATCTTCAGTCATTTTTATCTGGAGATAAAACCTTCCTTTCAGCTGCAGTTGATCAAAATTATAAACAGAAAGCGATAGATCCTACACAAAGAGAGTTGTCTTTCATTGTGAACTCAGCTGTCTTTATGGAGGAAGTAATTGCTGAGCTTTTATGTAAACTCCTTTATGCATTCTCGCCTAATGTCTTGGCTGCTGAAAACCCAGACACACTAAAAGTCAAAATTACTGGCATTGTTACAACATTAGTCAAATCAATTGTTCTGGAGTTCACCACATCAGAGATTTTAGTTACAGATTATTTCAATACTGATGTGTGTTTTTCAGAAAGATATAAAGAAATGGTTCAAAAAACAGTCAACCTTATTTATGATAAAATATTAGATGAATATAAATCCCTGATTCAAGTACACAGGGCTATACAAAGTGACACTGTTTGTTTTGGAAGGAAAATATATCATTTGCTATTGGAAGAAATTTATGATTATCAGGTGCAAACATTAGTTTCAGGAGAATTAGTGTCTTCTTCCTATTCTTCTCCTAAAGCTGATAATATCATCAGAAATGTGCTAAATGTCATCATGAAGGATAGCCACACCTTCCCATCATGCATTACTGTGCTGCCTCACTCTCTTTTAGAAGATATAATTCACAAGCTTATAGTGCATATCTCCCCTTCAACTAACACTGAAAGGGAACTCAAAAAGAAAGATGTTACACCAGATGATGAGTTTGTGGATGCAGCTTCAAAACTGACTGATGAAATTATCAAAGAAATTTCTGAACATGAAATCCGTCTTGCCATGGCAGAAGAGAATGCAGAAAGTATACAATTAGAAGTGATTGAGAATTTGGTTGACTCTATATGTAATAATATCTTGAAAAAATCTGAATTTCAAGCTGAAGTGAAAAAAGATGCAGGTAAAAAAGGAGGCTCCTTCCTCAGTAAACTAGCTGGTTTCATTATGAAGGAAATCATGGATCATCACCTGAAGCCATTTTTACAGGGTGAAAAATCCTCTCCCAGTGATTATGACCAAGTCTTTGTACTTACTAAACCTGTCCCAGAAAAGACACAGACTTCCCTATACTCAGCTACATTTTTAGAGGATGTAATTGTTGACCTTGTTCGCAAATTTTATTCTCTTCTAAGTATTACTGAAGATTCCAAAAAAAAAGAAATGCCAGAGACAGACATTGTGGGTTTGGCTATAAAATTTGCAAACTCTCTGATAGGAGAATTTAGGAAAAGTGAAATTAAAGTTCTACCAAATGCTGAAGAAATGTTTGCTTTTCCACCAATTGATAAAGAGATAGTTGATAAGATATCTAATTTTGTGTATGATCAGTTCATAGTAAAGTACGACTCTAATAAAATTCCGAAGGATGATAAAAGTAACATTCTAACACAAACAATTGCTGCTTTGGCCCAAAAGGCAATCTCTGCTTTCAAGATTCAACCACTTTTTTCAGGAGACTGGTCTTCCACCTTCTTTTCATTTCTAAATCCAGATAACATCACTCAAAGGGTTCAACACCTACCACAGAAAACCTCTACACAGATGAACACATGCTTAAAAGGAAACCAACTTCCTTTTTCAGAACAATCATATAAACACACTTCTCCAACCTCAGACCAGAAATATTTGTTAGACACTTTGAAAATGGGTAGAGGTGAAACAAGTAGAAAGAAAAGTTTCCAAACTGAGGAGACATCAATAAAAAAAGGCAATATGCAAGATCCAAAAGCTACCTCGATAACTAGAAGTATGAAATACAACATGGTTAGTTTGTTATCAGGGTCAGCTGCAGGTATGGCAAATAAAAAGAAAGAGAATGAAAACAAAATGACAATTTCTACCGAAAAATATACTGAGAATATATCAAAAGTTACATCTCCAACTACTAGTGTGAAAAGTAAAGATACTCAGAAGTCAGATGTGAGGGTAACACATAAAAATAATGAAACTGAGAAGAAATGCAAATCAGCTTCAAAAGATAGAGAGAGGCAAGATAATGAAGCACACACACAAATTCCAGTAACTACTGATGATACAGAGTGTATGGAGGAAATACATGGACCAGATTTTGAAATAAACGATGAAAAGAAAATTGGCAAACCAAGAGATAGTTTATTTGAAAAAGAAGACAAGCCCTTTGTGAGAAATGCAGGGACTACAGTGAAGAAAACAGTAACTCAAAAGCCAAACATTGAGGAGAGAAAAGATGCTGCACCTCTAACAGATATAAATGAAAAACAATATTCTGAGTATGAATATGTTCAAAATATCACTGAAAATATTTATGACAATATCTTGCAAATTGGTTGTTCTCAAGAATCAGTAGATCATTCAAATCTCCAATATCCTCCAAGTGACAAAGTTCATGTAATTCAAGAGATTGGCAAGGATTTAACACAATCTGTTTCAACAAAGGATTTAGCCCTCTCGATTAACAAAAATCTCCCTCCCAAAGAGAAGAAAGAAGAAAAAGAGAAAGAAAGAGTAAGAGAAAGAGAGAAAAAACAAGAGAGAGAGAAAGAGAAAGTTAAAGCTAAGGAGATTGGAAATGAACCTAGTAAACCACATAGTCCTCAGTACCTACCAACAAGTAAACCTGGAATTTTTCCTGCTAAATTTTTAGAAGATGTTATCATCGAAATGGTTAACAAATTGATCTTTTCTACCTCACCAGAAACACAAAGACAGGACAGATGTCAAAATGTAAGTGATGGTCAAAATCAAGCTGAACTCTATGATACAGCTATGAAGCTCATTGATTTACTGTTAAAGGAGTTTTCAGAGGCTCAAATTAAGGTATTTAGGCCAGATAAAGAAAATCAGGACTTTCCACCTGTAGATAAAGTGTCATCCGTTCCTAAAGTACCTCTCAAGCATAAAGAATCAACTACAGATGAAGCATCATCTAACATTAAGAAAATAATGGTGGATAAAATGCCTCATGTGCATAAAGTGACAAAAAATGTCCCTCTAAATAAGATACCTTTCTTAGATAGAATACCAGCAATCGATAAAACATTGATTAACAAAGTTGTTCACTCCTCTGTATGCAATATTTTAAAGGAATATAGATCTCAAGACTCCATTTGTAAGAATATAAAGAGTAATGGGGACAATTTAGCAAGAAGACTAACTAGTGCAGTGATAAATGAAATCTCTCAACATCAGCTTAATTTGACATTTTGTGATGAGGTTCCAGCTTCAGCATGTTTGCCTCTGGACTCTAACGATGTTGTTAAAAAGATCCAAAAGGTGGCTCAAACAGCCAGTAAGGAATGTCAAACATCATCGCCATATACCATCATGCTGCCTCATGAATTTTTAGAGAATGTGATTTCTGGTCTTTTATCTAAAATTTTCCCAAGAGTATCCAAAACCAAAGCAGAAACATCTGAGGACGATTGGCTCACAGAACTGGATTTCCTTCAAATGAAGTTATTAAGTATAGTCACAACAGAGATCTCCAAGGATGAAGATATGATTGTTCAGTACGTAGAATCCTTACATCCCAATGATGATGAAATGATTCAATTAGTGGTCCATTCCATTTATACTAATCTCTTGTCACAGTTTGGATCACAAGAGATTATACAAAATTGTGTAGCCAGTGGATGCAGAATGCTTTCAGAAACCATGGTTGATTTAGTTCTACGAGAAGTGGCTGGTAATCAGTTGCAGAACTATTTTTCTGGAGAGCTAACTCCACATCAGTGTGCAGAAGTTGACGGGATTATTGAAAATATTCTTAAAGATGTTATACAAACTACTGATGCTCCCAAGACAAAACCGTCACATGCTCATATACTGCCTTATAACATAATAGAAGAAACTGCTGTAAAATTTTTATCAAAGCTTTTAGCTATGTTTCCAAAAGTGGATAAGGAAAGAAACAAATCTCTAGAAACTGAAATGCAAAATATCATCTCAAAAATATTAAATTCAGTGCAAGAATTTATCTCAAAAAGTAAGATTAAGCTCACACCACCAGCCAAGGAATTGCCTACTGTACCTTTAGCTGACAAGGAAACCATTGAAAAAGTAGTTGATTCTGTTTATACCAGGATTTTAAACCATTCTGGCTCACACACTTCTATATTCAAAGATCTAATGGGAAAGAGCAATGTCCTCTCTGATATAATAGGTTTTTTAATGGTGAAGGAAATTTCCAATTCTGAATTTCAACCTCAAGTACAGGAAGAAGTATCAAGTTCAGAATTAGTTCTGGAAGCTGCAAAAATTATGAAAAAAGTGGTCAAAATTGTTGATGACCTTAAGTCCCAGGAAAAGTCTTCATCCCAGACAGGTTCTATGGTAGATGCTACATTTCTAGAGGAAGCATTGGCCTTGTTCTTGGCTAAAATAGTAAGGTTGCCAAGTGCCTCAAGAAAAGATGCAACAAATTTATCAAAGTCCGAGTTAAATAAAATTGCATCTCAACTGACAAAATCTGTGACAGCTGAAATTTCCAAAAGTAATATTAGTCTTGTTGCTGCTAACCCTGACGAACAGCTTTTAAACCCAGAAAGTGTAGAAATGATTTCTCAGGTGATTGACTCTATTTATAGTAATGTGCTCCTACAATCTGGAACCCATAAAGACCTTTACTATGATATAAAAGGTACAAACAGAGTCTTCCCTAAAAAAGTGGCTAGTTTAATCATTAATGGAGTTTCAAATTTTTCAGCAGATACAGATAGCTCAAAGAATCCAAAGGCTGATCTCTTTGGAGATCTAGACATTAATAGAATTGTTCAAAAGACTCAAGAACATGCTTTGAAAATGACCCCTGACATAGAGAAAGAAGAGTCAGATCAAGATTCAGCTGGAGAGGAAATGCAAATTAAAATAGTTCCACATATTGGGAAAAAGCCTTTCAAAATAGATCCAGACATTATTTCAGAACACTTAGCAGTAATTTCTATAAAAACTGAACCTCTAGAGAAACTTAAGATGGACTGTTTAAGAAACACTGGACGTAGCATAGCAGAAGTGAGAAAAGCATCATTGGCTGGAAGAAGTTTCTCTTCACCAAACACATCTAATGTGGAAAAGATGAAGAAAGAAAGACGCACCTCATTGAGTAATACTGGACGACTGGATATAAAACCCTTAGAGGTAAGTGCAAAAGCAACCACAGAAAAGCAGGTGAAAAGTGAGACGTGGTTGTTCTGAGATTCTCTTCCTCACACAGATATTACGGAATGTTTCTTTGTTGTTGTTGTCATTGTCCAGCCCAGTAAAATAATTGGTTGTCCTGGTTCATCCTTACAGTCATATGGCTTACTGGGACTTGCCATATCTGTGGCTCACTCTAAAGGTCACAAGTGAGTGTTCCTACACAATCAGTTTAAACTTGCTTTAGGACCAAAAAAAAAAAAAAAAAAAAAATAGAATGGGATTTAGGGATAACAGAAAAATGAGGCTGACTAAAATTATAATCATCATTGAATATTCAGAAGAAACAGAATCTCATATGGTTTCTATAGTTCTTATTGTGGATAAAGGTGTTTCAAAAGGCCGGTTAGAATATCAGGATATATGGAATTTCAAAAACTATCTGAAATATTTTTAATTTCTCAAACTTATAGCTCTACAGAATAATAATCTTTTTAATTTTAGCAACATTTATCAACTAACTTTAGACTACAAACTCCTAGATTATACTTGCTTCTTAATATTTTACTTTAATTATATTAGCCTTTTCCAGTTTCTTCTATACTCCCAAAGAAGTACCCTGTTGTTTTGTCTTCTATCCTTTTTCTAGATCCAGCAGCCCTAATGCTGCCATATTGTTGTTGTTAATCCTTACCCGAAGATATTTTTCCACTGATTTTTAGAAAGAGTGGAAAGGAGGGAGGGAGAGAGAGAGAAATATTGATGTGAGAGAGACACATCAATTGGTTGCTTCCCACATGACCCCAACCGGGGCCGGGGATGGAACCTTTGGTCCTCAGCCAGTGCTCTAACCGCTGAGCCAAACCAGCCAGGGCCTGCTGCCATTTTTATGATTCCATTTCCTCCTACTATAGACCTAGCTCTGCCTTATAGCTTCATATTCAGGCCCCACATATATTACACTAATTGGGACATTTAAATGCCAAAATGAAGCATCGACCCATGCACCAAGAGGTCACCAGTTCGATTCCCAGTCAGGGCACATGCCCAGGTTGTGGGCCCGATCCCCAGTGGGGGGCATGCAGGAGGTGGCCAATCAATGTTCTCTCTCTTTGATGTTTCTGTCTCTCGCTCCCTCTCCCTTCCTCTCTCTCTAAAATCAATAAAGGAAAAAAAATTTAATAAATAAATAAATGGTAAAATAATATCCTTGTTACAAGGAAACTATATCACTGAGGACAAAGGGATTGTCTGGACAATGGAATTACACTGAGCCACTGCACATTTTGGTTTTTATCAAAGGCCCTTGTACTATTGGTCTTCATTTATAAGAGGACTAAGTGTGTTTACATATGTAATCTCCAGCCTGGAAAATGAGAACAGATTTACAAAACTATTCTCCCTGGAGTATAAACTTAGAGTCAATTTTCTCTAGCACTGCCCTGCAGCCCACTGAACAAAGTCTCAGGGCTGGTAAATATGTTAATGAGTGTATTATGTTTTTACACCCAAATACTGAGATTACCATGGGCTGAGACACTAATTTCATCTCTTTTGTCCTAAACTTTTTAGACCAGATGACAGTCATTTCCAGCTCAAAAATTTCCTTTTCCATATGGGTTCTCATCATTGCATTAGCATGTTACTTGGTAGTCTTCATTTATATATAATGGTAATGTCTTGGGAGTAAAATTTGTGTAAACAGATGTAGAATGATACTATTCAAAGTCGGTTTTTAATTATCTGTAGAATTTTCTGTCACAAATCTTGCTCTTAGTTACCAGCATTCTTTGCTTAAATCATTTATAGACCACAGAAAGTAAGAACAGAATATTTGAACCAAACAGTTACCCCTATCCACTGAAGGAGAAGAGAAGCGATCCTAAAAATAAAAATAACAAATATAGGAGCAGACATAGTGAACTGAGTTAAGACATATGATTTGTATCAGCCTGGTTACCAATACTATCGATCTCCAGCACAAAAGAAGAAAAGAGACAAAAGAATAGCAAATTAGATGAGAGAACACAACTTGTTGGCTCCACCTCTAGGCTTTATTTTCTATTTTGAGGTACTTTTATTTCCCAACACACTAGACATATAAATTATTAAAACCATATATAGTAACAAATTCCAAAGCCATATAAAATGATTTCAGATTTTCTAAACCTGTGGTTCCCTTCATTAACACAGAAAATCAAAATTGATTGTTTTAATTTTTTTTTTTTTTTTTTTTGGTACGTGCCCCTAGTGGGAACCGAACCCGGGACTCTCTGGTCCGCAAGCCGACGCTCCAACCGCTGAGCCAAACCGGCCAGGGAAAAATTGATTGTTTTAATTTCTTAAGTAGGCAGTTTCTATATTTTGTTTCCACAGAAGATACTCCATTAGGGCAGCATTATCTGAAAACTGGCTTACCATGTTACAAAGGCATGTTGAGGACTACGAATTCACTTAAGTCAGTTTGGAGGTTCTGTGGCATCATCAAAGGAAACTAAAGTGGGGAAATTCTATTATTTAATCATAAGTCTTTGAACTGTTTTTAGACATTGAAAATGGAAAGTGAAATTTGATTAGGGAGGTATAAAAAAAATGAAGATATATATTTTAAAGATTCTTTTGAAAAGTGTGCCAAAGGATCACAAGTGAAAGGACAGGGATGAAAGAGTCAAAAACTTCCACAATTTTGGTATTCATCCTTTAAAAATCAAAATTAGATAATAACTAGATTTATGTTGAAAAAAAGTAGGTTACTCTGTGATTCCTTATCTAGAATTTTAGAAAAATAGATGATCATATCTACTTCTGTCAAAAAAAATTAGAAGTAAATGGACAAAAAGTAAATTATGATGCAAAAAAATAAAGTTTAAGGAAAAAAGGACCTGTGTTAAACCTTGTATACTTTGAAGTAATATGGTGGATTAATACGATTTCTGAGTGAAAAAGAAATAACAGACACCAAAAATATCTTATAATTTTCATTTGTTTCTTCTTCTTAAAATATTGCTACACATATAAGTGAGTGACATTGGAAGATAATATTACTTAAATTGAAACCATATATCATATAGCTCTATTATAATAGAACCTTAGGAAAAGTGATTGAGGCATTTGTTTTTGATATTCATTGTAACTTCAATTTCAGGCTGTTTGCAGAAATTCATTTATGAATATAAGAAAGCCTGATCTCACCAAGGTGGAGCTTTTAAAAGATGTTCAGAGCAAAAGAGATCTTCTCATCCGATTAGTAGTTCATGATATTGAAAATGATTCAGAAAATAACACAGAAGATGAACTAAGGTCTGATGACTATGAAGTTGTTCTAAGAGAGCTTATACAAGAAGAGGGCTTAGGAGAACAACTGGAAGATCAAGAGAAAGAAGCCACAGAGGCAAATATTGAAAGCACTAAAACAACCTCAAATCATATAACAGAACCTAAGGAAAGAGACGTTAAAAGACCTTTTGCTGAGTTTGACATGCCCACCAGCTCTACAACCATGGTTGTAACAGACTCTTCTTGGGAGAAAAAGCCACAGCATAAGGTAAGTGAAAAACATGACCGTCAGAAATTCTGTCCAAAATATACCTTAATTAGATGGAAAAGAATAATAAAATGGTTCTAGTCTTCTCCTAAGCCTGGTAATATTAATAGGATAAGAGAAATAATTAATAGATTAAGCCATAAAACTCAATTGAAGCATGCAGATAATAAAAACAGACCTAGATTAGTTACAAGCCCAAGGAGAACAAAAAATGGAAACCATGTAAGAGAAGTGAAAGCTGATTGATTATATCTATTACTTAATAGATTTCAGCCCTTTTGTATTTCATCTAGCAAATATCCATTAAAAATTCTGTGTAGAGAAGACTTATGCATGTAGGATGTGACCAGAAGGTGAGCTAAGGTAGGATGAAGAAATAATGGCTAAAAAATTCACTAATTTGGGAAAGAAAGAGGCATCCAGGTCCAGGAAGCCCAGAGAATTCCAAATAAGATGAACCCACAGAGAGCCACATCAAGACACATTATAATTATAATGGTAAAATAGGAGGATAGAGATTCTTAAAAGCAAGAAGAGAAAAAAAAAAAAACTTATTATATACAGGGAAATCCCATTAAGGATAGGGAAATCCCATAAGGATAGTAGGTTTCTTAGCAGAAACTTTATAAACCAGAAAGGAGTGACATGGCATATTTCAAGTGCTGAAAATAAAAAAAATTCCAACCAATAGTTCCTACCTTCTAAGGTTATTATTCATAATTGGAAGAGTGAAGAAGAGATTTCTAGATAAGCAAAAGCTAGAGTTCATCATCACTAAACCGGTTCCACACAAAAAATGTTACAAGGATTTTTCTAAGCTGAAAAGAAAATGCATTGATTAATAATAAGAAAACATATAAAAGTAAAAATCTCACTGGAATAGATAAATATATAGTAAAAGTAGTGTATCAATCATCTATAAAGCATAGATGTAGATTAAGAAATAAAAGAAGTAAAATTAACTAAAATTACCATAATTAGTTAAGGGAAGCATAAAGTAAAAAAAAAAAAAATGTAAAAGGTATCATCAAAAAATAAAACAAGGGAAGAGTAAAAATATAAAGCTTTGAAATGTGTTTAAATTTAAGTTGCTAACAACTTAACCTAAACTGTTATATATTTATGATGTTATATGTGAACTTCACGGTAACCACACAACAAAACTATAGTAAACACAAAAGAAAATCAGAAAGGAATCTAAACATAACATTAAACAAAGCCATTAAACCACAAAGGACAAAAGAAAGAGAGGAAGAAACTACAAATGCAGCTGGAAAACAAGTAACAAAATAACAATAAATACATACTTATCAATAACTACTTCAAATGTAAATGAACTACATCTACCAACCAAAAGACAAGTGGCTGAATGGATAAAACAACAAAGCTCAACTATATGCTACTTACAAGGAATTTACTACAGAAGTAAGGACACACAGAGACTGAATATAAAAAGATGGGAAAAATATTCTATGCAAGTGAAAACAAAAAGGTGTATAGGCCTGAAATGGTTGTGAAATGGTGGAAGTCGGAGCAGCCATCTTGGGACCTTCAAGAGGACAAGAGCATGTCAGAACAACTCATCCAGTGTAGCCAAGACTCAAAAATGGGGGCAATTTAAGCTTCACATTCTGGAAAGAGGAGTATCCACAACAATTATTTGAATTCTTCTGTAAGAAAAGGGATTCCAAAATGGCAACGGAGTGAATGGAAGCTACACAGACCATCTCCCAGGACCAAACTGGAATTACAACTAAAATAAAGACAAATCGTCACGAAAAAGTGAAAGAAAAGCAGTTTGCGAGGACCATACAACCAGGGACACTGAATTGATCCTGGTAGGATTGCGGAGGCGTGAGAGGGGGGCTGGGAGCCCATGGACAGCAGCAGTCTTAGCTGTGAGCACGGCCCTCGGGGTTAAAGCCCAAGCCAGCTCCACAGCACAGAGGGCTGGGACAGAGTGCTAAAATAGCCACAGCCACTCACCTTGGGCTCCGGCAGAGGGAGGGTGGACTGGACTGGAACTGTGTGGGGACACTCCGGATTTGGAGGGCACTCAGAGCTTTTGCTGAGTTGCAGCCATGCAGGACTGTGGCCATCTTGCTCCTTCCCAGGGCTCTAAGGAGAGGCGGCAGCCCCTCCCTTGGAGATTCAGCCACACAGACATGGACCATTGAAATGCAAATTGAGACTCATTAACTACCAGCATCTGCCTCACCCTCAGGAAATCCTCTAACCCTGAACACCTGAGGGAGGTTTTCATTCAACTGAGAACCCAAGGCTCTTCAAGTAACCACGACTAATAGCCTCTAGACTAATAGCCTCTAGGCAAAAAGCTAGAGGTTAACTTAACCTTTTCTGGGCTTACAAACTTACCCAGGAAAGTAAGACTCCACAGTGGTGTTTAACGTGGGTCTTCCCACGCTCATCCAAGCCCAGTAGAGGGAGCCACAAACAGCAGAACAACAACACCCACGGGGAAAATTTGGCTGGCTGCAAAACCCACTGAGATAGCCAAAATGGTGAAACAAAGAAACAGATCCCAAATGAAAGAACAAGAGACCTCTACCAAAGATGAGATAAATGAAATGGAGTTACAAGTTAACAGAGCTAAAATTGAGAGCCATGATATTGAGGAAGCTCAACAGCATGAGTAAGAACATCAACACCATGAGTAAAGACATCAACACCATGAGCAAAAGACATAGAAACATTGAAAACCAACCAAGTGGAAATGAAGAAGCACCAAGAAGAAATAAAGAATGACATAGCAGAAATGAAGAACACATTGGAAGGACTAAACAGCAGAGTAGAAGAAGCTGAGGACTGGATCAGTAAATTAGAAGACAGGGTAGAAAAAATCAACCAATCAGAAAACCAAAAGGAAAAAACAATGAAAAAAACAAGAAGACAGCTTAAGAGAACTGTGGGACAACTGGAAACGTAATAATATTCGCATCATAGGAGTCCCTGAAAAAGAAGAAAATGAGCAAGGGTTAGAGAATATATTTGAAGAAATAGTGACAGAAAACTTTCCTAACCTGGTGAAGGAAGAAGGCATTCAAGTTCAAGAAGCACAGAGAGCCCCAAGTAAGAAGAACCCAAATGGGGCCACACCAAGACACATAGTAATTAAAATACCAAAAATTAAAGACAAAGAGAGAATCCTAAGGGCAGCAAGAGATAAGCAACAGGTTACCTACAAAGGCTATCAGCTGACTTCTCAACAGAAACACTACAGGCCAGAAGGGAATGGCAGGAACTAATCAAGGTCATGAAAAACAAGGATCTGAACCCAAGACTACTCTACCCAGCAAGGTTATCATTCAAAATAGAAGGTCAAATAAAGAGCTTCTCAGACAAAAAAAGGCTAAGGGAACACATTAGCAACAAACCAGCACTGAAAGAAATGTTAAAAGGACTGCTGTAATTAGTAGAAGAAATAGGAAGGAAAATAGAACCACACTAAAAAAAATGGCAATAAATAAGTACATATCAATAATCACCTTAAATGTAAATGGATTGAATGCTCCGATAAAAAGACACAGAGTAGCGGATTGGATAAGAAAGCATGACCCATATATATGTTGTTTACAAGAGACCCACCTCACAACAAAAGACTCACATAGGTTGAAAGTGAAGGGATGGAAAAAATCTTCCAAGCAAATGAAAGAAAAAAAAAAAAAAAAGCAAAAAAAAAAAAAAATCTGGAGTAGCAATACTCATATCTGATCAAATAGATTTCAAAATGAAGGCCATAACTAGAGACAAAGAAGGTCACTACATAATATTGAAAGGATCTATCCAACAGGAAGATATAACCTTGGTAAACATATATGCACCCAATATAGGATCATCAAAATATATTTAAAATCTTCTTGAGGACTTTAAAGGAGAAATCGACAGCAATACAATCATAGCAGGGGACTTCAACACCCCGCTGACATCACTGGATAGATCCTCTAGACAAAAAATTAACAAGGAAACAGAGACTCTAAATGAAGCACTACACTAAATGGATTTAATAGATATTTACAGAGAATTACACCCCAAAACTACAGAATTCATGTACTTCTCAAGCACACATGGGACATTCTCAAAGATAGACCACATGTTAGGACACAAACTAAGTCTCTACAAGTTCAAGAAGATAGAAATCATATCAAGCCTCTTCTCAGATCACAATGGCATGAAAGTAAAAATCAATTGCAACAAGAGCATGCAAAGACATTTGAACATATGGAGGCTAAATAGCATGTTATTAAACAATAAATGGGTTACCGAGGAGATCAAGGAAGAAATTAAAAACTTCCTGGAAACCAATGAAAATGAACACACAGGAACACAAAATCTATGAGATGCAGCAAAAGCAGTTCTGAGAGGGAAGTTCATAGCACTCCAGGACTACCTCAAGAAACAAAAAAATTTCTAATGGACTATCTAACCTCACAACTGAAAGAACTAGAAAGCAAACAAAAAGAAAACCCCAGAGCAAGTGGAAGGAAGGAAATAGTAAAGATCAGAGCAGAAATAAATGACATAGAGACCAAAAAACAATTCAAAGGATCAATGAAACAAAGAGCTGGGTTTTTGAAAAGATAAACAAGATTGATGGACCCTTAGCTAGACTCACCAAGAAACAGAGAGAACCCAAATACACAAAATCAGAAATGAAAGAGTAGAAGTAACAACTGACACCACAGAAATATAAAGGATCGTTACAAATACTATGAACATTGATATGGCAACAAATTCGACAATCTAAGCGAAATGGACACATTTCTAGAAACACAGTCTCCCAAAACTGGACCGGGAAGAGATAGAAAACTTGAACAGACCAATAAGAACGAAGGAAATTGAAGATGTAATCAAGACTGTCCCAGCAAACAAAAGCCCAGGCCTGGATGGCTTTACGGGGGAGTTTTACCGAACACTCAAAGAAGAACTAACACCCATTCTCCTCAAACTATTTTAAAAAATTCAAGAAGAAGGAAGACTTCCAAACTCGTTTTATGAGGCCAGCATAATTCTAATTCCAAAACCAGAAAAAGACACTACAAAGAAAGAAAACTACAGGCCAATATCCCTGATGAACATAGATGCCAAAATCCTAAACAAAATACTACCAAATCGGATCTAGCAATACATCAAAAAAATTATTCACCATGACCAAGTGGGATTCATCCCAGGGATGCAAGACTGGTTTGATAATCGCAAATCAATAAATGTGATACACCAGATAAACAAAATGAAAGATAAAAACCACATGATCATATCAACAGATGCTGAAAAAGCATTTGACAAAATCCAGCACCCATTTCTGATAAAAACGCTCATCAATTTGGGAATAGAGGGATCATATCTTGATATAATAAAGGCCATATATGAAAGACCTACAGCCAACATCATACTCAATGGACAAAAACTAAAAACATTTCCTTTAAGAACAGGAACAAGACAGGGATGCCCACTTTCTCCACCCTTGTTTAACATAGTACTGGAAGTCTTAGCCACAGCAATCAGACATGAAGAAAAAATAAAAGGAATTCAAATTGGAAAGGAGGAAGTGAAACTGTCATTATTCGCAGATGACATGATCTTATACATAGAAAACCCTAAAGACTCCATCAAAAATCTACTAGACTTAATAAATAAATTTGGCAAAGTAGCAGGATACAAAATTAATGTCAAGAAATCAACGGCATTCTTATACACCAATGATGAACTCACAGAAAGAGAAACTAAAAAAAATAGTCCCATTTACCATCGCGACAAAAAAATTAAGGTACCTAGGAATAAACTTAACCAAATAAGTAAAGGACCTGTTTGCAGAAAACTACAGGACATTGAAAAAAGAAATAGAGGAAGATATAAAAATGTGGAAGCATATACCTTCTTCATGGATTGGAAGAATTAACATCATTAAAATGTCCATATTACCCAAAGCAATCTATAGATTCAATGCAATCCCCATCAAAATACCAGTGACATATTTCACAGAAGTAGAACAAATACATCAAAAGTTCATATGGAATAGCCCCGGAATAGCCACAGCATTCTTGAAAAAGGACAAAGTAGGTGGGATCACAATACCAGATATCAGGTTATACTACAAAGCTACTGTAATCAAAACAGCCTGGTACTGGCACAAGAACAGGCATATAGACCAGTGGAACAGAACAGAGAATCCGGAAATTGACCCAAGACATTATGCTCAATTAATATTCGACAAAGGTGGCAACAGCATACAGTGGAGTAAAGACCGCCTCTTTAATAAATGGTGTTGGGAAAATTGGACCGCTACATGCAAAAAAATGAAACTAGACCATCAACTTACACCACACACAAGAATAAACTCAAAATGGATAAAAGACTTAAATGTGACTCGTGAATCCATAAAAATCCTAGAAGAAAATGTAGGCAACAAAATTTCGGACATCATATGCAGCAGAATCTTCACTGATACATCACCTAAGGCAACAGAAACAAAGGAAGAAATGAACACATGGGACTACATCAAACTCAAAAGCTTCTGCACAGCAAAAGAAACAACCATCAAAACGGAAAGGGAACCCACTGTATGGGAGAGCATAATTTCCAATGATACATCAGATACAGGGTTAATCTCCAAAATATATAGAGTGCTCATACAACTCAACAAAAGGAAGACAAAGAACCCAATTAAAAAATGGGCAGAGGAACTAAATAGACACCTCTCCAAACAGGACATACAAATGGCTAAGAGACATATGAAGAAATGCTCAACATCACTAATCATCAGAGAGATGCAAATTAAAACAACAATGAGGTATCACCTCACACCTGTCAGAATGGTTGCCATCAACAAATCGTCAAACAACAAGTGTTGGCAAGGGTATGGAGAAAAGGGGACTCTAGTACACTGCTGGTGGGAATGCAGGCTGGTGCAGCCACTGTGGAAAACACTATGGTGTTACCTCAAAAAATTAAAAATTAAATTGCCATATGACCCCGTAATCCCACTTCTAGGAATATACCCTAAGAAGCCTGAAACACCAATCAGAAAGAATACATGTACCCCCATGTTCATAGCAGCACTATTTACAATAGCTAAGATCTAGAAACAGCCCAAGTGTCCATCAATGGATGAATGGATAAAAAAGCTGTGGTACATATACACAATGGAGTACTATGCAGCTGTAAGAAAGAAAGATCTCTTATCCTTTGAGACGACATGGAGGGACCTCGAGAGTATTATCCTAAGTGAAACAAGCCAAGCAGAGAAAGACAAATATCACATGATCTCACTTATTTGTGGAATATAATGAACATAACAGTCTGAGGAACAGGGTAGACCCAGAGATGTGGAAGTAAGGTACAGAATGACAACACTCAGAAGAGGGGTGGGGGGAGGAAAGAAATAAACCACAGAACTTATATGCATGTATGCATAACTGATAGACATGGACAACAGAGCTGGGGACGGTGTGGGGGGATGGAGAGGAGGGTGTCAATGGGGAAAAAAGGAGAAACATCTGTAACAAAAATAAATTAATTTAAAAAAAGGTGTATATTTATAATCATATCAGACAAAGTAGACATTAAAACAAAGACTGTAATAAACGACAAAGCACAGTATTACATAATGCTAAAAGGGGCAACCAAGCAAGAGACTGCAACATTTATAAATATATATGCACTAAATATAGAAGTACCAAAATATTAATGGACCTAAAGAAAAAAATTTACAGCAGTACAATAATAGTAGGGGATCTCAACACCCCACTTACATCAATGGAGAGATCACTGAGACAGAAAATCAATAAGGAAACATCAGCCTTAAATAATATATTAGACCAGATGAACATATACAGGGTGGGGCAAAAACAGGTTTACATTTGTTTGTATGGAAAAGAATACAAGAATTAGTACATAATAATACAAGAATAAACTCTGTTTCACGTACTCACAACTGTAAATCTACTTTTGCTCCACCCTGTATATGCACATACACAGACCATTCAATCCAAAAAGAGAAAAATACACATTCTTCTCAAGTGCACTTAGAACATTCTCCAGGAAATCAAATGTTAGGCCACAAAACAAGTTTCAATAAATTCCAGAAGATTCAAACTTTATAAAATATTGAAATCTTTTCTGACCACCACTGTATGAAACTAGAATTCAATTAAAAGGAAAAAACTGGAAAAAACACCAAAGCATGGCAGTTAACCAACATGCTATTAAACAACCAATGAGTCATCAAAAAATCAAAGAAGAAATAAACACCTTGAAAAAAATGAAAACAGAAATATAACATATCAGATTTTAAGGGATGCATCAAAAGCAGTACTAAGAAGGAAGTGTAAAGCAGTGGAGGCCTACCTCAAAAACAAGAAAAATCTCAAATTACCTAACTTTACACCTACATTAACTAGAAAAAGAACAAATGAAACCTAAAGTTATTAGAAGGAAGGAAATAATAAATATCAGAGCAGAAATAAATTAAATAGGAAAAAAAAAGCTACAGAAAAAAAAAGAAACAGAGTCTGTAATTTGAAAAGATAAAATCAACAAACCTTTAGCTAAACTAACCAAGAAAAAAGAAGGCTCAAATAAAATCAGAAATGAAAGAGTAATTGCAACAGATACCACAGAAATACATAGGATCACAAGAGATTACTACAAACAATTATACACCAACAAATTGAACAACCTAGAAGAAATAAATAAATTACTAGAAACATACAATCTTCTATAACAAAATCATGGGGGGGAGGGGGAAACATGAATAGATGAATGATTCGTAAAAATACCAGATCAATAACAAAATTCTCCCAACAAATAAAAGTCTGGGACAGCTGCACTGATGAATGTTTCCAAACATTCATTGAATATTTAATACTTAAGCCTTCTCAAAACCTTCCCCTAAATTAAAGACAAACAAATGCTTCCAAACACATTTTACAAGCCCAGCATCACCCTGGTACCAATACACCATACAAAAAAAGTTACAGGCCAATATTCTTGATGAATAGATGTAAAAATCATCATCAAAATATAAGCAAACTGAATTAAACAATACAATGAAAGGATTACAGTTGTCCCTCGCCACTTCGCGCTTCGAGTTTCGCGGCTTCACTCAAATACTATACTACACTATACTATACTATATTTCTTTCAAATACTATACTATACTATATTTGAAAAAAACGCGATAGAGTGAAGCCACGAAAAGTCAAAGCACAAAGTGGCGAGGGACGACTGTATAAATAAAGAATCCTACTTCGCGGAAATTCATTTATGGCAGTAGAGTCTGGAACTGATTAACCATGATAAACGAGGGCCGACTATATACAGAACAATTAAGTAGGATTTATTTCAGGGATGCAAGGAAGGTTCAACATCCACAAATCAATCAGATACACAACATTAACATATGCACGATAATCTAATGCTAACATGATCATCTCAATAAATGCAGAAAAAGCATTTGATAAAATTAAACATTTATGATAAAAACAAATTGGTTATAGAGGCAACATAATAAGGGCCATATATGACAAACCCACAGCTAATATACTCAACAGTGTGAAGCTAAAAGCGTTTCTTCCAAGGTCAGAAATAAGGCAAGGATACCCACTGTTGCCACATTTATTCAACACAGTGTTAGAAGTTTTAGCCACAGCAATTAAGTGATAAAAAAATAAAGTGCATCCAACTCAAAAAGGAAGATACAGAAAACCCTAAAGAGTCCACAAAAAATTGTTAGAATATATGAATACAATAAAGTTGTAGGATAAAATAGTCAATACACAGAAAGCTATGGAATTTCTATAAACCGATAAGTATCAGTGAATGAAGAAAATAATCCCATGTATAATTACATCTAAAAGTGTAAAATACCTAGGAATAAATTAAACCAAGGAGATGTAAGACCTATACACTGAAACCATAAGATACTATGAAAAGGAATTGAAAACAAAAAATGGAAAAATATTCTGTGCTCGCCCTGGCCAGTTTGGCTCAGTGGTTAGAGCATCATCCCATGGTCCAGAGAGACTAGGGCTCGGTTCCCACTAAGGGCATGTACCTCAGTTGCAGTTTGTCCCCAGTCCCGGTTGGGGTCGCGTGGGTGGCAGCCGGTCAATGTCTGTCTCTCACATCAATGTTTCTCTCTCTCTCTCTTCCTCCCTCTCTCCCTCCCCCTCTATCTGAAGATAAATGCAAAAATGTCCTCGGGTGAGGATAAAAAATATATATATATTCTGTGCTCATGGATTGGAAGAATTCATATTGTTAAAACATCAATACTACCCAAAGAAATCTACAGATTCAATGCAATCCTTACCAAAATTCCAATGGCATATCTCATGAAACTCTAACAAATTATTCTAAAATTTGTATGGAACCACAAAAGATCTCGAGTAGCCAAAGCAATCTTGAGAAAGAACAAAGAAGGAGGTATCATGCTTCCTGATTTCAAGATGCATGACAAAGCTATAGTAATTGAAACCATATGGTATTGGCACAAAAATACACACACAGACCAATGGAACACAATTGAGCACCCAGAAATAAATACATACCTATGTGGACAATTTATGACTAAGGAAGCAAAAGCATATAATGGAGAAAAGTCTGTTCAATAAATAGTGTTGATAAAATTGGAGAGCCACATGCAAAAGAATGAAACTAGACCACTATTTTACATCATACACAAAATTAACAAAACATGGATTAAGACTTGAATTTAAGACCAGAAACAAAATTTCTAGAAGAAAACAGAAGGAGCAAACTCCTTGACATCAAGATTCTTGATGTTTTTATGGATCTGACTCCAAATGCAAGGGAAACAAAGCAAAAATAAACAAAAGGGATTTCCTCAAACTAAAAAGCTTCTGTACAGTGAAGGAAACCTTCATTAAAACAAAAAGACAACTTACTGAATGGGAGAAAATATTGGAAAATCCTACATCCAATAAGGAGTTAATATCCAAAAATATATAAAGAACTCAGACAACTCAACAATAATTTAAAAAAACAACCCAATTAAAAATGGGCAGAGGATCAAAATAGACATTTTTTTTCAAAAGAAGATATACAGATGGCCAACGGGCACATGAAAAGATGTTGACCATCCCTAATTATTAGGGAATTGCACATCTAAACCACACACATATAAAATGCCTATTATCAAAAAGATAAGAATGTGGAGAAAAGAGAACCCTCATACATTGTTGGTGGGAGTGTAAATTGGGGCAGCCACATGGAAAACAGTATGCAGGTTCCTCAGAAAATTAAGAACAGAACTACCACTTGATCCAGCTATTCCACTTCTGGATATTTATCTGAAGCATATGAAAACACTAATTGGAAAAGATATATGCACCCCTATATTCATGCAGGATTATTTACAGTAGTGAAGATATAGAAGCCACCTAAGTGCCCACCAATGAATGAGTGTATAAACAAATTGTGGTTACATATACAATGCAATACTACTCAGCCATAAAAAGGAATGAAGTCTTGCCATTTTTGACAAAATGGATGGACCTTAAGGGTGTAATGCTAAAATGAAATGTCAGAAAGCAAATGACAAATACCTTATGACTTCACTCACGTGAAATTAAAAAAATAATAACTAAACATAAAAAATTTAATAGATGTAGAGAACAGATCAGTGGTGACAAGAGGGCAAGGGGGTAGGGGGATTGGTGACAGGAAGGAAGGGACCAATTTTATGGTAATGGACAGTAAGTAGACTTTTAGGGGTGATCACTTTTTAGTGTATACAGATGTTGAATTATGATGTTGTACACCAAAAACTTACATAATAATATTTTTTAAAAGAAATATTTTAGCATATCATTAGCAAAACTCAAAATAGATTATGTGAATGATAATCCTGGTAATAGCCTTTTGTGAGACTCTAACAAACATCAAAAGATAGATATTTTCATAATAGGTATGGCCATAAAATTACACGATTTCCCAACAAATAGATCAGAGCACTGGTCATAATGACTGACCTGGTAAGGTTCTGAATTGACCATAGTTATAGCCATTCCTTTTATTTTTGAACTCAGTAAGATATGATTAAAAATATTAGTAATGTGCAGAAATGGAAAACTACATTCTTTAAACACTGTGCTAGATTTAGCTTTAAATTACATTCAAACTCCAATATTATAATATAGATCATCTTCACTGAGCCAACTCCAAAGAAATATTAATATATTGAAAAGAGACATTTTAACAAATTAGAATTATAGGGTTCATCCATCTTTTAAATAACGTCTAAAACTTTTTCTCATATTGTAGAGTGCAGTAATACCTGGCTTTCAATTTTTCAGAAAGAAGAAAAAAATATTACTGAACCACCACATCACTTCATACACAGAATTATGAGTTTATCTTCATACAACCAAGAAGATCTGATTTCATCAATCAGGTACAAGAACTTAAAGCAATACAAAAGTAAAAAACTGAGATGAAAGTCATGTTTATTGGAAAAATGGGTTCCCTGGGAAAGCTATGATTGGCCTAGACCTTCCCTCATTGCTTATTCTTCCCTCCCGTAGCTCCCCACTGGGGATACTTCCAAAGTCCTCCCCTTTCTACTTGACCCCCACTTTTATTCTCCTGGACTCTACATCCTTTTGATCTAGCAGTGTCTTGGATAAAGAATTTACTAGTGTGTGTGTGTGTGTGTGTGTGTGTTTTTTTCTTTTTAACCTGGGAGATAAGCCCTGGGTCACAATCTCATCTCCATCACCTGTGCAAAGGCTTCCTGCTCAAATCTCTTGAGTAGTAAATGGGGTGTTAGTAATTCATGGGTACAGAGTATCAGTTGGGGAAGATGAAAGAGTTCTGGAGGTGGATGATGGTGATGGTTGCACAACGTGAATGTACTCAAGCACACACCTGTACACTGAACATAGGTCAAAATGTTAAATTTTATGTTGTGTATTTAGCCTAGAATTTTAAAGTGAAAAAAAGGTCAATTTAGAAATCATATTTATCAATTTTGAAACTCAGCAATACAGTATTTCATGTTATATCCATATGAAGAATGACTGACATATTGTTCTTTTGCTTAACCAGTATTTCCTTTATTCATTAAATATACAGAAAATGAAATGCTCTTTTTCTTTTGTTTTAGTGAGACAGAAGATTATGCCCCAGACACACGTGCTAAAATATTAGAAGGTTAGATTTATTTTATTTAACTTAAATTAGAACGTATTCAAAAGAGGACTTAGTTTACTTCTTTGATAATTTTCTTAGTTATCAAATCTAATGTTGATACTGTTTGGTTTCTTTCTGTGAGCTGTAACTACTTTTGGAAATATGATCCAGTCCTACATCACTCAGGTGTTAAAATGAGCCAATCAGTTTGTCTTGTCTGAACTGTTATTACATTTTATTAATGATTTGGTCAAGAATGTGGCATGATATTAAGAATTTACATTTACTGCCCTGGCCGGTTTGGCTCCGTGGTTAGAGTGTCGGCCCGCGGACCAGAGAGACCTGGGTTCGGTTCCCACTAAGGGCATGTACCTCGGTTGCAGTTTGTCCCCAGCCCTGGTTGGTGTCGCGTGAGTAGCAACCACTCGATGTGTCTCTCTCACGTCAATGTTTCTCTCTCTCTCTTTCTCCGTCTCTCCCTCCCCCTCTATCTGAAGATAAATGCAAAAATGTCCTCGGGCTAGGATTTAAAAAAAAAAATTCACATTTACCATGCCTCTGTGAGACATATCCACAAAATAAGGCTATATCATACCATAGCTTCTATTTGAGCCAGAACCCATGATACTAGGGTTTAACAATTTTTTGAGAGGTTATTCTTTTGGCTTAGCCCTATAAAAATGTACCAAGGGGGTGGAGGCTGTAAGAGATAAATTTATTTGCTGACATTAAAATCTGGGCAGTATGGACCTCACTTTTTTTTTTAATCTATTGGTACTGACTCCTTAGAACATTTGTGAGAACTTTCTGGTTCTCCGTTTGTTGAATCCTCAGAGGATCAATGTGGTTCTAACAATGACAGCATGTACAAGAGATGCAGTGCTGTGTTACTCTTAAGTGGCCTTGAAACTCAAACCATGGGCTTACCTTGGTTATCTCAAACATAAAACCCACTCAAGGAGATAGTCGAGAAATATAAAGTGGAAGTGGAAATCATTTTCATTGACATGGTTCATAGTATACCAGTTAAGTATGCCAGAATTCTATGAACACAACATAACCAGAAGGTGTCACAATAATCACTAATATATCTGTATTATGGAATCATAGCTATTAGACTCAGATAGAAACTATTCAATACAATGTCCTTTATTGTTTACATGAGGAAACTCAAGTTCAGGGTAAGGAAATGATTTGTTCAAGGTTACTTTCAGTCAGAGGCAGAATACAGTTTAGACTCATAAATTCAGTTTGTTTGCTTTTTCTTGCTTTGTTGCAATGGTCATAGGTAATTCTTTAGTAATACTATCCTTTAGTAGTATTGCAGCTGTCCAATTCAACCATTTATTCATTCACTCAAAGATTTACTGAGCATCTCCTTTGTGTTATATCCCATGTATGAACAAACCTGACAAAGTCTTTGCTCTCATAGAATTTACATTGTAACTTGGGGAAGTGCATCAAAGGATGAGAACATGAACAAGACAATTTCATACAATAAGTACTTCCCATCTTATCTGGGACAAAAAACAAGGAGAATTCAATGGCTTGCAAAACCCTACATCATCTGGACCTTACCCCAGTTCCCCTATTACCTCTCTACCACCTCCTCTGATTCTCTTTCTGGCACACTCTGCTCCAGCCTCACTGACCCCCTTGCTGCTCCTTAAACATCCCAGATATTCAGGGCCTTTGCACTTGCTGATCCTTGTGCAGTGCTCTTCCTCCTATATCTGCATTGCTCACCTTCAGATCTTTACTCAAATGTCACCTCAGTGAGGTCTTTGAATCTGTTACCTCATTTTCACCATTGCATTAACCACTCCACTTCTTTGCTTGTTTTTCTCCCTGGCATTTGTTATTCTCTGTTAATTGTTTTTTCACTATCTCCTTCTAGAATGTAAGCTCCATAAAGATCACAGCTGTATTTCCAAGAGCCTAAAACAGACATATAGTAGGAGGAGGCATTCAGTAAAACAGGAGAGACTATGGGGGTAACTAAGGGGAGGGGCACAAAAATTCTGTTTAGTTATGTTTAGATTGAGGTACCCATTAGATATTCAACTTGAGGTGTCACATAAGCAGTAGGTAATTTAAGTCTGGAGTCCAATGGTGAGGTCAGGGTTGAACATACACAGTCTTAACTGTATATAATATATACAATGAAATTTCAAATAATTTAAATCTGAATATCTGAGATCCTTAACTATCAATAATTTTTCTGTAATTCTTCATCAACAAACTAAGACAATGTATACAATGTTTAAGGGAAAGGACAAGAGATGTCAACCTTCAAGGTAGCTAAGATTTTGAAATTTTCAGACACAAATTTTAAAGCTGTGATTATACAAATTTTCATGAAGTAATGGTATATATGCTAGAATCAAGCGGAAAGATAGATGTTCTCAGCAGAACTTGAATATATTTACTCATCTCAGACACATGCTAGCATCTGCTCCCTGCTTTTGGATTAGGGTTTCTCAACTCTAATTCGCACACATTAGAGTTACAAGGGCATTTATTTTTAAATATCAATATCTGCCCCACTGTCAGGGATTTCCATTCAATTGGTAGCGTGTGATCCAGGAATTCATTTCTTTTTAAAATTTCCACAGATACAGACAATGATGAGAATCAGTGCTTTAGATAGTCTCTACTTTATTCTATTGTCCAGGTTTCTTATTTAATATGTCTTAATATGTGAACTGCATCGAGGTTTTACATATTTTATGTTGCATGTATTTAGTTAGCCCTTACTTCGCTGATTTTTCCCTTCGTTTTTTTAATTGCTAGCATTATGGAATATCTGCAATGAAACCCAGTTATCTGTCCCAGATTATTCTATGCTTTCTAAGAAAATTGCTGCTTCTGCGTTCCAGGAGGTGATAAAGGCTCACAGAGTAAAGCCGGTCCTGAGCCATGGTTCCCCGCCCTCCCAGGCCCACATGCCCTTTATTGTTCCAGACTTCGGAAGAACTAAGATTTCTAAAACAGGACATTGGAATTATTTAGTGAACATCCATTTTCCCTCTTTCTTTATCATTGCCTCTATTATCAGAAAAGAGTTTATAATTTACGAATTATTTAAATTTAGTAAAAGGAGGGAGGAGCCAGACAGAGCTGGCATTTTTTGTGATTTAAGATGTTTGAGCCTTTGATAATAATTTAATGGTAGCCAAGGTCCATAGAGTCGATCCTAGAAAAAAAAATAGCAAAATTTATGGGCCTAAGTCTCAGCAAATTTGTAGGTATCTCTAGTGTGTAGAGTCCAACAAAAGACTAGGTTAACAACTTCGCTTTGTCTTCGCAGTTTATCACCATCTCTGAAGGAAACAAGAATAGTCTTGACAGTTGTATCCCTCATGGAAGTCATTTCTGAAACAAACTATACCATCCTTTATATGAGTTATATGTATACTATTAACCTAGGATGTCAGCCACCCACCAGTCTTTTTTTGTTGTTTTTTAAGAATAGCTTATTGTTTTTTAGAGACAGAGGAAGGCAGAGGGAGAGAGAGAGAGAGAGAGAGAAAGAAACATCCATGTGAGAGCTAAACATCTATCAGCTGCCTTCTGCAGGCCCCTTACCGGGAATTGAGCCCACAATTGGGACATGTGCCCTGACCAGGAATAGAACTGGCAACCTTTTGGGAAGACGCCCAACCATCTGAGCCCCACCCTCCAGGGCAGCCACCCACCAGTCTTAAAAAAGATGCAGGAATCTAGTAATGAATGCAGAACCACTGAGGATACCTTGTAACAATCAGATTTCAGGACCCTCTCCAGACTGGCTTAAGTTAGCAACTCAGAATAACAGTGCCCAGGAATCTGCATTTTAAACGAGACCAACAACTTTCAAGAACAGACACTAATTTTACCTCTCAAATGAGACTTTCAGAAGTCTTGCAACAATGTCTCGATTGTTAGTAAAATGTATGTACACCTTGCTTCTCCAGAATGCACATCTTTCTCTTTCATGCAAGCTTTTGTCTGATCTGTTGCACACAGTGTTTCCTCTTTAATTCTTATGTCATTAAAAAAAAACCTAAACAGACTTTTGTTCTTTATTTATGGTTAAATTTGCTGTTGGGTATTTTCGCTTTAACCATAGAAGACATATCTTGCTAGAAAAAACAAATCTGGGTAACTGCAGGGGGTAAAGTCATGTACTTAGGCATGTACTGGAATTGAGAAAACATGGACTTTTGCTCTGTGTGTTTTCATGTCCTATCACATCCTACTATAAAGTTTCAGAAAAGCACATAAATGCTGACTTCTGTCTTTATACATAAAATAATTTTGTTAAATTAAAATATATTCTCAAAGAGCCAGTATGCTAAATGGTGCAGAAAAATGAATTCAAATGCATTAATCTTTTATTATCTACAGTCTTATCTCACATGACACACAAAAATGTTAGTCAACTAAAAATTTACTCCAAATAGGTGAGAAATTATAGCAGTCTGAATGTACTTCTGCTCTCACTTGACCACTCAGAAATGGGCACCCTCACAGTATAGAACTGAAAGCTAGTGTCCACGGTGAGTTTAGCTCACCAGGCTTTTCCAGAGAGTTTTCTGCTAGAAAAAGAAAGGCATTCTTTGCACACCTGCCTAAAGAAGCATCAGCGTCCAGTAGGTATAATGATGCCACAAGAATCAGAAACCTGGACCCTAATCCCACCTTGGCCACTTTCTAGTGGTGTGACCTTAGCTAAGGTATTTGACCTCATCAATATTCAGTGCCCAAAAATGGAGATATCATTCTCTTGTTTCCTTTGCAGAAAAATAAAGAATCTTTGTGAATTAACTTTAAATCGATGTGTATTTTATAAATGTCAGTTTTTAAATTCTACGTAATCAATGCTGTAGTATGACTATAGTATTAAAATGCTTAATAAATATCCACATTACTTTTTTGCTTTCTCCACAGAAACTCCCAAGGCTAGTATTTCCAAACAAGGATCTAAAATGATGGCAAAGGTATCTTCAGCTCTGTCAAAGGTGTTTTCTCGAACTAAAACAGATACTTCCAAATCTTCATCACCACCTCACCAGGACAAAGATTAAAACTTTTCTACCTGATACCACAATGCTTACTTACCTTAGAAAATAAAATTATTTTTAAAGCATAACATAGTGTGCCATAATATTGAGAAAAAAAAAGTCAAATAGAGGCCTGGGTAAGAGAAGGGTTGGGTGAATGTTTTTGATAGGCATTTTGGTATGAGAAGATGCTGAGTGCTGGTGTTACCTGTGTGCCATAAGGATAAAGAGACAAAAGGTGTACCTAGTACAACAGTCACCCCTCAGTTATGACCAGATAATGAACTTCAATTTTTTTCTGTTAAATTTTTAGAGATATTTTTACCAAAACAGTTAGCAAACTGAGATGAAAATGAAGCTGGATTCTATGATACAGCTATGAAACTGGTTGGTTCTCTGCTGAAAGTGTATTTGAATGTTCAAATAAAAGTATGTACACCACATATAAGAAATCAGTTTTTCCCTCCTGAAAATAAAAATTCATCATTTTATAATATATGTTCCAAGCAACAAGATCCAAATATGGATGAAGCACCATATAGAATCAAATAATTACTTTGTATAAAATAATAGCTATACATAAAATGTCTCCTGTGATTGAAATACACCTTTTAGACACAATACCTTTGTGGATAGAATGCTATCAATAAATAAGTCACTGGTCAGTAAAGTTATTAAAACATTTATGTAAGTATTTTAACATGAAAATAGATTATCAAGGCTCTATTTGTAAAATCAATAAAAAAGAAAAGGAAAATTTAACAAGATGGATAGCTAGTACAGTGATAAAAAGATGTTTCAAAATCAGTTAATATGCTACTTTGTGATATGTATCCAACTTCAGCATGTTTGCCCCTGGAATCTAAGGATCTTGTTTAAAAGATCCACAAATGTGAACCAAACAGAAAAAAGTGTCAGTCATCATCATCATCATCATCAGCCCTACTGCTGACTCATGAATTTTAAGGAATGTGATATCTTCTTTATTATCTAAACTTTTCTTGACAGTAGCCTGTGCTAAAAGCTGAAGCATCTGAGAAAACTTTGTTTTACCAAAACTGTATTTCCTTTAGAAAAATTAGTCAGTGAGGTTATGACAGGCAGCTCCAGAAAAAAAACATGTGATTGTATAGTAGAATGTATACATTCCTATGATAATGAAATTATTCAATTAGTCATTTAGTCAATTCATAATTATCTCATAATTTAATATCAAAGATTATACAAAATCATGTAACCTACAGATGCAAACCTTTTCAAAAACGACAGGGATGAGAAATGACTGGCAGTCCAGTTCAAAACTATTTTCAGGAGGACTTTGGTCAAGATGTAATAGGTAAACACTATGCTTGCCTCCTCCCATGAAAATATCAAAATTACAACCAAATTATAGAACAACCACCCTTGAGAACCACCTGAAGTCTACCTGAACAGAACTCCTATAACTAAGGATATAAAGAAGAAGCCACATTGAGACTGGTAGAAGGGGCAGAGACTCAAAACAGGTTGGTGCTATACCCACATGTGTCAGTTAAGAATCAGGAAAGATATCTTCTCTGCAAAGGTTCCCCCTGAGGAACGAGGGGTCCCAGCCCCACACTGGGCTCCCCAGTGCAGAGCTCCAGTACTGGGAAGAGGAGTCCTCACAATATCTGGCTGTAAAAATCAGTGGGAATTGTGTCTGGTGAGATGCAGGGTTGTTGGAGACTCAAGCATCCTCTCAAAGGGCCCCCACACAGACTGACTCACAGACACTTGCCCTAAGCTCCAGAGAATGGACAGCAGCTTGAAGAACACCGTGAACATACCAGGAACACACGGGGAGAAACTGAATTGTGTGCCTTCAGGGCAAAAGCTGGAGGGGCAGCTCTCTCCGGGACTACAGTCCCAGCAGAAACCACTCTTCCTTTGTTGATCACCACCCACATACACAGGCACAGGCGGTTGCCAAATCTGGCTATCATCATAATTCCTCTTGCCCCACCCTGATAATTCTGTAAGACCCTGAGGCACCCAAGATCTTTTAGAGACTAATCAGCACAAGTAGCCAGCCTGGGCCAATGCTACAGACTTTCCTAAATCTCTCAAAGGTTCACAAACCCCAAACAAATAGCAGCTGGCTTCAGCATGCCCTGTAACCCTTACTAATCAGCCCCACACCTGGCACTAGTGGCAATCAGACTGGGTTCACATAATAACCACTCCCAGGCACCTGCAAGCCCAGCACAAGCAGCTACCAACCACAGATCAGTTTGTAGTTCCTACCAGGGCGCCCCAGGACAGACACAAGCAGCAGTTGACCTTGGCCTACACCAGAGCCCCTCCTAAGAGATCGCAAAACCAACACACCTGGTGGCCTGCTTCAGACCACACCAGAGCACCACCCTATTAGCAACACAAATGACACACCTAGAAGGTGAACTTGGCAGGCACCAGAGCTTCAATACAGTGAATCCAAAACAGTAGGGTCAGCCCCCACACAACAGTGAAACCACTGTCTTCATGGCCAGTTCTCACAGCCAGTCAGCCTGAGGGTCAATCCCACCCCACTAATATGGCAACAGCAATCAAGGCTCAACTACAACAGCAGGGCATACACAATACACACAAGGGACACACCAGGAGCACTGAGCTCAGGTGAACAGGGAGACTGTGCCGCTGGCGCCCACAGGACACCTACTACAGAAGTCCACAATGTCAAGACCTGGAGACATAGCAGATCTACCTAATAAACAGAAACAAATACAGGAAGGCAGCCAAAATGAAGAGACAAAGAAAGATGTCCCAAACAAAAGAATAGAATAAAACTTCAGAAAAACAACTAAACAAAATGAAGGCAAGCAATCAACCGGATATAGAGTTCAAAACAATGTTTAAAAGAATGCTCAATGAACTTAGGGGAAGAATAGATGATCTCAGTGAGAACTTCAACAAAGAATTAGGTAACATACAAGGAGATTTGAAAACAGAACCAGGTACACAATACAATATACAGATGATGTATTATAGAATTGCATACCTGAAATGTATATAATTTTATTAACCAATGCCCCATCCAAAAAATTCAATTTAAAAAGTCTACAACAACAGAAGAACCAGACAGAAATTAAAAATACATTAGATGGAATCAACAGAAGATTAGAAGAAGCAGAGGATAGAATTAGTGATTTAAGAGATAAGATAGCGGAATACCCAATCGGAATTGCAAAAAGAAAAAAAGAATCCAGAAAAATGAGGATAGCTTAAGGGACCTCTGGGACAATATCAAACATACCAACACTTGGATCATAGGGGTACCTGAAGGAGAAGAGAAAGAGCAAGGGACTGAAAACCTACTTGAAGAAATAATGACTGGAAACTTCCCTATCCTGGCAAAGGAAATAGACACATAAGTCAAGGAATTGTAGAGAGTCCCAAACAAGATGAACTTGAAGAGGCCCACACCACACATCATAATTAAAATGCAAAAGGTTAAAGACAAAGGGAGAATTTTAAAAGCAGTTAGTTACCCTCAAGGGAGCTTCCATAAGACTGTCAGCTGATTTCTCAGCAGAGACTTTGGAGGCCAGAAAGGATTGGCATGAAATATTCAAAGTGATGAAAAGCAAGGACCTACAACCAAGATTACTTTACCCAGTAAGATTGTCCTTCAGAATAGAAGAAAATATTAAAAGCTCTGCAGACAAGAAAAAGCTAAAGAAATTCATCACCACCAAACCAGTATTACCACAAATGTTAAAGGGACTTCTTTAAAAAGAAGAAGGAAAAAAATTAAAAGTAAGAATAAGAAAATATCCAAAAAATTAATTCTTACTGACAAAGGCAAACATATAATAAAGTAGTGGATCAACCAATACTAAAGCTAGTATGAAGATTAAAAGGCAAAAGTAGAAAGATCATTTTCAGTTATAACAGTAAATTAAGGGATACACACAAGTCCACAAAAGTGAAAAAATAATAACAAAAACAAATGGGTGGGTTAGTAAAAATGATAGTGATGTAGAATGTGTTTGAACCTAAGCAACCATCAAGTTGAAACAGACTACTATAAACATAACTTAGTATATGTGAAATACATGGTAACCACAAACCAGAAATCTATAAGAGATATCCAAGAAATAAAGAGAATGAAATCCAAGCACAACACTATAGAAAGTCATCAACATATGAGAGCAAGTGAATAAAAAAGAACAAAGAACTACAAAAACAATCAGAAAACAATAAAGTGGCTACAACTACATACCTATCAAAAATTACTTTAAATGTAAATGGATAAAAAGCTCCAATCAAAAGACAAATGGATAAAGAAGGTGTGCTACATACAATGGAATATTACTCAGCCATAAAAAATAGATTACAATGATTACTTAGTAACTGATAATAATCACAAACTATGTAGTAAGTGGTATGGCTAATGTAAGCAGAGCATGAATGATAGATGAAAAACAAATCTACATGTACTGAATCACATTGTTTTTAAATTACTGAACTTTCAGGTCTGTAAGAACTACATAAAGCAATTTGTAGAAAAGTAAAGTACAAAAATATTTTTTAATAAAAACTATATAGCTGTACAACTAATGGAAATAGCAATAAAGAACTCTGCTATATCTTCATCATTGTAAAGAATCTGGAAGTCAGATATAAAAACATGTCAAAGAGTGTTTATAAATATGCATGTATATAAGTAGAAGTCTAGAAGGTGATATGGGAAATTGAAACATTGGTGTTAGCTCTGAGTAGCATTCCTTTTTTTATTTTACAAAATATTCTTGATGTTAAAAGGTAAAATTAAATACCTGTAGAATTCAATATTCATTGTTCATTATTTGTTTCAATATAAATTTTTAACATTAAAAATCACTCCTTTTATATTTCAATGTCACAGATTTTCAAGCACTTTTGACCACTGATATTGTTCAAATAATGATAAATTTAACAATGTTAGAAAAAGAACTATATAAAAATACATATTTACAAGCCACCTTTCTCTTACTACATTGAATGCATATGGGTAGGGAAGTTCTGAAACATGAATTACAATTTTCTGGCTTCTACAGAAGTAATTAGTTTCTTGTTGCATAACCCTTCATTAGTAGATTATATAATCACATGATGTGAAAAAAATCTGATTCTTTTACACATTTCCAGATTTACAGTCAAGATTTTGTCAATTCATTTTTTCAGTAGAGTAAACATTAGAAAAGAAAAGAAAATTATTATTATGATTTTTTTTAGTCCTCACCTTAGTATATTTTGTCATTGATTTATTTCTAGATAGAATGGAAGGGAGGGAGGGAGGGAGGGAGGAAGGGAGATAGAGAGAAACATTGATGTGGGAGAGACATATCAATTGGTTGTCTCCCACACAACCCTGATGAGGGCCAGGGATCCAACCTGCAACCCAGGTACGTGCCCTTGACTGGGAATCGAACCTGCGACCCCTTGGTCTACAGGCCGACGCTCTAACCGCTGAGCCAAACAGGCCAGGGCAAAAACAAAATAATTTTTAATTCTCTCACAAATATCCATTGAGTAGTCTTGATATACTTCCTCAAATAGTCACATTTCAAACATGTCTGGAAATTGTTCAATGTTATGTTTTTAATAAGCTGGGAGTCCATGTTTAATTATTAATAAAACATATTAGGTAATAAGTACATTATTCTGATGATTATTATAGCACAAAAATCAATATGGTTAGCTCATTTACACAAAACAAATTAAATTATCATTGCATGTCACAGAAAGTAAGATTATTAATATTTAAACAAAATGAATTTTTTACATAAGAACAAAAGGACATTTGTCTACTATCTCGATCATTTTACAGGTAAAAATCATATTTCAAAACCCTTTTCTAATGAATTTTTAATAAATAAGCAAAGGTAACATGTAACAGGGAACAGGAATGAGAATGTCTGGATCCAAAAAGATTCACTGAGGTGCTTTTTGTTGTTTCTACAACTGGTATTAACTCTAACCTACAGTTTAGCCCCTATGTCCAATGAATCTAACAATATCCTCCCAATTGCCTTTACAACTACCTGTACTATTTTTGAGAGCACGCTTAGGCTTCACATTTTTCACCCTGGTTACAAATGAATTCAGTCCCTTTAGGACAAAATTAGGAACTACCAGTTTTATGTCCTGCTTTTCTCCCCAAGAAAATTCTCTGAGCCATGGCTCTGGAGCTGGGTGTAGAGACAAGTGTTCACTTCTCTATGAGTGACATCCTCTACTTTAGGATCTGCATGGAGGGCAAGACAGTAGTCTCACATCTTCTCAGAGTACCTCTCCCTACATAGAATGTGATGAGCTCAAACAAGAACAGCTGGGGTCCAAGTATTCTCAGTGGCTCAACAATCATGGTAGTGTCTCTGTACCATGAGTTCAGGTAAGCAGAAGGGAGCATCTCTCAGCTGTACTCAGATCAACAAGAGGTTCAACAACAGTAAGCTGGGGACAAGATGAGACATTCTGCCTCCTCTTGGAAGAAAACCTTCTGCCTGGGACCTGGGGGGAGAGAGGACCCTATATTCTTGACTGCAACAGTCTAGTATTTCTGTCTCACTGAAGGGGTGAGGGGAAGAAAGTGGGCCTCAGTTCATATACCACTGACTCTCCCTGGTCTTACTGAATTTTAGTAGATTTTCTTAAGTAAATGTTCCTTAATTTTCTGTATGCCCTTGGGACCATTTCTAGAGACTTAAAGGGTTGGATTTTTTGATGTTGTTAATCCTCAATGGAAGATATTTTTCCATAATTTTTAGAGAGCGTGGAAGGGGGTGGAGAGAGAAACATTGATGTGAGAGAGATACATCGATTGGTTGCCTCTTGCACACCCTCGACTGGGGCCTGAATTGAACCTGCAACCCAGGTACATGCCTTTGACCTGATCCAAACCTGAGGCCCTTTGGTCCACGGGCCTATGCTCTAACCACTAAGCAAAACCAGCCAGGGCAGGGTTGGATTTTTTTTGTTTTATAATTTTCACCAGTTTCACTGGGGAGTGAATCCACAAAACTCACACTATCATGCTGGAAGTACTCTCTGGGTATGATAACTCGGAGGCATGTGTTTTACACCATTTCCTGATGAAGATTTGGTAGCAGACTTACATGCTACCCTTTAATGGCTGCTTTCCCTACCCTGTGTCACTTTTCTGTTCCTCTGGTGGTGTTCCTTGAAACTCTTACATAAAGTCCTTGCTCTTCAATCCTTACAGTCTGCCTTTGAATGATGTTAAACTGAAATTTCAAGGATGAGGTTTATTTTTCTGACTTTGGCAATTGAACACTTGATTGGGACTGAGAAATAATGGACAGGATATAGTGTATGAGAATATAGACAGGGGATGGGGTCCTGAGCACAGGTGCAAAGATTTGATTTAGCTAAGAGAAGAGACACTTCCTCCATTAAAGCAGGACAGCAGGAGAAAGAAGGAGAGAATGTAGAGACATGTATGCATTTGGTAGCAAGAATCACACAACTGACATGATTTTTCCATGGAGGTCCTTACACTACTTGAAGTCCTCCAGTTTCACAGATCTTTAAACACCCTAGCACTATGCTTGCTTGCTCAAACATGTAAATGTTGAACCTAAGGATTCCTCTTTCTCAAACTTCCTTTGGAGGCCACTGCCAACATTTGCCTAAGACTTCTCTTCATTATTGCATCCAAGTCTAATTTATATGATTGTCTTATTCACTCTTTCATCATATTAATATGGTCAATTAGATAATGATCAAGTCTTTTAGAACTGGGATCTATTTCTCCTTTTTTGGGTGTCTTTCAACTCTGCACTGATTCCTTAAAACTGACTTTAAAGTTTACCTTTCTGAGGCCTTATTAACTTATAACTACTGTGTGCAGTTTCTAACTGTAGATGCTAAATGCTCACTAAACACATGATGAAAAAGACACAAGATACTAGAGAGGCTTAGAAAAGGGAGAGCATATTTTGTTAGCGATGGATCAAAAAAGACTCTACACAAAGACAGATTTGGATTTTAAAATGGACCTTGAGTGATAGGCAAAGACAAAAAGTTAATGAGGTGTTTTGTGTAAAAAGATATGAGGAACTCATGAAGCACAATAAATGTTCAAATAATTACAGAAGTTTTAGGAAGATAGATGTCATAAACTTTAAAGAGAAACGTCAGAGAGTTGGTCTGTAGAACATTACAGAAGGCCTTGAAAGAGGATGTACTTAAATTGTTAGATAATGAAGGATTACAAAAAAAGATAATAATTTAAGAATTTGTTTGACTTGAGCTATGCTTTAACAAAATGCTATCCAAAATCATGTGGTTCTGTCTCCTTTCTTACTAATGCCTAGTATATCATTGTGGCTACTAGCTGCCACGTTAAGAATGGAGTCTTTCATACTGTCATCCTGGAATCTGTGTGTCCTTTTTTCCTTCATATTACCCGAAAACTAATAACTGGACAGTGCATTTCCAGATACTATCATCTTTCCTGTATTGTTCCCACATAATGCTTATTCAGTCCTGAAAGCATGCCTGCCTACCTTATGTGAAGTGTTTTTCTTCCTTTTACCATTCAGCTTCCAGTTTGGAACTCTGTTATTATCTTTCTGCTTGGATGAGAATCTTCGTGCAGCTTCTTTAAAAAAAAAAAAAATGTCAATACCTAATGGAGAGACTATATTCTCAAACTTCATTACCAGAGATATTACTACCAAATTTGATTTGAAATATAAAATGCAGGGGTCCACAAATGTAACTTTACAAGTTATAATATAAATTTTGCATTCAACGTATCACTGCCTCTCTATGAGAAACTCATTCATGCAGTTTTTATATAGTTCATCCTCACAATAATTTGGTAAAATAGGCAGGCGAATATATGTATGAGAGACCGCCTTTATCATGTAGTACAATTTTGAATATAAATTCTGGGAGATATAGATATACATACATATATACACACACACACACACACGTGTGTGTGTGTGTGTGTGTGTGTGTGTGTGTGAAATCATAGAAGGCACACTGTATTTGATATCTCAAAACTTGGCTTCAAATCTCAATTACTGCTGCTTACAAACTTGATGGACTTAGATAACTGACCTCTCTGAATCTCTATAGCATCATCTTCAGAACAGAGATATCATGAAAATTATATAATGGAAATAAATATGCTTAGCATAATTCTTGTATTAGTAGGTATCTAAATAATAATATTTCCTTTTTTCTCTTTGGTGTAATTACAATCATTTGGGTCAGCCACTACGTTTTAGCCACTTTAATTCTGGAACACAGTAACTATTTCACATTCATCAAGAAAGCTGGATATAATAGATCAAAATCTATGGTCATAAAATAAGATGTTTCTCATATTTAAATGGCTATGCATGCTTGAAGAAATGATATCTGCTATAAACTCTAATTTCAGATTTCCTGGGGTTCATGATACATGTGGTCTATATCCATATTCTCTTTTTTTAAGCCCCAAATTAAAAGCTAGCCATGAAATGCACATCATGTTTCATGTGATCATAATATCATCTAATATAAAAACATTAGTAAGCTGGGACACAGAGATAGTTGAATTATTACAGTAATAAATTATAAATACAAATCACTTAATATATTGTCCACATATGTAAATCAGAAAATAGGACATCTACATATGCTCGAGGTCTAAAATTACGTGTTTTTTTATGTTTTAATCTTATTAATTTCTTAATAAAGCATTTAAAAAATGAACTACCTTCAAAATACTAGTGCTTCAAAGAACACAGAAAGTATCTTCAGTTTTCTACTTTCATCAAAGATGAGCCTTACCTTCCTTGGGCTTGTATCATAGTTCAAATATTGTTTGTCATTTTCAGCAACTTACAAAATATGGAGGTTCCTCAAAAACTTAAAAATAGATCTACCATATGATTCAACAAGTCCACCTCTGTGTATATAACCAAAAGAAATAAAAACCGGATTTTGAAAAGATATATGCACTCTTATGTTTATTGCAGCATTATACACAATACCCAAGATAAAGAAACAACCTAAGTGCCCATCAATGGATAAATGGATAAAAAATATGATGTCTATAAATACAATGGAATGTTTTTCAGCCATGAGAAAAGAGAACATCCTGCCATTTTCAACATGGATGGATCTTGAGCACATTATGCTAAGCGAGATAAGTCAAACAGTGAGAGACAAGTACTTCTTTCTCATGATATGATATCACTTATATGTGATATCTAAAAAAATACAAAAAAAACTTGTAAAAACAGACAGTAAAATAACTGTTCACAGGATGGAAGATGGGGCATAGGACAAGATGTTGTTTAAGGGTGCAAATTTACAATGAATATTGAATAAGCCCTAGAGATCTAATGCACTGCATATTGAATATAGACACTATTGTATTATAGTCATCAAACTTAATAAAAGACAATAATTTAATTACTGCAACCACTAAAAAGGGATAATTATATAATGTGATAGAGGTACTAATTATTGCTACAATGGCAATCATATTACAATACATACATGTAACAAATTAACATGTTGTATACCTTAAATACATAAAATATTATATGACAACTATATTTTAATAATAAAAATAATCAAGGGGTCAAAGATGGAATAAAATGATATGCTTTAAAGAAAAAAAATACAAAATAACAAAGAATGTATTTAAATCCACCATAAAAGCAGAAGGAACTTTTCCATTTTCCTATAAAAAATGGTCATTATATGTACTGCTTCTACCTTCCACATTGCCTGTTTCAGGATGTGCATCATTACATGTTTTAATTGCAATGTAACATGATAGTTACTGTTCTTATGAGTAATTACAAGGTGAGATGTGTACTGCATGAGACTGTCCAGAGCATGAACCAGTGGGGAAAAATAAAAGCCTAGATTTCTTCACAGCAGAAAGTTATAGTCACCTAAGCACCTTTTCAGCTTTGTTATTAAATGTTCTCAATGCCCAGAACCTCAGCTTTAATGATGCTATTTTCTCTTCCATGTTTTATAATGTGGCCAAAAACTGTCATCATTATCAAATCATCAATTCAACATCCCCCTCTGTGTTAGACCGAGTTCTCCAGAGAAATAGAATCAATAGAATATATAGATATACACAAGAAGAGACTTATTGTAGGAATTGGCTCACATTGTTTTGGAGGCTGAGAAGCCCCACAATCTGCTATCTGCCGGGTGGAGAACCAAGAAAGCTGGTGGTATAATTCAGTCTGAGTCCAAAATCCTGAGAATCAGAGAAGCCAGGCTTAACTCCAAGTTCCAGGTCAAAAGCCTGAGAAATGTGGGGTCATTGGTGTAAGACCCAGAGTCTGAAAGACCATGAAACAGCCATCTCTAAGGGCAAGAGAAGATAGATAGACGTTCCAGCTCAAGAAGAGAGAGATGGAATTCACCCTTTTTCTATTCTAGCAGCCCTCAACAAATGGAATGATGACCATCCACATTGGTGAGGGCATTTTTTTTTTTAACTCAAATCTACTGAATAAAACGCTAATCTCTTTCAGAAACATCCTCCAGATACACCCAGAGAAAATGTTTTACTAGCTATATGGGGATCTCATAGCCCAGCTAAGTTGACATAAAATTAACCATTACAGACCTCTCTAACTCACTCTGTTTTATTTTTCCAGTGTACTTAGACAACCTTCCCAATTGTAATACTTATTATTGAGAACTTCCATGAACTGACTGTTCTGCTTTATCCATAAGCCTCAGGTGTCTTCACCTTTCTTCTCATCCATCTTAAATTCAAGAGACAGTCACGACAATAATTTCATTGCCTATGTCTTCAATTTCCATCCCCTTTTCTATCCTTCACACATGCTCACCAAAATCCTGCTGATTTCCTTTGAGCTTGTATCCTAGCAGCTGAAGGTCACTAGATAAAACCAACATAGATGGCATCACTATATATTCATGTTACCAGTATTAATTGAGTAGTCAACATTGCCTACCAATCTTAATTTTCAATAGTGTTGGTAAGATATTCACAATAATGACTTTTTCAACACATTCTCTACACTAATCAAATCTCTTACTCCCTATAACTATTTTATCTCCCTTTCAGCCAATTATTTCAATCATAGTGGAACCTCAGTTCCTGAACTTAAGTCTTTTTAGAAGTCTGTTCAAGAAGTGATTTGTTCAAAAACCAACTCATTTTTTCCCATTAGAAATAATGTAAATTGAGTTCATCTGTGCTAGATCCCTAAATGATTCCCTATTTTAACCTTTCTTACATACAGTACATGTCTAATGTACTGTTTAATCTACAAACAAACACTTATTTTCTTAAATTTGTTGAACCACCCTGTACTACCTTAAACTAATCACTTTCAGCACTCAGTCCAGAGGTGTCTTTCAGGTCAGCATGCAGCATCTTCACTTTTTCACCTATCATTGCCTCCCAAATGCTATCACCGGCTAACTGCTTTTCATTTATCCAAATCAACAACAGTTTTTCTACCTCTTCAATTGCCTGTGATCATTGCTTAGTGAGTACTTTCACACCCTTAGCAACATCAGCACACTTGATGGCCTCTTCATGTTTTAAAATTTTACTAATCGTTCATTTCAAGAAAAAAAAATCATAAAAATATTCACAGCACAATTTCCTGAGATGTAAATAACTCCAGCAGTAAAATGACTCACATTCTCTGCTTTGTTTGTGGCCTTAGAGATACTTTTTGCCATGCCGGTGTATCAGTATGAAAGGGTTGTCAGGTTGAGAACTGAAGTTTTGTTGGAAAACAGAGACAACTTGGTGGAGAACCAAATTGTTCAAGATGAGAGACGTTAGAGAACCGAGGTTTGACTGCACTATTTTGTAAAGAATCTTGAAGCCATCGGACAAGAAGTCACTTCATCTCATTACTGAACTGCAAGCTTAACCTGATTCTGCACCAATCCTCCCTTTCTCCATCTCATTATAATGGGTGTGGAGGTTGGGGCTTCTCTTCTCCTTTAAGGCTATTACTCCCATTTATTATGGATCCTATGTTTTCTCATCTTCTCAGTCATTACTCTATTATATCCTCTCTTTCTACAGTTCTATTAGCATTCAAACATTCTCTGGTATCTCTCAGATTAAAGGAAAACACATCTCTTCTTCCATTCCTTTCCATGTACTATAATATTTTCTTACTCTTTTCAAGCCAAATTTATTGGGATTTCTATATATACTACTTTATCTCCTGAACCCTTGTTAAATCTGCACTGACTTCCCATCTGGCTTTGCCATTATACCAAAACTGCTCTTACTAAAGGAGCAATGTCTTCTGCCCACCTCCAGTCTTTCACTTTAGTAATTTCTGATGGGCCTCGGAGGGTTTTAGATTTCATTTCCTCGGTGATACCTCCCATAACATCATTTCAAGTATGCTGTCACAGTACTCTATACTTGGTTTGCTTAGATTTTTATCATAGTTTGAAATTCAATGCTTCCTTATTTTGTTGTTGCTCCAAGGAACATCTCTCCATGATGATACAAATAAATAAAATCTCTGACCCAAAAGCATTACTGAGTATGGAGAGTAACACTACTGACACACAGCAAAATTCATGGAAAGAAGCCTGCTTGTTGCAACGATCCCCCTAAGGACTCACTCAACAATGCAACTGCTCTAATCTTTCTTCTCACTCTTCTCAGCCTGAAACAGTCTGAATTCCACCTCCCACTAAGCAGCTATCCTTCTCACTTCTCATTTGATTACTTGTATTATAAATACAAGTCTGGCAGCACAAATTGAACATCTTCTAAGAAGGACATGTACCAGGAAAGTAAAAAAAGTTATACAATCTTCAATAATTTTTAATGTATAACCTTTCCCATTTACCCGTTTCTCATCTTTCTATTTATAAGTAAAAGAATGAGTGAATAAATGCTTGACAAAGAGACCTAGCAATGACTTATTGGTCCACTGAGAATATTTCAAGGAAGAATGAGAATAGTTAGAGGATATATTTGTGCTTTTTCATGGTTTTGAAAGTCTGTTCTGTCTTTTAGAGGTCTACGGGATTAGAATTCCAGTACCTTCATTCAATTTTGCTTTATTAGAGTGTTAAGAGCATAACTGAGACATGTCATTTAATTACTTTCTGAATTGTTGTGCCATTTTAATTACTTCAGATTTAAGTTACTTATTATAAGACATAATGGTAAGATTCATATTACCCCTTTAGTTTTCCCATTATTCTAGGGAAGAAAGGAGAGAGTACTAAAGCTATTAATAACAAGTACAAGCTGATAAAAATGTAAGTTTAACACAGATTTTGTGCTATTCAGGTAAGACACACACTAACTGAAGAATATTAAACATCAAATATATTTATAGACCTTCTCAGAGATTTTCCATTCTGACAAACTAATATTGTTTCTTAGGAAATCATAAAAAATACTATGGGTCAGTTTCATGGTTATTTTTTAAAAGCCATCAGTACTTATGCTTTAGTAAAACATGTCTCTTTAAATACAGATGCTATCTGACTTGATATCAAAATCAAAATAAGAACTGTTTATACCAAGATTATCAAGTGGCTAAACTTTTCTATTTACCCACTACCATATGCCATCCCTTTTTTCTCATTCAGCCAAGTGCCCAGTGTGTCTGTCTCACAACACTTGCCATACCAATGCTCAGAATTTAGCCCTGCAGAACAGCAGCAATGTGGGCATCCTTAGTCCTTTTCCCACTCTGGATCATTCAAGAACATCTCACCTTTTTTAAGAGAAGCTGCTGCCCAATTCTCTAGGGTTTCAGCTTGTTATGCATGAATCTCCAGTAAGGTATTCCAAAAGAATTTGTGAATTTCATGCTCCAAGGAATAATAAAGAAAAAAATGACTCATATTGATCTTCATTTTATGGGATAGGTTTACTTTGCCATGGATCCATAGACTTGGGTAACTATTCTAAAGCAAGGGTTAGCAAACAACCCAGCTAGTAAATATTTTTGGCATTGTGGGCCATATTGTCTCTGTCACAATTATTCAACTCTGCCACTACTTAATTCTGCTATAGCAGCACAAAAGCAGCCCCTGACAATCCATAAATGAATAACTGTGGCTGCCTAACAATAAAACTTAATTTTTTAAATACTGTTTTTAGTTGTGGTATACCAGGTTTGACCCATGGACATAGTTTGCTAACCCCTCTTCTAAACTAACTACTAAATACAGAAAGGCACAATGGCATAGGGGAAAGGGCATGGTTACTGAACTCAAGTCAACATGTGCTCAAATTGTCTCTGGCAATTTACGCAACTTGGGGTCAATCATGATTCCTCTTTAAGTCTGTTTCATCATCTGTTAAAAGGAGATTATATCTCCCACCTTGCACATGTTCCGTGAATATTAAATGAGATAAGGAATGTGTATAAAAAGTTTAAACAAAAAAATATGTAATAATGAAAACAAAAATGATAAAAAATAATATTTCTGTTTTGGGGAATAATAACCATCATTATTTCCACTTCTATTGATCTTGCCTCAGACTCAGTTCCATGCTTGACCTAGGATGGTTTCTACCTATATGAACTAGATCATTTTAAACTATGCTAAAGGACGAAACCCAATAAATGTGAAAAACGAATCAACTATTTGAGCAGCAATCATCAATTAGTAATTTGAGCAAAACTAAAATGTTTCATTATGTAATCTATTATAGCTTTTATTCTGCAAACCCAGACTTGTGGTTTATTATAAATTTCATCTTGAAAACCCATCTAAATTAGTAAGATAGATGACATCGAATATAATTTTATAAAATTCATATGATATATTCACTGAGATAATCTTCATAGCGAAATTATTTGTTATTTGTAAATTATGCTTCATTTACATGTATTTATAATAATTTTTAAACTTGCATTTTATTATTCTGACTAAATATGAATGTCACAGTCTTACCATATGATTACTTCTAAATTTTAACTAGAATAGTGATAGTATCTACTGTTAATGAAATTCATTCATCCTGTCTCTTAATCTAAGTCAAATATAATAATAAAAGTTGCTCATGTTACATTTTATGCAAACATACAGTTTATGTCACTAGTACTGAATTTCTTTCCAGATAAAGTGTCAAATTCCATTCTAAAGAAAGTCATGTGTAGAAAGAAGATAAATATAGGAATACAGGGAAATATATATTTGGCTTATGTGAACCAAATTTTTTTTACTATCTGTTATGTCCAGGATGTTGAGAGATCATTCATGGCAATTCTACATTTCTGATACCAGCTTTTGTTCCAGACTATCTTTTCAAGGACATTTATATAGCAAACAGACTTGGAACATAGAAATGGTGTCTCCCTCTAGGGAAGAGGGCAGCTATGTTTCTTGACCATTATAATAAAGACAATGCCTCCCTCTGGAACAAAGATTGGGCAGGTTTGTTAACAGTGCCTTACAAAATTGGGAATCTCCTAATATCTGGATTCCTCAGTTATGACACCAACTTACTGAGTGTGCAGCATCTACTTGGATCCACTTCTTCGCCTACTCCTATAGGACTTGGGGTAATGTGAATTTAAAGTTCACTGCAGTCTACTGTGGCGTGAGTAATACAGTCCTTTGTCTTTTAATCCAGGAGTACTGTGTCTTCTACTAGCATCTATGAAACTGTAGCAGGCTAACTTGTTAGTTCAAAAGCAGGATAAAATCTGAGAACCTTTAATGTTCTCGATATTAGTACATTATAGTCTTTCTTTTTTGCCTTTTCATTTTTTTAATCAAATACTAAATATTATGAGCATTACATTATTTGGTGCTGTATTTTGATATTCCTGCAAATGCTTTGTATATGTTTAGTTGTCCAGTTATGTTACATGGAATTGGTTGTATCTGGCTTTCTTTTCAATGTTTTTAGGTTGATTCTGGAGTAGCTTTCAGCAGAGTGCTAATTTATCTCCTGCATCAAGATAATACCCTTCAGAAGATTCTACCCAATACACATCACAAATTATTCCTCTCTGGCTGGTAGCAACTTTATTTCTAGGGACGTGAATGTGGGAAGTTGTTCAACCCACTGCTTACCACTGGTTTTTTACCTAGGCTCAGTGGTGTCCTCTAAAGCATATGCAGACCAGTACTCAGAAAAAGACTGAAGAGGGTACATCTATACGTATATCTCCAGACTCTCTCTGTACAGCTATTGTCTTTCTGGTCCTCTACCCATAAATTCTAACCACATTCATATTCACAAATTCTATTCTATCTCTTCCATTCAAGGAAACTTCCAGGCTACGTTTTGGTTTTCTTTCCTGCTCTGTGGCATGAAAATGACTTCCAGTTAATACAAAACTGAAACCATTGTAAGGTTTGTTTCTTCTGTTTTCTTTCCATCAGGGATCATGGTCCTGTACTGCCTGTTGTCCCATGTATAAAAAACATTGTTCTGTATATTTTATTCCTTTTTCTAATTGTTTACAGGGGGGAGTAAATTGAGTCCCTATTACACTTTTATTGCTGGCAGTAACCAGGAGATAAGCTAGAGGAATAAAACTTTTATTACACTTTGGTCAGTGGCTTAATTTGGGAGTGAGCTGAGGAAGAAATATCCTCTCCCTGAGCATATTCTCACTAAGTAATACACTTTTTAACACTTTTAAAGGCAACACTTTGAGACTAATATTTTAAATGCAGTTATATGAGATGAAAAGATGTTAGAATGGCAAAACAATAATAGGTAAAATAAAAGAACAGAAAACTAAAGTGTCATAACTGGGCTTAAATACAAGACAAATATCTTTGAAGCCAGAAACAAATAACACTTATCTGGCTGGTGGGACTGAAGCAGCAGGTGTGCTACACTGTGGATCCAGAAATAGGCAATGTCTCCAGTTTGGCTCTGGTACGGTAATAAACATTGATACTTGAGACATGGACTGCAATCAAATCATGACCTGATGCCAGAAGGTAGAAAGGTTCATAATTGGGCCAACATACTCTATAAAGAAGGCTAAGCAAATTATTTTCAATCTTCTGAATGTAACTACAACAAACAGAAAGCTATAGGCAAAAAAGACACAAAACTAAACCACATAACCTGGTACAGAGCTAAGAAAATTCTCTGCTCTTAGAGCTTAGTTTAAGACCCAGATTATATGAACTATTTGCCAGAGTGTTGGATTGAGGCAACCCCAAAACTTACTAATTTTTTTTAAAAAGCAGGAAAAAAGGTGTATTGCCAAAAAAGACAACAATCAAGCATCAACATCACAATAGTTGTGTACTCCAGAAGAAATTTAACTTCATGGGACAATCTAGAAAAGACTTTAATGTAAATATTTTTGATAGTCAAAGAGAAATGGAAGCTTATAAACTATGAAAGAAACAAGAAATTGTGAAATAAAAAAGGAAGAAATGAGTCAAGAAATGTAGAAAAAATTAAGCATTAGAGTTGAAAAATATAATCACTAAAATGTAAAGCCCAATTTAAAAATACTATTTAGATATGGAAGAATCTAAAAATTAAAAATACAGTTGAAGAAATTATTCAAAACACAGCAAAGAAACAAAGACATAAATCATAAAAGTCATAAAAGTGACCAAGGCCCAGCCGGTGTGGCTCAGTAGATTGAGCATCATCCCATGGACTGAGAGGTCCCAGTTGATTCCCAATCAGGGCACATGCCCAGGTTACAGGCTCAATCCCCATAGGAGGCGTGCAGGAGGCAGCCAATTGATGTTTCTCCCTCACATAGATGTTTCTATCTCTCACATCCTCTCTCTCTAAAAAATCAATAAAAACATATATTTTTAAAAGTAATTAAGAAACAAGTGGATATCTAAATGATGGTACAGAAAAAAATGAAGGAATAACGGGCAATAGTTGAGAATTTTGCACAAATGTGTATGTGATTAGCAGATAAAAATATACATTCTCAGTGTCAAGCAGAATAAATATACAAATAGGTACAAATATACAGCTAGTCACACTGTAGTAAAACTGCACATCTGTAAGGACACAGAAGAAGTATTATAAACTACCAGAGGAAAAAAAAAGTTTGTTCTAAAAAGAATTTAGCAATCAGTATGATAAAAACTTTTCATCTGTTATTAGAAGTGATAAATCTATAAAATAATATCGTCAAATTGCCAAGAGAAAAACCTGTCAGTGTAAAATATTATACCCAGATGACATATTTAAAAGCAGGAGCAAAATAATGACACTAATAGACTTTCAGGGCAAAATAATAATTAAATATGTGATTCTGCTGTAAGACAAGGGACCTCTGAAAATGTACAGGAATAAAGTTTTTATATCCAATAGCAACAAAAACCTCCTTAAAGTTCTTGCTTAGTGTCACCTACTCAAATGAGGCCTAAACTTATAAACAGCAAATTAAAACTAGGGTTTATTTCAGGAGATGAAGAGAAAAGGTATTGTAAAATGTTCACAGGGGGCTTCAACTGTGACTGTAATATTCTATTTCTTAAAAAAAGGACAAAAACAAGAAAAAATTTTGAAGAACCAAAACCAGAGGCCAGCAATGAAAACATTATTAGGTTCTGATCATCTAGATTAGTTTCATTATTCCCTGTACTTTCTTGTATGCTTTTAAAAATATCTTAATCTACAAAAAAAAAAAAATACAATAGAAAAAAGTTTAAAGCAGTAGTTGGTATTTTCCACATGCTGTTGAAATAACAACGCTCAATATATGACATTTATTAAGAAGGTATCAGCGAGAGGTAAATGGTTTATGTTCTAACTCCATCAAACAATAACACATATCTAACCCAACCTTCCACTAAGGCAATCCCTAACTCACTCCCTGAAGTATTTAAATCTGTCCAGGAAACACACTTTGAGTTTGTGTAGTAATTTCTAGTGGGTGGTGACAAAATAAGAATGCAGCCCACCAGACATAAGAGAATAGAGAATGACATAGTGAAAAAGCAATGAGCGTAAGGATATCTGTGCCTTTACATGGCTCTACATAGCAGTTCTTTAGACTTTGGCACAGATCGGACTTGAGCATTGTCATAGAAAAATGATAAAACAGTGACATTAGGATGGAGGATTGTTTGGGGACATTTTGAAGAAGATAGCTAAAGAGGTATGGTAGTGTCATTTGATGGAGATCCTGGAAATCCACCTTGAGGATTTCAGACTTGTAAATTTTATTTGAGCAAATTAACCTTACTACATGCATGCATAATATTGTTAAAACAGCAAAGCTGAGGTAATTTTTACAACCATGGTAGAATATTTAGTGGGAAGTCTAAAGGTATATTATAAGGTTGTGAAAACAATCAGAAAAATAAAATACCAGTTAAATGGTGAAATGAGTAGATGTTTTACATTAATCTAGTTTTGTAATGAGAAATCATATTTCTTTACTGAAGATAAAGACAAAAGAATGCAAATAAATTCATCTTTAATTCCATTCACAGTACAATGAGATGCCTGTGTTTTCTAGTTTTGCAGAAAATTTACAGGTGAGGGAAGAATGAGAGGGGAGAGATAAATAGCTTAACATTTTCCTAGTTACTCTACCTTTAAGTCATCCTTCTGAGAATTTCTTTAGAGTGCAGATAATTTCGCCATCCCACAAGTACTAGCTTTATTCCAAATAAGGCAAGAATACTAATTCAAAGTAAATGATAATATTGTAACAAAAGCTTAAAACTTACATATTAGGGAAAAGATCTGACCCATTTAAACTAACTTGGTGCACTATTAGAATATTTTAAAAATCAAATTTTACAATAATATTTCCTCCAAGATTACACTCAGTGAGCACCATAACAGAACTATGGAATAGGTACTTATTCGGATATTTCTCTATGAAGGAGACCAAATCCTCTGTATTTGGCATCTAGACTAGCACTGTCCAATAGAACTTTCTGTGATAATGGAAATATTTATTCTGAGCTGTCCAGTATAGTAGCTACATTCTTGATTTCAGTAAAGTCGCAGGTTACAAAATTGACTTACACATACTTACCTGGGAGGGGAGATACCATGATTACGAAGGTGGTTTTCCCAGGGCGAGGCTTATCCATTGCACTCCGGATGTGCTGACCCCTGCGATTTCCCCAAATGTGGGAAACTCGACTGCATAATTTGTGGTAGTGGGGGACTGCGTTCGCGCTCTCCCCTGTAAAAAAACAAACAAACAAACAAACAAACAAAAAACAACAAAATTGACTTATAGAAATCATGACTTTCCTTTACACAATGATGAAGCATCAGAAACAGAAAGAAAACTATCCAATTCACAATAGCATTAAAAACAATAAAATGTATAGGAATAAATTTAATCAAGGAAGTGAAAGATCTGTACAATGAAAACTGTATGACTTTGCTGAAAGAAATTGGAGAAGACACAAACAAATGGAAAGACATTCTGTGGTCATGGATCAGAAGAATTATTATTGTTAAAAATGGCCATACTACTCAAAGCCATCTACTGATTTAATGCAATCCCCATCAAAATACCAAAAGGCATTCTTCATAGAAATATTAGGTACAATCCTAAAATTTGTGTGAAACCACAATAAAACCTCAAATAGCCAAAGCAGTTCTGAGAATAAGAACAAAACCAGAGGTACAACACTTTCTGATTTTCAAATATATTACAAGGACATAGTAAATAAGCACAGTATGATACTGGCACACAAAATAAACCCATAGACCAATGGAACATACTAGAGAGCTCAGAATTAAATCTTGGCATATACGGTCAACTAATATTCAACAAGGGAGCCAACAACACCCAGTGAATAAAGGATAGTCTTTTAAACAAATAGTGCTGGGAAAACTGAAGAAACACATGCAGAACAATAAAATTGGACTTCTATTTCACACTATTCACAAAATTTAACTTGAAATGGACCAAAGATTTGAAGATAAGACCTGATACCATAAAACTCCTAGAAGAAAATATAGGGAAGAAGCTCATCAACACTGGCCTTGGCAATGACTTTTTGGACATGGCACCAAAAATACAAACAACAAAAGCAAAATTCAACAAATGGAAAAACATCAAACGTAAAACATTATGCACAGAAAAAGAAACAATTAACAAAATGAAAGGCAGCCTAAAAAATGGGAGGAAACTTTTTCAAAACCAATATCAAATAAGGGGCTAATATCCGAAATATATAAAGAATACAACTTAGTAACAAAAAACACCAAACAATATGATTAAAAATGGGCAGAACTAAATAGACATTTTTTTCAAAGAAGATATCAAAATGGTGAACATGCACATAAGAAAATACTCATCACTAACGATCAGAGAAATGCAAATAAAAATCACAATGAGATATTAACTCACACCTGTTAGAATGTCTATCATCAAGAAGACAAGAGACAACAGGTAGTGGCAAAGATGTGGTGAAAAGGAAACCCTTATACACTGTTGGTGAGAATGTATATTAGTCCAACTATTACGGAAAACAACAGGGACGTTCCTAAAAAAATAGAAAATATTGCCCTGGCCGGTTTGGCTCAGTGGCTGGAGTGTCGGCCTGCGGACCAGAGAGTCCCGGGTTCAGTTCCCGCTAGGGGCATGTACCAAAAAGAAAAGAAAATATATTTATCATATGATCCATTAACTCAACTTCTGGAAGTATACCCAAAAGAAATGAAAACAGAAATTTGACAAGATACATATACTCCCATGTTTATTGCAGCACTATTCACAACAACCAAGATATGGAAACAACCCAAATGTCCATCAACGAATGAATACATAAAAAAGATTATATATATATATATATATATATTACATATTATTATTCAGCCATGAGAAAGGAGGATATCCTGCCATTTGCAACAACATGGATGGACCTTGAGCACATTATACTAAGTAAAATAAGCCAGACATAAAGACAAGTCTTTTTTGAAATCACTTATATGTGGAAACTAAAAAAAAATCAAACATGTCAAGAAAAAGAGAGAAATAGTAAAACAGTGGTTACCAGGGGATTGGGGGTAAGGGGATAATATTGATGGTACTTAAGGGCACAAACTTGTAGTGAGTACTAAAATAGCTGTAGAATTTAATGTACAGTTTATTAAACATAGACAGTAATATTGTATTAAAAGTATATAATATGATAAGTATCACTATGACAACCACATTACAATATATCAATATATCAAAGCAACATGATGTATACCTTAAATTTACACAATGTTACATGTCAAATTTATCTAGTTAAAAAAAAAAAAAAAAAAGACTTGGAGAACTATTCTTTCCATATCTTCTTAGGTCTTCTTATACACTGACCTAATGCCCATTCACCAAATGTTATATGCACTGTCCCCATTAACAGGCAAAACTGTATCTGTGAAACCCATACTATCAATTAAACTGAAAATCCTTTCTTCCATCACATCCCTTGTGAAATTTTAAAAGTTTGAAACTAGTTCCAGTAATGTGAAGAACCCAATGAAGACTCATAAAGAAATGTGTTTTACTGTTGTAATTCCCAAATGCTACAATAAGAGGGTGATGACTCAGAAAACCAAGCCCTTTGATGGAGTGTGGCTTTGCACTTAGAGGAGGTCTATTCAGGCCAGGATTGAAATTCTCGTGGTAATGAGAACGCAAATGCTCACTTCTCCCATTCCCATTACATGCTGTTCCCCTCATTTCTAGAACATTTTCTTCACAACTTTCTTTTCCCCTGGAAATAATTTCTTTGCTGGAACCAAATTTCTAATTGCTCTACATGTTTAACACATTACTCCATTTCAAAGCACTTTGAGAGAGTGAGAAGTTAAAGGCTAGAAGTCAAGAGCAAAGTAGAAAATCTAAATTAAATGAACTATTTAAGCCCAGTAGGTTTATAATATATCTTTCTTTCAGGGCTTTGTGGACTGTTTCCTTTGAATCCAAAGCTCATCAAATATCCACATACCTACCCCTGCCGTTATCTCAATATCTGATTAGATATAACACATAAATAAATTACTATAATAAGCAAATTAAATATAAATTTCAATATTATGGTTTTACACCAGTTTTAATTACTTCTAGTTGTTATTTCCATGAATCACATGAACTTTAGGATTAAAAGGTAAATATATGCATGTTAGTGTATTAACCTATGTAGGAAAAAGAAAATAAAGCCCTCATATTTATTTATTTATTTATTTGGTTTATTAAATAGGCACACCACAAGCACTGCCTAATACTAACAGAGGTCATGGAAAAATAATATCAGCCCTGGCCGGTTTGGCACAGTGGTTAGTGCATCGGCCCGTGGACCAGAGAGTCCCGGGTTCAGTTCCTGCTAAGGGCATGTACCTCGGTTGCAGTTCGTCCCCGGCCCCGGTTACAGTCATATGGGTGGCAACCACTCGATGTGTCTCAGTCACATCAATGTTTCTCTCTCTCTCTTCCTCCCTCTCTCCCGCTCTCCCTCCCATTCTATCTGAAGATAAATACAAAAATGTCCTTGGGTGAGGATAAAAAAAAAAGAATAATAATATCAATGATAAGGAAAACACACACACACACACACACACACACCCCTAAAAAAGAACAGCATAAGTGACTTTTACATAAGATTTAATTTCGACCCAAGTTTTTGCTCCTTTAATTCAGCTTGTGCTCTCAAATTTTATGCAAATGGTTTCATTTGACTGTCTACAGTAAAGCCAGGGTTTGAAAATAATCAGATAGAGCAGTATGCAATTGAAGATCCTGACAACAAGTGCAGAAATGTTGTCTTATACTCGAGGGAACTGTGCATATCCCATCTGCTGCGTTGGTGATTCCCATGAAGCCTGTCAAAGCATGCATGCATGGACAAGCAGGAAAATGAAGAGGGAGATGTTCTCACAGCCATGGGAACAGTAATGTAAGAAACCACAGCATCCACTTTGTAGATTATTCAGATTAATAATTAGGCCCATGTGGTGTATTTTAGGTCTACCTACTAAACCCAAATCCCAGAAGAAGAATGCCATTGAGATTTTTTATTATTATTATGTCACTGTGCATTTCATGCAGCTTGAGTTAAAAGAATAAGTGGATAGAACCTCATGCTGCATTTGCACTGCACTGTGTAATACATTGAAATAATACAGAAATAACAAGGAAAAGGCAACTTATGGTATTTTACCCAAGTAGTCTGCAATATGATGGGTTCACACTATCTATAAATTTATTCCCAAAGCAGCACAAAATGTATCCTTGCCTGCTTATTCACAGAAGAATAAAAATACATTTACAACACTACAAACGCCCAGAGTTTGACATGTAAGTAAAAGACAGAACAATGGACAGGACAGATTCTATACACATATAGACAACCCCCACCCAAAATAAAAATAAAAATTCTGAGTTCCAAATCACATCTGTCCCCAAAAATACAGAGCAAGAGATTTTGCACTTATACTAACTATGCAGGCCTTATAGTGAGTTATTCCTGGAACTGGATATGAAGGAAGGAAATAAATTATTCACAAGTTATCTAAGTGAGTAATCTGCCCTTAAAGAATGGCTTTTAAATGTGACAGTCACACTTTATTCCAGAGAGCAATCATCATATTTTTGAGAGAGTTATATCTCACATGTACAGAAATTACATATTTGGAAGTTAATCACTACAGCCTATAACTGGAAATTATTTTTATATGGAAAATGGAACTCTACTCATAATATACCAGAATGGACCAATGTTAGAGTTAGCACATAATCATAAGAGCATATCATTCTTACTAACTGCATATTTGGTATATAGACATTAATTTATCTTTAAATAATAACCCAGGATATTGATTCTTACGGTATTCATCTTTGAGTTCAACCATGATATGAATGCAACTGAATGTTTGCAATAGCTTATTTGAGACATTTAAGAGAAAGAATCTGATTTAATAGTTTGTCAGTAGTGCTGAAAAAATAGCTCAATAAATTATATTTCATAAATACAAAGAACACATACACATATTGTAAGTACTGTAAAAAATTGTATTCCAAGTCAAGGTTCTGAATATATTCACACAAATGTACAAAGTGTTTAATGAATAATGATTTGTGACACAATTTGGGAGGTGAAGTTAGGGAAGAATATTGTGGGAGAATAGGGCAGATTCAATGATAGTGTTATCGGTGGAAGTGGAGTTCTTTAGGGTGCCACAAGGAAAAGAATTTCCTGAGGCCCCCATGGGAGGATAGGGTTTCCTGGAAAGCTTTATAGATGATGTAAAGGAAGGGAGTTCCCCTCCAATGTCCTGTCTCCAACCATCCCACCATAGAAAAAGTCCAATCTTGTCTTCAACAGGGCAGAATTAAGGTCACTGCCCATAATTTCTGCTCCAGATCAACGCACCGTCCAGCCCAGCATCTGGCTAGCTTCGCTTGTGTTCCCAGCAGCAGTCCATTGTGTGTAGGGTCCACACAGCCATGGGCCACAAGGCTGCTTAAGGCCACATGGCTATGGAGAGAGAACAGGCAAGTGTATGGGCAACTGTGAGTCATGGAACAAGAGAGAGGGCGAGGGAGCAAGAGCAAGAGCACGAGAGAGGGAACTCTATCTGCGGATATCAATCTTCCAAGAGTCCACCCGATTCTTGATGGGGTCCACCCCATAGCCAATCCATTGTTCCCCAGGCTAGAATGACAGGCAAGCACCTTACCTACATCACCCTGTCTTCATGCACATGTGCCCTTCTTCCCCTTTGTTGGATCCCTTCCCCGAGTGATCTGCAGAGAATGGACTGGTGGTTCCTTGCGGAGTGTGAAGCTGTAACTTCCTGGTGAAGCTGCCCAGCTAACCATGCTTATACTGGCTGGCCTTCCTTGCTCTCTTCCTATTATTCATATTAACTAGCTAATTTTGATGATAACAATAGGAGTTTAGCACATTGTAATCTTGATCTAAGCATAGAAAAAGACCATATTTCCCAACTGCCCTCCCCAGAAGGATGAGCCAGGGACAGAGCTCTGAACAATAGGATGGTGGCAGAAGCGAAGTAAACTGTTTCCAGACTTGGAAACTGAAATCCTCCTGATGGCCTGGCTGCAAGATAAAGAAGGGCCAGCCAACCTTTATGAAACTTTACAGGAGTGAGGAATAAATCTTTGCTTGATGAAGGCATTCGTGTTCAGGGGTTTTTTTCTGCAACATAATCAAGCCTATTCCACATAATTCAAAGAATTTCTCAAAATCACTTAGCATGTTTCTAACATGCTCTCAAGCTTCTACTGCAATAGTAATACTTTGGCTTCAGTTATGAGCAATTCATGAATTTCCAGGCTTTTTCATGTATATTAGCTCTCTCTCCGTTTAGTTCCTTAGGTACAAAGTAGTTGGGCAAAGAAGAAGCTTATCTTGGCCTATGAAAGTTTACCTAACAGCTTTCAAACAAAGACCAAGTTGAAAGAACAATGCTTGTTTGGTTGATCAAAAATGCTTGAAGATGGAATTTGAGAGAACTAGCCAAGGAGTTTTTCAGTGGCTTAAACTGCCCCTTCCTAGGAAAACAACAGAAGTCATAGCTGCTAAGTGAATTTGCATCTCAGTGCTCACCTAAACCATTTTATTTATACTTTACTGAAAATATGAAAGTTAAAAATGAATACTTTTATGCTGTTTTTAAGTATTATTTACTCATTTTTATCACAAAGTTGATCCAGGAACATGGGATAATTTCAAATTAGTTGTTTTTCATTTCTGCCTTAACTGAGTCATAGGACATTCACCAAAGAGAATCCATAGTGCACATGGGCCAGGGCATTGCTATGTAAATCATTTTCAAAGGAATTTCTAAAAGTACTGTTTTAAAACTATACAATTATTAGAAGCAAGTTCTCTATCTAATATGCTACACCCCCCACCCCCAAAGTACAACCAAATGCTAAAACGGAGCCTCCTGTTATCCTGTTACTTAAATGCCCAGGGGCAGCTTCAAATAAGCTACTCTGCTGATCAAAGGATTATGTTAGCTAAGAGAAGTGGTACATGCTCTATGTCAGTAGCTTTGTTTTACATAATAATGGATTGTGTTTATTTTATTCCTATAGTTGATAACCAGGAATACTTAGGATAAATTCAAGAGTTGTTCATTTTTTTTTACCTTGCTTTTCATCTGCTTAATATTGCCTTACTCAACTCATTCATGGGAAAGGCTCTGAGAGAGAATTTTTAAAACTATATTAATACAGTAGCACACCTGTTTTCAATCATCTCTGTTCATAATTCACCATGAAATTTATAAAATTGACTTACTTTATCTATTCAGTAACGGGATAAAATGGTTTATTTCAAATTCAAAATTATCTTGGTATAGGTCATTGAGTAACTATTTTCTATTTTTGTTAATAAATCAGAAAGAATATATGCACCCCTATCTTCATAGTAGCACTATTTACAATAGCTAAGATCTGGAAACAACCCAAACGTCCATCAGTAGACAAATGGATAAAAAAGCTGTGGTACGTATACATAATGGAACACTATTCAGCTGTAAGAAAGAAAGATCTCTTATTCTTTGGGATGTCATGGAGGGACCAGGAGAGTATTATCCTAAGTGAAACAAGCCAGACAGAGAAAGACAAGCACCACATGATCTCACTTATTTGGGGAACATAATGAACAAAATAAACTGAGGAACAAATAGATCCAGAGACATGGAAACATAGAAAAGACTGATGAATCTCAGATGGGATGGGGTGGGGTGGAAAGAGATTAACCAAAGAACTTATACACATATATGCACAACCAGTGGACACAGACAATAGTGCGATGAAGGCTTGGGGTGGGGGTGGGGAGTGGGAGCAGGGTGGAGCAGGTCAGTGGGGGGGGGAAGGGGGACATCTGTAATATTTTCAACAATAAAGATAAATTTTTAAAAGAGTAAAAAAGAAAGGGTTTAATATTCAGTATGAAACAATCAAGGTTAAATTTACTGCAAAATAGCATTTGTGAATTGAGAACTAGAATGTAAAGAAAACTTTGAAATCTCACTTCTTCAATTACTTTTAAAAAGTAGAAACTCATCTTTAGAAATGCATAGGTGTGATCTTGCTAAATTAGGAGAATATTCATGATACCTTTCCATTCTGATTTCATAATTCTAACAAGCAATTTTTTGTCCTTTTCATGAACTGTGTATTATTGCATTTTAAAATCAATGAGTCCCACTAGTACTACACTAGGGGCTTTGGGTTTAGTCTCTCCCCTCTCCTTTTTTTTTTTTTTTTACATCAATTGTGGAGCAATGTGACCAAGACATCTCGCCCCCTCCACCTTTGGTTCTCATTTTTACCTTTATAGTTAAGGAAGTTGACCAAGATGGCCTAAAATCTTTCCTCTGCTTGATTAAACTTTAGACAGGCTTCCCCCTGCCTCTAATGTCCTTTAGCTCCCTCCTACCCCAGCCCTTAGAGAATCCAGAGGACTTGGACTCAGAGGTCTCCTCCTCCCTTTCCTTAGAGCATTTACTTCAGAAAAATTGTAACTGTAAATTCATTTTCTTTCCCTTTGAGATGTAAATTTTTAAAAAATCCTTTGCCAATTTACAGCTCAGGAATGTCTCTCAAGGACCTGGGAATCATCCCTCTGAGAGAGAGGAATACAGTTCTCCTATGTCTCCATCTCTGGAAGAGCAGGAGCCTAATTGATGGGTGCCTTGTCCCCAGCTCTAAACCTACCTGCTGTCACAAAGCTATGAGAATGTTTACTTTTCCTTTGAGTAAAGCCAATTAGCAAACATTGAAATTCTCCTGCCCTTTGTTTTAGCAGATTTGAATTTGGACTACATTTTGGTCCCTCTCCCCTACTGCAACAGCCTTGAAGAACCTCAGCCTTGCCTGCTTGACATTGTCCAGTGCAATTTTTGCTTTAACAGGGTTTACTAGATATCTTCAGGGCCACTTCGCCAATTTTTAAATGTTATGTTTCTATGAAAAAGACCTTTGGATTGAGTAGAATTCAAAGACAGTGATAGCTTTTTTTTTTTTTTAATCCTCACCCAAGGATATTTTTCCATTTACCTTCAGATAGAGTGGGAGGGGGAGGGAGAGAGAGAGAGAGAGAGAGAGAAACATCGATGTGAGAGGGATACATTGACTGGTTGCCTACCGCACAACCCTGACCAGGGCCGGGGACCGAACCACAACCGAGGTACGTGCCCTTGACCAGATTGAACCCGTGACTCTGTGGTCTGTGGGCCGATGCTCTAACTGCTGAGCTAAATCGGCCAGGGCAAGAGTAAAAGCAAGTTTAAAGAATATAAAAAGACATGATAGGGCTGCAGAATTATAGAAGGTTATCTGCCTATCTATATTCACTGGCACTCACCAGCAGACTAGACAATATCCTGCATTGGTCTAATCGTCTTCTAAATCACTCCTAATATTGTGTAACACTGTGAGGTCCCTTCACAATGAAAGCTGAAGTTTGCTATCATCACTAGCACTACTTTATTTTTTTCTTCTATCATACTGTCTATTTCAGAACCATTAATAGAGTTTTAATTCACAGATATGAGCAATTTGAATTTACATAGAATATAGCTCACATCTAAGAATTCAAATGGGTTAACAGCTGCTTTTCTATATTCGTGAAAGAACAATTTTTCTTTAGTTAAGAAGATAGAGTTGACTGCCATATTATTCACTGTGTTTTCCTCCTTGAAAATTCACTGCTGTCCCTGGCCGTTTTGGGTCAGTGGTTAGAGCGTCGGCCTGCGGTCCAGAGAGACCCGGGTTTGGTTCCCGCTAAGGGCGCGTACCTCGGTTGCAGTTTGTCCCCGGCCCCTGGTGGATCGTGCGGGAGGCAGCCACTCGATGTGTCCCTTTCACGTCGATGTTTCTCTCTCTCTCTCTCTCTTCCTCTCTCTCCTTCCCCACTCTATCTGAACAAAAAGTGGAAAAAAGTCCTCGGGTGAGGATAAAAAAAAAAAAGAAAATTCACTGCTGACTTTATCAATACTTTGTCTCAATTTTTAATACTATCTCTATCATATATTGCAAATATTTACTAATTAATATAAGTGAGTAAATGAATAAACAGGAAATGTGACCATTTTCTATTATGGCATATCTTTCTGTGTTGATATGTGCCAATATAAATATCTGATATTCTTAGTAAGTACACATCATATATTTTTTAAATTGTTATAGAGATGGAGTTCATTTTTTAAATACTGTTATGACCTAAAGTTTTTATGATATACCATTCTTAAATATTGTAGTTATCATATAAATAATCTTCCATTTTTACATGAAAATATTCTAATATAAAATAATATTAAACCTATAATCCTAACAAATAAAAACAAAAAAGAAATCTTACATAAAAACGTCAAATAGCAGATCTTCCTCATCATTAATCACCTCATAGTTTTAATATTATTTAACAACATGTCTTACCTCACGAGGAATGCTATCCTTAGGCAAGAAATTATTTTTGTCATCTATAACAAGGAACCCTGCAGTTTTGTTCAGTGGTTATTCAGAGATTTGAAACTGCACTACAAAGCTTTGTGACAGTGTAATATGTGATTCACGATGGAGAACACAATACAGAAAAATTTCAGGAAACTTAATTGACTAGAACTGCAATGACTTACTATGGTGTTCATCAAAGTGCCCTAAAAGGCATTGTTTCAGCTGCCTAAATATTCACAAGCAGTAATGTAACTACTGTAAGGCGCATGTTGGATGCCAAATGGTCTGAAGCACTGCTTGAAGAGCATCTAGGCAAAAATCAAGATCTTCTTAAGCCTATCTCCCTTGCGTGTCTGGCACGGTTAACACAGTTCTCAGGACAGGATGGTATGAGGGAATGTGTGGCGGGGAATAGAAGGCACTCAGCATTCTCACAGTTTATTCCTCTGTTCTCTCTAAGAGCAGAAAAAAATAAAAGAGGGGAGCAGGCATTGTTAGCTAGGAATAAAGGAATTCTTATGCACTTGGGTATCCACAATTTACCAAGAAATTTAAAATATTAAAATAGCAACTGCTTTTTAATTTAATTTTGTTAGTTTACCTTAAATCACAATCTGAAAGCAAAACATGGAATAAAGATATGATCCTGGCCACAAACAAAAATGGGAATTCAAAAAGATAAATATACGACATGAATAATGGAAAAGTTATAGTAAATTGTTCATACTCTCATCTACAAGCTTTTGTTACTGAAATGTTTTCACTACTTTAGTGGTAAATGGTTTAATGATTGTAAAAATTAAAGGCTTAAATCTCTGGCCTCACAAACTGAGATATTTTCTACCGTTAATTATCAGAAGGAAAACTTGTCTACAGTCATTAGAAATTCTAAAGCAGCTTTATTCCTCATATGCCAGATGGACATAAATTTAAGTATTGTCTAATTCAATATTTTAATTCTATAAATTACTTTAATATCTGGAATAGCTCACTCTATCCAGGACGGAGCAGCTTGAGTGGAGGTCCCCTATGACTTCAACCTTGCTGTCTACTTCCCCCATGAATGCTGCTGTTTCTTGTTGTCCACAGAGGCTGTGATACTCCAAATTGCAGTTATGTCTCCTCACCATTCTAGGCTCCTGTATATACCTAATCTTTATGGCACTTTCCCAGGGGCTCTATATTTTTCAGAACATTCCTGATATTCAACAAGGATGATAAAAGGTGACTTGAAAATATCATACTCAAAAAAACTACATTTAATTGTCACTACACAACCTGGTGAAATAATCTCTACTTCTCACTCTGATCTTGTGCCATAATTTTAAACTAACACTGCACTGAACATTAGGAATATCATGGTGGTGCCTCCACGTGGCCATGGAAGTAAGACATGGAGTGAGTGTAAAAATCCTGGGCAGTGAAAGCTATTTCACTCATCTATTTTAAGTACTGAGCTTTTGAATATTATTTTTAATCATCGTGTTCTACATTTAAAAAACAGTTTAAAAAAACATTATGGTATATACAGGGGGAAATGTTAAGTGAATTATATTGATACCACACATCTTGCCATTTTTGTTATAAATTGCACTTTCACTCTTCAAATGTCATTACAGTATTTACTTCATTGTAATCCTGAATGAATTATCAGTTGCTCTAGAAGATTTTTAGAATGGAGTTCACATTAACAAAGAATTAATAAAGATGGTTTCTCATCTACGTTTTGAGTCAGCTGAGGACATGCTGCTGCGATTGTTTTGAAAAGACATATTTAGCCCTGCCAGTGTGGCTCATTGGATTGAGCATCGTCCTATGGACCAATGGGTCCCAGTTTGATTCCCGGTCAGGGCACATGCTCGGGTTGCGGCTGGATCCTCACTAGGGGATGTGCAGGAGGCAGCTGATTGATGTTTCTCTCACACATGGATGTTCATCTCTCTCTTCCTTCCTCTCTCTAAAAAAACAAATAAAAACATATTTTTAAAAATAAAATAAATAAGAAATATTTAAATTGTATCTGATTCATTATCAACATAAATGGGAGAATACTTATTGGTACATTGTTAATGAAATACTTCTCTTGGAATAAATACAATGGTATATTAAAGCAAATAACCTTTAAATAGTCTCAGATATTCAAACAGTCTCAGAACTATTTCATTAAGAATTGTGCTGTAGATAAGAACAGGTGGCAATAATTGAATTTCCCATCTGCAGACTGTAAAATCATCTACAGGTTGGCTTTCACAAGTATTACAGCTAATGTGGGGAAACCTATCAATTGGCAAATTATGCCAGATGGACCCTGACCAAATTCAGAGAGCCACATAGGATCAATGTTCTTTCTGATGTTTCTTAAGTTTAAAGCAGATGACCATGACATTCGCACAGCAAAATAGGAACTGTGAACAGTATGTGAGCAGAATTTATTTAATAAGTTGAGGAGAGGTCAATTAATGACATCAGAGCGCCCAGATCCTAATCATCAAAATCCTTCACAGACGTGGCCCAATCAGAAGAGATGAGATTAGCAATTATCTATTTTGTTTCACTGAAGAGTCCAGTATTTCAACTTCCTCCCAGAAAACAGATTAAGAAATTTCTAGGAATGTATACAGTTAAGATTGTGTACATAACCTAATTTCATTGAATTACCTTTTTGTGTTTTCTTGGAGCTCACTGAGTTTCCTTAAAACAGTTATTTTGAATTCTTTATTGGGTAAATTGCAGATCTCCACGTCTTTAGGATTGGTTTCTGGAAGACTGTTGTGATCCTTTGGTAGTATCATGTTTCCTTGGTTTTTCATGTTCCTTGAGGTTTTGTATTGCTCTCTTCACATACGAAGTAGCAGTCACCTCCCCCAATCTTTACTAACTGCCTGAGGAGAGAATACCTTCCATCAACCCTGCTAAGTATTCTGATGCTTTCTCGGATCTCTGGATACATCTGTTCCACAATTCTTGCCCCCTCTTGTGGTAGAATTCTTAAACTTGCATGTGTGTATTATGTGCCTGAGTTGGCTCCGACTCCTGGCATACCTATAAATGAGTAATGTTCACAATGTCCTGTCCTCCACATCCCTGTTCCGTTCCTGTGGACTCATGCCAATGGTTTCTTTCATGGAGCCAATTCTACTGTCTGCAATGCAGCAAGCTGAGTGCTAACAGCCTCCCTTTTGTGTTTCCATGTTAGTGGTCTCCCCCTGGCCTGCAGATTTGGGCTGGCACTCTGTGCATGCATGCTCACTAGCAGTATTCCAAAACTCACTCTCAACACCGCCACCCGGAGCTGGCCATGGGATGGGGCTGTGTGTAGGTGAGGCATGCAGAAAGCTTGGTGTGCCTTGGTGGGCCAGCTGCTGAGATCCACAGGCAAAGCATTCCCAGCCTCATTGGTGGGTTTCTTGATGGCATCCTTGATGCGGTTAGTAGGATATGTGCCCTTGTAATGCCCTTTCAGAATCCTATCTGCTTCTCTCTCAGCCAATTCCACCTCCCAGTAATGCAGTCAACAATCAGTACTCTGAATGGAGCAACAGAGAATTGAGTAACTTGGGCAGTGTTCCTCGCGACCTGTGAAGCTGGGAGCTCACATGCTCTCACTTTCCCCCAGAGGAGAAAGTATGGTACAAGAAGACCTCTCTTGGCTCTAAGCTGTGCCACCTTGAGGAAGGAGTGATGCTGGTGAAGTCAAACTGTTCCTCTTACCCTCTCAGATGAGTCCAAACTTACATGATTTCGCTCCAGCAGTGTGCTGAAACTTCTCTTCTGGAAACCTGGACTTCCACAAAGGCTCTGCTGGAAACCGGACTTTCACATGGGTGATTGTTTAGGAGTGTTTTCCAGGGACTCCTAAACCATGGCTGAGAGCGGCTGGAGCTGGTTCACAGGCCATTGCAGTGTCCACAGCCAGGACCGACGTCTGTCTGCCTGTTATCTGACACAACAGTGGGTGACACTCCTCCCAGGTCCCTTGGCATATGGTGGGTCCCACAGCTCCCACAAAGACACGTTGGTCTGCCGATGGATGCCAAATTGCTGTTGTTCAGGAGGAGACGTTTATGAGGGACATCTTACTTAGCCATGATACTGATGCCACTCTCTCTACATGCTCTTTTAAATCCCTTTCTTGTAGTTATCACTCTGATCTTTCTGAACTCTTTTCTAGTGTTTTACACTCTGAGTTGACTTTATTTTTCAGAGGTTATTTTAGCTCAATTTCCTGTTGCCTCTTCCACTTATGTTTCCTATATTCCCTGGTTCTTCTCAAGACTTTGAAGTATGATTTTTAAAGTAGTTCTGATGGATATTGTGGCATTTTTTTATACTTAAAAGAATTTGAAATTTATAGAAATATTTGGGTGATGTATTTGTTCTTTCTATTGCTCTCTATAGTTTTTGAAAGAAGTCTGGAGAGATTTTGATTTAGTCAATTGTCATTATTTCAGTTCCTCAAAAACGATTAACCTTGAAACAAAATTTTATACAGAGAAACTAAGGTAGATTTTGAATTTAAAAAAAATTTTTAGAACATAAGGTTCTTATTCTCAAAATTACAAAAGAAAATATTGACTATTTGGCAATTTATGATGATCTAAATTCAATTTCTGAATGTTTTAAATTAATCAGTGACATCAGTTTGACATCAGTCCTGATACTTATAAAAAAAAAAAAAAAAAAAAAGCTAGCTACCTGTGTAGCCTACAGTGATTATACTTTTACACTTTTAAAAAAATCAGTGAGGCCCTGGCCCAGTTGGTTGGAGTGTTGTCCCATACACCAAGGGAAAAAAAAAAGTTTGTGGTTCAATTCCAGTCAGGGCACATACCTAGGTTGAGGCTTCAGTCCCTGGTTGGCAACCAATCGATGTCTCTCTGTCACATCAATGTCTTTCTCTCTCCCTTTTTCCCTCTCTCTCTCAAAAAAAAAAAAAAAAAAAAAAAAAAAAAAAAAAACTAAATAAAAACATATCCTCAGTTGAGGATAAATAAATAAATAAATAAATAAATAAATAAATAAATAAATAAGTCAGCAATATTTTCACTCAAGTCATCATGATTCCAAAACTGAAAATTCTGAAAATCAGTCAATCAATAAATGTTTCTGCTTTTAATGTTTCCCAGTTTCTTAAAGTCATACTCCTCAGAACCTCATATAAGATCAGCTATTGCTTTTGGGGGCAAACTGAACATTCCAAGTATAGCTTCCATTGTTTGTCAAGCAATGAACTCAGCATTTTTGTTTGAGATACTAAGAGATGTTTTTTTCCACCAACCCATAATATTTAGTAAATCATAAAGTTTGAGTGACACTTAGAAGGCTCTTTCTATGAACAACAATCTCAATTTCATTAATTAGCATGGAAAGTTCATTTCTATAGTCCATACTCATGCATCTCTTCCTAGTCCAATCACTCAAATAACAATATTTCCTAAGCCTTTTTCCACAGCTATTCTTTCTAATATTTTGTTAATATATTCTCCATTTATGAGTAATGACCTACACAGCTTCACCCATCACTACCAATAATTCTCAAAATCCAAAGGTCTAAAATGTGAATTGACTACCACCTCAAATTCAGTTTTCATTCTGTAGATTGCCCTAGATGTTTCAAAAGCAATAAAAACTCAGCATATCTAAAACTAAACTTATCTTTTCCATTAAACTTGCCAGTCTTTCTGAAATCTCATTTGTATTTAATTTCATTCCAGTCCCACCCACCACTAGGCATAAAATTTATTTATGGTCATCATTTTTCCCCATTTCTCCCACATTGATTCAGTTGCTAAGCAATAAAGATTGTACTTCTTTCCATGTCTCTCATGAAATTCCTTCCTTTATATTTCCACTTCCATAGCCCCGGCTCAGATTCCAATTACTCTTCATCTGTTCTAATTCTTATTTCTAATTGGTCTTCTCTATCGTCCACTTTATTTCTGCCTGTTCAAAGCTCTGAAAGTTGTTTCCTACAAATACTGCTCAGATCAAGTCATTTTCTGACTCAGATCTTCAGCAGTTTTTCAAAAGAACATTTTTAGCAGAATTTCAGGGCACCTCAAAATTCAAGTACAACTGTTCTTTCCTAAGAATTTGCCCTTAACACACACACACACACACACACACACACACACACACACACACACAGTGCATATAATTTATCTTCTGATTGAACCAGCCTATCATTCTCCAAATTAGATCTTTAATTTTATATTTCTGTGATTGCTCATGTAATTATCTCCTTTGAAATATTATGACATTTTATTACCACCTTTTAAAACTATTAAAAACTATTTTAAGGTCCAATCCAACTGTTCATTAATTCTTCCCCTATCCAGAAGTTATCTCTTATTTCTGTTATATAGCAATCATTTTTGCCCAGTATTGCTTTTATTTATTCTTGCCTTATACAAATGAAAAGCACATATAACAAGATTTTTTAAAAATTGTTCCTCTCTTTTCTCCCAGTCTGAACAAAGTGAGTCAAAGTAATCAGCATATAGAAATTAAAATATCAACTTTATTACCAATCAGCCAAGGTTGGAGGACATATCTGATGTCTGTGGCTTGAGTGAGCTCTCTGCTACTGATCTCTACAATTAGACAAGTTTCCATCCACTCACATCTCTAAGGTAGGAAGGGCGCCATGGCTCTGTAAATCTCATGGCATAAAGGGACAAAGCAGACTATACACTCTCTGCTAAAGCCCGATGACAAGGAGGAGGAAAAGAGGAAACAGCTTGGCTTACAGCTAGTTATTTATCCTAAATCATCAATAAAATAAGATACTCATTCTCCCTCAAGGAGCAATGAGTGATGGTGCAGAGAGAAGGCACAAGGTTTATTCAAGTGGAGCCCCCTTTACGTGGAAGGAAACAGCAGTAGTAGAGAAAGTAATTCTCCACCTAGAAAGCAAGTGCTCTTTAATTTCAATGTGTGTAATAATTTAAAAGCATAAGTAAATATATTATTATTTATTATTGTTAATACTATACTAAAAGCAAGTTAGACACCAATGAAACAGTCTAGGGCAGAAAAAAGAAATTAACTTCTTTTTCTTTTTAAATATGTTTTTATTGATTTTTTTTAGAGAGAAAGAAAGGGAGAGAGAGACAGAAACATCTATGTGAGAGAGAAACATCAATTAGCTGCCTCCTGCACGCCCCCTACTGGGGACTGAGCTGGAAACCTGGGCATGTGCCCTGATCGGGAATCGAACCGGAACCTCTCAGTCCATGGGACAATGTTCAATCCACTGAGCCACACCGGCAGGGCGAAATTAACTTCTTTTTAATTCATAATGTTTCTCATATTGAAAATCATTTTTCTCAACCAATAACCATCTATTAAAGGCCTCCTTATTAAAAGTGTTTAAGCTTTTAAATTCCACAAACACATTCTTTTTAATATATGGATATAGAAAACTATTTACCTTTTATAGAAAACTGAATTGGAAACTTAGTGCTATAGATGTTAAAAAACCAGAACATTAGAATTTAAGGTGTTCCCACAACTTATAAATCAATTAGAGAACTCTATAAGCAATAATACAACTGACTAGAATACTAGAGTTAGGTTTGATTTGGCCTGATTGGAGAAATCCGTGATGAAATTAAAATTTTATCACTACACTTTCATTTGAAAATATTGATTCAATATCATAATGGGAAAAAGGAAACCCCGAGAGCCTGCTGTTCAGAATGGGCCTCTGAAGAGCAGCATGGGCATCTAGGGGCTCATAAGAAATGCAGAGTCTGAGGCCCCACTCCAACTAACTAAATTAGAATATACATTTTACAAAGATCCTCAATAATTTGTTGGTACATTAAAGTTTGAAAAGCACAAAAAGTCCTACTTAGCAGAGTTGATGTTCTGTGAATGCCTTTTTCTGTAAGCAGAAGACAAGTGCGGGCTGATGTATTTTCACACTAATGCTGTCAGTTCCCTAAGTAAACCAAATCTGGAATTCAGGAAATTCAAGATGAACAGAGCTAAACAGCAACATCCAACAGCATTAATCATAAGGCAAGAAAAACCCACACAATTTTTGAAGTCCAAACCGTTATCTTCTGTATCTTGCTTTAAGCCCAACTAGGTTTTATGTTCTAAAAGGGAAAAGACTGTGACTTATTTATATATTATGTTTTCACTAAGTTGGTGCTCAGTAAATACCTATTGAACATCTGTCAAAAAGGAAGAAGAATTTCCCATATTAAATAGAAAGTTGTACTATATCTCTAATAGTCTTTCTAAATCTAAGACTTTGGGACTCAGTAATCTATATTTATAACTTTATGTACATGTAAATAAGTAGTGTTATATTCATATTTATAAGATGGAAATGAAAGAAGAAAATTTAAACATCTCTTCCTTGTTCTTTTTTTTTTCTTTTTTTTTTTATTAATTTATTTTTGTTACAGATGTTTCTCCTTTCCCCGCTAGACACCCTCCTCCCCATCCCCCCCACCCTGTCCCCAGCTTTGTTGTCCATGTCCATCACTTATGCATAAGTTCTGTGGTTTATCTCTTCCCTCCCCCTCCCACCCCCTCTTCTGAGGGGTGTCAGTTTATACCCTACTTCCACATCTCTGGGTCTACCCTGTTCCTCAGACTGTTATGTTCATTATATTCCAAAAATAAGTGAGATCATGTGATATTTGTCTTTCTCTGCTTGGCTTGTTTCGCTTAGGATAATACTCTCGAGGTCCCTCCATGTCGTCTCAAAGGATAAGAGATCTTTCTTTCTTACAGCTGCATAGTACTCCATTGTGTATATGTACCACTGCTTTTTTATCCATTCATCCACTGATGGACACTTGGGCTGTTTCCAGATCTTAGCTATTGTAAATAGTGCTGCTATGAACATGGGGGTACATGTATTTTTTCTGATTGGTGTTTCAGGCTTCTTAGGGTATATTCCTAGAAGTGGGATCACTGGGTCAAATGGCAATTCAATTTTTAAATTTTTGAGGTAACACCATAGTGTTTTCCACAGTGGCTGCACCAGTCTGCATTCCCACCAGCAGTGTACTAGAGTCCCCTTTTCTCCACACCCTCGCCAACACTTGTTGTTTGATGATTTGTTGATGGAGGCCATTCTGACAGGTGTGAGGTGATACCTCACTGTTGTTTTAATTTGCATCTCTCTGATGATTAGTGATGTTGAGCATTTCTTCATATGTCTCTTAGCCATTTGTATGTCCTTTTTGGAGAGCTGTCTATTTAGTTCCTCTGCCCATTTTTTAATTGGGTTCTTTGTCTTCTTTTTGTTGAGTTGTATGAGCACTCTGTATATTTTGGAAATTAACCCCTTATCTGATGTATCATTGGCAATTATGCTCTCCCATAGAGTGGGTTCCCTATCTGTTTTGATGGTTGTTTCTTTTGCTGTGCTCTTCCTTGTTCTATAACTTTGTATCACCACTTTCTCTGGTAGTAGCTGCCTGAATTGTTGAGTACATAATAAAATAGAAATGAATCAGCATCCTAAAGTACATGTCTAACCAATTATACTTCCTTTCCCTGATTACAGTCCTGTAAAACCCCTAGTCCACCTTTCCTCCCAGGGCTCAGGGTTCATGACTGGGGATGTGCTAAAATACTCCCTCATGGGCCTCCATCATAGCCTTGTCCAGGCGGTGGATAACTGACCCATTTTCTAGGAGTACCCATGAAGACAAACAATTAATTTACCAACATTTAGGCTCTGTCATAAGCATTTTCTACCTTATGGAAGTCTTACATTTTGTTAATTTAAATATACAGAAACCTAAGGCATTAAGGGCTCCGACTTTCTTAAACTAAAACTTCAAAAGTATTTTCTATAGGAAGCTCCCTGATTATGTAGTCTAGAGCCCTTCAGGTTTCTACGCTGTGATTTTTTTTTTATCCTCACCTGAGAATATGTTTATTGATTTTAGAGACAGAGAGAGAAACATCAATGTGAGAGAGGAATGTCTACTGGTTGCCTCCGTGGGCACCCTGACCAGGGATCGAACCCACAACCCAGGTATGTGACCTGACTGGGAATTGAACCTGTAACCTTTAGGTGTAAGAGATGACACTCTAAGCAACTGAGCCACCTGACCAGGGCTTTGCTGTTAATATTTTTCTTTTTTAAATATGTTGTTATTGATTTCAAAGAAAGAGGAAGGGAGTAGGAGAGAGAGAAAGAAACATCAATGTAAGAGAGAAATATAGATAGGTTACCTCCAAATACACTCCAATCAGGGACCAAACCTGCAACCTGGGCATGTTTCCTGACCAGGAATGGAACAGACAACCTTTCAATGCACGGGATGATGTTCAACCAACCGAGCCACACCAGCCAGGGCACTTTGCTGTGATTTTAGATGGACTACTATATTTGTTTTTTATTCAATTATCTCAAATTCCCAACAATGACTTCTTTGTGGGATGACCTTTAAAAAGTAGATATGCTGCTCTGGCTGGTTGGCTCAGCAGTTAGAGCATTGGCCCGCCAACCAAAGGGTCTCAGGTTCGATTCCCAATCAAGAGCACGTACACAACGTCTCTCTCTCTCTCTCTCTCTCTCTCTCTCTCTCTCTCTCTCTCTCTCTATCTCTCTCTCTCTCTCTCTCTCTCTCTCTTTCTCTCTCTCTCTCACCCCTCACGCTATCTAAAAATGAATGGAAAAATATCCTTGGGTGAGGATTAACAACAACAACAAAAGAGTAGATATGCTGTTATGAAGAAAAAACTGGTATTGTTGAGTACACTTGCACTGGAACTAACAAGTTAGCATTTCCCCTGCCATTGGGGATAATAAATTTCATGGACGAAAAGGTAACCTTTAATATTAGTAGAACAGAAAAAAAATTGAAATTGAAAGAGTTCAGCATTAAAATATTCTGGTTCAGCAAATAGAACACTCAAGGACCATATTTTATGATCCATACGAATGTTTAGGTCTAAATTTTATTTAGTATATGAATTATCTGCTTTAAAATACTTCTGTATTACAGTGATGCGATATTTAGTACTCCCATTCATCTTTTTATTTGAAAAATCTGGACATTAGTGAGCTGCTAAATTGATAAGGTTTCATTTGCATTGTTTTTATTTCAATATATAAAGCAGAAAAATAAGTTTACCTATTTATAGCTGCACTGTAATCCTTAATATTACAATTATATAAACTATTTTTCATAAAATAAAATACTGAATTTGACAAAAAAATTACCTTTCATGAGATTTGGCTTTTGTTAAAAAAAAAACTGGGGGACTTTGTTCTGTTTCTGTTTAAAATCACACACCACAAAATAAATGAAGAAGCAGAAACAAAAGTACAAAAGAGAGAAAAATAACACAAGGAAGATTTTACTTTATCTCTTGGATTCTAGATAAGTGCCAGGAATTCAAGCACAAGGACATGGATGGATTACAGAGCAACAGAATCCCCATCACAGTTGTGCTCAGGGAATTGAGGGTGGAGAGAAAATTGTTCTTTGCAGGCACTTTGCAATTTGTTTGTTCTTTTGAGATATATAGGCTTTCTGTCAGACTTTTACAAGCTTTTCTTCATGCATAAAATGTTGGCAAAAATTTCTGTGTGTGTGAGAGAGAGAGACAGAGAGAGAGAGAGATTTAAGAATTATAAGAAGCAAAATAGTCCCTACCATTAGAAAATGACAAATTTTAGTGTGAATCAGCATCATGAAAAAGAATCAACTAATTTAGTCAGCCTATTGGCTTCATTTAATTGGACCTGAGTTTAGAGACAAGATGGACTAATAGAGCAGGTGTTCTGGAAAGACTGCAATAGCAGCTGGTGAAGGGGAGGCTGACAGATACATGGAATGCACTCACTATTTTGGTAGGAAAACAACAAAAAAGCCAACTTCGTGTTAAGCTGTTCAGTAACTATGACCATGTCCTTTATAGTCCTCATGGTCATGAGCAGAATTGGGCTGGTAGGCCTAAACATAGGTAGAGTTCGCACATGGGGGTTAGTTAGAATGTTAATGGGACAAGGAGCCAAACAGGCCATTATGTCTACAAACACAATACCATATCTTGATTTTTTTTGTATCCTTAAATATATAAAAATTTGCTCATGATTACCATAATAAATTTATAGAATAAAAAGTAAAGTCTAACCTCATCATTTTACAATAGAAAGGAATTATAGTCTACAGAGCATAAATATCACAGATTGGGTTCTCTGGAAGCTGAAATTGAGTTAGAAGTGAAGATGGTTTACTGGGGATTAACATCTACAAAAGGAAAGAGGAGAAAGCAGCACGGGCAGAAGAAGAAGCTGAACTATAACGCAGATGCCACAAAGTTTTGGCCAACCCAGCTCCAAGTATGGAGCAAGTACTACCATAAGAGTTCCATGACAGGCTGAAATGATGGGGGCTTTTTTACCTCTGTCTTACTAGGTCAAGGGATGTGGACTGCCCAGGAAGTGCTTGACCTCAGATAGAGCAAGGCAGCTCTCTGCAGCCCAAGCAGGTCCTGAAAAAGTGACCCTTGGGGGCGGCCTCCTCACTGCCCCTACCCCACATCTGAGCAGTAAGTTTTTTGAAAGGAAATCTGGTCAGTGCACCCCTGTGTGTACCACAGCAAGACTATAAATCAGTTCCCAAAATGAATCCTTGGACTATAATGTCCAGGTCTTTATGTTATAAAGATAGTTTATACTAATTTTCCTTCACTGTGAAAAAAAGAAAAAGGAAAAATATGAGAAAAATTATATTTTATGTGATTTTCCCTGAAAGGTGATCACAAGTGAATGTGTCAAATGAGGCATATAAAATTGACTCATTTACAAAACAGAAAATCACATTCAGTAAAAATATCTATGCAGTCGTCCTTTGCCATTTCGCGCTTCAACTTTCATGGCTTCACTCTATTGTGGTTTTTTCAAATATATTCATTAAAAAGTTGATCGAGACAATGAAAATGATACAATGCGCGCTTGGTTGTCTGAGTCCATTATATACTCCTGTATTACAATTAAAATTAAAATTACTGTACATATGGACTGTAGGCCTATGTATTCGAGCGCCCCCACAGCCCTTCAACGCCAGGTGCAACCGCTCGAGGACTCCTTGTGTGTGGGCAATAACTTTTTTCCAAAAAATCGGGTGTGGTGAAACCAAGCCAATCAGAGAGTGCTGTTCACTGATTGGCTATCCTATCCTCTTCCTATCCTGGCCACTGATTGGCTCAGCCTCATGCAAGTTCGTTTCTCTCATACACGCTTCTACATGGCTGTGCATCGGAAGCATCTTTGCTCTTGTAAGTGTTTGCGATTTCTGAGAACTTTTATCTAAGCGCCAGGATGGCTCCTAAACATGCTGCTTCTTTTAAGCCTTCTAACGATGAAACTAAGCGCCAGACGAAGATGCTTACCATCCAGGAGAAGGTGAAACTCTTGGATATGATCAAAGATGGCAAGAAAATTGTGGAGGTTGCCCGCCATTATGACTTGAATGAGTCTACCATTTGCTCCATCTGTAAAGATGAAAAGAACATCCGTGCAACGGCTGTCTCTGTCAACAAGGAAGCAAAGCGCGTCGTGACAAGTCATAATAAGTTCATAGTGAAAACAGAGTCTGCCCTAGCTGTTTGGATCAGCAACAGCTGCAAGAAAAACATTCCTCTGGATTCGCTGGTCATCCGAGAGAGGCGAGGCAGCTCTATCAGCAATTTACGGTGGACAAACCTCAACCAGGACCCTCTTCTGCAACGTTCATGGATTTCACAGCAAGCAAGGGTTGGTTCGAGAAGTTCCAGAAGAGGTATCATCTGAAGAGTGTTGCTCTCCAAGGAGAAGTTGCCTCTGCCGACCAGCCTGCAGCAGAGGACTACATGAAAAACACGTTCCAGAAGATCCTTGAGGAGGGCGACTATCATTCAGAACAGGTGTTCAATATGGATGAAACAGGACTGTTCTGGAAAAGAATGCCTTCCCAGACATTCATTTTCAAGAATGAGGCCAAGGTCCGTGTCTTCAAGGCGTATAAGGATCGCATGGCTATCGTTATGTGTGGAAATGCTAAGGGATTTTTGCTCAAGCCTGCCCTTATCTACAAGGCCAAGAACCCTAGGGCCCTGAAGAATAAAAACAAGAACCAGCTGCCAGTGCATTGGATGCACAACAACAAGGGCTGGATCGCAAAGCAGCTGTCATCGAACTGGTTCCACGAGTGCTTCATCCCGCAAGTCAAGCTGTATCTCGCAGAGAAGGGACTCGAGTTTAATGTCCTTCTCCTCATGGATAATGCTGGAGGTCATGTGCAAGACCTATCCTACAACGGTGTGCGGATCAAGTTCCTTCCTCCCAACACCACTTCGCTGATCCAGCCCATGGATCAAGGCGTTATTCGCGCGTTCAAGGCCCTCTACACGTGAAACACCCTGCAGCACTTAGTCGAAGGCATGGACCTTGAGGAGAACTTCTTCCTGAAGGAGTACTGGCGGCAGTATACCATTGCGACCTGTCTGAAGAACATCCAGGCCACATTGAAGGACATAAAGACAGAGACCGTGAAGGCCAGCTGGAAGATGTTGTGGCCTGAAATTGTCCATGACTACAGAGGATTCACCCCAGAGGATATAAGCAACTCGGCAGTGGATAAGGCAGTTAGGCTAGCCCGGATGCTGGGAGGAGAAGGTTTCGTGGATATGACCCATGATGACGTGGATGAGCTGCTAGAGACACATTCGGATCCCTTAACTGACGAGGATCTGGTGGAGATGACTAAGTCTGCAAGTGAGAAGGAGGAAGAGCAGCCAGAGGTTCCCGGGGGTCAGGAGGAGGAAGTTGGCCTTACACTTGAGCATCTCTCACAAGTCGTGAGAACTATTAAGGTAGTACAGGACATGATTGGCGAATGGGACCCACAAATGATGTGTGCATTGCGGTTCCAGAATGCACTTGATGGAGTGACAGAACCCTACAAAAGCTTCCTCATATATATGAAAAGATAGCGCCAGCAACTGCCTATCACGATGTCTTCAGCCACGCACCCAGACACCCACTGCCTACTCCTAGTACTCCTTCAGTGGAAGATGACGACGCACCTGCTGAAGATACTGCACCACCTGCAGACTCTCCTACTGAGGTCGTGCCTTCAGAGGAGCAGTAACTTTGTTCTTCTTTGCTGTGCAGTACATCTCTTCATCTTCATCGCTTCAGCATCAAACAAGTTGCACTATTTTCATAGGTTAGTGGTTGTGTGTAAGAATTGTGTGTGTGTAATTAAATGTACAATAGTAATATGATATTTGTAACGTCTAATATGTCTTATTTTCTCTTATTTTGTCTAATATTTTGGGTAATACGAGTGTAATGGTGACTAAAGGGTGTTATTTCATGTCTAGAGGGCTCTACTAATGTTAAAAAATCATATTTAGAAGGTCGTAAACAGGTTTTCTGTGCTCTAACTGAGAAAATATTCTATTTATAAATAAAGAATCCTACTTCGCGGAAATTCATTTATCGCGGTAGAGTCTGGAACTGATTAACCGCGATAAATGAGGGCCGACTGTAGTATCAAGGAACACTTGTTTTATCTAAGATGCTGAATTTTGACAATATAGTGCAAGAAAAATAAGGCAGCAAAACATAATTTGAGAGTCTTACTAAATATTACTTGATATAGTAAAATATCTATCTGAACAACAACGAGAAATGATTTTAATGCCACAGAACTTCCTTTTTTCTAGCACTACAGAGACAGAAAAAAATAGGTGATAGAGCAATTAATAACATATGGATGGCACTTGCCCTTCGAGAGCTCATATGCTAATGCAGGACAGAGACACATTACAAGAAAAATAACAATAGAAAGCGATAACTGCATCTGGAAATGTGAGTGCCTAGGAATCATCTAGCCTAGGCGCAGGATGAGGGCAATGTAGAGACATCAGGAAACACAGTGAAGGAAAAAGCTCCCCACCTTGCAACATTCCCCCATCAGCCATCTACCACCAGGCAAAGAATAAGGGCTCATATTTAAAGAAATGCAGGAAATCATCTGAGGAACTCCAGTGATTCTCAATATTGGCACACCAAAGTAAAGCTCTGTTCATTCTAGCATCTGTTACCCACATGTGAATGCAAAATCCAGTTGTTCTCATGCCTCATTCAAGTCACACACATGGAGTTCACAGTCAAAACCCCAAATCAGGGAATAAACCTAAAGTGAAAACTATATACAGAGTGCATGTGTGTGTGCACACACACAGAGTATATCCTACCCTTTTTCTTTTGAAAATATGAGTGAATGAGGAGGAGTCATTAGTGTATGACAAGAACCAAGAGCATGCAAGACAAAGACCAAGAAAAACTATTCCAAGGGAAGGAGAGAGAGAGAGAATACAGTACAATTAATATTCGAGAGGAAGAGAGAAAATATTTCCAGAAATCAAGATTGAGGAAATAAGAAGAGTAAGTAATCATATCATCAGAAAGAATCTGAGGAAAGTAAAAGTATGGTACCTAAATTTTAAAATGTCAGAAGGGGGCTAGAATAAAACCCAAAAAAAATCTCTCAGAAAATAGATAAAAAAGACAAAGAAATAGAAAGTATGAGGAAAATTTCATAGATTAATCCAGACAGTTCAACACTAATCTTACAGGGATTCCAAAGAGAGAGAATGGACAGAAGAAAAAAAAGAAATTCTACAGGATTATTTCCCAGCACTAAAGAAAGACAAACCTTCAGACTAAAGTAGGCTATAAAAAAAAAAAAAGAACAAATCATGATACTTTCCTATAAAATTTTAGGTCATACTAAAATAAAGAAAATATTTTAATAATGCCTACAAAAGAATGAGAATCAGACTAGAAAAGAGTATCTCACAAAAAGTACTACATGACAAGAAAAAATGGAGGCATAAGCTTCTAAATACAGATAAAACTTAAAATGAAATGTTCAGTCAATATATCAAGAGCAAAGACCTTTTCAGATGTGCTAAGTCTTAATAAGTTAATTTCCCATACACCTTTTCTTAAAAGTTCTTTATGTCGTCTCAAAGGATAAGAGATCTTTCTTTCTTACAGCTGCATAGTACTCCATTGTGTATATGTACCACTGCTTTTTTATCCATTCATCCACTGATGCACACTTGGGCTGTTTCCAGATCTTAGCTATTGTAAATAGTGCTGCTATGAACAGGGGGGTACATGTATTCTTTCTGATTGGTGTTTCAGGCTTCTTAGGGTATATTCCTAGAAGTGGGATCACTGGGTCAAATGGCAATTCAATTTTTAATTTTTTGATATAACACCATAGTGTTTTCCACAGTGGCTGCACCAGTCTGCATTCCCACCAGCAGTGTACTGGAGTCCTCTTTTCTCCACACCCTTCTCAACACTTGTTGTTTGATGATTTGTTGATGGCGGCCATTCTGACAGGTGTGAGGTGATACTTCATTGTTGTTTTAATTTGTATCTCTCTGATGATTAGTGATGTTGAGAGTATTATCCTAAGCGAAACAAGCCAAGCAGAGAAAGACAAATATCACATGATCTCACCTATTTGTGGAATATAATGAACATAACAGTCTGAGGAACAGGGTAGACCCAGAGATGTGGAAGTAGGGTATAGACTGACTCCCCTCAGAAGAGGGGGTGGGGGGGAGGGAAGAGATAAACCACAGAACTTATGCGCATGTATGCATAACTGATGGACATGGACCACAAAGCTGGGGACGGGGTGGGGGGATGGGGAGGAGGGTGTCAATGGGAAAAAAAGGAGAAACATCTGTAACAAAAATAAATTAAAAAAAATAGCTATTAAAAAAAAAGTTCTTTATGAAGTGTGGATATTATAGAACCATTGAAGGTTGAGTTAAGGATCAACTTAAATAAAGCATGGGCTCAGACAGGCTGGAAGTTTTTCATTTCTTTGGTAAAGGAAACAGAATTTAACTGAGTATCCACACAGAGAAGATGCAAGCATATCTTTACGTGACTTTTCTCTGGATCCTGGATCCCTATGGGGCACTCGGCTGGTGAGAAAACTCAAATATCCTGCTAAGCCACAGTTCTTTTACACTATGATTTTATTTCCATTCCAAACCTTAACCTAACCACCCATGTATTTCTGTTCAAGGAAGTCTTAAGAAAAACTAAGCTTTCCTAGATTTTGAACCAAACTAAAAATTAAAAAGGTGTTTTTTTTGTTTTTTTTCTCAGAGGCTAACAGGGTCAGTAAGTAGGTGTCCCTGAAAAACACTGCTGCCTACTACTTTCCAGAGCCTCAGAAAACCTATCTCCTCACTATCATCAAAACCAAACCAAACAAAGCAAAAATAGTAACAGAAAAGACATAAAATATGGGAAGCAGTGGGTACACTCACGAAAAGCAGTGAAGGGCAAGCCCTGGGCTAGTACCTGTGCGTGGGGCTGGGAGGCACTGGGTCAAGCTGTGAACAGAAGAATACACAGCTCTGGGAGAGAAAGTTCTGAAAAATAGGAACTTTGCACATTTACGGATTTTTTTGTTATCCTTCACATTTATAGTTTTCATGTTTTTTACTTGTCCAGTTGAGGGTATGTCTAGGTAAAATTGGAAGGAATACGTTGGATTCCCTATTAAAAGGACAAGAGTTTGGATTTGGGATTGTTCTTGTCATTATTGTTCTTCAGAACTGGGCATTATTACCATTTTTGGTGTTTCAGTCAGTGTCTCAATAGTAAAAAGATGGCATACTCAAAATGAGATACCTCAAGAATAGTTTACTAAAAAAGAAACTAATTATCAAAGCGTGATGAGATACAGGCGACAGCAGGGACCCAAGTCTAGCAGCAGCAGAGCTTGGCCTCAGAAGATAAGAGAACTTACCAAAATCTGAAAGAAGAGAAATTCATCCAGAACATGAGACCTGGAAAGGAGCAGTAATCTTTGTTTAAGGAATGTGCCCAACCCTAGGGAGTGAGTCAGGAGAATAAATGCCTGGACCTCACTCTTCATCCTCACCTATTTCCTGCTGGAAGTCACCATCGCCAAACCCAACTGGAAGTCAGAGGGCAGGGAAATCTGAGTGACAGAGTCAGCCTCCCCAGGGAACTGGGGGTGATCTGGGAGGGAAAGGAAGATACTTGGCCTATATGTCATCCTGAATTTCCTTATCTTTTCAACAGATGGGATGTCCTGTGCTCCTCCTGTCTTAAAATATTTCATCATTTTAAATTATATGCAGAATTTTAGTAATTAGGTTTTAATGTAATCTGTTGATTCTGGACATGAACAAAAGCTCAAGAGATACCTTTGGTGCCAAGGTAAATAGCTAAAGCGCAAATCTTTCAGTTTATGGATGTTAGCTTCACATCACAAGAAACCAAAAGCTCTGAAAAGTACAGGAGCCCTTTCTGATTCAAAATACACAGATAAGAGGTACGCTGACTTTACCAGAGAAATACCCATAGTTGTCTTGGTGATGGAAGGGTGCTGACACTGGGAGGGAATTATGAAGTGCTGCAGTTAGTGGAGGGACAGAAGTTTGGAGTTCAAGGTTCTTTGGTTATTATTTCTCCCTTTTGTTCATATGTTTTGATCAAAATGAGCTAGGTGAGAGATGTCCATATCTTAGCCCTTCAGATTTTTCAAACATAATCATGACATCATTGGCTCCAAAAGTATATGTTGAACAAACCTGGGCTCCCAGTTTATATGTTGTCACACGCACAGGACTCACTGAAAACATCTGGGTGCTAGTCACAAATTCATTCTAAAATTACTCTGAAAATATTAACAGTGTACTTGCTATTGTTTTTGTATTTGATAGTTGTGTCTGTATGTGCTAGTTGCTTTAAACATGGGATTATCCTTAACTCTTAAGTTATGTAAAGTGGATACAAAGGTAATCATTTATGACTTTCGCAAATTTAAAAATTAAGCAAGATGATTATCAGTGCCCTGACAACTTCCTGGTACACACAGAAACCTGAACTTCATTAGATAAAATAGCGTATGCCCAGGGATTCTTGTTGCTTTTGTTCAGCCTGATTGTTCATGATCTGCCCTTTGCAATGGAGTAAACTACTCATTAATTTTATATATTTGGTTTGTGACATTTTCCATTCTCAAAATCCTGGTGATGAATTACATGACACAGTGGAAACAACTGTAGAACAAAACGAAAACACACCACATGTGGTCTGCTAACCAGGATCCTGTCAAACAAAATTGGATGCTGCGTTCCCATGGTTTCCTTTCAGTAGTAAAAGGAAAAATGTAAGTTCAGAAGCACCATTTCTGTAAACGGCCAAAAGAAAAAATCTTCATATTAGTATAGCCAAGAAAAAAATGTGGTGGTAAAACAAAAAAAGCTGCAAGAAAACCAAGTTATATATGTATTTTTTTTTTTTTTTTTGCTAACACAAAGCAAAAATGTTCTTTACAAGAACATGGGGTGGAAATGATAACAGGTCCATTTTTATCATTCAGTAATAAATCCCATTTAGGGAGAAGCTATTTTAACAAGTCAGTGCTTTATACTACCTTGCTAAATAAGGATTTTAAAATATTACATATCACACATAGTAAGTAGAGAAATACAGTGCATATAAAAGAGAAAACAACAGGACCTGGCCCTTTAAGAGTTAACCTCCAGGGCGTCGGGCAAGAGAGCAGTGGCAGCACAGGTAAACGCAGTACAGTAAATCCTTGATTTTGTGGACCTCGATGTAACAGACTTCGGATTTAATGGACATATGTCATATGTGAAAATTAACACCCTACTCATTTAAGAATGCTTTTAACCAAGATTTGCTTATAATTAAATTAACCATTTTGTTATTGTTGTTAACCGTGATTTTTAATAAATTTTAGCAAATAGGTCATATGTTGGAAAAAAACTGTAGTAATTTCACCAACATAAATAAATATTACATATCTACAACTATAGTCTACACATTTAAACCCAAGAGTCACCACTCGTAAACAATGTTTGGCGAGTGATTAGCACGTGATCACACCACATCGCACGTGGCAGTTGGTTCTGCTGTTGCATGAAGTGATTTTCTGCAGTTTTAAAGCATGCAGGCCAATGTTCCACGTGTGCTGAGCCACACTTCAGCCATGTGCATTTGTTTCCTGGTGGTGACTGGTGAATGCATGCATTTAGTAGACCTACTCAGTATAAATTTAAAATTATAGTAATACATATAGAAAACTTTTCTGTGAGATTAAACTTTTCATACATACTTAATTTTAATTACATAAATGTGTCTACATAAGTAAAAACAGGTAAACTATTCTGTCAATTTTTTAACATACATCTTTGTTACATAACAGACTTTAGGCTTTAACAGACACCCCCTCGCCCGAACTAGTCCGTCATATTGGGGTTTTACTGTACTCACATTCTCCCACAACCACATCAAAATTACAACTAAACTACAGAACAACCATCATTTAGAACTTCCTGCTATTGAGCAGAATAAAGTCCTACAATTAAGGATATAAAGAAGCAGCTACATTGAGAATGGTAGGAGGCACAGGGATGTAGAATTGGCTAGTCAGACATACACCTGCGGCGGATAAAAATTGGGAGAGTTATCTCGGCTGCAGAAGACCTCTCTGAGGAGTGAAGAGTCCCAGCCCCAAATCAGGCCCCCCAGCCCAGGGTTCCAGTGCCAGGAAGAGAAGTCCCCATCACTTCTGGCTGTAAAAACCAGTGGGAATTGAAGTGAGATGGAGGCATCTGGGGTCCTAGGCAGTTCCTCTTAAAGGGCCCACTCATGGCCTTACTCAGACTCACTCCCTCTGAGCACCAGCGCTGGGGCAGCAGCTTGAAAGGCACCAGGGTCATAGAGAGAGGAAATGAATTATCTGGCATCAGGGCAAGAGCTGGAGGGCAGTTTTCTCCCAGACAGAAGTGCTGGCAGAGGCCATTGTACCTTTGATGGCCCTCCCCATACAGACCCAGTAGGCAGGCACCATATCTGAAATGCCCTCAACCTGGCTATCACTCTTTGCCCTGCCCTGGTGATTCCCTGACACCCTACCCCAACCAACTTGTGAGCCCACCCAAGATGTTTCCATTGGCTTTTCCATACAAATGGCCTCTCTTGCCTCATGCTTGGGACTTACCTAAAATCTCTCAAACAAGCAGCATCTGGCCTTGGTATGTCCCGTAACTCTTCCTAAGTAGCCCTAGGACCAGCACTAGTGCAGCTGGCCTTGGTTCACAGCGTGGACTCTCCTGGGCACTTCCAAGCCCAGCACAATTATCAGCCATGTGCACATCACTTTGTAGCTCATGCAAGGAGGCCCAGGACAGCTGGCCTTGGCCTACACCTGCCGGGAGGCCCTAGAGCCAGTGCACCCAATAGACGCTTCAGACCACATTGAAGTACTACCCAACTACTTCCAAAAGTGACACACTCGGGAAGACTCAGCGAGCACCAGAGCCCAGCTGAAGTAAGTCCTGCTCCATGGGGTGGGCCCCTGTACAGCTGATCCTTCACAGTCGTTGGAGGTCCCAGTCAGTCCTTGAAGTCTATTGGCCTGGGGGTAAATCCCTCCCAGTAAGGTGCCAACAGCAATCAAGGCTCAACTACCACAGCTGTACACAGCCCACATTGGGGAGGGATGGTGCACCTGGAGTGCCCAGCCTGAGTAATCAGGGTGGATGTGCCACTGGACCCTACAGGACACCTAATACATTAGGCAACTCTAGCAAGCCTGGGAGATGTAACAACTCTACCTAATACAGAGAAACAAACACAGGGAAGCAGCCAAAATGAGAAGACAAAGAAACAAGTCCCAAATAAAAGAACTAAATGAAATGGAAGCAATCAAATTAACAGATGCAGAGTTCAAAACAATGGTTATAAGGATTCTCAAGGAACTTAGTAAGAACTTTAACAGAATGAAAAAAGAACATGGAAACAATACAAAAGAACCAGTCAGAAATGAAGGATACACTAACTGAAATGAATAATTTATAGGGACTCTACAGTAGAGAAGATCAAGCTGAGAAATCAGTGACTGGGAATATAAGGAAGCAAAAAATACCCAATCAGAACAGCAAAAAGAAAAAGAATCCAAAAAAATGAGGATAGCATAAGGAGTCTCTGGGACAACTTCAAGCATACCAACATTCACATCATGGGGGTGCTGGAAGAAGGAGAGAGAGAACAAGAAATTGAAAACCTGTTTATATAACTTTCTCATAATTATCTGTGAAGAATTATAATCTTCACATTAAAGATTTAAAAACTGAGTATTAGAGTAGTTAGAGTATGTAGCAAAATCATTCATTCTGGGGTCTGGAAAAGCCAGCCCCAAACCCTGGCCCTCTGGTACAAAACAACCAATCAAACACAAATTCTTACCATCATCTTCCAGTTCAGTCTACCTCGAGCCAATGAAGAATTTTGTTTACACAGCAGAGAACCAGTTATTCAGTCAATTTCCAGTCTCTAAAACCAAATGTCCATAAGAACCAGGCATATAATATAAATGCGTGGAAAAGTCTAGATGTTAACATATGGGATGTGATGTGATCTGTGGTTGAATTGGACACTCCATGAACAGTGGGAATGCCTTCATTACAGACTGGGTATTAAACATTGTGCCAGCTAATAAATCATAACCTGTCCATTCAGGCCTCGAGATGACAATTTATGTATCCTTCAATAGGATTAAAGTGAAAGGCCATTTTCTTGCCTCTTCTACTTTATAATGACAACATTAAACTTTCATAAATGTATTCTACTCTGTGTGCTAAGCAAATAGAATATATATTTTATTTGTTTCTGTGATTTTATTTATTGTTTTGCTCAATATACTCTTATACTTCTCTGCCTGTGAGAAATCACAAGGTTTTCAGATAGCTAATCTAAAATCTGGAAAGAAACCTAAATTTATTGCCATGCACTTGAGTCTTCTCTTGTAATAAAATATTATTTCCTCCTAAAAACACTATGATATTTTTAAGGAAAAGTTCAACTATATCCAATTGCAAAAACTTATGTGATATTACTTGCTATTCACTGACCTTCACCCATCTCAATTTCCCCCCAGCTTAGAGTCAATCACGTAAACTGAAAACTCACAGAAAGAAGAATTCAAGAGTTAAGCAGACTATGAAAAACTACTCACTAGGAATAAAAAAATATAAATTAAAATGACAAGAGATAATACATTATATTCATCAAATGTGCAAAACTCAGTGGGACCTTACGCCCATTTAGACATTTTTTTAGAGAAGTGTAGTGGAACATATTGAAGTGAAGCCTTTGTCTTCACTGCAATTCCCAGATATGCAAAGAAACCTTCATACAAACCCATTAAAGTGAGGAGATGAACACTGACTCCCACTTTCATGCTAACTCTTCAAGTGCAGTGTTAAAAATTCCACCTTCATATGCCTGCTGTGCCTCATACAAAAGATTTCCCCCATACCAGTCCCCTCAATTTCTTCAGTAGTAAAACAGAAAAAAAAAGTCATGGTTTCTACCTCAGGTGCATGTGTTAAGATTAAGTGAGATGATTTTATTAAGCACTTAGTGCAGAACATGAATACTGAAAGTATCAATAAGAAATTAGTATCAATATTTTAACTCCAGAAAAAAAAATTTTAATGTAAATATTTTAAACTAAGAAACAAAATAATCATTATTTATATTTGAAAAATGTTAAAAAAAAAAAAAAAAAAAAAAAGAACTACTAAAGTGAGTTAGAAAATGGAGTAAGATTCCTGGATACATTTTCAACACACAAAAACTGATAGCTGGCTTATTCTCCATAAATACACAGTTAGAAAGGATCATGGGGCCCTGCTGGTGTGGCTCAATGGATTGAATGTCGTCCCATGAACTGAGAGGTTCGATTCTTGGACAAGATACATGCCTGGGCTGTGGGATCGATCCCCAGTAGGGGGCATGCAGGAGGCAACCGATCAATGTTTCTCTCTCACACGGATGTTTCTATCGCTCTCTCCCTTCCATTCTCTCTCTAAAAAAAAAAAATAATAAAGACAAAAAAAAAAAAAAAATCATGGGAAAAGCATCCCATGGCCAACACCAATCAAAACTAAAGAATTCCTAGGAAACCTGATAGGGTTGTGTAAAATCTACATAAAGAAACCTATAAAACTTTACTGAAAGGCAAAAAAAAGACCATAATAAATAAAGCAGTATATTTGTGGAATGGAAATTTTTTAAATTGTGAAGCTGTCAATTTATTCTAACTAAATGTATAAATTCAATGTGACCTAACCAAAATTTCATCTCCCTCTTAGGTGAAAACATGATCACCTGATATAAAAAATATATATCCTTCTATTGTTCTAAAAATCAGTCAAGTAGATTCTAAAATTTATAAAAAGAAAATTCACAAGTCTAACCAAAGAAATACTGAGAAAGAATATGTAAATTTTATCCCACCAGATATTAAAAATACACTGTAAATAAAAATGACCTTAAGCACTGTCAGATTTGTAAAGACATTTACAAAACTATGAATTAACATTATAGAAAGTTCAGGAACTATCCCATGTATATTATGGAGTTTAGTGAAATTTTTTTTAAATTTTATATTTTGTTTTGTTTTTAATCATTACATATAGGATAGAGTATCAGTTTAGGTTTGGCTGCAAATGGTAACACCCAAACAACAGTTGCTTTAAGATAAAAGCTAATTTTTCTTATACATAAAAGGAATTTGGAGGCAGACAGAAACTTACGCGGGATCTTCATCAAGTCAGGAGGGTTATCTTGCCACTCTGCTGTACTCTATGCGCTCCTTACTCATGGCCCAAGGCAGCTAGAGCTCCAAAAACACATGGGCATTTCTGCCAGCAAAAAAGAGGAACAGCCCTGGCCGGTTTTGCTCAGTGATTAGAGCGTTGGCCCGTGGACCAGAGAGTCCTGGGTTCGGTTCCCGCTAAGGGCACATACGTTGGTTGCAGTTTTTCCCCGGCCCCGGTTGGGGTCGTGTAGGTAGCAACCAGTCAATGTGTCTCTCTCACATCGATGTTTCTCTCTCTCTCTTCCTCCCTTTCTCCCTCCTGCTCTATCTGAAGATAAATGCAAAAATGTCCTCGGGTGAGGATAAAAAAAAAAAAAAGAGGAATGGACAAAAAAAGATGCACCCTATTTTAAGTAAATGTCTAAAATGGTAAATACAAAATATCTGCTTATATTGAACAGAATTTTTATCAAAAGACAGGGAAATGTAGCTTTACTCTACTCAGTTATAGTTGTGAGTACATGAAACAGAGTTTATTCTTGTATTATTATTATTTATTAATTATTTTATTGTTTATTTGTATTACAACTGTAAACCTACTGTTGCCCACCTCTGTATATTCAACTGAAAATGGAGCTTCTCCAGCCAAAGAAAAAAGTGAGAACCATATTGAGAACAACTTAAAATGGCTGTCATAGATGGCTCTTCATTATCAGGGGACTCAATTGGCTCTCTATAGAAAAAAGGTAAAGATAAATCACAACATTAAAAAAATTCCAATGATTTAAAGAGTTACCAATCTGTTCTCTGTTGCCAGAGGTGGGGGGGTGGGAGACAACAGAAAATAGGTGAGCTGTTTTTAAATGTTTTTTTTTTTTAATAAATTGAATTTTAAGATAGATAGATCGATATACATGAATGTCAAAATGTATCTTTTGAGATGACATAACCTGTTTTATTAAAAAATGTTTTTTAAGAACATTTTTTTTCTGCCTTTTTGTTAATAAGATTCCATGTAAGCTTACAGAGCTAAAAACACCTTTGGGATGGATTCAGAAGTTACAAAAGATACAATGAAAAAATATGATTAACAAGCTGTAGGGGCGGGTCACAAATGTGTGATTTTGAAGTCTCTTCTATTTACAACCAATCTTGAGTCTTGAATTCAACCCAGTATGTAATATACTACAAATGGAAAGATTGAACTGGAGCAATATAATTAGGGTAAGCCACTGCATCTGTACTTGTATTGCAGCAACTGAATTTGAAACCAGCTATAAAACAGTGACTAATCTCTCTAGCAAGCCCACATGAGAATGTAGTACAATAAGCCAGCTTCAACCTCATGAGCACATGTTTCTTCAACTAGCGTCTAAACAGGTAATGGTGACTTTGCAATGTTTTCTAACCACAGTCAACAGGTGAGTCTCACAAGAGATTTCACAAAAGATTTCAAACACACTACATATTTTTTCAGATAGTTTCAACTACAGAAGGCCATGGAAACTAATTATTTTTTTCACCTAGTGGCTAACTTTATAACACCTTATAATCTTAAATTTGGGGGGTTAATCATTACGTGTGAAATGAAGATAAAAAGAATAATGTAGAAAAAAAAGAAAGTACTTGAAATTGGTGCTCTTATCCAAAATTGTTCATGCCTACCTATAATGCTCAATTAAAACAATTAAACTGTCCAGACTTTTAAATTCCGTATAAACAAGAGACGAAGAGTCAGTGAGTTGGGAAGTGGTTCAGTGGTACACCATCCTTTCCATGTTCAGAGATGTGTCTCCCAATCTATATAACCTGTCCTGATGTGGTGATATTTAACAGTGTCTTGAACACTAAAGGTATTTAATAATTACTCAGTTTGAGTAATGGGTAGAAGATATAAAAAAATATATAGAATACATATTTAGTGATAAAACATATTTAACATAAGACAAAATTAACAATAATAAGAATTACCATAACTGAGTTTAACTACTAAAAAAAATTGAGTCACCAAAAGCTCTATGATATTTCTAAACACAGGATCTGCAAAATAATGACAAATTGACTAAATATGGCACAGTAAAGAATGCCAACAGATGTTACAATGAAAAATAATAATAGAAATGCTAATAAACATTGTAATATAAAGAAGAGAAAAAAGGAGGAAAAGGAGAGGGAGGAACTGGAGTGGGGGAGAAGAAGAGAAGAGAGAAACAGGAGAAGGAGAATGAAAATTCAGCTAAGGCATTAGAACAAGTTTCAAGAATTAAAAACAGAATAAGAACAACCAGAGAACAAGAATGTTCATCCCTGCATTTGAAAATGCTATTTTTAATTATTTCACATAAGATTACTTCTTCAATCTAAGTTGAGTGGGTGGAGATTGTGACAACAAGTATTTCTTTTCATATAGTCTTAAATTTTAGAAAGAATTTCAAGTGCATTTAAAAAAAAAAAAAAAAAAACAACGAAAAACATCTACCTAAGAGCAGTCAGAATTACTAAAAAAAAAAAAGACTGGAATTTGTGCCAAATATTTGTCATGTGACAAAATACAGAAGAATATGGTACAAAATACCTTTAAAAAGCCAGATATTTTGAAATATTAATCAACTATTGATGATATATGACTTAGGTGAACTCAGGATTTTACTAAAATTTGAATAGCAATGAACTATATATGTTATAGCCAAAGAACCTAAAAGTGTGATAGGTGAAATATGCCTCTTCTTTTCTATGGGGCTGAGAGGTTGGAAGGTGAGCAGTTGAAAAGTGAGGCAAGATATGACAACACTTCTGAAATTAGAGATCAGTTTGCTTTAACTTCAATATCCTCCCTGATATTGGAACAAATCCCCCATTAAACATTTTGAACAGCTCTAGAAAGTACAAGAGACATGGTAATAACCAACAAGACTTGGTAGACAACAAATCATGTCAGTCCAATCGAATTCCCCTTTAACCACTGACAGCCTTATAAATGTGGGGGAACAAATGAAATCATATATCTTGGCTCCACAAGGCTTTGACTGTGACACTCATAACATACTCATAAACACGAGAGTAAAATATGGCTTAGACCATAATCTTGGAGGAGTAATCAGTGATTTCTTATAGTTCAGAGATTATTGTGAGGTGATATATACTAAGGAAATTACCTAGGTATTTCTCTAGAAAATATTTTTATTACTGACTCAAATAATAAAATACTTAGTTTTTCATAAAATTCACATTATTTAAAAGCCCCATATATAAAGAAAAATTCTAATTATTACATTTGGAATAGTAAGAAGTCATTTCCATTTGGTGACTCTTGGAAGCCTGTTTCTGAATCATTTACATGGGGTGTAATAATATTCATAGCATGTGCAGGCTTCCCTGTTTCCCATCTCCATTGGAATTATACTACCAAGTAAAATCCAAGATAAGGGTACTGCTCTTGATCAGTGGGAGGCAGTGGAACTGCTTGCCAGAAAAGATCATTTTCCCTTTCTTGTTACAGTTCCCTTTGCATTATGTCTTCAGGTACCGTGATTTTATTATGAATTGATTGGCCATGGCTACTGTACTGGGAGGCACCAATCATAATCAAGGTGGATTACATGTTGGAAATGTAAGCAGACAATCTTAAAACTGGAAATCTATTGTAATACAAAATAATAAAATAAAATAAGACATCAACATCGCTGAGATAGAAGAAAGTTTACCATTTGGTAGTGGCAATTCATTTAAATGTAAAGGTGAACATAATTTGAAAATACTTCATTTAGGATACTTGTGGCTACATTTATGAAATTGTGTATTATTGTTGAAGGATGTTAGCTTTTGACAACAGTATTATAACATAACATAAATCAAGTGACTTTATAAATGGATTAGCTGTGTTTCATAACTCATCAATAAAATGATTTGATCCCATTGTCATTTTTGGAAATAATACTTTACTAATTTCAAATTTCTTCCACAATTATTAGTCTAAATTTTCCCTTTGTTCTTGCATCAATTTTTGTGACATGAATAACCTAAGAACATTTCTCCATTTGTCAAGAATTTCAAAATATTTTCATTATATTACACATAATGAAACATGGTTTCTCTTGCCATGACTGATGTTACTAAACTTTTTTTTTCCCTAGTAATCTTCATCATTAAAATAAGCATTAAAACAGTGCTTGCTTTATAGTGTTTTTAATAAAGGCTAAAATAGTTAAAACATGGAAAACTCTTAGAATAGCACAGTATACGCTCAGTCTTTGTAATAATTATTGTTATTGCTATTATTTTCCTTTCCCATGATACAAATGCCTTTATATTTATCACATCGCCTTTGTGATTATTTTTCTCTAATTATCATTGATTCATTGATTTACATTTCCAAAGGTTTATTTATTTCTTTTTCCCCCCCCCTTAAGTATCCACCACTATGCCCATCCTTTTATTTCACCCTTTCTTGGTCATTTGTTTTAGCTGTGTCTATCAGTTAGAATGCTCTCTCTTGCAAGTATCAGAAAATCTAACCCACACTAGCTTAAACAATAAAGTGGATTCAGTGGCTCAGTTCTTAAAGTATTTGAAGATAGGGCAGATTCAAGCACTTTTTGGTCAAGGTGTCAGCTCTATACTTGTCTCTTGGCTGGCTCCCTACATAGTCTGGCTTCCCTTGTGATTGTGAGATATTTACCATCAGCAAACAAGGCTTATCCAAGGAAAAGCAGACACAACTTTCTCTAAGGTTGTTTTATACAACCATCAAATGAAAGTACTCAAAGTCACTTTTATTAAACCATCCCTCAATTAATCACCATAATCAATGGAAATTAATTGGCTTAGGCTGAAACCAATTACTGGCAAGAGAGCTAGACCTTACTATAGAGCCAGAGGTGGGATCAAGCCACCAAAATCTTAGAATCACTGTATAATGGGGAGAAAGGAGTTAGCATCAATTACCAACCATGTGAGTAAGCCATCTTGTATGTTCCAGCCCAGTCAAGCCCCCAGATGGCATCAGTCAACATGCATGGTGTTAAATCTAGTCAACAACAGAGCATAAGAAATAATAAAATTATTGTTTTTTTAAGTTATTAAGCTTTGGGGGTGTTTGCTACATAGCAGTATATAACCAAAGCAGTTGGCAGTACATTTTTATGTTCCTTGAGTGAGGAAATTTGGATTTGTATTCAAGGTTTGCTAATGAAGAGTGTGCACATTGTCTTAGCCCTGATGATTGATAATTTGAGGTCTGGTTGAATCATATTCCACAATCTACAGCAGGATGGCAGATTGATATGCTCAGCTTTCCATCCAAATTCTATTATGTCTTGGAGCATTCACTAAGAGTGATGAGCCAGCATTAAATTGGGATCACCTTCTATACCCACCTACTGGTTAACTAACACAGAATACACAGGGTACATGAAAAGATACAGTTCTAAATCTCAGCTCCCACCTATTCCACATTACTTGGGGAGACCTAACCTTTAATAAATCTACAAATCATTGATGTTCTCACATGTCCCCATTTCCTGTAAAGTCTTCCCTTAAACTTTGGTGTCTCAGACAAGATATAGAAGTGGGAAAAAAGCATTAATATCAAATGGTGCAGCACAGTGTCTAGTTCTCTATCTCAGAAAAATTATATTCATACAGGAGAAAGAAGTTTTCATTTGGTATAAACTTTGGGGTTTTCTACCAGTGTCAGAGAAAAAGCATATTCCACCTTCCTCTGAACTGGAAGATTAGCTCTGTCCTGAGAGCTTAAAGCAACTTGCAACAATTATGAAGGAAGATATTTGATATTAAAATAGGCATTTTAATATTCTTCCAATAATAGGATACTCTGATATACTTGGAGCCAGTTCCAACTGAAGGCATCAATGAAAGAAAAATAAAACTGAAACTACTTATTATTCATATTTCTTTACTCTTTTTCTTATTTTTACCCCTTTCCATTACATATGTGTGAAGATATACATGTGTATATATTTGTGAATATATAGATTGATATATAAAATTTTGAAAGGGTTTTAAGAAAACATTTTTGTTGTAGAAAACAAACAAATAAAAACTCAAAGACCCAGACAACAGTCTGGTGGTTACCAGAGGGAAGAGAGTGCAGGGGTAATAAAGGTTAAAGTGGGTCAAATAAAGCAGGAGAATATTTGGCTTTGGGTGGTAGGCACAAAATGCAATATACAGATGATGTATCATGGAATTGAACACTTGAAACCTATATAATTTTATTAACTGATGTCATCCCAATAAGTTTAATTTTTTAAATACTAAAGAAAAAGAAAACATGTTTTGCAAGTTACATCACACTTTTTTTCATTAAGAACAAATAAAAATGTCTATGTGACTCTTCTAATGAGTCAAATACTCCAAAAAGAGAACAAATAAGGATGAAAGAGTTAGTATTAAAGGAAGTCTACTACTGGGACGAAATCAAAGAGAATAAGCAGGGCCTACAAAAAACAAATCCACACATGGTACATAATCTTATAAAATGACAATGTCAGCTCCATTGTTTCAGAAATCATGAATGTTGTGCCTTCCATTCCAGCACTTGCCTGAGGCAGAAATATGGTGGGAGCAACAAAACGTTAGGCGATGCTTTATCTTGAGGGACTGTTGGCCCTTCAGGGCCAGTCATTTTTCAATTAGCCCAAGGCAGGAAGAAGCTTTGAGTCAGGTAATAAAATACTTTTTCAAAGAGAACCAGCAGAATTTCTCATTTCTAAATTATTCTGGTAAAAAAGAAAAAAATACTCAAAACAGGAAACACCTGAAAATAAGAAAACCTAAAATTTGTAGCTGTTTAAATAATATCTTAGCATGAGTTCCCAAAAGCAGATCCTTAGACAGGTTTTAAGGGCAAATGATTCATTTGGGAAGTGATCCCAGTCAGCAAAGTATAGGAATGGGCAAATGAGACAGAGAAAGAAGAAAGTCATAAAGAGTACTATTGGTTGCTAATGTGGTAACTGGGGCTCAGTTCCTGTGGGGACCTCTCTGAGAGCCAGGGAGAAGTCATCTCAGAACTTGCCTACTGAGGTGCTGAGGTGTTTATTCACCAACTCCATTCCTTCCATTCCTCACTGACTATGGGTCACTCCTTGTCATAGTAATTCCCCACTCCTGAGAAGAACATACAGTAAGCATCAGTGTTTAGCATGTGACCTCACAGATGGGTTGAAGGCATATGAGCAGGGCACTGACAGTTTCTGCTATAAATGGGCTTAATCTATTATGGTTTAAAATAACCCATTCTAGAGATATACACCTTTATAATATAATAGAGTTTCCCATCTTGACAATGAATATATGTGTTTATATTACCAATGTTTCACAAAATCTTGGCACATACTAAATATTTTTATATAGTTCTTAGATAAATAATACATCTTCTGATGGAGAGCAGGACTTTAATAAAGTGAACCACAAGAAACAGAAAAAAAAATGAATTTAAATAGAACCCCCCCAAAATTATATCCAGAATGTTGGCTAAAGAGGGAACATTGCAACCCTTTCAAGAATCTGAACAAAATGCCACACACTAAATAGTTCAAAGGAAGCTCACAAAATGCTGAATTCCATAAAAACCAACAAACAAACATGATGCAACTAGATAATTCAGGAGAAATAAATATTGTGAAATACTAGAGAGGAAAAAAAAGAATAGAATTAGAATTTGTTTTTACACTTCAGGTTCTCAAAGTTCAACTTTGGGTGAGCCAAGTGAGACTAAGCTGAAATATAACACAAAACACACTGCTGTACAAATCAATAAACAATATCCTCTTCAGATTCATACCTTTTGAATAATATATACAATGCTAAAGCACTCCAAGATTAATCAAAACTGTCTCTCCTTCCCTCCCTCCCTCTCTCCCTCTCTCTTAAAGGAATCTGGTTTCGCAATCAAAAAGTACTTATTTCTCTTAGTTTGGAAAGTGGTTCCCTTATATTCATTTCAAATGATCAAGACTCTTAGTTTTAATACATTGTACATGTTAAAGGTATGTATTAAATGTAAGACATACAAGAGCACTAATATCGACTTCCGGTCAAGATGGCCGCATAGGTAAACGCGGTATCGCCTCCTCCCACAACCATATCAAAATTACAACTGAACTACAACATAACCATCATTCAGAACTGCCTGACATCGAGCTGAATGGAAGTCCTACAACTACGAAATTAAAGAAGCAGCCACACCGAGACTGGTAGGAGGGGCGGGGGCGCGGACAGGCTGGTCCCACATCCACATGTGGCGGATAAAAATCAGGAGGGACACCTGGGCTGGGAAGGTCCTCCCTGAGGAGTGAGGGGTTCCCGTCCCACACCAGGTGCCCAGCTCAGGGTTCCAGTACCAGAAAGAGAAGTCCCGTCACTTCTGGCTGGAAAAACCAGCACGAACTGAGGCCAAGGAAGGCTGAGGCTGCTGGAGCCCCAGGCAGCTCCTCTTAAAGGGCCCGCGCTTGGACTTACTCAGAATTGCTTCCTCTAAGCTCAGAGGGGAGGCAGCTTGAGGGGTGCCAGAGACATACAAGGAAGAACTGAGCTGTTTGGCCTTGGGACGAGGGTTGGAGAGGCGGCTTTCTCCTGGACAGACATGATGATGGAGGCTGAAGTTCCTTTGGTGAGCCCTTCCCCCATGGGCCAGCAGACAGCCGCCAGACCTGGGACTCCAGCAACCTGGCTCACACTGTTTGCCCCGCCCTGGTGATTCCCTGAGGCCCCGCCCTACCCAAATTTTGGGCCCACGCAAGCTGTTTCCAAAGGCTTTACCATAGGACTGGTCTGTCTTGGATCCTGCTTCAGAGTTTCCTTAAATCTCTCAAACAAGCAGCATCTGGTCTCAGCGAGCTCCATACCTCTTGTAAAGTGGCCCCAGGCCTGGCACTAGAAGCAACCAGCCTTGGTTCACAACTTGGCTATTCCTGGGCACCTCTAAGCCCAGCACAAGAAGCAGCCATCGGGAGATCACTTTGTAGCTTATGCAGGGTGGCCCCAGATAGAACACAGACAGTGGCTGACCTTGCCCCAGAGCCAGCACAGCCAGTGGACAGCTTCAGACCACATCAAAACACCACCACCCAACCACATCCAAAAGTGACACACTCAATGAGCGGACTCAGTGGGTACCAGAGCCCTGATGAAGTAAGTCTTGCTCTGTGTGGTGGGCCCCTACACAGCTGATCCTCCAAGGGAGTCAGAGCCCAGTAGTAAGTGTGCACAGCCAGTCCTTGCAGCTGATCAGCTTGAGTAAATCCCTCCCATTGACATGCCAACAGCAATCAAGACTCAATTACAACAGAGGGGTGTACAGTCCACACTAGGGGGGCACCTTGAGGGCCCAGCTGGGAAAATTATGGAGGCTGTGCAACTGGACCCTACAGGACACCTACAACAGTAGGCCACCCTACAAAGCCTAGGAGACATAGCAACTCTACCTAATACATGGAAATAATCACAAGGAAGCAGCCAAAATGAGGAGACAAAGAAACATGTTCCAAATGAAAGAAAAGAACAAAACTCCAGGAAAAAAATTAAACAAAATGGAGAAAAGCAATCAATCAGAAGCAGAGTTCAAAACATTGGTTATAAGGTTGCTCAAGGAACTTGGTGAGACATTCAAAGGAACTTAGTGAGACCTTCAAGGAACTTAAGGATACCTCCAAGGAACTTAGTGAGAACATCAACAACATAAAAAAGAACCAATCAGAAATGAAGGATACACTAACTTAAATAAAGAATAACTTACAGGGAATCAATAGTAGAGTAGGTAAAGCCAAGAAGCAAACCATCAATTTGGAATATAAGGAAGCAGAAAACACCCAATCAGAACAGCAAAAAGAGAAAAGAATCCAAAAAGATGAGAATAGTGTAAGGAGCCTCTGGGACAACTCCAAGTGTGCCAACATTTGCATCATAGGGGTGCCAGAAGGAGAAGAGAGAGAACAAGAAATTAAAAACCTATTTGAAACAATAATGACAGAAAACTTCCCTAACTTGTTGAAGGAAACAGACATACAAGTCCAGGAAGCACAGAGAGTCCCAAACAAGATGAACCCAAAGAGATCCACACCAAGACACATCATCATCAAAATGCCAAAGGTTAAAGACAAAGAGAGGAGAAAAAATGGCGGTGGAGTGAATAGAAGCTACACAGACGATCTCCCAGGATCAAACGGGAATTACAACTAAAATAAAGACAAATCATTGGGAAAAAGCAACAGAAAAGCAGCGGGAGAGGACCATACAACCAGGGACACTGAATGAACCTGGTAGGATCTGCGGAGGCGCGTGAGGGTGGCGGGCTGGGAGCCCACGGACAGCAGCGACCTCGGCTGTGAACTACGGCACGGCTGTGAGCGGAGCCCCGGCTGTAAGCGACGCCCCGCCTCTAAGCGGCGGCCCCGACTGGGAGCTGCGGCCCCAGCTGTAAGCGGAGCCCCGACTGTAAACGGCGGCCCCGACTGGGAGCTGCGGCCCCGTATGGTAGCGGCGGAGGCGGCGCCGGCCCTCGGGGATAAGAGCACCAGCTGCTCCACAGAGCAGAGGGCCGGGACAGAGCGCTAAATAGCCACAGCCACTCACCTGGGGCTCCGACAGAGGGAGGGCGGACTGGACTGGAACTTTGAGGGGACACCTGGGATTTGGAGGGCGCTCAGAGTTTGTGCTGAGCTGTGGCCACAAAGGACGGTGGTGGTCAGCCCCTCCTTCCCTGTTGCACAGACCAGCAGCCAAGTTTGCTCCTTCCCGGAGCTGTGGAAGCCCCTCCCTCGGAGATCCCCAGGTGAGGTAAAGAGGTAAAGAACTGCAAATTGAGGCTCATTAACAACCAGCATTGGCCCCACCCTCAGAAATCCTCTTACACTGTAAACATCTGAGGGAGGTTCGCATTCAACGGAGATCCTAAGGCTTTTCAAGTAACTGAGGCTAATAGCCTCCAGGCAAAAAGCTAGAGCATAACTAAACCTTTCCTGAGCTTGCATATCTACCCAGGAAAGTGAGACTTGACAGTGGTGTTGAAGGAGGGCCCTCCACACTCATCCAAACCCAGTAGAGGGAGCCACAAATAGCAGAACACCAACACCCACAGGGAAAATTTGGCAGGCTCCAAAACCCACTGTGATAGCAAAAATGGTGAAACAAAGAAACAGATCCCAAATGAAAGAACAAGAGAACTCCACCGAAGATGAGATAAATGAAATGCAGCTAAGCAAATTATCAGAGGGAGAGTTCCGAGCCATGATCTTGAGGAAACTAAACAGCATGAGTAAGGACATCAACACCATGAGTAAAGATATAGAAACTCTGAAAACCAACCAAGTGGAAATGAAGAATGACATAGCAGAAATAAAGAACACATTGGAAGGATTGACCAGCAGAGTAGAGGAAGCAGAGGACCGGATCAGTGAATTAGAAGACAGAGTAGAAAAAATCAATCAATCAGAAAACCAAAAGGAAAAAACAATGAAAAAACAGGAAGATAGCTTAAGAGAACTGTGGGACAACTGGAAACGTAATAACATTCGCATTATTGGAGTCCCCGAAGAAGAAGAAAATGACCAAGGGTTAGAGAATATATTTGAAGAAATAGTGACAGAAAACTTTCCTAACCTGGTGAAGGAAGAAAGCATTCAAGTTCAAGAAGCACAGAGAGCCCCAAGTAAGAAGAACCCAAGCAGGCCCACACCAAGACACATAATAATTAAAATGCCAAAAATCAAAGACAAAGAGAGAATCCTAAAGGCAGCAAGAGATAAGCAACAGGTTACCTACAAAGGAAACCCCATTAGGCTATCATCTGACTTCTCAACAGAAACACTACAGGCCAGAAGGGAATGGCATGAAGTAATCAAGGTCATGAAAAACAAGGATCTGAATCCAAGACTACTCTATCCAGCAAGGCTATCATTCAAAATAGAAGGTCAAATAAAGAGCTTCCCAGACAAAAAAAGGCTAAGGGAATATATTAGCACCAAACCAGCACTGCAAGACATGTTAAAAGGACTGCTATAATTATGAGAAGAAATAGAAAGATAACTAGAACCACACTGTACAAAAATGGCAACAAATAAGTACATATCAATAATCACCTTAAATGTAAATGGACTGAATGCTCCAATAAAAAGACACAGAGTAGCTGACTGGATAAGAAAGCATGATTCACACATATGTTGCTTACAAGAGACCCACCTCACAACAAAAGACTCACATAGGTTGAAAGTAAAGGGATGGAAAAAAATCTTCCAAGCAAACGGAAAGGAAAAAAAAGCTGGGGTAGCAATACTCATATCTGATAAATTAGATTTCAAATTGAAGACCATAACTAGAGACAAAGAAGGCCACTACATAATATTGAAAGGGTCTATCCAACAGGAAGATATAACCTTGGTAAACATATATGCACCCAATATAGGAGCACCAAAATATATTAAAAATCTTCTGGAGGACTTCAAAGGAGAAATCGACCACAATACAATCATAGCAGGAGACTTCAACACCCCACTGACATCACTGGATAGATCATCTAGACAAAAAATCAACAAGGAAACAGAGACTCTAAATGAAGCACTAGATCAAATGGATTTAATAGATATATACAGAGAATTACACCCCAAAACTGCAGAATTCACATTCTTCTCAAGTGCACATGGGACATTCTCAAAGATAGACCATATGTTAGGGCACAAACTAAGTCTCTACAAGTTCAAGAAGATTGAAATCATATCAAGCATCTTCTCAGACCACAATGGCATGAAACTAGAAATCAATTGCAACAAGAACATGCAAAGACATATGAACACATGGAGGCTAAATAGCATGTTACTGAACAATGAATGGGTTACCATGGAGATCAAGGAAGAATTTAAAAAATTCCTGGAAACCAATGAAAATGAACACACAACAACGCAAAACCTATGGGATACTGCGAAAGCAGTTCTGAGAGGGAAGTTCATAGCACTACAGGCCCACCTTAAGAAAGAAGAAAAATTTCTAATTGACTACCTAACCTCACAACTTAAAGAACTGGAAAGCAAACAAAAAGAAAACCCTAGAGCAAGTAGAAGGAAGGAAAGAGTAAAGATCAGAGCAGAAATAAACGACATGGAGACCAAAAAAACAATTCAAAGGATCAATAAAACAAAGAGCTGGTTTTTTGAAAAGATAAACAAGATTGATGGACCCTTAGCTAGACTCACCAAGAAACAAAGAGAGAGAACCCAAATACACAAAATCAGAAATGAAAGAGGAGAAGTAACAACTGACACCACAGAAATACAAAGGATCATTAGCAAATACTATGAACATTTGTATGGCAACAAATTCGACAATCTAAGCCAAATGGACACATTTCTAGAAACACATAGTCTCCCAAAACTGAATCGGAAAGAGATAGAAAACTTGAACAGGCCAATAACAACGAAGGAAATTGAAGATGTAATAAAGACTCTCCCAACAAACAAAAGCCCAGGCCCTGACGGCTTCATGGGGGAGTTTTACTGAACATTCAAAGAAGAACTAACACCCATTCTCCTCAAACTATTCCAAAAAATTCAAGAAGAAGGAAGACTTCCAAACTCATTTTATGAGGCCAGCATAATTCTCATCCCAAAACCAGAAAAAGACACTACAAAGAAAGAAAACTACAGGCCAATATCCCTGATGAACATAGATGCCAAAATCCTGAACAAAATACTAGCAAATCGGATCCAGCAATACATCAAGAAAATTATTCACCATGACCAAGTGGGATTCATCCCAGGGATGCAAGGCTGGTACAATATACGCAAATCAATAAATGTGATACATCACATAAACAAAATGAAGGATAAAAACCATATGGTCATATCAATAGATGCTGAAAAAGCATTTGACAAAATCCAGCACCCATTCCTGATAAAAACGCTCAGCAATTTGGGAATAGAGGGATCATATCTCAACATTACAAAGGCCATATATGAAAGACCTACAGCCAACATCATACTCAATGGACAAAAACTAAAAGCATTTCCCTTAAGAACAGGAACAAGACAAGGATGCCCACTTTCACCACTCTTATTCAACATAGTACTGGAAGTCTTAGCCACAGCAATCAGACGTGAAGAAAAAATAAAAGGGATCCAAATTGGAAAGGAGGAAGTGAAACTGTCATTATTCGCAGATGACATGATATTATACATAGAAAACCCTAAAGACTCCATCAAAAATCTACTAGACTTAATAAATGAATTTGGCAAAGTAGCAGGATACAAAATTAACGTCAAGAAATCGACGGCATTCTTATACACTAATGATGAACTCACAGAAGGAGAAACTAAAAAAACAATCCCATTTACCATCGCGGCAAAGAAATTAAGATACCTAGGAATAAACTTAACCAAAGAAGTAAAGGACCTATTTGCAGAAAACTACAAGACATTGAAAAAAGAAATAGAGGAAGATATAAAAAAGTGGAAGCACATACCTTGTTCATGGATTGGAAGAATTAACATCATTAAAATGTCCATACTACCCAAAGCAATCTACAGATTTAATGCAATCCCCATCAAAATACCAACGACATATTTCACAGAACTAGAACAAATACTTCAGAAGTTCATATGGAACCAAAAAAGACCCCGAATAGCTACAGCAATCTTGAAAAAGAAGGACAAAGTAGGAGGGATCACAATACCGGACATCAGGTTATACTACAAAGCTACTGTAATCAAAACAGCCTGGTACTGGCACAGGAACAGGCACATAGACCAGTGGAACAGAACAGAGAATCCGGAAATTGACCCAAGACATTATGCTCAATTAATATTTGACAAAGGTGGTAAGAGCATACATTGGAGTAAAGACAGCCTCTTCAATAAATGGTGTTGGGAAAATTGGACAGCTACATGCAAAAAAATGAAACTAGATCATCAACTTACACCATACACAAGAATAAACTCAAAATGGATAAAAGACTTAAATGTGACTCATGAATCCATAAAAATCCTAGAAGAAAATGTAGGCAACAAAATTTCAGACATCATACGCAGCAAAATTTTCACTGATATATCACCTAAGGCAACAGAAACAAAGGAAAAAATGAACACATGGGACTACATCAAACTCAAAAGCTTCTGCACAGCAAAAGAAACAACCATCAAAGTGGAAAGGCAACCCACTGTATGAGAGAGCATAATTGCCTATGATATATCAGATAAGGGACTAATTTCCAAAATATATAGAGTGCTCATACATCTCAACAAAAGGAAGACAAAGAACCCAATTAAAAAATGGGCAGAGGAACTAAATAGACACCTCTCCAAACAGGACATACAAACGGCCAAGAGACATATGAAGAAATGCTCAACTTCACTAATCATCAGAGAGATGCAAATTAAAACAACAATGAGGTATCACCTCACACCTGTCAGAATAGCCGCCATCAACAAAGCATCAAACAACAAGTGTTGGCGAGGATGTGGAGAAAAGGGGACTCTAGTACACTGCTGGTGGGAGTGCAGACTGGTGCAGCCACTATGGAAAACACTATGGTGTTACCTCAAAAAATTAAAAATTGAATTACCATTTGACCCAGTGATCCCACTCCTAGGAATATACCCTAAGAAGCCTGAAACACCAATCAGAAAGAATACATGTACCCCCATGTTCATAGCAGCGCTATTTACAATAGCTAAGATATGGAAACAGCCCAAGTGTCCATCAGTAGATGAATGGATAAAAAAGCTGTGGTACATATACACAATGGAGTACTATGCAGCTTTAAGAAAGAACGATCTCCTATCCTTTGCGTCAACATGGGAGGACCTGGAAACTATTATCCTAAGTGAAACAAGCCAAGCAGAGAAAGACAAACATCATATGATCTCACTTATTTCTGGAATATAATGAACATAACAGGGTGAGGAGCAGGGTAGTCCCGGGGACGTGGAAGTGGGGTACAGACTGACATCTGTCAGAAGAGGGGGTGGGGGAGGGGAGCGATGAACACAGAACTTGTACGCATGTACTCATAACCAATGGACATGGACAACAAAAATGGGGACGGGGCAGGGAGGGAGGGGGAGGGGGTGTCAATGGGGGAAAAAAAGGAGAATCATCTGTAACAAAAGTAAATTAATAAAAAAAAAAAATAAAAAAAAAAATAAAAACCTTTTTACAACTAAAAAAAAAAAAAAAAAAAAAAAAAAAAAGACAAAGAGAGAATCTTAAAAGCAGCAAGAGAAAAGCAGTTCATTACCTACAAAGGAGCTCCCGTAAGAATGTCAGCTGATTTCTCAAAAGAAACTTTGCAGGCCAGGGGGGAGAAACAAGAGATATTCCAGGTGATGAAAAGCAATGACCTACAACCAAGATTACTCTATCCTGCAAAGCTATCATTTAGAATCAATGGACATATAAAGAGTTTCCCAGCCCTGGCCGGTTTGGCTCAGCAGTTAGAGCCTCAGCCTGAGGACCAGAGAGTCCCAGCTTCGGTTCCCGCTAAGGGCATGTACCTTGGTTGCAGTTTGTCCCCTGCCGCAGTTGGGGTCGTGTGGGTGGCAACCACTCGATGTGTCTCTCTCACATGGATGTTTCTCTCTCTCTCTCTTCTTCCCTCTCTCCCTCCCACTCTATCTGAAAATGAATGTAAATATGTCCTCGGGTGAGGATAAAAAAAAAAAAAAAAAAGAGAGTTTCCCAGACAAGAAAAAGCTAAAGGAGTTCATCACCACCAAACCAGTATTATATGAAATATTGAAGGGTCTTCTTGAAGGAGGAGAAGAACAAAAATATGAACAAAAAAATGGCAATTAATACATATCTATCAACAATTGAATCTACAAACAAAATGAGCAAGCAGAACAGAAACAGACTCATAGATATAGAGAACTTTTTGTTGCTTGCCAGATGGTTGGGGGCTGGGGCGTGGGTAAAAAAGATGAAGGAATTAAGAAGTACAAATTGGTTGTTAGACTGATGAACCTCAAAGGGAAGGGGGGAGAGAGGGTGGGATGAGAGACACCAAAAAACTTCTATGCATATATGCATAAACAATGGACACCGACAATAGTGTGGGAAGGCAGGAGGGGAGCGTGATTGGGGAGGAGGGGGTCAATGGGGGGGAAAAAGAGGGGACATCTGTAATACATTCAATAATAAAGATGAGTTAAAAAAATAAATAGAAAGAGCAGTAATAGACATCACTATTACTTTGGGAGGTTGCATATAACATATGGGAATATAAACTCTAAGTTAAACCACTAAAAATCTGAACAGTATAAAAAATGAATGGAACTCTGTTTTCTAACTCCATGTGTATTATGTATCATCAAACTGGGACCAGTCCTCCCCTCCAAATAAGTAAATTTCTCAGAATTCTCTAGTTCCCAGGAAAGCTTATGAAAGAACAGAATACAACTGGATTCTTATTTTGTATCATGATCTAAAATAACTTTGAGGGGGAAAATACTTTTAATGAATATGTGTGTGTGTGTTCGCACGCACGCGTGCACATCCAACTTTATCTCAGATATGATTTAAGTGAACTGGTTTATTGTGGAAGAGATCTCAATTAGCAAGATATAGAAATGAACAAGTGAGAAAGAGAAAGGAGAATAGTCAATAACACATCAGTTAAACAAAAGAATAATTTTGGAAATGACAATCTGAGTTTCCTTTTCCATGTTTCTTATCTCTCATCATTATCCTCTCACTTCTGTCTGCACCCTCTAGATCCCCTCTAAACTCTTCTTGCCTTGCCTGTACCCCCAGCAGGCAATCCTCATAAAACTTTTTCTCCAGGTTCTAGTAACCACTCCCTCTCCTGCTGCCTTTAAGCCCAGAGCTTGTAAAAGCCTATCTGCTGCCACCAGTATCAGGTGCTGCACCAGACATTGTTGCTTTCCCTAAACTTCATAAATATTTTCTTAATTTCATTTTCCTCAATTACTCAGCCTGAGTGTGGCATCTATCTAAAGCATAATAATAAAGTTCATACATATTTTAAAATATAAGATGTTGGGAATGGGAAATAAATCTTGCATCCTCATCACTAGTGGTCACATGTGGACCTAAGACAATGGTTGGAGGCATCTGATGTTGACGCCAAAGGATGAGCCCCTTAAGATGCCACTTGAATAACTTCATACATCAGACTCACTATATCTCCACATGATTGTCAGAGAATTTCACCTTTATTCTTTTCAAATACTGCTCACTTGAAGATTCCTCAAATCACTGGGTTCTTTCCTCAATGTGCAACTATATGGAAAAATACATAGGGTATAATATTTGATCTTTTGCCTTCATTGAACCAACAACAAACTCTCTACTTAACACCTACTGCGACCCTCACCCCTCTGGAGATATACACTTAATAGTACAACTTAACATCAATTACAGCAGAATAACATACTAGTTAGGACTTACCATTTTGCAACTCAAGTCAAGCTGGCTAAAACAGTAAGGACAAATTTCAACTCACATAACTAAAGCTCCAGTAGCAGGTCTGGATTCAAGCTAATCGTGATCCAGTGGCTCAACTAGTCACCATAAAACCAATTTCTCTTTCAATCTCTACTCTGCCCTCACTGGTGTCCTCAAGCTACACACTACCCCCTATCCTCAAGCCATACACTGCCTCTTATCCTCAAGCCACACACTGCCCCTTATCCTCAAGCCACACACTGCCCCCTATGCCCCACCAACACAGTTTCAGATTATCTCTTTGTGACTGATAATGGCCACCATAGTTCCAGCCCTCAGATGTTAACACTTCATCATCCAGGAAAATAGAGTCCTTTTTTCCTCCCCTGGAATTCCCTGCCTCTCAATATCCCTACATGTGTCATATATCCCACCCTAATCCACCCTGTACACCCAACAGATGGGATTTAATAATAGAGTAAAGCCAACAGAGATCCACCTTTGAACCAACCCACATAAATAAAAATGAAAGCAGTGTAAACACTTCAAAGAAAAATTAGGGTGCTATTGATGAGAAAGTAGGGAATGGGTACCGGGAAAGAACAAACATTTCTCCTACAAATTACAAAATATGAGACTTTGTAAAGAGTTTGTAAGGGAGGAAAAAAATCCTTCTCCTTGTACCCTAATAAACTCTCAGCAGGAGCCTCTGTGACAAAAGATTAACAAGAGAAAGACATGTTTATTAACATATATAACTCATTTATGCATGGGAGAAACTCAGGGAATAAGTAACTCAAAGAGGTGGCTAAGTACTCCAGCTTATAACAGCTTCAAGAAAGAACAATAAACATGCAGAGAAATGATGGGACAAAGGAAAGTGGTGATAGGCTTCCAGGGGTGGTAAACTGTGGGACGGTAAACGTATGAGAGGAAACTAAAGGAGTAAGTTTTCTTTGCAGATTCCTTTGAGGTCATTCCTGGGCTAATGAGAGTCTAGAGTCATCTCTAGTAAAGGAGAATTTATATCTTGCCTTTAGGCAAAAAGTAGGGGGGGAGTAGAGAAAGCTTTTCCGGCGTTTACTGCTCTTAATTGCCTTCAGTTCAAAATAATTTTATGTCTAAAATATATTTTTAGGGTGACATTCTGGTTTCCTTCGAGTTCTAAATGGAGGAATTAGTCAGTTATAACTAGAGTAATCATTTAACTTAGAGTAATCATTGCCTAAATCAGAGTATTTTTGAGAGTGGAAGTAGATGCTATTAATAATTAGCCTAGCATAGCAGTTATAAATCAGGACAGTCCCAGACAAACTGGGAAACATGTATTTGTAAAGCTCCAGACCCTCACCTCCTCTGCTGCCATCTCCACTTTGATGTTTCAAAGGCACTTAGAATTAAATCATTACATTCTCCCCCAAACTTTGTCCCCTTCCAGTATCCCCTTTAACAGTGAATGACACCATCATCCAACCACAAATACAATGCAGAAATGGAAAAGTTATCCTTGATACCACCCTCTTTTCTGTTATTTAATTCTTCCCCCAGTTTATCAAAATCACTTTCTTAATGTTTTAAATCATCCAAACTCCCCATCTGCACTGCAATCTCCTTAGATCACTGTCTTAGTTCAGGCTGCTATAATAAAATGCCAGAGGCTGAGTGGCTTAATCAATAGACATTTATTTCTCAGAGTTCTGGAGGTTGGAAAGTCCAAGATCAAGGCACTGGCAGATTCCGTGTCTGGTGAAGGCCCTCTTCACTGGCATGCAAATGGCTGGCCTTTCCTCAGTGTACGCATGCTCCGGGGGGGGGGGGGGGGGGGGAGGCCTCTGCCCTCTTCCTCCACTAATCCCAGCATGAGAGCTCCACCTCATAACTTCATCTAAACATAACTACCTCCCAAAGGCCCCACCTCCTAAAACCATCACATTGACATTAGGGCTTCAACATATAGATTTCAAAGAGACACAAACATTCAGTCCATAACAGTCACTTTTTCATTACCTTTTAATGGGACTAGTGTACTAGCCTTCTAAGTGGTCTCTCAACCTTTATTTTGCCTCCATTCCAATCTAGATTAATCTCCTCAAAAAAAATTAAATCAGGTCAACTACTTGTTTAAAATCATTCAGTGATTTCTTATTGACCTTAGAGATGAAAATCCTTAACATGATACACAATGTCCATACTGAAGCATGATCTGGCCCTGCCTTCCTCTACTTCCCCTGCCCCCTAGTCCCCATCTCCAGGCACATTACTTTTTCCCCTCAAACGTGCTGTATTAGTTTCCTAGGGCTGTCATAAAAAAATACCACAAACTGATGGCTTAAAACAGAAGAGAAATGTACTATCACACAGTTCTGGAGACTAGAAATCTGAAACCAAGATGTTGACAGAGCCATCCTCCCTCTGAAGCTTGTAGGGGAGAGCCTGGCCTGGATTCTTCATTGCATCTGGTGGTTCCCAAGAGCCTTGCTGTTCCTTAGTTCACAGTTTCAGCACTTTAATCTCTGCCTCCGAGCACATAACATTGTATCTTCACCTGTCTGTCTCTGTGTCTCTTCTCCTCTTCTTATTAGGGCACCAGTTACAATGGATTAAGGGCTCATTTTATTCCAGTATGACCTCATTTTAACAACTAATTATTTCTGAAATGACCTTATTTCTAAATAAGATACTGGGAATTATGACTTCAATATATCTTTAGAGGGATGCACTTAAGCCATAACACATGCCGTATTTCCTTCAGCCAAGACTTTTGCATATGCTGTTCCCTCCACAGGAAACGTTCTTCCCTTCCTTGTTTGCTTAGTTGATTCTTATGCATCCTTCAATCTCAACTCAAATGTCACTTCCTCATGAAACACTTCCCCGGCACAGACTATTTGTCAGCTTCCCCTATTATACACTCTCTATATACCACAAGCATTTTCTTCATAAGATTATCACATTTATACTTTTACTTATTATTTACTCTTTATTATTGCATGTATTACATACCCCAAAGCCTAGCAGAGGGCTGGCACAAAGTAGGCATTCAATATATATTTGTTGATTTAATTCATAAAGGAAGAAATGAAAATGAGGACTTGTAATTTCTCTGACAACATAAATTGGTCTAGAAAAATTTACATTTGGGCACCTTCTAGTGTATCACTCCTCAACACAAAAATTAGTTAACTTTGGAGATATTTTAATTTCTGGATTTTAATTATATTTTTGGAGCTTTTACTCTGCTCCTCTTAACCCATTTATTAGTAGCATCGACATGCTTAACACAGAGTCTCAACCTTGTAATCGCTATTCTAACATGATTTATCTTTAGTTTTAAAATCTTTAGGACAGGCCCTGGCAGGTTTGGCTCAGTGGTTAGAGTGTCGGCCCGCGGACCAGAGAGTCCTGGGTTCAGTTCCCGCTAAGGGCACATACTTCAGTTGCAGTTCATCCCCACCCGGTTGGGGTCGTGTGGGTGGCAATGAGTCGATGTGTCTCTCTCACATCAATGTTTCTCTCTCTCTCTTCCTCTCTCTCTCCCTCCAGCTCTATCTGAAGATAAATGCAAAAAAAAAAAAATGTCCTTGGGTGAAGATTAAAAAAAAATTCTTTAGGACAGGAAAGGAAAAAAATGGATACTTGTAACTCTATTATAAAATGTATTATATACTCATAAAGTGTCAAAATCAACTAAATTATGAAATTATATGAAGAAGCTGCCAAAGCAATTTGTTTTCAATCTATCCTTTGCTTTTAGTGTTAAAACTCTCTTTCAAGATTCTATTGTTGACACAATTGAGTAATACAGAGCACACCAGAATTTTTACTGAGAGTACATAGTACACTTTCATCTTCACAGACCTGCCTTACTTCAGCACATAACATGGTAATTCTACTTAAACTAGAATACACAAGCTTCCAGCTTTAGGCTGTATATGTATCATTCAATATTTTATTATGAATCTTATGTCTGAGTTCTAAAAAATATCACCTAAAATTCTTGCCAAATTCTATTTGTTTTCATTTTTTGCTAGTGCCTACTAAAATAAACAATCCAGCAAAATACTTAATGTAGGGAAAGAGAGTGGAGAAACAGGGGGCAATAGAAAATATATTCTGAAGAGCCAAGCCACAAAGAAGCTTTTGGACTCATACTAAAGACTGTACTTCTTCCTACCTTGTTTTCTGTACATTTTCTTATTACTATCAATTAAATTATTTTCTAGCAAAACAGTATGTTCACATTCCTTAACTCCCTACAATGAGACAATAATAAGTTCATAAGTATCACTTGTATAATAAAGGACAAATATATATGTATTTATATGCATAATATGTATATATTAATAAAATATACTTTATACAATAAGGGAAAAATTAATTACCATGTGTATATATTTTCATCAAAAACAACCTTAGATATAAAAAAAAAAAACATACTATTTCTGTCAAGGCTCTATTTCAGCTTCATGTTAAATGATAAAGAGTATTTCTGTCATATCAAGTAACACAGACTTATCAATCTGCTGACCCTGTCCCCAGATGCCAGTGTATCTGAAGTTTCATTACAGTGTCAATTTTAGCATACTGAAGAGATATCACATCTACCATCATTATGTCTATAACATACTTTAGTATTTTATTCTGAAAACTGAACACATCAAAATATGTCTGTTCATCTTGTTTATATCTTTTTTTTTTTTTTTATCCTCACTGCAGGATATTTTTCCATTTATCTTCAGATACAGTGGGAGGGAGAGAGAGACAGAGAAACATCGATGTGAGACACCGACTGGTTGCATCCCACATGACCTCGACTGGGGCGGGGACCTAACCTCAACAGCGGTACATGCCCTTGACCGGAATTGAATCTGCGACTCTTCAGTCCATGGGCCAACACTCTAACCTCTGAGCCAAATCAGCCAGGGCTTGTTTATGTCTTTCTATCATACTTGGAAACTTAAACTTTCACACATCTCTGGTCAATTTTTTCTTCCTATTTTAGAATTTTTTCATCTTAACTTTATAACATGCATAGTTTTTTTTTTTTTTTTTTTAATTCTATTTGAGCCCAACCATTGTGGCTCAGTGGTTGAACACTGACCCATGCACCAAGAGGTCACCGGTTCGATTCCCAGTCAGGGCACATGCCCAGGTTGTGGGCCTGATCCCCAGTGAGGGGGCATGCAGGAGGCAGCCAATCCATGTTCTCGCTCATCAATATTTCTATCTTTCTCTCCCTCTCCCTTCCCCTCTCTCTAAAATCAATAAAGAAAAATATTTTTTATTTCTACTTCAATTTTATATACTTTGAATAAATACATACTTTTTCATTTACAATCAATAACCCATCTAGAGGCATTAACCTTAGGTTTAATTATATAAAAATATGCCAAAAAATGATTTGACATTAAACATCTCCAGGCATATTTTAAATTTGGGTTTATATATTAAAAATACTTCAAAACTATATTTAATTTATGAATTTTTGATTTTATTCCAATGGTTTTATTTTTTATGGGAAATAAATTTTAGTTATTTCTGATAGCCAACCAAGTTAAAGACCTTTGGCTGTTTTTCAAAGCTCTATATACACCCTGCCTACTCTAAGCAGATATGGAAGATTGGCAAAGAAGATATTAAAATGTGTCAAGTATACCTTTAATCCAGGATCTATAATGTATATGTGTGTGTGTCTGGCTATCTCATTAAATAATAGTTTGTACCACTACGATTTAATTTGTCCTTTATCTCTTTTTCTAATACTTACCTGATACCATACAGTTATAATACTATTGACTATATACCCTAAGCTGTACTTCACATCTCCATGATTGTTTTTAGGCGCTCCAGTTGCACAATTGGTTAGTGCACGGTACTTAAGTACTATTTTTATAACCAGTAATTTGTACTTCTAAATCCCTTCACCTTCACCAATCTCCCTCCCATTTGGTAACCATCAATTTGTTCTCTGTATCTGTGAGTATGTTTCTGTTTTGTTTGTTCTTTTTTGTTTTGTTTTGTTTTGTTTTTTAGATTCATCATATAAGTGAAATCATAATGTCTTTGTCTTTCTCTGCTTGACTTATTTCACTTAGCGTAATACCCTCTAGGTCCATCCACATTGTCACAAATGCAAAATTTCTTCTTTTTATGGCTGAGTAATAGTCCATGGTATAATATGTACCACTTCTTTATCAATTAGTCTATCGATGGACATAGGTTATTTCCATGTCTTGGCTATTGTAAATAATGCTTCAATGAACATAGGGATGGCATATTATCTTAAAATTTTAGTATTTTGGATTTCTTCATATAAATACCCAGAAGTAAAATTTCTGGGTTATATGGCAGTTCTATTTTTAATTTCCTGAGAAACCTCCACATTATTTTCCATAGTTGCTGTACCAGTTTACCATTCCACAAACAGTGCACAAGGGTACCCTTTTCTCCACATCCTCACCAATGCTTGCTGTTTTTTGATTTATTAATAATAACTATTCTGATAAGTGTAAGGTGTATCTCATTGTGTTTTTAATTTGCATTTCCCTGATAATTAGTGATGTTGAGCATCTTTTCATATGTCTATTGGCCATCCATATGTTCTCTTTGGAGAAATGTCTCTTCAAGTCCCCTGCCCATTTTTTAATCAATTTTTTTCTTTTTTTGGGGGGGGGAATTAAGTTGTATGAGTTCCACATATTTTGGAAATTAACCCCTTATTGGCTAATATCTTCTCCCTTTCAGTAGGCTTTCTTTTTGTGTTGTTGATGGTTTCCTTCACTGTACAAAACCAATAACAAACTATCAGAAAGAGAAATTAGGAAAACAATCCCATTTACAATTGCATCAAAAAGCATAAAATACCTAGAAATAAATGTAGTCAAGGAGATAAAAGACCTGTAGTGTGAAAACTATAAAACATTGAAGAACTAAATTGAAAAAGATACAAATAAATAGAAGGGTGTACCATGCTCACTGACAGGAAGAATTAACATCATTAAAATGTCCATACTATCCAAAGAAATCTACAAATTTGGTGTAATTCCTATCCAAATACGAATGGAATTTTTCACAGAACTAGACCAAATAATCCTAAAATTTATATGGAACCACAAAAGACCCTGAATAGCCAAAGGAATCTTAAGAGAGAACAACAAAGTTGTAGGTATCAAACTACCAGATAGTAAACTATACTACAAAGCTACAGCAATCAAAACAACATGTTACTGACATAAAAACCCACATAGGTCAATGGAACAGAATAGAGAGCCCAGAAATAAACCCATGCATATATATGGTCAACTAATCTATGACAAAGAAAGTAAGATTATACAATGGGGTAAAGATAGTCTCTTCAACAAATGATGTTGGGAATATTGGACGGATGCATGCAACAGAATGAAAGTGGATCACTTTCTTACACCATATACAAGAATCAACTCAAAATGGATTAAAGACTTAAATGTAGACCCAAAACCATAAAACTAGGAGAAAACATTGGCAGTAAACTCTTTGATGTCACTCTTAATAATATATTTTTTAATATGTGTCTTCAGGCAAAGAAAACAAAAGAAAAAAATTAATAAATCAGACTACATCAAACTAAAATGATTTTTTTAAGCCGATAACATACCTGTGGGTACTCCACAAAGCCGTTGAGAACATATGATGTACATACTTAAATGCAGAAGCTAGTAAACATACTAAACCTAAGGGAACTAGAAGGACTGTATCCCCAAGCACTAGCATAAGTTATAGCACATATTAGGTGCTGATAAACAATGAGTGAAAAAATTAGTGAATGAATGAATGGATGCTAGGGCTTTGCATTCTATATCTGACTCATATCTTCTCAACATGGGAGCTTTTCAGGACATTTTTATATCATAAGGGTTTAAGACAAAATAGCTTTCCCAACATGTTCCTCATATGCACTACTCATGGGGAAGGGACTTTGTTCATTTCACTTATCTTTCTCAAGTCAGCATTTTGCTCTCTAAAATCAGGACAAAATTACTTAGAGCTAACATCATAATCCCACCCTAAGTAACAAACCCCTAAATTAATGACATTTTGAAGAAAAAAAATATAAATATATATATATATATATATTTATACATACACACACACACAAACACACATGAGAATGCCTTTATGATAAGTGTCATAACCAAATAAAACTGCTTTCTTCCTGTCAGTAAGAAGCCTGGCATCCCTGATGTGTAACTTACATTTAACTGGCAACATTCTGGGTTACTCATATTAACTGCAACAGTCTAAACAGCTTGAACTTCAATAAAATGTGCATTAAGCGACTGAGTTAATTTAACCTCATTAATCCTCAACCCAATAGAATCATCTGAAGCCTTCCAAGCAGCCTGTGCTTCATCTACAACATAAACATGCCCCTGTAGGAAATCAACACCCAGAATGTGCCGAAGCTCTAGCTCCCAAGTTGTCGCTGAGGGGTAAATGGCTGCACAATTGCCAGGACCAGGCTCCAATTGCATTTTATGATTCACTCATTTTATTATTCTTGTTAACGGTGAGATGAGTTCTCTAAAAATAAATTTCTCTCTGAACTTTTTCTTGGAACTGCTTCTCTGGACTAAATGCTCTAATTCATCAAAGAGAAGGGTTCTTGTTTGAGATATTTTGCCTCATAACTTAAGAAATATACTTATGGCAAATAAAGAACTGTGCAAAATTAAAAGGAAACTTTAACCCATCTGCCTCCTACATCTTCCCCCATTTAGGATTAATTACAGAAGCAGCGATAGCAGTTAATTCTCAGACTTTCACTCATAAAGGGCTGAAGTTTCAAAGTATTAAATAAAGGTTATCATGCAAGTTCAATATTTAGTCAAATGTTTGCTGCTGTGCATAAGACATTTTAATCTTATGTAATAATGTGAAACTTATGAATCTTGATCTTGCTCAACTAAAAAATATGACTCTAAATTAATGTGTATGATTTGCACTGCATTCCTCTCTCTTGTATTTAATGACATAGAAATTATATTTTATTTTAGAGTCCTTAGTTCATTTTTTTGTTCACATTACTTTCAAGCCAAGGAAATAAGTAGAACTATATATGCACATGCCTTCATTCCTTGTTAAGGGACATTGACCTCTAGGAAAAGACATTGCATTTGAACATAAGACATTGAACTTGGTCTAGTTTTTTAACCCAAATTTGTGTGCAGACTATATAATTGTTCATTATTCAGCTTTTGGGAATATACTACCTACCATTTCAATAAGTTTTTGTAATTATCAAATCATATAATTTGTTCAAAGAATTTTATATATTATAATGTCTATACAAATACTGCTATCCTGGTTTGTTCATAATCACAAGTTGGTGGTAATAAGATCTGCATCAAAAGGTGGGTAAAACAGAACTGAAAGTAGATTATATTCATCAGCAGCATTCCATGGTATTTCTAAAAAACATCTCTGAGTTTTTAAAATAATCTTATAACTTCATTACTGTCAACCCATGGTCATTGGCACCAATTCAACAGGAATCCCCAATTTGGGGTGCAGTGAAGAAGGAAACTATTCAGTGCAAACAGCTCAATTGTGATACAGCACAGCTGTGGAACAGCAAAGCCCTGGGACAGCTCAATAGTGTTACAGCTCAATTATGAAACAACATAGTTGTGAAACAGCACAGCTGTGAGGCGACCCTCAGGCAAGGCCACTCTCTGGCTAGAAAGCTCCACTCTGCTTCACTCCAGTCTGTTTCAGTCTGCTCCACTCTAGTCTGCTCTACCTGGCATGCTGTGCTATGCTTCGGTCCTGTGAGAAGTCTTCTGTTTCAGCTCCAGTTGAGGAAACACAATCTTTAGTTTTCAATAAAAAGGGAAAGTGCACTCCCCAAGCCAGTGGGAATCTGACTAAGAGAGAGGTTCCCACCCTCATCCCTAATTGGTCTGTCCTCATGCAAATAAGGACTCCAAATACTCACAGGTTGATTGGTCCAAAAAGCATTGTCTTAATTGGTTGGAGTGGAGCTGCTCTGAGTGGTCAGTGAAGATGCTAATGGGGGAGGGGGAGGTGAATATACCTGGGAAGTTCTGATTGGATGGGGAAAGTCTCAGTCCTATGGGTTGAAATACCATTCTATGAACTCCTTTATAAGGGTTGGTTCAGATAGCAGGAACACAGTGCAGGCAGGCAGTTAGCTCAATTCAGGTTTCATATTAAAGCACAGCTTGTGTTTTTAAATTAGGGCCCAGTTAGCCACCAGGAATCCTTCTTGATAGGTATCTTCTTTCTCAGGCTCAATATCAGCAAGAAATATAACAAAATATAGCATAAATTATATAAGGAAAAACATCTCTATGTTGATACGGAACCATCCTTCCATGGTTAATCAATTGATTTAAAATATTATAAGCAAAAGAGTTAATTGGCCTGATATAAACTTAAAAAAACATAGTCACAATAGAATCTAAATTCTTAAACAACTGCATGGTCCAACACTTGTCAAAGTCAAATAGTAAATGTTTCCACTTGTTAAAAACAAGTTTTCTTTAATCACATAATCTCATTACATTTCCTCACTACATTATAGAAATGGATTCTTTATTTTATGATGTTATATGTTCTATACAGGTAAAAATGAAAGCAAAATTACTATACCACTATTCTACCACCTATGTTAAAATGACAGTTTCCAGAGTATTATATTTGAGTTTTTCTTGACTTTTTAAAAATCAATGAATGTATAATTTCAAAAAGTTGTTGCATTTGTCCTTCACAATTTCCATCAGTTATAGAAAATTAATGGCAGAAATATCTCCATAGGGTTACAGCCCCATAAAGCAAACAAGTAACTCAAACTCTGGAGAAAGCAATATAGAAAAGAAATATTCCTGAGAGAGCAAAACACATTTTTGTAGCTTTAATGAAATATAAATTAAAACACCTTTCTGCTTGGCTAGTTCTAATATTTTTCTTACCAGGTAAACTCTCTACTGGCAAGCAGTTTAAACAGTTATTTCATTTAGAACTGCCAGTTCATAAATATGATAGTCCCCAAGTAAAACACAATTTTAAAAATATGTCATGCCACCACAGTTTTGTTATAGTCTTGGAAGACAGATTTTAAATTACTATTTAACCGAGTACAATTTTACCTCAAGAAACAATTTATGAAAATAACATAAATCAGATGTGATAAAAATCAGTAATAAATATTGTGAATGAAGGATTATAGAAAAGATAAGCTATCTTCAGAGAAGACAGAGCAATTTACATTTCCAAACTATAGTGCATAACATTCTTTAAATCACATCTGAGATGTTGAAAAATATAAATATATGCACATCTCTGGTATTGCAGCCAGAATATATCTCCTGATGGCTGCTTACCTTTACATATGTGTGCATGCTTTTATAGAAGCCTGTTTACCTTTTTTAGATCTTTTTGCAATATATTTTATAAAGTAAAACAAAATTGCAACATATTCTTGGAACAATCCTAAACATAACATATCTGTTATTTTCCATTTCTGACCTTTACTATTTACAGAAATTAAGTTTCTCTTTCTAGATAACAGTTTTTAAAAGGAACATTATTAAGCCATTATAATTTCCTGATGAAATACAAAAGTGAAAATAGGACATTTCAAGGTACCCCATCATCACCTTTAATATGTTCCCCCATATCTGTTTTATTGCTTTAATGTTCTTTCATCCAGACTCAGTGTCATTATTAAATGAACACATATTCCTCATCATGTTGTGGCCCTCTAAGCACCTGCTCCAGGCTCATATTAATAATTGGTGCCCATACTTTCAAGATTTGTTACATAAAAACTACTTCTCTGGAGCTTATTTATAACAAAACAAAAACAATTTTTCAAATCTCTCAGGTATGATTGCCACCATAAATTTATCAAACACTAACACAACAGTAAAGTATTAAAAGCCACAGATCCTAATAAAACTTTATTTTATGTGTACAGCATTGCATATTTCTCACGAAGAAAGTATTCAAAATAAGCATCAGAATGAAGTGTGATTGCAAGGCAAAACTGAATTATACCATGTTTATTATCACATGACTAGTTAGGCAAGAAAAAGGGATATACTTAATTTATTTCAACTAAAAGGAGTTTGTAGTAATGATACAGAAACTAGACCAGAATCAGCTCTAGGGGCTAGATAATCTCTCTCTCCATCAAGAACTAAATCAGCTTTCTTGGTGTCACTATTCTCTCTCCTTACCTGTATCAGTCATCTCTGCTACACGGTTTCCTTGGCTTATCCAGTTTGCTCCCTCCTAACTTCAATTTGTACACGACTTCTATACACAAACTACCTAACAGCATCCTTTTGGCTCCTATTCTTATCACTAATGATCTTTGTTTCCAGTTCAAATTCCCAAGAGTGAGAATCTGATTGACCTATTTCACCTGTTTACAGCAGAACAAGTCATAGACTGCTATTAAGAAAATCTACTGGCTGTCATTTGCTTACTGTCAATTTTCATTCCTAATCCACTTAACTGTAGCCAGGAGATAGGATCATGAATTACAAAAAAGGCACCAAGGTAGAAGGGGCTGTGTGAAGTGTGTTTTAGCTAGGATAATTGTGCATGTGAGCAAGTATTAACTGACATCCTTATGGTGCCATATATAAACACATTTCCTTTGAGTGACTATTTTAATAAGGTGCGCTACAACAAATCTTGTCTAGGAATGAAGTCAAGTGAGGTTTTGCAATACCATTTCAGATCTTGGGAAACCGACTGGGAAATCAACTTTGAATCTGGATATCTGAGAATCAGGCTAACTTACTGTAACTTTCCCAAACTTATTTAAGGAAAAAGAGAGATTATCTCTTCGATGACACTTGCATAGTATTTCTACCTGGAATTAAGTTAGTAGTGATGTCTAAATAGTGGTGCAGCAATTAGGGCTAAGAACTCAGAAGATTTTCTCTTTATATAGGGTGCCCCCCAAAAATGTATACACAATTTGAATAATTATAAATTCCAATGGGTTAAATCTGAAAAGAAAGAAACACCAATTGAGCTATCAGCTGTTAAGTTTTGGGGATATATGTTTTGGGGATTCCCTGTATATTTATAGCTCTTTAAGCAGAAGTTCAGGATTTACTAAGTTTAGTGAGCAATTTCAGTATGTCTTTAGGTAGTTTTATGCCACTTTAAGATGATATAACTATCATATTTTGCTGAAGTATCTCAGATTTAATTTACCCTACCAAGAAGAGTATGTGCAAGCAGTATTCTGATGAGTATAATTTCATAATCTCCAATGTAATATACATGATTTCCACTTTTCAGTTGAATACTGAAATAGAATCCTCGTCAGTTATTAAAACATGCCCAACATTTATGTAATGCTAAGTTGAAACATGCTTTCACACAGATTACTTCATATATCATGTATAACAGCACTTTTTTAGGAAAGGAGAAAAACAGGACTTGATAGGTTTAAATAATATAGCTTGTAAAGGGCAGAGCCAGGACTCAAACCTTTTCAATCATTTGTGAACTGCTCCCATAGTACTCCTCCACTGGAGAGGCATTCTTGGATCCTTGGAGTAAGCAAAAAACAGAAGGCAAAGCAAAAGAAAATCTATAACCCAAAGCATCTGGGGATGAGATCACGAGGATAACATCAAGACGCAGGAAAGAGAAGACAACTAAAAGCGGATACTGAAGTGACTGATCTCAAAGAAACTGATCTTAACTTATTTTGAGTATTATCTCTTTAGCTTGGACATACGACCAAATTCATTTTCATTTTATATACAAACTTCAAAATATTGTAACTAGATTATTGTAAACTCTGTGAAAAAGAATTCTGAGGTCACATTTAAGCCCAGCGAGAAAAAGTGCCATGGTGCATTAGGAATATCTGCCATGGGTGCAGGATTGAGAACAGAAGTGTGAGTGCTGCACAATTGCCAACTCTGACTTGGACTTCCCGTTGTCTGGTAGGGATATGTGTATAGCTCTCCTGCCATTAAGTCCTATCTAGTGAGTAGGACTAGAAGCTATAGGATCCAAATGTTGAGAGATGTCTGCTGGTGGTGCAGTAGCCCCTCCACGCCATGCACGTGGTCAAAGTACCATCATGAAAAAGTTACTGAAAATAACATGAAGTCAAATCTTATAGTCAACTCTGTAGCCATCATGTTTCTAGTATGGAACACTTCCATGAAAACATTCCATCAGTTCTTTGGGAAACTGATTCCCAAAATGGAATCTGATAGAGGAAAATCTGGATGCAGAGATAAGAGAAACTAGCAGTTCAGAAATATTTTCTAGATGTTTCCAAGAGGTTTAAATTTTAACAACACTTTTGCTTCTTCTCAAACACACTCTTCTAACTTTTCAAAAGGAACATCCCTAGAGAAACAAAGGCAGAAAAGATTAGACCTTGGTCACTAGTCCACTGCTCAACTATAAACCACCAAACAGAAGATTGAATCTCCTGGGTAATTTTGCAGTTTTCTTTAGATTCCTGAGATTTCCAAACAATGGGATGATGCACAGGTAGCATAACAACCTCCTTTGTTGTTCACTCTCAGCCCTTAATTCGTCATCCCCCTCAGGAGTTCATGTCTTCAGTAAAAAAAAAAAAAAAGTAGTTCTTTACACAAAAATCTAGAGTCATCCCTTTTCCAAACTGTAGAATTCTGTCAGTACTCACATATCCAATGATTTTTTTACTAGTCCATAGTATAATAATTTCACTAGTCTCCAAACATTCCATCAAAAACAGCACAATTATAATAATATCTCATACTATTAAGGCAATAACTTTTAAGGAATATTATTCACATTCACTAGTTTGCTATTAAACAAATTCATACATGATTAAAATTAAATACGCTTGTCAAAATAAGAAATAAATTAGAGACTCATTGACAATTTTTATTAGTCATTCCTTTTACTCATTAGGGTGTAACATTTCTATAACTAACAAGAGTTTTATAGATATGGCTATGGAATCAGATTCTACAATATAAAATATTTCATTGCCCTTTGTAGAATTCACTATTACCTATAATTCAAAGAGCTATGAAATCAAATTATAGAATGTTATGTAGAATGTTATTCTTTAATATTAAAGTAAATAAATTTATACATAGATATTTCATATGCACAAACTTCTGGAAGGGTAAGTTCCATACTGCAAATAATCATCCATATTGTTGGAATTTTTATAAGAATGCATTAATTTTATTATCAGGAGAAATAATAAAGACAAACTGAGTAAATAAAAGGGAATTTTGGTCACCTGTATACTTTGAAATACATCACAAGTAATCTCACTTCTCTATAGCCTGATTTCATGGAAATATTTTAAACTAGTAACACTTTCTGATGAAATTTCTATATGTAAAGTGTAAATTTTAAGATTTTTTTTTTTTACCTAATATATGCAACAATCACATATTCCTCAGGAAGAGTTTACATATAAATTCAATTTGGGTTTTGTTCTTCCAAATACAAAGCCTAAATATATATTAATCCTTAACGTGACTAACACAATATGATGCTTAGAAGAACATAATGAATCTAACCTAATGCCCTATTATAGAGAAATTTAGTAACTTATCCAATGGCATATTGTTTGTGGCAATCTTTATAACCTCTGATCCAATGCTCTTTCAGACAGAGTAAATTATGTGTTATGATTCAAATCACTCATATAATAATTCTGGACAGGCTAAATAATATGACTACTTTGACAATATCATAACTCCTCAAATACCACGTAGAGATCCTTTATTTTACATTAACAATGTGCTAGCCACAATATACCACACTGGTAAATTATGTTTCAGAGTGTACTGTTTATGAGCAAGGACACAAAAGAATGATAGTAAATATTTAGAACATGGAACTCTGAGTCATAGGTAGAAAAGCAGCTTTTCAGGCAAAGATTCAGGACATTACAATAAACTATAAATATTATTCTCAATTAAATAAAAGATGATAATGCAGTCACTTAAAAAAGACTATAAGGATCAAAAGGAATATTTATAAAGAAAAAATGCTTAGTAATTAAAAATACAACAGATTTTTTTTTAATCTGTAAAGAAAAGTTAGATGATAAAGTCAAGTATCCCTCCCAGAAAGTACCAGGAGAGGGAAAGCAATGGCCAGGAGGAATAGGAAAGCAGGAAGAGAAAGAGGGTGGGAGGGAAGACAGATGAAAGAGAGAGAGCACAAGGGGAAGAGAGGATAGAGGAGAGGAGAATGAAGAAAGAAAGGAATGAGAGACCTAGGGAATAAGACAAGGAAGTGCAGAAACTCTACCGTGGCAGTCATTTCCCAATATATACGTATTTCAAATCATCATATTGTATATCTTAAACTTTCACAATGCCAGGTGTCAATCACATCTCAATAAAGGGAGGGCAGGGCTGTCATTTCCAGAAACAAAAGAATAGAGAAACTGGGAGGAAATTAATTTAAATATAAACTACAAGATGATTTTCTAAAGCAGAAGGAAATTAGTTTCCTTTCAACAATACAAGCCAAATGGATGTAAAAAGATGTGCAACAAGGCATGTCTTAGACAATTTCAGAACAACAGGGGAAAGAGATGATCCTGAAAGGATTAGGTCATATAAAAAGAATCAGAAATAATAATATCATCAGTCTTCCTAAAAGTCACACCACTGTGAAGGCTAGAATGCAGTGGAACATTGCCTCCTTATTTCTAAGGCCAAATTATTTCTGACCTAAATGTGTATATCGACCCAAATGATTCATCAAAAAGTAGAGTAGAGTAAAAACATTTTCTGACATTCAGAATGCCATCATTTACTTCATGGATTCAAAACCATGAAGCTACCAGAGGGAATACAGCAAGAAAGAATAGGACGTGAAATTTGGAAAGCTAGAGATCCGAGGGGAGAGGCAGAAGGGATTCCCAAAGTAGCACTTCTGCAGGTCTTAGACAGCAATCAGAGCCAAGGAGAAGGAATTGTGTCAGGTTTATGAGTTTATCAAAGAAAAACAAAATTGGTGCAGATATATTAACTGATAAGGTTGACTCTGTGGAAAATTTTAATGAAAGGCATTTTACTGAGCTCTTGGCGAAGATAAAAGAACCAAGATGTCATAGATTTAAAAAAAAAAAAAAAACTCAGCAAATGAAAGGAAAATAAAATGAGGTAATCATCAAAGCAGAAAACAGTGTAATGATTCTTAGCTGAAAAATAAAATATTGTACAAAAACAGAAATGTAAACCAAGTATACTGTTTGGTTTGGCGGTTAACCTGTTTTACACAATGATATTAATGGAAAGAGTAATTATGGATTCAACAAAAATTTGAATACCACCATACACAGATAAGGAAGAAGCAGGAAAGGGGGCTATGAGAAAAGTAAAATCTACAATTACAACATGAAGAAGTCAATAGATAATGTCCAAAAATGACAAAGCAAAATATTATACTATTTAATTGTTTAGATAAATGAAGATAAATGTCAGAAGAAACAACCAAAGCACTAGAAGATAATGTCGAGAAGGTGGCAGGAATGAACATTTTAAATAACATTTAGCATTATTTGATATTTTAAACTATGATTAAGTATGTATTTAAAGAATATTTTTAAAGTATAAAGGTAAATGCAACATTCCTATAAAAAACTCACTACTGCCTGAATGAATGTGGTAATCTCATAGTACATTAACAACTCTCCACAATTTATATATTTTTTAAAACTATACTTAACATCTCGAGAATTGTGTGATGACAAATACAACCCCAAAGGCCTTTGAGAATTTGTGAAAATACAGACTAAAGTAAAATTCAGAAAACTCTTTCATATATTCCCTTAATGAGCTCCTGTGCTATAATTCTATTATTTGAAATTCCCAGATTGTCTTGATGCTGACATTTAGAATTTTTTGTATCGCAAAAACGTGGAGACATATCTTCAGATACCAAGAAGTCCCAGGTATGCTGAAACCCAGAGTTTCATTCTACATTGCTTCTTGGCCCCTTTAATTCAATTCTGTGACTCAAAATGCCTTAAGATTTGACCTGCATGTTTTCTAAACGCTGTCGGTAGCCTAATGAAAGATTTAATATTGTTTATTGCCAAATATGTCTCCAAAATTTTAATCCCCTTATCTTTCCATCACTCATTTGTAAAGCAGGCTAATGCAATATTGGAGTCAGAGTGAGTCAGTGCAGAAGCAATTCTAAATACGAGGAAGGAAACTCATCAGTTGCTGGAGTCTTGCAGAATATCTTAAACTACTTTTCCAAATTGTAAAAGATGGTCATACTTAAAAGCTTTTTTGGAGTAGGACATTGTTGTTGTTGTTTGGGGGGTTGTTTAATTACTATAAACCAGATTTTGTAAGGGAATTTATTTAGTGTGTCTAATTTGTTGGAGCTTAAATTTTACGTTAAAGTAATTAGAATAGAGAACTAGTAATTAAGGGAACTAAGCTCCTAGTCTCAATTCTAAGATCTATTCAATATATTCAACAAACACTTAATGAACCCCTCAAAGTCTTGTCTTAACTTATCATAGATGTGTTAAGTGGATGGCATACAAGATACAATCCCTAGGAAGTATGTTCAAATTATCTACTATATGAGTTTATAGGTTTTGCACAAAATTTTAAGCCCTTGATTAAAAATTGATTTCAGACATTTAAAAACTCCCTTTCAGGAAAATGACATATTTAGAGAATGACTGCTGCAAAGTATAGACTCTATTTATCTCAAGCTTTGATTTTAACTGTTACACATAACCACATTAACCCTAAGAAATGAAGCAAACAAAGCAATTAGTGTTCCTCCAGAGTTAGATCTGACCTTAGCCACCTCTCTTTTATAAACTAAACATTTGGAATGTTGACTCTTATTGATGTTGCTCAAGGTGGAGGTGTTGATAAGTCAACAAAACCTGTTTTGAAACACTTTCATGTTATAAGACATGGGTTTTGTTTGTATATCCAATCCTAATGGGCATCTTCCTACACTAATCCCTTGACCAGTACCGTATTTCTTGGTCTCTATCATTACAAACTTCTTAAGGCACTTCTCTAAAGCATTTAGGATGGTATTGAGTACTAAAGCAATAAAAGTAATAAATATGGTATGAAAGCCATATTTAAGGAAATTTAAGGCCTATGAGGAAAATCACCTAAATAGCCCTATTTGTATCTATTAACAAAGTCATAGAGAGCAAAGAAACCATTTATTCATTAGCTCCTGAGACATTTTTATTCTATTCTGTTGAATTTTGCTTAGTTGAGAAGCATTGTGAAAGACACATTCATAATAAGTAGGAATGGATTAATTCAGTTGCTTAATTATAGTCTTTTGAGTTAGGGAAATGGGTAGCATCATAGTGGTTACTGTTATTTTATTTAAGATGGAAATTATAGTGCACAAAAATTCAGTTCAATTCTTTTGATATAATCTCTCCCCTCCCCATCAAAATAATTACACTGCTTTGCATCCACTAGGGCAATTATTGTCTTCAAAGTTTCTGTTTTGTGAATATAATGCTCTTCTCTCAAGCTAAAATCACTCAATATATTTGCAATGTCTCTTGCATTCCTATTGAATCCAAAATAATTAATACATTCATTGGATCCTACTAGGATTTTCATTACTAATTGTCAAACATTCTTTTTCTGTCTTCTACCTCTTCTCACTAATTAGTTGGGGATTTTTTTTAGCACACACCACATTTTTTTCTGCCCACTAGTCCAAACATCAGCACTCAATGGCATAACCATTGAAGGCAAAACATGAATTTTATTTTTTCCCTTATTGAAGCTTATTCTGCTTCACATCCCTCCAAATTGTCCTAGAGATTCAACCCAATCCCAAACAAAATCCCAGCAGGCTTTTATGTAGAAATTGCAAGGGTATTCTGAAACTAATATGAAAATGAAAAGGACCTAGAAGAGCCAAGTCAATTTTATTATTTATTTATTTATTTATTTATTTATTTATTTATTTGGGTTAATCCTCACCCGAAGATATTTTTCCATTAATTTTGTTATTTTAGAGAGAGTGGAAAGGAGGGAGGGAGAGGGGGTAGAGAGAGAGAGAAACATCAATGTGAGAGAGACACACAACTAGTTGCCTCCCACCCTACACAACACCCATGGGGCTGGGGATCAAACCTGCAACCCAGGTATGTGCCCTTGACCAGGAATCAAACCTGAGACCCTTCGGTTCTTGGGCTGACACTCCAACCACTGAGCCAAACTGGCCAGGGCCAGCCAAGTCAATTTTAATAATGGAAAACAAAGTTGGAAGACTAGAGCTACCTGCTTTCAAGATCTTCTATAAAGCAACAGTGCATTGAATGCAAGATCAACAAATAGATCAGTGGAACAGAAGAGAATCCAGAAATAGACCCAAACATAAATGGATAATTAATTCTTTTAAAGGTACACAGGAAATTCAGTGTACAAATGATGGTCTTTTAAAGAGTTCTTAGATAGAACACCAAAAACATTATCTATAAAAGACAAAAATGATGTATTGGACATTATTGAAATCAAAAACTTTCCTTCTAAAAGAGACATTGTTAAGAGAAGGAAAAGACAAGCTATGTAGGCTAGGGTAAAATACTGGTAAATCACGTATCCAACAAAGGACATATCCAAAATACACAAAACGCTCAAAACTCAACAATAAAGAAATAAATAACCTAATTTTTTAAATCTTCACCCGAGGATATTTTTCTACTTATCTTCAGATAGAGTGGGAGGGAAGGAGTGAGGGAGAGAGAGAGAGAGTAACATCGGTGTGAGAGGGACACATCGACTGGCTGCCTCCTGCATGACCCCAGCCAGGGCAGGGGTGAACCGCAAAAGAGGTACATGCCCTTGACTGGTATCGAACCCGCGACTCATTGGTCCACGGGCCAACGCTCTAACCACTGAGCAAAACCAGCCAGGGCAAATAACCTAATTTTTGAAATGGGCAAAATATTTGAACAAATACTTCACCAAATAAGATATACAGAAGATATACAAATAAAAAGTACTTGAAAAAATCCCAATTTTGTTAGCCATTATGGAAATGCAAATTAAAAACACAGTGAAATACCACTATACACACCTAATAAAATGAGAAGGGGAAAATTAAGGCTAAAAATTGACACTAGTTGTGGAGAAACTAGAACTCACAGTAGTGTGATAGTGAAAATGCAAAATGGCACAGCTACTCTCAAAAACAGTTTAGCAGTTTCTTACTGAGTAAACTATATACTTACCAATGATGCCCCATTCCTTCTAAATCTTCAGTCTACTCCTTCTCAGTCACCCACACCTGTGTTTGATGTTTTACTTGACTACACATTGATATCCTTAAAGGCTAAGTTATTGGCTCTCTTTCTTTCTTGCACTCTACTTTCCTATATTCAACATTCTCCCCAGGCAATCTAATCTACATCTATGACTTCAATGAACATTCAGTCACTGATCATTTCCAATTTTATGTCATCATTTTGTATCAAATGTATCAAAAGTCACCACAAACTCAACATATCCCCAAGGTCTTTACTCTAAAGCTAGTCTTCTTTGAGGTTTCCTTATTCATTGAATGGTACAACCATATATCCAGTTGCTCAAGACTGAACAAGAGTCAACATTGACCACTCTCTCTTTTACCACCCCTTCTGCTATACCCTATCAATCACCAACTTAATCAATCACAATGGTGCTTTCTTTATGAATTTCATGCTTTCTTTCCTTCCCAATCATATTTGAGCCACTATCATATATTCCCAAGACCACAGCTAGACCCACCCAACTTACACCATTCTCCGTTCATCTGCTCTGTATTCCTCCACCAGCTCATTCTCAAAACAGTACAAGATGTGATCTTTTAAAAGATGAAAATTTAATTTGACCATTCTTCTATTTTAACCCCTCTTCAAAAGATCCATATTTCTTTTATGATAAAATTTAAAATTCTTTTTTTCTTCTTCATGAAAGGGGGAATTTAACTAAGATTTAGTCATTTTTCCTGGGGGATATCAACTTACAATTACATTTAGGTATCATCAGAAATGGAAGTATGCTAAGTGACCTGCAGTGATGATCTGAAGCCAATGGAAGTAAATTCTTCATAAAGGCCCCTCAAATAAAGCAATAGGATAGTTGTTATTTTATTGGGATATTTCAAATTCTAAATATGGCTAAGTAACTCTGTAATCTCTATCTCTAGCCTCAATTCACACTATTCTCACTAATTTTCTCTCCATAGTCAGTTCCTTGAAAGTACTGAAACTTTCACATGCTGTTTCCTGTTACTAAATTGCATCTCTTTACTTCTTTGTTCCTACCCTTTTACAAATGATCTCCTGTTCATTATTCCAATCTCAAATCACACTGAATTTTTTTAGAGAAGGCTTAGCTAACTATTCAATCGAAAGTAGGTTCTCCAGGAACAAGAAAGGGATGTCCACTTTTGCCACTCTTATTTAACATAGTACTGGAAGTCTTAGCCACAGCAACTAGACATGAAGAAAAACTAAAAGGGATCCAAATTGGAAAGGAGGAAGTGAAACTGTCATTGTTTGCAGATAACATGATATTATACATAGAAAACCCTAAAGACTGCATCAAAAATCTACTAGACTTAATAAATGAATTTGGCAAAGTAGCAGGATACAAAATTAACGTCAAGAAATCGACAGCATTCTTATACACCAATGATGAACTCACAGAAAGAGAAACTAAAAAAACAATCCCATTTACCATCGTGACAAAAAAAATTAAGATACCTAGGAATAAATTTAACCAAAGAAGTAAAGGATCTCTTCACAGAAAACTACAAGTCATTGAAAAAAGAAATAGAGAAAGATATAAAAAAAATGGAAGCCTATACCATGTTCATGAATTGGAAGAATTAACATCATTAAAATATCCATACTACCCAAAGCTATCTATAGATTCAATGCAATTCCCATCAAAATACCAACGATATACTTCACAAAACTAGAACAAATACTCCAAAAGTTTAAATGGAACCAAAAAAGACCCCAAATAGCCATAGCAATCTTGAAAAAGAAGAACAAAGTAGGAGGGATCACAATACCACATATCAGGTTATACTACAAAGCCACTGTAATCAAAACAGCCTGGTACTGGCACAAGAACAAGCACATAGATCAGTGGAACAGAATAGAGAACCCAGAAATTGACCCAAGACAATATGCTCAATTAATATTTGACAAAGGTGGCAAGAGCATACAGTGGAGTCAAGATAGACTCTACAATAAATGGTGTTAGGAAAATTGGACAGCTACATGCAAAAAAATGAGGCTAGACCACCAACTTACACCATACACAAGAATAAACTCAAAATGGATAAAAGACTTAAATGTGACTCGTGAATCCATAAAAATCCTAGAAGAAAATGCAGGCAACAAAATTTCAGACATCATACGCAGTAGAATTTTCACTGATACATCACCTAAGGCAACAGAAACAAAGGAAAAAATGAACACATGGGACTACATCAAACTCAAAAGCTTCTGCACAGCAAAAGAAACAACCATCAAAATGGAAAGGGAACCCACTATATGAGAGACCATAATTGCCAATGATACATCAGATAAGGGGTTAATTTCCAAAATATATAGAGTACTCACACAACTCAACAAAAGGAAGACAAAGAATTCAATTAAAAAATGGGCAGAGGACCTAAAGAGACACCTGTCCAAACAGGACATACAAATGGCCAAGAAACATATGAAAAAATGCTCAACATCACTAATCGCCAGAGAGATGCAAATTAAAATAACAATGAGGTATCACTTCACACCTGTCAGAATGGCCGCCATCAACAAATCATCAAACAAGTGCTGGCGAGGGTGTGGAGAAAAGGGGACCCTAGTACACTGCTGGTGGGAATGCAGACTGGTGCAGCCACTATGGAAAACACTATGGTGTTACCTCAAAAAATTAAAAATTGAATTGCCATTTGACCCAGTGATCCCACTTCTAGGAATATACCCTAAAAAGCATTATACAGCAATCAGAAAGAATTATATGTACCCCTGTGTTCATAGCAGCACTATTTACAATAGCTAAGATCTAGAAACAGCCCAAGTGTCCATCAGTAGACGAGTGGATAAAAAAGCTGTGGTACATATACACAATGGAATACTATGCAGCTGTAAGAAAGAAAGATCTCTTATCCTTTGAGATGACACGGGGGACCTGGAAAGTATTATCCTAAGCAAAGCAAGCCAAGCAGAGAAAGACAAATATCACATGATCTCACTTATTTCTGGAATATAATGAACTAAACAAACTGATGAACAAAATAGATCCAGAGTCATAGAAGTAGGGTACAGACTGACAATCCTCAGAAGAGGGTGTGGGGGGAGGGAAGAGATAAACCACAGAACTTATATGCACGTATGCATAACCGATGGACATAGACAACAAAGCTGGGGACGGGGAGGGGAGTGTTGGAGAGGAGGGTGTCAATGGGGGGAAAAGGAGAAACATCTGTAACAAAAAATAAATTAATAAAAATAAATAAATAAATAAATAAATAAATAAATAAATAAATAGCTTCTCATGTTATAATTTTTCATAGTTTACAATACTTTCCTTCACATCAATTTCCAAATTTGAAATAATGGATTTATTTGTGACTATTCTTTTTTTTTTTAATCCTCACCCAAGGATATTTTTCCATTTATTTTCAGATAGTGTGGGAGGAAGAGAGAGAGGGAGAGAAACATCAATGTGAGAGAGACACATCGATTGGTTGCCTCCTGCACGACCCTGACCAGGGCCGAGGACTGAATCAAAACTGAGGTACATGCCCATGACCCAAATCAAACCCGCAACTCGTTGGTCCGAGGGCCGATTCTCTAACCACTAAGCCAAACCATCCAGGGCATATTGGTGACTATTCTTAATGCTTGTCTCCCTCCTTATGCTATAAGCTCTATTATGTCAACCACCATAGTTTTCATTGTACCCCTAGCACTTATCCAGTTTCTGGTACATAATAAAGGCACAATAAATATTTAAGGTATAAATACATCACTGCATTATAGATATAGAAACTGTAACTTAGAGAGATCATTAAACTTACTTCTAAGCCACATTTCTAGAAAGCAGAAGAAGCAAGATTTGAATCAAAGTATGTAAAACTCTAGTCTATTCATTTATGCAGCTGAACTGTTCCAATAATCATAACTGTCTAAGCTAGTCAAATACACGGACAAACTTTAGACAGGTTTACCCATCCTTTTCCTTCAGTTTCAGCAGCTTTGATTAGCAGTTTTAAAAAGCAATTATTATCTCTGTAAAGTGTCAACTGACTGAGCCAACAGTATCTACTCCACTTACAGTAGCGAAATTCTAGATGACTCATGAGAATGACAGCCAAAATATTATATATATGATTGACAAGAAAGCATAACCAGTGAATCAAAATGTTTTTAAAGAGTTAAATGTATTCTCCATTTTTTCCAACAGCTGGCAAAGCTACAGCTGGCAAATGAGGGATCTGTTTGCCACATGCAGGTGGTAGAAGAGAATTAAATTACAAACACATGAAATGGGGTTTTCAGCTGTGCCACAGTGCTACTATGTTGGCCAGGAAAGACGTGGACTTTCTGTTGGCTTGAATTTCTTGAGATTTTAATATCTGAATCAAATGAGATCAAATTAGGGGCAAAACTATGCACCCCCCCCCAAAAAAAAAAACCATGGATTTTCCTTTTGTGTCTAGTATTTCATATCCAGACTAAGTTGGACTGGAGTTATTGAGTTATAATGCTGGCTGACTAGGCTAAGGCTAACCCCTTAGCATTAACATTTATTTTTCTCTACAATTACATAAGTTTTTAATACAATTTAATAACTTTCTTTTTTAAATTCTCCTCATATTTTGACAAAAGTTTTATGAGGATTTTTTAAAAAGCAAAAAATGCTAAAGTGATATCGTCTATCACTCATCTGGCAGGAAAATCTAAGGTTCCTATTAATATGGAAAAGTATATGTCTGTAACTATGAAAAGTTGATGTTTAATATGATAGGACTCCATGATAAAAATGTTAGTGTTGTGCGGGGTTTTGTTTTGTTTTGTTTTGTTTTTTGGTCTTTTTAAATCATCTGTTACTTTTCATTTACTTCATTTATATTAACAGATTTGGGGTAGTGTTTGCTCAATTTTTGTTAAAAATCTGTTGCTGCTATTCCTGTATATTACTACCCTGATGAACAGAGTAAATCTGTTTGTTTAAAAAAAAAATAGAACTGGATAAGAAGAGTCAACATAAATCAAATTGCAAGTTAATATATATGATTTAATACAATTAGTGTAATATGGTATAACAACATAATATAATACATATGAAATGTATGAAAGACATGAAGGTACGCTTTCTCTAGGTAGGGTGTGGGTATAGGTTATTTCTTTAGCTTAATTGTAGGAATTAAGAGAAAACAAAAAGCTTATCCAAACAAGTCAAATAGAGTTCATGAAATTATTGGTCTTAAAACAATGCTTTAAAGAGTAGGTCAAACTTCCCACTACCCCCTAAATCTCTCACAAAACAATGCCTTAAAGAGTAAGTCAAACTTCCCACTACCCCCTAAATCTCTCACTCTTAACTATAAGTCAGTGTGTTCCCATGGGGTTATTTTCTACCTTAAAATGAATACTACCTTAAAATGATGAAATAATAGTGACTCCTCTCAGTTACTAACTATTCCTGGGCCCTAGCTTCTCTTGCTTACTTAGAAACTTGAGTCAGCCTGATTCTTCAAACAGTATGTATACCCAGTTATAAAGACTCATCCAATCCTGGTGGTGTCCCTCTCCTGTCACCAGAATTGGAGATGTAATTCTATAAGACACCCAGTATTGTTACATCAAAAACAAGGATTTCCCCTCTCCAATAGCCTTGACCACTTGATGTCTTCTCTAATAGATTATCTGCCATCAGCTTTTTCTTTCATTCAACAAACCTTTACAGAGCACCTACGTGGTCCCAGGCAGAGCTAGGCATGTCTCTGACAATGAACGAGACAGAGACTGCCCTTCCCCTTGCCGAAATTAGGCAATCAATACGAACATGGACTCAAGACAATTAAAGTTGGATGCTGTACTCTCTCAAATCATTCACGACTTGCATGCATGTTTCCCCCATATGTGCTCCCTCAAAACAATGTATCAACAGCTAGGTTTTTAAAGACACTGTTAAAATAACTTTTAGAGGTGTATGTTACCAATACTTTTACAATATCTCCTAGAATGCCACAAAATAAAGGAAAACAGCAATTTTCCTATAGCCATTAGAATGTTTCAGAGAGAAGATTCCACAATTTCTTTAGGAGGGGTGAGGTGCAGTGTGGTTAAGTTTTAGTATTTTTTGTTTCTCCATTAACTCCTATAGTTTTATAACATGATTTAAAAGTGTTAACCTAGTAGTTTTTGTTCCCCACAGGGGGGGAAAACACTGAAGGAAAGAGTTTTGTGGAAGACTCAGATAACATTGTGGTTCTCAGCCCTCATGAGCTCATCAGGATCACTTTGGGAGCAAATAAAACATGATAAAACAAACCCTCGCCAAGCCCCTCATGGCACTGGTAATTTTTTTAAAGCATCCCCATTAATTCTAATATGCAAACACAATTAACATTTACTATGGATTTCTGTATGATATATAACACAGAATAATGGAATTCTGAGGAAATTTAAAGGCCTAATGATCATTCAACTTAATTTAATCTTAGTTATCTTTACCACAGGTAAAATTATTACATATTTCTGTTCCTAATATCCAAATTTGCCTCTGGATCTGAAATGTGTACCTTCTAACTTTAGCACACATCAAACCATCTTAAGAACAATGAAACAACTATCATATAATACACTATTATACAGTATTATATGATACACTAACTAGTCAGTTACTCACCAAGTAGTTACATCTTTAGGAAATATACATACTTTTCTCCGTAATTAATTTCAAAACTCTTACTTTCAGAATATTTCATAAGTATTTAAAAATACAAATATCTTGATAAAATTATTTGTATAAGAAAAGCAAAAATGAAGAGAGAGAGGTGGAGGAGGAAAAAGAAGAAGAGAAGTTGCATTTATTGATCTTCTAATTGCTAGATCTAGATATTTGGTTTTGCCAATATTTTATGAAAAAAATGATAATTTTATTTTAAAAACTACTGTAATGGAAAGAAAATAATGCTATTTACGGTACTTCTGAGAATTAATAAAGGAAAGGTAGCATTCTTCTGCTGAGCTCTTTAATGATTTGACATATGCAATGATTTGAGAAGGGGTTGTAAAGACATAAATTATTGCTCTGCAAATATTGAGAATAAATTGGGATTACTTGGGGCAATGCAAGAAAAGGGAATAAGGAAAAAATATACAGAAACATGACAAGGGAGAAAAAAGTTAGCAAACCAGTTTAAAGCAGAAATACTGTATAAGGTGAGATGACCACTTTAAAAAAAAAAAACATTTATTTATCTCATCTTCATTGGAGGTCTGGTGGGAATGCAGACTGGTGCAGCCACTGTGGAAAACACTATGGTGTTACCTCAAAAAATTAAAAATTGAATTGCCATTTGACCCAGTGATCCCACTTCTAGGAATATACCCTAAGAAACCTGAAACACCAATCAGAAAGAATATATGTACTCCCATGTTCATAGCAGCACTATTCACAATAGCTAAGATCTGGAAACAGCCCAAGTGCCCATCAGTGGATGAATGGATAAAAAAGCTGTGGTACATATACACAATGGAGTACTATGCAGCTGTAAGAAAGAAAGATCTCTTATCCTTTGAGACGACATGGAGGGACCTCGAGAGTATTATCCTAAGCGAAACAAACCAAGCAGAGAAAGAAAAATATCACATGATCTCACTCATTTGTGGAATATAATAAACATAACAGTATGGGGAACAGGGTAGACCCAGAGATGTGAAAGTAGGGTACAGACTGACAACCCCCAGAAGAGGGGGTGGGGGGGGAGGGAAGAGATAAACCACAGAACTTATACGCATGTATGCATAACTAATGGCCATGGACAACAAAGCTGGGGTAGGGGTAGAGGGATGGGGAGGAGGGTGTCAATGGGGAAAAAAGGAGAAACATCTGTAACAAAAATAAATTAATAAAAAAAAAATAAAATAAAAAAATAAATAAAATAAAATAAAAAAAACATTTATAGGATGGCTAAAGAAATGTTAAGACAGAAAAATGCAATTTTCAAGTTGGTTACATTTTGAGAATATTATACCTCCAAACACATAGAGTCACAAACCTTTCTCACAAACTTAAGTAGACACATGGCATGAGTAAGTTTTATTTGTGTGTTTGCCTGTGCACTCACTTGATGTAAATCACAGAACAGAGATGACTTACAGGTCTGAGCCAACAGAGAGAATAACCAGAGTACTGTTAAGGAAGATGAGATCATCTATAATCTGAACCAAAGCAGCAGAACCATAGGCTTAGAGATTGAGGTTACTGAAAAATGAAAGTACCTGGAATATTTCATACAAGAGCCAAAGGGGTCTATGGACCCCCAAAGAATCTGAAATGAAGTGTCAAGCTAAGCCTACATATATCTGAAGAGGCAAGGAAATCCCAGCTGATAATGAGGCCACATTAGTTTTCAAAAAATGTCCCACAGCCATCAAATTCTAAGGGGCCAAGGTGGGTATTTGCTACATATCAAAAAATAATATATCATTCAACATTATCTAAGGGAAGCCACAGTAGGAATAGAATTTGATGATTTATGGGCAAAATTCCATGGATTATTAACACACCTGAAATAGAATTATATAAAGAGTTCTTTCACAAAATACTATGATTATCAAGTTATTAGTATTATAATCCTATAAATCTATGCCTACTTAAATAGATTAAAATAAATATGACAATATTCATACTTCATTCATAAAGATACTGAAAATAAATAGCAAGTATTAACAAAATTTTCTCTGGATAGTACAACTATGAGAAATATTGTTTTGCATCCCTTCTTCCCATCCAAATGGAATTTTTTCATAAAAATTTTATTTTGTATTAGAAGTACTATAATTTTAGTTGTTCATGAACATCTTAATTATATGAATGTAGTAGGAGATAAAATGCATCCCTTACAATAGTTCTATGATTATTCTATTTACTAAGGCTACGCTGCTGTGAGACTTAAGAATATATATATATATATATATATATATATATATATATATATCCTCTTATTAGTTTTACATATTCTTACAACCAAAAAGAAGACAAAGAGACTTTGAAGGATTATTTGTTGACAATACAGTCTAACTTTCAGACTAAAACTACTTTAGTTTTCCACTGAAAATATTATTGCTCATTAACTGAATCCATTGAAATTAGATATTCCTTACTGAGGTGATTCATAGTTTTAAATGCTTAGGCCAAGCAGATTGCTGCCACATTTCTCCCACTTGAGTGTTGATAACAATCACTATTTATTTGTAATTGTGTTGTTAAGGATGGACATGACTGAAGTTGTAGAAAACTGCAGTTGCTCTGCTGGACAGTGTTCTCTAAACCTTTATGGCTGTCCAATAAAGACCAAATTATTTTGTTGAACAGAAACAGAAAAAAATTGTGTCAAGCTATCAACAGTGGAAAAAATAGAGGTGTCATTTCCTAGTAATTTAGGATACTGGAACATATTTTTTTCTCAGGTAAAGTGTATCTGTGTGTGTGTATGTGTGTGTGTGTGTGTGTGTGTGTGTGTGTAAAATTTGGAGAGACAGAGGTGTCAAAATTACAGGACTTATTTTTTTTAAGAAGCCACTCTGCTTCTAAACTTTAATAGCTATTTTTTTTTCTTTCTCAAATATACAATGCTCTCATAAGCCTTTAGAATTACAGCCCCTATTCCTTCAACCTGAACACCATCCCCTGCTTTAGTAATTGAAAATTTCTTACTCATTCTAGAAGATTAAGCTCAAATTATTCCTTTTCTGTGGAATCTTTGCAGGCTACTTTAGGTACACTTTCATGTTCATACTTCTATTCCATCAGATTACCCCTATAAAAATTATCTTGTATTAAAATAGAATATATTCCTTGAGGAGAGAAACAATATAGTTTTATCTTTGTATTCCAAAGACCATGCAAAATAAATATTCTTGAAAGACAGATCTTAAGAGTATGGCTGTCTGACTCTAAGACTACAGTATTTAACTAATTTAGGGAACATCAGAAGAAAAGTGAACCTTTCTAAGCCTTCAATCATGTATCCTAAAAATTGGAATGATGATAAATACTACCTCATAAAGTTGTTGTGAGGATTAACGAAGATAATATTTCTAGGATATCTGAGGTGGGGCCTGGTACATAAACACACAATAAGTACTAGCTCTTATTTTAATAACCAGTAATAGCTTTGCTTTTGTGTGTATCATGAAGTAAATTTCATCTACGGGGGAGAAGAGAGACAATAAAGACTAAAAATAAAATAATGTCATTTACTTAAAATTAAAAGGAAAAATTTAATACACATGTTATATTAGCATTATTATTTACCTTACTCTTTCTATTTCACCAGATTAAAATGGAAAATTTTTATCAAAAAAAATTATTTTATGAGTAAACTGTATTTCATTTAATTTTTGTCATTTTATGAAGTTTTTTAAATCAAATAGAAAATAAAATTATACCCCTTATCAGGTTTCTGATGAGAAAACATAGACATGACATATTCTTAAGATTTCCTTCCTCATTATCAATCATTTTCCTTAGATTCCCATTAAAAATAAGAAGATTCTTATCTCAACTAGAAAAGTGTAGATTCCTAGTAAATTCCTCTAAGAGGTGATTAAAGTCACTGTCACAGACCTCTGGATTTCTGGTTCTTAATTGGACTTTTAAGTTACCAGTGGATCATTAAAGGCTACACATGCCATTCTTTTAACTGTGGTCAATCTAGCTAAAACCTAAATCATTAAATAGTAAGCCTAACTGGGACAAACTTAGGCTGTGTTTACGATAAGAAAATTGTTTCCAAACATTTTGATACAATTATTTCTTTTGGGGGGGGATACATTACATTTATTTCTTTTTAATTAATTTTTGTTACAGATGTTTCTCCTTTTTTCCCCATTGACACCCTCCTCCCAATCCCCCCATCCGGTCGCCAGCTTTGTTGTCCATGTCCATCAGTTATGCATACATGGGTATAAGTTCTGTGGTTTATCTCTTCCCTACCCCCACCCTCTTCTGAGGGTTTTCAGTCTGTACCCTACTTCCACATCTCTGGGTCTACCCTGTTCCTCAGACTGTTATGTTTATTATATTCCACAAATAAGTGAGATCATGTGATATTTGTCTTTCTCTGCTTGGCTTGTTTCGCTTAGGATAATACTCTCGAGGTCCCTCCAGGTCATCTCAAGGGATAACAGATCTTTCTTTCTTACATCTGCATAGTATTCCATTGTGTATATGTACCACAGCTTTTTTATCCATTCATCCACTGATGGACACTTGGGCTGTTTCCAGATCTTAGCTATTGTAAATAGTGCTGCTATGAACATGGGGGTATATGCATTCTTTCTGATTGCTGTTTCAGGCTTCTTAGGGTATATTCCTAGAAGTGGGATCACTGGGTCAAATGGCAATTCAATTTTCAAATTTTTGAGGTAACACCATAGTGTTTTCCACAGTGGCTACACTAGTCTACATTCCCACCAGCAGTGTACTAGAGTCCCCTTTTCTCCACACCCTTGCCAACACTTGTTGTTTGATGATTTGTTGATGGCGGCCATTCTGACAGGTGTGAGGTGATGCCTCACTGTTGTTTTAATTTGCATCTCTCTGATGATTAGTGATGTTGAACATTTCTTCATATGTCTCTTAGCCATTTGTATGTCCTGTTTGGAGAGGTGTCTATTTAGTTCCTCTGCCCATTTTTTAATTGGTTCTTTGTCTTCCTTTTGTTGAGTTGTATGAGCACTCTATATATTTTGGAAATTAACCCCTTATCTGATGTATCATTGGCAATTATGCTCTCCCATACAGTGGGTTCCCTTTCCGTTTTGATGGTTGTTTCTTTTGCTGTGCAGAAGCTTTTGAGTTTGATGTAGTCCCATGTGTTCATTTTTTCCTTTGTTTCTGTTGCCTTAGGTGCTGTATCAGTGAAAATTCTGCTGCGTATGATGTCCAAAATTGTGTAGCCTACATTTTCTTCTAGGATTTTTATGGATTCATGAGTCACATTTAAGTCTTTTATCCATTTTGAGTTTATTCTTGGGTATGGTGTAAGTTGATGGTCTAGTTTCATTTTTTTTCATGTAGCTGTCCAATTTTCCCAACACCATTTATAAAAGAGGCTGTCTTTACTCTATTGTATACTCTTGCCACCTTTGTCAAATATTAATTGATCATAATGTCTTGGGTCAATTTCCGGATTATATGTTCTGTTCCACTGGTCTATATGCCTGTTCTTGTGCCAGTACCAGGCTGTTTTGATTACAGTAGCTTTGTAGTATAACCTGATATCCGCTATTGTGATCCCACCTACATTGTCCTTCTTTTTCAAGATTGCTTTGGCTATTCGGGATCTTCTTGGGTTCCATATGAACTTTTTAAGAATTTGTTCTAGTTCTGTGAAATATGTCACTGGTATTTTGATGGGGATTGCATTGAATCTATAGATTGCTTTGGGTAATATGGACATTTTAATGATGTTAATTCTTCCAATCCATGAACAAGGTATATGCTTCTACTTTTTTATATCTTCCTCTATTTCTTTTTTCAGTGTCCTGTAGTTTTCTGCAAATAGGTCCTTTACTTCTTTGGTTAAGTTTATTCCTAGGTATCTTAATTTTTTTGCTGCGATGGTAAATGGGATTGTTTATTTAATTTCTCTTTCTGTGAGTTCATCATTGGTGTATAAGAATGCCGTCAATTTCTTGACGTTAATTTTGTATCCTGCTACTTTGCCAAATTTATTTATTAAGTCTAGTAGATTTTTGATGGAGTCTTTAGAGTTTTCTATGTATAATATCATGTCATCTTCGAATAATGACAGTTTCACTTCCTCCTTTCCAATTTGGATTCCTTTTATTTTTTCTTCATGTCGGATTGCTGTGGCTAAGACTTCCAGTACTATGTTAAATAAGAGTGGCGAAAGTGGGCATCCCTGTCTTGTTCCTGTTCTTAAGAGAAATATTTTTAGTTTTTGCCCATTGAGTATGATGTTGGCTGTAGGTCTTTCATATATGGCTTTTATTATATCAAGATATGATCTCTCTATTCTCAAATTGCTGAGCATTTTTATCAGAAATGGGTGCTGGATTTTGTCGAATGCTTTTTCAGCGTTTATTGATATGATCATGTGGTTTTTATCTTTCATTTTGTTTATGTGATGTATCACATTTATTGATTTGCGAATATTGAACCAGCCTTGCATCCCTGGGATGAATCCCACTTGGTCATGGTGAATAATTTTTTTGATGTATTGCTGGGTCCGATTTGCTAGTATTTTGTTTAGGATTTTGGCATCTATGTTCATCAGGGATATTGGCCTGTAGTTTTCTTTCCTTGTAGTGTCTTTTTTTGGTTTTGGAATTAGAAGTATGCTGGCCTCATAAAATGAGTTTGGAAGTCTTCCTTCTTCTTGAATTTTTTAAAATAGTTTGAGGAGAATGGGTGTTAGTTCTTCTTTGAATGTTTGGTAAAACTCACTTGTGAAGCCTTCTGGGCCTGGGCTTTTGTTTGCTGGGAGAGCCTTGATTACATCTTCAATTTCCTTTGTTCTTATTGGTCTGTTCAAGTTTTCTATCTCTTCCCGGTCCAGTTTTGGGAGACTATGTGTTCCTAGAAATGTGTCCATTTCACTTAGATTGTCGAATTTGTTGCCATATCAATGTTCATAGTATTTGTTAACAATCTTTTGTATTTCTGTGGTGTCAGTTGTTACTTCTCCTCTTTCATTTCTGATTTTGTGTATTTGGGTTCTCTCTGTTTCTTGGTGAGTCTAGCTAAGGGTCCATCAATCTTGTTTATCTTTTCAAAAAACCAGCTCTTTGTTTCATTGATCCTTTGAATTGTTTTTCTGGTCTCTATGTCATTTATTTCTGCTCTGATCTTTACTATTTCCTTCCTTCTACTTGCTCTGGGGTTTTCTTTTTGTTTGCTTTCTAGTTCTTTCAGTTGTGAGGTTAGATAGTCCATTAGAAATTTTTCTTGTTTCTTGAGGTAGGCCTGGAGTGCTATGAACTTCCCTCTCAGAACCGCTTTCGCTGCATCCCATAGATTTTGTGTTGCTGTGTGTTCATTTTCATTGGTTTCCAGGAAGTTTTTAATTTCTTCCTTGATCTCCTCAGTAACCCATTCATTGTTTAATAACATGCTATTTAACCTCCATGTGTTCATATGTCTTTGCATGTTCTTGTTGCAATTGATTTCTAGTTTCATGCCACTGTGATCTGAGAAGAGGCTTGATACGATTTCAATCTTCTTGAACTTGTAGAGACTTAGTTTGTGTCCTAACATGTGGTCTATCTTTGAGAATGTCCCATGTGCGCTTGAGAAGAATGTGAATTCTGTAGTTTTGGGGTGTAATTCTCTGTAAATATCTATTAAATCCATCTGGTCTAGTGCTCCACTTAGAGTCTCTGTTTCCTTGTTAATTTTTTGTCTAGAAGATCTATCAAGTGATGTCAGCGGGGTGTTGAAGTCCCCTGCTATGATTGTACTGCTGTCAATTTCTCCTTTGAAGTCCTCCAGAAGATTTTTAATATATTTTGGTGCTCCTATATTGGGTGCATATATGTTTACCAAGATTATATCTTCCTTTTGGATAGATCCTTTCAATATTATGTAGTGGCCTTCTTTGTCTCTAGTTATGGCCTTCATTTTGAAATCTATTTGATCAGATATGAGTATTGCTACCCCAGCTTTTTTTTTCCTTTCCATTTGCTTGGAAGATTTTTTCCATCCCTTTACTTTCAACCTATGTGAGTCTTTTGTTGTGAGGTGGGTCTCTTGTAAACAACATATATATGAGTCATGCTTTCTTATCCAATCCGCTACTCTGTGTCTTTTTATCGGAGCATTCAATCCTTTTACATTTAAGGTGATTATTGATATTTATTGCCATTTTTGTTTAGTGTGGTTATATTTTCCTTCCTATTTCTTCTACTAATTACAGCAGTCCTTTTAACATTTCTTGCAGTGCTGGTTTGGTGCTAATGTATTCCCTTAGCCTTATTTTTGTCTGGGAAGCTCTTTATTTGACCTTCTGTTTTGAATGATAGCTTTACTGGGTAGAGTAATCTTGGATTCAGACCCTTGTTTTTCATGACCTTGATTAGTTCCTGCCATGCCCTTCTGGCCTATAGTGTTTCTGTTGAGAAGTCAGCTGATAGCCTTTCTAGGTAACCTGTTGCTTATCTCTTGCTGCCTTTAGGATTCTCTCTTTGTCTTTCATTTTTGGCATTTTCATTACTATGTGTCTTGGTGTGGGCCTGTTTGGGTTCTTCTTACTTGAGGCTCTCTGTGCTTCTTGAACTTGAATGCCTTCTTCCTTCACCAGGTTAGGAAAGTTTTCTGTCACTATTTCTTCAAATATATTCTCTAACCCTTGTTCATTTTCTTCTTCGAGGACTCCAACGATGCGAATATTATTATGTTTCCAGTTGTCCCACAGTTCTCTTAAGCTGTCTTCCTGTTTTTTCATTGTTTTTTCCTTTTGGTTTTCTGATTGGTTGATTTTTTCTACCCTGTCTTCTAATTCACTGATCTGGTCCTCAGCTTCCTCTACTCTGCTGTTTAGTCCTTCCAATGTGTTCTTCATTTCTGCTATGTCATTCTTCATTTCTTCTTGGTGCTTCTTCATTTCCAATTGGTTGATTTTCAAAGTTTCTATTTCTTTGCCCATGGTGCTGATGTCCTTACTCATGCTGTTGAGCTTCCTCAAGATCATGGCTCTGAATTCTAGCTCTGTTAACTTGCTTAACTCCATTTCATTTATCTCATCTTCGGTAGAGGTCTCTTGTTCTTTCGTTTGGGATCTGTTTCTTTGTTTCACCATTTTGGCTATCTCAGTAAGTTTTGGAGCCTGCCAAATTTTCCCTGTGGATGATGGTGTTCTGCTGTTTGCGGCTCCCTCTACTGGGTTTGGATGAGTGTGGGAGGACCCACATTAAACACCACTGTCGAGTCTTACTTTCCTGGGTAGATTTGCAAGCCCAGAAAAGGTTAAGTTATCCTCTAGCTTTTTGCCTAGAGGCTACTAGTCTAGGTTACTTGAAGAGCCTTGAGTTCTCACTTGAATGAAAACCTCCCTCAGGTGTTCAGCTTGAGAGTTTTTCCCGAGAGTGGGACAGATGCTAGTAGTCATTGAGCCTCAATTTGCATTTCAATGGCCCATCTGGGTGTGGCTGAATCTCCGAGGGAAGGGCTGCCGCCTCTCCCCAGGGCCATGGGAAGGAGTAAGATGGCCACTGCCCTCGTGGCTGCAACTCAGCAAAAGCTCTGAGTGCCCTCCAAATCCCGAGTGTCCCCACACAGTTCCAGTCCTGTCCGCCCTCCCTCTGCTGGAGCCCAAGGTGAGTGGCTGTGGCTATTTTAGCGCTCTGTCACGGCCCTCTGCGTTGTGGAGCCGGCTTGGGCTTTAACCCCAACGGTGGTGCTCACAGCTAAGACCTCTGCTGTCGGTGGGCTCCCAGCCCCCCTCTCGTGCCTCTGCAATCCTCTACCAGGATCAATTCAGTGTCCCTGGTTGTATGATCCTCACAAGCTGCTTTTCTGTTGCTTTTTCCCGACGATTTGTCTTTATTTTAGTTGTAATTCCAGTTTGGTCCTGGGAGATGGTCTGTGTAGCTTCCATTCACTCCACTGCCATTTTGGAATCTCTCAATACAATTATTTCTTAAAGCTAAAAAAATAAAAGTGCTAAAGTGGTACAGATCATTTACGACCTCAAAATATGATGCATGTAGTGAAATTTGGAAGTGGATTACAGAAATAGTAATCATTAAAGGGTTGAAAAGTAAAACCTCTGAGATCAGCACAATACTCATATACCCTTCACCTAAATCCTGTAGAAATATTCCCCTGTCCAAAATCTTAGTGGTTTTAAGAAAATGTTTAAGTGAGTTGAGCCATTTAGGATTATTTCTTCCACCTCTGAACTATTATTAAATTAAGGAAAGAAATGTAAAAATTATTTTATCTGTTAACAACTATCTATAAAATACACATATGTGTGCGTGCGTGCACACATATATATACAGTGAGGATTTACCTCAACCACCCACAGTGTTTCTGGAATTTCAGGAATATTAGAGACAAAAAGAATCAAAGAATGGGACTGATAGATGGATAAATCAGCCCAAGATTCAACATAGAAAGGAGGAGACTGACTAGAAAATAATGGTTGGATTTCTCCAATAGAGCACCTAGGAGGTCCCAGAAACAGAGACACAGAAGCTTGGAATAATAATGCATAACTGAGTAATTTAGATACAAATTACTTAAGAGAAACATTGCCAAGAGGGCAGAGTAGAAAACTTCTGCCCCTATCCTTCCACAAAGATCAACAAGTAGGTAGCTATCCATGAACAAAAACACCTCTGGGAAGGCCCTGGAGTCCACTTAAGAAACTTCAACAGGACAGAACTTGAGAATAACCACACAAAACAGGATGGAAGAACAGCTTCATTTTGCCTGAACCAACCCATCCTCAAAGTGAGCTTGGCTCAGTACCAAGAGGGAACTTTCAGCTAGGAAGACTATGGAAACCATAAAACATATCAGGGGTTGGTGGTAAGGGAATGAATTAATAGGTGCAGCACAGAAGACTTTAGGGCAGTGAAAATATTCTATATAATATAATAATGATGGATACATGTCACTACACATAACGATGCTAACTTTTCCAGGCAATTATCTGTGACAAAATTCATGGAAAATAGCCAAACAGGGCAGTTCACTCAAGTGTTGATATCCAGAGTCTTTACTGGGGCTTGGGAACACAGACATGATTGACCACCTATGAGATAGGATATGTGGGAAAATAGCTGTAACCAATAAGGGCTATCGGGACTATCAAACAGATAGTAAACCCAATTCACAATGGATTAATGGCTTAGAATTGACAGAAGGGCACCTGGATCCAACAATGCCAGAAATTTCACCTTACAGTGACCCTGGCTTCATTATATGCTCACTGTAATACATTAAGATGCTAAATAACACACCTCTTTGCCACCATGATTGGAAACTGAAAGCCCACATAAAGACACAAAATAGCCGACAGGGCTCTTCGGAGAAGTCTCCACCCCTTTCCTGGAAACATCTCAATATTCCTCCCCCTCACAGAATGCCCCACTCTCTGATTAAAGAAACCTCAATAGTAAGAAGTAAATCGTACCAGGGAGGGGCTGCTTTTCCTATGGAGTAGCCTTCTCTCTGTCCCACTGCTTCACTAATGAACTCTTTCATTTTAAACTCTATGCTGGATCATGTTTGAATTCTCTCCTATGCAAAGCCAAAAACCCACAGTGTGTCTTGAACCCTTGGGTCCATGGACCCCCAAGAACACCTGCATCATCTCCATAACTGACCTTTAGTTTCCAGCCCCTCTGGAGGTTGAGCTGATACTCCATGGCCCAAAGCCCATACTATAAATCACATTGTTAAAGTATGCAGTGTATCCCAAGGCCCCCAGGTAAATAAAGACACTCTTATCAGGCAGGTTAATCCAAGGATTTAGAGGTCACCTCCAGAAGCCAAAAACAAAGGCCACATTTTTCTATGGGTAAGGTTAATTCTTTACTACACAGCACTTTTCAAATGACAGAGTATAAAACTGACAATTATTTTTTGTGTTTGTTAATCCTCACCAGAGGATATTTTTCCATTGATTTTTAGATAGAATGGAAGGGAGGGAGGGAGAGAAGGAGAGAGAGAGAGAGAGAAACATTGATGTGAGAGAGACACATCGATTGGTTGCCTCCCACACGACCTCGACTGGGGCCGGATATCAAACTGGCAACCAAGGTACATGCCCCCGACCAGGAATCAAACCCACAACCCTTCAGTCTGCCAGCCCATGCTCTAACTGCTGAGACAAATGGACCAGGCCAAAACTTAATTATTAATGGTGCTGATTGACAACTCCTCAAAAGACTACCAGAAAACAAAACAAAATAAATGCTAAATTTTTTTAGAACTGTAATAAGGAAGAATATCACTATCAACAAAGTCACTGTAGTGACTACAAAAGAAGAGGACAATGGAAAATACTATTAGAGAGGATTTGAGGTCTAAAATGAAGTGCTTTAAAGCTGGTCTTTCAAAGCAGGAAATTAATGGGATTGGGAAAAATGCATAATATAACAGTTTAGGATTGCTGCACATGTGAGCAGTACATTGGTACATTGTGCTCTTTTCTTCATATGGAAATGAAGGACATTTTAATAACTGAACAATTTTTGATAATTTGCTATTTGAATGGTGAGCAATCTCTTCCCAGACAAGAATTTCCTGAAACAAATCAATATTTAGTCGTGTTAACAAAAATAATCTCAGTTCTCACTACCAATTGTTTAGTAATGTGGATGCAAGTAGTCTCAATTCTCAATGCTAAGAACAGAATTCCAGAGCTCATTTGAAAGTCTTACAAAATCAGCAAACTAGTACTAAAATTAGAGTCCGTGTTAGGCAGCAGGTCTCTATAAAGTGTTTGAGTCCTAAGAGCCTGCTGAGGTGTTTTCCTAAAAAGTTTAGTTCATTTATTAAAGAATAAACAATTAAGATCTTAAATCCTCCTGAGACTCGGTCTCTCTATCTTTACCTTAAAAATAATAAAGCCTCCATTGAGGTATTGTGCAAGATCAAACAGCTACTAAATGACAAGGCTGGGATGGAAACCAGTCTGTTGGAATCCCAAACCTTCAACCATACCCATATTCTCATTTTTATGCTGAAATATTAAGTAAAATAATATATGTAAAAGAACTTTCTAGAACTTGACACTTAATAGGTATCAGTAAATATTAATTCCCTTCCTTAACTCCATTTAAGTTCAAAGACAAGGAGAAAAGGATCTAAATAATAGTAGATATTTAAGTCACAAATATCAAAACGTTCTCAACTTGTGCAACAAAGTTCCTCCTCTGTTCCTTGTAAATGAAATAATACATATTTATTTGTCTGGACTGAGGAAGAGGGAATAACAAGGTGGGAGAGGCAGGTAAGGGGTAAATATACAAAATGGTATTTGGAAACTAGGGTTGAAAAGGAAAGAATTTAAGAACTTCTGTACACATCTTTAATATTTAAATACTTCGATAAACTGTAAATACAGTTTTTGTGTTTGAGACAGCTGACCTTTGTTCCCTTACCACCCACAATCCCAAAAGGATTCTGTTTCCTACAAATGAGTTAAGTGTTCTTTTTCAATTAATTTGCAAGTCAAACTCAAGGCTCCATTTTAAAATAACAGTGAGAGCATTTGTCCTTGGACCTTTAGTGTTGGGTGACAGCAGGAGAATGGAAGGAGGACATAAAGTGAAACTGAAAACAAGCGGATTGCTAATACTGGATACTGGCATTTTCATTTATTTCAGTGGTAACAGTGCAATGTCTTTGCAATTCCACGTCTCACATAGTAAAAGTTTGGAAAGGTGGTTGTAAATAGGATTAGTCAGATTGTCCATTAAGCATGCATTTCTCTAAACAAACTTTTCTAAGCTCAGCTACTAAACTCAGATCTTTTTGCAGCAATACCTCACAGTTTTGCCAACTCACTGCCATGACTGAGAAAGTTGGAGCATTTTCTTTTCCTGGAGGACAGTAAAAGCATCATCCTCAATAAACTTCTGCTGGCTTTCACATATCTCCTATTCTTTCAAATACTGATTGGTCCTTTGAAATGGCCATCACATATATGGAAATGGGAAGTTCTGGCTGATACCTAAAGGCAGGAATGGTTATAAATTTAGATGAAGTCCGTTAAGATTATAGTCAACTGCACTGAGTAGAAACGTTACTACAGTGTGCTTCTTATGTAATAAAAGGTCCACTGGAAAGCAAACCAGGAACCACAGGGCTGACAGAAGAGTTATCCGGGACCTGCTTTCCTTCTACTTATTGCTGTGTCACCTTTAGGGTGTGGCTTTCATTCTCATGACTGTAAGATGACCACTCCGTCTTGAGACACTGTGTCTGCATTCCAGAGAAGGATAGAGGGCAACGGGAAAAAGGTACATGCCAGCTGAGTTTGGTCTATTTCCAAATGTTGACTGAAGTCCCCTCCAACAATTTTTTCTTGCACTCATAGTCCCCAAACTTTGCTCCAAACTACAAGTGTCACAGCAAATCCACAGGAGTATAACAAGATATCTTAAATTTTGAGGAAAGTTATATCTATCAGACCATAAGTGAACTAGTAAGTTGAGCAAATTCAGTTTCAACATTTGATCTTGCTATATTGAAATGACATGTCTTTGAAAAGCTGGGATTTTGACAATGCTATTGTAAAAAAGAAAAAAAAAAGCAAGTGCCATTTGAAAATCAATGTGGAACAGGAAATGAGGGAAACAGGGTCCAGATTCTAAGATCTGAAAAGCTGTGCAGCACTCAAGGCACAAATGTCCCATTAATATGTAAATTTGGTTGGTCAAAATAGAATAAAAATAGTTTTTCTTTTGATCTATATATATTACTTTTTCAAATAACCACTATCTTGTTAGAACACAGATATTTATTAGGTGGTTTAGATAAAATAATTTATAATTTAACAAAAGTTTCAGGTATTTCTTTTGGCTTAAGGGCACCGTGAAAAAAATTATTGGAGCCCTAGCTGGTTTGGTTCAGCGGTTAGAGCGTCGGCCTGCGGTCCAGAGAGACCTGGGTTCGGTTCCCGCTGGGGGCGCATGCCTCAGTTGCAGTTTGTCCCCGGCCCTGGTTGGGAGGCAGCCACTTGGTGTGTCCCTTTCACGTCGGTGTTTCTCTCTCTCTCTCTCTCTCTCCCCCCCCCCTTCCACTCTATCTGAACAAAAAATGGAAAAATGTCCTTGGGTGAGGATAAAAAAAAAATTAAAAATTACTGGAGCACTAAGAGCTCAGTCACAAGGAATGTTTGGTAACTTCTGCCTTAGACTTTTAGCCATCACTAGGTACAAAAGAATGCAGGAAGATTTTAGCTTTTATTAGATATACAACCAGGGTTCTATTCATAAAGAAAAGGGGAAGAATAAAACTGGGACAGTCAGCAAGCAGTTTCTAACCCCCACACAGATCAAGAATTTTAATGCTATTTCTACTTCTTTTGGTAACATTTTCATTTCAAATCCAAGCAAAGCACAATTTAATAACTGGAAAAACATGACAAAAATATGAGTGGCCCTGGCCGGTTTGGCTCAGCGGTTGGAGCGTCGGCCTGCGGTCCAGAGAGACCCAGGTTTGGTTCCCAGTAAGGGCATGTACCTTGGTTGCGGTTTGTCCCCGGCCCTGGGTGGGTGGTGCAGGAGGCAGCCACTGGATGTGTCCCTTTCACGTCGATGTTTCTCTCTCTCTCTCTCTCCCTCTCTCTTCCTCTCTCTCCCTCCCACACTATCCGAACAAAAAATGGAAAAATGTCCTCGGGTGAGGATAAAAAAAAAAATTAGTGAATGCTCATGGTTATATTTTTTTATTTACTGTTGTCAGTATTACAGATGTCCTTATTTCTCCCCTCCTTGCCCCCTCTCCACCCAGCCCCTGCTCCACCCCAGGCCTTCACCACACATACCATTATCAGTGTCCATGGGCTCGTCATATATGTATATATGTTCTTTGGTTAATCTCTTCCCATCCCCCCCACCCCCCACAAATGCTCGAGCTTATTAATTACATACTTGTATAGTATCTTTGTGGATTTTGTAAACCTCACATCACCTCATTAGTTCAAAGTATTATATATTAGTTCATATATTTTTTATTTTTTATTCTGTTAAGTATGTTAATTGTCATTGTCAGTTATAAAGGATCTTATCAACAGGGGTTAAGTTAGGTATTTTATGGGGTTTCACTGACATTTACCAAAATTCTATTGCAAAAACTAAGATATTTAGTTCAGCTTTCTAAACTCAACAGAGAAAGTAATTCAGAAGTTAGAAATTAGAAATTTAAGATTCAGTATCTAGTAATGAAAAAACTTTAAGCATTTACTTTAAAATGCTTAAATTGGCATTCTATATGTTAAACCCATCCTAAGTCAATAACCTGGGGTTATATTGAATTAAGAGAAGCAATAATTATTTTTAAAAATCGTGTTCAAGTTTCTATTTTACCACACTGTATATATTGTATGATGACAACTGTAATACAAGTACATAAAAGAGATAAGCAAATAGTACTTAAGGAACTAAAATACCATCTTAAATTTTACTTCAGCAAGTTGATGTTCATTTAGATTTACAGAACACTGGTATAATGTATCTCCTTGTAATCAAACCCAGAATCACTTAAACTGTAAAATACAGAGTGGCTACATCAGCCCAAAGATTAGAAACACAGACTATAAAGAGTAACTCACATACCATTTTAAAAGACAGAATACCCTTAGTAAATTTGAGAGAAATTTTATTTCAAGCCAAAATCGTCACCCGCGTCCATAGAAACTGATTGAAGTACAGTACGTCTTATGATATGAATTGAAGCAACCCACGATCAACACCCCCCCGTAAAAAAGGCAAAAGCATAAACTCAAATTAGAAGACCTATATCTGGAAGCCTACTATTGTCTATATTGCTTGATGTTTGCTATAAGGTGGATTATACTAATAACCTAAATCCTCTTAATATGCAGGTCTGGCATTAAACCGATGTTATTGTGGTTTAAGGCCCAAAATAAATATTGTATGAGCTGCCTGGACAGCTGAACATGAGAAAACCTCCAATGGCCTAAGCAGAGTTCCCTTCCCCACTCTGCTCTCAGGGATCAGGCCCCTGGTCAAATAACCCCCAACCTGTGAACCAGGCAGAATGCCTTCTTATCCCTGAATCTGGGCTTCAGTTCACTGCCAGCCTGCAGAATTATTCCAACAAGCCAATCACATCTTCCCACAACAGCCTGGGGTCATTCCATTCTCTTGTTACTACAAAGCCTGACTTCCATAGACCTTTGCTTGGTTTTCTGTTCCCAAGATCAAGTCCCCATGACACATGATGTATAGGTGTCCTCCTCCCTCAGGCTGTGAGTACCTGTAACTAACAAACTGCTATCAATCTCATCTGTCCAATGTCGGGTGTCAGGTTATTTGGCCTTCCCCATAACCCTAGGACAAGAATTCTTCCTCAGTAATGGAGTGAAGATGAGGTGATCAAAAGAGTCATAAAAACATGGAACAAAAATATCCTAACTCAGAGATATAAATTAAAATAGTTATTATTACTAATAAAATGATAATTATTTATACAGCTCTTTCTGTATATCAGGTACCATGGTGTTTATATACATGTTGGCATTCAATCTACTGAACAGCTCTATGTGATATTCACATTTTATAAAGAAAATGAGGTTTACAGGAGTTATTTAATTTAATCAAGGGTATACAACTAGTTGGGCAATGAACTAAGATTTAAATTTAAGCAGTCTGACACTTTTATCCTAAAACACAACATTTTATAATTCATATAGCTCTAATCCGTACATTTAAAAATCTATTAAGAGGCCATCTCACGTCTTTCAGGGCAGTTCATCAAACATCCATAATATAATATAACATAATAAACTCTTTTCAAAGAAAATTATATTTATTAAATCCTATTGTTAACAAAGAATTTTGCATCCTAAGACTTAAATACATCCACATAAATGTGGATGTACTTTTAAAAGTACAAATTTTAAAATATTAAAACTGAACTGAAAAAGAGCAGATTTGATATATTGAACTTTTTCTGAAGCTACATTGTCATTGATGGGTCTAAAGATATATGTTATTAAACGGATTTCTTTGATTTTGAGTTGATGGGAGTTCATTCAACATCATTGTTACCATGGCTTATTTTAGTAGTGAACTTGAACTACTAAAGCCTTACTTTGGTGGTCTACTCTACTTAATAGTAGATACCAAAATATTTAATATTAAAAATAATTTATGTATTTACTTAAACATTTACTAAAAATGAATTGTATAAAGACAGAATCAAGTATTATGTATAAAGACAGAATCTTTGAGCAATATCTAACAATGATATAACCATAGTAAACACACACAAACAGACACAAACACGATATTGCCGGGTCTTTTGAGCTTGGAATGCTGTATGTCGCATAATGAATTGATTCTCCCAAAACTTTTCTCTATTTGAACTACTGTAAAATATTTAAGTGAGATTGATATGAGAATTGACCTCTTTTTAAAAACATCATTTATACATTAACTTCTACTATTCTTTTCTCAGTACTATACTATAATTAAAGTAGCACATTTCTCCAATACTCAATGTATTTTCCTGTAAATTTAAAGCTAAGGTTTATTAGACAACTTAAAGTCTTCTTATGTTAAAATGCCATGTGACTTGAATTCTTACTGCAAAAAAAATACTATTTTCTTAGTACATGCTAAAAGAACTCAACATGAGTACAAGTGCAAAAATGGGATAACTTTTGCTTTTCTGATTCCTCAAATCTCTAGCCATAAGGTAAATATAAGCAGAAATGCAGAAAGAAAAATGAAAAATAATTATAAAATCATGGAAAATAGTCTAATTCATCACAGTCATTTTTCAACTTGTCCAAGGTCTCAAATCTTTTTGTAAAAGTACATGTATAATTTTTGCTACAATTTGTGAGTTAAAATAATATTAAATATACAATATTGATAACATCATAAAAGATTTAAATCACTTTTAAAGAGTAATTCTTTATTTACTTGGTAATGAATAAAACTAAAATGTGATTCTTTTGGAATTGCTTCATTTACCAAAACATCAGAGATTTTATAGCACTTTATTGCTAACTTAAGTTTATCATTTACTGACTGGGAAAAACCGCTGAGAGAACAAAACATTTCCCCCAGTGAGCTGAAAATAAGAGCTTGAGTGGTTATTGCATGAAATAAAACAAAAAAATTGGTATGTTATGATTGTTGTGGATTTCAGGATTCAAATAAATAATAGTTGCTGTTCCACTCCTAGGTTTGAAAATAACTGAGAGATAAACTCAAGTTTTATACCAAATATCACTTATTTCTAGTGAAAAAGATTGGAAAATATGCTTTTAGACCTGCAATTTTGCCAGGATCTTAATATTTGACCCTGAATAGACATATCTTCAGGCAAAGGCAGAGCAGAGCTATTTCAGGCTTCCACCCAAAGGCAGGCAGAAAGAGACCCCAAATTCAAGCACTTGGAAGCAGTAAGGCTGATGTATACAAGAGGCAGAGAGGGAGAGCCCCTTTTCCCAAACTCACCAGGTTGAGTCATTCTTTGTTGGAGGAATGAATGAAGTATGGAGAAAGAAAATGAACATTACACTCCCTAAAGACCCTCCACATGGAAGCAAAGGACCAGGGATATGGAGGTTCCCCTAACAGAGATCTGAGCTTCATAAGGCCTACTTGAATACTGGAGAAATTCCTAGGAAAAAACAAAGACTAAAATGGTTTTAAATTTTTTATTTTTATTCAAAATTTGGTAAGCTATTTCGTAAGGGAAGGAAATGTTTATATGCTTGTATAAATATGTTTTTGTTATCCCAGGGAACTATAGATGGAAAGTCAATTCAATAACTTTCATTGAAACTCCTACATACTAAGCACATAAGAAAATAAATAACCATGTGATTAAGGAAAATAATTAAATATGAGAATAGATAGAAATCAAGGGCCATACATCCAAAACTATCTGAATGTGATAGAGAAAAGAGTCAATAAGGTCAAATAAAAATTTCAGAAGATGGAGAACATTTGGCCAGACCTAAAAATTATAGAGAATTCAGTAAAAGGTGGAATAAGCTACACTTGAGAGGAACTACTGTATTTATACTGAGTGTGTGCTTAAACCTGTAATATTACCACAATAGAAAAGATTCCTAATAACCCTTTTTATATTTTTACAACAGAGTGAGAGCAAATGGTGATCTGATTTCCATTTTGGTCAAAGTCGCTGTAAGTGTGACTGTTTAAAATAAAGGAATGTAATAGTCCCTGAAACATCAAAGGATACTTTCTGTAAGTGCCAGAGCCACGAATGTTTAATGGCCATCATAATGCCCTAAGTGGAGTATAATTTGACAGAATTGGTTCTGTGACTTATCACAGCAACTACTTCTAGCCAAATATAAATTTAAAAATAACATGTGACTGGATGTTGATAAAAGCTTTTGAAAATTCCAATTTTTATCAATATTTAGTTAAGAAAAATACATTTTTAAATCATGCTTGTGCCCAGCTGGTATGGCTCACTGACTGAGCGTAAACCCATGCACCAAGAGGTCGCTGGTTCAATTCACAGTCAGGGCACATGCCCAGGTTGTGGGCCCAATCCCCAGTGGGGGGCATGCAGGAGGCGGCCAATCGATGTTCTCTCTCATCGATGTTTCTATCTCTCTCTCCTTCTCCCTTCCTCTCTCTCTGAAATCAATAAAGAAAAAATACTTTTTTAAAAACCTTTAAAAGTAAATAAATAAATAAATCATGCTTGCTTGTCATTATAGTTAAATTATGAAACTATCCAATTTCTCAAATATAGTCTTTTATGTAACCTTATTTCAGCCTTTATCTAAGTATCCAACTAAATTTTATTGAACACCATAAAAGAGAAAGTTTGTTAAACTCTGATTTAGATATACAAAAATTTTTACTCTATCAATAAAGACCCCTTCTCAATTCTTGAAATTATTTCAACAAAAAAATTATTATAATAATTATAATATAATCACCTATTTTAAAATCATTTCAATTTATCAGCTACTTAGTTAATAAATGTGCAAATGAACTGTAACAAGCACTGTTATTTATAAAAATTATTTCCACTATATATACTTCTAATTATGTAACTGAAATAAAATTGGAACTGTTCCCTATGACAAAAGATAAATGTCAAATTTGAAGTTTGATTTGAAAACTTGTTTTCTACTTCTCAGATTAATTCCACTTTTATATCAAGACTAATCTCTCATTCAAAGAATGATGTTATTATAGTATTTAAAGGAGGGCATTAGATTACTAGAATCCCATTTTCAGTAAAACTTCATAAATATCTTCACACTTCATAGTATAATATTTCTTCTACTTCCAAGAAGACACTGTTCAAACAGTATCCTTGATACAGAGGAAAGTATATTAGCCTTATCAATTCCTAAGCCATGATCATTCTAGTGGATTCTATTTCACAGCAAATTTTACCACATATCTAATCCCACCAATATTGGAGCTCCATACTACTGAGCACACACATAAAATTAAACTACCAGCATAATTTGATTGATAGAAAATATATATTCTCCTATGGGAGAATGAAATAAAAAGAGAATTTTTCCCTTCAGTAGTATTAAATTGAAATTAATATGAAAATTTTCAACCCAAGGCTATACTAGATCTTAATTTACCAGCACAAAGTATACTCTAAGGAGAATTTTTACCAATAGAAATTGTTTACATTGAATCAACCAAAAGTTGTGTCCCAGAAACTTCTGACTTTACCAGACTCATCTAACACCATTCCCTACTCAGCTCTGCCTGTCTACATTTGCATCTATCTGGAATGCACCTTTGGCTGTTTCTTCTTTCTAAACTTGACCAACTTTGTGAGGCCCACTTTAAGCTCTGTTATCACCCATGAAGTCTTCCCTGGTTTCCTCAGTCTGCAATAAGCTCTCCCTCCTCTGAATGTATATGGATCTGATTATCTATATAATTCATCCATCTTTTATCTTCTCTTCCCTTAATTAAAAATAGAACTACCACAAAGTCCAACAATTAAAAAAGGCTAAGCAAGCATCTAAAAAGACAGCAATGGCTGCTGCAAAGGCTCCCACGAAAGCAGCACCTAAGTAAAAGACTGTGAAGCCTGTGAAGGTTTCTGCTCTCTGTGTTGGTGGAAAACATTAAGTTGGCAAATCAGATTTTTAAATAAAGACTTGGCTATAACTAAAAAAAAAAAATCTCACTTCTGGGTATATAACCAAAGGAAATGAAAACAAGTTATTGAAAAGATTTCTGCACACCCATGTTTATTGCAGCATTATTCACAATAATCAAGTTATAGAAATAACCTAAGTGTCTATCAACAGATGAATCAATAAAGATGTCATACACACACACACACACACACACACACACACACAATGGGATATTACGCAGCCACAAGAAATAAGGAAATCCTGTTGTTTACAACATGGATAGAACTTCAGGACATTATGCTAAATGATATAAGTCAGAGAGTAAAAGACAAATACTGTATGATATCATCTGCATGTGGAATCTAAACAGAGCCAAACTCACAGAAACCCAAAGTGGTTACCAGAAGCTGGAGAGCAGGAGAATTGGGGAGATGTTGTTTAAGTGTACAAACCTGCAACTAGAAGATGAATAAATTCTAGAGATATAACTGCACAGTATAGTAATTACGGTCAACAATACTGTATTCTATCCTTCAAAGTTGCTGAGATAAGATCTTAAATTGTTTCACATAAAAGAAATTATAATTATGTGCATAATAGAGGTGTTAGCGAATGCTATGGTGGTAACCATATTGCAATATATAAATGTATCAAAACAGCACCTTGTATACTTTATACTTACATAATGTTATATGTTAATTATATCTCAATAAAAAATAAAAATAAAGCAGTGGCTCAAGTGAACTGCCTAGTAATCTTATCTGAAAATCTTTCATATTTATCAGTACAAAATCCAATGCATCCTTTTGGCCTTGGAATAATAAATAATTCATCACTTTTAATCTTAATTAAGAAATCTCAAAAGATTCTTAAGTTGTTAGAGTCAATAAACTTTAAAATTGGCACAGATATTTATCTTAAGGTGTTTTTCTTATCTTTTACAATAAAAATTATTTGTAGAAGTCCATGTTAGAATGTACATCGTTGTAAGTTTGGCTTTATACTGATAAAGTATATTTGTTTTTATGTTAGGTCCAGGCCATATACTGTAGGCCTACATGAGTCAATAATTTTTGTAATTCTCTAGGGCTAAAATATTTACCCCAATCACAGTCTTTCAAAGGGGCACTGTTGCTCATGAAGATAGAAAAGAAAATAGCTCAAATTCCTTCTCTTCTTAAATAATAAGATCACAATGTAAAGACCTTTGAGTTCTAATGATCCTTCACTAAAAATTGCCATCTTTGAAGAATAAAAATTATACACTGAAGAAAGATTAAATGTCCCCTGGCTCTTCTAACTATTAAAGATAGGTTAAGATGAATAGAAAAAATAAATCAATACCTGGATTTTAATAGGATCGATTCTTTCCATCTGTGTTGGTAGGTTTGGGAGGATTGCGAAAACCTCTTTCCACTTGCTCTTAACTCTCAGTGGAAAATTGCAACAACAAATTTTACAATAGAGATAACCTCAACTAAATGGTGTATTTCACACATTTCAGAGAAGCAATATATAATAGTGTCATTAAAAATGGTCTCTAAATCCAGACCCTCTGAGTTTGAATGCTAATTCTGCCTCTCTTTAACATAGTAACATTGGATAATTTACTAACCCACTCTGTTTCAAAAATAATAGAACCTACCTCACAGGTTTGATCAAAGGAGATACTCCATGTCACGTACTTGGAATAACACCTGATACAGAGTAAGCACCTGATAAGCTTTAGCCAAATATAAAGTACCTATAAATTCAAGTTTTATACCTTTATTTTCAAAAAAGATTTTTTTTTTTAGTTAGTTGCCTTCACTAACTAAACCAGAAAAGGGAAAACTTAAGTTTAAAAACATGTCATTCTCTCTCAATGCATAAATGCATGTATTAAAGATAATTTGGAGCTAAATGATGAGACAGTTGAAATAACAAAACATTTCATGAAATAAATAACTCAGTGGGAAACACTCCTGTTGTTGCCTAATAGCCCTGCCTTTGATATCCTGCCTGTCAAACCCGACAGTGACCCGAATTAAAGCCAGCTGCTCAGACCACATTACCTTGCTAAGCCGTTCGGGAAACTGGGATCAGTTCATTTCTATCTGCCTCCCCTTGCTGTTAGCTCCTAGAAAAAATATGGCCCAGAAAAATTTTTCACCATCAAACAAGCTCCCCCAACAATCTTGGTTCCTTGACTAAACAGAAAAATAAAGTTGCAAGGATGGAAGTAAACCTCTTTTGTAATGTCTTAATAGCACCAAGTACAGGGATGTCAACATCGTTTCTATTATAAAAAGAACTCTTTCATTTAACTGACTAATATATTGTTAAAAAATGCAATGACATCCATTAATCTCAAGTAAATGTATATTTTGGCAGCTTATTTTCTCTGCTTTATGTGAACTATTACTTTAATCACAGGCATTTGCAAAACAGTTTGATTTTTCTTAATTAATATCTGCTAAATTTACTTATGATAGACACAATCTTTTGTTAGAGGTAAAACAGATATAGTGTGTGGTTATTAATTCCCAGTTACCACCATACGAAATTATTAATTGAGGTGGAATTTTTGCGCCAATGTACTTTAATTTCCTTTTTTCAAATGAAAAGATGTAGGAGTGTGACTGACTGGCAAGCCCGCCCAATGAATGTAATTTTTCAGTGCCTGTCAGCTTGAAGACAATGTTTCACCCAGTGCTTCCTTTCAAATAGCTCCAGGGGAAATTTTGCAAGATTAGGAGAGGCACAACGGAATTGTACAAAAGTTACTGGCTTTCTTTTTCCTTCTTCTTTCACACATTCTATACGCAATAGTGACATCTTCTGGTTGGCTGGAATATTGACGATTGGACCACTGCTTTGAAACCATGTTCAACTTCTTTTCTGGTCACTCATTGAACCACGCCCCTTTGGCATAAATCTACTATATGAAATATTCCCGAATTCCAATATATATTTTTAGAACAAAACATAAGAGAAGAGCAGTTACTTGCTTCTTCAAAACTAATTCAAGATACAAGTTAAATGCAAAATTAACTGACATTAGAAAGTTACTTGATACAATTAACAAGCCTGGTTTTAAGCATCTGCTATAAAAATTTCATTTTCTAGGAAGTTCCCTTGACAATTGAAGAAAACTATAAAAAAGAAAAATTCAACAAGATGATATTTTCAGGTTATTTTTAGTGAGCCATGAGAGAGATTTGGGGAGTCTGAGAAGGAAGGACCTAATGTTAATGACCCGCCTTTCCTCACAGACATTTTTCTTAAGGGCCTGTCCCTATGTACAGCTGCACGGTCCCCGAGCATGCTCTAAGTGCGCTATCCTCAGTACTAGCCTCTCATTTCACCATGCAACTCTCTCTTGTGCAGGATGCCATCCCAGAGCAACACGGGGTCCAAACTGGTTCTGGTGAAAGCAACCTCAGGGACCCAGAATCCCCATCCCTTCCAGAGGAGTAAGCCTGGCATAGGCAGCTACCTATAATATATTTATATTATAACATTTTTTACCCAGACAATAGGGTAAGGGTGACCTCAGTAATTTCAAGGTGATTTTCTTGTACCTCCCTCCCTAGAAAAGATGAAAAGTACCACATACAGTCATCATAATCAACTTAATAATCAACACCAAAAAATTCTAAGTAAAAAACTAAAGCAAACTTAATTTCATATCACCAATTATTTTAAAAGTAGAGGTGTAAAACATTAAAAGAAATTGAATTAATATTGTTCCTTTAGTCATGAATGTAACACAATAATTAGTATTATAAGTTCTAGCCATACATTTTAAAAAGAGCATTTAATCGTAAGAAAAAATATGTGTTGATCAGGGTGATTTAAAGTGGTTTAAATAACAATAAACCAGATAAACTTATTATTACCATTATATTAATTATGTTTATCCTATCATCTGGATTAGCTAGTATTTCTTCGTAATAACAGCTCTTCACAATCTTATTACTGTGAGTCAAAACAGAAATTTGTAAAGAATAGACCATGAACATTTTTAATAGAAAATGTTAAAGAATATAGGAAACATTCTTCTTCGCATTTAGAAATTAAGACATTTATATTATCTAAAATTGCAAATCAAATTTAACCAAAGAAACAAGCTTTAAATAATGTGCAATAATTATCCCTTACATGATACATGAACCATTATGATTAATAGGAATTTACTATTACAGTCAGAATATAGAACTGAATATATTTCTGAATTCATAAAATATTATATTCTCAAAAATGACAGAGATAAGCAATTGATTCATTTCCTTACCTAATCTATAAAATCTATGGTAGTTGTTTCTGGTATTGTTACTGCTTTATTACTCAGATTTCTAATATCATTTTCAAAACCATTCTCTATATAAAAACATAAACAAACCACATAGAACAAATATACCTACTATATACATTTTCATATAGAAAATTTTAAATGTCCTTTAAGTATACAGTAGTAAAATAAGCAAACTATAAAGGTATGGGCCATTATCTAACTGACAATGAAATCGATTTCCTTCCATGTAAGAAATGCATGAAATATAAGATTTGTCTTCAGATACAAAGCAGTCTGTTAGCAATTTTACTCAAATATATTAGGTAAATAAAATGCTAACGTTGAGCCCTGGCCGGTTTTGCTCAGTGGTTAGAGCATCGGCTTGCGAACCAGAGAGGCCAGGGTTCAGTTTCCGCTAAGGACACGTACCTCTGTTGCAGTTTGTCCCCATCCCAGATTGAGGTTGTGTGAGTGGCAACCTGTCGATGTGTCTCTCTCACATCGATGTTTCTCTCTCTCTCTCTCTCCCTCCTTCTCTCCCTCCCGCTCTATCTGAAGATAAATGCAAAAATGTCCTCTGGTAAAGATTAAAAAATATATATATACTAACATTGACTTGTCATTCATATAATTTATGAGTTCAAATGGATCAATAAAAGCTACAACACTGAATTCATCTGTACCATTATCTATCTAAAGAATTATGTTAACCAAAACAACTTTTAAGTAATCCAATACCAGGAAACTCAAAATAATTGAGATACATGATTACCAAGAATGCCATTGTAATAGTTTCAATATACTATATGTTTTAGAATAGCTATTTTCTGCCCAAAACTTGACTTTTTCAAAATAAAATTAAATGCTAATTTTTAAAGATGTTTATCCTTTTCAAATTACTTGCAAAGTTTAATGGAATCCCCACCAAAACTCCAATGGGATTTCATTTTATTTTTTAAAATTAGGGTGACATCTAGTTCTTCACGTAAGTGCTTAATGAAGTATAACACATATACAGAAAGTGCACAAATCCTAAATATATATCTGACTTAGCTATGCCTAACTTTTCTAAGAATGTCGTAACTTCTTCTCAGCTCCTTTTTACAGCAATGGTTGTTTAGCAGCATTGGAGTTGGTGAGGCAACATATGCCCCATTGAATTGAACTGGAAGATTTATTGAACCTTTCTTTACGAATTAGGTTATTGTTAATTTTAAAAAATATCTCATGTATGCTTAGGAAGAATATTTCTCTCTCTCCTTGCTGAGTATAAATGTATGTATAAGTCAAAGCATACCACCTATATTTTTTAAACATTTTTGCTTATTTCTCCCTTAGTATCAACTTCTTAGAAAAATATGTTAAAATTTCCACCTCTATTTGTTGTTGTTTTATTTACTTATTTCTGAGTTCTGTCAGTTTTTGCTTTATTTATGCTAAGGATATATTGTTGGCCACAAACATGTTGGCTGTAGCTATGTTAAATCTCTTTGTATCCTAGATAACATTCTGGCCATGAATTCTATTTTATCTGAAATTAAATTTACAACCCCCATGTTCTTGATTCATATTTGCCTGGTTATTTTATTTCCAACCTTTGTTTATAATTTTGTAATCACTGTATTCAGAAACCTTTAAAAATACAATCTGAGATTCTCTTCTTATCCTCAGTGAGGTCCAGATTTGAGCAAAGAAGACTGAGGTAAAAAACAAGTGTAGTAGGCCAATGAGACGCCCCTATAAAGAGTCTCATTATTATGCACTTTCCCATAGATTAGCCACATTTAGCATACCAATTTCATTTTCCCCTCCTACACTGTAATAGACTTTAATTATTCAAACTCTTCTGGGCTATTGCTTTATGAATAAATCTATAACATAGTAAAAGAATATAGAGTAGCACACTGTTAGGTTATCTGTGCTCATGAATTTTCAGTAACCAGTGCAAAGTAAAATGGGGTTCTTCTATAAGGAGAAGGTGGGCACAGGAAAGAGTATGTTACCATAAGGAAAACTAAAAAGTGGATAAGTCAAGAAGGACAAAATAAAAAACTCAACAGTCTGATATATACCAGTAGGATATAACTCTTGAAAGAGGAAACGCCTAAACCTTGTTGTCCATTTAGGAACACACGTCAGTCCATGTTATCTAAGAAAAAAAGTCGAAATTAAAAAGTTATTCCTGTGTACACTGTAAATAAGATATAAGATGAAGTTTTACTGTGCTTTTTTTTCACCCCACCCCTTTCTTTTTTCTAGTGACTGATTTGGAAATATATACCCAGATTATTTTTTATTAGTATTAGCTTTTAAAATACAATCTTCTTTTGTGATAATAATTTCTAGAATGTGTGTTTAATTCTGTGACAGTATTTCCACTTTAGGATTTCACAAGTCCTTTCAGATCCTAACTTCTAATTCTCGAGTTTTTAATTTTGATCCTCTACCTGTTACCTAGAGTCTTTCTTTATCCCTCAGCTAAAGTTGTGGAGATGGTTATAGAAATCTCTCAACTCTTCTACAGATAATATTTCTGTTTTGGTTCAATGGATGGAGCTTTTTATCATGTTTCCTAAGCCATCCTCATCAATTTTAAAGAACAGGGGATTATTATTTCCTGTTCTTGTAAACTCTTACCCCTATATTTCCAGTTCCCATGTAGGTTTTACTTTTCTGTGTCTTTATTAGTATTCCAGTCAAAGGTCAAGAAGGGGAAATCAGCTCTTTACTATGCCATCATTCTAACCTGGAGGTTTACTATTTCCAATCACTGATATTACAGAATCCAATTCCTAATCTTAGTTAATAAGCTTTTATCTGACTGGCCAACTTCAACTCCCAAATAATGAAATATTTGGACATCACCCTTCCATTTTTAAATGATGCACCATACTAGAATAGTCCAATATTGCAAAGAAATAAACACCTTTATTTAGTTTAGTCACCATCAGACCTGTTTTTTTCAGTTAATTTTTTCCAACTATTGAATGTTTAAAAAAGAAGTCACATAAATAATCTTTGTCTAGAAAAGAAAATATATGAATCCTCTAAGCTACACGAGAAGTTACGCCTAAATGACAAATTGTGTCTTTTCATAGATGCAACATGTTTCTGTTATCATTCATAAGTAAATTAGTGTTTTGTTGCAAAAGTATTTCTTAAAATGTCAACTTATTGTAAAAAATTAAAAAATGAGCCAAGGGCATTAAAAAGAACAAACTTGTTTGCATTCTCTATCATTTTTAAGAACCAGAATCCCTTAGGATTTGAAAATCTTAAGAGATCACCTAATTTATCCTCCAATAAATACAGTGCTCTTGTTAGTCTCACTTCTGTTCTTGATTCTTTTACATTAATTATCACATTATCATTATTATATGACACTCTAGGCTGTGAACCTCAAAAATATGAGAAGCAATATGATGCAAAACATATAGTTTTTATTATAATGTGTGTCTGGCACATATTGCTGGATAAATGTTTGTTAGAGGAGACAATGACTAGCTGAACATGGACACTCATCTTAAAAATTCCAAGCATAAGTCTTTATCCTCTGAATATTTTCTATAAAAGTACATTTACTAATTCAGTCTTTCTAAACCCTAAGTAAAATTTGCCTTACTTCAAATTCTACCCTTCACTTCTTTCTAGCATTGAATAAGTCTGTTTTTCCTGCCTTCAGACTCGAGCTGAAACACTGACTCTTCCTAGGTCTCAAGTTTGCTGGCACTGAGACTGGAACTACACTATGAACTCTTGTGTGGTAGGCACAAAGTGTGACCAATGAGAAGGCGTACTACAGTCCAAAATAACTGCTTAAGTTTTCTAATTAATACAGACAGAAACCCAAGGAATACATATAGGAACGGACATTCACGGTGTGGGATAATGGTGGAAGGAACAAAAAGTTGGATCAGGCTGAATTTACTGATATGGGCTCACCAAGTGGAGATTCTGCACTTAATGTTTCTGCTTAGGGAGTTAGAATGGGATCTAACAATTTGCTTGGTTGGTTGGCTGAAATAGGGTTGTCTATAGTCAGCGAGTTAGATATGCCAGACTGGCTTTGGTTTAATGTAAAGGAAGGGATTCAAAGGTTTAGGGAGATTAAAATGTCAGAGTGGATTTCCATCATTGATGATCTATTCCACCACACTGGGAGAATTAAGAAGACATACCCTTTTCCACTACTGTGAGGAATAAATGTATGTGGGGAACCCTGGTGTCCTTGAAGAGCTCTGTGATTGCTCTTCTCTGTAAGACAGACCTTACAATGGGAACTACCATCACTATATTGAGAAATCTAAATGCAATGGGAATAATTCGATCCCAGGGTAGCAGGAGCAAAATAGCAACACTGAACTGTCAATGGTAAGGTGGGCATGGTCACCACATGGACAGCAGAGTCAAAGCAGCAATCAGAACAGTCTGATTTGTACAGACCAATGACATTGGCTGATTGGTTATTATGTTCCTAGAAGTGAAACAGATAGGAATCCTACTAAATTCTTACTTGGCCTGTATATGCAGAAAAGTTCTAGGTCAAGTGAACAACAGGCTAACTTAAATCATAAAAACAGAGAATAATGTCCCCTCAATCAATTCCAAGATTTAAGCTAGTTTACACACCCAGAATCCCTTGAATGAAGTGGAAGTCAGGTTCCCTTGAGGAAGGACCCCAGTACACTGACAAAAATGTATACTGTTAGTCTTTCTTCCAGTCTTCCCCAAAGTGGATCTACAACTTTTTACCAGAGTAACTGTACACTGGAGAAAAAGACGTAATCGGACCTTTCAGGGACTACTGGACACTGGCTCTGACCTGACACTAATTCCAAGAGAACTGTGGTCCAATAGTCAGAGAAGGACTTATGGAGGTCAGGCTATCAATGTAATTTCAGATCAGGTCCATCTCACAGTGGGTTCAGTGGGTCCCTGAACCCATCCTGTGGTTATTTTCCCAGTTCCAGAATGCATAATTAAAACAGACATACTCGCCCTGGCCAGTTTGGCTCAGCAGTTAGAGTGTCAGCCTGCGGTCCAGAGAGACCCAGGTTCGGTTCCCGCTAAGGGCATGTACCTCGGTTGCAGTTTGTCCCCAGCCCTGGTTGGGTCGTGCAGGAGGCAACCACTCAATGTGTCCCTTTCACGTCGATGTTTCTCTCTCTCTCTCTCTCTCTCTTCCTCTCTCTCCCTCCCACTCTATCTGAACAAAAAATGGAAAAATGTCCTCGGGTGAGGATAAAAAAAAATATTTAAAAAAAAAAAACAGACATACTCAACAGATGGCAGAATCCCCACATGCTAGCTTATCAATTGTTTGGGAAAAAAATCTTATTTTCTCAGTGTCTTCTCCAAGACACACATTTCACCCCTTTTTATATTTCCTTAAATGAAATTATTTCTAGGGTTTTCATCATGCCTAGCATTATACATTATATTATTTAATACATGACTAATATTGGAATTGTATTTACCAAAATCCCAATTTTTTCACATGAATTGTCAACAAGCAGAGTCATTCTCAACTGTGGTAAAGCAAACCATTTGAGCCTAAATAATGAAATTTATGTATTTACTGCTCTTAAATTTCATCTTCTTGTTTCTGAGCCTGCACTAAAAGCTATCAAGATGTTTTTGAATCATAAGTAATTTAATAGGCAACCATTTATTGATAGCCTACTCTGAGTCAAGCCTAGTAATGGAGCTATAAAGATTAACAAAACACTATCTCTGACCTCCAGTTTCTCTATCTAGTAAGGGACATAAAAAAAAGTAAATAATATAAATAAGCAATATGATAAGTACTATGGGAGTGTCCTGTAAAAAAAAAAAAAATGAGCAGCTGCTAGGAGAAAGATGGGAAAAGAGAATCAACACTGAGCACAGGCTTGAGCTGCAGCTGCAAGGAAGGACACGGACTGCAGGCTGAGATAAGAGAAATGAGCAGAAGACATGAGAGATGAAGAAAGAGTAGAGAGGGAGATCAGTGGAGAAGGTAGAGGGCATAAAAAAGTAAGACCAAGGGCTGGAGGATGAGTCTGAAGGTTCCAGAATGTCGGATTTCCAAAGCCCTCAAAACCTGCCAATGATCCCTAAGTATTACTGTAAATTTTTAAAATAATTTAAAGAAATCAGTTTTAGGTAAATGGGTAAATGCGATAAAATAAAATACAGATCATTTGGTGAAATGATCTTTCAACCATCAAGCTTTTGATAAATTCATCAGGAGCCTAAGGTTTGTGAGTTGTGGAAGATTGTATTTTCCAAAGATGGCAGCAAAAACATCTCCCATCTCCTAGGTTCTGCAAAGTGACTTTGCCCCCATTGAGGAAAGGAGTTTATTTTCCATTATCTTATGACTGCTTTGACCAATATAATATGACAAGTACCACGCTGTGAGAGGTCCAAGTTACCTGGAGAAGCCACATGTAGGTGCTCTGCTTACCAGCTCATTTTGAACATCACTGCCACCCATGTGATGAGCCATTTCGGATGTCCAGCCCAGTCAATCTTTCAGATGACTTCAATTCAATCCAAAATCGGACTGGAACTGCATGAGAGTGTTGAAGGAAGAACTGCTCAGCTAAGTCCATCCACCCACAGGAACCTGAGTAATAATAATATATTACTGTTTTGAGCCATTAAGTTGTTGAGCCATTCGTTTGTACACATCAGTAATTAACAGAAGGGTTAGAGAAGACAGAGGGGTTTCCTTCCTAGCTGATGACTAAGGATATTGAAGTATGATGGAATTAACTGAATCTCAGAGTAGCTAGATTAATAAATCCTTATAATATAGAGAGATGTTCCCAAAGTTCAGATGTGGCCTGACTGCTCATTTCTGGACCAGGGAAGGTTCCTGCTTAAGAGACAATGTGTCCCAGGCCGGTTTGGCTCAGCGGTTAGAGCATCAGCCCGCAGACCAGAGAGTCCTGGGTTCAATTTCCCACTAAGGGCACGTACCTCAGTTGCGGTTTGTCCCCGGCCTCAGCTGGGGTAGTGTGGGTGGCAACCAATCGATGTGTCTCTCTCACACTGATGTTTCTCTCTCTCTCTCCTTCCCACTCTATCTGAAGATAAATGCAAAAAAAAATGTCCTCGGGTGAGGATAAAAAAAAAAAAGAGAGAGAGAGACGATGTGAACAGCAATGCTATTAACCAAAAGAATTAAAAGAGGAACAGTGTGTTTGACCAAGAAATATAATAAACAATTTCAATACATTGAGTTTGAGTTGTTTATAATATATTCATATGGGATAATCAATAATACCTTGTAAGTATAGATTCTGAACTTGAGAAGAAGCTTTGAGTTGTATATACTAAAGTCACCAGCATATGGAAAGATATTTATCGAAGCCATGGGAGGTGGTGATATGACCCATGTGAAATAACAACAATTAAAAGATAAGCAGAGAAGAAAGATAATTTTCACACAATTCTATTTTAAAAACTATCATTTTCCACCTTCAAATAGATCTCTCATAAGTTTTCTTTATTTCTTTGCCCTGAATTATTATTGTTTTCCTAGGGTCATTTTCTATATGTTTATCTCAATTCTTGTGGATTAGGATTTTCTCTATACCTACAGATCCTTGATTGAATGTTTATATTTAAGAATTAAGCCCTAACTAGGCATTTATCCAAAGATGATAAACAGGTATCCAATAAGTACATGAAAAGATGCTCAACATCATTAATCATTAAAGAAACAAAAAAAAAAAAAAAAAGATACATTGCACACCACAAGAATAGCTATAATCAAAAGACAAACAGTAACAAATGTTGGTGAGGATTTGGAGAAATTGGAATCCTCATTCATTGCTGGTGGAAATAAAAAACTTCTTTAGAAAATAGTTCCTTAAAATGCTCAACATAGAGTTACCATATGAGAAAGCAATTCTACTCTAAGGTATATATACTTAAAATAAATGAAACATATGTCTATGTAAAAATGTGTACAAGAATGTTCATAACAGCATTGTTCATAATAGCAAAAATGTGGACTTGAATTAAGGCAGTGTACATGGAAATGGAAAGAAGTGGATAGGGCTGGAAAAATCTTAGTATTAGAATCAACAACTTGACTGATAGGGGGTAAAAGGTGAGAGAAAGGGGTTAGGATAATTTACAGATTTCTGGATGATTTACAGATTTCTGGCTTAAACAAACGGATGGTGTTTCCATTTAAAAATAGAAAAAACTGGAGATAGATTTTTGTAGAGAAGACCAAGAGTATAGTATGAGTTACCTTAATCATTCTAAGATACAAAAGAGCAGAAGTCAATATATTTTTCCCCTCTTTTCAGTTACCTAAAGTATTTCTTTTACCAACAAACACTTAATGAGTTTTTCTCCTCCATTTTCTAACCCCCTCAAGAATTTTGTTATATAATCTACATAAATTGTTTTCTATTATAATTAAATTAGCAGAATTAGAAGTTTTGTATACAATATTTCATTGAATAAAGATTAAAGTTTAATAAGTGAAAATTTTAACATTGCATTCTCCTCCATAGCAATTTTATAGAATTGTCTGTGTAAGGAGAAAATGAAAGAAAAAGTGAAGCTTAAATAGTTTCAATTTTTTCCCATCCCATAACCAAGGTTCACTTGTATAGTTAGAGGGTAAAACTGAAATTACATGACCATGCAATTACTGCGAAAAAATGGAATCTTTTAAAGTTTTCCTGTCTAGAGTTTTTCAGCCAGAGTAAAAAGACTTTTCCTCTTGACTTACACAGAATTGAAATTCCTTTCACATTGATCTAGATTTAAATGTCATTTCTCTTTGGATCATACAAGCACAGGCAATGAGTGCTCTCAATTGTTTGCATCATGTAGCACGTTTTACTTTTAGTAATGGTAATAAGAATACTCAAATACATGCTTTTATATCTTCTAAGAGAAAAAAATCTTTACAGAATTGAATGTTACATGCATCACTTTATCATATTTTATTTCCTGTTGAACTACAGTTAAGACCTTTATAGTATAACTAAAATTTTCCCTTGTCAAATGTTTTAATATTTCTCATTATTATGTGTTCATAGTTTCAAATCTTTGTATGTACACAAACTTAAATATAAGATGGAATATAATGCATGATTTTTAAGAACTCTAGATATCATAACTTTGCTCCCTATCTTTTGAACAGAAATAGAGCTACAGTTTATATAACATGTGCTCAGTTCTTATTTTGTGCTGGGACTGTCACAAATATTATTTGATTGAACATCATAATTCACATGAGGAAGATGAAGAACAGAGAGGATGAGCAACTTCATCAGAGCCACCAAAGTGGTATCAGGCAAAGGTAAGACTCATACCCCACTCTCCTGCCTCCAAAGTCCAGATTCTTCTCACAGAAAAAAGCATGCTAATTGTTTTTTAATATATAGGAAGGTATGAGATAAAAATTACAAATCAACTCTAAAAAGACTTTATTAACATAGTATTAAAAGAGAAAAACACTGAGTTCGTTAATATGAAAAATTAACTTAATATTCTTCATGGCTCTTTTCCCTCTCAGCTCTCTGAAGGCAAAATTTGGAACCAATGACTCATAATGCCAACAGCATGACCATTAGGTAGTTGTTTTCTCCAAAATGTTCAAAGCTATTGTGAAATTATTTTTTAACTAAATTAGTATTCCAGTAAATAAAATGAATGGAGCAGAAATTCATGTCTAAACATGAACTTCTCTGTAGATCAATACTCTGAAAATCAATAATTTATATAATTAAGTGTTGAATTACTGTCTTCACAAATCCAGCTAAATGATGGTAAATAAATTGCATGCAACCAAAAATATCTCTCATTAAAAGAAAATGCTAAGAGCTGGATGGTAGTCAGGCTGGAGAAGTAGCAACAGTTACCATGGAGGCAAATTGAAACAGATAGAAATACCACAATACATCAAACTTAACACCTCAACTTGCTTCTTGGTAATTACTTCATACCAACATCCTATTGCTTGAAAGGCATTCTGTGCTGGTTTGCTATAGGAGCATGCTGACATATCATTAGGCTTCAGGTTTTCACAGCTACTGTGTAAGTTTTTTGTATGATTTTTCTTGTTAATCTCCTTTAGGTTTTCACAATGACCTGGGTGTTCATAATGACAGACAGCTTATTTTAAAAACATAAAATGTCTAATGTTTTCTCAAAATTAATGAAGAATACCCTAGTTTCTAACTCAATATGTTTATAAGAAAAAGAAAAATGTTCTGGGTACAAATTTAAAAGGAAATATGATCATTTATAAAAAAGGAATATTTACTTTTTGTTGCAATATTTACGTTTTTATAATCATCATACTTAAAAGAATCCATTAAGTAGAAATGAGCAATGATTAGGGGAAAAAAAGTTTTCCTATTCCTCATTGATTGGTTCCCTGTATGAACAATGGGTTCACTCCAGTAACTTCCATATACATATTTTAAATGAGATCTCAAATTGAAGAAATGTTCCCCAAGCCTAATGTGTTAGGTTATGCATTATAGCCACAGTATATCTATAATCATTTACATATATCCCCAATTGTTTAAATATCCATACCTTTCACGGTAAAGTTGAGATTTATTTCATTTCTTCACTCCTTAGCAATTACTATCAATGGCCAAAAGATACCCAATACATCACAAACACTAAAATACTGAAGTGAATATAGATTTAAAAATTACAAGTCAAAAATAGTTTTATTTCCCCCAACTGCATAATCGTTTATTTGAACATGTATTCTTCATACAACTAAATTGGTCTAATTTATTGAGCACCTCATTATATTATACCATTTCTTTTTATTGGGTCATTCCAAATGCCAGTAGTTGCAGCAATAAAAGTAAAATAATATGCAGAAGTAATAACTGTATTACTACAAACAAGCATTTACATACTTTTCTTCATATAAATGTTCAGTTCTCATAAAAAATGCAAAATTTTCTCGTCTTCTCACTGTTCCTGCTATATGTGATGCCAATAATTAACTTGTCATAAGACTGCATATTGGCAATACTTTAGAAATAGAGGCACTGATAGTGACAAGAATCAATATAATGCACTGGAACTACTCAACCTTCTCTATAGCCTCTGCCAGTGAAAGTACCATTATACATCCAATAGATTAGACCACATGAATCTCAATATCCCCTTTTCTCTCATTCCCTCACTATAATCAGTCCCCAAATTCCCTTTCCTAAATAGGTCTGAATCTGTCTTTCCTTCAATATCCACACTGCCATTTCTTTAATTCAGATTTATAATAGTTTTCACTTGGATTAAGTTTCTTAACTGGTCTCCCTCCCTACTTCCTTTGTCATCCCCCTTCTGCCAGATTTTCACTCTCTTGCTAGAGTAATTTTTTTTCCCCTGAGAAACAAAAGTCAAATTTACTTGTTCATTTCTTGCATTTGCTATACCCCTCGACGACATCCTTGGCCCGAGACTCTTTGCCATAATCCTTAAACACCACATAACTGCAACCAACCACTTTATGGGGTTTTCCCTCTCTGTTGATTTTACAGAGGCCTACCCATTGCCCTAGTTTCTTGTTGTCATCAACCTTAATTAGGTTGACTTAGTGTTCAGCACAAAGGGTGGCCACCAACTTGACAAACCTAGGCTCATCACAGTTAGATGCAAGCACACAAAGATGGGGTTGGCACCTTTTCTGAAGTTTCCAGTAGAATAAATATCATTCAGAACTTTTGTGCTCACACCATTAATTTCACGCTTTCTTTCCTTGGCTACAGTTTTGTACTGGTTGGTTCCAACCCACAGTATTCAGACTGACACAGGCACCCAGTATGGATGAGTGGGGTCTTCAGCACCTCTTGTAAAGCAGTATTAACGTCCACTACCCCTCCAGCAGCAATGCCTTCCTCCACCGTGGGGTGGGTAATGGATGGAGCTGAATCTTCAAGGCACCCAAGCCTCTGCCTCCGCACACCTCCATGGCCGCTGGGAAAGAGAGCCTGGTAATCTTTCTAAAGTTCAAAATTATTCATATTGGTCCTTGTACAAAATCCACTAATGACTCTGTTGCTTTCAGGATAAAATGTAAAGGTTTATTCTTCATGACTTTCATGTTGTGGCCCTTGCTTGACTATCTAACCTCATTTCCCATCATTTCACAATGCCTAGTAATATGGCACCACTTGCAATTCCACAGGAGCAACATTCTCTGATGCCCTCATGTGCCCGGAAGACTCAGTTCCAACTCACACTCCCAGGTCCTCCCGTCTCCCTTTCCTTCCAGTAAGCTATGTCCCCTCTAAACTCTGTGCTGACCACAGCTGTGCATTCCACTGCACTGCTATGTGCTTGTTTCCTCCTCCAGACTCTATTTTCTGCCTGTGAGCTCCTAAAGGACAAAATGGTTTTCAATTTCCACATAATGCAGTCACTATATAGCCACATGGATACTGTTTCTATACAACCTGAAATTTTTAGGACAATCCTGGCTTTATCATATAATGTATCTCATTGCCATAATATTTCAGTGATGCTGCCTCCTTGTTTTTAATATATAAAATATGACGATAAACATAGACTTAACTGGATATGGGTCTGAGGAATATAATGAAATCTTATGCTGTGGTATTTAATGGTAAATAAAAAGAACAATGTTCTCAGGTTTTAACAAGAAATAGAAATTTATGTATTTTTTATTTTTAGTAGTCTTCTAGCCAGAAGCCAGAACTTAGGCAGTCTTCTTTCTCAATTTATACAAAAATATTCCATTTTCTTTTTACTATAATTGCTCATTATGTAGGGGGGGGAGACATTAACTGGCTTCTTCTATACTCCCAATTAGCTTGAAGGGACTCAGTTCTCAGTTGCAGTTTCCTATCTCCTCCTTTCAGTGATAACAGAAAAACACAGAAACGCGAGACCACAATGGTGATGACACAGCCCTCAATCAAAGCAACTACTGTTTCTCTAATTCTGAGAGAAAATCCTAAGCTCTAAGATGTTACTTTGTATTTGTCTCATTCTCAACTCTCCCACTTTCCAGTGAGTCACATCAGTATTAAATGTGTTACTTAGCTCTAGCTGGGTTGCTCAGTAGGCTGGAGCATCGTCTTGTACACTAAAAGGCTGCAGGTTTGATTCCCAGTCAGGACACATAATTAGGCTGTGGTTCAATCCTCAGGGCACATGCAGAAGGCAACCGATCTATGTTTCTCTCTCACATCGACATTTGTTTCTCTCTCTCTCTCTCTAGCCCCTTCCTCTCTCTTTAAAATCAATAAAAACATATCCTCAGGTGAGGATTCTTTTTAAAAAAGTGTTGCCTGGCCAGTTTGGCTCAGCGGTAGAGCGTTGGCCCACAGACCAAAGAGTCGTGGGTTCGATTCCTGTCAAGGGCACGTACCTCACTTGCAGTTTGTCCCCCCGGGCCTTTGTCGGGTCGTGCGGGAGGCAGCCAGTCGATGTGTCCCCCTCATATCGATGATATTTCTCTCTATCTCCCCTTCTCTCACTCTCTCTCCCTCTCACTCTGTCTGCAGATAAATAGAAAAATATCCTCAGGTGAGGATTAAAAAAAATAATAATACAATAAAATAAAAAAGTGTTGCTTTACTGAGTTATGCATACATTATATTATGTAATATATTATGTTATATTATGTCATACATAATGTATATATTATATATTATATATGTTATGTATATTCTATTATGTAATAGAATATATATATTATATTATATTAATATTCATTATGTTCATCCCCACCCCACTTCCCCAATCTTTCTTATGAGTTTAGAGATAGAAAAGGATAGTGAGTATTATATGGAAGTTTCCCAAATGGTATGCCCCAACAGGTAATATGTGAGCCATATTGATCTCCTCAGGCTTCGAGGCAAGCAAAGCATGAGCTGGGATGACTAGAACCCCAGAAGTTAGTTGCCTCTAACCTTGAGCAGCTTCCTCCTTTTCTTATATGCCACATTATTATTCTCTATGGGGTCATACATGGAAATGTTTGGGAAGCACTGTAATAAGGATTCATATGTACAACAACAAATCTCTAGTGTACACATCCTTTTCCTCATCTAAACTTGCTTATTCTTTTATTCTTTATCTCATTGGCTTTCATCACCACCCACTCAGTGACCCAGGTTAGAAATATGAGTCACACATGACTTCTTCCTCTGTCTCATCACCTTCTAATCACTGTCAGGTTTAACTTCTAAATATTTCACCAACTAGTCTGCTCTTTTCCATCTATACCTCTACTACCATAATCTATTCATCACCCTCTGTCATCTGCAATATGGCTCCCTAACTGGTCCCCTGGTCTTTAGTTTTGTCAACTTCAAAATTACCATCCACAGAGCCACCTTTCTAAAAATAAGTCTAACTATAGCACTTTATAGCCTTAACCGCCTCAGTGGTTCCCCACCATTACTAGAATAAAGTCCATGCTTCTCAAAACTGGGTCACAAATCACTCCATGACATGGCCAATACCTATTTCTTTAGTCTCATATTTTAGCTACTCCCAGAAGTATCACACAGCTTGTATTCCACTAGTTACAACCAACTCTTTTTCATCCTTACGCAGTGATGTGGCATAAATTGGCTTGGGGAAGAAAGAGGATATAGGTGGAATCCTGATCTGTAACATTTGAAAATGTCTGTGTTCTAAACACCTCCACCATGGCCAATTTCAAGCTACTAACACAGTATCACTGAACAAGGAGTTGGGAAGAGATGCACAGCAGCACATTATTATACAGCAGTTTCATCACACAAATACAATAGACAGAAATAACCTTAAGAGCACAGAGATGTTTAAGAGCATAGGTAATAGTATAATATAGTGAAATAATTAAGTGTTGAGTTTTAAATGTTTATTACCTTTGCTGTTAATATAATTTATTTAATTGCAAGTTCATATAATCTAATTTTAATTGTGGCTGTGTTTAGCAAGCAGCTCACAAAATTCCTGAAAATATAACAACCAACTCTTGCAAGCCAGTATGATAACTCTAACACACCACTGCCTTTATGCCATTTACTCAGGTGAACTCCATCTTATTCAATTCTCCAGCCTCTTTCCTGCCTAGCCAAGGGCTATTCATCCTTTAATGCAGAGTTTCTCAAGTGTAACAATGAACCACCTGCATCAAATCACCTGGACTGTTTCTTAAAATGCAGGTCCCTGGGATTCACCTCCCAGACCTGCTGAATCTGAAATTCCCTAGAAGCCTAGGAATCTGTAGTTTAGCAAGCTGGCTTGCTAGGAGAGTCTGAAGCACACTAAAGTTTGAGAACAATTTGTTTAAACTGCTTTTCTGCTAAGGTGTCACATCACTCAGGAAACCCAGTCTGGCTCACTCCCAGGAGGGCAAGATGGGGAAAGAAAAAGAAAAGTCAGAGTGGCCTGCAACAGTATATCACAGAGAACTTTAGGAAGTTCAGCAAGACTGTCTGGTAACAGGTGAAAAGAGTAAATTGGGAAGCAAAGGTCTAGAGAAGTTGCTAAGAGCTATCCCATGAAAGGTCTTTCATTCCATATTGGGGACATTGGACTTTATTTATTATAAAAGCAGTGAAAAATAATTGAATGGTCTATAGCCAAAGAGTGACAGCTGTTGGGAAAGAAGATTTTTCCTCTGCCCTACAAAGGTTCTTTCAGATGGTTTAATAATCAAATCAATTTGAGACAGATTAACCAGAAAAAAAAAAACTTAATTTTGTACATGCAGGAACCCCACATACATGAAAGGAACGGTTTCAAGACGGAAAGGGAAATGAGGTACATATGCATCTTGAGTCAAGGAATGAGATGGGGGCCTGGGGCTTCAGAGGGCAGGAGGGTAACTCACAGGATGACAAGAAGCAGATGTTCAGTAAATTACATGGTTGCCCTGCCTGCCATCCAGATAGGTCATAAGGTTAATTTCTGGTAATAACTCATTATGGGGAAGGCCCCCCAATTTAAATTCTCTAGGGGAAAGGTAAAAATTCTCAAGCCCAAAAGGTCTTGATTGCCTTTAGTTCAAAATAATCCTCATGCCAAGGTGGTAAATCTTGGGGAGGCCTATTCTGAACCCTGTCACAACCAATATTTGAATAAGTAATTCAACCTTCTTCTTTCTTGTGTAAATTTTAATAACTCATTGAAAAGAATAAAGCCATTTTAAATAAAGTTATATAGCTTTCTTTCTCAGAATAATTAAGACTCTACATATTTTAGCTATATGAGAAATTATCTCCTACAATAACAAAAAGAAACAAAAGAAAAACAAGTTCCAATTCTTTTATTTCTAGGTGGATAATCTCTCTCTGAGCAAGATGGTGGACAAAAGGCCAAACGATTCCTGTTCCTTCTGTTATATTTTCTGCTTTGGATCCCTGTGTTATTGGGAAAGTTAAGGGATCCCTTTCCCTCCTGAGTGCTGGGGGTGGAGTCATTATGATATCTCAAGAAAATGAATTTTCTGAGACTCGCCTGGGAGGATGAGTGATTTTTATTCATGTGGAATTACATCTCTGGGTTTCCAAAGTCTCATTTCCCTTAATCCAGTCCTGGAAGAAGTGTAACTGTGGATTCAGTAGAGCTAAAAGCAAAGCCAGTGTCCAGAGTTTTCGTTCCATGTTGCAGCCAGGTCTAGTACAGCATCAGGTTAGTTGCAGTCCATTAGTCTACAGTGTGTGGGGTCCACATAGCCATAGGCCATGTGGGCGAAGGAAGGGGAGCAGAAGCGTGAGAGCCCTGCAAGCCAGGAGTCAACCAAGAGAGCCAACTCCTTTGTTTAGGGGATTAAATATCTCAAATCTTCTCACGATTGCAGTGGCCATGCCTACTCTGGCCAATGAATGACCTGTTCCCAAGTGTGACTGACAGGCAAGTACTTTTGCTAGTCCCAACTGTACTGGGCATGTGTCTATCTCCCCCCCTCCAATCCCTTCCCCCAGCGATCTACAGGAACAGAATGATGGCTCCCTGGGGAGTGTACAGCTTTAGCTTCCTGGTAAAGTTGTCTGAATAACATGCCTATGATATTTGGCCTTCCCTTTGTTCCTTTTCTATTATTAATAACTAGATTAATTACAATGGTATTACCTTTACCCTAGTTAGTACCACCAATAACATTGTTACTCCCCACTTGTACAGCCTTGACCCATCTACAAACTCAAAAATCCTTCAAGGGACAATCTTTTCTCCGCACTCCCAGTTTTTACATTTTCAAAAAGCCTTAACAAAATGCTAAAAGCAAAAAGAAAGCAATGAATCACAAAAAGCATTTTTTTTTTTAAATCACAGCTTACTGTCCTGGCCAGTTTCACTCAGTGGTTAGATCATCGGCCAGCAGATCAAAGAATCACAGGTTTAATTCCGGTCAAGGGCAAACACCTCAGTTGCAGTTCATCCCCAGCCCTGGTCGGGGTCATGCAGGAGGTAACCAATTGATGTGTCTCTCTCACATCGATGTCTCGATGTCTCTCTCTCTCTCTCCCTCCCACTCTATCTGAAGATAAAATGGAAAAATATCCTCAGGTGAGGATTATAAAAAAATTAAATAAATAAAAATCTCAGCTTACAAATATATCATAAAACTCTCTTAGTATAAACAATGGATATGAATTTACCCCAAAATTAAAAAACTAACTTCAAAAGTATTATTACACATATACTTAAAAATAAGTAGGGAATTACAGTCAAATTGTGATGCGCTTCGTGGCAGATAGCTAACTTCACTTGAACAGATAATTTACTTGTTCCAGCTCTCTAATTTATGCCTCAGCAATACTGGAAATGATCACCTAAGAGAGATTTATGTGGAAAAGTTGCAAACATAAGTACCTTAAAATATGGAAATACATGAACATCTAGTAAAATTTTTTCTTAAGGAATGCATATTTCTTTCTAATACATTATGTAAATGCAAGTATTATTTTCTTCCTGACTCCTTGGACATTCTAAGATCTTGATAAACATTAGCACCTTTAAACACCTAGTCTTTTTGTTCACTAAATCTTTCTCCAGTCCAAGAATAGTGATTTATAAACAGTAGACCTTTAATAAATAATTTTTGAATGAATAAAAAAATAAATTTAAGGACTCTAAACATGATTCTGTTTGGAAAAAAAAAAGTCCATGAGAATTTTCCCATTCCATAAATAAAAATGAGGCTTTGAAAATCTACCTTTGTAATTTTGGGTACAAAGAGAGTCCTATGGCAAATAAAAGTTCTCACCATTAATTACTCATTTATTTGAACTCATCAGATATACATCTAGTCCCTCTATTGCATTTTTAATTTTTGGTGAAATGTAAATTTGTTCTCACTAATTCACAGAAGATGCCTTTAGTCAAAAAAGCACTTGTTGCCCAGTCGGTGTGGCTCAGTGGTTGAGCATCAACCCATGCATCAGGAGGTTGCCGGTTCGATTCCAGGTCAGGGCACATGCCCAGGTTGTGGGCCCAATCCCAGTGGGGGGCATGCACAAGATGGCCAATTGATGTTCTCTCTCATCAATGTTTCTATTTCTCTCTCTCTCCTTTCCTCTGTCTCTAAAATCAATAAAGAAAAAAAAATTTTTTAAAGCACTTGTTTGGGGAGTTTTATCTGCTGCATCTGTTAAAATATGGTTAAATATAGCACCTTAATTTCTATTTAAAGTAATTCAAAAGTTGGATGGAAAGTCTCAAAGTATGTTGCATATATTATAAGGGTGAACACAAATCTAAAACATTTAAATTTAAATTTTTCCATAGTGTGAAAAGGAAAAGAGAATCTCCCCACCCCTCCCTTGACTTGAGCATTTCCTTTAGAAGATGAAATTATAAATGCTTTCTCTGTCTCTTTGCAGTATAAGTAAAACTTTTTAAAATCTTAATGAGCCTCTTGTCAGTTTTGCATCCTAGGCAGGTCCTTCTCCGGACTTCAGAGCCATGCCTTTTGAAATGTGCACATCAGGAAGGTTGATGCTCTGTCTCCCTGTCTCTGCGGGAGTTTAGTTGAGGTGCCTGACTCCATGTTGTAACTTCCTGCTTGTCAAGAAGATAAATGAAGTTTTCTTTTTCCTTGGATAAAGACAATTAACATGTATGTAATAAATTATATCTTCAAAGCTATATATAAAGATTAAGGCTTCTTTCTGATTCGCAATCTCTAGCATTTTGTCTATGATGCACATCACAGTCTGATTTAATGATTTTTATAATAATACAACTATCTCATTCTTTTTTACATTTTGTGGAGAGGATTCACTGGTTTGGCATGAGATTTCACTTTTAATTATATTTCTCCAACAAAATTCAAATGGAGTTGAGAAAAAGAAAAAGCTGTTAAAACAAGAAGACTGAGTAAAACAGAACAATAAGACTAAAACATTGAAAATGTTTTTTGTCTATTAAAAATGGAGTAAATGCCATGTATCTACACTGGCAAGTACGATTATATAGAACTAATGTGCTATAAACTGGATATTGGAAAGCAGAGTTTGAAAAGCTCAGAGAATTCAGAGCTTTAGGTTTCAGCTAAATTCATCTGTGTAAGTTAATAAAAGGAAATTCAATAGTTCTCACATCAAAGTAACCTATTTATTTCAATAAGAACTAGAAAGGAATTAAACAACATGCTAATAAAAATATTTAATTGATGAAAATTGGAACAAAATCCTCAAAGAATTAGAAAGGCAAAGGAAATACCCTCATCAATTAATATATCAAGAACTCACTGTATAATGGGTCTAAAAAACTTATTACAAATTAAAATTTCATATAAAGTGAACCTCTATTATCTGCATTATAACTAATTAACTATTTGATATCATTGTAAGTTAACCTAGTTATGAATAACTGAAGAGTACAGGGAAGGCCAAAAGGTATGGGCAGGCCATCTGTGCAGCTTTGCCAGGAAGCTGCAGTTTAACACTCCCCAGGAAGCCACCAGACAGGGGGAGAATAGACACATGCCCAGTAAGGTCTGAGTGAAATAGGGAAGGTACCTGCCTATCAGTCACACCTGGAAACAGGTCATTGGCCAGGATAGGTGTGGTCACTTCAAGGGCACAAAATTTGAGATATTTAATCTCCTAAACAAAGGCATTCTCACCCTGGCCGGTTTGGCTCAGCTGTTAGAGCATCAGCCTGAGGACAAGAGAGGCCCGGGTTTGGTTCCTGCTAAGGGCACGTACCTTGGTTGCAGTTTGGCCCCAGCACCGGTTGGGGTCGTGTGGGTGGCAACCACTCGATGTGTCTCTCTCACATAGATGTTTCTCTCTCTCTCTTCCTCCTTCTCTCCCTCCTGCTCTATCTGAAGATAAATGCAAAATTGTCCTCGGGTGAGGATAAAAAAAGAACACAAAGGCATTCTTGCTCTTGGCTCTCTCTTGCCTCTTGCGCTCCTGGCTGTGGGACTCTCAAGTTCCTGCATTCACCCACATGGCTTACGGCCATGTGGACCCCACACAATGACTGATGGACTGCAACTAGCCTAATGCTATACTGGACCCAACTCCACCATGGAAAGGAAATTTTGGACACTGGCTTTGCTTCTAGCTCTTCTGAATCCCCAGGACTTCTTCCAGGACTGGATTACGGGAAATGGAATGTTAGAAATGCAGGGATGTAATTCCACACCAATAAAGCTTTCTACTACATCTCATCTTCCCTTGGGGGCCTCTGGAAATGCTTATTCCAGCAGTACCCCAAGATCCCCACTCCCGAGAAAGAGCATCCACACATTTCTTTGATAACAATTTATTTACATTTTACAGCATCTAGTCTAGCACAAGAAGAAAACTTACTGAAGATCAAAACACCATCCATATGCTTCTTCAGTATCAAAGTACTGTCTGTATAATTAGGAGCTTCAGATTTACAAGCAAAGAATTCTAATCAAATAAACTCACCAAGAAAGAGAACCTTAACAATTCTCTCAGCCTGACTAAGCTTTAGTCGGGTCTCTTCCTGACTCCAGGCCCTGGTCTCTCCTAGAGCATTTTTAAAAATTAGATGTGTAATTGTAAATTCTTTTTCTGCCTCTTTCAGACGTAAATCTTTTTCAAGGCCTCTTGCCAGTTTTATAAGCCAGAAATACTTTTCTCATGGACCTGGATGCCGTTCTTTGAAATGCAATCATCAAGGAAGATAGCACCCCTATCTCTAGTCTCTAGGAGAGTAGAGGCCTAACTTCTTTGAAAAGCACCAATTAGCAAACATATATACCTCAATCACAGAGAAAAAATATTTATAAACTCAAGGAATAACTGAATGTGCTCAACATGTCCCATGGATCAACCCCCACTTACATCCTCCAGGACGTTTCCACTAGGTCACGTCAGTGCTTAAGTCCTCCTGCCCCTTGTTTCAGTGAAGTTGAATTCCAACCTAGTTCAGCTCTCACTATTCTATTGCAGTAGCCTGAACTAATGTCTTCTTTGCCTGTTTACCTTTGTCTGGTACTATTTTTACTCTAACAAACCTATACTGAGATTTCTTCAAATCTCTACCAGAAATAAATAAATAAAATAAAGCTTAAAGAAGAAATAAAGCTTGAAGAGGATTAGAAGTATTTAATTATTTATTTTCTTTATGTTTCAAAAATAATTTTCTTGATTGTAGATACACAGCAGAGATACATATTACAGATTATAGCACATACATATATTTATATATGCAAATAATTATATATTTACATAAATATATTGAAGGGGACCAAAATATACTACCTCAAAATATGCCTCTTTGGCATATGGATTGTTTTGAGCTTGAGGCATTTGAGGAAAAGCTCTCAAAACAGATTAATTTCCCTTTTGTAAAGGGAATTTACATGTATAAAGGAAATTTCCATTTGTAAAGTTGTCTCCCTCTCCTGTACCAGGAATGAGGACAACTCTTAATTAAATTTAATTTAAACTCTAAATTTAAATTTAAGAGCAAGTTTTTAACTTGTTAAAAGTATTTAGTAATTATGTAGTACTTAATAAAGTTCGGGTGACCTAGGAAAGATGCCTGTCCTTCTAACCTGGAAACTATGTAGTGGATAGAGGGGTGAAGCCACTGCACGTGTGCAAAATCTTAGAAGGTTAAAATCCACAGACAAAGGAGTCATCTCTCTCTTGCTCCTCTGGCTTTTTGCTCCTGCTTCCTTGCACTTGCCAGTGCTACCTCCATAGCCCTAGAAGCCACTTGGCCTATGGCCATGCAGACCCCACACACAATGGACTACAGCTGGGAACACAAGCTAAGATAGCTTAATGCTGGACTGGACTGTGTAAATACGGAGGGGAAACTCTGGGCAGTGGCTTTGATCCTCGCTCTGCTGAAGACCCAGTTGGACTTTTTCCTTGGCAGGACAGAGGAAAATGGGACCTTGGAAACTCGGGTTTAATTTCACGCAAATAAATACCACTCATTCTCCCATGTGAGTCTCAGAAAATTCCTTTTCTCATGATATCACAAGAAACCCACTTCCACTAGCAACAGGTGGGGACATGGAGAGCTCCCCAGCAATAACAACTAGATGATGCCACTGGAAATTGAAAATATTTAGATGTTTTGTAACTATGGTCATGAAGGGGACCAGTTTTGCCACCCTAAAACTGCCTTTTGGGTTATTGATTTTAAGCTGGTTGTTAAGCAACCGAAGACTTAGAAAGAACCTTTGACCCTCTGTTTCCTGCCTAGAAGATTCAGATGGAGGGACCTCCCCCAGTGGGGGGTCTTAGCGTGTTCACTTTAGCATGGTAGACAGAAAGGCTCCAAGCAGGGGCCTATTAACTACATCACCCCATGCCCTATTGTTTTTGAGTTGCCTCGCAAGAGTTTACAAGCCATGTGTGTTTTCGCCCTTCTCTAGCTATCTATAAACCGCCTATTTCCTTTGAAATCCTAGACCCTTGCCTCAAAATCACTCATTTGTCCATAACAGCATATAAACCTCAATTGTGCAATGCATTATGTCTCATTTTTATGTGGCACCCCCAAATGTGCATTTGTATAATAAACTTTGGACATTTTCTCCTATTAATCTGTCTCTGTTAATGAGATTATTAGCCCAGCTAGAATTATTTAGAAAGTAGAAGGCAAATTTTTTTAGCCCCTCCCCCATCCCCACCCAGTTACTACAGCCCAAATCCTCTGATAATTTCATATTCCAGCAGGTCTGAGATTCTCTCCAGGTCCTCCTTTACTCCTACATCCTTGCACCTCAATTCTGAATTATAGGATTCAGTCAAGAGATACAGCTTCTGCTCTCTTTTTGAGTAAGATAATTCACACTAATGATAATCAACCATGTGAAAAACATTCACAGGATCTCCCATCTCACATTTCCTATTGCCTGCTCTTCTTTTTGTATGCCATACATTTATTTTTTTAGTTCAGATTTCTGTCAACCTGACTCCTGTCAGTACTGCCTGCTCAGAAATTCCTTCGGCCTCTTGCTTCTCATTCCTATAGAAGATTCCTTCCTGGGTCTCATGATTGCACATCACATTGGCTCCCAGATTATTAAATTAGACCTGTTCTTAAAAGGTTTCCTAAGATCTACCTTAAAAGTCTTTACGTCTCTTTCCATTTTCTAAAGTATCTTTTCAGCTCCTGCTTTTCCCTGCCCTTAGGCATCCCTTCTACTTGGATGGTTCCCCAAATACCTTCTGCCACCATAATGGAAGACTTAGACGTCCTTTCTTCAAGTTTTGTCGTGATGCCTGCACTTTATATAACTTCAGCTGGGTTTATAACTGTTCAAAATGTCCCCAGATTTGGCCTCACTATGATGTTACTAATTCTTCTATTTCTATTTTCCACAGTTTCTTTCTTGACAAGATTTTTAAAACTGGATTTTAAAAATGTTCAATTTGGCCCTGGCCGGTTTGGCTCAGCAGTTAGAGCATCGGCCTGCAGTCCAGAGAGACCCGGGTTCGGTTCCCGCTAAGGGCATGTACCTCGGTTGCAGTTTGTCCCTGGCCCCTGGTTGGGTCGTGAGGGAAGCAGCCACACGATGTGTCCCTTTCACATCGATGTTTCTCTCTCTCTCTCCCTCCCACTCTATCTGAACAAAAAATGGAAAAATGTCCTCCAGTGAGGATAAAAAATATATATATATATAAAAATGTTCAATTTGACTTTTAGTTTTAAATTTGGCCCCCATGCTGTAAGAATTTTCCTTGAACACATATATTCTGAAGACTTCTCATTATAACCAAAATCTTTCTAATATGTCTGAGCAAATATGGCTTTCAGATCCAGAATATTTAAAGCAAAGATTTTAAACTTTCCTTCCTGATCCCATATATTTTCCTATATCTGAAGCTAAGTTATTTTTTTAACAGTCCACATAACAAAGGATCTCTTAATTTTTTTATTCAAGGATTTTACTGCCCAACACACTTAGTTGGAGATAACTATGCCCATGATGATTTATTTAAAGTCACTAGAGGTCTAACAATTCCTAAGCAAAGAATAAAAGCACAGAAGAATCCACAGACACCCAGCAATCAAACCATAGAAGTAATCAAGAATTGACAACTTTTCATGTACATAGCCATACAAGTATATCCCCAAAGTAGGTTCTCTCAAATATTCAGCAATGAAAGGCAGAATAAATGATTCCAAGAAGACTGCAGAGAGTAAAGACAATTAATGTAAATGATCCTGCCACTGCTTCCTCCTTGACCTAAACACAGTGAGTAGGGACATTAAAAAGCCTAGGAAATGAGGTGCTTGGTGCCTATTTCAAACCTTCCTGAGAAAGAGGGAGAACAGGAAAAAAAAAAACCTGAAGTCAATATTCTATAATGACATAAACAAAATAATAACAATAAATAATGATAACAGTGATGATGATGATATAGTAAGCAGATAAATAGAGGAGGGGGGATTCCCAGTTCTACAAATGTTTTTGCTATCAGAAATGAATAGAGAAGTAACAGAGAGCAGGGCATCTGTAACAGGCTTCTCCTGAGACCTAAAAATTCTAACAGTGAATGAAAAATTATTCAGTTCAAATATTTAACATATCATAAACTTTACCATCTTGAATTAAAATATGTGCATCTATGCTATATTTTTCCAGCCAATAAATTTATTATGAGTCTAATTGAAGTTATTCAACATTTTAGTACTTCATGAATTATTAAAACTAAATATATTTATATATTTTTGCCTAAAACTAAATAATTACAACATCTATGCCTGCAAAAGATAGATTAAAGTGATTAATGACTCTCTTAGTTGACTATTATCATTTGCTATAATTAAATTACTTTAAGAATTTGGCTCAGTAATGTACTTTTGTTAAATATATACAGAACAGTACAAGTAAAACATGCCAAGGAAACTATATCTTTGACTTTCAAAAACTCACAGTTTAATTACGTAACTAATCCAATTTATGATCAACAACGCAGAACAGCCCTTTGGTGTAAAACCACATCCAGAACACTTTTCAGACCATTTCTTCAGTCTGTTGTATATCATGACATACTAGATGTCTCTCACTGGTAAAATCTGAATTTTGGATGCTATTTATACCTATTACAGTTTTTCTCAAAACTACAACAAATTACTATATCTTTATCACTGTTTATTTGGGGTAGAAAGAGCAGTTTTCATTTAATGTAGTTTCAATTTTATAAAAACTTTTTAAAATTAATTAAAGACATTATTCAGAATATAAAATTATCAAGTATATAATATAAATATATTACGATAGAACTGTTTATTAAGGAAGTTTGTGATTTACAAGATTGATATATAGAACTGCATTAAACATGTTTTTCAGATGTTTTTCCTCCCCTAACTGACAGATTTTTATCTGTCTTTGTAACAGGATTTTACTTTTAGCATTCACTTTTTAAACAATTTACCTATTTCACGTTTACAATTCAATGTTTTCAGTAACTTTACCATGCGGTGCAATAATCATCATCATTTATTTTTAGTGCATTTTTGTACCCCAATAAGATCTCTTATGCCCATGGACCGTTCATTTCTGCTCCACCACTCATTCACTTTCTGTCTTATAAATTTGTCTTTTCTGGACATTTACAATAATAATATAAATCTAATACTTACAGTTTAGATATTAGACTTAGTCAGTTAGGGGGAAAGGAGTTAAAGAGACTGGGTGGGATTCATTTCCCTCCTCATTAGTGTATACAGTAACTCTAAATTCCTTCAGCACAAACAGGGATCTTAAAGAACTTCTGGTTTTCAATCAACCAAAACTATTCAATTATTTCATGTATCCAATATTGTTTACGTCAAGTATTTCAAAAATATTTAATAAGGCATAAAATTAAAATAATGTTTTTTTGTTTAACAAATGAATAACCAACTTTATGTTATCTAAGTGCCCAATTTTATAAGTCAATTTGTTTTTTATATAATAAAGAGCAAAATTTTTTTAAAAGATAAGAGGCCATACATTTTTAGTGGATACCATAAGATGATACTTCTTAAACTAACAAATATATTTAGTACTATCCAAAGGAGTATATAAAATAATAGAATAACTATCTCACTCTAGTATTATATTTCTTTCCTTTGAGTGTAGGTCATTTTAAGCATTATATTCATATTAAAACAACAGGGATATAATATAGAATAGAATGAAAAAACTTCCACATATACATATGAGAGAAGTAGTATGTTCTGAATGATGTTATGAAGAATATTTCGCTTTTTCCACTTACTCTGTGCCAGGCAGAGTGAATAATAAGTCATATAGTTGATATTTATGCTTTCTCATCAGGATCACTATATGAACTAAAACTGCAGAGATTAGGAACTGTTTGCTGTCTGATGTAAGGTTTCAAAACAGTTTCAGAAATCTGCTTTTAGGATTTCTCTCCTGTTTTTATCACCAGTCAGGAATGGGGAACAAAACAAACTGTCAACACTCTCCCCAGAACAGGGGCACTTGAGCAAACAAGATGGGATGTTTGCAGTGGTAGTTTGCTCAGTGGCATGGGCAATGGGTAACAGCAGCAGGACATGGTCCCAACTCTTCCTGCAGGGCAAACTTTCAGGTGGTTGGCTCTTTCTGCCAGGTTCCCCCAGCCCCACCCACAACAGCCTGGAGTCCTGCTCCTTTTCCAACATTGGTCCTTCAGACTTGCACCAATTCTGAGAGCTTAGGAAAGATTTTGAATAGATTTTTCTTTTTCTTTTCTTTTCTTTCTTTCTTTCTTTCTTTCTTTCTTTCTTTTTTTTTTTTTTTTTTTTTTTTTTGCTTAAGTTAATCACAATTGCAATTGTTTCTGTTTCTAAGCAACAAAGACAGACTCCCTGACTCAAACAACAGGAAGAGCAAAGTGCCTCAAACAGGATGCCATCGAAGTTACAAAAACAATCACAACACCAGGGATTTAAGGGTAAGGGAGCTGGGGGTGGTACCAAGCTCTGAACTGATATTATTTTACAGTAATTACTTATATTTGGTTAAGAGTACCTGTCCTGTTTTTCAAACATTCCAAAGTTCTGGCAGAACTCAAAGGGGGGATGCACCAACCACCCACATTTGAATCTCATGGGATGCTAGTTTAAAATCCGCCTCTGGAGTACACCCCAGAAGTAAATCAGAATCTTAAGAGGGAACCTAAAATCTGAATTTTAAACAGCCTTGGATTGATGTATATGCAAATTAGATTTTGAGAACAATGGGCTAGGTAAATTTTTTTAAATGTACTAAAACAGACCTTACACATGTTTTATTAATAGCAGTTAACAGTCTTCTTCTTGATCCTTGGTTAAAACAATATCCTTAGCATAGGCACGGTGCTGTAATAAAAAGAGCTAAAGCCTTAGTATCCCCTTCTAGCTCTATAAATAACAAACTATTATCTTCTGAAATCTATAACATATAAAGCTTTCCTTCCTTATTTCTCTCCTCTCTGTGTTCCCCTCTTCATATTCTCTGCCCTACTGACTTACCCTGATAAAACTAAAAATAAATAAAAGGAGGGCAGTAGCACATCATTGGCAAACTCTTACCTATTGTGGCATGTATCATTTAAATGATGAATTGCATATGCTTGTGAGTGGCTCAACAACTTGGTTATTTAGTTTTCTTAGAGCTTTCAGTCAGCCTCTTTGATTTATTGCCCTGGAAACAATACATTCCAAGACCAGAGAGGTATCTCTGTATGTATTTAAAACAGAAGATAAATTTTATTCTAGAATCTAGGGCACAAGAGAAAACATGATAGATTATCATGAACAATGCAGGATCTTCTTGTTTTTATAATACAAGAAGTAAGGGAATAGGTGAACAAATCTATAGTATTCAAAAGAAGATAAACAACTATTCCCTTTTTTCATAAAATTATTTATCTTGATAAAGTCTCTAAAAGCTCACTTTTATATAGCAAAGCCATAATGATAAATGTATGACATCAAATATATCATCAGACTTTTAAAAGAACATTTGGATGGAAAATCTCTAGTTACAAAACAAGGAAACAAAAAGAATATATAAAAGGATGTCAGAGGCTTACTGAACTCTGAATCTTAAGGGCCTCTCTTTGCTACTTCCCTTCCTTAGTCTTCCCTCCAGGAAAGGTCACTGTGATGGGCAAGCACATTTTGATGGATCTTAGTACTACCAGTTGTGATATTCACAATCAAGAGTCCAGAAGTTAAAGGTCTGGGCCAGTCTGGGTATTTCTTCCTAGCCCCCTTTTAGAGCCCCTGAATATCTGTTCCCATGAATCTACAAGAGAAGATTCCACTGCCACTCGGGAGCTGCAGCACCCTAAAAAGGTCTCCAGTGAATCAGCTAAGCCAATTTGGCTACAAGTCTTAGAAGGGACACAGTAGCTCTACATCTTCTACCTGGTCATCACACTACTGGTGAGCCTGGGCTTTTCTTGCCTTGTAAGGGTTTGGGTTTAGAACAAACATAACAGAGAAAACCACTCTGATTCTAGGATGAAGTCTATCTTTTTGAGGTATAAAGAATCCTCAACATGGTCCTGCCTAGCTCACTAAGCAATGGAATCAGGGTTTGGGAGGAATCTTATAATAATGATACAGTTTTCTTCTACCTGCCCATAGTTCATAAACCTATACATCTTTCCAAAGTAAAAAGATGAGTTGAGGGGCAGAAGATGGGGGAGGTGACTCTTTAAGTATAAGACTGTGGGATTGGCAGTCCTGGATTCAAGCAAACTCTTTCCAGCTTTGCCCCTTTCACTAGAAAATTGGTAGGGACTTTTCCTAAAAATTTTGAGTTAAAAAAATGTTACATATATTAATATGTGAGTGTATGTGTGTGTGTGTGTGTGTGTGTGTGTGTAGATCAAGAGATTTGATTATTTGTATCTCTAATGAGTTATTCAAAATGCTCTATCAATTTCTGTGCTATGGTATATTGCAATGAAAGTACATACAACATTCTGTGATTGTGAGAATTGAGAAAATGGATGATTTTTTAACAGATTACTTTTAAAGTCAAAATCCCTGTGTTTTATAATGTATTGTATATATACATGCATGTACACTCTACAAAATGTAATCATCTTTCATTAGCAAAAAGAATTTTTATTTCAATTACCACATTAATAACAATAAGAGAAATTGTTCTCACAAATATTCCTTCCAAAACATATTACACTATATTTTCCTTTAAAAATTTTTATTAGTCTATGAAATATGTAAGCAAAATTGTGTGCCATTTACCTACATATGGTTACTGCTGTGTATATTCCATGAAAATATATTTGCTTTAAATAATTGAAATCACCCACCACTCAGGGAAAAGTTTTTACTTAAACTGTTATTCAGTTTCTAGGAAAAAGAAAATACACTATTTATTTGATTACAACTGTTCTCAGATCTATACTGATAATAAAATCAGTACCATATATCCTTTGCAATTAGAAAAAACAAAACTTTTAAATGGCCAATATAAAAAACCTGAAATAGAACTTTAAGGATCATCCTTCATCAGAATAAAGATTAATTGGATAATTCTCAGTTAAGAAATACTGGCACTAGACAGCAGCAACCTGGTGTGCAGTTAGAAATAAAAAGGACAATTCAATTTGGAAAAAAAAAAGCATGCAGGATCCAGTGAAGTGGAAAAATAAAACAGGCCAAACATGAGTCATCTCTACCATAATTTAGTGCCTGAATAGATGTCCTATCAGCAATCTCTTCTCAGAACATATTAGACAGTAGACACACAGAGAAAAGGGCACCTATAATTACTCCTTCAGATTACACCTACTGAGTCCCTACATGCTCAGTAATAATAGTCTGAGTGCTTTCTACGTGGGTCTGCATTGTATTTAGTAAAAGTTAATAATAATATCAACAGATAATAAGTATGTATTTGTGCCAGGCACTGTGCTAAGTGTTTTACATGGATTATCTGATTTAATGCTCAGAGCAAGCCCCCAAAGTACTATTAACCCCATTTGTACCACTGAATAACTGAGTCTGAGACTAAGTTGACAGAATGAAATCATACAACTCTTAAGGGTTGGAGCCAAAGTTCAAAATCAGTCTTTCTAATCTAAGAGCCCTCCTTCATAAATATTATACCATCTTTCAAAAATATTATATCTATTACAAAATTTTATGAAAGGAAGAAATGTGATCTAGAGTTTTAAAATAATTTTCCAAAAACTAACAGGAAGTTTTATGGTAGATTCAAAGCTGCTTATGTTCCTTGAATATGCCATACACTACTGCTCTGTCAACAAAAAAGATAGAATTATGAAAAACCATTTAGCTTCTGGAACAAAGATTGGGTGTGGAAAAGTAATCCCTAAAATGAGATACAGATTTCACCATTTTCATTAATCCTTCTTTTATTTACAATTACAATGCTCTTTGAAAGCAGTGTAACAGCAAGAAGCAACATGCCGAAGTTTCACCACTCACCAGGCAGGAAAGAACAACAGTTTCCAGACTAAACATTATTTTGAAATCACTTTGTACTATGATTGCCAGAAGCAGCTGTCACAGACTCGAGGTGAAGAAACAAACACATGACTCCTGTTGGGTATAATACTCAGTCCCAAGATAAGCAGTGAATTAAAAAAAATTCAAATTCTAAACTGATATCTAAGATACAATAACTATGGCTGCTGAACTCAGATGATGAATGGAATTTTCAAAGTCTATTCACTTCTAATGATGACTTAACTACATGTAATTTTTACTCATTTTAAAGGGTTAGTAGTCTACTAACATCTCTAGAGTAATCTTATGCATATAGTGTGTATATCCAGTATGGATAAACTCAGAATGAATGGTATTATTACTACCTGAGAAAAACAGAGACAGCTCAATAACAGAGCATAAGTCAAAGAAACGTGGTAGTTTGGAGCTAAGGGACCTTAAACATGATCTAGTCTGACATTTTCTACCTAGCAGGAGAAATTAAGACTCATTGAGTTTTCTGATTAAGACAGCATTTAACTAGAAAACTCTAGCATGGTTTTCTACATATAAAACATCTAACAAGAAAAGCATAACACAACATTCTCACTGAAATATTTATGAAAACATAGAATATATATAAAAGTCAGCACTATAAAGCTTACACTTGCATTCAACCTACTGATGGATCTACACAGAACAAAGTTAGCAGCAACAACACAATATACTAAAAGTTAGTAGAAGATACTTGGTCTTGTCGATTAGGTAGCCTGGCTGCAAGTCCCAGGATTTGTACTGACCATAAAGTGGGCAGGAATGTGTTTACTGTTTTACGCAAGGACCAGATTGCCTTGTTCACCAAATTAGTGTTTCACCCCCTCCCAATATGCAGAAATGGCCACCATAGTGGAAATTAAAAAATGTTAACCATTCATCCAATAGACTGAAGCACTACAAGGATCAGAAGCATGATCAGTGACAGCCCTCTGTATTGAGATGGGACACTCAATTATAGTTGTTTTATTTCACAAAAACACGTAAGCTTAAGTAAAAGGAAGTCAATATATTTTTGTTTCAAGACTGTTTTGAGCCCTGGCCGCTTTGGCTCAGCAGTTAGAGCGTCAGCCTGTGGACCAGAGAGTCCCGGGTTTGGTTCCTGCTAAGGGCATGTACCTCGGTTGCAGTTTATCCCTGGCCCTGGTTGGGGTCGTGTGGGTGGCAACCAGTCGATGTGTCTCTCTTACGTCGATGTTTCTCTCTCTCTCTTCCCCCCTTCTCTCCCTCCTGCTCTATCTGAAGATAAAAAAAAAAAAAAAAGAATGTTTTGAGTCCATTGATAGATGAATGGATAAAGAAAATCTCTCTCTCTCTCTCTCTCTCTCTCACACACACACACACACACACACACACACACACAGGAATATTATGCAGCAATTTAAATAATGAAATCTTGCCATTTGCAACAACATGGATGGACCTAAGGGTATAATGCTAAGTGAAATAAGTTAGACAGAGAAAGACAAATACCACATGGTTTCACTCATATGTGAAATCTAAAAACAAAACAAAAACAGATTCATAGAAACAGAGACCAAAGGTGTGGTTGCTAGAGGAGCAGGTATAGGGGGACAGGTGAAAAGGGTGAAGGGGACTATAGTCAATAATACTGTGATAAGTTTGCCGTGACAAATGATTACTAGAATTAGTGTGTTGATCACATTGCAAGGTATAAAAATGTCCAATTACTATATTATATACCTGAAACTAATATAACAGATATAATATTATATACCATACTTTAAAAAAAGGCTTCCTTTGGAAAGGAAAAAAATAATAATTTTTAAATGTTTTGAAATTATTGCAAGGCCACTTGAGACCAGGAACAACTAAGGGGTACACATATTTACAACATAGCTCATTTAGGAATAAAAGTTTTACAAATAGAAGGCATTTAAAGACCCAGTAGTTCATCTCCATCATTTCTTCGGATGAAACTGAGGCTCATTGGGCTAAGAAACTTGTCCAAGCTCAAGTCTACTTATGACAGAGCCACTGTGTGTCTAATTCTACTATTGTTTTAACATCCAGTACAGGTCACACACATGGTTAAATTTGTGATCTCTAACAATAGAAAAGAGCGAGTGGTCATTTGAAGAATGAGAATTGCACACTAGGTATTATCTCTACCTTGGAGGAGAAAAATATGTTTTCTTACTTTCTAAAGAGTAAAGGATTTGTATTTATGAGGTTTGCTTACATTCATTATTAACTTTTCTACTAAAATTCTGTGAGTGATTAGAGTGGGCCAATTTTTCTTCTGTTAATGAGCCAATGTGCAAGTATTACCGCCAGTTAATTAATCTTAACAAGCAAGCCAGTGTTTCAATTTGGATTTTGAAATATGAATAATAACTCATTTTTAGACCTGATCCTGGCAAATCTTACTTAACAATTTATTATTTAAAAAATAGTAATCTGGAGTCACTCAACTCATGGTCTCACCAGACTAGAACACACAATTTCAGTACCAAAGCAAAGCAAATTATTTTCTACAGCTTGTAAGTGGTAAATTCAAGACATGACAATTCATGCAGAGACATTAATGAACAGGTGAATACTAATTTTAAAAGAGAGACTTCTGTGTTGCTCTAAACTGTGTCTTCAATAATTAATATATAATTTAGAAGTAAATTTACACATATTATTGCACACAGAAAAAACACTGGCAAATCATGAGTATGATTATCAACATTTTTAATAACTTCCAATATTTTATGTATATCTGTGATTTATCTATATTCTGCCTTGTTCCCAGTATAAACTAAGGATTGCTTATAAAAATACACAAAATGTAGCAAGAAACAGAAAATTAACATTTTCTAAGAAAAACGAGGCAAAAGTAAAATTAGCTCAGTAATGCCTGAAGAAACTGTTATTAAGGGGAAATAAGACAAATAGTCTAAATATGCTAATATCTTTACTCATAGCTGAAAATCTGTAGCTACTCTCTAATGTTGAAAAAATGTAGTTAAAAATGCATAAATCAATTTCTTACATTTTTAGAATTTTTTTAAATTGTAAAAAAATATTCCAATGCCTAATATGTCTTTGTGACTAAAAACAAATAATTGGTCTAAAGTTAAGAAACCACTTCAGTTACAGGATTTTTATTAAATCCATGTGAAATGTTACCTTTTAATTAAAATTGCATGCAGAGTATTATCCCATCTATTCCAAAACTATTTTTACCTAGCTATCTATTTGTATATACACACAAAGAGATATCTTGTTTAATCACTTAAATTTTTCTATCTTGGATTTAATAGGTAAACACATTCATATGGCTGAAATGCAAAAGGCACAAAAGAGTATCCAGTAAGAAGTCTTCCTCCCACCTTCTGCTCTCTAGACACCCTCCCTTGAAAGCAACCAATATTACAAATTCCTGTTTATCCTCCAGTGGTGTTTCATGCTCATATAAGCAATTTTTTTCCTGTTTTTTTTTTTTAACACTGTTCTGTACCTTCCTGTCTTATTTACCTATATATTGAAGATTGTTCCATGTCAGTATATAAAGAGTTTCTGCTTTCATTTACCCCTATCTTCACTTGTCCTATAACTTGCTTGATGCTATCTTAAACTATATAGAATTCAAAATTTTTATATAACCGAAGTTGGTCATACCGTTTCAAAATATTTTAACCAAACCCAACTATGGAAAATATCCAGGCCCAACTTCCTCAAATCAGATGAGGAGCTGGAGGTTTAGCAAGATTAAGGGACTTGCTAGTGACTGACAGAGCCAGGCTGGAACCCACCAGCAAGCCCATTGTCACCACAGTTCATCCCCATGTTTTCCTGCTGCAGACATCTTTACTGTTGGAAGTGAAGCTGCACTTGAGGCTCTTCCGATTCTGCCTGTGCAGAAGCAACCAGGCTGGGCCAGTGGGCCTCTGTCTGCACACACGGCTCCATTGAACTATCCGTGTTGCCATTGTCACCTCCCAACTTCTCATGAAACCTCACTCTTTTACTCTCTCTTTTTCAAGCATGAATAATCACAGGAGTGGCAATCATTTGGAAAGGGTTCTCATGCCTGAATGAACCATATCCTGTGTAAAATAATTAGGGGTTGTTCCCTTCACATGTAAAAAAAATGGGATCTATGGGGTCAGCTGCAATAGCATCATTCACTGGACAAACATTTATAAAGCATCCAATATGAGGTCTCTTGATAAGACTAAGCAGACAGGGAACCAAAACTTCTCCTTTGTTACTGAAAAGGCTATGAATTGTAAGAGACAAATGCACACAAAGAGAGATCTTAAAAGATACTCAGCAAATACTTGTAGTGATTGTTCTGTCATATAGATTTCAGCTGAAATTTTACTTTCTTCTTTATAACTTTCCATATTTAGTTCTTTATATGTAATGAAACTGTTCCATTCTTGTGTAAATAACAAAGACATTCGTTGTTTTTTAAAAAATGCAAGTTGTGATTTTTAAAGTATTTTAATGTTGGGCATTTTTGTATGTGCTTAAATGTGTGCAATGTAATTTAATCTGCTAGTAAACTTGTTCCCAAATGACACTATATTTTTGGACAAGCAAGAGGTAAAGAGTAATTACAATCTTAATCTTATAGGGTTCCAAATCCCAGCCCACTTTCATGTACAGGACTACTGCCACACACACACACACACACACACACACACACACACACACACACTGCTCCCTATGTGGGGACTAGCTTCCACCCTATTTATGTGACTGATTTCTGCAGCTAAAGAAGAAAAACCATTATACTCTCATTACTGGGAGGTCCTACATTATCATTTCTACTATTTCTACTTTCCCTCCCATCTTTCAGACAATCTTCAGTAATCAGACCAGTAAAGACTTACAAATTGGCTTCATTTTTTCAGGGCTGTCTACTACAAAATCCACTGAAGTTCCTAAGGGCAGCACTAAAGGGCCATCTGAATCAATCTAGTAAGGATTAAATTTTCAAGGTCCTCACAGCCATGAACCAACATTCTGAGAAACATTTAATGAGGTTTTTCTCCTGCCTCTAGAGAAGATACCAAGTCTGGTTTTGAATCCTGGTCCTGAAACTCACTAAACATGGTATGTGGGTACAGGACACTTTCTTGTACACATGTCTTAATTTCAATATGTCTCATTTCCTCACCAGTAAAATGGGATATGTTAGAAGTTGTGAAGATTAAATGAGAGAGCATTGTTTATGTCTGGTTTTCTCTAACGCTGAGATGGCATCCCCGGGCCACAGTCTCTTCTCTGAAGATTGTAGGGTCGCTATTAATCACGTGGCATCTTATGAGCTGCACATCAGTGATGCTTATTTATCTATGGCCTGTTATTACAATGAAGACATGGGAGCACCTCTTTTTGCCGCATTCTTTGAAGACCAAGCTGAGGTGAAGAAGGAACATGCAAAGCAATTCCTAAGATATCTAAGAAAACATAAGAGTAAAATCTACCTTCTGGTGATAAAGAGGCCTGACATAGATAACTGGGGAACTGGAGTACAAGCTCTAGAGTCTGCTCTGGAGTTGGAGAACAAGTTCACCAACCTCCTGCTAAACCTGAAGACCGTGGCTTCTGCCAGCGAGGAAACTGATCTCTTACACTTCATGGGAAAGTACCTGGATAAACAGAAGAGGAACACAAGCTACATGGAACACCAGCTTGTATATCATAACGGATTAGAAAAGCAGGCCCAGGCCCTGGCCGGTTTGGCTCAGCAGTTAGAGCGTTGGACTGCGGTCCAGAGAGACCCGGGTTCGGTTCCCGCGAAGGGCATATACCTCGGTTGCAGTTTGTCCCCGGCCCTGGTTGGTTGTGCGGGTGGCAGCCACTCTATGTGTCCCTTTCACGTTGATGTTTCTCTCTCTCTCTCTCTTCCCCTCTCTCCCTCCCACTCTATCTGAACAAAAAATGAAAAACTGTCCTCGGGTGAGGATAAAAAAAAAAGAAAAGAAAAAAAAAAAAGAAAAGCAGGCCCAGGAGGAAGATCCATTTAAAAAGCCTGCTCAAGTGTCAGGTAAAGAGACATAACATCTGAAGGCAACAAAGCAAGTCTTCCCATTGTAGTAGGTCCCAAAATCAGCTACTTAAGAATCTTAATTGTCTCCATTTGACAGAAGACTGCTTATTAGTGAGTGTACAAATAAACCTGTTTGTGCATTATTAAAAAAAAAAAAAATTAGCCCTGGCCGGTTTGGCTCAGAGGTTAGAGCATCGGCCCACGGACCAGAGAGTCCCGGGTTTGGTTCCGCTAAGGGCACGTACCTCTGTTGCAGTTTGTCCCCAGCCCTGGTTGGGGTCGTGTGGGTGGCAACCACTCAATGTGTCTCTCTCACACTGATGTTTCTCTCTCTCTGTTCCTCCCTCTCCTCCTCCCACTTTATCTGAAGATGAATGCAAAAATGTCCTTGGGTGAGGATTAAAAAAAAAAAAAATTAAATGAGATAACTAAAATTTTCCAGTACGATAGAAAATTGTGCTATAACTTTTATAGGCAGGAATTCAATAAACCTTTCCAGGCCTAACTCATAGGCCTTACATTCTCCATTGTTTACTTATTTCCTTAAATACTATCTTTACATTCGTTTTTAGTTCCTCTGTTCTACTGCTTCCCTTTCCTCCCCCTCCCAATCCCCACAACCTCTTTGTCCACTCCCAGACCATCAAGCAGACTTCATACCACATTATTTTTCTGGCAAGTTCTAATCCAAGTTCCTTGGAATCTGACTGTTACCAACTCCCCCTAACAAATTTTCAGAAAGTATAGGAAATCCAATGGAAATATAAAGCCTGGAGTCTAGACTTGACATTCCATAGGCCCTGAAGTAAGTAACTCATTAGGCAAAGTAAATCACATATATCTCTGTCAAGTTAAAGGGAAAACTGACATTGTATTGCTTTTATTCAAGACCTAACTAAGGAAAAATAATATCTGTGAAATTTTGGTTTATGATAGAAATTAATATAAGCTTCTTGACACATACATATTAACCATATAAACAATAAATATAGAATGGCTAACATGTCTGTTTAAAATGAATATAATACCAATCTTGCTTTCACATGGTTCAGAGTATGATCTTCTACCAGAAGTTAAAACAATTGGAAGAAATTTCAGTTAGAATGTCTGATTTCTATCCTACTTCTACCACTAATTAGCTGTGTTACCTCAAGTCAATACATCTTGGGTCCTCTATTCCCTCTTTTATTAAAAAAGGAATTGAGGTTATACAATCCAAAAAGCCCTCCCTGCCCATGAATTCAATAGAATAATTCAATCTTGCTTCTTATTTTTAAGAATAAGATAATGATAGTGTGAATTACACAGCATTTCATTAAAGAATAATTGATCTGCATGGCCCTCATTTGTAACTATTGGGCAGGTAATAATAGTTTAGTGCCTCTTCTTTTCTTAGAATAACCACATGATGACATAAAACATCAAAATCAATTACTCCCTAGAAACTCTGCCTGTCTACTTTGTGTTCATTATCCACACCCAAATGAAAAGCAATAGTATCTGTGAGTAAATATCTCTTTGGTTTATTGCTATTTCTATCAAAATATATATGATAAATACAAAAGAGGGGCAAAGGAGATGGTTATTTGCTAGTCAACCTTCATTGAGAAATCATTCACGCCAATTAACTAGAGTGTTGAGGTGTCCCATTTATTTTAAAACACTCATTTTCTAGCCCAGTAGGTTTAGAACTTCAGGAAACAGTATTTGTGTTCTACTAAGCTCAAGGAAAATTATGTTTTTCCAAATCTCCCTAAGAAATGTAATAATATTTTGCTTAAAATATTTATTCATTTACTTGCTCAACATTTAATGATTATCTATGACTGTGTCAAGAGCTAATGATACCTATATGAATAAGATCAATTCCTTGCCCTCTGGAAGCATATGTTTTAGTAAAAGAGGCAGATAAGTATTCAGATTCTGACAATTCAATTTGATAATAGAGATGTTCACATGGAATGTTAAGTGAATCAAGAAATTATTCACAAAGAATTGACTAGCACAGTGTCTGGTACATAGTTGATGTGTAATAAGAATTTCTGAATAGTAATGAGTTGATTTTTGAGCTGAGAGTTTAAAGGATATGTATAGACTTGAAGACAAGATAGGCAAGGACATGCTAAATAGAGAAAATAATTTCTGCAAAAAAGTTTTTCTATTGCACCCTGAGACATGCAATAGATTAGTGACATAGATGAGGCCAAAGAATTAGGCAAAGTCTGACCACTAGTGGCCTTGTACATCAAGATAACAAGTTTGAGTTTTATCCTTATGGATATGGGGATATAATTTGCATTTTCGAAAAACGACTCTAAGAGAATTTTCAGAGGAAAAAGATAGGATGCAGGTAAACATGTCAGAAGCATATGATAACCATTTATGCAAGGAGGGCCTGAAATACAGCCCTTTCAGGAAAAGAAAAGAGGCATATTAGAAACATTTAGGAGGTGGCAACTGATCAGTAGTAGAAGGTAAGAAAGAGGAAAGCATCTAGAGCAGCAGTTCTCAATCTTCCTAATGCCGCGACCGTTTAATACAGTTCCTCATGTTGTGGTGACCCCCAACCATAAAATTATTTTTGTTGCTACTTCATAACTGTAATTTTGCTACTGTTATGTCTTAGGTGACCCCTGTGAAAGGGTCATTTGACCCCCAAAGTGGTCGCGACCCACAGGTTGAGAACCACTGATCTAGAGGAATTCCTAGGGTACTGGGTTGGAAAAGTCCATTTACTGGGAATTTAAAATAAAATACACAAGAAACGGATGAAGACAACACACAAAGTTTAGACATGCTGAATTCCAAATATTTATATAATATCTAGGAGTGTACATTCAGCTTGTAGAAAAAAAATGGATATTAAACTAAAGAGGACAAGTTCTAAACATAGAAACTTGGAAACACCATTTTTCAAATAGTGGTTGAAATTATGGGCACTAGAGAGATCACCTGGGAAAAGTATAAAAAGAAGAGGGCAGAGATGAAACTCCAGGAAAGATCAATATACAAGAAAGGGAAAAGCTAATGAAAGAGCTGAGTATATGAGGTCAAAGAGGAGTTTGAAAAGACCCCAAAAAATGTAGGTGTTACAGAGGAGAGACAGGAAGGAAGAGATTAAAGAAATTGTCACTTATTGATCACCATATTAAAAAAACACAAGATATCCAGAAAATGTACATTTTCATGCACTAATCTAAAATGCAAAAGGAAAATGGTATACTTCTCGGCTTTGACAGTAGAGGACTAAAAACTAGTGAAGGCAGTGATGGTTTGACATCAACAAAAATTAAAATAGGCACAAAGAGAAATAATTTGTCCATGAAGGACCCCACAGAGAAAATGTGGCACATAGTTGAGCTCACATGGTATTCACAAGGGAAACGAGAGGCGCAAAAGCACAGCCATTTCCACCGTGTGGAATACAATAGTGCCATGGTACCCTATCCACACAAATGGGCTACAACTGCAAGGAAACCAATTATCCCGTTTCCTCCCTCTCTAGCTACTAATGCATTTTCCACACGACTGTCATATTATATTTTTAAGGTTTAGGTCCCTTTATTTTCTTACGAAACTCAAAAGAATTTTATTGTTGTCCACTATCTCCAGAAGTCCAAACATCACAGGCATGAGTTCAAGTCTATTCACAATTTTTTCATAAATTTATCTTCATCTTTATCACACCCACAGATATTCAGTCCAACTAAATTCCTCTCAGCTCTATGCAGACACTCTGAGTTTCTACTGCAGTCTTCATGACAATTTCTCTATCTGGAACTCCTTTTTCTCATGTCCTCTTGTGCTTCAAGCCTTTTTAAATATCACTTCCTCCCAAAAACTTCCGATTCCACATTTCTTTGTCAACTCTCTACTTTAAACAACCATTACTAGCTTTAAATTCATCTTCATATACCATGCAAGAAAAAACTCTGAAGCCCTGAACTCAATACTCTTATATACTAAAAGTTGAATGAATCCTCTCTTATTAGAATAACATTCTTGGTATTTAAATATATTAATTCCAAGAACATTTTCCATTACATGGCTCATATTCTACTTGATAGTACAAATGAAGGACAAAAATCAATTTTATATCCTGTAAGTGTCTCTTGCATTAGGGTGCCTTTTGTTGTTGTTAATCCTCACCTGTAGGTATTATTTCCATTAATTTTTAAAGAGAGTAGAAGGGAGGAAGGGAGGGAGGGAGGGAGAGAGAAAGGGTAAGAGAGGGGGGAGAGAGAGAGAGAGAGAGAGAGAAAAACATCAACGTGAGGGAGACACATCAATTGATTGCCTCCCACAAACATCCTGACGGGCCAGAGATTAAACCTGCAACCCAGGTACATGCCCTTGATAGGGAATCGAATCCATGACCCTTCGGTGTGTGGGCCAATGCTCTAACTACTGAACCACACCTGGCAGAGCTTAATATGCCTTTAATTCAATGTCTTTTCTTTTGTCAATTCAAAACAGCTACTTATTAACAAAATCACTTTGAATTACCATTATCCATGTAACAACATTAAATGCTTGATATAAATATAATTAACTCATTAAAATCATAATCACAGACTTACCTGCTGTATACATATACATATATTATGGTCTTACAGTAAAACACAATGAAAATGCTGTCCCCTAAATGTCCAGTGTTCAATAGTTTAATCAACCATTCTAGACTGTGTTTCCACTCTGATCTGAAGTATGTTGTCACTATTAAAATTCATACTGATAATCTCTTCCTTGGACCACTAATGTCATATTAAATATATGATTAATTACTCTATAAAAGCATGCTTTCTACATAGCTCTCAGCATTTGGCAAGAGTAAAATATTTCCACCAATAGTTATTTTACATTTAAACATTAAAGATCAAAAATAAATTTCCAAAGGCATTCTTATTCCTATTAAATTTACTTTGACTCTGGAACAATTTGCAACTCTATGCAAAATATTATCTTTGTGAGAGCTTGCTTTCTTCACCACACGGAAGGTTTTGGAGAAGAGTGCTTTTGCAACAGGCTGTTTGCAGGCTATCCAAGTGAAGATGTTGATAAGAAACTCAATGATATGGATATGGAGCTTGGAAATGAAAGTGGGTAAGATTTAAAATGTAAAAATCACTCACAATGAAGAGATATTGGAATATTTAAAGTCATTAAGATAGTGGGACAATTAGTGTGGAAGAATTAGTGTAGTATAAAAATTGATGGAAAAATTTGTCAAATACAATTTGTGGAAGGGAAAAAGAGAGACAACACATAAAAGAGTATGTTAGAAAGGAGAAACAATGAAACAGGAGATCTTGGATGACAAGAGAGGAGAATGAAGTATAACTACGCAGTCACTGAGGACTGGGGAAAGAACAGTTTGCTATAGTGGTAGAGGTAGAATCTAGAGTGGCATGGGGATAAAATGAGTGGCTGGAATACAGATTACTTTTTTGGGAAGAGAAATGGTGAAAATTAGAAGGAACATAGCTCAACGATGTATTTAATGTGAAGAAAGTTTTTAAACTTTGGCTTTTTGTTTGCTTTCTCTGTTTTTGTTTTGTTCCTGTTATTGTGGTTGGGCTGTTGCTTTGATTGAGTTCTATGTATATCTTTAAATTCCTCTTATTTTTTCCTCAACTCACACCAGTCCCTACCACTTCCATTCCTACAGCATCTCTGAGACCCCTTTTGTTAGTATCCTTTTTATCTTCATGTTACTAAATGTCAGAGATCACTTCTCTGTCTTTACTGTATTTGAGATTTCAGCTTCATTTAAAACACTTGATCCATTTGTTCTATACTATAATATAGTGTTGTTCAAGTCTGCTATTTCCTTACTGATTTTCAGTCTGGATGATCTATCCATTACTGAACATGGGGTATTGAAGTTTCCTTCTATTATAGCGTTGCTGTCTATTCCTCCCTTCAGATCTGTCAATGTTTGCTTTATATATATAGGTTCTCTGATGTTGGGTACATATATATTTATAATTTTTATATCTTCTTATTGAATTGGCCCCTTTAATAATATGTAATGATCTTTGTCCGGCCGGTGTGGCTCAGTGGTTGAGCGTCAACCCATGCACCAAGAAGTCGCTGATTCAATTCCTGGCCAGGACACATGCCCAAGTTGTGAGCCCGATCCCCAGTGAGGGGCATGCAGGAGGTGGCCAATCGATGTTCTCTCTCATCCATGTTTCTATCTCTCTCTCCCTCTCACTTCCTCTCTCTCTAAAATCAATAAAGGAAAAAAAAATATGTAATGATCTTTGTCTCTTGTGACAGTTTTTTGTCTCAAAGTCTATTGAAAAAAATGAAGAAAAAAACTAATAAATGGAAGACAATATTTGCAAACCACATATCTAATAAAGCATTAATATTCAAAATATATAAGGAACTCCTACAACTCAATAGCAAATAATAGTAATAATAATGATCTGATTTTAAAATGGGCAAAGGACCTGATTTAAGAAATAGCCCTTTCTCCAAAGAAGACATACTAATGGTCAATAGACATAAAACAGTGCTCAACATCACTAATCAGGGAAATGCAAATCAAAACAACAATCATATATCACCTCACCTGTTAGAATGACTGTCATAAAAAAAAAAAAAAACTAGAAATAATAAGTGTTGGTAAGGATGTGGAGAAAAGCAAACCCTGGTGGTTTTTGTTACTGGGAAAGTGAACTGGTGCAGCCACTATTGAAACAGTGTGGAAGTACCTCAAAAATTAAAAACAGAACTATCACATGACCCAGCAATATCACTTCAATGTACATATCCAAAGGTATTGAAATCAGGATCTTGTAGAGGTATCTGCACCCCCATGTTCATTGCAGCGTTATTCACATAGCCAAGATATGGAAGTAACCTAAATTTCCATCAAAGATGAATAGATGAAGAAAATATGGCACATATATACAATGAAATACTTGGTCTTTAAAAAAAAACGAAATCCTGCTATTGACACAACATGGAGTACATTACGATAACAAATAAGCCATACACATAAAGACAAATTACTACATGATGTCACTTACACAAGGAATCGAAAGTAGTCAAACTCATAAAAACAAAGAGTAGAACGGTAGTCACCAGGGGCTGGGAGTGGGAAAAACAAGAATGTATTAGTCAAAAGGTGCTTGCTGAGTTTCAGTATACATGATGAATGAGATCTAGGTATCTGTATAGCACAGTATCTATAGTTAACAATGCTGTATTGTATACTTAAAATTTTTCTAAGAGGGTAGATCTTATGTTTGGTATTATTACAAATAAATAGGCAACACAATGAATCCAGAGTCTTTGATTACTGATATATATATATGGTGACACAGCCTCATGTCACCCTCAGGTTTCTTTAATATAAATTGGCAAAATATTATCATTTTGAGCAAGTTTGGTCTCTCCGCCTAGGTCATACTTTATATTCATCTTCCTGGGCCAACAGGGCTCTAAGTCTAATTATAGGTCTAGAAGAAATTAGTGAAAGTGGAACTTAATTATCAGGATGATCAGCATTTTTCAGAATGATGATTACTTTTGGAGAGCTCATGAGAGGTTCTTCATGCAAGGGGAGGCTAATCTCATACAATGGAGGAAGGACTGCTTCTATTGGCAAAGGAGGCCCAGTGGAATTTGGGAAACTCTAATCTGTAATCATTCAAGGCAGAGCATTCTTAAAAATATAGTTCCCAGTCTCAGAAGGAAATGGTGATGGTGCTGAACTGACATAATCCAGCTCAAGTTGTAATAAGCAGTTATTTATTGCATGATTTTCAAACACAATGGTAAGCTTAACTTTCCCCATTCCAACCTATGTCTAATTTCAATTTCATTTATGGGTGTGAGCAAAATTAGGACTTTGTCCTGTTTGTTGAAATGCAAATTTATAAAGTTTAATAAGATGTCTGCTAATTTAAATGAATTAATGAGATGCCATCTTGATGGAATTTTAAAGAGAAGACAAAAGAATAGAGAACCTGAGAACTTTAAGTGCCTGGCAGGAATCAATATCACAAAGAACAAGGGAAGAAAAGAGACAAACAAGATATTGAGAGAAACTAACTATAGTTTTGCCTAAGGGGGTCCTGAATAAAGTGAAGGGAAAATCGTGTTTCGTTTCCATGGTAAAACACATAAAACAATTTAAAGTACCCTTATTAAATTGTCATAATCAAATTATTAGTTTAAAAGTAGGTCATTATAAAGAGAAATATTTCATTTTATTTTATAATTAAGCTTTTAATAATTTAAACATAAAAATAAACAAATCTACTATGACACTCATGCTATAAAAGATAATTGTGTCTTTATAAATCAAATTTGAATTCCACTTTGCCCCTTTTAATAGTTGATAGGATATTTCCCCCTAATGTTTTATTTAGAAAAATTTCCAATGGCAGGATTGTTTTTATGGCTCCCTCCTACCAAAAGAACGTAAACATGATTTGATTTTTTTTCTCTAAGTAAAGGTTTTACCGGCTGTTAATTGGTAGAATTCAATTACCTGAGAGGTGACCACACAACTGGGAAAGCTGAATCTCTGAATGTGTTTATTGGGAGTATGAAAGAACTGCTGCAAGACTGGACTAGCACACACACAAAATGACAGAGAGTCCCTAATTCCTTTCCACTAGTTATTATGAGACCCCAGGAGATATAAAAGAAATTGTAATCCCCAGAGGAAATGCTGAGGCAAAATTGCCTGAATAATATGAAAAAGATATCTCAGTAAGGGAAAAGAGAGCGGATTAAGATAAATACCAGAGTTTTCAGAACATAGAAGAGCTGAGACTAGTAATCCCCTATTGATATATGATAGGAAGCACTGATGAAAAGTGCTTTTCAAGATACTGGCACTATGAACTGAAATCACTGAAGAACATCATTTACCGGGGCTCGGTCTGTGAATGTACCAGCTAGAAAATAATGATGGAGATAAAAAAATTTCAATCTTACTGACAGTACCTAGGGATAATACCATAAGACTGTGCTGGCAACTTCATCTGAAAGTTCTGCTTTCAATTATTATAAATTTTCTCAAAAAATAATACTTCAGTGCTGACATTTTTCAACTGGTCTCTTGGTGACTACTGTAAGGAATATTGAGCAAAATCTATTCAACTGTTTTGTACATTTCATGTACTAAATATTTATTATTTTCCAATATTAATCCATAAATCTGTCATCACACAGTTCCCCATACTGGGACCTAGGATTAGATATAGTCTATAAGCACAATAAATAGTAAATTAAGGTTATAACACAACAGAAAATGAAAAATAGAAGAGCAGCAAGAAATACATAATACAAAATATAATAAAATGGATTAGCCTTAGTCACACTCTTAGGTAAAATATATTTATTACCTTATAAGTGTATTCTCACCCCAATTTAAAAACGTCACATCGAGAAAACACTGAAGCCTGCCTAAGGAATAAGTTTACTTGTATAATTTCACCTTCCCTAATTGACATCTTATTTAATATCTAAAATTTCATAATTGAAGATTTCTCTTTTGAACTAAAGCATTAAGTTGGTTGTTAAAAAGGGTACATTAAGACTTTTTAGACTTTCTCCCTCTAATGTAAAGCCTTTCTGAGTATAGAATTCAATGTGGTAACAATGTGACCTCAGGAGCCATGGAAATTATCTGTTCCCTCTCTTTCCAAATTTCTCAGAACCTACTCTGGTCCAAAATCCCAGGGAGGAAAGTCCAGGGAAACTATAACTAATCCATGGGGTCATCTCAGAAAGAAGGCAAGTTTCTGATATAGGGTTTTCTGAAGAGTAGAACATGACTTATGAGGAACTACAAAATGACTCCTAGTTCATACAATAATTTAAGAGATTGTTTAATGAAGAGCCAAAGATTAGATGAATAAAGAATCTGAGCAAATTCATCTACCATCCATTTCAGAGCCTCCTGAAACAACAGGATATATATAGTAATATACTACATTAGTAATATATTATAGTACTAAAAATCATTAAATAGTACTATCAACAGATCACATATTTGGGGCATTCCAGGAAAAAAAAATTAACAAAGACAATCCACAGCCAAATGAATGCAGGACAACTGTATACAAAGTGCAGTTTCAGAGCTATCCAAATCTCAAGAAACAGTATCTATCAAGAGAAATAAATAAAGAACTTCATAACTTGACAGCTAAACCACAAGACCCGTTATTCTTTTCTTTCTCCATGTTGAGCCAGAATCAGCAGTGGCTTTAGCAGAAAGAGTTCATCTAGGGAGAACACCCAGGACTAGATGATAGTTCTCAATATTGGCTGCACATTATAAAAGTCCCAATGCCCAGGCCTTATCCCCAGCTAATGAAATCATGATCCTAGGTAGGTGAGGGGGACTCAGACTTTACTACTTTTTAAACCTCCGGAGGTGAATTCAATGTATAGCCAAGACTGTGCACCACCATTCTAAAATAAAAAGTGGTGCTAAAGAAGGAAGTAAAAAACGGCCTAAAGAAATTTTTTAAATCTACTAGGAGTACAGAAAAATAATTTTTAAAGAAAAGAAAGATTAATATCAAATACTGTCTGTCTAAAATAGAGGTTCCAACAGAAAGACTCAGAGTTGATTCAGGGATCAGACTGGCAAAGTGCTTACTTCTAGCCAGTTGCCTCCCTACGTAGGTGGAGGTCACAGCACAAGTCTTGTAACTGAGAATGTACCAAGGTGCACACTAACTCAATGATTGGACCTGTTAGCCTAACTACACAAGGCAGGATCACAAAATAAATGAAAAATATAAGCAAACAATACAAACCAAAACTGGCTGAGGAAATATCAGTATCTAAGTAGGACTTAAAGCAAAAAATAAAACAGTAACAGGGATAAAATCCTTAGGCCTTATATAATAACAAAAGAAACAGTTCAGCCTGGCCGGTGTGGCTCAGTGGTTGAGCATCGATGAGGTACATGGGTTCGATTCCCAATCAGGGCACATGCCCAGGTTGTGGACTTGATTCCCAGTGGGGGGCACGCAGGAGGCGCCAATCGATGTTCTTTCTCATCAATGTTTCTATCTCTCTCTCCCTCTCCCTTCCTCTCTCTAACATAAATAAAGGCAAAAAAAAAATTTTTTAAAGAAACAATTCAAGAAGATAAAACAATCTTGATTATGTACATAGCAATCCAGTTTTGATATATATAAAGCAAAAATGCGTTCAAATGCAAGGAGATTCTGGAAAGCCCGGTCATCTGGTAAAAATTTTAACCCATAAGTATCAGATATATGATAGACCAAGACAAATTTATTGAGTATATCAAGTTTTAGAAAACAAGATTAGCAAATGTGATCTAAAAGATATAAATACTGAAGTTTTTTTCAGATACACATAAAACATTTACAAAAATCATCTCATGAAAGAAACAAAGATGTCAAAAAATTGTATCATATACACAAAAAATTGTATCATATCTAAAAATTAATTAGAAATCAGCAAATAAAAACAGCCACCATGAGGAGAGAAAAATATAGACGTGGACAAAAGCAGGTTCATAATAATAAATAATACAATAATTAATATATAATAATACAAGAATACTCATAAGTGTAAACCTACTTTTGCCATATATATATTTGATGGCAATAACAAAATATTAAGAATTAAACAATGCAAGCACTACACATGGAAAGTAGTGGAAATAGTATTAGAATTTACAGCCATAAATACATATATTATAAAAGAAGTGATTGCCCTGGTCGGTGTGGCTTAGTGGTTAGAGCATCTGCCTGCACACCGAAGAGTCACAGGTTCAATTTCCGGTCAAGGGCACATACCTGGGTTGCAGGTTCGATCCCCGCTCTGGTCAAGGTGCATGCAAGAGGCAACCAATGATGTGTGTCTCTCACATTGATGTTTCTCTCTCTCTCTCTCCCTACCTCTCCCTCTCCCTCTCACCCTTCCATTCTAAAAATCAATAGAAAAACACCCTCAGATGAGGATTAACAGCAACAACAACAAAATGTGTAGGCCCTGGCTGTTTTTGCTCAGTGGTTAGAGCATTTGCCTCCTGACAAAAGGATCGTGGGTTTGATTCCAGGTCAAGGGCACATACCTGGGTTGCAGGTTCAATCTCTGGCCCTGGCCAGGGTCATATGGGAGACAACCATATGACCCTGGTTGTCTCTCTCACATCAATGTTTCTCTCTCTCTCTTCCTCCCTCCCTCCCTCCTGTCCATTCTATCTAAAAATCAATGGAAAAACATCCTTGGGTGAGGATTAACCAAAAAAAAAAAAAATTCTAGAAAGACATTACCAAATTGACTCAAGAAGAATGGAATTAAGCAATAGATATTAAATAAATTAATCATTTTTCAAAGTCTCTTTGTTCAAGACACCATGCCCACACAGCAATTTTCAGGCCATTTTTTTTAACCTCATTAAAAAATTAAACAAAACAAATAACAATTTTAAGTTAGGGTGAAGACAAACAAGAATTTAAATGCAGCTACTGGGTTCATAAGTGTTAAAATCACCTGAGAGAAAATTTACATCATCTAATAAAACTGAAAATGCCATACATAATGAACAAAATAGAACCAGAGGCATGGATACATGGAACAGAATGACAGATGTCAGGAAGGGGGGGGGAGCGCTGGGTGAAAGAAGGTGAAGAGCTTGGCCAAGGACCATGGTGATGGCCGGGTGGCAGGGGGAGGGGGGCTCGGCAAAGGTGGGCAAAGGGTGAAAAATGGGGGACTAGGACTGTAATTACATATCTATATTAGTGTGAATAATAAAAATAAAGTTAAAAAATGTATCTAGAGAGACTAGATATAAAGTTGGGTGAGATGAGGAAATGTGATAAAAGCCGAGATAGTTGATTTCCTAGACCAGAGTGCTTAGCCTCTGACCTAAACAACTCCTAGGAAGGGACTAGAAAGATACCAGAGAAGTACCTTCTTTCTTTATCCCTCAAACATTTCTTTTTGGATTTGTATTTTATTCTTCTCTCCCTTTTTTTTTTTTTTTTTTTTTTGGTATAAAACAATGTCTTCTTCTCTCCAGAGATTACAGCTACTCTTAAAATATAAATTTCCATTTTCTGCACCATTACTTTGTGGACAGAGATTTTCATTAGACTTGGAGCAATGGCACTGATTCTGTACAGGCCTAAGAGCGATGAGTAAAAGGGAAAGAATTAATCTAAGAAAGATTATTGGAAATAACCACAATTATTAAGAAAATGTAATAAAATATCTCATGATTCAGTTTTAAAAACTGAAAATGACATAAATATGATACAAATCCAACTCTAGGTATTTGCAACAGGGAAATTCTCAAATACATTCCAAGGAGTAATATACTTAACTGTTGCAGCATCCTTTGAAAAGGAAAATTTTAGAAACATCTCAATTGTTCAACAGGAAAATGGATAGATGTATGTTGTGGGATACTAATCAGCAGGTGAAATAAGTGAACTAGAACTACATATAACAACATGGAAGTTTCTCAAAAATAATATTAAGAAATACATGGCTTACAATGATGTCTGAAAGTATGATACCATCTAAATAAGGTTTAAAAACATAGATGCACACCAAAAACAAAAACAAAAAAACGGTGAATGCTGTTTATGGACATATATAATAGTATGTGAAAATGAGAATAAAAATTACTTTCAAAAAATGCCTTCCAAGGGAGAGCTGCTGGGTGCTCAGTGCACTAGTGTTCCCCTTTGTGGACCTCCTGGCAGGTAGGCCTGGCCAGGGCGTGCAGGGCCTCTGCCTGGACCCCAACCATTTGTGATGCCCTCAAGTGCCTTCTGGCCATGTTCTCCAGCCTGGAGCCACAGCAAAGGCAGATATTACTGAAGAATCTGATTACCACGCCTTTCTTCCTCATTGTAGTATAAGATCTGAAAACTCGTGTTTGAAGTCAGAGAAAACGGTGATATTGCTGGTATTATAACTGAAAACAGTGAAGTGTGCTGGAAATCACAAACTGTATGATACAAAATCAGTTATCTCAAGAAGTATTATGTTTTGGAGAGTTTTCAGTCTCCTGCTATTTCTCTTAGCTTAGGAAAGATGATGTCATGTCTAGAATGAAACTTGGGTAATATGTTAGCCTCGGTTGATGCCCAGTACCACCTGGAACAGATCACACCCTGCCCTCGGGTTCACTTCATGCTCTTCTCATGTGCATAGTGGGAATCACAGGAGAGCCTTCTTTATTTTATTTTTTTTTTATTCCTCACCCAAGGATATTTTTCTATTTATCATCAGATAGAGTAGGAGGGAGGGAAAGAGAGAGAGAGACAGAGAGAAACATCTATGTGATAAAGCCACATTGACTGGTTGCCTCCCACACGACCCAGTCAGGGCCAGGGACAAACAACTGAGGCACGTGCCTTGATCGGAATCGAACCCGAGACTCACTGGTCCGTGGACGGAAGTTCTAACCGCTGAGCCAAACTGGCCAGGTCTGCTCTGGGGATGAAGGAGTAACAAATGCACACTTTAATTGCTCATTTTTTAAAAAAGGCTTTCCTCTGGAGAGAAAAGAATTTAAGAAAATCAAACATACTTTAGGCAAGTAAAATATGTTTGAGATTTGTTAATTTTTAAATATGCCCTGCTTTAACATTACATTTTTATCTTGGTGTTTTAAATAATCCTCAAGAATTAAAAATCTCTTTTTATTGTCAATGTCAAGGTTTCTAAATATGTGCCCAGCTCTTTTTATGATAATGCCTGAAATTACTATATTATTTTTAACAAATATTCTTCTTGTACTCCATGATATATCTCTTCTTTATTTCTTAATACTAAAAAATCCTGAACACTGAGAGTAAGAAAAGAAGAGCCAAGCATTTGTATGGGTGTTGAGCAGAGAGAGATGCAATCAAATTCCTCATCATTTAGTGGATACTCTTTTCTAATGTTTTGAGGAAATTAAAGACTATCTTAAGTACTGGCTGATGAAAGGGAATTTTGATAAGTACTAGGATATAATTTTGTAAAGCATGAAATGCTTATTAATTATCTGATGATGATTTAATAGTAATAAATATTAGTCTACTTGGGTTTAGAATAAAGCAAAGAAAATAAAACCTGCTACCAACAAGAAAAAAAAGTATGTTCATTATGAGTTTAAATATCTTGCAAATGTCTCTATGACAGCCTATTAAAATAATATGCTGAGATAAACATATGCATATATACATAAAAATCATTAATATTCAAAATACTTAACAATCAGAGATTTTGCATTTCTAAAAAACTTCCAGATAATGCCATTTTGATGGTCTGAGGACCACACTTCAAATAACAAGGTTTTATAGCCCTCTCTACACTAACTTGTATCAGAATCTTCATTTAGCAAGATCCCTAGTTGATTTATAGGCACATTAAAGTTTGAGAAGCACGGCCATCAAATGAGAAAGCAGGACCACATTTTTATCTTTTCTTGGCCCATTAAGGGCAGGGTCTGTTTTGCCTTTTGTTTATAGTCAGCTTCTGGTGGTTTGTTTGTTTTTTTATTCCTCACCCTGAGGATATTTTTTTATTTATCATCAGATAGAGTGGGAGGGAGGGAGAGAGGGAGAAAGAAGGAGAGAGGGAGAAAGAAGGAGAGAGAAACATGGATGTGAGAGACACATATCGACTGGTTGCCTCCCACATGACCAGACCAGGGCCAGGGGACGAACCACAACCTAGGAATGTGCCCTTGACCAGAATCGAACCCTAGACTCATTGATTTGCGGGCCGACACTCTAACTGCTGAGCCAAACCGGCCAGGGCTGGTCAGCTTCTGTATTTATTGGTCAACCTGTTTTTCTGATTGTCTGATATCCACACCATATTGATTGTGAAGTATTTTGAATATTACCCCTGAGTTTTATGTATATGTGAATGTGTTTATATATGTCATTTTAATAGAATTCTAGACCCGAAAATATCTTTCAAACATGAAAATGAAATAGAGACTTTTTGAAACAAACAAAATCTGGGAGTTTTCATTGTAATGCCACCAACCTGGAACAGAATAAATGTTAAAGAATGTTCTTCAGGCATAAATAAAATGATACCAGATGGAGTGGTCAATCTGTGGATAAATATGAAAGACAAATATTTTATTTCTTAATCTTGTAAAGATTATTTATTTATTTTTTAATCCTCACCAGAGGATGTATGTAGGGTTTGTTTGTTTTTTATTGATTTTATAGAGAGAGGAAGGGAGAGAGAGAGAAACATCAATCAGGTGCCTCCCGCATGCATGCAAACAAAAATAACAACAGTGGCCCTGACCGGTTTTGCTCAGCAGTTAGATTGCTGGCCTGTGGACCAATGGGTCATGAGTTCAGTTCTGGTCAAGGGCACGTACCTTGGTTGCAGTTGTCCCCAGCCTGGTTAGGTAGTGCGGGAAGCAACCAGTCAATGTGACTCTATCACATTAATGTTTCTCTCTGTCTCCATCTCTCTCCCACCCTCTCACTCTATCTGATAATAAGTAGAAAAATATCCTTGGGTGAGGAATAAAAAAAAATAACAACAATTATTACGACATTTATAACATATGTAAAGTAAAATATATGACAATAATACTACAAAGGTCAGAGGGAATAGAAATGTTGTGCTATAAACTGCTTTCATTATATTTGTAGTAGCGTAATATTATGTGAAGGTGACCTTTAAAAAGTAAAGATGTACATTGGAAATGCTAGCACAATCATTAAAATTTTAAGAAAAAGTGATATAAGTAATAAATCAAAAATGGAATTATTGTCTAAAATGCAGTAAAAGAGTACATGTAGAATAAAAATATATGGGACAAATGGAAAACAAAGATCAAGAGGGTAAATTTAAAGCAAATGATGTTAATATACTAAATGTCTAAATGAGAAATGGTCTAGAGACTCCACTGGAAAACACTGTTGTCAGACTGAATAGAAGATGCAACATACAACTATGTGCTACCTACACAAAGCCCACTCTAAATACAAATACACATATAGATTAAAAGTAAACAGATGGAAAAGATATAACATTAATACTATCCAAAAAAATTGAAATAACTAAAAACAAAATAGCTTTGAATACAAGGAATATTACTAGGAATAAAGAAGAACATTACATAATGAAATAGGGGTTAATTTATCAAGATGACATAAAAATCCTAAATACATATGCACCCAAAAACAGCTTGAAAATACATAAGGCAAAAACTGATAGAATTAAAATGAACAATAAATAAACCTACAAATAGAGTTGGGGATTTTAATACTGTTCTCTTAGCAATTGGTAGGACAAAAATTACAACAGAATCAAATAAAAAAAGTATTAGGAGACTTGAACATGCTGGATGGAATATTAACTGATAGACCACATACTAAGCCATAAAATAAGTCTCAATAAATTTAAACATATTAAAATCAACATAATATGATTTTTGATCAAAACTTTTTATGAAAAGAAACTATAAACAATAAGATAAAGAACTCTGAATAATCCCCATTAGGAAATTAAATAATATACTTCTCAATGACCCATGATTCAAATAGAAAATCACAAAGGAAATTTTAAAATATTTTGAACCTGATAAAAATAAATCAAATCATAAGATACAACTAAGAAATACTTAGAAGATATTGGTTAGAGCATCCTTCTGTGCACCAAAGGGTCACGGGTTTGATTTCCAGCTGGGATGCATACCGGAGGCAACTGATGGATGTTTCTCTCTCTCCCTCTCCCTTCCTTTCTCTCTAAACTCAATGGAAAACATATCCTCAAGTGAGGATTAAAATAAAAAATGATATGTGAATATTTAAAACAGTTTTATATATACCAGTATAATTTAAAAAACACTTAAAGATAATAAAACAACATATGCAAGATCTGTAAAATGAAAATTATAGATATTGCTGAAGGGAACTAAAGAATATCTAAATATGTGAACAATATACCATCTTCAAGTCCCAGAAGACTCAAAACTATAAAGTATCAATTTTTCCAAAGTGAACCTATAGATTCAACAATATGCCGATCAAAGTTCTAGAAAAATTCCTCAATATTTTTGTAGAAATTGACAAGTTGTTTTTTTAAATCATATGAAACTACAAAGAACATAAAACAGCCAAATATTTTTTGAAAAACAACAAATCTGGATACTTACACTACCTGATTTGAAAACTTACTACAAATCGACTGTAATCAAGACAGTGTAGTCTTGGTGTTAGTTTAGACCTTGGTGTTAGTTTAGACAGAGTAGTCTTGGTGTTCGTTGTTTAGATCAACGAAACTGTAGAGACAATCCAGAAAAGATCTACTCATATAAAGTGACTGGGCAAGCTGAATTTGTACAAAGTGATCTTAATAATCAATTGAAAAAATTATAATTGTTTTGTGACCTTTACATTTTGACAAAACACTTAAAACTCTCTTACGTGGGAGCTATAGTCTTTCAGTCAAGATGGCGGCATAGGTAAATGTGGTATCGCCTCCTCCCACAACCACATCAAAATTACAACTAAACTACAACACAACCATCATTCAGAACCTCCTGACATTGAGCTGAATGGAAGTCCTATAACTAAGAAATTAAAGCAGCCGCCACATCGAGACTAGTAGGAGGGGTGGAGGCACAGACAGGCTGGTCCCATACCCACATGTCAGGAGGGACACCTCGGCTAGGAAGGTCCTCCCTGAGGAGTGAGAAGTCCCCATCCCACACCAGGAACCCAGCTCAGGGTTCCAGTGCTAGGAAGCAAAGTCCCCATAACTTCTGGCTGGAAAACCAGCAGGAACTGAGGCTGAGGGAGGCTGAGGCAGCTGGAGCCCCAGGCAGCTCCTCTTAAAGGGCCTGCACACAGACTTACTATGACTTGCTCCCTCTGAGCTCAGAGGAGAGGCAGCTTGAGAGGTGCCAGAGAACAGGGAAGAACTGAGCTGTTTGGCCTCAGGACAAGGGCCGGAGGGGCAGCTGTCTCCTGGACAGAGGTGCTGGCAGAGGCTGATGTTTCTTTAGTGAGCCCTTCCCTGGGGTTGGAGATGGCCACCATATCTGGGCTTCACGGGGGAGTTTCACCAAGCATTCAAATAAGAACTAACACCCATTCTCCTCAAACTTGTCCTAAAAATTCAAGAAGAAGTAAGACTTCCAAACTCGTTTTATGAGGCCAGCATAATTCTAATTCCAAAACCAGAAAAAGACACTACAAAGAAAGAAAACTACAGGCCAATATCCCTGATGAACATAGATGCCAAAATCCTGAACAAAATACTAGCAAATCGGATCCAGCAATACATCAAAAAAATTATTCACCATGACCAAGTGGGATTCATCCCAGGGATGCAAGGCTGGTACAATATTTGCAAATCAATAAATGTGATACACCACATAAACAAAATGAAAGATAAAACTCATATGATCATATCAATAAATGCTAAAAAAGCATTTGACAAAATCTAGCACCCATTTATGATAAGAACGCTCAACACTTTGGGAATAGAGGGATCATATCTCGACATAATAAAGGCCATATATGAAAAACCTACAACCAACATCATACTCAATGGACAAAACCTAAAAGCATTTCCCTTAAGAACAGGAACAAGACAGGGATGCCCACTTTCGCCACTCTTATTTAACATAGTACTGGAAGTCTTAGCCACAGCAATCACACATGAAGAAAAAATAAAAGGGATCCAAATTGGAAAGGAGGAAGTGAAACTGTCATTATTCAGAGATGACATGATTTTATACATAAAAAACCCTAAAGACTCCATCAAAAATCTACTAGACTTAATAAATGAATTTGGCAAAGTAGCAGGATACAAAATTAACATCAAGAAATTGATGGCATTCTTATACACCAATGATGAACTCACAGAAAGAGAAACTAAAAAAAACAATCCCATTTACCATTGCAGCAAAAAAAATTAAGATACCTAAGAATAAACTTAACCAAAGAATTAAAGGACTTATTTGCAGAAAACTACAGGACATTAAAAAAAAGAAATAGAGGAAGATATAAAAAAGTGGAAGCACATACCTTGTTCATGGATTGGAAGAATTAACATCATTAAAATGTCTATACTACCCAAAGTAATCTATAGATTCAATTCAATTCCCATCAAAATACTAATGACATACTTCACAGAACTAGAACAAATACTTCAAAAGTTCATATAGAACCAAAAAAGACCGCAAATAGCCACAGCAATCTTGAAAAAGAAGGACAAAGGAGGTGGGATCACAATACCAGATATCAGTTTATACTACAAAGCTACTGTAATCAAAACAGCCTGGTACTGGCACAAGAACAGGCACATAGATCAATGGAATAGAACAGAGAACCCAGAAATTGACCCAAAACATTATGCTCAATTAATATTCGACAAAGGTGGCAACAGCATACAATGGAGTAAAGACAGCCTCTTTAATAAATGGTGTTGGGAAAACTGGACAGCTACATGCAAAAATATGAAACTAGACCATCAACTTGCACCATACACGAGAATAAACTCAAAATGGATAAAAGACTTAAATGTGACTCGTGAATCCATAAAAATTCTAGAAGAAAATGTAAGCAACAAAATTTCAGTCATCATATGCAGCAGAATTTTCACTGGTACATCACCTAAGGCAACAGAAACAAAATTAAAAATGAACACATGGGACTACATCAAACTCAAAAGCTTCTGCACAGCAAAAGAAAGAACCATCAAAATGGAAAGGCAACCCACTGTATGGTAGAGCATAATTGCCAATGATACATCAGATAAGGAGTTAATTTCCAAAATATATAGAGTGCTCACACAACTCAACAAAAGGAAGACAAAGAACCCAATTAAAAAATGGGCAGAGGAACTAAATAGACACCTCTCCAAACAGGACATACAAATGGCCAAGAGACATATGAAAAAATGCTCAACATCACTAATCATCAGAGAGATGCAAATTAAAACAACTATGAGGTATCACTTCACACCTGTCAGAATGGCCGCCATCAACAAAGCATCAAACAACAAGTGTTGGTGAGGGTGTGGAGAAAAGGGGACTCTATTACACTGCTGGTGGGAATGCAGACTGGTGCAGCCACTATGGAAAACACTATGGTGTTGCCTCAAAAAATTAAAACTTCAATTGCCATTTGACCCAGTTATACCACTTCTAGGAATATACCCCAAGAAGCCTGAAACACCAATCAGAAAGAATATATGTACCCCCATGTTCATAGCAGCACTATTTATAATAGCTAAGATCTGGAAACACCCCAAATGTCCATCAGTAGACGAATGGATAAAAAGCTGTGGTACATATACACAAAGGAGTACTATGCAGCTGTAAGAAAGGAAGATCTCTAATCCTTTGAGACAACATGGAGGGATCTGGAAAGTATTACCCTAAGCAAAACAAGCCAAGCAGAAAAAGACAAATATCATATAATCTCACTTATTTGTGGAATACAATGAACATAACAGTCTGAAGAACAGGGTAGTCCCAGAGACGTGAAGTAGGGTACAGACTGACAATGCCCAGAAGAGGGGGTGGGGGGAAGATAAACCACAGAACTTATATGCATATACGCATAACCAATGGATATGGACAACAAAGCTGGGGACAGGGAGGGGAGGGAGGGGGAGGATGGTGTCAATGGGGGAAAAAGGAGAAACATCTGTAATAAAAATAAATAAATGAATAAATATAAAATAAAATTTAAAAAAAACATTATTTGTTCAGTTGCTAGAAAATGAAAAATCTAGTATTTAATCCAGACATTTTTTGACTTCCTACTATCTCCCAGGCTTATCCTCATTCCATAGAGTAATTTACTGAATTTTAATATTGTGTTGCCAATATCTTATCATTACAAGATAGAAAATAATTCAGGTAATCTTATAGCCATTGGATGATGTAGTTTAAACACTGGGGGAACAATACTTCAATAGCAACTAATAGGAAATATTTATCATCCTTCATGGATTTAGTGCTAGGAGTTTATGCTTTTTTACGGATGGTTTGTTTCTGTTGCTTGCTTTTTTTTCCCTTTGGTTGGGTGGTTTTTTAGTTAGAATATCATGAGGTAAGAGGAGCTCTGGTGATGGCACACAGGACTTATGTACAAGTAGAGTCAGTGCCCTGATATTAACCATTTCAGCCAGGATAATACCTTCTTTTGGCTGGCTACTCTAAGATTAGCAAATTGTGGCAACAGTAACTTGGGAAAGGAACTCTGCAGTCCCTAATGCTAATATCTAGAGTGTGAAGAATAAAAACAAAGTTGCTGGGATAATAATGATATAATGACAAATCAAAAAAGGATGCATGTGCTAATAAAGGTAGTGAACAAATAAGGTAGAAGCAACCTGGGAATTGGGCAGGTGCAATGTATGATTTAGTAGGCCATCAGGGGAAAAGGTTGCCCCAAGAGAGTAAATGACTTTAAGACTTTAGAGGACAGGGATATAAAGGGTTTACTTTATTTCCCAATAAACATAGAATGCTTCTATGAAGAAAAGTCTTTCTTTTTGTTTATTGCTTTGCCATGTAGCAAAACATCATTCATTAATACTTATGGATGAATCCCTTTTAATAAGTGGAGTGGCAAACACAGAGAACAGAAAAGCTATGCCTACATTAATTACCACTGCTGTGCTGTCAAAACACGCTGACTATATGTTATTAACAAAAATATCATTTTTTTCCCTTGGAGATACTGGGTATAACATTCTGCATGTGGACAAAATCACCAAGTAATTCAGGACAATGAAGTTAACCAAGTTCTGGATAGCATTTGAAGCTATGAGAAACTGTCATTCACAAAACTTAACCCAACAGGTACATGAAAAGATGCACAAATCACTAATAATCGGAGAAATGCAAATCAAAACCACAGTGAGATATCACCTCACACTTGTAAGAATGGCTACTATCAAAAAGACAAGAAATAACAAGTATTGATGTGAATGTAGAGAAAGGGAAACCTGTGCACACTATTGGCAGGAATGTAACTTGGTGTAGCCACTATAGAAAACATATGGAGGCTCCTTAAAAAATTAAAAGTAGAACTACCATATGATCTAGGAATCTCACTTCTAGGATATATATCCAAAGGAAATGAATCAGTATCTTGAAGAGAAATACACTCCCATGTCCACTGCAGCATTATTCACAGTAGCCAAGATATATATGGAAAAAATTAAGTGTTGATTTACAGATGAATAGATAAAATAAGGCATATATTTTCTTTACACACACACACAATGGGATATTATTCAACCTTAAATAAGAAGGAAATCCTGACACTTGCAACAACATGGATGAACCTGGAGGACATTATGCTAAGTGAAATAAGCCAGATGCAGAAAGACAAATGCTGCATAATCTCACTTATGTGTAGAATCTAAAAAAATCGAATTTATAAAATCAGAAAGTAGAATGGTAAAAATGGGTAGATGTTAGTTAAAGGGTCTAAACTTTCAGTTATGCAGGATGAATTAAGTTCTAGAGATCTAATGTACAGCATGGTGACAACAGCTAATGATACTATATTGTATATTTGAAATCTGTTGCCCGGCCTGTGTGGCTCAGTAGTTGAGCATGGACCCATGCACCAAGAGGTCGTCAGTTCGACTCCCAGTCAGGGCACATGCACTGGTTGTGGGCACAATCCCCAGTGGGAGGCGTGCAGGAGGCAGTCAGTCTATGTTCTCTCTCATCAATATTTCTATCTCTCTCTCCCTCTCCCTTCTTCTCTATCTCTAAAATCAATAAAGAAAAAATATTTTAAAAAATCAAAATAAAAATAAATAAAAAAGAAATCTGTTAAGAAAGTAGATCTTGTGTTCTCACCACAAAAAACAAAGTGATAACTTTGTGAGGTGATGGACACGTTAATTAACTTGATTGTGGTAATCATTTTACAATGTACACTATAACAAAACATATTGTTTATCTTAAATACATACATTTTATCAATAATACCTAAATAAAACTTGTAAATCTTTTTAAAGGAAATATTCCTTTGAATTGGGTTTTAATATCAGAGTTATGTTGTAGAAAATAGGACCAAAAACCAATAAATTCAAAATAGAGTTTCCCTTCTTTTTTTATATATAAGGAAATATACTTCTCTACCTTTGAATATATTATCAGTACTACTAAAGGCCTTATATATTAATTTTTAAAAGTAGTAATGCATCTTCTCATGCTTTTATAATTTAGAATAGAAAATAATACTTTCGAAAAAAAGCCTTACATATTTCTAGTTGTAATGTTGTATGGTAACTATTAACATACTTAGAAGCTTACAACCAGATTTATAAATGCCACTGTTATAGCTGTTAATGATTACATTCCCCCAGACTCCAATTATGTTTCCACAGTGCTGTGGTAACAGAGCAGAATATCTGTCTTAATTGAGGAAGCTCATTAAAGGTAAAGAATCATTAACATTTTCAAGTGTCAAGTTGTTAACTTGCCAAATTTTTTTTACAACTAATATTTAAGTGGTAGTGGTTCACAGAAGATATGCACAGGAGATGTAGTTTAAAATTACAAGCTTTCATTAATAATGTGAACTTCAACAAACCATTGTGCTTTCCTGGTCTTCAGTTTTCTTATTGGTAAAATGAGATGATCTGAGTTGAATTCTAGGATCACTTCTTGGTAGAAAATGCTCTGACATTTAAAAAAGCTACAGCCTAGAATGTTCTCCAATTTGAAGGTAAAATAATGACACTAATTCAGACAAATTAAAAGTGAGACAATGACATTAATTGCTGGAGAAAAAGATAGGAGCACAAGATGTGGTGTGCTTATTGCTTTTATTGGGGGCCAATTTACTATTTAATCTTTAGTGCCAAAGACAGATGCTGAATGGCAATTTGTCCATGTTGCATTAACAGGTAATTTCTTCAGACAGTAACATTTCCCCAGTAATATACTTGAGTTTTTTCTGTGTACAGTACCAAAATCCCAAATGACCTTTCTTTTTTCCCTGTAAGGTGCTGGAAATAGGAAGATGAAAGTTTAAATGGCTCAACTGTTATCACAAGGGCTAAGTCAAACTCAGACCACCACAGACATTCATCCTGTATTTGTGAGGTCCAACCACAACTCTGTTTGGAAATGCATAGTTAATATATATACATCATTGTTCAGATTATATCTAACTCTAAAAATAAATGTTTATGTTTTCATGGTTATGATTCACTTAGTTTACAAGAAAAATGAGGTAAACTTGAAATATATCCTTTTAGAATGACAAAATAAATGTTTCGTTAGCAGAATATGTTCTCAAATAAGTATTACACGTTTTATACCTCTTTGCACAACAGGATTCTATAATTTTTTGTGGTTTGAGAGGTGATGGCCAACCACAAAGCTGTGCAAGCCACAAGGGGATAAGTATACCAAGTATTCTTATTAAATACCTTCACCCAACCAACTCTGAAAGATGTCATTTTCCAATCAAATATAGCTTTTTGACCAATATTTTTAATCTGTTCTTAAAGTGAAAACTGCACTATAAAATAAAGATTTGTCTTTCTATTCTAATTCCTAAGTATGTTTGAGTGTTCAACTAAATTAAAACATGATGTTCATAATGTAATTGAGATATAGTCAATATCATTTTCTCCAACTCTACTACTGTCATAATTCTTGGTGATTTTAATATCCATGCAGTTCCTTGACCTCTATTCTTTCAATAATTTTGATTTCCACCCCTCTTAAGCAACATACTGTCCTAAATTACACCTCCTTCACAACTTCAATTTTAAACATTACTCTCTTGTAGAAGCACCACTTACTATATGTTTCCTCATTCCCTCTTGTACCAAATTTTCAATACTTATTCTACCCTCTGGAACTTAAATCTTTTGGGTTTTGTGTGGGGTTTTTTTCCCCACAGTTTTCTGTCCCCATTGTGTTCTAACCACCTTCTCTACGTAGCTTAGATTCTATGGTCCACTTTCATAATCTCATCCTCCCCAATGTGATTAAATTCAACCTCATACTTTCTTTGCACCTGCATTCATGCAGGAACATGTAGTTGGAAAAAAAAAAAAAAAAAAAAAAAACACAGAACCATGCTGACTGGTCTCACTTCAAATTCAAAACAATTATCCTCAAGCAGTCCCTTAATGGTGCCCAAGAAATTATAGCATATTTTCCTACCTTATTCTTTGATTTTCCTTGCAAAAAGTATTTCACAACTTTTTCACTTTCCTCAAATCTTTAACATCTCCACTCTCAGACTATGACCTGGCTTCTATTTCCCTGAGATAGCTGAATCATTTAGAAGAGAACTGCCACAAGCTCTCATCACCACACCTATACACATACCTGCATCCCTGACAAAATAGGCCAACCTCCTCTCCTATCTTAGAATGACATCTCCACTTGTGCCCTAGATCTCACCATTCTCTACCTACTCAAGAGTATTGTTCTAGGAGCTCCTTCTTTAAGGCTTTATCAAATTTCCCCATGTCTACTGAATCATTCCTCATTTGCACACAAATATGCAGTAATATATCCCATCTTAGAATAACTTTTTGTTACCATGTATCATATTCACTCTGCTCGGCTTTATAGCAGAACTCATCAAAAAATTATTACACTCCCTGACTCTTTTTCTTCTATTGAATGGAATCCAATCAAAGCCTTAGTCACCACTACTTCACTCAGTCTTATCAAGTTGTCAATGATCTCCTACTCCTTCTCAGCTTACTTAACATATCCACAGCATTTAAACAGTTAATTACTTGGTCCTTGTCAAAACCTTTTCTTTAATTTACTTACATGTGCTTTCTCTTGGTTCCACTTCTATATCACAAATCATTCTTTCCATTCTCCTTTGTCTGTTTCTTCCTATTTCTCTACTGTCTTAACATTGGAATGCTCAGTACCTGGCCTCCCTTCATTCTAGACTCACATCATGGGTGTTAGCTTCAAATGTGAGCAATATATGCTTCTTGCTCTCTAATGATAAACCCAGAGCTCTTGCCAAGAACTCAGGACACACACACACACACACACACACACACACACACACACACACATCCAACTATTTACTCAACATGCACTGGAATGTCTAATAAGCATATACCCAAAGCATAGTTCTGGGTTATTTTACTTACAAATCTGTTCCTCTGCAGGATTTTCCATCTCACTAAATGGCAACTCCATTTTTCCAATAGCTCAACTGAAAAAGTTGGAATCATCCTTGATTCCTTTCTGTCTCATACAACAAACCTCCAATTCATCAATATGTCCTGCTGGCTTTTTTTCAATATATCCAGAAACTAACAATTTCTCACCATTTCACCACTACTATCTTAGTCCAAGTCATCACACATCTCACCTACATTGTTCTATTAACTTCTGAACTGATATCTCTTCTATACATATCCTCTTAAAAGTTATTCTCAACACAATAGCCAGGGCAATCTATTTTATAACATAAGTTATACAACATTACTTCTCTGCTCAAAACCCTCCCATGACTTTCCACTTCATTTGGAATAAAATCTAAAGCCCTTACAATAGCCTAGAAGTCTTACATGATCTTCATCATCTCTCCACTCTCCCCCTCCCAAAGACCTCTCTATAATAGTATCTCCTACCACTCTTCCCTTTGCCCAGTCCAACCAAACCACACTGGCCTTTACTTATTTATGGACATGCCAAGCACATCCCTACCTCAGAGTGTCTGAATTCTATGTTCTCTCTTCAGTGAGGATTTTTCTGACCACCTTATATATGAAATAATAATACATACTCCCATCCCAGAAGCTACAGCCCCATCATGCACTTATTTGTCTTTATAGTATTTATCATCTGATATATGGCATATTTGTTTATCCCTCACTAAATATACCTCCATGAGTAAAAAATTAATTGTCTGTTTGCTTGTTTGTTCATTCAGTTTTCTATCTCTAGCACATAAACAATGACTGGTATATAGCAGCAGTTCAATAAATATTTGTTGAATGAAGAAATCATTTTACATAATTCAAAAGGGAAATCTGATCCAAAGATAGCCTGTCATTATTTAAAAGAACAGAATCTCAGAACATTAAAGAACTTTAGGAACTATCTACCAAAAATAAAATATTTCCATTGTCTTTTATAGACAATAGGCATGAAAGTGTGAGTTGGGACCAAGGAAATGTAAGTCCTCAGTTGCCACTCTGCCTTAACCGCAACCAAAGCAGACCTATTTTTTATTTGTTTTCCATTTTAGGCTTAGAGATAATGCTTTAATAAATATTTTGAAGAAAGATCTGAAATCTAAGTATTTGAACTCTAAATCTTGTATAAATCCCCACTCACAAACAAGAAGATTGAGTCCCGGAAAATAAAATGAGTTAACCCAGATTGAATCACGAGAGTTTGAGAATACCAGGATTGGCACTGAGAGACTGAGAGCTCCTCGATCCTGTACAATCTCCCTACTCCAGGCCATGGTTTCTCCATGCCCAGCTGTTCAGTAGTAGACTAATGCTTGAATAAGATCTGTGTTGTCTTCCTAAAAGATCCAATTATTATTTCAGATTTTAATAGTTACTATATTTTCATTTTCTTACAAATTTTTTAAAATTTCACACTCAATAATTACTCTTTCAGAGTGCCCAAAATAATACACATATAATTGAGGCATTCATAATTTTCATAAAGAAAACTAATCTATATTCATTTTTCTAGAGCACTGCAGAAGGCTTGATTGCAATTTGCTATATTTAAGTATTTTCTTAAATTTATTATATAATCTGAATTTTCTGCACAGTGTTCTTCCATTTCTCTTAATGCATTCAAGGACAGACTCTTCAGTACACAGTCCACAAAGGAGAATTGGTTTGAGATTGGAACAAATGAGAAAGAAAATATATGACCCATGAGCATTCTACTAAGCTAACACAATGAATGTGTTTCTCTGCCAGGTTTACATTAACCACTGATTTGATGCACAAACTGGCCCATTTCTTGTAGATGGGTTTTCTTATATTCAGTGTTTAGTAAGCTCCTTGTCAACATGATAACTCCCTAGGCTGAATAAAAGTCCCCTTAGACCCTGACAGCCTTATTTGTTCACCAATGATTTTTAGAGACCTCTGACAACTTCATTTTGATACATTTTCCAAGAAAGTATATTACTAACAACCCTAAACACTTAAACATTTATACTTGTAAAGTCTTAATGCTCAGAGAATAATGGGAATCCTACCAGGACTTTTGATGGCTATTTAGAAGATGGGATATCTAATACATTTCTTCATTTATTAAAAACAAAGTAAATTCAAGGCAGTGGTAATTCATTTGATCAAAAGAAGTTTTCATCTCTGAAGTGCTGTTTGTGGAGTCCATGAGGGAAAAATAGACTGAAGGCAAAGAGTTGTCCCAGCATGGGCTCCACGTGCCATCGACATTTCCAAGATTCTATTTATTGGTAATTGAATGTTGAAAACTAAAAAATAGATCATGTTTACAGCTTGGGGTTATAGTCCATATTATTTACAATACAACAGAATTTATTGCTTCCTTATTTTAAGTAACCAGTGATATTTGGATACTTAAAGTTATATGATATATAAATCAGTATACTCAGACCTTGAAATCTAGCTCTTTCACTGATTAACAGTGTGACTTAGATCTTGGCTTCATAGGTATATGTAGATTAAATAGGATAATGTATTCAAGGTACCCAGTATAGTACATGGCACATAATATTTTGTCAACCAATATTAAATGTCCTCCTTCCTCCTTTACCTCTTTTCAAGCACGTATAACCTTACTACATATAATGCCATGGTTTCATTAATTCATTCATTTATTTTTTAAAGTATTTATTGAGTACACACAATATATCAATTTATTTGCCTTGCATTGGGCAATTGAGCTGTATACAAACCCAACAAAGTCCCTGTCTCATGAAATTTATACTTTAGTCGGAGATGGAGAACAGGAGTCGTGTTTTACCTTAAATGGGTCTGTCTAGAACGGCTTCTCTAAAGAAGTGAAGCAAAATGTCATGTGAAATTCTGGAAAGGAGTTTTCCAAACAAACAGAATGGCTAATGTATAAAACCCAAGATCATATAGGTGCATCAGAATTTAACACTAAGTTAGTATAGTTGAAATTCCTGACATAAGACAGAGACTTAAGTGAGACTCTCTTATCCATAAAATGAAGCTGGAAAGAGCTGCTTCCAACAACTGGCTGAACCTACGGCTTATGTGACACCGTGATATTAGGAAGAGGATGATAGATTGCTGACTACTGGTTAGTCAAGCCAGTAGGTGGGGTGACTAATCTGCAATATCTTCAACATGACAAAAAAAAAAAAAAAGGAGTTTCAATCCGCTAATATAAACTTGGTCTTCCTTTGTGGTCGAGGAGCCGGGAAGAAGTACTTGCAAACCACTCTGCATAAAGAGAGAAAACACAGGAAAAGGGAGGGAAAGTGTGTTTTACAGCCTTCCATCACCTGTCACATGCTTGCTCTAGGGGAGGTCTGCTACCATATTGTGTGGAAAGGCCACGTGATGAAGAATTAAGGCCTTCTGACAACAGCCATATGAGCGAGCCTACTTCCAAGCAACCCCAGCCATGACCTTGAATGCAACCTCATGAAAGACCCTAAGCAAGAACCACCCAGCTAAGCTGACCAGAACTGCTGACCCTAAGAACCACCACTGTGGCTGGGAGACAAGCCAACAGCCATACCCACCTGCTGAGCATACCTCTAGCCCCACTTAACCGGAGAGCCAGACCAGTAACCTGGAGCAGCCTCGGAACCTAGCCTACAGCCGCACCCAGCAGCAGTGCCCAGCACTGGGCCTTACCTGATGGGCTGAACGCAGCCTACAGCTTCACCCAGAGAAGGAGCCCAGCCTGTGACCTGCGGCCACACCCGACAATAAAACCGGAACAGCCACCACAAGTGACTAGGAACAGTGTCTTCAGCACCACCCAACAGCAGGATAGAGCTGGAGTCCCCACTTGATCAGCAAGTCTGAGTAGAGACCTCACCCACCACCGGGGCACAACCAGAGGCTTACCTACCTAAGCAGCCCAGGCTGCGGTACGGCACTGTCTGCATCTCTTCTTCAACTCAGAGCACAGCCTGAGAACCCACCCAACTGCAAAGCTAGGCCTGCGGCCTCACTTGAACCCAGAATGCCGCGGAGCGCACCATCCAATCAGGGAGTAGGGCCTGAGGCCCCATCCAACCAGGAGTGATTGGGGAGCACAGCCCGCCTCCCTCCCTATCGCGAGATTCAAATGGTAGCGCTGCCTGGCCAAGGAGCACGGCCGATGACCTCACGCCGACCAGGCTAATTGCGGAGCCTAGCTAGTGGTCTCAATTGACCATGGAGCCTGGCCAGCAACCCCACTGGTCAGGGAGCCGGGCCAGCAGGCCCACCCAACCTCGGAGCCTAGCCAGCGGCCTCCTTCTCCGCCCACCTCAGAGCATAGGCAGTGGCCTCGTGGGTGGAAAGACCCAAAAGATCCGGATAGTAAGCCTCACCTGCGCTGCCCACTGACTTGTCCAGTGCCCCAAACTGACGAGACTAGTAAAGGTCTTTCCAGTCCTAAGCAAACCTGCAAAGTCTGGAAAAAGAGACCACTTAAGCGCACAGATACCAACACAAGGATACCAGAATCACAAAAATCAGGTAAACATGACACCATCAATGGAAACAAAGCCCCAATAAACTGACCCTAAAGAAATGGAGATCTGTAAATTTACCTCAGAAATTAAACATTGAATTACCATATGATCCAGCAATCCTACTTTTAAGTATATCTCTGAAGGAGATGAAATCACTCCTAAAAATATATCTGCACCCCTGGTTGTACTTTGTTTAAAACAGACAAGACGCCTTGGCCGGTTTTGCTCAGTGGTTAGAGCATCAGCTGGAGGACCAAAGAGTCACGGGTTCGAGTCCAGGCATGTACTTTGGTTGCTGTTTCGTCCCTGGCCCTGATTGGGGGCATGCGAGAGGCAACCCGTGTATGTGTCTCTCTCACATTAATGTTTCTCTCTCTCTCTCTCTATCTGCAGATAAATGGAAAAATATCCTTGGGTGAGGATTTAAAAATTAAAAAAAAAAAAAAAAACAGACAAGACATGGAAATAATCTGTGTTCACCAATAGGTAAAGAAATGTAGTATTCGTTTGTACAGTGGAATTTTATTCAGTCATAAAAAGAAGGAAATCCTGCCATTTGCAAAACCATGGATGAAACTGGAGGACATATGCTAAGTGAAATAAGCCAGTCACACAATAACAAATACTGCATTGCCCCACATTTATGAGGAATCTGAAACTGTCAAATTCATACAAGCAGAGGGTAGAATGGTGGTTACCAGTGACTGAGGGAAGGGAGATATAAGGAGGTGTCAGTCAAAGGGTACAAAGTTTCAGTTATGCAAGATAAATTCTGGAAATCTGCCATAAATGTAGGAACTATAGTTAACAATATTAAACTGTACACTTAAAATTTTGCTAACAGGGTAAATCTTATATTAAGTGCTCTTACCACAAAAGAAAACACAATATTTTTTAAATAAAATAATGGGGATGGGAGGAAATCTTTGGAGGATGGATAAATTTATGGCCTTGATTGTAGTGATGATTTCACAAGTGTATACTTATCTGTATGTGGCAGGGTTCTATGGTTTCAGAGAAATCCTTCAGACAGTGATGCAGAGAAATGCTGGTGCTTAAAATGCAAAGTGGTCAGTGTACCAGAACTCTCTACCCAGTTGCAGGTAGCTCAAAGCTGGGCATATAACAATATGGGAAGGGACTTGAAGAACATCTATTACAATGTATGTATTACGTAAGGTAAGATTTGCTGTTGAAGCAGATAAATCCCCAAATCTCACATAGAATTCAACCAATAGGACAGTGGGCTGAGATAGGATGGAAGAGTGGCAGGTGTGTTCCTTCAGTCCCCAGCCTGTGGTTAGAAAGCTCAGTCACTCAGGCCCTGGCCGGTTGGGCTCAGCAGTTAGAGCGTCGGCCTGCGGTCCAGAGAGACCCGGGTTCATTTCCCACTAAGGGCACGTACCTCGGTTGCAGTTTGTCCCCGGCCCTGGTTGGGTCGTTCATTCGGGAAGCAGCCTTTCACGTCGATGTTTCTCTCTCTCTCTCTTCCTCTCTCTCCCTCCCACTCTATCTGAGCAAAAAAATGGGAAAATGTCCTCAGGTGAGGACAAAAAAAAAAAAGAAAGCTCAGTCCTCAGTCACTCAGGAACCCAGTTGACAGGCTCTGGCATTTCAACACATGGTTTCTAAAGATAACTTGTCTATATAAACAAACTAAAACAGGAGAAGAGCAGATTGTATGGGAGAAATGTAAGGGTAGGGCTTTGATGCCACCCCAAAGCATAAGGAGGTTTGGGTGATGTCTAGTTGTGTGCCCAGCAGGAAAAGAAAATGGATTGATTGAATCTCTGCCACAAGTGCTATGGAAGCAATTAACTCAGCCTGGGCTGCTCAGAAAAGACTTGAAATCAAAGGTGACCTTTAGGTTAAATATTGAAGGAAAGTGTGACAGTTAATTTTAGGCATCAACCTGACTGGGGCATGGGGAACCCAGATATTTTGTTAAATATTATTCTGGGTGTGTCTGCAAGGGTGTTTCTGGATAAGATTAACATTTGAAGTGGTAGACTGAATATAGTAGATTGCTCTTCCCAATGTGTATGGGCTACATCCAATCCACTGAAGGGCTAAATAGAACAACAAGGTGGGTAGAGTAAGAATTTGCTCTCTCTACCTGTCTTCGAGCTGGGACACCAGTTTTCTTCTGCCTTTGGACCCACACTGGAATTTATACCAGTATTTCTCCTGGTTCTCAGGTCTTCAGACTGGAACTAGAACCATACCATGATCTTTCCTGGGTTTTCAGCTTGCCAATTTCAGGTGGTGGGACTGCTCAGCCTCCCTAACCACGTGAGCCAATTTCTCACAGTAAAATTCTTTATACGTGTATCTCCCGTTAGTTCTGTTTTTCTGGAAAACCAAGACTAATACAAAAGGGTAGAAATCTGTTATGGGATCAAAAAGGGATACTAGTAACTCTGGGCAGAGCAAATAACATGTACAAGGGAACAGAGAAGAAAGAACTCAGGCAGATTCAGAGAACTAAAGGTTTGTTTTAACAGAGCCCAAAGTGGGTGTAGGTGTATGGGAGAATAATTTGCAAATCAAGGCAAGAATTTGACAGTAAGGCTCCTGACTTTACACCAAGAAGGAAATGAAGAGCTAGAGGATTTTAAACAAAAATATAAAGTAATACAAGGGGTTTTACAATACTACTACTTTGGCAACTGCAAGAGAGATTCTTTTTAAGAGCAAAAGGATTTTCTGCTAAATATTGTTAAATATCAACTGTCTTAAGCTCGGTGACATTTAACAAAGAAAGATGATGCATTTAGTCAAAAGTGCATGGGCTTGAAATCAGGCAGACCTGAGCTTAATGCTACCTGGTAAGTTTGTTTAAAAGAAATAGTTTGTATGTAAAGCTTCTAGCACAGTTTATTCCAAGTAGTATGTGCTCAAAGAAAAAAAAAAAAAAAGCTTTTTTTCTTTTCTGAACAAAATAAATAGAAAGCATACATTTATTTGAGAACAAGAGGAAAGAAAAATGATTGGTTGAAGCTCTGGAGCTTGAAAACTACTTGATATTGCTAATACCCTTTATGAACAATTGTTCCTTGTGAAAGTAATAGCCAACAAATTCTGAATCTGTAGCCAACAAGCACCCTGTGAGTGATGCTAGCCCAAATGCTTGCTGGTATACACTAGTTTTGAGAAATGTGTAGCTAAATGGATATAAAGAAGATAATAATACTCAGCCCAATATTAATATTGAGAAACATTGACAAATCATAATAAATTTATAATAAAAAGAACAAAAAAATAGTTTTGTATGGAAATTCTTTGACTACATTAACCAGATGCCTAGGTATATTTCTTATGTCCTATTCACTTTTTAATGAAATACTTGACTCTTAACAAGAAGTTTGAATTTCATAATTAGATATATAATATTCATGCCTTTTGATTCCACACAGGCAACAATTTATTCTGTATGATTGGTTGTTTTTTTAAAAATCAGGCTATATATTTGAGAAAATTAATTTAAGGCATGACAGGCTGAAAGCATGAACAAAAACTCCATATGATGAAAATCTGAAGACCAACTTTATTTGATAATTTAACAACCAAATGAATAAAAATAATTTGTTTAAAAATAATAAAATATGATATAAATTAAAGTTTTTAAATAATGAGGTTTTGTATAATTAAGAAGTTGATTCAGCCCTGGCCGGTTTGGCTCAGCGGTTAGAGCGTTGGCCCTCGGACCAGAGAGTCCCGGGTTCGGTTCCCGCTAAGGGCACGTACCTCGGTTGCAGTTTGTCACTGGTCCCTGTTGGGGTTATGTGGGTGGCAACCACTCGATGTGTCTTTCTCACGTCGATGTTTCTATCTCTCTCTTCTTCCCTCTCTCTCTCCCCCTCTATCTGAAGATAAATGCAAAAATCTCCTCGGGTGAGAATAAAAATAAAAAAGAAGTTAATTCATCTCTGTGTTACTATTGTCACAGCTTTATTCACTTTTACTCTGCTTTACAAATGTTAGATATGTAGTTTATTATATAAAGCTTTCAATACATAGAACAGTGGTCCTCAACCTTGGCTGCACATTTAGAATTATCAGGGGAACTTTTTAAAAATGCTCATACCTAGGCTTTACCTCAGAGCCACTGAAAAAGTATATGAGAGAGTAGACCCTAAGCATAAGAATTATTTTTAAAATCTTCCCAGGGATTTAAATGTTCTGAAGAGTACTTGTCAAACCTGAACATGCATATGGATCCTGTGAAGGTCTTGTTAACAAGATATTAAGAGAAAGGCTCAAATTCAGTAGATTGGGTGAAGCTTGAGGTTTTACATTGCTTTCAATTTTCCAGGTAATGGCCATGCTGCTGAGCCACAACTCACATTTTGAGGATTAGGTCCTAATTATTATTACATTAACAAATTGATTAATAATCTAAATAAAAGTGGGCTTTTGTTATTTATCACTTTAGTGCGAACATAACATTTTAAAATGAAGCAGAGAAAAGTAAAAGTACTTGTTTACAAACATAAGAAGTTACACACACCCAAACATATACACATACATATACATATATGCAAATCAGCACAATATTGTAGAGTTCCTTAAGTATTTCTATTACTGATCATACAACTTTCTAGAGTGTGGGGTTTTTTTTTCAGATTTCATGCAAATCTTTAAATTCTTTTCTTATTTTCCTTCAATTTGAACTATAAAATTGTTTCCAACCAATTAACAAAATACAGATGTATTGATTGCTATACTATATAATAAGATTTTCAGAGTCATGAACTACTGGTACCACTTTCTAATTCTAGGTACGTTTTTAATTGTTTCCCTTTCTCTTTTTTCTCTTAATTTCATTTGACATTTTACATTTAAAAAGTAGAATCTTTTCCTACTGTTTAGTGAATAGCCATGCCACTTACTCTATTCAAGCAAAAACATGATTCTTTGAAGGCGTGAAGTTCTAGGACAGATCACAGAACTAGTATGATGTACAGTAGAGAGTGCTGGCCCCTTAGGACACGCACTGCAGGAAACAATGCTTCTCCCCTGAGCAAGTTCAGGGTCATATAAATTAAATGTACCAAAGCCTAGCAAATATCACTAAAATATTTACTTATTAAAAATTATCATGAGGAAAGACTTTCGGAAGATGGTGGTGGGCAGGACTGGAGGGAGAGTGAGTGTATGATAGAGTGAACTAGTGTGTGAGAGAGTGTGAGTGGACGTGAAGGTGGACGACCAGACTCGTGCAGTGCAGAGACGCAGAGTAGAAGGTTCCTATGCTGTGGACGAGGAGCAGCCAGCTACTGAGGTAAGTGGCTCTTCAGGGAGCTTCTCCCTGCACCGCGGGGAGGTCCCACCATTTTGGAAGATCCCTGGTCTTCCCTGGGAGGAGGCAGTGGGAGCGGCTAGGGCCCAGCAACCTGAGCCCACCAGTGCACCTGTCACCATCGGACCAGTGGACACCCTGTGTCAACACAGACCAGTGCACAGTAGCGGAACTGCCAAGGTGCTGGTTGCGGAAGCTGCAAACGGCTGGGAGCCCAGTACCATACCCCACAGTAGCAACCCAATCAGAGACAAGATATACTCCCAGCAACAGAGGCTGGGAAGCAGACATCCATCCCCAGGCAACAAGATCATCAGCAGAGAACCATCCCCAAAAACTACAGCAAAAGCTGAGCAGGAGCTGAGCACCACAGGGCAGCAACACTCCCCATCTGCCAGCGCCAAGACCTGGGGCTCCACAGAGGCCTGTGTGACCCAGCAGCCCACAAGATAGGTATGGAGCCGGGTCTCCAAAGAGACTGTGCAATCCACCTGCCCACAGGACCTGCAGGGTGCTGGGGAACCAGGGAGGCCTATGCAACCCAACTGCCCACAAGATAGGCATGGAGGTGGGTCTCCAAAGAGACTGTGTGATCCAGCTGCCTGCGGGACCTGCTGGGTGCTGGGGCACCAGGGAGGCCTGTATGACCCAACTGCCCACAAGATAGGTGTGGAGCCAGGTCTCCAAAGAGACTGTGCGATCCAGCTACTCATGGGCTGCTGGGAGCTGGGGCACCAGAGAGGCCTGTGCGACCCAGCTGCCCACGGTATGGGCAGGGAGCATGGCTCCAATAGGGCCTGAGCTATACAGCTACAGGTGGCACCAGCGACCAACTGGGAACACAGCTCCAGAAGGGCCCACATGATCCAGCAGCAGCACCTACCAGGACATACCAATACCAGCCCCCAGTAGTCAGTCCTCCAGGATCCACAGCAGGCAAGAGGCCACATGCAACAAAACAGTCTGGGAGGCACAGTAGCCTTATTTGATATACAGTGAGCTGCCTACACATCCAAACATCCCTCACCAGGTCTAGAGCTACCAGACACCTAAAATGGGGAGACAAAGAAACAACACCCAAAGGAAAGAAAAAGAGGATTCACCAGAAAAGGAACTACAGGAAATGGAAGATGGCAACTTGCCAGATAAAGAATTCAAAGCAATGATTTTAAGGGTGCTCAAAAATTTGGTGAGAAATACAAGCAACTTAATAAGAATTATGAAGCACTCATGGGGAACTACTTCAGCTTAAAAAAAGAGGTAGAAGCTATGCATAAAAATCAAGAGGAAATAAAGAATGACATAGCTGTTATGAAAAATACCTTAGAAGGGTTCAATAGTAGATTAGAAGAAGCTGAAGACTGAATCAGCGACTTAGAAGACAAGGTAGAGAAAAACACCCAAATAGAGCAGCAAATGGGAAAAAAAATTTAAAAAGCAGGAGGAAAGTTTAAGGGAGCTGTGGGAGAATACAAAATGTAACAACATTTGCATGATAGGGATACTGGAAGGAGAAGAATCAGAGAAAGGAATAGAGAACCTGTTTGAAGAAATAATGACATAAAACTTCTCTAAACTGGTGAAGGAAAAAGTCACACAAGTTCAGGAAACACAGAGAGTCCCAAGCAAGATGAACCCCAGAAGACTCACAGCTAGACACATCATAATAAAAATGGCAAACATTAAAGACAAAGAAAGAATCTTAAAGGAAGTGAGAGAGAGACAGAAAGTTACCTACAAGGGAGCTCCCATAAGACTGTCAGCTGATTTCTCAATAGAAACGCTGCAGGCCAGAAGAGAGTGGGAGTGGCATGAAGTGTACAAAGTAATGCAAAGCAAGGGTCTGAATTCAAGACTACTCTATCCAGCAAGACTATCATTCAAAATTGAAGGAGAAATAAAGAGCTTCACGGATTAAAAAAAAAAAAAAAGCTAAAGGAATTTACCACCACCAAACCAGCACTGTAAGAAATGCTGAAGAGACTGTTGTAAGAAGAAGAAGAAATGAGAGAGAGAGAGAGAGAGAGAGAGAGAGAGAGAGAGAGAGAGAGGAACACAAGCATAAAATTAAAATGGCAACTAATAACTATCTATCAATAATTACCTTAAATGTAAATGGGTTAAATGCTCCATTCAAAAGACATAGCGTAGCTGATTGGATAAGAAAACATGACTCATATATATGCTGTCTACAAAGAGACCCACCTCACAACAAAAGACGCACACAAGATGAAATTGAAGAAATGGAAAAAAAGTTTCCAAGCAAATGGAAATGGAAAAAAGTTGGTGTAGCAATACTCATATCTGACAAGATAGACTTCAAAACAAGGGCCATAATAAGAGACAGAGAAGGTCACTACATAATATTAAAAGGATCAATCCAACAAGAAGATATAACCCTGGTAAACATATATGCACCAAATACGGGAGCACCAAAATATATTTAAAAATTTCTGGAGGACTTCAAGGGAGAGATCAATAGCAACACGATCATAGCGGGTAACTTTAAAACACCACTGACACCACTCGATAGATCTTCTAGACAAAAAATTAACAAGAACATAGAGTCCTTATAAGACAAACTAGATCAGTTGGACTTCATTGATATTTACAGAACATTTCACCCCAAAGCTGCAGAATATACATTCTTCTCAAGTGCACCTGGGTCATTCTCAAAGATAGCCTACATGTTAGGACACAATGCAAGTCTCTACAAATTCAAGAAGATTGAAAATATCAAGCATCTTCTCAGATCACAGTGGCATGAAACTAGAACTCAATTACAATAAAAACACACAAAAACATTCAAACACTTGGAGGCTAAATAGCATGTTATTAAACAATGAATGGATTACTAACAAGATCAAGGAAGAAATCAAAAGCTTCCTGGAAACCAATGAAAATGAACACACAACAACACAAAATCTATGGGACACAGTGAAAGCAGTCCTGAGAGGGAAGTTCATAGCACTACAGGCCAACCTTAAGAAACAAGAAAAATTCCTAATTGACTTTCTAACCCTACAACTTAGAAAATTAGAAAGTAAACAAAAAGAAAAACCCAGAGCCAGTAGCAGGAAGGAAATAGTAAAGGTCAGAGCAGAAATAAACGACATAGAGACTAAAAAAACAATTCAAAAGATCAATGAAACAAAAAGCTGGTTCTTTGAAAAGATAAACAAGATCGATGGACCTTTAGCCAGACTCACCAAGAAACAAAAAGAGAGAAACCAAATAAACAAAATCAGAAATGAAAGAGGAAAACTAACAACTGACACCACAGAAATACAAAGGATCATCAAAACATACTATAAACAATTATACACCAACAAATTGGATAATCTAGGAGAAATGGACAAATTTCTAGAAACACACAGCTTCCCAAAACTGAACCAGGAAGAGATAGAAAACTAGAACAGACCAATAACAACAAAGGAAATTGGAGATGTAATTAAGAAACTCCCAGCAAACAAAAGCCCAGGCCCAGATGGCTTCACAGGGGAGTATTACCAAACATTCAAAGAAGATCTACTACCCACCATTCTCCTCAAACTATTCCAAAAAATCCAAGAAGATGGAACACTTCCAAATTCATTTTATGAGGCCAGCATAATCCTAATTCCAAAACCAGATAAAGACACTACAAAGAAAGAAAACTACAGGCCAATATCCCTGATGAACACAGATGCCAAAATCCTTAACAAAATATTAGAAAATCGGATCCAGCAGTACATTTTAAAAATTATTCATCATGACCAAGTGGGATTCATCCCAGGCATACAAGGATGGTACAATATTTGCAAATCAATAAATGTGACACACTACATAAACAAAATGAAAAATAAAAACCACATGATCATATCAATAGATACTGAAAAAGCATTCGACAAAATCCAGCACCCATTTCTGATAAAAATGCTCAGCAGTGTGGGAATAGAGGGATCATATCTCAACATAATGAAGGCCATATATGATAAAACCTACAGCCAACATCATACTCAATGGGCAAAAACTAAAAGCATTTCCCTTAAGAACGAGAACAAGACAGGGATGCCCACTTATGCCACTCTTATTTAACATAGTACTGGAAGTCTTAGTCACAGCAATTAGACATGAAGAAAAAATAAAGGGGATCCAAATTGGAAAGGAGGAAGTGAAACTGTCATTATTTGCAGATGACATGATATTGTACATAGAAAACCCTAAGGACTCCATCAGAAATCTACTAGACTTAATAAATGAATTTGGCAAAGTAGCAGGATACAAAATGAATGTCAAGGAATTAACAGCATTCTTATACACCAATGATGAAATTACAGAAAGAGAAACTAAAAAAACAATCCCATTTGTCATCTCAGCAAAAAAAATTAAGATACCTAGGAATAAAGTTAACCAAAGAAATAAAGGACCTCTTCACAGAAAACTACAGGCCATTTAAAAAAGAAATAGAGGAAGATATAAAAAAAAGTGGAAGCATATACCTTGTTCATGGATTGGAAGAATTAACATCATTAAAATGTCCGTACTACCCAAAGCAATCTATAGATTCAATGCACTCCCCTTCAAAATACCAACGACATATTTCACAGAACTATAACAAACTCTCCAAAAGTTTATATGGAACCAAAAAAGACCCCGAATAGCCACAGCAATCTTGAAAAAGAAGAACAAAGTAGGAGGGATCACATTACCAGATATCAAGTTATACTACAAAGCCACTGTAATCAAAACAGCCTGGTACTGGCACAAGAACAGGCAGATAGATCAATGGAGCAGAATAGAAAACCCAGAAATTGACCCAAGACAATATGCTCAATTAATATTTGACAAAGATGGCAAGAGCATAGAGTGGAGTCAAGACAGTCTCTTCAATAAATGGTGTTGGGAAAATTGGACAGCTACATGCAAAAAAATGAAGCTAGACCACCAACTTACACCACACATGAAAATAAACTCAAAATGGATAAAAGACTTAAATGTAACCCGTGAATCTATAAAAATTCTAGAAGAAAATGCGGGCAACAAAATTTCAGACATCATATGCAGCAGAATTTTCACTGATACAACACCTAAGGCAAGAGACACAAAGGAAAAAAGGAACACATGGGACTACATCAAACTAAAAAGCTTCTACACAGCAAAAGAACCATCAAAACAGAAAGGGATCCCACTATATGGGAGACCATAATCACTAATGATGCATCAGATAAGTGGTTAATTTCCAAAGTATATAGAGTGCTCATACAACTCAACAAAATGAAGACAAAGAACCAATTAAAAAATGGGCAGAGGACCTAAATAGAGACCTCTCCATACAGGACATACAAATGGCCCAGAGACATATGAAAAAATGCTCAACATAACTAATCATCAGAGAGATGCAAATTAAAACAACTATGAGGTATCACCTCACACCTGTCAGAATGGCTGCCATCAACAAATCATCAAACCACAAGTGTTGGCGAGGGTGTGGAGAAAAGGGGACTCTAGTACACTGCTGGTGGGAATGCAGACTGGTACAGCCACTATGGGAAACAGTATGGTGTTACCTCAAAAATGAAAAATTGAACTGCCATTTGACCCAGTGATCCCACTTCTAGGAATATACCCTAAGAATCCTGAAACACCAATCAGAAAGAATATATGTACCCCCATAGTACAATAGCTAAGATCTGGAAACAACCCAAGTGTCCATCAGTAGATGAGTGGATAAAAACGCTGTGGTACATGTACACAATGGAATACTATGCAGCTGTAAGAAAGAAACATCTCTTATCCTTTGAAATGGCATGGAAGGACCTGGAGAGTATTATGCTAAGCGAAACAAGCCAAGCAGAGAAAGACAAATATCACATGATCTCACTTATTTGTGGAATATAATGAACTAAACAAACTGAACAAAATTGACTCAGAGACATAGAGGTGGGGTACAGACTGACAAGCCTCAGAGGAGGGGAGGTTGGGGAGGAAAGAGATAAACCACAGAACTTATATGCATGTATGCATGACCAGTGGACATAGACAACAAAGCTGGGGATGGGGTGGGGGGGATGGGGAGGAGGGTATCAGTGGGGGAAAAAGTAGAAACATCTGTAACAAAAACAAATTAATTAAAAAGAAAAAATTATCATTTATGGTGGGTAGGAGAGAAAAGAAAGAAATAGAATTGGAAGATTGGAGAAATATATTCTAACTTAAACTGAATTCCATCATCTTCCCAGCCACTTATTATTGGATTTTTAAAAAATAACTTCTCATTATTACAGTCTAGAAATTAGCCACGTTATCTGGAAACTAATACATAACTGGTATTTTATACTCATTTTAAATATAAATAACTGAAAACATACAGACTGAAAATAATTATCCAGGAATGATTGACAAATATGATTTAATCTTAGTTTAATCAGATATTTCCTGACTTTGTGGTTACCTAAAACCATAACAACAAAATATTAACAATTAAGGTTTTGAAGCCTTCAGACTCAGACTGGAGCTACACATCAGTTCTCCTGGTCTCCAGCTTGCCAACTGCAAACTTGAAACTTCTCAGCCTTCATAGTCACCTGAGTCTATTCCTTATATTAAATCTCTTTATATATATATATATATATCACACACACACACACACACACACACACACACACACACACACATACACATACACACACACACACACACACACATATACATACATATATAGAGAAATATATATATCTCCATCCCACTGGTTCTTTTTCTCTGGAGAACCCTAACTAATACACTGTTCAATGGGTATAAAGTTTCAGTCATGCAAGATGAGAAAGTTCTGGAGTTCTACTATAAAACATTGTGTGTATAATTAACAATACTGTACTGTATACTTAAAAAGTTCAAAGGGTAGATCTCATGTTATGTGTTTTTTACCACAATTTTAAAAAGAAAGAAAAGAATTTCTTTAGCCAGGGCCAGTATATTTTTAACAATGGCAGTCACTGAAATAAGCATACAAACTGCTAAGATAACATCCTTGAAGAAGAGAAAACTCACTTGAATATAAAAGTTCTGATGTTTCTAAATTCTCTCATTACTTTGTTAGTATTTAAACTAAATTATATTTTACTATTTGTGGGTTTCATTACTAGGGCAAAAAAGGATCTATGCATAGGCATTAAGATGTTTTAAGACTGAATTTTTTTAACGGATATCAGCTACTAAATTATAGAAAGTGTTTTTATAAGTGGGCAGCAACAATTCCCCATGTAGTTATCTGTGTCAGATCCAGTGTAAATATCATGAGTGCTGCATTTTTAATATTTAAAGTCATCACCAGAATCACAAACACATCACGAGTTATTACATCTGTGAATCCTTGAAAGTGTAACTTGAGAGTATTTCCAGCCTGAAATGAATTACAAGAAATGGAGTAAATTACAAATATGTCCCCAGCCTGCGGTTAGAAAGCTCATGAATTACTATACCAAAAGAGCCCCCAAGCCCTAGATATTATTGTAAACCTCATCTACTTTGTTGTTATGCATGGAACTATTTATAGTTTCAAAATAATATATTTGGGATTTTCGCTGTAATTCCAGTATTCATAATGGTTATAGTTAGCTTCTCAAACTACCCTTGAGAAAAAACATACATTAACTTGATCATAATGAAGTCACTGGAGGACTGCTGTTGCTTAGAAACATCAAAGAATTCTAGCATGGATTGAGGATTTATTATCATATGAGCCATTGAAATCAGCAATTGGGTGCTTTTCTTTTGATTAGATGCTATACATCAATGTGGCAGCTCTAATACTTCCCAGTTAAGCTGATGAATGAAATCAATTTTATATTACATTACTCAGTGTCTGCTGTTTAATTTGAAAATAAAATTGTACCCTTATAAATCTGAAAATACAAACTATAGAAATGTAAATACAACAACAAGTCATTGTTTTCCTATTATAAATATATTTACTGTTTTCTAAGTTTTTCTCACTTTCATTCTTTTAGTTCTCCTTCTTGTCTTTCCTCTTTATCAGGGAAAACACAGAATTAACACATTTCTCAAAGGCTATTAAGGCATGAGCACTTACTCAAAGGGCCATTAATGATTACTGACATATTATGTGCCATGACGATTTATGTTTACAGTTGTAGAAATAAATAACTCAGGCTTCAGATTTTTATGAAAAAGATAAGCCCACAAACTCAGAATGTTATTATGTATAGCATCATCTTAATATGGAAACTTTTTTTAAATATTTCAACCATCTGCTTTGAAGTTAACCTTTATAGTGTGTGCCAAATCATTTTTCTCAGATTAAACATATTAGTCAGTTTTGGAGGAATACAGCTCATCTTGTGTTGCCTTTAAAACCTACCCATTGGTGTAGAACATGGTCTGTGTCACAAGAGTCTAACTAATTGTTCCCACTCTCTCCTTCGTATTTTATGTATCATTATGTTGATGAAGGGGAGACAAAAAAAAAAAAAAAAAGGAAGGGGAAGGAGAGGAACTCTTGAGTATTTTACAAAGTCAAACTCTGAGAAAACAAAGGAAAATTAATGTTTCCTATTTGATTTTAAAAAGCAGATTAATTATTAGAAAAAGATAAAGAACAATTTGTCACATTGCTTGGAACTTCACTTAAGAGGGCACATCAAATATAACTCTAGGTGCAAGCCTAAAAATAATGATTTCTCATATCATAAATTAAATGTTTTCTAATAATCAAGAAACTATATTAAATCATGCTGACACTAAATGATTCATTCTTATCTCAGGAGAATCTAATTTCCTTAACAGCTTCCTTCATTTGATCAGTCAGTTAACAAATATTGACTGAGCTTCTTACTGTGTGCTAGGCACTATTCTAGATTCTAATAATAAAGCTGGGAAAAATAAAGACAAAAACCCCTGCCCTCTTAGAACATTTTCTTTAATAAGAAAGACAGGCAAGAAGTAAATAGATAAATAACACAATATTAGGCAGTGATAACTTCTTCAAAGAAAAATAAAATGGAATGGAATACAGAATTATATAGGACAGCTTTTACTTTTAGGGTGGATGAACAGAAAAGCTGTACTGAAGAGATGACATTTGTGCAGAGACCCGAATGAAGTAAGGAAGTGAGCCTCATGTATCTGAGGTAAAAACATTCCAGGGAGTGGGAGCAGAAAGTGCAAAGGCCCTGAGGTAGAAATGTACCTGGCATGTTCAAAAATATCAAGGAGATCAGTATGGCTAGTATAGTGAGTCAAGAGGAAGAGTAGCAAAAAGTACAGGTCAAAGAGCTAGCCAAACAAAAAAATCACATAAGTCCTATTAATTACAAGAATTGTAATTCAACTGTTGAGGTAGAGGAACACTGTGGAAGAAGAAATGGGTTTGGATGAAAAATTTCTGTGTGAAGCATAAAATAATCTATTTCAATCCCAAGTGGAGATTTTGAAAAAGAGAGTTTGATAAATAAGTCTGGAACTCATAGGAATGACTGGTGATATAAATATGAGTCAGCATTGATGGAAATCAAAGTCATGGGACTGGATGCAATGACCTGGGGAATGGATATAACTACAGAAGGTATGAGGGACAATCGAGAAGTTAAGAAGAGGAAATAGAAGCAAGGGAGACCCACAAGGTGTGACCACTGAGGTGTAGGTCAAACCAGAAGGAAATAAGAGAGTATTCAAGATATGAGGATTAATTGTTGCCAGATGATGCTAATAAAGTCAGTTAAGATGAAGACTGAGATTTGGCCATTAATTCTGACAATTTGAAAGTCATTAATGACCTTACAAAAGTGATTCCAGGGGAATGGAGAAAATGAAAATCCTGTTGGAGTGTGTTCAGGAGAAAGTTGAAGTAAAGAAGTAAAAAGAGTGAATAGAGACAACCCTTCTTGAAAGGGTTAAGAAAAATGGAGATTATAAATGGGTTAGATAAAGAGGATAAGAAAGATAAGATTTGTACCTGGAGGGAAATGAGAGGTCAAGGAGATTTGTTGTTGACAATGCTACAGCATTGGGGGGTGTGGGGGGGAGATTGTTAATAAAGAAGAGAAGGTGCGCTGGCTGGTTTGGCTTAGTGGTTAGAGTGCTGGTCCACAGGTAACAGGTTCAATTCCCAGTCAAGGGTATGTACCTGGGTTGCAAGTTCAATCCCCAGCCCTGGTTGGGATCATGCAGGAGGCAACCAGTCAATGTGTCTCTCTCATATCTATGTTTCTCTCTCTCTCTCTCTCTCCCTGCCTCCCTTCCACTCTATCTAAAAATCAGTGAAAAAATATCCTTGGATGAGGATTAACAAAAACAAACAAACAAAAGAAGAGAAGGTAATAATTATAGAACCAAAATCTTTTAGCAGGATGAAATCCAGTGTACAGGTAGAAGTATTGTTACTAATAAGAGCAGAGAGAGTAGGCCCATTGTAACAAGTGGCAAAGCAAGGTATGTGGTTATAGATACAGGAAGGTTCTAAAAATGCTGATACAACCAAAAAGTACAATACTTTTTTTCTGAATGCTAGAGTATTTACTAATATTTTCTGTGGCTAATCCGTTAAGTCTGCCCATTTAGTTCCATGCAAATCCACCTGAGGGTGTGGCCTATATGCCACCCCCATGGCTCATTGATTATTTCTGTTCCATGGCTAAAAACTATATCCCATATTAAAGAGATGCCACTGTGAAAATGCAAATCAGAGGTCTTACTATGAAATCGAGTAATAGAAATAAATGAGTTAGTGAGAATCTATCACTATCAATCTCCATGTACCTCCATCTTTGGATAACAATAGCCTGTTTCTTTTTTTTTTTTTTTTTAATTTTTTTTTCCTTTATTGATTTTAGGGAGAGAAGAAGTGAGAGGGAGAAAGAGATAGAAACATCGATGAGAGAGAACATCGATTCGCTCCCTCCTGCATGTCCCCCACTGGGGATCAGGCCCACAACCTGGGCATGTGTCCTGACCGGGAATAGAACTGGCGACCCCTTGGTGCATGGGTCGACGCTCAACCACTGAGCCCCACCGGCGGACAATAGCCTGTTTCTTATAGGTTCAGACACATTCACTCAGAGAAAGTTTTGTTTGGTCAACACTATGTTAGGAGTAAAATGAGGCAGAAATAGGAGAATGATCCCTCCCCATGCTCAGATTGATGTGCAGAAGATAGGAGGAGAAGGCAGGGTAGAGAGGAGCAGAGAAGTGTGGGAAATTGGGGGATTGCAATCCCTGGATACTAAAGTAAACATTAAGTAGCAACCTTACTACCTGCTTCTCAGCCCAGGTCTCTGGTTCATCGTCTCTGAAATAGCTGAGTTTTGATCCCTGCAATCAGTAAACAGATTACATAGACCATCTTACCTAGTTCCTTCCACCCTCTTTCCCAGCGCTCCCCCTCACCCCCGTTCCACACCGTGAAAGGCCACAAGAGGTAACAATCACCTAGAAACATTAATTCTAAATCTAGTTTCAACACTATCAAAGCTGACCTATATTAGTTAAAACTTTTTCTTCCCCCATGCCTCAACCAGCCCCTCTGCCTTTGATCATTTGAGCTACCAGCTCCTTCCAGAGAGTGCTATCCTATCCGTCCTGGTTTATTATTTTCTTCCTCATCATCATCCACTCTTACTCTTCCGTCTTTATTATTCTACTCCATTCTAAATTTCTGTGCCCAGTTTGTCACTGACTACGACAATCATTTCTACTGGAAATAAATAAGTCAAGGTTCTTTATGATTAGTTCTCTACCTGCCTCGCCCTCAAACCTTAGAACAGTCCATTCACTATCTTATCTTTTGTCATACTGAATAGCTTGTGAGTTGCATAAGTCTGTCATATTATTTCATAATCCTTTGCCCCTTCAAAAGATGTCCTTTCTTCCTATTATAACATCCACTATTTCTTCATACATCTAAATCAAACTCAAGTCTCAACTCTTCTGGGACCACATCTCCAAATATCCAGACCTGAGGTTCTCAGACTTGGCTACACATTAAAATCACTTAGAAAGCTATAAAAATAAAACTGAGGCCTGGGACCCACACTCAGAAATTCTGATTTAATTGGTCTGGGGTGCCACCTGGGCATAGGGATTTTTAGCACCTCCCCGGGGGACTCTAATATATAGCTAAAGTTGAGAACTACTACCCTGGATGATATGAATGTCACCTGCTGCAGCTCCATATCATTTTACTCATTATCAGAACTTATCACCTTGAACATTTCATTATCTGTGGACCATATTTTATTAGACTTTGCATCCTCATTGCCTACTTCAGAAAATAGAGAAATGTTCAACACACAGGCCTTGGGTAAATGAAGGAATAAAATTATTTCATTATATATGAATGTTTTTACTGATTAATGAGATGAGAAAACCTGAAATGTCTTGGGGAGAAAAATCACATATAGACAATAAAGGAGATAGTGTAGTTGTAGGATATGAGGGGAATATTTGTTTGGTGCCAGGAAAACTTAGAATGATTCCTGAGTTGTATATACACACACACACACACACAAAATCAGCAGATCTTTTACAAAAGTAACAAAATGAGATAACTGACAGTAATACTTTCTCCCCAGTGTCCTAAAAGTGTCAAACATCGATAAATCTCTAGACCTGCACAGGTACCTGCTGTTTCAAAACTCTGATGATCAGATAACATGTCAGCACTTTTAAACTTTATCCTACCTATTAGATCCCAAATTATAAAGTTGTTTTTAAGTTAGTGGAATCTAATGCCCTTTATATTACTGAAGCACCTGGATTCCCCTCACTTCGTTATCTACACTCCATCTTTTTGCTTATTTGAAGGTAAATATAAGAAGATAAAAAGGCAGAATTTTAAAAAACTTAAGTACAGTAAAATAAGCATGAAAATAAATCCTGTTGAGTTCTAGGAAACTGGATATAACATAATGCTTAACATTATTGGAACAGTCTCCAATTATGGTATGTTTAACCTTGGGTAAACATTGACTATAAATTCAATTATCAGATTGTTAAATAATATAAGTTAATTTTCCAAACAAACAAAAACTAAATTTATTTATTTATTAATGTGTTGTTGTTGTTGTTAATCCTCACCTGAGGATATTTTTTCCATTGAGTTTTGGAGAGAGGGGAAGGGAGCGAAGAGAGAGAAAAATGAATTTTAAGTTCATGCATACATTATAATAACATTTTTTTAAATGGCAATTGCAATAATCAATCAAAATATTTGGAGTACATATTATTTTCAAACTGAAGGAAAAGAAAATGATTTTATGAAAAGCTGGCTCTGCCATTGAAGGTACAATCTCTGAAGCTGACAGTAAGAATTAAGAGAAATCTATTAGTTTTCAGAGGACCTGGAGTTGAAACTGTTGATTTCTAAGGTTATTAAGATTCCTGATTTATAAGAATATAAATATGTTACAAAACTAGCCATGTTAAAAATAATGCTATTTAGGGAAGGGCTTTAAATAGTATGCTATCATACTGAAACCAAAAAATAAAAAGCAGATTATTTTTATCTATTTAAGTCAAAATTGATATATTCTGCTCTTTTCTGTTTTGTTATAATCAAGTATTATTTTTGGTGTTGTGACTGATTCTCTTGCTTTTAAAAATAGTGGATGAACCCTGGCCGGTTTGGCTCAGCAGTTAGAGCATCGGCCCGCGGACCAGAGAGTCCCGGGTTGGGTTTCTGCTAAGGGCATGTACCTGGTTGCAGTTTGTCCTCGGCCCCGCTTGGGGTCGTGTGGGTGGCGACCACTTGATGTGTCTCTCTCACATCGATGTTTCTCTCTCTCTCTTCCTCCTTCTCTCCCTCCCACTCTATCTGAAGATAAATGCAAAAAAAAAAAAAGTGTCCTCAGGTGAGGATAAAAAAAAAAATAGTGGATGAAAACATATCTCAGCTTGTCTTACTGTTGCTGACTCTTTAGTAGGCAATTTTCACATTTCACTCATAACTTAGGAAAAGGAAATTGTCTTGCCTAATAATAGATCCTTAAGAGGGAGGCATATTTTAATGTTGGAAATCATGGACAGCAAACAAATATTTAGGAGCCATTTGGGTAATGTAAGGGAGGGAAACTGGCCACTAGGACCACAGGCATTTGGGAGCTAAAGACAATTGCAAATCTCATGTCCCATAGAAAGGCATTCAGATTTTTATATTATTATTAGCATGCTGTCCACCATTGGTCCCTACTCTAAATTTAATATTTTATATAATGTTCTTCTCCAAAATAAGATATTTATAATAAAATTGGTCAAGATATCACATACAATAAACTTTTATGTAGAGATAACTCCTTAGTTCTAAGCAATCTCTATCCTCTGCAAAATTGCACAACTAAAGTATCTCAGCACACAATTACACAAAAATGTTGTCTTGTTGCAATATGTGGTTTTTTTTTAGATTTACCCATTACCTAATAAACTTTGCAACTTGGAGGCAAAAATAAAGAAAATTTATAAATTAAAATGAATATTTACTGAATTCCTAATATTTCTAGACTCTGTACTAGAATTATTTCATACATTACCTTATTTAATCTTCACAATAAGATTATCAAAAGGGTTTTTTTAGCCCCAAAGTATACATAATGAAACTTAAAATAAAATTATTAAGTGAATATTCAAGATCACACTAATAAACAACAGATTTAGGATTGGAATTCAGGTTTTTCTGTCTTAACCCAGTCCCTTTTCACATCATTTTTAAAAATCTATCCTTAATAGACCATTGTGATTAACGTAATGACATTAATGTTTATTGAAAAGATGTGTAGACATATTTTGAACTTCATTGCCCAAAATAGTCTTCACTGACATTGCTTTATTTGATCATTTCTCTGTGGAAACACTGAACAGTGAAACATTTTAAAAATATATCGATGAAGTCTCTTTTCAACTGCATTGACATAAAGCAAACCAACTTTTATAAAAATGTAAAATAATTTACTGATGGAAATATCATAATCATGCTTTCTTGTGAAAAAATGGCTAAGAGCAACATTTGGCATCACAGAACACTCTGTCATATAAAATTTGCAATAAATTATTATTCTGGACAAGACGTATTTGTCACTGTCATTCAAATAATCAAACATACGAATAGTCCTCAAAACAATTAAATGCTGCTTACTTAAAAAATAATTGCAATACATTGCCAATTCAGAATAAGATCCCAACAGCATCACAATTATGCTCGAGAGCATCTGGACAACACACATTTCAATGTGGCTAAAAGCCTTTTTTTGCAAGATAGCATCACTGCAATCATTCACTTAGACTTGTGTGTAACTATTGAGAGATGCCTCTAGCACATTGGATCTATTTCATACTTTAAAATAAATATTTTTTCAATAAGTTTCATCATTTCCCTCTTAAAATGATTCAGAGTCCAAGAAGTATTCCAGAACAAGAATTTAAGAGCATATAGAGAGCAGATGCATTTATGTATATTTGTTAAATGCAGATATAGAATATGTTCTCCAAATAACCTCAAATATGATATATGCATATTAGGAGAGCATGAGAAAGGAGTGAACACTATAGCACTTGTTTCCTAGGTTTTGCCACTATCATAATCAGATAGGAGTTTTTAAATAATTAAACACACATGCATAAACATACACATATACATTTTAAAAGCCTGGATTGACACCTTCAACCTGCCCTTTGCTGTAGGAAGTTGGCCTTTGTACCAATCCAGATTTTTTGCCCAGAGATAGCTCATCAAAAGGTAAGAGCAGCATGCGTTTTCTTTTACAGGCACTCCTGTTATTTGGATGATGCTTAAAATGAACCTCTTTCCCACTACCTTAGTTCTCTGGGGCTAACAAGCTCTGCTGCAATGACAGCAGCCATTCCCATTCTTCCTGCTGCCTGCAAACAAGAGCTGAATCCACTACACCTCTCTCACTTGTTAGAGGTTACAGAAGCATTTATTAGCTATGGAGCCATCCTTGGGTAAGGAACTCACGCTTCCCACCAATTTCCAATACCAACTAGCTATGTGCCATGTGAGTGAACCAGCCATGTAAGTGAAGAGTATCCTCCAGCCCCAGGCAAGTCTCCAGATGACTACAGCCCTAGCTGCATGTAACTGCAAACTCATGAGAAAACCCAAGTCAGAGCCAACCAGCTAAGCTGCCCTAGAATTCCTGCCCCATAGGAAGTGGGTGAGATAATAAAGGTTTCTTAGCAATTTAAGCCACTAGAGTTAGAGGTAATCATTTATAAGTAATAGATAACTAATAACAAAGTGCTTTAGATTCTTAGGTCACAGCCAAAATAGCAAAACTTGAGACTCTAATTTTTCTCTGTTGACTGCACTATGAGAATGAACCATCATTTGACAACGAGCAAACAGAACAGAAGGGTGTATTTATAGAGTCTCTCTTAGGTATAGTATTGCTGTTGCACAAAATGTTTTTGTCTTTTTTTAAGCAATAAAGCCTTTCTTGAATAGGGGCTAGTGGTTTTCGATGTTACTTTGACTTCCTGCAAACCTATAACACATTAAATTTACTCCACCTGGACTGGGAGTGGAGCAGCCTGTAGGAGAAGAAAAAAATAAATTTAAAGATTTTACTTACCAAATGTTCTGAACTTAATAAATAATAAATTAATTATTTTTCCTATAGAAAAATACTATGTATGCTAGGTTGAAATTTTAGCTCTAAAAATAATTTTTTACATTTACTTACCAAGTTTATCTCATAATTTATCTCATAAATATATGTCTTGGCATAGCTCTGATGTTGAAAAGTAACACATTTTCAAAACTACTTTGGGTGACTTGAGCCTCCAGGCACCCCAGCTTGTGTACACCCTTATTTCACTAATTTTTTTAAGTAAAAGAATTAAGAATTAAACTTCCTGGGCAACCTGATTTTCATTAACACCAATATCAATATGATTTTCAAACCTCTATCTTCAGCCTAAATCTCATGTCTGAACTTCAGAACTGTGCTTCCTCTAATCCACTAAAAATTTCGACTGAAATGGCTTGCAAATAAAAGCAAACTCAATAGGACCACAACTATTCTCCCAAACCTTCTCCTCTTCTACGTATCCCCTACTTCAGTTCATAGTGTCACTCTCCATTCAAACTCAATCCCTGATCTCTCTTCTCCCCACCCCTGAGTCATGTAGTTAGTCACCAGTTTCTATTTATTCTTTTCAAATTGTCTCTTAAATCTATACCATGCTTCCGCCATTTCCCCATCATTTCTTATCTCGCCATCTTCCCTATATTATTGAATAATTCTCCCCAATCTATCCTACCTCCAGAGTTATTCAATGAACATATAAATTTTTCTATTTGCTCTCCTTTCAAAAATCTCTAATGATTGTCAGTAGCCTTTAAGATAATATTCAAAAGTCTTTACTTACAAAACTCACTGCAACCTAGCCACAATTTAGCTTTTCTTTTTCTTTTTTATTTTAGAGAGAGAGAGGAAGGGAGAGGGAGAGATAGAAACATCAATGAAAGAGAACATTGATCAGCAGCCTCCTGCATACCCCTCACTGGGGATCAGGCCCACAACCTGGGCATGTGCCCTGACCGGGAATTGAACCGGCAACCTCCTGGTGCATGGGTCGGCGCTCAACCGCTGAGCCACACCGGCGAGGCTCTTTTTTTAAAAAATATGTTTTCATTGTTTTGTTGTTGTTGTTGTTGTTGTTGTTTTAGAGAGAGAGAGAGAGAAAAACATCAATGTGAGAAAGAAACCGATCAGCTGCCTCCTGCACAGCCCCTACAGGGGATTGAGTCCACAATCCAGGCATATGCCCTCACCGGAAATCTAACCAGGACCTCTCAGTCCATGAGACAAGGCTCAATCCACTAAGCCACACCAGCCAGGCCACAATTTAGCTTTTCAAGTTCAACCCCTACTATTCCATTAATATATTTCTTAAATTCACTCATACTAAGCAATTTCCTCTTTTCCGCCAGGACTTGCATTCCACACCATTACTTTTGTTTACCCCTTCCCCAGCCCAAACCCTCTTTGCCACATATCTCTTCCTACAAAGATTTTTTTTTTTAATATTTAGGATAAACATCATCTCTTCTCTGGAGTCTTCACAGATCTTACCCCAGTATAATTAATTGTTCACTCATCTGTCTTCCCTCAGTACATTAAATATAACAGTAGTAGATTATTACAAAATAACGTATTACATTGTGTTGTAGTTCATTGGATGTTTTTTTGCCTCCTCTCTCAGACTGTGACCTTCCTAGGGAAAGACATCTTACCTTTTATTCCCAGAGTCTGGGCCTGCTAAATGAGATATACTAGGAATTCAATCAATGCTTGTTAAATAAATGAATGAATAAATTAATGAAAGTTTGAACACACTATCTTTTCTATCTCTTTCTTATTCCTTACTTCAACATTAAATTGGTCTTAAGTTTCTATTTATTTTTCTTTCAAATTCTCTCCTGAGTCCATTCTTCCTTCTTTCCCCCATTTTCATTGCCTTGGTTGAACACTTGGATGCAAAGGAACACAAAATTGTATAAGCAAGTGATGTAAAAAACAAAAAAGAAAAAGACTTAATACCTTAACACTGACACTTGGGTTGATTCTGTACTTGACTACCAAAACTAAATGAATAATAAAATGATCATTAGCATCTCAAGATAGTATTTTTGTGGCCCACAGAAAGTTCTGGACTATTTGGTAACAATAGACGATTACATTTTATGTTTAGTTATTCTAATATATGTATCTAAGTTTCATCATTTCCCTAAGTTGACTATACTATCATGTCATTAGGAACCATCAAAAAATACCTTTGACCATGCTTCAAGAAAAATTAATTGCCACTTTAGCCAATTTCTTAATATTTGCTAGCTCATCATAGCTCTTTGTGTTTGTGTGTTTGTAAATTTGTACGTGTGCCTAACACCATTAAATATATGTAATGTGTTGATATGACAAATGTCATAAAAACTTAGGTAGGGGCAAATTCCAGAGTACTGTTACTCTACAAATTAAAGAGAAATGATTTAAATGACAACCTATTCAAATGGCCAGCAAACAAAAAATAAAAATCTAACTGTACAAAACAATTTATTCAATTAAGAAGTTCACTTGATTTTTATAAACTTCTGTTTATATAGTATTTTCCTGTTTACATAGTATTATATCCTATGCTCTAACCTACATCTCTGCACTTTTGTAATTAGAAAATAAGAATGGCCACATTTCCCATATAATATTCTCCTATATTTTGTGTTGAATTCAGATTAAAATTATATCTAAGATTTCTGCTTCCAACATTGACTGAATAACTGGCACTGGATTAACTATCCTGCTTTAAACAACTATAAATCTAAACAAAATATATGGATCATCAAATGTTACATATTTTATGATAGGTAGCACAGAACTGTAATCCATGAGAAAAAGGAATTCAATTAGGTGATTCCCACAATCACCTAGACTTTGGTCTAGAGGCACTTTTCAAACCACAGCACAAAGATACGGAACCCAAGCAGAACAGAAAGTCTCCTTTTTATAGAAATTGACAAAGCTGTTTGTAAACTTTATATGAAAGTGAAAAAGATACAGAATAGTGAAAATAATCTTAAAAAATAAAAAGTTGGAAGATTCACATCCTAATTTCAAAACTTACTATAAAAATTACAGTAATCAAGACACTGTGGTGTTAACTTAAGGATAGACAAGTAGATCAAAGGAATAGAACAGAGAGTCCAGAAATAAACACACAGTTATATGGTCAATTGATTTTTTACAAAGGCATCAAAGTAATTCAGTGGGAAAGGAAAGTCATTTCAACAAAAGCTGTTGGAACAACTGGATATCCACATAGAAAGAAAAAACTAATTTTAAGTGTGCTTCTCACAATACTCAAATTAATTTGAGAAAGATTATAGATCTAACACAAATGCTATTACTGGATTTTAGGAATTCTTTATATATTCTGGTAAAAGTCCCTTTTTAAATGTAAGTATTGCATGTATTTTCTCAAATGTATAAATGCCTATTCATTTTCTTAGTGGTGTCTTTTTGATAAACATAAGTTTTCCATTTTTATGAAGTTTAATTTGTCTTGTTATCCCTTTATGGTTTGTGCTTTCTGTGTCTTGTCTAAGAGACCTTTGACACCAAGATTGCATAGATATTTTCCATGTTCTCTTTACCATGTAGAGGATCAAATACAAAATGTGTGTAATGACTACTCAGGTACCGTCTTCAAAGGGAATTTTTTAACATAAATGATTTATGAAAGGTTGCTGAAAACATTAACTACCACATCTAGACCAGAACATTTCTGAAGGGCACAAAGGATAGTTACAAATGTCAATATTATCTTACTTAAAATACAATGTCTTAAAGTTTGATTCAGAGGGGAAAAAATAAACTACAGAATGTCTTGCTCAATTTTCTTGTATACTATAAAAACAGGCAATATAGAGCATTTAAAATAAAACTAAAAAAATCAAAAACAAAAATAATTTTGACCCACATCACATTCTATTTGGCATATCCAAAGGGAGATCTTGGCAGGTACCAGACTCTGCTGAAACAAATTCCACTTCATGTATTCAGTACCTGCACAGCAGCTCATACACTGTGGTTGGGGTCAGTCTTCACAGTGAGCCAGCCAGAGGGTCAACCCCACACACAAATGAACCAATAGCAATCAAGACTCAATTACAATAGGAGGCTTCACACAACCCACACAAGGGGCATTCTTGGAGTACCTAGCTTAGGTGATCAGGAGACTGCACCACTGGATCCACAGGACACCTACTACATGAAGTTACCATACCAAGACTGGGAAACATAGCATATTTACCTAATACATAGAAACAAATTCAATAGGCAGACAAAATGGGGAGACAAAGAAACATGCCCCAAATAAAAGTATAGGAGAACTCTCCAGAAAAAACAAGTTAAGTGAAAGGCAGGCAAGCAATTTACCAGATGTAGAGTGAACTTAGTGAGAACTCAGGCAAAGAGATAGCAAGCATTAAAAGGGATATAGAGATCATTAAAAAGAACCAGTCAGAAATAAAGAATACAATTATCTGAAATGACTAATACACTGGGAGGAACAAAGAATAGGTTGGATAAATCAGGGGATTGAATCAGCAATTTGGAAGACAAGGTAGCAGAAAACACCCAATCAGAGCAGCAAAAAGAAAAAAGAATTTTTTAAAAATGAGGATAGTTTAAGGGACCTTTGGGACAGTATGAAGCTTAACAACATCTGCATCTTAGAGGTACCAGAAGAATAGAGTAAGCATGGGATTGAGAATCTGTTTGAAGAAATAATGGCTGAAAAATTCCCTAACCTGGTGAAGGAAAAAAACATACAAGTCCAGGAAGCACAGAGTCCAAAACAAGATGAACCCAAAGAGGTCAAAACCAAGACACATCATAATTAAAATGGCAAAGGTTAAAGACAAAGAAAGAATCTTAAAAGCAACAAAAGAAAGATAGTTAATTACCTACAAGGGAGCTCCCATTAGACTATCAGCTGATTTCTCAACAGAAACATTTTAGGCCAGAAAGGGATAGGCATAAAATATCCAAAGTAATAAAAAAACAAGGACCTACAGCCAAGACTACTTTACTCAGCAAGGCTATCATTTAAAATTGAAGGAGAAATAAAGAGCTTTCCAGACAAGAAAAACCTAAAAGAGTTAATTACCACCAAACCAGAAGAAGAACAACAACAACAACAGAGGAACATAGTTAGATGGGGGAGGTTGGGGGGGGGGCTGTAATATATATATTATTATTATTTTGTTGTTCCATAACCATTTATCCCCCTATACCCTCTACAACCCCCACCCATGCCCCTCATCCCTGCAATCACCACACTGTTGTTCATGTACATAAGTTCTTTCTCTTTTTTTTCTTTTTTTGCTCAATCCCTCCACTCCATAAAAAGCCCAACACCAGAGCTGTCTGCCTGCTCTCTATCTATGAGTTTGACTCTATTTTGCTTGTTAGTTGAGTTTGAACAAAGTCAGAAGAATAAAATGGCAATAAATATGTACCTTTCAATAACCACTTTAAATGTAAATGGTTTAAATACTCCAATCAAAAGACATAGGGTAGCTATGGATAAGAAAACAAGACCTATACAAGAGACCCTCCTAGGAATAAAAGATATACATAGAGTAAAAGTCAATAGATGAAAAGAGATATTTCATGCAAGTGGAAATGAAAAAAAAAAAAGGTTGGGGTAGCAATACTTATATCTGACAAAATAGACTTTAAAACAAAGGCCATTACAAGAGACAAAGAAGGACATTATATAATGCAAAAGATGATGTAATCAATATGATCAATCCAGCAAGATGATATAAACCTTGTAAACATGTATGCACGCAACATAGGAGCACCTAAACCTATAAAGCAAATCTTGGTGGACATAAAGGGAGAGATTGATAGTAATACAGTAACAGTAGGGGATTTTAACACCCCACTGATGTCAATTGATATATCTTCCAGACAGAAAATCAATAAGGAAACAGTGGCTTTAAATGACACCCTAGATCAGATGGATTTAATGGATATCAATAGAGCATTTCACCCCAAAGCAGCAGAATATACATTCATTTCAAGTGCACATGGAACATTTTCTAGATTAGACCACATGTTAGGACACAAAACAAGTTTCAATAAATTTAAGAAGATTTAAATCATATCAAGCCTCTTCTCTAACCATAATGGTCTGAAACTAGAAATATTACAAGAAAAAACCTGGAAAACACACAAAGGCTTGGAAGCTAATTAACATGTTACTAAACAATGAATGGGTTAACAATGAAATTAATGAAGAAATCAAAAGATACCATGAAACAAATGAAAATGAGAACACAACAATCTAAAATCTATGGGACACAGCAAAAGGAATCCTAAAAGGGAAATTCATAGTATTACAGGCCTATCTCAAGAGATAAGAAAAACCTCAAATAAACAATCTAACTTTACATTTAAAGGAACTAGATAAAAGGAAACAAACAAAGCCCAAAGTGAGTAGAAGAAAGGCAATAATAAAGATCAGAGCAGAAATAAATGAAATATTCTAAAAAACAAAAACAAAAGATCAGTGAAACCAAGAGAGCTGGTTCTTTGAAAAGGTAAACAAGATCAACAAACCTTTAACTAGATTCATCAAGAACAAAAGAAAGAGGACCCAAATAAATAAAATCAGAAATGAAACTGGAGAAGTAACAACTGACACCAAAGAAATGCAAGAGATTATAAGAAAATATTACAAACAACTACATGCCAACAAATCAATCTGGACAAAATGGATAAATTCCTAGAAACATACAATCTTCCAAAACTAAATCAGAAAGAATCAGAAAATCTGAATAGACAAATTACAACTAATTAAATTGAAGCAGTAATAAAAAAAAAAAAAAAAAAAAAACTCCCAACAAACAAAAGTCTTGGAATGGATGGCTTCATGGGTGAATTTTACCAAACATTCAAAGAAGACCTAACACCTATCCTTCTCAAACTCAAGAGGAGGGAAGACTCCCAAGCTCATTTTACGAGGCCAGCATTATCCTAATTCCAAAACCAGATAAAGACATGACAAAGAAAGAAAATTATAGGCCAGTATCCCTGATGAACATAGATGTTAAAGATCCCCAACAAAATATTAGCAAACCAGATCCAGCAATACATTAAAAAGACCAAGCACAATGATCAAGTGGGATTTATTACAGAGATGCAAGGTTGGTACAATATCTGCAAATCAATAAATGTGATATACCATGTAAGCAAATTGATGGGTATAAATCACGTGATCATATCAATAGATGCAGAAAAACCATTCAATAAAACCAGCACCCATTTATGATAAAAACTCTCGCCCGGCTGGTGTGGCTTAGTGGTAGAGTATCGACCCATGCACCAAGAGGTCACCGGTTTAATTCCTGGTCAGGGCACATGCCCAGGTTGTGGGCCTGATCCCTAGTAGGGGCCATGCAGGAGGTGACCAATCAGTGTTCTCTCTCATCAATATTCCTATCTCTCTCTCTCTCTAAAATTAATAAAGAAAAAGAATTAAAAAAAAAAAACTCTCAGCAAAGTGGGAATAGAGGGAACATACCCCAATATAATAAAGGCCATATATGACAAACCCACAGCCAACATTATACTCAATGGGCAAAAACTAAAAGTGTTTCCATTCAGATCAGGAATAAGACAAGGATGTCCTCTTTCACCACTCTTAATTCAACACAGAACTTGAAGTCTTAGTCACAGTAATCAGACAAGAAGAAGAAATAAAAGACATCCAATTTGGAAAGGAAGAAGTAAAACTGTAATTATTTGAAGATGAAATGATACTGTATATATAGAACCCTAAAGATTGCGTCAAAAAACTACTAAAACTGGTAAATCGATTCAGATAAAAGAGCAGGATACAAAATAAATGTCCAAAAATCAGTTGCTTTTTATACACCAATAATGAACTATCAGAAAGGTAAACTAAGAAAACATTCCCATTTACTATTGCAACAACAAAAAAATAAAATACCTTGGAATAAATTTTACCAAGGATGTAAACAACCTGTACTCAGAATATTATAAGACACTGAAGAAAAGAAATTGAAGAAGATACAAATATGTGGAAGCATAGACTGTGTTCATGGACAGGAAGAATTAACATAATTAAAATGTCCATACTACCCAAAGCAATTTACAGATTCAGTGTAATTCCTATCGAGATACCAATGGCATATTTGACAGAACTAGAACAAATATTCCAAAAACTTATATAGAAACACAAAAGACCCCAAACAGCCAAACATCTTGAGAAAGAAGAACAAAGTTAGAAGAATCATACGACCTGATATCAAACTATACTACAAGGCCATTACAACAAAACAGCATGGTACTGGCATGAAAACAGACATATAGATCAAGGGAACAGAATAGAGATCCCAGAAATAAATTCATGCCTTTATGGTTAATTAATATTTGACAAAGGAGGCAAGAACATACAACGGGGTAAGATAGTGTATTCAATACATGGTGTTGGGAAAATTGGACAGGTACATGCAAAAAACTGAAACCAGACTACCAACTTATACCACACACAAGAATAAACACAAAATGGATTAAAGGCATAAATTTTAAGCTCAAAATCATATAAATCCTAGAAGAAAACACAGGCATTAAAATTTTGGATATTTCTCATAGAAATATTTTTTCCGATGTGTCTCCTCAGGCAAGGGAAACAGAAGAAAAAATAAACAAATGAGATTACATAAAACTAAAAAGTTTTTGCACAACAAAGAAAACTAACAACAAAATAAAGACAACCCATCGAATGAGAGAACATAGTCATCAATGATACATCTGATAAGGGGTTAATAGTCAAAATTTATGAATAACTTATACAACCCAACACCAAAAAACACAAACAATCCAATTTAAAAATGGGCAAAGGACCTGAATAGACACTTCTCCAAAGAGGACATACGGATGGCCAAGAGACATATGAAAAGATGCTCAGAATCACTAGTCATCAGAGATATGCAAATTAAAACCACAATGAGATATCAAATCACACCTGTCAGAATGGCTATCATTAATAAATCAACAAACAACAGGTGTGTGAGGATGTGGAGAAAAAGGAACCCTTGTGTACTATTGGTGAGAATATAGATTGGTGCAGCCACTGTAGAAAACAGTATGGAGTTTCCTCAAAAAAATTAAAAATGGAACTGCCTTATGACCCAGCAATTCCACTTCTGGGAATATATCCGAAGAAACATGAAACACTAATTTGAAAGAATATGCACCCCTACATTCATTGCAGTGTTATTTACAATAACCAAGATTTGGAAGCAGCCCAAGTGCCCATCTGTAGATGAGTACATTTACACAATGGAATGCTACTTGGCTGTAAAAGAGAAGGAAATCTTATCTTTTGCAACACCATGAACGGACCTGGAGAGTATTATGCTAAGTGAAATAAGCCAGTCAGACAAAGACAAATACTGTATTATTTCATTTATATGTGGAATCTAATGAATAAAGTAAACAAACAAACAAAATAAAAACAGACTCATAGATACAGAAAACAGACTGGCAGCTGTTAGAGTGGAAGGGGCTTGGAGGGCTGGGTGAAAAAGGTGACGGGATTAAGCAAAAAAGAAAAAAAAAACCTCATAGACACAGACAACTGTGTGGTAATTACGGAAGGGAAAGAGGGCTGGGGGCAGGGGGAGTGGAAGAGTGTAAAGGGGATAAATGGTGACAGGAGACTTGACTTTGGGTGGTGAACACACAACATACAGATGATGTATTTATAAAATTGTACACCTGAAACTTACATAATTTTATTAACCAATGTCACCCCAATAAATTCAATAAAAATTAAAATAAATAAATAGCCCTGGCCAGTTTGGCTCAGTGGTTAGAGCATCAGCCCCCGGACCAGAGAGGCCTGGGTTCGGTTTCCGCTAAGGGCACATACCTCAGTTGCAGTTTGTCCCCGGCCCCGGTTGGGGTTGTGTGGGTGGCAACCAGTCGATATGTCTCTCTCACATGGATGTTTCTCTCTCTCTCTTCCTCCCTCTCTTCTTCCCATTCTATCTGAAGATAAATGCAAAAAGTGTCCTCAGGTGAGGATAAAAAAAAAATTAAAATAAATAAATAGAAACAAAAAATAAAATAAAATAGATTAAATGTTAAATATAAATTGTGAGAAAAACTATAGAAATAATTATGCACTAGAAGAGAAAGAATGAGGTAAAAAGTTATATGAAAGGAAACAAAAGAAGCAGCGATATTGCAGTAAAACCTGATATAAAATAATAGAAACAATAGAGAACACAAATGGTATTATAACTGTAAATATGATCAATTTGCTTCTAAGAGTTAAAGACTCTCAGACTGAACTAAAAATGTTAGTACAGCTCTGTGCTGTATTTAAAGACGGCCAAAAGCTAAAGAAATCAGAAATGTTGACCAAAAAAAAAAAGAATGGGCCATAAAAAATGAAAGGCAATCAAAATAAAAAACAGTAATTGAATATCAATATTAGAGAAGGTAAAATTAGCAGATGGATTAGCTGTGGATGTGAGAAAAAGATCAACGTCAATTAAAGTTCACAGATTTTGGAGCAATCAGGAAATCTTAGGTGGAGATACAGATAGAAACAATTGAGAGCAATCGAAGGCATCACAGTCATTTGTTTGACACAGATGTGCTGCAAACCAAAATGTTCCCAACCCTGTAAACAGAGTTATAAAAATTATGTAAGAATGTTCTGGTTAAATAACTTTAAGTAAAGGCAATTATTCAGGTATTCATAAAAAACTACTATGTTCTCTGCTATAGATTGAAATTCTGAAATGAATAGCCAGTCCAATGGAAGAAAAACACATGAAATTATATTAACAAAGTAAAATGCTTCTATATAAAGGCACAGATATTCAATTATGGAGTGGTCAAAGACCTGTTGAACAGTCACAATATCCTAAGGCCAGTAAGGAAGACACCTCCTCCTGGGTAAGCAAGGAGCAGCAATTAAGTATGGTTATATATTGTTTGAAAATCCAAAATTTTAAGGAACAACAAACAATAGTAAGTATTTAATTTCTTTGTTTAATGTGAGACAATCATATTAAGCTCATTATAATAAAGCTTAGAGGATTAGCCGTAATATGGGATACATTTGGTACTATTTGACAGTAAAAACATAGGTTCATGGAATAAAATAAAGCACATAAAATGACAGAAAAAAAAAATTTTCAGAACAAGCCCAAACTCACCAATTGCCCAAATACCCATTGATAAAATGGTAGCAAATTTTTATTTATTTATTTATATTTTAGAACACCTCAATTTTTTAAAAAAATCTCTGTTAAATCTATTTAATTGAAGTCTCATAGGTTATTGTTCTATTGGAGATCTCAAAGATATATTGTCCATAAATCCCCAGCCCCTAATTTAAACACTGTAGTGGTTTTCATTGTAGAACACAGTCAGGTACATTCAATGGGCTATAATAAACCTTGGAATTTTGGAAAACCAGTCATTGAACCCAGACAGTTACTTTGGCCTAAGAAACAGGTCGTTTATTTTCAACACTGTAAAACCAAACATCACTGGGCATCATTTTTGATGGGGAGTATGAGATTATAACACTGCATCATCTGAAGTCCTAGAAAAATTACAGGCACTTTAGATGACATCACCAATTAAAAAGAGCTAATGTGAGTGTACATACTTGCCACGATCTAATGAAAATTAACCAATTTAATACCCATAGGGTTAAAACGTACAACGTATTGTGTCATTTAATTCTCTGCACATATTTTGAGGCAAGCAAATGATTGTTGGGATCCTCTCTCTAGTTAGAGAAAAAAGAAGACTCAGTCTGTGATGTGTTCAGGGATGAGCAGTTATCTGATGGGAACCCCTCAGTCTGCTGACTACTTGTTAAGGGTCTTGTATCTTTCAGAGCTACAGTTGAAATATTTTATTAAATATTGAAACCTGTTAAGTAATGTAGAAAGTTATTGAGTGCCGGGGTCCAGCCTCAGCAAGTCCAGGGTTTCCCTCAGGAGTGGACAGAGTCGGCGAGAGAAGGAGACGTGAGACAGAAGGTGCTTGATCCCTTCTGCTGCTTAAGGCTAGCAGAATCTTTATTTTTATATCTTCAGGCTGTATAACAAGTTACTCATTCCTTTTTTCTTTTGACCTTTAAGCAAGTATGTATAGATATTCTTTTCCGCTTACACAGCTCTTAGGTATTGGTACAGGGTTAACCACTAATTATTTTACTTTTTCATCCAGACATAACAATGACATTGTATCAGCTCTTAACCTTTACAATTACTTTCACCATGTGACTCATTGCTTAGCAACCTTCCTGTTTACATTTACGCAGACATTGTCTCATTTAACTTCTTCCTTCCCCAGACCCTCTATTTCAATTTCTGTTACTTACTCATAGACCTTGACTTTTCCTCTTATCTAAGATCCTTTTAAGCTTTTACATTCTTATCTTAAACTCTTATTACTTTCTTGCCTTTTCTTTCTGCAGTCTATTCTGACGTCTACATTATTAATCATCTACATGTTACTTCTATAATGATTCCTAACAGACAGATAACAGATAGACAGGGAAAGCAAAAGATTAGTCTCCTTCAGGTGCCATCCTATAATTTTATTTTTCTTATTAGCCTTTGTCTTCAGCCACTGTTCTTTGTGATTCCTGCCACACAGTGAATCCACTTCTCCAGGGACTATGTCAAACTATGGAGGTCTTCATAACTCCCGGGACTATGTCAATCTGTGGAGCTCACCCATGACAATGTCAAACCGTGGTGATTGCTGTTCCAGTGGCACCACTCCCAACAGTTGAGCTTACATCATCATGAAAAAAAAACAGACACATCACCATGTTATTATCATTTATGAGTCCGTTCTTTCACCCTTGAATCCATGTATTTGAATTAAAATGTTTTCTAGATGAAATAAGGGAGTATAATTGAGTGAAGTAGCTTTGACCTCATTTTGAAGAGTATTAGATTTGGGGTCTTATATTGATTGTCACTGAGAAAAGTGACAGGGTAACAATTCACTTTGAATTTGGGCATATAGGGGAGAATCCAAAGCAGCTATGAGCCTGATTTGAAGCAGCAGCAGACAGTTATGATCACCAAGAGCCTGAGATTCTGAGTGGAGAAACTATACCTGAAAGGAGACTGCTAAATGAAGACTAGAAACCAGCCTCTCACCTCTGCTAAGCAAGTAACCAACCTTATTAGGCACCACTTGCCTAAAGAGCAAGAATCAACATTTGCAGATATTCCACAAATCCCAGAGCACCAGAAGTAGCCCCTTTTGCAATACGGTATCTCCACATGATTGGATCTCCCCTCATTTATATCTTCACACTCTCCTTGAAAACAAGAGAGGCCTCTGAGGAAATGCAGTCCATGGCAAGGCAAAAAGTCAGTTACAAAACCTAATTTTACAGGAGCTTCAGAAAAATATGCTCATTGATAAAAAATGCTTAATGATATTCATTTTAGTATAGCTTATAAAATAATAGGAACAAACACTAGAAACAACATTAAGGTCTAGCAATAACAGATAACGTGAATGTATTAAATTGTATTTCTACAAAATGCACAAAACCTGAGCTGTCATTTCAGAATGGTCTGGCACATCTTTTAAAAATGACAAGTGAAGAGGAAAATAAGGGAAGTCTATTTTTTTATTTACTTTTAATTAAATGGATTGGGGTGACATTGGTTAATATGATTGTATAGGCTTCAAGTATACATTTCTATGATACATGATCTGTATATGGCATTGTGTGCCCACCACCCAAAGTCAAATCATCTTCCATTACCATACATTTTGCCCCCTTTACCCTTTACTAGCCCCCACCTCTTCCCTCTGGTAACCACCAAACTGTTGTCTGTGTCTATGAGTTTCAGTTTTATATCCTACATTTAAGTGAAATCATATGATTCTTAGCTTTTTCTGACTAATTTATTTCACTCAGCATACTATTTTCATCCACGTTGTCGCAAATAGCAGTATTTCATCTTTTCTTATGGCTGAGTAGTATTCATAGTGTATGTGTACCACATCTTCTTTATCCAATCCTCTATCAAAGGACACTTTGGTTGTCTCCATGTCTTACCACCATGAATAATGCAGGTGACATAATTTTGTATTTACAAAACCCTAAAAGGAAGTCTATTTTTGAGTAACTATATATATACAAACACACACACACACACACACACACACACACACACACTAAGGTAAACTAATTGAAATCAGAGCAACAGCAATCTCTGGGTGTTGGACTTAGCATACTTTTTCTGTGGTAAAATACATATAATACTTAACACTTTAACCATTTTAAAGTATATAAATATACAAACTGCCTTGGCCAGTTTGGCTCAGAGGCTGGAGCATCAGCCTGCGGACCAGAGAGTCCAGGGTTCGGTTCCCGCTAGGGGCATGTACGAAAAAAATAAATAAATAAAAATAAAGTATATAAATAAGAGGCATGTATTACATTCACAGAGTTGTACAACCATTACCACTATCTAGTTCCATAACTTTCCCATCACCTTTTCCTTGGAGTGTATTTGTATATTTATAGTATTGTATTTTTACAAGTAAAGCATAGGAAATATAGTCAATAATATTGCAATAACTATGTGTGATGTCAGTTGCAGTACTGGAAATATTGAGGGGAACAGTATGTAAAGTATATAATTGTCTAACCTCTAAGCTGTACACTTGAAATCCAGACAAAATAAAATTGAAAGGGGGAAAAAAAGAATTAGCCAAGGAAGAAGAAAATTTCAAGACTGATCACAGTATCAAATCGCACAGATTTGGCAAGAGAGAGAGAACCTACAGAGTCCTTTGAAATGATCAAGATGAGATCATTGGTAATAGAAGCAAAAGCATTTTCAGTGGTGTACTGCAACAAAGCTTGACCGAAGCAGGTTGAAATTTAGAAATTTAGCTGTGAAAGTGAGAAAAGCGTGAGGGAGGTTGCTAGAAAAAATATAAGTAAATGTAAATGTCTGTATTATGAATTTCATAATAGATACTTGTTATTCTTTTACCTATGTATACTCAAGTTTATAAAAACACTTTAAATACAAATACAAGTATTTATTGTTTTCATTTATTCAACATGTCATCAGTTTTTGTTAAGACTTATTCATGTTGAAAAAGGATAATTTTCCCTTGATTTATTAGTTTAATTCTGGGCAGTCATTTTAAATGTACAACTTATCCTCATATGTAAGTAATATTAGGTTAAAAAAAAAAAAGAGCTCCCTCATATACTCTCATCATTAAGCTTTCATGCTTTCTCTGTTGAAAGTGATAAAGCTTTTAATACACTGGAGCTGCCTACTAGAAGCTCAGAAACGCTTGCATTAATTAAGAATTTGTCAGTATGTTACTCCTGGATGCATGTGGATAACTCACACTGGTATTAGTAGAATCACAAAAATGCAGTGCAATAAGCCTTTTATTTTTAACACAATCTGTGGCTTGTGGCATATGCCACCTCTTGAAATATGAACTTAGCAAATCTTTGGTTGAACACAGTGGAAACAGGATTTTTCCTATATCAGAATTTACATCTGCAATATTATCAAAATAATTTTGTAGGTCTACAGTGCCAGATACTATGCTAAACATCAGAGATGTGAGCATCAGGAAGACATGCCTTTGGAGTAATTTTTTTCAAATCACAGCTTGAGACCAATTAGAGGTTTGTTAAATCAATGTATTGAGTTGCACCAATATTTCTAAAGAAATGGAATGGAATGGAAAATAACAAATTACATTTCCCATAGTAAATATAAATATTGATAAATAAAATTTAATTTCAGTTTTATGCATAACTAACATAAAATGTATTTCTACTATGATTGAAGGCAAAAAAATTGAAAGCTAGTGTTCTAGAATATCTCATCATCCCGGATAGTGGTTGGGAAAGGAAGGGAATGTTTGGCAATAGACATGTAAGGAGAGCATTTCAATGTAATAATGTAAGGGCTATGGTAACGACATTCAGGGTTGTATGGAAGCTAGGGAAAGGCACTTATTTAACCCAGTCTGTAGGAAAACAGGAATGTTTAAGAAGGAAATAAAAGCAGGTATATATACCAGTTAAACTATTTAACAATGTGAGGTTATTGTTAAATAAAATTCTAAATGTGTTATGTAAAAATAGTTTGAGCCCTGGCCAGTTTGGCTCAGTGGTTAGAGCATCAGCCTGCGGACCAGAGAGACCCGGGTTCGATTCCCGCTAAGGGCACGTACCTTGGTTGCAGTTTGTTCCCGGCCCCGATTGGGGTCTTGTGGATAGCAGCCAGTCGATGTGTCTCTCCCACATCGATGTTTCTCTCTATCTCTTCCTCCCTCTCTCCCTCCCGCTGTATCTGAAGGTGAATGCAAAAATGTCCTCGGGTGAGTATTAAAATAATAATAATAATAATAATAATAATAATAATAATAATAATAATAATTTGAAGTACTTCTCTTAAAAATATTTTCATTCCTTATAAAATTCTGTACAATACTACTAAGATATTAAGACTTTACAGGCTACAATAACATGCCTTTAATGAAATTAAGAGAAAAAGGCTATATAATCATTTTTACCCACAAATTTTATTTTAGAGTACACTTTTCAACTTATAGTTATAAAATGTCTTAAAACAAAAATTATATTATTCACATATGAATACTTTTTTAAATTGACTTTTTTACTATTTAAAGTAGGTAGCTTTGTATTAAAGGAAAAAAGTTACAGGTCCAAAATGCAACATACATATTAAAACATTTCTTTTGTTTTTTTTTTTTATTAATTAATTTATTTTTGTTACAGATGTTTCTCCTTTTCCCCCCATAGTTAAAACATTTCTTTTAGGCTTTAGAATATTATTGCCAAACAAATGAAAACACTCACCTTCATTCTAACTTTTATTTTTATACCACTCTACAGGGTCTCTGGGGAGGGGAATGTTTCAGGTTTCAATAACCACTTACATGGGGTGATTCCAAGTCTATCTTCCGTTCCAGACCAGTATTTTCCAATATTGAACAGCTCCTTCTGAATTCCCCCTAAATATCTCAACATTTTCAAAATAATTTTTTAATTTTATTCCAAAAATAGGATTCTCTTTTATGTACCCTACCTGGTTAGTGGCATCGCCATCTAACTGGCAGCTTGGTCAGGAACCTAGAAGTTATCTTAGATTCCTTCCTCTTGGTCATATATAATTTTTAATTAGTTAATGAAATCAGTGAATCTTTCAAACTAAATTCACCCTCCCCTATTTTTATTTGCCTTTAGTTCAACTCATCTCTCAAAATAAAAGTTTAGTAGCCTCTCTATCTCCCTCCCATCTTGGCCTTGTCAAATCCAACCTCTTTTTTGCTATGAGAGTGATATTTCCATAAAAAAAAATCAAAGAATGTTTTTCCTCTACTAAAAATTATTTAATACCTCCTTATTTCTAAAAAATAAGATCCTTAGAATACAAAGCCCTTCTAGTAGCTTGTCTTCAAAGATAGTAATCCTACTTCACCATTAGTATTTCTCCAGCCCAACAACTTAACACACTTAATGTCAGCTATTCATTCTTGGTATCTGCTTTACAGCTGCATCTCCCATCATCCTTTTCCCTTCATATGCTCATTATTTTCTAGCAACACTAGCCATTTATCGATGCCTGAGGACACAATTCTGTCTCAAGCTGTGACTTTTCACACCCTAGACCAGTGGTTCTCAACCTTCCTAATGCTGCGACCCTTTCATACAGTTCCTCATGTTGTATCTGGGCGTATCTGCATGTGGGCGGACCCGCCTGGAGACAGGTAGAAGAGCGGTGTCTCGGTTCCTAAGACCATCAGAAATATGTGTTTTCCGATGGTCTTAGGCAACCCCTGTGAAAGGGTCGTTCAACCCCCAAAGGGGTCGCGATCCACAGGTTGAGAACCGCTGCCCTAGACCTTTTTCCTGCACTTATAGTTATCCTTTTACCATTTATGCTTCAAGACTAATATAAATATTCCCACATGGTTTTATGCCTTTTTTTCTGAACTTTGTGAACCTTTCTAAAATCCCTGAATTATCAAGGCAAAGTTAATTATTGCTTCTTCTATATTATCATTGTCCCTTATAGTTTTTTAATAATATTCATTGTATAAGTATTTTATTAATATAGTATATTAATTATATTATTGTACTATAATACTTACAATATTGCTAAAAACTGTTTAGGTTTTTTAAAAATTTTTTTTCTTTATGGATTTTAGAGAGAAAGGAAGGGAAACGGAGGGAGAGAGATAGAAACATTGATGAGCAAGAACATTGATTGGTCACCTCCTGCATGCCTCCCACTGGGGATCTGGCCCACAATCTGGGCATGTGCCCTGACCGGGAATCAAACTGGTGACCTCTTGGTGCATGGGTCAAAGCTCAACCACTAAGCCACACAGGCCAGGCCAAAACTGTCTATGATTTTAACCCACCACTAGATATTGAACCTTCAAGGTTTGGGGCCTTATTCATTTTTGTATCCTGAGCGTGTAGCACAATCTGGCACCTAGGAAATAAATGAAATAAAGGTCTGTTAAATAAATTAATTAACATAAGACAAAAACAAAATTCCATTAACTGATTGTTATTTTAAATAAGTGCTCTCCTCTGTAAAGTCTCCATAGTAAGAATGTGTGCTCGTTAGAGTACATCCAAATTAAACTTGAAGATGATTATTGCTGTCCTATGTTTATATACAATGAAAACCTTACAATTACTATGTTACTTCTGTTTTTCCAGTATGAAGAGACTATTTTCTTAGTCAGGATCCTTTTATACATCTCACTATGCACTTTGCATCATGGAATATCTTTTTGAACATGTAAAAGCAAATTGTGGAGAAGAAAGGCTAATTTGGCCCGAATCAATCTTGGCAAAAATAATGCTTTTTTCCCATGACTTATTTAATAATTCCTTCGATGTTTTACCAAGAATTCATTTATCAGACTGTAATTTCTAGGATTCACTTTTTCCCTTCCTGAAAATGAAAACTGTTGCTTATCTTAAAAATGAAAGTTGCTTATCACAAAGTAACTATCTTACAATATTAATGAAAGAATTTAACGGTATACACCCTGGTAGATGCCTAACACAATGAATGGTACATAGTAAGCATTAGTTATCTATTGCCATGTAACAAATTGTCCCCAAATTTCTCAGTGTAAAACCTATTTCACAGGTCCCATGCCTCAGGATTCTGGGCACAGCTTGGCCGCATGCATCTGGTGCGAGGTCTCTCACAAAGTCGTGGTCAAGCAGTTGGCCAGGGCTTATATTTTAAAAACAAACCACAGCTACTTGAATAATAGAACAAAAATACTCATTTTGCTGGATAACACTTTCCAACTCTTTTTCAAACATTTTTCCCCAAAACACACTAAATATATACAACATCCTGCCATTAATAACAACAATCAGGATTGTGGGGGCAATGTAATCCAACAATTAAAATGAAAAGAAATAAATCTGTAATAATCAGAAAGTCCAGTCCTTCAGTGTCTGTGTGATTTAAAGCTAGAAGACATGGTGCAGTGGCCAGGACTACACTGAGCTGGGGAGACTGCCCACTGTTTAAATTGATCATGCTCCTAGTAATGCCACTCAATCATAGTAATGCTAACAATAAAACTATTGCTGATTGAGCATTTCTATGGGTTAGACAAAATGTATGAAGTAACAATTTTCATGCAGTGGGCATTAGGCAATGCAGGACAATGATCTCTGAGAGACAATAAACAAAAGAGATGAGGCATACTATTGTCCCTGCTAACCAACTTGAGAGAGTTTCCAGACCACAGCACCTCCCAAACCCAGGGGGACCAACATGGCTGGAGTGCATGGGACAGAGAACTAGGGGGACAAGATGCACAGATCAAGAACTCCCAAGGTCCTTGTTGAGTAGTCCCTGCCTACTGGTCAGCACGCATGTGTGAGAGAAATGCCAGATGCCATGGAGGGAACCACTCAAAAGGATTTGAACTAGTGCTGGGCACTCACCACAGCGCTTAAAATAGTAGTGCCTGTTCCCACCAGGTACTGCATAGAGCACACAGAAGTTTCTTGCCTCAGGATCGAGCAAAGATTAACACTAGGCTATTCTTGTCTTTCCTGACAAATCTTAAAAATAAAATCCAAAAGGAACAGTTTCCTAATAACTTTAAAAAGAGCTGATTCCAGCTCTAAGCCTTCGCTCTTCCAGCTGAAGTTCCAAACATTACAGAGTAGAGACAAGCTGATTCCTCTGTGCCTCATCTGAACCCCTAAACAACAGAAACCATGAGAGATAATAAGTTATTGTTGTTGTTTTAAGACTCAAGTTTTTGGAAAATTTGTTACTTAGCTATAGTTAAGTTCATAGATCTCTGAATTAACAAAGACAGTAGCTAAGGAACTGCCCATATTATTGTAGATCACAAGATACTGAACTGATAACATAATTGAATGAAGTTTTCGGTAATCTTAGAAGTGGTAGTTTTTAAATATGGAAGAAACGTGAATCATAGGGATCAGAGAATGAACTATAATGATTTTTATAGTAATGATTCCCATGCCAAGGCAGCACCTTACTGCATCGAAACCCGCCTATGCTGACTCAGCTTGACTATGCAACTTGCTTGGGCCAATGAGATGATAGAAAATGTGATGCAAGCAAAGATTTGAAAAGCACATTAATGTTTACCCTCTCTTGATGCTGGGAACCCTGAGACTTCCATGTAAAAAGCATGGTCTAACCACCTGGAGTTTAGAAAAGAATATCTGTAGAAAGTGGTCCAGCAATCCCAACCATTCCAGCCATCCCATCCAAGGCCCTGAACATATGACTGAAGCCATACTAGATAACTCAGCCCCAGCCAAGCCAGCCCAGGCCAAAAGAAATGCAGCCAACCCAGAGAGTTGTGATAAATATTAAATCGTTTAAAGCCATTTAGTATTGTGAATGGTTTGTTATGAAGCAAATGCCAATAAATATGGCCTCTGAAGAGACCCTAAACTACATAAAACTTCAGACACATACTCCTTTAACAGCTCCAAGAATGCAACAAATCCTTCTTTACACATAAATATAGAGTCCTGACTCTCTATTCTGTTTCCAACTGGTTTCCTTATAAAAAGAGCTCACATATTTGATATGATTTTTTAGGGAATTCCTTTACTTTTCTGGCTTAACTGTTCCCTCTAGAATCCACATTTGTCATCTACCCTTGTAAGCTTCACAACAGCAATCATTCCCTCCAACTCTGTTGTTTTTCAAGTTAGTGAGATGAGGAATCCCCAAGTTATGACAATGTTGCCTCAGATGTCTCTCAAATCCATTTTCTTCCCTTCATTCTGATCGCCTTTGACTCATTTCAGTACATGCTTGTTTCTTGCCTATGTGACTACATATCATGAAGTCTCCCAGTCTTCCAGTCGCTCCCCAACAAATACACCCTCCATATTGTCATCAGAATAATCTTCTAAAATTAAAAATGTTCAATAGGTTCTCATTCAGGTTGGCTAAGGACATTAAAAATAGACTTAGGGCTCACTAAATGCTTGCTGGGCACTATGGTAACTGTTGTGCAGATAAAGCTTTCAAGGAGTTTCCACTCTATTAAAGTGAGACTGACAGGTAAAGAGATATTTTTTAGGTAATGTGAAACATGCAATATGGAGTGAAACAGAGGAAAATAATTTGTCAGAAAGCCTTTCTAGAGGTGACAATACTTAACAAGTCTGAAAAGCTGATTGAAATTAGCCACAACTGGAATCAGCAGACTCCGTGTAGAGAACTAACTGCCAACAATTCTGCATCATTCCAGGTTCAATTTTGAAAGTGGTATATGGAAGTGGGGTCTTAAAAAGGGAGAAAATATCTGAGATAGGTAGCATGACATCACACAAAGTTGTCTACATTTTAATTTCCAAGACCTGTGAATGTTATGTTTCATATCAATGGGGAATTAAGATTCCTGATGGAATTAAGGTTGCTAATCAACTGACCTTGAAATAAAGAAATTATCCTGGGTCATCTAGATGGGCCCAGTGTAATCAAAAGATTTTTAATTATGGAAAAGGGAAGCAGGGGTCAGAGTCAGAGAGAGAGAGCTGATGATGTTACACACTGGATTTGATGTAGGAGAAAGGGGAAGCTTCTAGAAGCCAGAAAGAACAGGAGATAGATGGCACCCTATAGACTCTAGAGAAATGCAACCTTGCCAACACCTTCATCTCAGCACAGTGAGATTCACTTCAGACTGGTGACCTCACTTACTATAAGATGACACCTGTGTGTTGTTTTAAGCCACTAAGATTGTGGTAATTTGTTACAGCAGCAATTAGAAACTAATACAAGGACCAAGTCACCGAGGCTGTTATATGCAGTGTATTGTCTTCCTGGGAGAAATTAGGAGTTTGATGTAAGGTAGAGAAAAGACATCAAAAATCAATTTGATAAAAGATTGACTGTTGGGAATAAATGGTGGTAGGTAGAAGGATATATGTTATAGGGCTGTGGCAATCACACAGACCAAAACAAAATAAAACAAAACAAAAAAACAAGATGACTGGTTTAAGTGGGGTAGTACTGTAGAGATAGACAAGAGAGCACAAGTTAATTTCAGAAATCAGTAGGACTAAGAGATCAAATGAAATTGGGGAAGAAGGGGAAAGGAAAATATATAGGAGCACTTCTCAGTTTCTGACTTGGGTAAATACTGGTATTGTCACTGAGATGGGAAATGCAGGAAGAACAGAGTCTTTGTTTGATCCTGTTGTGGTGGAGAGTGTGGTTTGAGATTTGGGTGCACTGAATTTCAGATGACTATGACACACTAACATGGAGAGCTGAGTCTGGACAATATCCCAAGGTAAGATTTCAAATTTAGGAGTCCCAAGCACATGAGTAGCATCGAAATAAACAGAGCAGATATAGAGTAGCATGTATTGATTAAGAAATTGTCTCTGGGGACACTATTTAATAGTGATTACAATTCTTCTTTATCTTTTAATAAAAAGGGTAATTATCCACAAGGCTGTGATCAAGATTAAGTGTAGTATTTAGCACAGTGTCTGGAGTTGGTAAATTCTCAATAAATGGTAGGTGTTATTACTAAATGGCCCAGAAATAACAGAGAACAACATGGCCAAGGAATCTAAGAGGCTAAGTACAAATTCCTGAAATCAAGGACAGCCACTGCTCTCAATGTCCTCACAGTCTACCCAGCTTCTTCAAGAAAAGGGTCCTAGAGAGAGGAAAATGGCAGCAGAGTGAATGGAAGCTACACAGACTGTCTCCCAGAACCAAACTCTAATTACAACTAAAATAAAGTGAAATCATTGGGGAAAACCAACTGAAAAGCACCTGGAGAGAACCCTTATAAACAGGGTGGTAAAGAGAACCCCAAATCAAGACTGGTAGGAGCTGTGGAGGCACGAAAGGGCTGGCTAGGTGCCCACAGGCAGCAGCTAAGGGCTGTCTTAGCTCTGAGCAGTTCCCACTGAGAAGTCAGGGGTTAAAACCCCAAGCTGGCTCCCCAGCACAGAGTGGTAGAATAGGCAAAGGTGCTAACATAACACCTGGCTGAGAAAATCACCAGAGCAGAGGCTTTGTCTGGGAGGGAGAGGTGCAGGGAACACTGGCACTTCCGTGAAGGACCAGTGCACTAAATTACAGCTACAGCCACTCACCTTGGGCTCCAGCAGAGGGAGGGTGGACTGGACTGGAACTCTGTGAGGAGAGTCGGGGGTTAGTGGCACTGGAAAGAGAGCTGGGAAGGAGGCCATCAGGAGTTTTATGCTGAATCAGTGCCTCATAGTATAGTAACCATCATACTCAAGGTGCCCCTTTCCAGAGCCCTGGGGAGAAGCAACTGCCCCCTCCCTCAGGAACTTACACCACCCAGCCAAAGAAATGCAAAATGAGGCTCATTAACACCTAGAGACTACCAGCTAGCAAGGAGGCCTCTGAAAGCTTTGAGATTTGGACCTGGCTCTCAGCAGAACACCAACACCCACAGGGAAAATTTGGCAGGCTCCAAAACCCACTGAGACAATCAGAATGGTGAAAGAAAGAAACAAATACCAAATGAAAGAATAAGAGAATTCTACAGAAGAAGGTATAAATGAAATTGAATTAAGCAAGTTATCAGAGGTAGAGTTCAGAGTAATGATTATGAGGAAGCTCAACAGCATGAGTAAAGGTATAGAAACAATGAAAATCAACCAATTGGAAATGAAAAACCACCAAGCAGAAATGAAGAATGACATAGCAGAAATAAAGAACACACTGGAAGGAATAACCAGCAGATTAGAGAAAGCTGAGGATCAGATCAGTCAATTAGAAGACAGGGTAGAAAAAAATCACCCAATTAGAGAACAAAAAAGAAAAAAGAATTAAAACACAGGAGGACAGTTTAAGAGAACTGTGGGCAATATGAAACATAACAACATCCATATCATAAGAGTTCCAGAGAAGAAAATGAGCAAGGGTTAGAGAATATTTTTGAAGAAATAGTGACAGAAAACTTCCCTAACTTGGTGAAAGAAAAAGGCATAAAAGTTCAGGAAGCATAGAGAGCCCCACGTAAGAAGAAATGAAAGGCCCACACCAAGACATCTCATAGTTAAATTGCCAAAAATTAAAGACAAAGAGAGAATCTTAAAGGCAGCACAAGAAAAGCAACAGGTTACTTACAAGGGAACCCCCATGAGGCTACCAGCTGATTTCTCAACAAAAACACTACAGGCCAGAAGGGAATGGCACGAAGTATGCAAGGTAATGAAAAATAAGGATCTGAATCCAAGATTACTCTATCCAGCAAGACTATCATTCAAAATAGGCTGTGAAATAAAGAGCTTCCCAGACAAAAAAAAAAAAAAATGCTAAGGGAATATATTAGCACCAAACCAGCACTACAAGAAATATTTAAAGGACTGCTGTAATAAGCAGAAGAAATGGGGAGAGAAACATAAACATAATAAATTAAAATGGCAATAAATAAGTACCTATCAATAATAACCTTAAAATTAAATGGATGAAATGCTCCAATCAAAAACCACAGAGTAGCTGAATGGATAAGAAAGCATGATTCATATATATGTTGTTTACAAGAGACCCACTTCTCAACAAAAGACTCACACAGGTTGAAAGTGAAAGGATAGAAAAATTTTTCCAAGCAAATGGAAAGGAAAAAAAGCTGGGGTAGCAATACTCATATCTGATAAAATAGACTTCAAAATGAAGGCCATAATTAGAGACAAAGAAGGCCACTACATAATATTGAAAAGATCTATCCAATAGGAGGATATAACCTTGATAAACATATATGCACCCAATATAGGACCACCAAAATATATTTTAAAACTTCTGGAGGACTTCAAAGGAGAAATAGATAGCAATACAATCATAACAGGGGACATCAACAGCCTGCTGATAACACTGAATAGATACTCTAGACAAAAAATTAACAAGGAAACAGAGATTCTAACTGATGCACTAGATCAAATGGATTTCATAGATATTTACCAAGAATTACACCCCAAAACTGCAGAATTCACATTCTCCTCAAGTGCACATGCAACATTCTCAAAGATAGACCACATGTTAGGACACAAACAAAGTCTCTACAAGTTCAAGAAGATTGAAATCATATCAAGCATCTTCTCAGATCACAACGGTATGAAACCAGAAATTAATTACAATAAAACACTAAAAAACATTCAAACACATGGAGGCTAAATAGCATGTTATTAAACAATGAATGGGTTACCAAGGAGGTCAAGGAAGAAATTAAAAACTCCCTGAAATCAATAAAAACAAACACACAACAACACAAAAATCTATGGGATGCAGCAAAAGCGTGGGAAGTTCATAGCACTACAGACCTACCTCAAGAAACAAGAAAAATTTCTAATAGACTATCTAAACCTACAACATAAAGAACTAGAAAGTAAACACAAAGAAAAACCCAGAGCAAATAGAAGGAAAGAAATAGTAAAGGTCAATGCAGAAATAAACAACATAGAGACTAAAAGTACAATTCAAATGAAACAAAGAGCTGGTTCTTTGAAAAGATAAACAAGATTGATGAACCTTTAGCAAGACTCACCAAGAAATAGAGAGGACCCAAATAAACAAAATCAGAAACAAAAGAGGAGAAATAACAACTGACAACACAGAAATAAAAAGGATCATTAAAAAATACTATAAACAGCCCTGGTCAGTTTGGCTCAGCAGTTAGAGCATTGGTACACGAAAAAATGAGTCATGGATTTGATTCTGGTCAAGGACACATAACCTCAGTTGTGGTTCATCCTGGCCCTGGTGGGGGTCATATGGGAGACAGCCTGTCGATGTCCCACAAAGAAAGAAAACTATAGGCTAATATCCCTGATTAACACAGATGCCAAAATCCTTAACAAAATATTAGCAAATCGGATCCAGCAATACATTAAAAAAAATTAATCACTATTGACCAAATTGATTCCTCCCAGGGATACAAAGCTGGTACAATATTCTCAAATCAATAAATGTGATATACCACTTAAACAAAATGAAAGATAAAAACCATATGATCTTATCAATAGACATTGAAAAAGCATTTGACAAAATCCAGCACCCATTTCTGATAAAAAAAAAAAGCTCAGCAATATGGGAATAGAGGGATCATATCACAACATAATAAAGTTCATATATGAAAAACCTACAGCCAACATCATACTCAATAAGCAAAAACTAAAAGCACTTCCCTTAAGAACAGGAATAAGACAGGGATGCCCACTTGTGCCACTCTTATTTAACATAGTACTGGAAGTCTTAGCCACAGCAATTATACAAGAAGGAAAAATCAAAGGGATCCACATCAGAAAGGAGTAAATGAAACTGTCATTATTTTCCAACAAAATGATATTGTACATAGAAAAAAATCATAAAAAATCTACTAGATTTAATAAATGAATTTGGCAAAGTAGCAGAATAAAATTAACATCCAGAAATTGATGGCATGCTTATACACTAATAATGAACACTCAGAAAGGGCAACAACAACAACAAAAAATCCCATTTAACACTACAACAACAAAAATAAAATACCTAGAAATAAACTTAACCAAGGAGGTAAAAGACCTGTTCTCAGAAAACTACAGGACATTGAAAAAAGATATAGAGGAAGATATAAAAAAGTGGAAACATATACCATGTTCATGGATCAAAAAAATAAATATCATTAAAATGTCCATACTACCCAAAGCAATCTATAGATTCAATGCAATCCCTGTTAAAGATCAATGGCATATTTCACAGATCTAGAACAAATACTCCAAAAGTTTATATGGAACCATAAAAAACCCAAATAGCCACAGCAATTTTGAAAAAAAAAAAGAACAAAGAGGGAGAGATCACAATACCAGAGATCACAATACCAGATACAAAGCCATCGTAATCAAAACAGCCTGGTACTGGCACAAGAACAGGCATATAGATCAATGGAACAGAACAGAGAACCCAGATATTGATCAACACAGTATGCACAATTAATATTCGACAAAGGAGGCAAGAGCATACAATGGAGAAAAGACAGTCTCTTCAATAAATGGTGTTGGGAAAATTGGACAGCTATATGCAAAAAAAAAAAAAATGAAACTAGACCACCAAATTACACCATACACAAGAATAAACTCAAAATGGATAAAAGACTTAAATGTAACTGTGAAACCATAAAAATCCTAGAAGACAATGTAGGCAGAAAAATCTCACACATTATACGTAGCAGAATTCTCATTGATACATTGTCTAGGGCAAGAGAAACACAGGAGAAAGTTAATAAATGGGACTGCCACAAGCTAAAACGCTTCTGTGTGGCAAAAGAAACAAGCATCTAGTATGGCTCAGTGGTTGAGCATCAACCCATGCACCAAGAGATCGCTGGCTCAGTGGTTGAGCATCGACCCATGCACCAAGAGATCGCTGGTTCGATTCCTGGTCAGTGCATGTGCCCAGATTCTGGGCCAGATCCCCAGTGGAGGGCATGCAGAAGGCAGCCAATCAATGTTCTCTCTCATTGATGTTTCTACCTCTCTCTCCCTCTCCCTTCCTCTCTCTCTAAAATCAATAAAGAGAAAGGAAGGAAGGAAGGAAGGAAGGAAGGAAGGGAGGGAGGGAGGGAGGGAGGGAGGGAGGGAGAAAGCGAGCTCTTTGCCGCATCTCCTGCGAGGATGAAGACCATTCTCAGCAATCAGACTGTCCACATGCCAGAAAATGTCGACATCACTCTGAAGGGATGCACAGTTATTCTGAAGGGCCCCAAAAGCACCCTGCAGAGAGACTTCAACCACATCAACGTAGAACTCATTCTCCTTAGAAAGAAAAAGAAGAGGCTGTGGGTTGACAAATGGTGGGGAAATAGAAAGGAACTGGCCACCGTTCACACTTTCTGCAGTCATGTGCAGAACATGATCAAGGGTTACGCTGGGCTTCTGTTACAAGATGAGGTCTGTGTACGCTCACTTCCCCATCAACGTCGTTATTCAGGAGAATGGTTCTCTTGTTGAAATCAGAAATTTCTTGGGCGAAACATACATCCGCAGAGTTCGGATGAGGTCAGGTGTTGCTTGTTCAATATCTCAAGCCCAGAAAGATGAGTTGATTCTTGAAGGAAATGACATTGAACTTGTATCAAATTCAGCTGCTTTGATTCAGCACGCCAAGACAGTTAAAAACAAGGATATCAGAAAAATTTTGGATGGTATCTATGTTTCTGAAAAAGGAACAGTTCAGCAGGCTGATGAATAAGATCTAAGTTGTCCAGCTACAGAAACACCAACATGCCGAACGATTTTCACAGTTATTTGCGATATTTTAAAGATGCAATAAAAGCCTCGTATTGACTTGGGACTTTTTTCTTAAACTGATAATTCTTTCCAACTAGTTAAGTTTCTAGTAAGACTTCATGGGAGAAGTTATTCTGTTTTTGAAGGAATATCAAGGGTATTTCAGGCAAGAAGAATATAGTACCAGTGACAGGCAACACTATGTGGCTGTTCATCATTGGATGCAGGATTTTGGGGGTGGCCTGAAGGTATCTATTTTTGCAGAGGCATGAATTTGAATATCTGAGGCAATTGTGTCTGAATGACTTGTCTAAATACCAGTAACTTATTGTGGAAAAGCAGCTGGGAAGTGAAACAAAGTGAGCCAAAGTGGGAGATGCAGTTAATTTGTGTTTATGATAAACATGGTTGCTGTGGTTCAAGGTCCTCTCCATGTTATCCTCTACCATACATCATCCATTTACTCCCATATTCTAGTCCTTAATATTTTTAAAAACTGATAACACTTCCATAATCTCCTCATACCATGTGTCACACTTCAAATATATAATCCTTGGTTTGATTATTATAATTAAGTTTTCAAGAAATGAATGAAATGATAAATCTAAAAAATAAAAAGAGAGAGAGAAAGAAACTAGCATCAAAATGAAAAGGGAACCCACTCTCTGGGAGATCATATTTGCCAATGATACATTGGATAAAGTGTTAATATCCAAAATATATAGAGTACTCATACAACTCAACAAAAGGAAGACAAACAATCCAATTTAAAAAATGGGCAGAGAACCTGAACAGACACTTCTACAAACAAGACATACAAATGGCCAGGAGACCTATGAAAAAATGTTTAATATCTCTAATCATCAGAGAGATGCAAATTAAAACATCTATGAGGTATCACCTCACACCTGCCAGAATGGTGGCCATGAACAAATCCTCAAACAACAAATGCTGGTGAGGATGTGGAGAAAAGGGTATCCTAGCACACTGCTGGTGGGAATGCAGGTTGGTACAGCCACTATGGAAAACAATATGGTGCTTCCTCAAAAAATTAAAAATGAAACTGCCATTTGACCCAGTGATCCCACTTCTAGGAATATATCCTAAGAAGCCTGAAACACTAATCAGGAAGAATATATGCACCCCTATGTTCATATCAGCACTATTTACAATTGCTAAGATCTGGAAACAGCCCAAGTGCCCATCAGTAGATGAGTGGATAAAAAAGTTGTAGTAAATTTACACAATGGAATACTATGCAGCTGTAAGAAAGAAATCTCTTACCCTTTGAGACAACATGGAGGGACGTAGAGAGTATTATGCTAAGCGAAATAAGCCAGTCAGAGAAAGACAAGTACCACATGATCTCACTTATTTGTGGAACATAATGAACAAAATAAGCTGTCGGCCAAAAGAGATCCAGAATCATGGAAGTAGGGAACAGACTGACAAACCTCAGAGGGATGGGTGTGGGAGGGGTGGGAAGAGATAAATGAAAGAACTTATATACACATATGCACAACCAATGGACACAGACATTAGGTTGGGGAAGGCAGGAGAGGGGTGGGAACAGGAAGGAGAGGGTCAATGGGGAAAAAGGGGGTCATGTGTAATACTTTCAACAATAATAGTAATTAATTAATTCTTGTTTTAAAAGAAAAGGGTCCTATTTTACTCACCACTGAATTTCCAGTGCCCAACTCAATGGCTTGCCAAGGGAGTCAGGCACTTGATATATTTTGGCCAAAGTACTGACAGGAGAGAGATATAGGAGAAAGCAAAGGAGGCAGAGAGAAGGGAGTGGAAGGGAGAGAAGAGAGCTGGAAAGAAAAGAGGGAGACTATAGGGAGGAGGATAGGAGGAAGGCAATGTGCCATAAAGAAGCCAGTGTACGTTACGGAAGATCTGAAGTGGGAAGAGCTGGTGGGAGCCTGGGATAGGGTGTGGTCATAGTGCACATGAGGGCACAGGGGGAAAGCCAGGCCTCTGGCCCCAGTATGAGCGGTACAATCACTCCTGGATTTTTCCTTTTGCTGGAACCATAGCTCCTTGGACGCCAGAAGAAACAACCAGCTATGAGCCAGCAAAGCTTTAAATGTTGTGAGTTTTGTGTGATTTGACTGTTGGTTCGGTGTTAGTTTGAGAGAGAGATGATATTTCAATTGTGGGCCTCTTAGACCAAGCCCCTAGGACTGATCTCTCCCCAACTCTGGGCGCTCAAGCCTCAAGCGAGAGGGAAGGCCCTCTGAGGGCTCCGCTCTTTGTGAGCCCCACATTCGGACCTGGAATGCTGCGAGGGTGGGGCCTCAGGACAGGGTACTGGCCATTCCAGGTCCCTTAGGACAAGGGACGAGAAGGAGAGGGACCAGGGCCTACAATGGAGCTCTACCTCAGCTCCTGCTCCAAGCCTGCCAGCGTTGCCGCCACCAAGACAGCCACCAGCAGCGTGGTTGAAGACACGCAGCAGTGCGGAGACGTGAGTGGCAGGAGGCCTAGGTCCTTGTCTCCCGGTGGGCGGGGCAGGGAGAGCCACAGGCAGGCCCCGAGGTTCCTAACCATCTTGCTTCCGGCGCCCTCGTGCGGCGCAGCGGGTAGCGGGGGCCGCAACTGGCTGGTGACCTACAGGTCTTCAGGGCTGTCTGGCAAGGTGGGCCCCTTCAACCCTCTTTGCTTTCTTTGGTTAAAGTAGAAGTAGATTGGCCTAAACTAAGTAAATAAAGTCTAAAAGGAAAGACAGAAGTCTCCCATTTTACCTGACAGGTCGTGCACAAAACCCACTTTCCAGGCCTAGGAGCAGCTGAACTCCTGGATCTGCCTCTTGGGGTCAAGCTGCCTGTGATCCCAGGGAGCAATACTGTATACTATACCACGAAGTTAAGTGAAAAGGTAATTTTTGTCTTGACGTTGGTTGTCTTTGCCCATTTCTACTTGCTGTTCAAGTCAGGCACTACATTATACAAACTCCTTTAAGGGAATTCGTATTAACATTCACAGCAAAAAAATCAAACCCCCACATCTAAACCAAGGTATTGTTTAGGATTCATGCCAAGCAACTTCATCTAGTAAGGCTTGCATAGAAACAGGCTAGAAAGTTTCGATTTTTAGTTCTCTCAATTTGTGGAAGCATATTAACTTTGCTGTATAACAACACTTAAGATATATCTAGTGAGATTTTATTTACTTACAAATAGGTATGTTTGGTTAAAAGATGGAAAATTCTTGGTGCTGCCTAGCATTTAATTGTTACAATTTTAACCAATAAAACTTGGACAAAACTCTCATTACAGAAACTTCCTTATGATTTTATTTTGAGAGAAATTCTATTTTATACACAAAAGTGGGCGGGGGAATGGAATTGAAATGAGTTAACATGCTTAGGTACTTAATCCTCACTTTAATAGAAGAAGGCTCTGCCTCTCTTAGAGGTTCCATGATTTCCTCCAACCTTCCTATCCACTCTTTACTCCAACCCAGAACCTCAGTTTCCTCCAGCCGGGGTCTGTTACACACACGTGACCACAGATACCATGTTAATGCTTCTATGCTTTCATTCACCTTGCTCCCAAACCTGGCATACCCCTCCTCTTCTCCTCAATCTGAATCTCAGCCATCTTTCAAGATTTCATTCTGAACTATCAGAGCCCCCAATGAGCTTATATTTCCTTAGAATTTGCATTGCCCTTGGCTTGTATACTTTTCCTCAACACAGCAATTCTATAGTTATCATTTTATAACTTAAATCATACTGGGTTATAGTGTGTACTTCCCTCAAACCCTTTCTAGTTTTTAGTTCTCAGCGGTGCTCCCACATTCGAACCTCCCCAGCCCTTGACTCATAAACTAACACTGAAGGAGATTCAGTACATTCTTTTTTAATGGTTTCTTTTATTAATATCACAAAAAAAGTCTACAAGGAAGAATTCTGAGTGATCCCCTTACCCTTCTATTCTCTGTGACATCAGAAATGAGTAGGGCCCCTTGGCATTTGATACTTGCTTAGTAAACATGATTTCTTAAAGCAAGTTTTGCTTCTGGAAAACATTTGTTTTTAAAAATAAATCTTTTCTACTAGGACAGAGAAAGCTAACTAAAAACATGCCTACCTCACACAATTTAGCTAAGTAACATTCACAGAAACTAGCTGTCCTAAGGCATGCTTAAAATCTATATCACTCTTTTGTGTCTAAACTTAGCCCTGTCTTTCTTTTGTCTGCTTCTTCAAACATATTGTGTGGTGCATTACCATTTTCTGTCAAATACTAATTCATTGGTCAACTACTTTTTAAAAAAGTTCTTCTCTCTATTCTTTATTACATTCATTGCCCTCAAATTGTCTTCATTTAATTATAACTGGGAACCAAACTATTTCCTGGAAGACTGAGTTTGTGAGAGCTTTCCTTCTCTTCCAGTAAAAGCTCCTCCATGGAGTAATGCTTTATATTTATACTTTTAGTTTTTAATCTTTTAAAGGGAAAAAAACAATTATTATTATTATTTTTTAATCCTCACATGAGGATACTTTTCCATTGATTTTTAGATAGAGTGGAAGGGAGGGAGAGATAGAGAGAGAGAGAGAAACATTGACATGAGACACATTGATTGGTCGCCTCCCATACACACCCCAACCTGGGCTGGGGAGCGAACCTGCAACCCAGGTACATGCCCTTGACCGGGAATCAAACCCGCAATCCTTCAGTCCACAGGCCGACGCTCTAACCACTGAGCCAAATATCTAAGGCAAACCTATTATTTTAATTGACAACAAAAGGCCCAGCCGGTATGGCTCAGTTGGTTAACTGTCATCCCATGCACCAAGAGGTCGCTGGTTTGATTCACAGTCGGAGCACATGCCTGGGTTTCAGGCTCCATCCCCAGTGGGGGAATACAGGAGGCAGCAGATCTATGTTTCACTCTCACATGGATGTTCTATCTCTCTCCCTCTCCCTTCCTCTCTCTGAAATTAATAAAAACATTTTTTTAAAGGGTTACTCTGGCTCCAATGAATGGAGCTTCAATTAAAAGGTGTTCTTTGTTTACAGGTCAGTAGCCCAGGTTCAATCTTGAGAAACATCTCATCACATCTAAAAGTCAATATCTCAGAGAAGTCAACAGCTAATTGTCAACATCTAAAAGAAACAATCAGACCAATCCTTAACTCATGATTGTTGGCTGCTTCATATCTGGTTTCACCAAATTCAAGACATTGCCCTATATAATTCCTTTCTTTGCCTTCTCAGGGAAGCACTGGCAATTAAGGAATTACATTTAATGATTTAGGCCCCCGGAAGGGATTAAAATCTGGTGTTAAGCAAGAGAACAGAAACTTTCCAAGAAAGCTTTCAATGGAAAAGGAAACCTAGCATCTCATCAGGTTTCACCCATCAGCCCCTTTGCCCACATATGAGGCATCCTACACCTACCTTAAGGTAGTTCTTTGAGGATCCTACCCAACCAGGCTCCTTAGTGATCAGAATTTGACCGACATGGCTACTGCCAGACAGAACACAGAGGTCACAAATTGGTACATGCAGACAGGTCTGCACTGTGGAGTCTTATCAATTGAATTGGATGCTTGCAAATGGAGCAGGTGTGCATCTCCCACACATTCCAGTTGCCTGTCACTTAGGCCAGTTCCTGCTTTGACAGTACTTTTCAAACTTCTGTTTTCCTGGCCAAAAAAAATGTGAAGGAAAACAAAAATAATGTCAGGACATTAGGACAACGTCCACACCTACTTCTGTCCTCCCCTTTTTCTCTTTCACAGGTTCTCCCTTAACACATTAACAACATCCTACTAACAACTCACACACACCCACAAAACCCACTTTGGTAATGTTTTAATTTACAAATGAGATTCAATAACTGAGCTGTTTCCTCTAAATTCACAGATACAGAAACATGACTCTTAGCTGATATTTTTCTTGTTTTATATGCTAATGGCTATGGCAAAAGGTTGCAGTTGGTCTTTACACATATGGAGAAATCAATTCCTATCAATATCCTTTATAAACTGGCTCTTCAATATACTGACCTTTATCATTCAGATCTTGAATTCTTTTCTGACCGTTGCACTCAGAAATTGTCGCGTTTCTTCCATTTTTCATTTTCAAACTATTGAGATATAATGGTCATAATTAATATTATCTCTTTATACTTTGAATGCAGTGCCTTGACCTGGACGAGGGAGGAGGGAAATGGAGAAACTTAGCATTAGCTTTATACATTAAAACAAATTTTATCCCATTCTCTTTCTTTTCCCCTCTTCCTTTCTTCTCTGGCTCAGGACCAGAGATTGATGGAGATCAGTGCAGGAATTGAGTGAGGGTGGGTTTTTAGAATAATTCAGGTCAGTGGTGGGAAAAGTAGGAATAAGCAATTGGCATTACTCATTCCAAATTTTTCTGTTGCCAGTTTTCCCCACTTGAAATTCTTTTTGCATGGTTTATTTTCAATGAACATTCTAGTAATTTAATAGGTTGATATTTAAAAATAAAACTCATTAATTTTACATTTGTCATCTTTTTAAAACTCTGTTTGCAGCTTTTTCGACCTTCTTATGGGTTTAACCTGACTGATCCTTATTGTCGACTTTTGGAAAACGAATATAACAGTCTCCATGATCCACATTTAAGAGAATACTATTCACGCAAATATATCCTGAGGAAATTAAAGAAAGATGGCTACATCACCAATGATAATAAAGTGGGTTGAAGAGTACTTTTTTAATCATTGAAGACTTCCTAAACTTCTTATAAACTTGCTTCTATACCTCACTGGGGTGGAGGTGGGGTTTCACCTTTAACTTGGTCATGAGAGATACTTAATGAAAAATTCTATAAATTAGTTAGTATTTTGGGTTAAGGGAAATCATACTACTACTAAATGATACTACTTCTTCCACCTTTTTAAATTTTTAATATCAAAAGATTATTATCAAATAAATTGAGGATATAATTTCCCAACTGTAACATAGTTCTCATTCTCTTTCTCCAATGGTTCTGTGTGCTTATCAAGGATTATGTCCTATGAAATTTTTAAAAACTTGAGACAGAATAGGAATACAGCAAAATTAGCCTGATGGAATCTTGATAGAATGTTAAAAATAGTCTTATATTCTGATTTGTATTGAACATTATTATTATATTAGCATTTTATTCCAATAACTCCAATTGTGTGTACTAAATTCATGTCATATTTTTAAAAGTAATGGCATTTAAATAGAACTATCCTGTTGTTTAACAATTGTAGAGAAATACTACTTACAAAATTGTTAGCAATGTATTACTCTTGATACCAAAATTTTATGAAATTGAATATTATTATTTTTCCTCCTAAAAGTGATAGCTATGGTTTTTAAATGTTTGTATTTATATTTTTTGTAATTGTTTTGTTTTTTAGGTTATATGTGACTTGAGAGAATTTAATATGTACAGGCAATATCTTACCAATTTAAAATTAGACTATGAAAGAAACTATATAAGAGAACAAGTAAGTTAAATACTTAAATTTGGTTTCTCACATAGGGTTTGGAAGAAATGTTTACTTGTATGAAAAGTGTTTTCTTGTAATATTTTTACCTTTAATTTTGAAAGACTAATTAAATATTTTTCCAAATGAAAATTTAGAGCTGGAATAAATAATAACTTGAGGTTGCTTTATTGGGCCAAGAAAGGGGAAGGGACCAGGTCATCTATTAATATGTCAGTAGTAGTTGGCATAATTTAGTAATTAAATTGCTACTCCAATGTGTTCCTTCTATCTGAGTTGAGGCCAATAGGAAGAGTATTGTGGCAGCAATATTCCTAGGATGGAACACAAAACAGCTTGAGTAACAGGAGAGGAACAGTGTGAATAGTTATAATGTCCCTCAGGCGACTCAAAGAACATGTGTTCTGTGTTTGTACTCACACACATGAGTTGTGTTCATCCAGTAAAAATTATTCTAGTTAAAGTGGAGTGATTGGGTGTAGAGTGAGTCGGTATAAATAGTGACTTTCTTTAAAAAAAATTTTTTTAAAGAATAATTTTATTGATTTTTGAGAGAGAGAGAAGAGGGAAACCTTGATGTGTGCACCCAACATCGATCTGCTACCTCCTGCACGCACTCTATTGGGGATCGAGCCCAAAACCCAGGCATGTGCCCTGACAATCTAACCAGCAACCTCTCGGTGCACAAGATAATGCCCAACCAACTGAACCACACTAGCCAGACTCCTTTCAGTTTTTGACTCAAAGTTAGTGAGTGTATGTGTATCCATGAGTGAATTTGGGTTTTAGGGTCAAAGGGTTGAATAACAATTAGAAAGGTATGTGTATGTGTACTTTTAGAAATTTATGTTCTAAGGTTGAGAGAGTGGTATAGAAATGAGAATAGCTTACCTATACCTTTAAGTGTTCTATATTTTCCCCCATTTCCTCCTCCCTGTCTAGAGATTCTCCTGCCTTTCTTCCATATTTTCATTTAAATTTTTCAGAATGGATGGAAATGTATGATGAGATATTTATCTTTCATTTTCAGAGAAATTTTTACTTTGGTTCAGTTACCCAGGTCTGTAATTCAAAATAGATTTAAATGCAGTTAAACAGGATTAGTTATTTAAAAAGTACAAGAATTTTACTAAACACTAAATATAAAAAGGCATATCAAAGGACAGTTTTGTTCTGTAAACTTTAAAAACATTTTATATATATACATACATACATATATATGCATATATATGATACATACTTTTTAAAATAGAAAATGCTTGCAAATCAAGTAAATAAACTACACGGAAACAAACAACTACGTGGACTTTCTGATGCTGCACGGTTCTACAACTGGTTGTTACGGGAGGACGCCCAATCTTTTAAGGACCAGGAGCGATTACTAGGGCACAGGTGAGATTGAAGTTAATGCATATTTTATGTATACATTGTGGACTCAAATAAGTTGGAAAAATACTAGAAAGAATTGCAGTTAGGATTTTTTTTAACGTACTAGACACTATTTAACTCCACTACTGCCCTCAGTATGGAGAGGAAGGGAGACCAAGAGGTACAGAAATGGAGAACTTTGATGCCAAGGGAAGGAAGAGCAATTTCCACCAGAGACAACAGGGTTTCTGGGAGTCCAAGAGGTAATGCAAAGTGATAACTAAAGAACAGATTAGATCCAAAATCATTCCTGTAGTTGAAATGGAGGAAAAGAATCTTTGAGCACATGCCTCTAGCAGTAGTTATGTATAATTCATCTTTAAGGGCTGACAGCATTAATTTGAGGGAGTTAGTGAAAAGTCAAAAGTGGGATTTGACTAAACTGTATCTAATGCCAATATAAATATGCACTGTCCCTAAAAGCAAATGTGTAAGCTCTTCAGATGTTACCTACTCATGTTCAACCATTACCATTCTGGGGTCAAGCCCACATCTTAGGAAGTGAAGAGATATCATAGTTTTCTCCTCCTCTCTCTCTCCTTCATTAAGGTGAGGGATTGGGCTGCACAGCCTGACATTCATGTTCCACGGGTTCATTCTCTGGTAGTTCCACATGCATATTGACATACCAGAGACCCAGGAAGATTTGTTCAAGGCTTTGTAAGTCACAGGTGACCCAGGATACATCTTTTTCTTAGGAAATTCAAATTTGTGGGGGGTTTTCTAGATTTGAAATCAACTTTCACTTATTTCAGCCACTTTTGCAAACTCATACCCCTAACCCACTGAGTTGTGAATAAGTACTGTACAAAATGTTATTATTAGATCTGCTCCACATTTTATCATTAATTGTCTTGGCCATAAATACAGATACTTGTAGGGTAGGGAGATCTGTATAACAAAAAAGGTGAGAGCTGGCTTATGAGTCCATGAACAGAACTGATAGGAAAACTGTAAAATTCTTGTAGTTTAAGAAATAAAAAGTAAGCAAGGAGGTGGTTTGGGCACATCAAAGCAGCTGATGCAACTACAAGGGAAACACTCAATTCACCCTCACTTGCATCTGCACTTTAATTTAGATATCTGGATATGATAAGTAAGGAATTAGAACAACGTGAGCGCGCAGTGGAAGAGCAGCGCCTACTCTGGATGGACAGAGAAGAAAGACGGCGGCGGGAACAAGCAAAAAGAAAACTTGGTCTTCGTAGAAAAATTGAAGAGGTGAGAGATACATTTAAAATATTAAGAGAAAAACTGTGTACAGTGTTTTATTTGTAATTTTAGCTATCATACTTCTTGAAGTCATTTCAGGTCTAAATAGTTTACCCACATTACTCTTTCTTTTTCACAGCTATAATATACAAGTTGTTACATAAAATAATGAGGCTGACAGCACAAACTATATATATGAGCCAATATCTGCTCTTAAAGAGATGATTGTGAAAGTTACTAGACACCATTTAACTCTCCTATAGCTCTCAGTGTGAGGAGGATAGTTTTTAAAATTTAGCTTTAGTAAAAAATAACCATAACCAAAATAACCATGCCTGCATACCTAATGGGAGTACAGGAAGGAAAGAAGCCCACCCAAAAGCCAGTGTATGACTTTCATTACACTTGACCTGATTTTGTTAGGCTCTTGACTTGTTCTAATTTGCTTGTTGGGACACAATGCAAATGTTTATTGTAAACTCTAATTACAGTAACATTGTGCTCTCTAGGAATGGAAGACAAAAGAGATGTTACTTCTAACAAAGATTGGAGAAGATGTTAAAAGAGAAGCTAGGATAGAGAAACAACGGCATAGAAACAGAGAAGAGAATGACAAGAAGGTAGATTTAACTTGAACCTCTAATTTGCTCTAATTTGGGCTGTTAAAGGAGAAGCATTTGCTAGTTTTGATTTTTGAAAGTACACTATATAAAATTACAATGGGTCAGTTTCCCCAAATGATATGCATTATACAAAACTGAAAGTTATGAAATTTTTACTATATTTTGACCATATTATATTCTGACTATAATATAAAAAGTACTGCCCTATTATTTGATGTAACTACTTTTGACTTTATCTCACACCATAAACCATACTTGTAATTCCTACAGAAAAAAAAAAAGATATAACTGACTTTTTCTTAGAATCAGAATTTCTTGGAAAAAAGTTCTCAATTTTTACCCACCAGTTAATTTTTAGAGTAAGTGCTTTTCATTTAAATAATATATAATATTTTATGATTTAAAGTCTAAATCTGTTTAAAGAGAAAGAGAAATCTTTTGTCATCCTAGCACCACCCTATTAACTTACTGGTATACACACACACACACACACACACACGCACTCACGCACTCACACACATACACTTGCATTTGTTTATGTATTCCAATTAATTAATAAATTCATGTTATTGTACCTCATAGGCTGTTTGGTAGATTGCTGTTTTAATAACATTGACAACTTGCCAAATGTTGGTCTAAATTGTAAATAATCATCTTAAGTAGCTTATTTTTCACAAACCTACACTAAGTGTAAGATTTACATAATTTGGTTACATTGATATATACTGCTATACCACAATTTTTTAATACTGGAAATTCAAATATGTGTGATAATCTTTTAAACTACTTTTGTCACATGTACCTTTTAGTATTATCAGGAACTCACTGCTCAGATGTCAAGTTCATCTTAATTTTTTAATTTTTATTTTTGTTAATCCTCACCTGAAGATATTTTTTCCATTCAGTTTTAGAGAGAGTGGAAGGGAAGGAGGGAGGGAGGGAAATAGTGAGAGAAAGAGAGAGAAAGAAACAGCAGTGTTAGAGAGACACATCCATTGGTTGCCCCCCAAACACACCAGGACTGGGGTGGAGATGGAACCTGCAACCCAGGTACATACCCTTGACAGGGAATGAAACTCATGACCCCTCTGTGTGTGGGGTGACTAACCACTGAAAACACTGGCCAGGGTCAGCTTATTCCAATTTATTGTAATTATTATTTTCTGATATGCAGTTTTTCACTTTTTTTAAGTAGGAGTTCTCTCCAAGTTGGCCTTTTTTTTTTCTTCCTTTTGCTTCTCTGAAAATACCTTTGTTTTTGGAGAGCAACAGAATGCCCCAGGTGTCCCCTTAATTTTTCCCTGATGCCAATTTCTATTCAGTGAGTCCTAGAATTTTAGTGGCATAAATTCTGGCATGGGGAGTAACCATTATACATTACCACTGATGGTAGGCATGGTAACACCACAGGATGCTTAAGGTATGTTAATGGCAGAGCTATTTGAAGCACTGATATTTCCTATGGAGTTATTCTAAATTGTCTTTTTTAAATCATATTTTAATACAAGAGCCTTTCAATTTATTTGTATGTGTTTATTAATATTTTTATATCTTTGCTTTCAGATTTGACATTTTATGTATATTTTTACTCCAAATTATGACCTTAGAGTTACAAAAATCAATATTATGAATTTGCAGTGTACAAATCTTACACATATTTTTGATAGTTTCATCCCTAAGCATTTCATAACTTTTACTATTTAATTTGTTGTTGTTTCTCAAATTAGATGTTGGGATATAGAAAAGCAATTTTGCATTCATCTTGTATTCTGCATTATAAAAAATCATTTATTAGTTCTAGGTTTTTTTCCCAGTTGTCAATTGATATTCTACACAAATGATCATATTGTCTGTAAATAAAGGTAGTTTCATTTCTTCTCTTCAAATTCTATTCTCTTTGTATTCCTTTTCTTGCCTGACTTAATGGACTACAACCTCCAGAATAATGTAGACTAGAAGCAGTGAGGACAAACATTATCATCAAATACTTCTTTTGCCCCTCTCTTCTCTACAGATATATTAGGCGCTTGATGTTGTCCCACATCTCACTGATACTCTTTTCATTTTGTAATTATATTTTTCTCATAGTCTTTTTATTTTGGATGGTTTCCATTACTCAACAGACATTAATTAATCTCTTCTTTTGAATTGTCTACTATGCCGTTAATGTATCCATTGTATTACTATCTCGTGTTTATAAAATTGATTTTGATCCTTTTTATATCTTTCATGTCTCTTTGCCTTATGACTATGTGGAATGAAATTATGTTATCTATGTTAATGTTATTTTCTTTAATTCTAACATTTGTGTCATTTCTGGGTCAATTTTGATTGATTCATTTACTCATTTTAGGGGTCATATTTCCCTGCTATTTTGCAAAACTTAGTCATCCTTGATTTGAATTTTACTTTTTGGGTGCTGAATATTTTTATATTCTTATAAATATTTTTAGCTTTTTCCTTGGATGTAGATAATTTATGTAGAAGCAGTTTGACTATTATACGTCTTGCTTTTTAATGTTTGTTAGTTGGAGCCAGAATCATATTTAATCTGGCACTAGTTATTCCCCACTATTGAGGCAGGACCCATTTTAATACTCTACCCAATGCACTGTGAATAAATGTTCCCAGAGTGGCTGGTGAGAATAGACAAGATAGGTAAGTGAGGAGCACTGTTCTCTCTAATCCTTTCAGATGGTCCTTTCTGTGGCCTTGGGTAGTTTTTTTCACATGCATGTACTGATCCATTATCTTGCTGAATATGCTAGGGAACCATCTGATGAGTTCTGGGGTTCTTACCCTATGCAATTACATCCTTTCTGGTACATCCAGGATCAATAGTAGTCAAGAGATTCACAAAGGGAAGTTACATTTCATGTATTATATTATGATTACCTATGGTAAGCCTGAATGACTTGTGGTTAGGTCACTCAGAAATACTCCAATTGAAGATGATTTAGAAATTCCCTCAGATTTTTTATCCACTCATCTACTGATGGACACTTCAGCTGATATAATAGCTGTGGTACATTTACACAATGGAATACTACTCTGCCATAAAAAGGAGGAAAACGTTACCCTTTGCAACAGCACAGATGGACCTGGAGAACATTATGCTAAGTGTGATAAGACAGCCAGAGAAAGACAAGTACCATATGACTTCACTCATATGTAAAATTTAATGAATAAACTGAACTACCAAGCAAAATAGAGAAAGACTCATAGAGAGCAGGCATACAGTCTGGTGGGGAGTTGGGGATGGGTGGGGGTCGGGGAGGATTGAGCAACAAAGAAAAAAAGAGGACTCATGGACATGTACAACTGTGTGGTGATTGCTGGTGGGGGAGGGGAATGGGGAGTGGGGGGAGGTGGAGGCAGGCGTAGAAGGGATAAATGGTGATAAAAAATAAAATAAAATAAAAATAAATATATAAACAAATCAATAAAATAAAAATAAAACACACACAAAATAAAAAATTACCTCAATTTCCCAGGATAGCTATGGGTTAAGAGACACTTTCTGTTCTGAATCTGGACTAGTTCCCTGAATATGTGCAATGAAGTAAATTGCATCTACATGTTAAATGTTTATATTAAGCTTAACCAAAAATGGAAATTTACCCCTTACTACCCTCCAAAATTTGTACTCAGAGTAACCTTACAAATCACAAAACAGGAATGACTGTTCATTTCCAATATATTATCATATTATAAATATCTGTTCTGCATTTCTAATTAGCAAGTTGATGTTAACCAATATATTGTCTTTAATGTTTTAGAAACAAGCGTTTTTAGAGAAAAAAATGGCTTACCATTTTAAAAAAATGCAAGAAAACAGCTTGAGAAAAGAAGAGATGGGAAAAAATGCATCTGATTACAGAGGACAAGATGGAAGACATTATGAATGTAAGAACATTAAAAGCTGTTGTGGTTCTATAGAAAGTACTTTTCAATGCTTTTATATAAAAATTCTTTTGTAAAACTTTATTTTCTTACACTTGCTCTACTTGCTTTGTACCAGGCATGGTTCTAGGCATTTCCCTATTACAGTTCAAGTTGAAAAGTAGACATATATGTACAAATTAAAGTGGATCAGAATAACCTTACCAAGTGGTTCAGTGGACGAGCTTCCCTATACTTCAGTTCTAACCAATCCCCTCTACAAAAAAAACACCGTCATTTTTGCTACTGAAACTTGAAAAAGTTTTGCACAAGATAATGGCTATAACATACCAATATAGTTTTCTGCTATGGTGTCAGCCAGAAAGAATAATAGACAGTACCAGAGAAAAACAAAGGGAAGAAGGAAGGGAGGAGTTAGAGAAAGAAGGAAAGTAAGGAAGAATGGGAGGGGAAACAAGGAAATGGAGAAAGTTTAAAGGAGAAACATCAGGTCACAACTCTGCTATGCCTGATCTCTACCAGCTTCCCTTTAGTTATAACATTATAAAACTATAGGGGACTTTATCAAATCAACTTAATTAATAATGTTAATTAAACTTTCATGGGCAGAATGCAAAAATGTAGATTTCTTTTAATTATCTGTGACTGTGTAGTATCAGGAAAAACATGATTATCTTCCATGCAGTTATCATCATAGCATCTCATCAATCCTATCTCTGTCCCATTAATCCTCTTTCTAGGTGAGTGCCTACCTAGGTCACTCCAGTAAATTACTAAATAGTTTCCAATGGCCCCGAACTAAACCTAATTCAAATTCATTTTTTAAACTGCTACCTAATTATACTCAAAACTCTCTTCTGATTGTTTCTTCTCCTGGACCCAAAACTTAAAGATCCCATTCCCTCTTAAATGAAGCTCAGACTTCTTAGACAACCATTCATCACCATCTAGAGTCCAAACCAAAACTAACATTTTTTTCTTTATTTCACATGACCCCTTGAAGAAGGCAGTTGTGACCTAAGTGTTACACATACAGACTCTCAAGCCAAATTGCTGAAGTCCAGGTCCTGCTTTATCATTTTCTAACCACATAAACAGCTTGGACAAATAACTTAATCCCTCTAAGCCATAGCTTCATCATTAGAAAACAAAGATAATACTCCTATATTATTTCTCCAGAGAGTTTAAAAGTACTAGCCCATCGTAAACTCTCAATATATTTCATTGACCAATCAAATGAGACTACTGACCATTCCTAAAATACAAATTACCTTTCATACTTCTGTTTCTCTCTTTTCCAATTTTCTCTGTCCGGACTGACATGCTCACTGACCATCTATCCAAATCCTACAATTCTTTAAGCTCCACTGTAAATGAACTTCCATAAAGTATTTCTTCATAACCCTAATTGGAACATCCCTCCTCTTTGGATCCCTACAGTACTTTGTGTCATTCTTGATACACTTTTTACATAGTTCCAACTGTGTTAATCACCCATAATATTCTAACCTTTGTGTTCCACAGAGCACCTAGTACTGTATGTATGCATGGACGTATACACTAAATATAAATTAGTTCAATCTTTGCTGAATGAACTAATTCAGTCTATCCAGCTCACTAAGATAATGACAGCAATATCATGCTTCAGAAAATAAATCACTTCAGTAACTATATACATTCCTTACTCAACTGTTAACTTTCTCATTTAATAGGAAAAAGAGTTTCAGGTAGACATTTTAAACATTTGTGACTTCAAATCCCCCTCTTTTGAAGTAGAATATAAATTAATTTCATTTATGTCATCAAGGTGACAGAGCATAAGAATATTTGTTTCACAAATGAAAAGAAATTATACCTCTGTAGTAATGTTGTCATCTTCCACAAAGTAGACAGCTTCCAGAGGGACACAGAGAATGGGAGAGGAAGGGACGGACCATCCAGTGAATCTGCTCCAGTCGGGAGACAGATCACTCTCACATTTCATATCTAATAACCCTCTGAACACACATGTTGTGAGGATCCCTTGCCCTCCCAAATGGTTAGGAACAGGAACTATAATCACCTCTATCACGAAGAAGGGATATGTATATGGTTGTTTAATCCAGGCTTCGGGGCACATCGAAGAACTAGTCACTATGGGCTGGTGGGTCTCTAGCCAGTAGCTATGTTGGTATGCATCCCCACAAAGAGGAAATTACATGTTACAGTTCAACTGGGCATAGCTTTTTCTCTCTGCCAGAAGAAAATTCTGTCCCTCATTTAACTTGAAGGGATAATATTTCAAGAGTTACTGTCTTTCTTCCTATTTCATACCTCTCTGTCTTCTCCAATACCTCCCCACAGTCCCACCTGTAAATTATGGCTTAGCTCCTCTGGGGCATGAAAAGTTCATTTATCTTGGGTAATTCTGTCATCACCATTATTAAAAATAAATCTTTTATTACATTTCTTTAAGCTTATTCTCCAAAGAAGAAAAGGATTTCTGATGATATAAAGATAATTTACCATGTTGATGACAAGAAAGCAAATAAAGGAGTTAATGGTAATTGAATAGTGTGATAAGAAATACTAGATAGTAATTTGGAAAAGACTGTGTTTACATGGCCTCTTTTGCTTAAATGCAGAACAATCCTCCGTTCTCTGTTGTCAAATGAGTGGTTTAGAGTGATTCTTGCCAACAGTGATAGAACCTCTATTCCTTTCAGAATTTGGTGTCTAGTCACTGATTTAGCATTTTCAACTTAACATGATATCATTAAATGAACAGTACATGAAACCTAACAAATTGCAAAATAATTTTATAATGCTCAAAATGATTTTAGAAAACTGTGAAATGAGTTATACATTAAGTACACCAACTTCAAAGCTGTGGCAGGCACCTCTCACAGACACCAGAGAGGTTATCTGACAGCCTGAGTCAGAGGGAGAGGGCTGTCCCCACCTCAGTTCTTGTCATGATCATAGGAATGAATTCAAATGAGTGACTCCAGGTAATATTTGTGTTGTATTAAAGTGAATTTATTAAGAAAATTAAAGCATGCACATTTATTAAAGAAGCAGGGCAAGCAAATCTATGCACCTGGCTGATGACGTGCAGATGGGCTCTCAGATAATCTGAAGAGGGAGTGGGGTGGGAGGTTTCTGCCTTGTATACCTTCCTGTCTATAAGTTGACATGTTTTTTAATTCCTCTGCGAGATATCCTGGTACAGATGAACTCTGAAGGTCTCCTCTTTTCTTTCTTATGGCTTTTCCACAATTTATGAGAAGCACCTGGCAATTAAATCCTGAGATTGTTAGCTTCTCTGTTCAAACAGTGGGATGAGATAAGTCTGCACTCTTCCTTCCCCCTCCTCCCTGCTGTTTTAAGAGCTTCAGGATGGTTTGCACTAAGTAGTCTTAGTGAGAAGTTGAATTAGGATTCCTCCTGCTCCTCTCCTGCTTCCTTTCCCCTTCCTCTCCCTCATTCTTTTCTGAGGCGAGTTTTTTACCCTTTGTTCTGAAGATAACACCCTGCTACAAGTAGCCTACAAAGCTTTTTGGCTTTGTTCAATCTTCCTGTCTCAGTTCCCCTATTCCTCCTGCCCTGAAGTTTTCCTAGCTTCTTACTATCCTATAACAAAGCCACTGTGAAATATCACTTCATTATTTATCTCATACTGCATTACTTCATGTTGTCTATTTGAGCTCACTGGAAACCAGATGACAGCATAAAAATCCTCCAAATATTACACTAGAAAAGTATAAGACTGTTCAAAATTGAACAATATTAATCTCCTCCCACTATTATTTATTTCAGGGGGAAAAATAGAGTATAAAAGTTAAATCCCTTTGTTCTTACCAGTTAAAATCTAAAGAACAAAGTGCAAAATCTTTCTTCCCTGAGTATGTAATTGGATTAGTCAGTCTCATCAAGATACAGAAATCTGGGAAGAGACAGGGTAGCCTTGGCTGAAGCTCTACTTCACTCTCAGAACCACTGAAGTTGAGGAAATTCATCTCTAAGCTTTATGGATCCAATTTTTAAATTTCAAAAATTTTTATATAAAACGCAAAGAGTTCTTACAACACACACAATTATGACAACAGCAGCCCCACATTTACCAAAATGTGGACAATAAAACTAAAGTCTCCACGTCTAAAGCAGTTCTATCACACAGGATGATCTTCTAAAACTAGTGTTTAATGCAGCCCAGACTGTTCTTACTGATACAAAAATTCTCAGTGGAATTGACAGAAGGATGCTACATGGAAAATATTGTTTTCAGCCTCACCGGGTTACCAGGCTATCTGTGACAACTTTCAGGGATCAGACCTATAAATTTAAGCATAGTTGGAAGACATATCCTATTAAAAGAGAATGCTAAAACTATATTGATACATATCGGGAAGGGGGGATGTATCTATCCACTCTGCACTCTAAGAAGAGTGCCATGTGAGTCATTCATTTTTGTGAATTTTAGAAATGTACAGTAGTGATATCACAAGTTATGTAATATTAAAAGTGCCCCTCTTTCCCATTCACCAAATCAAATCAAACCTTCTTAGTTTCCATTTTATCATGGATCCTTGAGAACAGACTCTACAGAGTCACCACCTCTGTGCTCTTATGGACAGTGGGCCCCACAGTGTGTAGCTGGCAACTCTCAAACCAAGTTCAGAGCCCTGAATTCCCCATAGTCCCTACTTCTGGTCTTATCTCTGCATTTTTTCATTCTCAGAAAAGGATCCTGCAGTATTTATTTTGCTTTTAAATTACCCTAAAGCAAAATGGAATTTTTTGTGTAATTTCATGAGTTTTAACATATGTATAGATTTGAGTGACCTTTACCACAATCACATAAGAACAGTTCCAACATTCCTTCTGCAGTCACACCTCCCTCCCTCCCACTAATAACCCCAAGTAACCACTGACATGTTCTCGAGACATCACTATAGTGTTTTTCTTCCTTTGGAAAATGTCTTATAAATGGAATGATAAGGTATCAGACCTTTTGATAATGGCTTGTTTCACTCAAATGATTTGGAATTCATTCAAATGATTGCATGTGTCAATAGTTTACTCCTGTTTTTTTTCTGAGTAGTATTCCATTATGTGTACAAACCGGAGTTTGTTTATATATTCACCAGCTGAAGAAAATCTGGGTTATTTCCACGTTTTGGTGATTATGAATAGAAAGGTTAGCAGTATTTGTATTAAGCATTTTGTGTGAACAAAGGATTATTGGACCATATGGTAAGTGTATGTTAAAGTTTATCAATAACTGCCCCAGTTTTCCAGAGTGCTATAACATTTTGCATTTCCATCAGTAATGCAAGAGAGGTCCATCTGCTATGCATACTCACAACCACTAGTATTATCCATAACTTTTATTTTAGTTATTCTAATAGATATAGTGGTATCTCATTGTGGTTTTCATCTGCATTTCCCTGATGTACAATGATGCTGAATATCTATTCATACGCCCTTGTCTTTTGTAAATGCTGCTTGGTGAAGTATCTTTTGAAGCTTTTTGCTCATTTCTAACTGGGTGGTTTTCTTACTGCTGAGTTTTGAGAGTTATTTATATATTCTGTATATATCTTTTTCAGATACGTGATTTGTAAATATTTTCTCTCTGTGGCATGCCTTTTCATTTTCTGTCCCATTGATTATTCCTTGCAGATACTGCACTGTCTTGATTATTGTAGCTTTTTATTTTCTTAAAATCAGGTGTAATTTCACCAAATGTATTTTTTCTTCTTCAAAATGTTTATGACTATTTTAATTCATTTGCCTTTTCAATATAAATTTTATAATCAGCTTGCCTACAAAAATTATGCTGGGATTTTTTAATGAAGTAATTAAATAAATTTACATATCAATTTGAGGAGAAAAGAAATCTTTACTATACAGGGTCTTCCAATCCATAAATATGGTATCTCCAATTGTTTAGGTTGTCCTTGATTTCTTTCATATGTTTTTTGTAGTTTTCAACATAGAGATCTTGTATATGTTGAGTTGTATTTATACATAAATATTTCATTTTGTGATGCTATTGCACATAGTATTTTTAAAATTTGGTTTCCAATTGTCTATGGCTATTTTTGTTACTATTATTTTTTGTACAGATTTTTAAAGTTATTGTTCTAGATAACAATGTATTTGGTTAGCTTTTGCAATCAATTATGAATAAATATTTTACTTCATTAACTGGAATGTGGAAATCTTACCACTATATGTCTCTTTATGCCTCTCACTTTTGTTATAGTTGTAATGTATTACATGTACATACACCAAACATCTTCTTAAACAATGTAATACATTTTATTTTACTTTTTTTGTTTTGTAATCTATTTTTTTAATTAATTGATTTTGTTACATATGTTTCTCCTTTATCCCCCTAGACCCTCCTCTCTATCGACCCCTTTCCCTCACATCCCTCAGTCAAGCATTGTTGTCTATGTCCATTGGTTATGCATACATGCATATAAGTTCTTTGGTTTATCTCATCCCTCCTCCCCACCCCCCACCTCTGAAGTTTGTCAATCTGAACCATACTCCTTTCTATGTCTCTGGGTCTGTTTTATTCATCAGCTTTTTGGTTCATTATATTCCACAAATAAGTGAGATCATGTGGTATTTGTCTTTCCCTGATTGGCTTATTTCACTCAGCATAATACTCTCCAGGTCCCTACATGTCGTCTCAAAGGATAAGAGATCTTTCTTTCTTACAGCTGAAGAGTGTTCCATTATGTATATGTACCACTGCTTTTTTATCCACTCATCTATTGATGGACACTTGGGCTGTTTCCAGATCTTAGCAATTGTAAATAGTGCTGCTTTGAAGATAGAGGTACATATATTCTTTCTGATGCGTGTTTCAGGCTTCTTAAGATACATTCATAGAAGTGGGATCACTGGGTCAAATGGCAGTTCAACTTCTAACTTTTTGAGGAAACACCATATTGTTTTCCATAGTGGCTGCACCAGTCTGCATTCCCACCAGCAGTGTACTAGAGTCCCAGAGTCCTCTTTTATTCACACCCTCACCAGCACTTGTTGCGTGATGATTTATTGATGGCAGCCATTCTGGCAGGTGTGAGGTAATATCTCATAATTGTTAAAATTTGCATCTCTCTGATGATTAGTGACCTTGAGCATTTTTTCATGTTTCTTGGCCATTTGTATGTCCTATTTGAAAAAGTGTCTATTTAGGTCCTCTGCCCATTTTTTAATTGGGTTCTTTGTCTTCCATTTGTTGAGTTGTATGAGTACTCTATATATTTTGGAAATTCACCCCTTATCTAATGTATCGTTGGCAATTATGCTTTCCCATATAGTGGGTTCCCTTTCCATTTTGATGGTTGTTTCTTATGCTGTACAGAAGCTTTTTAGTTTGATGTAGTCCCATGCATTAATTTTTTCCTTTGTTTCTCTTGCCTTAGGTGTTGTATCAGTGAAAATTCTGCTGCGTGTGATGTCTGAAATTTTGTTGCCTACGTTTTCTTCTAGGATTTTTACAGCTTCACGAGTCACATTTAAGTCTTTTATCCATTTTGAGTTTATTCTTGCGTATGGTATAAGTTGGCAGTCTAGTTTCATTTTTTTTTTTTTTTTTTTTTGCATGTAGCTGTCCAATTTTCCCAACACCATTTATTAAAGAAGCTGTCTTTACTCCACTGTAAGCTCTTGCCACCTTTGTCAAATATTAATTGAGCATAATGTCTTGGGTCAATTTCTGGGTTCTCTGTTCTATTCCATTGATGTATATGCCTGTTCTTGTGCCAGTACTAGGCTGTTTTCATTACAGTGGCTTTGTAGTATAACCTGATATCCGGTATTGTGATCCCTCCAACTTTGTTCTTCTTTTTCAAGATTGCTGTGGCTATTTGGAGTTTTTTTTGTTCCATATAAACTTTTGAAGTATTTGTTCTAGTTCTGTGAAATATGTCATTGGTACTTCAATGGGGATTGCACTGAATCTATAGATTGCTTTGGGCAGTATGGACATTTTAATGATGTTAATTCTTCCAATCCATGAACAAGCTATGTGCTTCCACTTTTTTATATCTTCCTCTATTTCTTTCTTCAATGTCCTGCAGTTTTCTGCATATAGGTCCTTTACTTCTTTGGTAAAGTTTATTCCTAGGAATCTTAATTTTTTTGCCACACTGGTAAATGGGACTGTTTTTTTCTTTGTTTTTTTGTCTTTCTGTGAGTTCATTATTGGTGTATAAGAATGCCATCAATTTCTCTATGTTAATTTTGTATCCTATTTTGCCAAATTTGTTTATTAAATCTAGTAGATTTTTGATGGAATCTTTAGGGTTTTCTGTGTACAATATCATGTCATCTGCGAATAATGACAGTTTCACATCCTCCTTTCCAATTTGGATCCCTTTTATTTTTTCTTCATGTCTAATTACTGTGGCTAAGAATTCCAGTACTATGTTAAATAAGAGTGGCGAAAATGGGCATCCCTGTCTTGTTTCTGTTCTTAAGGGAAATTCTTTTAGTTTTTGCCCATTGAGTATGATGTTGGCTGTAGGTTTTTCATATATGTCCCTTATTATGTCGAGATGTGATCCCTCTAGTCCCACATTGCTGAGCGTTTTTATCAGGAATGGGTGCTGGATTTTGTCGAATGCTTTTTCTGCATCTATTGATATGATCATATGGTTTTTATCTTTCATTTTGTTTATGTGGTGTATCACATTTATTGATTTGCAAATATTGTACCAGGCTTGCATCCCTGGGACGAATCCCACTTGATCATGGTGAATAATTTCTTTTAATGTATTTCTGGATCCGATTTACTAATATTTTGGTAAGGATTTTGGCATCTATGTTAATCAGGTATATTGGCCTATAGGTTTCTTTCTTTGTAGTGTCTTTATCTGGTTTTGGAATTAGAATTTTGCTGGCCTCATAAAACGAGTTTGGAAGTCTTCCTTCTTCTTGATTTTTTTGGAATAGTTTGAGGAGAATGGGTGTTATTTCTTTTTTGAATGTTCAATAAAACTCCCCTGTGAAGCCATCCGGGCCCAGGCTTTTGTTTGCTAGGACAGTCTTGATTACATCTTCAATCTCCTTAGTTGTTATTGGTCTGTTCAAGTTTTCTATCTCTTCCTGGTTCAGTTTTGGGAGACTCTGTGATTCTAGAAATTTGTCCATTTCACCTAGATTGTCCAATTTGTTGGCGTATAATTGTTCATAGTATTTGTTAACAATCCTTTGTATTTCTGTGGTATCAGTAGTTACTTCTCTCTCATTTCTGATTTTGTTTATTTGGGTCTTCTCTCTTTGTTTCTTGGTGAGTCTAGCTAAGGGTCCATCAATTTTTTTTATCTTTTCAAAGAACTAACTCTTTGCTTCATTGATCTTTTGAATTTTTTTTTTTTGTCTCTATGTCATTTATTTCTGCTCTGATCTTTACTATTTCTTTCCTTCTACTTACTCTGGGTTTTTCTTTTTGTTTGCTTTCTAATGCTTTAAGATGTGATGTTAGGTAGTCAATTAGAAATTATTCTTATTTCTTGAGGTAGACTTGTAGTGCTATGAACTTCCCTCTTTTGCTGCTTTTGCTGCGTCCCACAGATTTTGTGTTGTGTGTTCATTTTCATTGGTTTCCAGGAAGTGTTTAATTTCTTCCTTGATCTTCTTGGTAACCCATTCATTGTTTAATAACATGCTATTTAGCCTCCATGTGTTCACATGTCTTTGTGTGTTTTTGTTGTAATTGATTTCTAGTTTCATGCCATTGTGATCTGAGAAGATGCTTGGTATGATTTCAATATTCTTGAACTTGTAGAGACTGTTTATGTCCTAACATGTGGTCTATCTTTGAGAATGTCTCACGTGCACTTGAGAAGAATGTGAATTCTGCAGTTTTGGGGTGAAATTCTCTGTAGATATCTATTAAATCCATTTGATCTAGCGCTTCATTTAGAGTCTCTGTTTCCTTGTTTTTTGTCTAGCGGATCTATCTAGTGATGTCAGCAGGGTGTTGAAGTCCCCTACTATGATTGTATTGCTGTCTATTTCTCCTTTGAAGTCCTCCAGAAGTTTTTAAATATATTTTAGTGCTCCTATATTAGGTGCATATATGTTTACCAAGGTTATATCTTCCTGTTGGATAGGTCCTTTCAATTTTATGTAGTGGCTTTCTTTGTCTCTAATTATGGCCTTCATTTTGAAATCCATTTTATCAGATATGAGTATTGCTACCCCAGCTTTTCTTTCCTTTCCGTTTGCTTGGAAGATTTTTTTCCAGCCCTTCACTTTCAACCTATGTGAGTCTTTTGTTATGAGCTGGGTCTCTTGTAAACAACATATATATGAGAGACGCTCTCTTATCCAATCAGCTACTCTGTGTGTTTTGATTGGAGTGTTCAATCTGCTTACATTTAAGGTTATTATTGATATGTACTTATTTATTGCCATTTTTGTTTATTATGGGTATATTTTCTTCCTATTTCTTCTACTAATTACAGCTGTCCTTTTAACATTTCTTGCAGTGTGTGTTTGGTGCTAATATATTCCCTTAGCCTTTTTTTTTTTTTTTTTTTTTTTGTCTGGGAAGCTCTTTATTTCTCTTTCTATTTTGAATGATAGCCTTGGTGGATAGAGTAGTCTTGGATTCAGATCCTTGTTTTGCATTACTTTTATTACTTCATGCCATTCCCTCTGGCCTGTAGTGTTTCTGTTGAGAAATCAGCTGATAGCCTTATGGGGGTTCCTTTGTAGGTAACCTGTTGCTTATCTCTTGCTACCTTTAGGATTCTCTCTTTGTCTTTAATTTTTGGCATTTTAATTATTATGTGTCTTGGTGTGGGCCTGTTTGGGTTCTTCTTGCTTGGGGCTCTCTATGTTTCTTGTACTTGTGTGCCTCTTTCCTTCACCAAGTTTGGCAAGTTTTCTGTCACCATTTCTTCAAATATATTCTCTAACCCTTGTTCATTTTCTTCTTCTTCTGGAACTCCTATCATGTGGATGTTGTTATGTTTCATATTGTCCCAGAGTTCCCTTAAGCTGTCTTCCTGTTTTTTAATTGTTTTTTCTTTTTGGTTCTCTGATTGAGTGAATTTTTCTATCCTGTCTTCTAATTCAGCGATCTTATCCTCAGCCTCCTCTACTCTGCTGGTTATTCCTTCCAGTGTGTTCTTTATTTCTGCTGTGATTTTTCATTCCCAATTGGTTGGTTTTCAATGCTTCTGTATCTTTATGCATGCTGTTGAGCTTCATCGTGATTATTACTCTGAACTCTCTCTCTGATATCTTACTCAATTCCCTTTCATTTATTTCATCTTCTGCTGAATTATCTTGTTCTATCATTTGGGATTTGTTTCTTTGTTTCACCATTTTGGCTTTCTCAGTGGGTTTTGGAGCCTGCCACATTTTCCCTGTGGGTGTTGGTGTTTCATTGGTTGTGGCTCCCTCTACTGGGTTTGGATGAGTGTGGGAGGACCCATGTTAATCACCACTGTCAGGTCTTACTTTCCTGGGTAGATTTGAAAGCCCTGGAAAGGTTCTGTTATCCTCTAGCTTTTTGCTTGGAAGCTATTAGTCTCAGTTGCTTGATAAGCCTTGGGTTGTAGCTCTGAACTGAATGAAAAAAATCCCTCAGGTGTTCAGGGTAAGAGGATTTCCAGAGGGTGGGGCAGATGCTTGTTGGCTTGTTAATGAGCCTCAATTTGCATTTCTCTGGCCTGCCTAGGTGGTGTTAAATTCCTGAAGGAGGGGCTGTTGCTTCTCCCTGGAGCTCTGGGGCTCTTTGAGTAAGATGGCTACTGTCCTATTAGGGAGTGATTCGGCACAAAATTCCCAGTGCCCTCCAAATCCTGAGTCTCTCCATACAATTCGAGTCCAGTCTGTCCTCCCTCTGTGGAAGCCCAAGGTGAGTGGCTGTAGCTAATTTAGTGCTCTGTCCTGGCCCACTGGGCTATGGAGCCTGTTTGCGATGTTAACCCCAAGGGAGCTGCTCACAGCTAAAACAGGTGCAGTCTGTGGGCTCCCAGCCTGCCCTCTCTAACCTCTGCAGCTTCTACCAGGCTCAATTTCATGTCTTCTTTCTGACCATGGTTATATGGGTCCTCTCCAGCTGCTTTTCTGTTGTTTTTTCCCAACAATTTGTCTTTATTTTAGATGGTCTGTGTAGCTTCTATTCACTCTGCCACCACTTTGGAATCCATATTACACTTGATTTTAAATAACTAAATAGGGGAAGAATCATCTATCATAAGTACTTAAACGTTACCATTCTGGTTGCCCTTTTATTCCTGATATCCCAGGTTTCTGTTTGCTTCTTTCTTTCATCAGTCTATAGAACTTTCCTTAACATCTCTTACAGAACAGATTTTCTGGGACTGAATTATCTTAGATTTTCTTCATCTCAGAATGCTTTTATTTTACCTTCATTCCTGAAAGATTCTTTTCACCTAATATAGAATTGTAAATTCTTAGAGTAATGTGACATTTTCCTCTGGTTGTTAAGATTTTTGTTTTTGCAGGGAGTAGTTTTCAGCAGTTTGATTATGATGTTTCTTGGTGTGGGTATCTTTGTTTTCATTTTCCCCCTCTTTAACCTTCACTGAGTTTTTTTAATGTTTTTGTCTGTTGCCAAATTTCTCTTAAGCATACCTCCTTACTGAACAAAGAGAACTATTATGCAAATCTGGTGATTATCATAGCCATTATTTAAAAATATATTTACTACATAATTTGTAACCTTAAACATATATAGACATGCCCTGGCCAGTTTGGCTCAGTGGTTACAGTGTTGGCCTGTGGACCAAAGAGTTGCAGGTTCAATTCTAGTCAAGGGCATGTCCCTCGTGGTTCAGTCCCTGGCCCTGGTTGGGTCATGCAGGAGGCAACCAGTTGATGTGTCTCTCTCACATCGATGTTTCTCTCTCTCTCTCTCTCTCTCTCTCTCTCTCTGAAGATAAATGGGAAAATATCCTTGGGTGAGGATTAAAAAAAAAACAAAACAAAACATGCATGTATAGATACCATTATGAAGATATTTTAATGTGACTGATACGCTGTTGTGACTTGCTTTTTACACTCTGCTTTATTTTCAGAAGTTTTATATATATGCTGCATGACACCTCATTTCTTTACAAATCTTATCCCATTATGTGATTGTACCACAATTTATACATCAGTTTTTTGTTGAAAGAATTATCTGGAATTCCGGTCAAGATGGCGGCATAGGTAAATGCAGTACTCGCCTCCTCCCACAACCACATCAAAATTACAACTAAATTGCAGAACAACCATCATTCAGAACTGCCTCAATTTGAGCTGAATGGAAGTCCTACAACCACAAAATTAAAGAAACAGCCACAATGAGACTGGTAGGAGGGGCGGAGGCGCGGACGGGCTGGTCCCATATCCACATGTGGCAGATAAAAATCAGGAGGGACACCTCGGCTATGAAGGTCCTCCCTGAGGAGTGAGGGGGTCCCCATCCCACACCAGGCACCCAGCTCAGGGTTCCAGAGCCATGAAGAGAATCCCCATAACTTCTGGCTATAACAACCAGTGGAAACTGAGGCTGAGAGAGGCTGAGGCAGCAGGAGACCCAAACAGCTCCTCTTAAAGGGCCCACACACTTACTCAGACTTGCTCCCTCTAACCTTAGAGGGGAGGCAGTTTGAAAGGCATCAGAGACATACAGGGAAGAACTGAGCTGTTTGGCCTTGGGAGGAGGGCTGGAGGGGCAGCTCTCTCAGACAGACTGCTGGCAGAGGCCTTCATTCCTTTGATGAGCCCTTCCTCTGGGATGGCAGAAGGGTGCCATATCTGGGACTCCAGCAACCTGGCTCACACTGTTTGCCCCACCCTGGTGATTCCCTGAGGCCCTGCCCCACCCAACGTTCTGGCCTGCCCAAGTTTTTTCCAAAGGCTTTGCCATAGGATTAGCCTGTCTTGGATCCTGCTTCAGAGTTTTCTAAAATCTCTCAAACAAGCAGCATCTGGTCTCAGCGAGCCCCATACCTCTTGTTAAGTGGCCCCAGGCCTAGCACTAGAAGGAGCCAGCCTTGGTTCACAACTTGGCTTTGCCTGGGCACCTTAAAGCCAGCACAAGAAGCACTTTGTAGCTTATGTTGAGTAGCCCCAGGTAAAACACAGGTGGAAGCTGACCTTGCCCCAGAGCCAGCACATCCAGTGGACAACTTCAGACCACATCGAAGCACCACCACCCAAACAGCTCCACAAGTCACACACTCAATGAGTGGACTCAGTGGGTACCAGAGCCCTGCTGAAGTATGTCTTGCTCTGTGTGGTGGGCCCCTACACAGCTGATCCTCCAAGGGAGCCAGAGGCCAGTGGTCAGTGGGCACAGCCAGTCCTTGCAGCTGATTAGCCTGAGTAAATCCCTCCATTGACATGCCAACAGCATTTAAGACTCAATTACAACAGAAGGGTATACAGTCCACACTAGGGGTGCACCTCGAGGGCCCAGCTGGGGTGATCAGGGAAGCTGTGTCACTGGATCCTACAGGACACCTACAACAATAGGCCACCCTATGAAGCCTAGGGGACATAGCAACTCTGGCTAATACATAGAAACAATCACAGGGAAGCAGCTGAAATGAGGAGACAAAGAAACATGTCCCAAATGAAAGAAAAGAACAAAACTCCAGGAAAAGAAATAAACAAAATGGAGATAAGCAATCAGTCAGATGCGGAGTTCAAAACACTGGTTATTAGGCTGTTCAAGGAACTTAGTGAGACATTCAAGGAACTTAGTGAGACCTTCAAGGAACTTAAGGAGACCTCTAAGGAACTTAATTAGAACATCAACAACATAAAAAAGGACCAGTCAGAAATGAAGGATGCACTATCTGAAATAAAGAATAATTTACAGGGAATCAATAGTAGAGTAGGTAGAGCCAAGAAGCAAACCATCTATTTGGAATATAAGGAAGCAAACACACCCAATCATAATAGCAAAAAGAAAAAAGAATCCAAAAATTGAGGATAGTATAAGGAGCCTCTGGGATGACTTCAAGCATGCCAACATTCGCATCATAGGGGTACCAGAAGTAGAAGAGAGAGAGCAAGAAATTGAAAACCTATTTGAAACAATAATGACAGAAGACTTCCCTAACTTGGTGAAGGAAACAGATGTACAAGTCCAGGAATCACAGAGTGTCTCAAACAAGATGAACTCAAAGAGGTCCACACCAAGACACATCATCATTAAAATGCCAAAGGTTAAAGACAAAGAGAGAATCTTAAAAGCTGCAAGAGAAGAGCAGTTCATTACCTACAAAGGAGCTCCCATAAGACTGTCAGCTGAGCCCTGGCCAGTTTGCAGTTTGGCTCAGCGGTTAGAGCGTCGGACTGCGATCCAGAGAGGCCCAGGTTCAGTTCCCGCTGGGGGCATGTGCCTCGGTTGCAGTTTGTCCCTGGCCCTGGTTGGTTGTGCGGGTGGCAGCCACTCGATGTGTCCCTTTCATATCAATGTTTCTCTCTCTCTCTCTCTCTCTCTCTCTCTCTTCTCTCTCTCTCTCTCTCTCTCTCTCTCTCTCTCTCTCTCTCTCTCTCTTCCCCTCTCTCCCTCCCACTCTATCTGAACAAAAAAAGAAAAAAGAAAAAATGTCCTCTGGTGAGGATAAAAAATAAAAAAATAAAATAAATAAATAAATAAATAAAAAGACTGTCAGCTGATTTCTCAAAAGAAACTTTGCAGACCAGAAAGGAGTGGCAAGAGATATTCAAGGTGATGAAAAGCATTGACCTACAACCAAGATTACTCTATCCTGCAAAGCTATTATTTTGAGTCGATGGCAATATAAAGAGTTTCCCAGACAAGAAAAAGCTAAAGGAGTTCATCACTACCAAACCAGTACTATATGAAATGTTGAAGGGTCTTCTTGAAGGAGAAGAACAAAAATAATGAACAATAAAATGGCAATAAATACATATCTATCAACAATTGAATCTACAAACAAAATGAGCAAGCAGAACAGAAACAGACTCGTAGATACAGAGAACTTTTCTTGCTTGCCAGATGGGTGGGGGCTGGAGGGATGGGTGAAAAAGATGAAGAATTAAGAAGTACAAATTTGTTGTTAAGACTGATGAACCTCAAAGGGAGGTTGGGAGGGAGGGCGGGATGAGATAAACCAAAGAACTTCTATGCATATATGCATAACCAATGGACACCGACAATAATGTGGGGAAGGCAGGAGGGGGGACAATGGGGGAAAAAAGGAGGACTTCTGCACTACATTCAACAATAAAGATGAGTTTAAAAAAAAAAAGAAGTATCTGTTATTTGAACAATCTTGTGCTGAACATTGTTGTACATATATAATTCCTGGTACTCAAGAGATTCTTTAGGGGTCACATACCTAGGTCTAGGATTTCTGAGTCATGTTTCCTCTTCTGAGAAATTATCTTTCCAAATATATTCTCCTTTTTCTTACTGTGTTGTTTTTTTTATGGATTTGAATTATATTTTTAGGCATACTAGACACTCATTAATATATAGATATATATGGTATAGCAAATTTCTTCCAACTTATGGCTTGTTTCTATTCTCTTTATCTTTTGATGTACAGAAGTTCTAAATCCATGTAATAAACTTTTACATTTCTTTCCTTCATATTTTTTTACTTTTTATTTGATGTCAATTTGTATATCTTTGATATGGAAAATGTATTAATCTTTTTTCTTATTTATGTAGCATACATTTCCACAGTTTTGTCAATGATTTTTTTTTTTTTTTTTGCTTTTCTTACTACACATTTCAAACATAAAAAGAAAAAAAAAACAAAACAACAGAACCCTTATGTGCCATTCATTTAACTCCAACAATAACTCACAGAAAGTTTTGTTTGGGCCATGCACTCGATCTCTCTCTGCTGCCATATTGTATTCAAGCACCTCCCACACATAAAACCATCTCATCCATCAATAAGTCAGGATGTAACTGAAAGACGAAGATTACATTTCAACGCATAACCACAATACCATTGTCACATTGCACAAATGAATAATTCTTTGATGTAGAAAAATATTTAATCACTGTTTAACTGTCTAATATCATGAATGTCATGAAAATATTTTGCTGTTGTTTGAATCTATGTTAATGCACATTGCAGTAGTTTGTCCTATACATCCCTCTACCTCCCTGTCTCCCTCTTTTTATAAATTACAATGTATTTGTTGAATAAACTGCTCTGCTTGTCCTGTTGAGCTCCTCATAGACTGAATTTTTGCTAATTGCATCAATATGGTATAATTATGTATGTTATTTCCTCTGTATTTTCTATGAAATATTTATTAGAGCAATACACTTTTAGGTTCATTTTTTAGCAAAACTGACTCATAGATGATGGTGTCTTTGCACCAGGAGGCATATGATATCTCATTGTCTTTCTCTTGGTGATGTTAGCAGCCATTTATTTTCAAAGCCTAGATCTAATAATTAATTAGGGGCTGCAATATTGGAATGTTTTAAATTCTATCATTCCTTCTTCATAGATAAGCTTCAATATCTCTATAAAAAGAAACTTCTCAACTACTGTTTTGTTAACTGTCATATAGGATGCTTAGGAAAATCAGACAGATGCTTAATATTTTCCCATCATTTATCAGTTTTTAATATAAGAAAGGTTCAGTAGCATCCTCCAACATTGAGCAATTATTTTGGGGGGGCACTATGAATTTATGAATTTAAATAAATTTGATGTGCTTCAATACATTGCTGTTATTATGTTTATCAATGCTGAAATTGTGACAGCTCTGGCTCATGGGAGTCCCATCAGTATAACTCTTTGAGCCCTTTGTGACATAACCCTAATGATTTTTTATAGCTTCTTTGCTATCTGGAACGACAGGTTTATACAACCTTATGTTGTACACCTTCAACTGCTTCAACACTATTGAGTTTTATTGGCATCTTTGAAAAGATAAAGTTATCATATATAGATGGACCTATTTCTGAACATTCTCTTCTGTTTTATGGATCTATTTGTCTGTCTTAATGTGAATACAGTATTCTCCTAATTATTGTAGGTCTATAATAAATCTTGAAATTTGGCACTTTGAGTTGTCCAACATTTATTATTCCTCAAGACTGACTTACTTCTCTAGGGCCTTTGCACTTTCATAGAAATTTTAGAAGCAGCTTTCCAATTTCTACAACACGGTCTACTGGGATTTTATTTCCGTTCACCTTTCATTTCTTTCGCTTGCTGGTGGGAACCTCCAGGATAGTGTTTAACAAAGTGGTGACTGTGCACATCCTAATCCTGTTCCAAAACTTAAGGGAAAGAGAGATATAAATTAGAAATTAGCTCTAGACCCCTGATGATAGCTTATCAGGGAAAGGTCTTACCCTCATCTTGGTTCACTAACAGGTTTGATCATGAACAGGTGTTGAATTTTGTCATATTTTTTGTGCATCTTTAAGATGTAAATCTAAATAATCTAAATCTTTTTTTTTTACTTAATGTCAATTACTTTCCTATTTTTTAGTATTTATTTTTCCATCACCATTTATCCCCTCTATGTCCTCTTCAACCTCCACCCCCCACCCTGCAATCACTACACTTTGGTCCACATCAATGACTACTTTGACTTATTTTGAATGTTAAACCAACACTGCATTCTTAGGATAAACCTCATTTATCCAATATGCATTATCTTTATTATATATTATTATTCAGCATAATTTATGTATAATTTTTGTATCTTTGCTCTTGGGAAATATTGACTGAGGTTGTTTTTTTTCTTATAATATCTTGCAATGATTTTGGTGTCAGTGATCCTGGTCTCAAAGTACAATTTGGGTAAGACATTCACCCCTCTTCAATTTTTCGGAAGAATTTGTGTAGAATTAGTGTTATTTCTTCTTAGATATTTGGTATAATTCAGAAGTGTAGTCATGTTAGCCTGGAGTTTTCTTTGTGGAAATGTTTTTAACTACATATAATTTCTTTAATACATATGAGGTTCTTCATACTATTTATTCATGAATGAAATTGGTAGTTTGTGCTGTTCTAGGAATTTGTCACTTGCATATAATTTTTTAAATTATTGCCATACATTTTCATAGTGTTCCTTTATTATTATTTTCAGTATTATCTGTAAACTCTGTTGTGCTGTCATCTCTAATTTTTCTGATACTAGAAATTTGTGTCTTCTCTTTTTTCTGATCAGTCTGGCTTATTCCTTTTTGAACTTCTCAGCCAGCTGTTAGTTTTGTTTTCTCTCATTTTTCTATTTCTTTGATTTTTACAATTTCCTTTCTTCTGCTTACTAACTATTGACAAGATGTGGAAGAACTGAAATGCTGACGCACTGTTAAATGGTATGTAAAATGGTAAAACCACTTTGGAAAACAGTTTGGCATTTCTTAAAAGTTAAACACAAATCATCCCACTACTAATGTATTTACCTAATAGACATGAAAACAATATGTCCACACACAGACTTGTGCATGGACGTTCATAAAGCTTTAATTGCAAAAGGCCAAAATTGTAAACAACCCAAACAATAGAAAATGGTTAAAAAATTGTGACATATCCATACACTTCAAGTCTTCTCAGAAAAAAAGGAACAAATTATTAACACATGTGACATTATGTTGAGTGAAAGAAGCCAGGCAAAAAATAAGACTACATACTGTATGACTCCATTCATATAGAATTCTAGAAAAGTTAAGATAGCCTTGTGTGTGAAAGGTTGTGATCAGTGTTGTCAAAGGATGGCAGGAGAAAGAAGGATGGATTACAAAGATGGGGGAGAAATCCTTTGCAGGTATTGTAAATGTTATTTTTATTTCAGTGATGGCTTCACAGCTGTAGATATTTAAAAATTGATAAAACCATTCAATTTCAATACGCACAGTTTATTGTATTTCAATCATACTTCAATAAGTTGTTTTAAAAAAAACTACAGTGTTTCTTTCTTTCATTTACTTGTAGAACCTACAACAAATATTATTCATCAATCTCCATGTAGTTCAAAGAATGTAAAAAATTCAGCAATTCCAGTTGTTTTTCAATTACATAAGGAAGATAATGGTACTGAACAAAAGGTATAAAATTATGTCTCAAACTTCTGTATAGTGTTTATTAATTTATCTAGTTAACATTCACCTCTATGAACTATCTCTTTCACTACCAGCATGGTATTGATTGGTTAGGAATATTAGGGTCTGTCTATTTATGAGATCTGATCCCTTTCCCTAAGTGCTGAGTTACGTTTGGGCTATACTCATTATATAATTTAGTAGACACTAACCTAAACAAATATTTTGCAATTATTATGATAATAATAGCTAATATTTATTGAGCATCTGTTGGCCAAGCTCTGTGCTAAGCCAGAGGGAAAGGAAAATGAGAAAATGGGGTCACATGGGATACAAAGATAAATAGGACAATCACTTGAGAACTCATTGTTTAGTAGGCCAGAGAGAGACACAGTAAAATGTTTTTATAATAAAATGAGATGCTGTGATGATGTTTTATTTTGATTCTAAGCGATATGTTCATTAAGCATTAGATTAGATTAAAATAGATTGGATTGTCTTGCCCTGAAACAAACTGAGTGACTCTAAACTTTTAGAACCAACCATTGAATGGACTCCAAGCTTTAAACAAAATATGGAATATTGGAAGAAGAACAAATTTGTACATTGCTATATACTGAACTCAATTTCAAAATAGTTAAATTTGCCCTGGCCAGTTTGGCTTACGAGTTGAAGCATTGGCCCACAGACCAGAGAGTCTTGGGTTCAGTTCCCCCTAAGGGCATGTGCGCCTTGGTTGCGGTTCGTCCCTGGCCCCAGTTGGGGTCATGCGGGTGGCAGCCAGCAGATGTGTCTCTCTCACATCGATATTCTCTCTCCTTCTTCATCCCTCTCTCCGTCCCGCTCTGTCTGAAGATAAATGCAAAAATGTCCTCGGGTGAGGATAAAAAAAAGAAATAAATACAATATAGTTAAATTTGAGATCCCTGTGAAAGGTATCCTAGGAGGTTGGGAAGTTGTATTGTCCCTGAAACAATTTTCCTGAGAGACTTAGGAGATAAAGGGGAAAGAAAAATCTATATTGGTTAATAGAAGGTAAAATATTTTTTACAAGTACAGTTACTAATAAATGTTTTTCTCTTTAATGTACCACATAGAAAGATGGATTGATAACTAGAAAAACAAGTATTTGCGATGATAGAGGTAAGAAAATAGAAAATACCATTCATTGTTTTGTTGTTTATTAAGAATATAATTGTGGTTTCATCATAGTTTTTAAGCTATTTGTTTTACCTGCTTATAGAAATCATGGTTATCTTAGAAAATAAAGCATGGTATAACATTATATATTATTACATATGTTATAATTAGCTCAGATATTTGAGTAATTGCTTGATGAGTACAGCTTTTGAAATTTGCAAAGGGTAGAAGTTAGGGTCCCTGCTGTAGCTGTTTATAGTGACAGGTAGAGTGAGTTGCTGACATTATGGTTCATTAGGTTACAGTACAGAAATCTGTCCCTAGGAAGGTCGATATGGGGAAAAGTGCCATCAATTCCCCACAGACAATTCATCCTATTTCCCATATCCTTTTGAATGCAATGTATATGGACTAAGATTTTATGTATTTTTATGTGCCTTGTTAGATTTCTGGACATCACTAAAAAGCTCCTTCCTATGCATATCCCACATGTACACACAGAAAATCACACATCTCCATTCAGCGCCCAAAGACCACCTCAAATTCAACACAATATCATTCAATACAAAATCAAATTCATAATCTTCCTCATCCTTCTATTTTCACCTAGAAATAAAACCTGAGTTATCTTTGACTCTTCCTCTCTCCTGTACTTTGCATCCCAAAGCTGCCACTTTCTGTCTAATCTGCTTTCTTAATTTACCTTGCCCTCCTCTTTCCCATTCCCACAGCTTCTGCCCTTGATTCCTCCATCCTTTACAATTTTAGTGCCCCTCTTCCAACCTCTTCCTCCTATTTTTAACCACCATGCATTTGCTGTGAAATCATTCTTCCTAAAAAACAGCTTTGGTTATTAAGTTGTTAGTGGTTTTTCACTGCAGACTGAATACAATGAAAACAGTTTTTCTGGCTATGGTCTGTGGTTAGCTACAGGGATTAAGCTGGTCATAATATTAAATAATTTAGGATCAGAGTTAAGGATTTGAGACTTGTCATTGGAATCCATTGTGAACCACTGAAAATTTGTAATCAGTGATCATCAAAAAAAGGTGATGTTATCCTTTTATTTATTTATTTATTAACTCATCTTTATTGTTGAATGTATTACAGATGTCCCCCGCTTTTTCCCCCAATCCTGCCCCCCTCTTTCCTACCCCACACTATTGTTGGTATCCATTGGTTATGCATATACGCATAGAAGTTCTTGATGTTATCCTTTTAGACACTTCTTTAACTCAAATAAATCCTCCATTGTGATAATCCAGTGATTGTGGTAGCTCAGTAGGGAGAACACTGGATTCATTCTATTCATCAATATTCATCCTTGTTCCAGCAATATTATCTTCTTATTTAAAAGTATCTCTTCTTTTTCTAGAAGCTATGTGCATCTCAGCTCAAGATTCAATTATTTCAGCTCAAACTTCACCCACAAGAAATATTCCTAGATCTTCACAGTCTAATTTGGGTCCTACAAAAGTTGAGGTATACAATATTTCTTTTGCCCCAAATGCAAACAGAATTAATGAGGTACCATCTTAAGATCATCATTAGTATAAAATGTTTTCATTTATAAAGTAACCATACAGAGCAGCTTTATGGCCTGAAATTAATCATGCCATAACATTTTAATAGTCCTAGGATAGCCTTCCTAGAGTACAACATGGTAGTTCACAGAATGTACCTGTAGCCTTAAGAGGAAGTATCAAATTGGGTTTCTTTGATTGACTTTGACTAGTACTGATATATTGTTCAGAGACAGCCACACTATCTCTCCCAATTCCCTTTGACCAGTGATCAGTTGCCTGCTGTTGGAAAGTCACCAGCAAAGATTCAGCATACAGCTTCTGGATATAATAATTTCCTCTATGGCTTGCCACCTTGTTATTGTAGGAGTCAAATCACATCTTCCATTCCATTAGTAGCACAGTGTTAACTAGTTCAACTGTGCTAAAGAGGTAACATGGGTTGAAAAAGATTTCAGTAAACAGGAAATTTATTAAATTCTTTCCAAATTCTAAATTTATTAAATTCTACCTGATTAGGATGAAAAGTGGCAACATATTCTGTGTCCTCTAATGCACAATATATAGCAGACTACATTATGCATCACTTCCAAAATGTAGTATGTTTATTATTGTGTGTATTATGGTTTGCTTCTCTGTAGTGGAGTTTTATTTTAAATATTTTAAAGTTCAATGTTGTACATCAATATATACATTAAGTATGCTGAGTCATAAAAATATTTCTTAACACCTTTTACATTTAAAGTTCTCATATTGCCCCACTAATTTCTAAAACTATGTCCTTTACTAAAAACAAAACAAAACAAAAAACTCCTTTAAATTTTATAATTGACTTTTTTTGGGGTAGCGTGTGTATTATTAAATTTTCCATTCACATTGATCTTAAATGAGTATCAAATGTCCACAAACATCTAATTTATGAGAAATAGCATTTTATTATTGTAATAATTCATCCTGTTTCCAACCTGTTGTACACAGGCTACGACTATCAGAAAATGTATTTCTGGTGACCTATGTTCATCTTTCAAACTGGTTAAAAAGAGAGAGAGAGAGAAGTCTATTGCTCTGGATTTACCTCCCCGAGCAGGTTGAACTCTGGGACAAGTCTAGAGAGCTATATCTCTTTGTATTCAGAGAACCAGTTTTGTCTTTCAGCTCTACTTCTTTTTCTATATTGTTAGCTTTATTTAAAAACTAACCTCTTCTTGTGTCCCATTGAGTTAATTAACTTCCTTACTGATCTATGCACTCCAGAGATAGTAAATTTTAGAATACTAGTGCGTACTATTGTGCAGGAGAGTCAACATAGCAGGCTTCAGACTACTGCTTTTAGAAGGGCCTGCTTGCAAGGCTGGCATTTGGTTAGCATTTTGGAACTTGGCTTTTATAACATCCCCTACCTGACATAGAACTCTTCCTAACTGAACAGGTGGGGCACTGTACCTAGACTCTGAAAAGAATGTAATTTTTGCTGGACAGCGATTACATTTGGGAGGCTGGAATTTTGGTATGCACTAAGGGAAGGGTGTCTTCTTGACCAGCCTTCAATAAAAACCTTGAGTGCTAAGTTTCTAATGGATTTCCCAGGGCAGAAGCATTGCACTCATTTCATTTTTTTATTGTTGGAGACAAGAACATGCTCAAGCATGTCCTCCCACGGAAGAGAGAAGCTAAGGAAGACTATGCATGGATTTTCCCATACTTAGCCTGTGTCTTTTCCCATTACTAATCATATATGTATCCTTTTTTTTTTTGTAATAAATCTTAGATGTGAGTACACATATATTCTGAGTCCTGTGAGTTTTAACAAATCACCAAACGTGTGAGTGGTCTTGTGGACCTCCAATGATACAACTATGAAATTTTAAATTCTGTAAATTATAGATGTAATATAAACAGCACAAAATGGGTATACATCTTAAAAATTGACATTTAAGGGAAGTTCTCAAAACCTTAAATTTTGTTTCTAAAATATATATATATTAGTTGATTTTCAAGTCCTAGGGGAAAAAAATCCCTTGAGGATGTTTGTTTTGTTGTTTGGATTATACAGAAGGAGATAAAAGCTGATAGGAGGACAAGACAAAACAAGAAATCAAGTTACATCTGTGAATCAGGTAAACATGAACAACAGCTACTAGAGTACATTATGCAAACTTTTTTTTAATTTTTATCCTCACCCGAGGACATTTTTGCATTTATCTTCAGACAGAGCGGGAGGGAGAGAGAGAGAGAAACATCGACTGATTGCCACCCACACGAGCCCAACCAGGGCCAGATCAAACTGCAACCTAGGTACATGCCCTTAGAGAGAACCGAACCCAGGTATCTCTGGTCTGCGGGCCGACGCTCTAACCACTGAGCCAAACCGGCCAGGGCATTATGCAAACTTTTAATTCATTCTTTCAACTAACATTTATTGAACTCCTGATTCATGCTGGGTATGGTGCTGAATACTGAATGAAGGAAACCCATGATTCTTACCCAAGCTGGTACAGTGAAGTGAAGAGATAGTCATGCTAATAACCACAACACAATATGATAAGTGCAGTAAAGACAATAGATGTGTATACAAATAAGAGCAAGTAGAGAAAAGACAGTGCCTAGGTCTACCTAGGGTAGTCAAGAAAGCTTTTATAGGATAGACAAAATTGACACATACTATCTTCCCAATTCAGAAATAAATTGTGCTTGTCATAGTATAAATTTTCATATTTTTAAACTGAATCTCCTTTATTCTGTTATGTTTATTTCTAAAATGCCTCTACAAACTTTAATTACTTTAAATAATAATCTTGTTTTTGTTGTTGTTAATCCTCACCCAAGGATATTTTTTCCATTAATTTTTAGAGAGTGAAAGGGAGGAAGGGAGGGAGAGAGAGAAACATTGATGAGAGAGAGATGCATCAATTGTTTGACTCCTGCAAGTGCCCTGACTGGGACAGGATCAAACCTGCAACCTAGGTACGAGCCCTTGACCAGTAATTGAACCTGTGACCCTTTGGTGCTTGAGACAACACTCTAACCACTGGGCCACACCTGCCAGGGTGTATTATTCTTTTTCTATATATCTGGATTTAATATGCTGATGTTTTGTTTTACATTTTTTGTTTCTGCAGTCATGATAGTGATTGGCCTATAATTTCCATTTCTCATAAAGGTTTTTTTCAAATAAACGTGTTATCCTTAATAAGTGTCTATCCCTCTTTTCTATTGGAAGAGCTAGGGAGAATATTGGATTAATTTGTTCTGCAAAGGTTTTGTAGAATTTACTGGTGAAGCTATCTACATAGGAGTTTTCTTTGTTTAGGTAGTTTTAATTACAATTAAAAATTTTTAAGTATATGATTATTTCATTGTTAGTCTTAGTAAGCTATCTTTTTCTAGGATTTGATCAGTTTGCCTAAGTTTTCAAATCACTTAATGTATATATTTCTTATACTAATTTTTTAGCATCTTAGTTAAAATTAAAATTAAAAAATACAAACAATTGTGTTCAGTAAATAATCACAAAGCATACACATTTGTGTAACCTCAGATATGAACATTAAATATAAAATAATCTGCACTGCAAATGTCCCGGTTTTGTCCTTTAAAAATCCAAACATCCTGCCTCCTTCCCAAATAACCATTCTCTTGATTTCTACCACAATGTTAGTAGTCTGTTTATGGACTTTATATAAATGGAATCAAGGTATGTTATGTTTCTGTCTCCTTTTCTCGATATTATATTTCTGAGAATCATCACTTTTTTGTGTGTAGTTGTAATTCATTTTCTTTGTTGTATATATGTACACACACACACATACATATATCACACTTTCTTAATGCATTTACTTATCAACAGATACTTAGATTGTTTACATATTTGATTATTGTGAATAGTGCTGCTGTGAACATGGGAGTACAGATATCTCTTCAAGATAGTGATTTCGTGTCTTTCGGATATATACCCAGAAGTGGAGTTGCTGGAACATATGGTAGTTCTATCATTAATTCTTAAGGAATCTCCATTTCCATAACACCAGTTTGCATCCCCAACAACAGTGTACAAGGCAACCTTTTCTCCACACCCTGGCCACCATTTGTTATTTCTTGGCTTTTTGATAATGACCATTCTAACAGGTGTCAGGTGATATCTCATGGTTGCTTTGATTTGCATTTCTCTCATGATTAGTGACATTGAACATCTTTTCATATGTCTGTTGGGGGACTCTTAGTTTTAAGAGTCTTATTTACCACTGATGACTTGTTTTAAATCTCTGAGCCACTATTAAGTTTGCTGGCATGGCCAAGGCCCATAGGACAAGCATTAGCTTCAACACTTGCTTACTACTCCAGATTTGTGCCCCCCTGAATTTTTAACTCTCAAGGATTTATCTTACCTCTTCGAAAGCTTAGCTGTTTTTAAGAGGATGGTTGTAATGTTTTATACAGAACTGTAGGCATAAATTGTTTTGGAATATTTACTCCAGCATATTATTAGAAACTGCAGACATTTTTTTAATTTTGCTTTTAAGATAGAATTGTCTTCACACTTAATTTCTGAGGTCTCTGTACTCTTTTTCCAGTTGCTTCTTTTCCAAAACTGAACACACACAAAAACATATTTACACAAACCAACTCAAAAAGTTTCATAGGATTTAAGTACGTCTTTTTATACAAATCATGGGCACCTATGAGTCACTTATTTATTGGAAAAAACGTGTTAACACTTAAACTTGACTTTGAACTGACTCTAATTACTAAAACTACTTTCTATAACCAGGACATTCTTTGGTCTAACACCTGTATCCACCTGAGTATTTGCATGATCCACACACCGATCCAGTGTGCCTGTGGAGATGTTCTGCACAAACACTTCCTGAGTCATCTGCACCCAGAGTATCTGCTAACATCCAGTAATGCAATCTTGCTAGATGACATACAAAGGCAGTTAGACAGTACTTCAGTGGGAAAAGATTCATGTCAGACAAATCAATGAATAAATGTTGAGGAAACATATTAATGAAATTATGTATTCAACAAATGAACATCATTAAATACTTAATAGGTGTTAAGTTCTGGGGATATAATGGTAAATTTATGCTGTAGCTATAGAGACAAGAGTAAACACTTAATTACAATAGAGCATTATGAGTTTTATAATATAAACATATAGAATACTTTAGGAGAAATAGAGAAGTATATTTACTTACTTAGGCAAGTTTGGAGGAAGGCTTCCTGGAAGACTTAACACAGCTGAAGGAGACCAAAAAAAGATGAGAAGTTAAAAGAAGGCACAGGGCTCCCCAGACAAAGGAAACAGCAATAACAAGGGCCCAGAGGCACGGAAAACATGGTACCTTTAGGAAATTATAAGTTATTCTACATGTTTGAACCATAGAATACATCTGAAAGACTAGCTAGAGAAAACACCGGATAGGTAAGAACATCAGAGTGTATGGTATATTTCATGCCTTGCTAAAGAATTTGGACTTCATGATAAAGAGTTTCTGCAGACTTTTAAACAACGCAGTGACAACAGAGAACAAACGCCTACTACAGGATACTAGTTACAATTTTACAAGTTGCTGGGGAAGGAAACAAACTATAATTTTCTTTTTCTGATAATAGGACCTCAGACTCCTGCCACAACCCAGGATATTTTCCCTTCTCATGTTTTAACAAATACGTAAGTATCTAAGGAAATGTAGTGTTACTGAAGATAGTGAAAAGTCAGTCTTTTGGTAACTCTCAGCACTAAGCTTAAATTGTAAAGTGGAGAAAGAGAATGTTCTTCTTCCTTCTCTGTTTCCCTAGCCTCACTTTCCCTATGTTCAGAGCCTTCATGCCACTTTCAAGTATGTCTTACCATGACCTCTTCTCAGCAACTGGACTTCTCCTTTTGCCCTGCTCCCTTTCAAACATTCACCATTCCTTAGGTTTTTCCAGGTTATTGACTTCCGAAGGATGGTAAGTAAGGTTACTGTAAGCATTAATGACTTAATCGGTTATTCCTCTCTTAAATTTATTGTATTTCCTGTATAACCCAAAATAATAATCTTTAATGATGGAAATTACTTGGAAAATAAATTTTAAGGACCTGAGGATTTTCTTTCTTCAAACCTTGGTGGCCACCTATTCTGTTGGGTGTTTCTCAACTTTAGAAGAGAGAGACTATTATTTTAGACCTGACATTATCACCTTTAAAAAAAAATCAATATGCCACATCAGGTCCAGGATACATACTTTACAAACCCCAAATATCTATGAAATTGGGTAAAGTCAAGTGGAGTAAGGTGGTAAAACATGACTTATTCAGACCAAGATTCCTTGGAGGAAGGATCTTGACTTCAGGATATCAGTTTGATTGACTTACTGAGGGTTCATAGAATACACAGCATTGTAATAGATGCAGAAGGAAGGAAACGGACCAGTCCAGTTTAAATAAATAGAACAATGTGGGAGAATGATGAGCATGTGTACAAAATGACCATTTTTATTCACTGAATACATAAATTTTTACTTAGTGAAAATATAAATACCTGCCTCTTTATTAAAAAAAGAAGTCAAAGGAGGCTTATAATGAAGTTTTAATTCCTTCCTCTTCATATTCCCCCACCCAATGTTATAGAACTGCAGAGTTACTTCAGTATTTCATAGCAAATACTGTGGATACTCTTTCATTCAAATTTTAGGTCAGCTAAGATGAATAGCTCTATGCATGACCCGGAGCTGCTTCATCACTCCCTGACAAATTGACAGGAACAGAACACTTTTAGCTGCACTCACCCAGCCTGACATCATGTCAGAGTACAAACAAAACACACCTACCAATGCCTTCCAGTCCGACTCTGTCCGTGATACACACATCATGTTCTTCTCCTGGTTTAACTTCATATTTCATGACTATACTGTGGAATCATCACTTCCGTTCCACCACCCACCTCCCTCTCCACTGTTGCTTAATTCTAATATTTCTCATGTTAATATATATTCAGAAAACTTTATAAAATGGACATGGAAATTTAGTGCCAAGAGAATGAAGACAAAGCAAATATGAGCAGTAGGGGTAACCAGAGTTGCAAAAAATTAAGCACTGTACTTAGATAATGAGTAAGTTCATATTACTGAGTGGAAGATGTAAGGAGTGACAGAGTAAAGAAGGCAATAATCTGCTGCCCTGCCAACTATGGTCAGAAATTCGAACTTTACTTCTTGGGTGACTTTAACATCGTTGATTAACATGGTTTGGGAAGGGGATATTATGGTCAAATTAGCACATATGACGGATAACTTGGGCAGCAATATATAAGAAAAACCGAAGGCAAGAAACTAGGACCCAGTTCTAAAAGTCCTTTAGTGGCCTGAACAAAGACTTCGTTTTGGATTAGAGACCAGGCCCAAATCCAAAAGACTTTAAATGGGAATTTATTTATCAAACAATTAATGAGAACTTACTATGTTCAAAACATAATGCTAGATGTTGGGCAGATACCACAATGAACAAGTATGTCCCTGTGGTGGTGAGGTATATTATTTTTCAAGGACACTATGGAACTGGAGAAAGGACTTGGAAGTAGGGTAACTTAAAATACCACAAAGCTCATTGTTCTTACCTAGATGAGACATTTTATTTAAACACATTCTGGCATGCTGAAAGTCTTTTTTTTTTTTTTAAGCTTCTTATATATTTATTTTAATATTTTTTCTTCATTGATTTTAGAGAGAGAGATAGAAACATCGATGAGAGAGAACATCGACTGGCCACTTCTTGTATGCCCCGCACTGGGGATTGGGCCCACAACCTGGGCATGTGCCCTGACCAGGAATCAAACTGGTGACCTCTTGGTGCATGGGTTGACGCTCAACCAGTGAGCCAAACCGGCTGAGCACTGAAAGACTTTAGTTAATTTTCAGAGTCCTGAAAACTATGAAAAAATTTACTATGAAAACTTTACATAATTTCTTTACTAAGAAATTATGAAAAGGAATTTTTCCAATTTACCCATTACCTTTATTGAGGAATACATTTTCAGAACTCCTTACTCTGCCATTTTTACTGATAGCCTTTATCTGGCTATTACAATTGTTTTTCAGTGGACTTCATTAAAGTTTTCTCAGTTACTTGGTTAATTTTATTCCTAGGTCTTTGCTCTTTGTTTAGATCTAAATGCATGCTGTTGCGGCAGAAAGCTTTTTTTTTTATTATTATTATTTTTTTTTATCTTCACTCGAGGACATTTTTCCATTTTTTGTTCAGATACATTGGGAAGGAGAGAGAGGAAGAGAGAGAGAGAGAGAAACATCGATGTGAAAGGGACACATTGAGTGGTTGCCTCCCGCATGAACAACCAGGGCCTGGGACAAATTGCAACCGAGGTACGTGCCCCTAGCGGGAACCGAACTCGGGTCTCTCTGGACCGAGGCCGACTGGGTCAAATGGCAGTTCAATTTTTAACGTTTTGAGGTAACACCATATCTGGCTATTACAATTGTTACAGCCATAGTGGCTGTACCAGTCTGCATTCCCACCAGCAGTGTACTAGAGTCCCCTTTTCTCCACACCCTCGCCAACACTTGTGGTTTGATGATTTGTTGATGGCGGCCATTCTGACAGGTGTGAGGTGATACCTCATAGTTGTTTTAATTTGCATCTCTCTGATGATTAGTGACGTTGAGCATTTTTTCATACGTCTCTTGGCCATTTGTATGTCCTGTATGGAAAGGTATCTATTTAGGTCCTCTGCCCATTTTTTAATTGGTTGTCTCCCTTTTGTTGAGTTGTATGAGCACTCTATATATTTTGGAAATTAACCACTTATCTAATGCATTATTGGTGATTATGGTCTTCCATATAGTGGGATCCCTTTCCGTTTTGATGGTTCTTTTGCTGTGTAGAAGCTTTTTAGTTTGATGTAGTCCCATGTGTTCCTTTTTTCCTTTGTGTCTCTTGCCTTAGGTGTTGTATCAGTGAAAATTCTGCTGCATATGATGTCTGAAATTTTGTTGCCTGCATTTTCTTCTAGAATTTTTATAGATTCACGGGTTACATTTAAGTCTTTTATCCATTTTGAGTTTATTCTCATGTGTGGTGTAAGTTGGTGGTCTAGCTTCATTTTTTTGCATGTAGCTGTCCAATTTTCCCAACACCATTTATTGAAGAGTCTGTCTTGACTCCACTCTATGCTCTTGCCATCTTTGTCAAATATTAATTGAGCATATTGTCTTGGGTCAATTTCTGGGTTCTCTATTCTGTTCCATTGATCTATCTGCCTGTTCTTGTGCCAGTACCAGGCTGTTTTGATTACAGTGGCTTTGTAGTATAACCTGAAATCTGGTAATGTGATCCCTCCTACATTGTTCTTCTTTTTCAAGATTGCTGTAGCTATTTGGGGTCTTTTTTGGTTCCATATAAACTTTTGGAGAGTTTGTTCTAGTTCTGTGAAATATGTCGTCGGTATTTTGATGGGGATTGCATTGAATCTATAGATTGCTTTGGCTAGTAAGGACATTTTAATGATGTTAATTCTTCCAATCCATGAACAAGGTATATGCTTCCACTTTTTTATTTCTTCCTCTATTTCTTTTTTCAATGACCTTTAGTTTTCTGTGAAGGGGTCCTTTACTTCTTTGGTTAAGTTTATCCCTAGGTATCTTAATATTTTTGCAGCAATGGTAAATGAGATTTTTTTTAGTTTCTCTTTCTGTGATTTCATCATTAGTGTATAAGAATGCTGTCGATTTCTTGACGTTAATTTTGTATCCTGCTACTTTGCGAAATTCATTTATTAAGTCTAGTTGATTTTTGATGGAGTCTTTAGGGTTTTCTATGTACAATATCATGTCATCTACAAATAATGACAGTTTCACTTCCTCCTTTCCAATTTGGATCCCCTTTATTTTTTCTTCATGTCTAATTGCTGTGGCTAAGACTTCCAGTACTATATTAAATAGGAGTGGTGAAAGTGGGCATCCCTGTCTTGTGCCCATTCTTAAGGGGAATGCTTTTAGTTTTGCCCATTGAGAATGATGTTGGCTGTAGGTTTGTCATATATGGCCTTTATTATATTGAGATATGGTCCCTCTATTCCCACATTGCTGAGTATTTTTATCAGAAATGGGTGCTGGATTTTGTCAAATGCTTTTTCAGTATCTATTGATATGATCATATGGTTTTTATCTTTCATTTTGTTTATGTAGTGTATCACATTTATTGATTTGCAAATATTGTACCATCCTTTCATGCCTGGGGTGAAACCCACATGGTCATGATGAATAATTTTTTTGATGTATTGCTGGATCTGATTTGCTAATATTTGTTAAGGATTTTGGCATCTGTGTTTATCAGGGATATTGGCCTGTAGTTTTCCTTTCTTTGTAGTGTCTTTATCTGGTTTTGGAATTAGGATTATGCTGGCCTCATAAAATGAATTTGGAAGTGTTCCGTCTTCTTGGATTTGTTGGAATAGTTTGAGGAGAATGGTGGGTATTAGATCTTCTTTGAATATTTGGTAAAACTCCCCCATCTGGGCCTGGGCTTTTGTTTGCTAGGAGTTTCTTAATTATATCTTCAATTTCCTTTGTTGTTATTGGTCTGTTCAAGTTTTCTATCTCTTCCTGGTTCAGTTTTGGGAGGCTGTGTGTTTCTAGAAATTTGTCCATTTCTTCTAGATTGTCCAATTTGTTGGTGTATAATAGTTCATAGTATGTTTCAATGATCCTTTGAATTTCTGTGGTGTCTGTTGTTACTTCTCATCTTTCATTTCTGATTTTGTTTATTTGGTTCCTCTCTTTTTGTTTCTTGGTGAGTCTGGCTAAAGGTCTATCGATCTTGTTTATCTTTTCAAAGAACAAGCTTTTCGTTTCATTGATCTTTTGAATTGTTTTTTTAGTATCTATGTTGTTTATTTCTGCTCTGACCTTTACTATTTCCTTCCTCCTACTAGCTCTGGGTTTTTCTTTTTGTTCACGTTCTAGTTCTTTAAGTTATAGGGTTAGAAAGTCAATTAGGAATTTTTCTTGTTTCTTAAGGTCAGCCTGTAGTGCTATGAACTTCCTTCTCAGGACTGCTTTCGCTGTGTCCCACAGATTTTGTGTTATTGAGTGTTCATTTTCATTGGTTTCCAGGAAATTTTTAATTTCTTCCTGGATCTCGTTAGTAACCCATTCGTTGTTTAATAACATGCTATTTAGCCTCCAAATGTTTGAATGTTTTTGTGTGTTTTTATTGTAATTGAGTTCTAGTTTCATGCCACTGTGATCTGAGAAGATGCTTGATATGATTTCAATTTTCTTGAATTTGTAGAGACTTGCTTTGTGTCCTAACACGTGGTCTATCTTTGAGAATGACCCACATGCACTTGAGAAGAATGCATATTCTGCAGCTTTGGGGTGAAATTTTCTGTAAATATCAATGAAGTCCAACTGATCTAGTTTGTCTTGTAAGGACTCTATATCCTTGTTAATTTTTTGTCTAGAAGATCTATCGAGTGGTGTCAGTGGCATGTTAAAGTCACCCACTATGATCGTGTTGCTATTGATCTCTCCCTTGAAGTCCTTCAGAAGTTTTTTAATATATTTTGGTGCTCCCGTATTTGGTGCATATATGTTTACCAGGGTTATATCTTCTTGTTGGATTGATCCTTTTAAAATTACGTAGTGACCTTCTCTGTCTCTTATTATGGCCCTTGTTTTGAATTCTATCTTGTCAGATATGAGTATTGCTACACCAGCTTTTTTTTCATTTCCATGTGCTTGGAAAAATTTTTTCCATCCCTTCACTTTCATCCTGTGTGAGTCTTTTGTTGTGAGGTGAGTCTCTTGTAGACAGCATATATACGGGTCATGTTTTCTTTTAAAATCAGCTACTCTATGTCTTTTGATTGAAGCATTTAACCCATTTACACTTAAGGTAATTATTGATAGATAGTTATTAGTTGCCATTTTAATTTTATGCTTGTGTTCCTCTCTCTCTCTCTCTCTCTCTCTCTCTCTCTCTCTCTCTCTCTCTCGTTTCTTCTTCTTCTTACAACAGTCTCTTCAGCATTTCTTGCAGTGCTGGTTTGGTGGTGGTAAATTCCTTTAGCTTTTTAGCTTTTTTTTTTTTTTTTTAATCCGTGAAGCTCTTTATTTCTCCTTCAATTTTGAATGATAGCCTTGCTGGATAGAGTAGTCTTGGATTCAGACCCTTGCCTTGCAGTACTTTGTACACTTCATGCCACTCTCTTCTGGCCTGCAGCATTTCTATTGAGAAATCAGCTGACAGTCTAATGGGAACTCCCTTGTAGTTATTTCTGTCTCTCTCTCGCTTCCTTTAAGATTCTTTCCTTGTCTTTAATGTTTGCCATTTTTATTATGATGTGTCTAGCTGTGGGTCTTCTGGGGTTCATCTTGCTTGGGACTCTCTGTGTTTCCTAGACTTGTGTGACTTTTTCTTTCACCAGTTTAGGGAAGTTTTATGTCATTATTTCTTCAAACAGGTTCTCTATTCCTTTCTCTGACTCTTCTCCTTCCGGTATCCCTATAATGAGAATGTTGTTATGTTTTGTATTGTCCCACAGCTCCCTTAAACTTTCCTCTCGCTTTTTAAAAATTTTTTCCATTTGCTGCTCTATTTGGGTGTTTTTCTCTACCTTGTCTTCTAAGTCGCTGATTCAGTCTTCAGCTTCTTCTAATCTACTATTGAACCCTTCTAAGTTATTTTTCATAAAAGCTATATCATTCTTTATTTCCTCTTGATTTTTATGCACAGCTTCTACCTCTTTTTTTAAGCTGAAGTAGTTCCCCATGAACGCTTCATAATTCTTATTAAGTTGCTTGTATTTCTCACCAAATTGTTTGAGCACCCTTAAAATCATTGCTTTGAATTCTTTATCTGACAAGTTGCCATCTTCCATTTCCTGTAGTTCCTTTTCTGATGATTCCTCTTTTTCTTTCCTTTGGGTGTTGTTTCTTTGTCTCCCCATTTTAGCCATCTGGTAACTCTAGACCCAGTGAGGGATGTTTGGATGTGTAGGCAGCTCACTGTATATCAAATAAGGCTACTGTGCCTCCCAGACTGTTTTGTTGCATGTGGCCTCTTGCCTGCTGTGGATCCTGGAGGATTGACTACTGGGGGCTGGTATTGGTGTGTCCTGATAGGTGCTGCTGCTGGATCATGTGGGCCCTTCTGGAGCTGTGTTCCCAGCTGGTCGCTGGTGCCACATGTAGCTGTGTAGCTCAGGCCCTGTTGGAGCTGCGCTGCCTGTCCGTACCATGGGCAGCTGTGTTGCACAGGCCTCACTGGAGCACTGGCTCCCCACCGATCTTGTGGGCAGCTGGGTTGTACAGGCCCCGTTGGAGCCCCCGCTTCCTGCTGATCCTGTGGGCAGCTGGTCTGCTCAGGCCTCTCTGGTGCCCCAGCACCCTGCAGGTCCTGCGGGCGGTTGGATTGCACCAGTCCCTCTCAAGCCCCGGCTTCCCACCGCTCTTGTGGGCCGCTGGGTCACACAGGCCTCTGTGGAGCCCCAGGTCCCGCTGCTGGTGGCTGAGTAGTACTGCTGCCCCCTGGGGCTCAGCTCCTGCTCAGCCTTTGCTATAGTTTTGGGGGATGGTTCTCTGCTGCTGATCTGTGCTTCTGTTGCCTGGGGATGGATGTCTGCTCCCCAGCCTCTGTTGCTGGGGGTATATCTCAACTCTGATCATGCTGCTACTGTGGGAGATGGTGCTGGGCTCCCAGCCATTTGGGGCTTCCACAACCAGCACCTTGGCAGCTCCACTACTGTGCACTGGTCTGTGTTGACACAGGGTGTCCACTGGTCTGAGGGTGCCAGGTGCACTGGTGGGCTCAGGTTGCTGGGCCCTAGCCGCTCCTACTGCCTCCTCCCAGGGAAGACCCAGGATCTTCCAAAATTGTGGGACCTCTACGCGGGGCAGGGAGAAGTGCCCTGAAGGGCTGCTTACCGAGGTAGCCAGCTGCTCCCTGTCCACAGCACAGGAACCTGCTGCTCCACATCTCTGCACTGCACAAGTTTGGTCATCCACCTTCATGTCCACTCACTCTCTCTTACACACTAGCTCACTCTCTCACGCACTCACCTTCCCTCTGATCCTGCCCGCCGCCATCTTCTTTCAACAATCACCGCAGAAAGCCTCTTGAGGACAGGTGTCAATCAATACACTGATCTCCTTTTGGTGCCCAGGATATAATGTAAAGAGAATAGAAAAATGAATATGGGGAGTTTGATCACAGAATATCTAAGGAAGATAACTATGGTTCAGTTAACCTAAGAGACCAGTTTCTGAAAAAAATAATAGTGGCCAAAAAGTAGGGAACATGACACTGACAACAGCTTTCATGCTCCAGGTTCCATATTGCACAAAGACCTAGTCTAAGTATGAACTATTCAATCCCAATTTCTGTGCTCAAACCAGCGAGGTTTTCTTTTTCTGCCAAGATTTAGGATATAATTCTTCATCTTAATGTTTCTCAAAATTGAATTTTAGGCTTTGGGAAAATCAAATTTCATGATTTAAAGTACAGGCATAGAAAAAATGAAAAGGAGTGTCAATTTTCTTTGAAGAAAGTAGCAAGAAGATAAGCAAAGGGCCCATGTGAAATATAAAAATAAACCTCATATACCTGAAATATATTAAAGTAAACCAGAACTATAGTCTTAGATCTTATCGTATTAACTATTTGTTTTGTTATTCTATATTTTTCTTTATGGAGTGGTTCATTTGTTATTTGTTCAGAAAACTATTTTTTATATCAGTGTGTGGTGGTAATTCTAATTAGAACACATGATAGATTACTGTCATACATAGAAAAGGACTACGTTTTCAATTGTATTGAGTGTGACTAGAAACATGCGGTTTTAATCATAGTTATTGAATAATCATCCACATACTCCCTTTCTACTATGTGATGAGAATGTGGGCAGGACTATGGGATTTGAGGTAAGTAAAGGATTATCAGAGCTCTGGTCAGATGCCTTGCCACCTCATGTCATTTAGAAAACAGAAAGGACTAGCCCACCCTCTCCCTCCAATTCTATGTCCTTCCTCAGAGACCCATAAAACAGGCATGAATAAGGCTGGACACAAGTAAAATTTTCAGACAGATGTATATTTTATGTAGTATGAACAGATGCATATTTTATTGCTCCTCTGAGTAATAAAGCATGGGGGTCAGTTTAGAAGGTGGAGGAGAAAGGGTGGGTAGGAGGTAACAAAAATGAAGTTCATTCTTTTGAATTTCTGCAGAAAAACTCTCAGATATAAAGAGATGAAACTGATACAATGATTAGAAATTTGGGGGAAAGTTTCATAAATGTTTTACCTAAAGTAATAACTAAATGATCCCCTTTCTTGACTTCACAGAAAACAGAAACTCCTACAAAACTACTTGCAAAAAAAAGTAAGTATCATAAAATCCATTGATAAAGCAGAATATTCACAGTACTTTCAAATCTAATGTGTCATAATAGAAAAAAAATGAATCAAATAATGAGTAATCATCTATTGCTATTAGTCTCTCTCATCACCCCCTCCTTTAATGTTTACTTTGGTTATATCTTAGATTTTGCAATGGTCTAAAGTTCTTATAAAAAGATACTGTTTGGGCCCTGGCTGGTTGGGCTCAGCAGTTAGAGCGTTGCCCTGTGGACCAGAGAGTCCCAGGTTCGGTTCCAGCTAAGAGCACGTTACTTGGTCTCTCTCACATCAATGTTTCTCTCTCTCTCTCTCTTCCACCCTCTCTCCCTCCCACTCTATCTGAAGATAAATGCAAAAAGTGTCCTCGGGTGAGGATAAAAAAATTTTTTAAAAGATACTGTTGGTCTTTCAGGAAGGGGTCTCATGGGGATAGAATATGCAGTGGGGATTAAGGGACATAGCCATTATAGCTTCAGAGAGCACAAACCCATTCTTTCATGGGAAGCCATTAAGTGTCATGGCTTTGCAGACTTGGCTGGTAAGCTGGGATGCCTGGGTGTGTCCCTAGCCATTGTCATAGGAAGGGAGGTGGTCACCCAAGAAGGTCACAAAGAAAGGTACCTGGTCTCCTATGAACTGACACTTGGTACAGATAGAGAGGAGGGTATATTTGTAAGTCACAACTCTGGATCTAGTCAGACCAGCCAGGAAAGAGAAAGGGATTGCAGAACAACACATATTCTGACATACTTTTTCATATGGACACCTGCTCAATTTATAGCATGTGTAGCAAATACAAAAGTTTGGATTCTGTTTAACATTATAATGAAATGCAACTGAAAACTAGATTCTATTTACCATATTTCACTACATAGAATGTTTAGGAATATCTCTTTTTCATATATCACAGTTGGAAATACTTCCTCTCACCTAGCCTAAGAATAACAATGTAGGTCTATAGTTTATTACCTCTGATTATAAGGAAAATAATACATTTTGAATGTCTACATTTACATGTGTTGTAGGGGACTAGAATAACTACTTTCTCTGTTAAAATTTAGATTTTATTCTTAATGTAGTTGACTTATGATGTGATTATATGAGACAAATATTATACAACATATGCTGTCATCCAAAATATGTTGTACAATAAGTGAAAAAATATCTTTAAGAGATTAGGTGATTAGAGCAGAATAAAATGACTTTCCCTGGGGTACCTCCAAACACTCTCAAATGCATCAGGAGAGAGTATGCTACATAGGTGTTAACTTTTCTTTGAATGTTGGCCTGAAATCTGAATAATGCCAAGCTACCAAGGCAATATGTGAACAGCCCATTACATGAATCCTACTGTGTACCCTGGTACCTACATAGCAGCCTTGCACGCATTCCTGCCAACTACTATTCATAGCCTTTATGTCTTAAAAGTAATAACAATTTAAAACAGTCTACTATTTATTATAGGCAATAGGATTTTTGCAAACCCAAAGTAGATTTTTGATCAGTAGAGTATGTAGAATTGCACAGATGCATTCGGTTTCTACTCTTGGTCCAGTTTAGTCTGTGATAATACCATTGACCTATAAGGAAATGGTCAACCAAAGATGGTCCTTGGGTTTATATTTCCAGCTCAAAATGAGAAATTCTCAAACTTCCCTACCCTTGCTCAGCCCTCCTGACTCCTAAAGACCCAGTTGCAGCCTGGCCCCTATTTTCTATCTAAACAAATGGTTCCTGCATTGCATCATCTTTTTTCATCCTTCCTGTCCAAGACAGTTTGCAGTGATACTCTTGTTGGATACAAAGACATTCATTCTCACAAAGCATTAACTTTTTGTTTTCTACCAAATAATTCTTAACAATTCGCTGTAGTCACGTATAGATAGATCATAGGCTTATCCCAGCATCAGGGAATGGGGAGGAGAGATAAAATATTTTCCATCCTTACATTTTAGCTAGACAGATGTTTCTAAAGGCACTCAAATGTTTTGAGTACATCTGTTTTGATAAATACTTTGTTAGAAATAATCTGCTGTATTTTTTTAATAATTTGCTCGGTCATAAACACTATGTTTCATTTTGCTAAAATACTTGCATGTTATGATTCTAGACAGCAATTTTGTGTCACATATCCAAGAATAAATGTTGAGGGGGATGAGTTCTGAGGGACTGTGAGTCAAATGGGAACTTATATAAAAATGTTTTATGGTAGTACAGACTAAACCAACTTGAAATTAATCTTAAATTCTAACTAGAGTCTGTACACATTCTCTTCATAACCATTATGGTATCCAGTTATGCATTGCTTGATATAAAAAATAAATGTTACCATCTATCCCAGAAGAGAATATGTTGCTACATGATTTTCTTTTCCTTCCTGCTTGCCTCCTTTCCAGGTAACTTCTGAAGAACTGAATAGTATAATTCAGAATATAATGACCTGGGTTGTGGCTACAGTGACCAGTATATTATACCCAGCCATTACAAAGTATGAAGAAAGGTTGCAAAATAATACACACCCAGTGTCTGACAATTCTGTCCTTTCTTCAGATAGTTCAAGTTTCTGTAGCACATGCAGTGAAGAGTTGATACAAAGAAGATACCAATCTGCAACAACTAAAATATTTCAGGGAGAGCCCTGTGAATTCGCTGTTGATATTTCATTAGGGCGACCACCTACACCGTTAAAACCACCTTCTGCCCATGAGGAAAGAACAGTTGTTGGACAAATGAATCACATGACAGGACCACCTTCTGCCCATGGGGAAAGAACAGTTGTTGGAGAAACATACCACATGAAAAGACCATCTAGAACACCTGAACTCAGATATAATAAAACCATCATGACAGATGCACACCCTAAGCTCAGCAGTTCTAGATCTGATAGTTACATTTTAGCACCGTTTGGAACAGGCACAAAAAAGTCTAAGGATGCTACCACTGAAACAGATGGCTTAGAAAGTCCACAGTTTTCTGATCAAAAAGCAAAAGCTGAAATAAAGAATTTAGAGAATATTTTTGTTAAGTTTAAATGTCACCTAAAAGGGGAAACGGAACTGATTTTAGAAAGCATTTTTCAAGAAATGATGTCTGATTTAACACACGCCATTCCCTCTATTTCTTCTGTTACTGCTGAAGTTTATGTTGACCAAAGTGAGCCTGAAAAAAAGGACATGCTCTCCAATGTTGATATCAGCTCTGTAGCTTCAGAGATTGTGGAAAATATGCTTGAAAAGCTGCAGTGTGCCGTTGAGAAAAAATGTCTTCAGATGTTTCCACAAGATTGGTCAGTCGACGCGGAAACAAGCTTAACACCCAGTGGAGAATTTCTCACTCTGTCGAGTGGAGAACCTTTGAAAGCTTCACTGCCTTATGCTATGGAGCCCATGCGTGATGTTGCAGAGGAGATGGTGCATGCCATTTTAGAAAAGCTGATGACTCTTGCATCTTGTAAGCAAGATGAACTTCCTCATCTCAAAGATGCAACTAAACTTTCCTATCAGCAACATATGACAGACCCAACTTGCATGTTCCTTAAAAAAGCTGACAAAAAGAAATGTGGTCCTGAACCCAATGCAGCCAATTTAATTGTTAAAGAAGAAATACAACATTTAGTATCAAATATTCTTTCCCATTCCTCTTTGGTTGGCTACATAGAGGAAGCAATCAGCACTATACTAGGCTTTGTGCAAACTGAACTTAACAATGACAGACTTGTGGCATCTGAAGAAACAGTCATATTCCTCCAGCTACTCAGTGATGTCTTCACTCAGCTACATCAGGAGCCAGCAAAAGCAGGTGCTCAAGAAAGTAGACTTCCTAGACTGAGAAATCCTTCTGACACCAAAGAAACATACAGACTAACTAGCACTAGATCATCTAGTGGTCCTAGGTCTAGAAAACCATTTCCACCCATTAATGTTCCTGGCATGGTTCTTTATTCTGAAGATGATAATGAAGAAATAGACAAAATTGTGGAAAATGTGCTTGATTCATCTTTTAAAGATATAAAAGCAAAATCACAAGAAAAGAATCCTGAACATAGGTTTATAAAAGGAAACACTTGTTTTGAATACAAAAGAAATAGCAAACCACCCACAAAGCCTGCTTCTCTAAGAAGTAAAGTTGCATTTTATGATGGATTAAACACTGAGTTACCATGTATCAATAATAAAGAACTTTTTAAGGAAAACCCTTGTTGGAAAAAAGACATTTTGATTTTTAGCCAAGATCAAAAGCATCACATACAAAAGGCTTCAGCAAACATAGTCAAAACCATTTTAACAGAAATGCTCAAGGACATATCTTCTGTTCCTCCTGGTCACTTGGGCACTAAAACTGGCAACGAAGCTTCAGTTTTTCTTTCACAAAAACCACAAGCACTGTCACTTCAAGAATGGATAGACCAGATGTTCTCAGCATCAGAAATTAATACGGTGGCTCAAGAAATAACAGATGCTGTCTTAAATATACTTCATAAGGCATCAAGCTGCATTCCCAATACCACCAAAAGTTCCAATTCGTCATCAGTTCATCACACTTCTCTAGATAGTTCTGATTCTCCCAATATGGTCAAAGCACCAAACAACAAACCATTAAATATATGGTTTGACAGCGAAAAGAAAGTGAAATATTTATCCTCACTCAACTCAGATCCTGAAAACCCTTCCCTGTTCAAGTCTGAAGACAGTGAACTTAAACCTGTAGATGACATTACTGATAAAATCATTAATACAGTGTTTAAAAGGCTGAAGTTACTCATTTATCCAAAATTGCAAATGGGCTTCAAACCTTCATTTGCAGAGCAATCTTCACTACACTCTCAACTTAGTGCTTACACAACTAAGGTGGTGAACATCGTTCTGCGTGCTGTCCAGAACGAACTGGAACCCTGTAAGAAAAACCCAACCCTTCAGGAAACAGACTGCACCAAATCCCTCACAGGTAAAGAATTTTTTGCAGACACTGATAAATTAGAATCTCTTGTCTCAAATCTCAATGATGACATTATGGCATCTCCATTATTAACTTGTATTTGGGAAATGCTATCAAGAGGACTTTCAGATCGAAGCAGTATTTCATTCCCTTCAGATAAGCCAAGGCCTTCAACTTCATGTGGATCTGACAGTGTTGAAAAACAAAACACTTGGCCAAATAAGCAGGATAAGAAACATTTTCGCCAGTATTTAGCTACTCCATGTGTTCTCCACAGTGACTTTAATGAAAAAGATACCAGATTTAAAGTGTTAGATAGTATTGCGGAAACACTGTATGAAATGTTATGTAAGCTCATAGGAGCTCATCCTGATTGCCAGACATCTTGTAGTAAGCTGAACGGAGAGAAGATAAACGAGAATCAGCAGATGGCTACTAAATTGCAGTCTAATATTCAGTTCATTTCCAAAACAATTTTGGAATACATCCTTGAAAAATTATGCGGTGCTGACACGGATACCAGTTTTGCAAGTTCTGGAATTAAAGCTGTGTCAGAGCCACTTGACATTGACAGCCTATCCTTTAATTCAATTATTGAGGAAATGGCCAAATGTGCTGACGTAATCTCCAGCATAGTTTCCAGGATGGTTCAGGACAGTAATAAAGAGGTGACTAAAAGAAAGGCAGAAACTATTACTCCTGTGTCTTCCAAAACAGGGAGCGCAAAAGTACTGCATCCAAATAAACTGAAAGCTATGGCTTCCGATATTCTTAATATGGTTTTTGCTAAACTGGAAGGATTTGCCAATGGAAATTTAGAAACTCTGGATTCTATTAGTGATGGAAATAAAAACAGGAATAAGATGGACTCAAAATGTGAAAGTCCCAGTGTTTTCACAGACACACTTGAACAACTATTGCAGTCTGCTTTATACATGCATGCAAAGAAGGTATCAGGCACTATTTTGAAAGCTATTCAAACAGAATTGAATATGAACTCATTAGATTTGAAGAGAAGTGTAAAAACCCCATCACCTGAGAAACAAATTCTTAAGAACATAGTCAATTTAATTTCAGATGCAGTATCCTCAGATATGTTTAATGAAACCGAATCTGAAGAGAGAGACATTGAAACTTATCGATACAGACCAACCTATGGAAATTTTCTTCCTGGAGGAGCTGAATCTGATTCATTTCTAGATGCTGGTGAGAAAGAATTCTCAGAGGAAGAATTCCCTGGAGACAGAAAATCACCAAGAGAAGACTCTAAATCAGATTCTCTTAAACAGTGGGTTCTAGGAAGAACCTTAAACAAACTTGAAGTGAAACTGAAGGAACCACAGAAATCTCCAGTTGGTCCCATTATAAGAAATATTTTGAACGAAATTTTTAAAGGTGCTTTGGTCAATCAAATAAATGTGCTCTCTTTCTCCGACTCTCATTTAAGTGGTATCCCTCACAATGCTGATGAGCCAATTGCTCAAACATCTGTTCCATTTATAGAAAAAATGATGGGTCCTTTAGTGTCTGAAGCAGATGTAACCATAGTGGTAGACGATGTTGTTACAACTGTATTTAACAAACTTTATTCGGCTGCCATGACACAGAGAAATGCAAGAGAAAATAGGTATAAAACCATCACCTCTTCAGCAAATGTTTCTTTTCATGTACCCACCTGTGAAGAAAAGTCCTCTGTTACTGTGCTGGACAATAATCCATGTACTGTTCAGTCCAGATTCAATGCTGACAATCAGGCCAAAGTAAATGTAGCTGAAGATATTATACAGGCAATATTAACAAATCTAGAAACTTTTACTACTTCTAAAGTGAAGTCTCTGTTTTGTTACCAAATCAACTTCACAGTTCCAATGGCTTTACCCCTCCAGCAGGAAAAGAGTATATTAAGCAATGCATTATCAGCCAAAGGTTTATATTCTGATGATCAATTTTCTAGCTGCTCAGTGGACCATATTATATCAGAAAATACCAACTCATGCCCAATCTCTGTAAATAAATTAAATACTCATGCAACAGAAGTAGCCAGAAAAATTTTACAAGGAATCAAACAACAGTTAGATAAAGAAAGGGAAAGTCCTTTCTTGACTCCTAACATTGTGGTTTCTGAAGGTATTGCAAATCACATTGTTAATACAGTGTTAGATATTGTATCATCTAAAGGCCAATGTGACAAAAACAATTTTGACAAACAGCATAATTCAAGTCAGCAAGAAGGAATTATTGAAAAGATGTTTAATAAGACTGAATATCGAAAAGAACTTCAGTTTCAAATACAAGATATCATTGAAGGTATCTTATGTGATATTTATGAAAAAATACTGTATCAAAATAATCTCTCATTTGCCACACCCACTCTGAAATGCAGCATAGCTGGTAAACATTCTGGAGCAAATTCAGAAATGTACATGGAGGGTGCAAATAAGATTATTCCAAAACTTTCCATTCCTAAATCAGATGTAATGTTGATATCCAATGAAATGGTGGGTACTGTTCTTCATAATCTCAGTTCTGCTGTCAGGGTTGGCATAAAAGCAGAGGATCCTACTTCTGCAAGATTGCCCTTTATCTTTTGTGATATGTTTCCACAAGCAGAGTGTCAACTGCCTCCTCTTATGGGGTCAAAAAGTGGAAGAAAAACAGAGTGTTTTTCATCTTTAAGAAATCTGAAATCAGCTTATGCTGTTGATAGTCAGATAACTGTAGTAGACAAAGAAGATACCAAGAAATCAGCTCCTGACCCATGTGAGGAAAATGCTCACTTCATTACCAGAACTATTTTTAATCAGCTACAATCTTTTGCCACAAAAAGAATAGATTCGTTAGTTACTCTTGCTTTACAGCCTAAAGAAAACTCACTTGTTAGTCCAGGACTGGAAAACTGTAAACAAGATGACAGCATTTATCATGAATCAAACCAATCAGACTCAAATGTGAATGTACTGAAATTATCAACTGAAACTATTCTCAGTCATGAACTCACAGATTCCACTTTTGCCAGTTACACAGAAAAACCTGGATCCACAATTCAACTATCACAAGCTAGTCTTAAGGAATATGCTGACATCATTGCCAGTGTCATTTTAAAGCTTATTAAAAATGATGTAGACCTAGAAATCCGAAAGGCATATCCATATCCAAACAATGTTTCATTCCAAGAAAACATCTTTGTGAGTGAAATTGTCAACAGTACCTTAAAGCTTTTAAATGAAAAAAGATCTGTAAAGGAAATTAGCTTTCACTCAAAAGGCAATCCTAACTTATATTCACAATTAACTGTACCAAAGGAAATACTGTTAGGACAAAGAGAACAGGAAAAAAACACCAAATTATCTCTGTTTTCACTGTATCCATTAGAACAGAACCAAATAACATTGGAAAAGGAAAGCCAGAGAATTGTTCTGGAAGAAATATTTATGAGAAATGGAGAATCAAAAGAAAAAACTGCCTTGCTCAGTCCAGTGAAAGAAGTTTTAAATAAAGTGTATCAACGCATAATGGATATCAAAGGTAATCTGCCTCCAGTTAATGAAACCCCCTACTTTGTATCTACTGCTAAAATTAAAACATCAGATATAACACAAAAATGCCTTTTTCAATCACATATTGACAGTGTAGCAAGTGAGATAGTTGAAATTGTTCTGGGGAAAATGTATGCTGTAATTGTGGCATTGTTGTATGAAAGAAACAACAAAGAAGCAGCATCTGACAACAAAGATTCCTTACCCAAGAAATCATCATGCGCCAGAGAACCTAAACAAACAGGAAAAGGAAGTAATTCCTCTACATATGTGATACCACAGGTTTATTCTTATACATGCAATCAAAATATCTCTCTATTAGAAAACATTTTTCCGCAATATTCACCACTGCAAGTGGGGAAGGATTTAGTCCAAATGGTTGTCAATAAGATCACAAATCTTGCCTCATTTTATCTAGAAGTGGTTTCATCCCCTGAAGGATGTTCTGATGAATTGCAACCTCTAAGGTTAGAGAGTTTTAAAGTGAGCCCTAAGGGCAACCCTCAGCCAGGCTTTAAAACAAATTTAAAAGAAAAATCAAAAGTTACTCCTTTGCCTAAATTTAGAACAAAAACACATCTAGGACCTAGTGCTGCTAAGGTCAAGAGCAAGACCAACTTAGGTCCTGGAGAGAAGACTCCAAAAGACAGCCGGTCCAAGACTGCCATTGGGCTGCCACACATCCCAGCCACAGGAGATGCCCAAGGCTTGCTAGGAACTAAACTGCCCACTTCAGAATTAAACATGCATGCCAAGCAAATAATAAGGGATATCCTGGAAACAACTGTGAAAGAATTTGAAAAGGTGAAGCAAACTAGAGCAATGGTCAGTGTGAAAGCTTTACCCGTTGATCAAATCATGGCAGCAAATAAAATAGTTAATGCAGTTTTACAGGGGTTATATGCTATAAATAATCACAATTTGGTTCATCCAGTCAAATTCCCACATCAGAATGATCTCAAACATTCACAGGGGACTATAGGTACAGGGCGTCTTGCTGAAACACAGCCATGCTTTTACTTGGAAAATGTTTCTTCACAGCTAGAACAGATTTTCCCTAAAGACGGTATGTTTAAAAAAATGTTTGACAAATGGCAAGCAGAATCAAATGACATGGAAAGTGAAAAATGTAACTTGTTGATGATAGCTGAAAATGTTTTGACTGTAATTTCAAAAAAAGCAAAAGAATTAGAATATTGTCTTTCACTTGTAAATTTGCCACCTCTTGAAGACTGTGAAGGTAGGTTTCATCATTGCTTTAAAGGAACTTCTACTAGAGCTGAGGATACCAACACACAAATTAATGTGTTTGGAAGGGAAATTGTTGAAATGCTATTTGAAAAATTACAGCTGTGCTTTTTGTCCCAGATGCCCATCCCAGAGAGTAAAGAAACTCTAGCAAGTAGAAAACAACACACTACAGAAAAGGACATCCTCAGCAGTGTACCAACCTATTACATGAATACACAAGACCAAATTTCTTCGGACTCTACCAAGCAAACTCTTCTAGAAATAGTAGAAAGGGTTTTAAACACATTAGAGTCATTTGTAGACTTGCACGTTAAACATAACTCTAAATATGAGTTTTCCGAAATAGTGAAAATGCCTATAGAAAACCTTTTCCCTATCCAACAGGAACTATTGAGCAAAAAGATGATGCCAAACATACAATCACTGAAAAAGTTTTCTGATGAATCCAAGACAAGTACTGTTGTTTCCAAGGAAAATGCACAGAATATTCTTCTGCAGATTCATTCATTCCATTCAGAATTACTTACATATGCTGTTAATATCATCAGTGACATGCTTGGTGTTATTAAGAACAAGCTAGACAAAGAAATAAGCCAAGTAGAATCATCATCGACTGGCATATGGAACGAGAACATTGTAGCAAGTGAGATCATTGGCACACTGATAGACCAGTGTACTTATTTCAATGAGTCTCTGATCAAAAACTTTCCAGTGGAAAGTTTGTTCCCAAAAGTGGAAAATATCTACATTGTTAATCAGGTTGAATTGGCAACTAGTATGAAAATTCCTAGGACAAAGTTAAAGGAAGTCAGTTTTGGGAATAATCCTCCACAAAGTAGTGTGCCTGGTTCGGTGTTTTATTCTGAGGAAGATATGAAAACAAAGTATAATGCTTCATCAAGTTTATCTTCAGATGCCAGAGCCTCTATAGAAGACACAATTAAAAGCTCAGAGTCCATGGAAAGACATGATTCAGAAAACATACCAACAAGTTCTAGAAACAAAGTAAAAGACAATAGGCCAAGGGAATGGCCATTTGATCAAGCCATGAAAGGAAATAGCTCCCTTCCTAAAGACAGTGCCTTGGGAAAACTGTTTGAAAAAGCAAATGAATCCACAGAAGAATCACTAAAGCAAGGCCTGTCATTCAAAGAAATAAGAAAAGGGGAAAATCCAAAAGTGTTTCATTATGGGACCTTAAACCCAGTTGTTGGGCCTGACCAAACTCAGACCACTGTTTCTCCACTCAAAATATGTGTAGCAGCAGAAAAGATTGTCAATACTGTGTTGTCAAGCTCTGGTTTTCCTAGTCAACCACCCATTAATGAAAACATGGAAACAATGAAACCATTTTTCATATCAAAGCAAAACACTGGAGGAGGAAAGAATGAGGGGAAAAGTTTGCTTAGAGTGTGGGATAAAAGATTCAGCTGTAGACCTGAAGAAGAAAACACAAACTCTGAAGCCAGCAGGAGACATTTGTCTTTACTGCAAAAATGGGAAAACACGAGGTGCCCAAAGATAAAGACTCTGAAGGAATTCGAAGTCATTGCTTTTGCTGATCATGAACTGGGTCCAAATGAAATTAATTTGGTTGCAAGACATGTAACCACATCTGTGGTCACATATTTCCAGAACTTCAAAACTAGAGGTAAGCAAGAGATAATTTAAAAGTTTGCATAATTCAGAAAAAAATAGTCAGATATGTTTATTTACTGTTTTTCTGAAAATAGCCTTGGAGGTGGGGTATTTAGTACTTTTTAATACATCAGGATACCAAAAAAGAGAAGTTAAATATTCACATGGTTTGAACCTGCAAGTGTCTGTTGTTCAGTTTCCCATATCTCCAGATGACAGAAAAGCAGGGTTGAGCATGAGGTATGCATTCCAAAGAGTTTTTCAAGTTCTTATGCATGACTTCTTTATACCAAAGCCATAGTTAATTGATTGAAGGTTGGTGATTCATATTCTCAAGGTGCACAGATGAAGTCTTTGCCATTGTTACTCACAAGTTATAAGAGCAGTGGTATTAAACATCTTGTTTTATTTGCATTGCAGTATTCTTAAATTCCTTTTAGGTGTAATACTCTAAATATATTCCTACAAAGCTATTTTTAGTCCGTTTCTAAGAATGCTTATCCATATATGTTAGGTTGAACCATATTAATAGCTATTTCTGTATGTCGAAACCTGTTGATTATTGGCAATTTCATAAAGTTGAAGCTAATAATACTATAATAGCCCTGAACTGGATCAATAATTCCAGTTAACAGTAATTAGATGGTACAGTACCAGTCCAGACATATCACCTGTCCAACATTCAAATACGAGAGCACATACTACCTGCAGGAAGAGGTCACTTTCCAATCTTAAAACTGGCAGTTTTTCAAGGTGGAAAGTTGTACAACTGCAGCTACAAGCTCATAACAGAATCTCCCAACATAACCTAAATGAACTTAAAGAAAAAGAAATCTAAGAAAAGGAGATTTGTGATTCTATCCCGCCCGTATGTGGCTCTTCTATCAAATCAGTTCTCTGTTCTCAGACATGTCCAGGGCCTGGCAGTGATTTCACTCGTGTTCCTTCTTTCACGTGGAATATTTGTTCCTATCTCCCTTCATCTCGATATGGGCCAATCTTGTCAAGCAGTCAAAGCAGCTAACCACCCCCCCCATCTCCACAAAGACTTGCCTGATTCCACATGCGGGGGCATGACAGGTGCCTGAGTTCTTAGGAAGTTCTCTGAGAACCAAGAGTGTTGCTCTGGCCGCCACTCCAAGAAGTTGGCCATCCCAACTAGGTATATGATTTGCAGTAAATATTTTGTGGAATGGAGAGAAGAATACAGTCCTAAGACTGGCTGGCTTGACCTTCCAATTTTGTGACAAACTGCAAGCTAGGGGTTAAAGTACTACTGACATAATCATGTATCCCTTACATTTCTGGAGTTAGCACTCTTTTATTTCAGTCAAGTTGTTACTGAAACACAACTCCTCAGTTTCCTATAAGCAATACACAGCATAATATTAAATGCTTTCACTAAAAATATTTCTTGCCATTGTTACTCACAATTTATAAGAGCAGTGGTATTAAACATCTTGTTTTATTTGCATTGCAGTATTCTTAAATTCCTTTTAGGTGTAATACTCTAAATATATTCCTACAAAGCTATTTTTAGTCTGTTTCTAAGAATGAGGTCCCTACAGATGAGGTCCCTACAGATCACTATAAACATGCTAGGATGTAAAACTCAACATGAAAATCAGTTTTCTGCCCCAGAATTTCCAATTTCTTAGAGCCCATAACCCTCTAAGCAAGACAGATATTAGCACTTGACTTAGAATTGGAATTCTTAAGGGTTATTTTCCACTTTCTGGCTGAATTTGAGATTCCACAAGGTGGGAAGTAAATATTACAAGAAAACCTAATGTCTTTATTGGCTAAATATTTCTATTGGTTTAGTGTGGCGTCCAAAAGTGAAATCTACATGTAAATAATTACCAATAAAGTAAATTTCCATATTTTTCTTAATGTATGCTAAAAATTATGTTTTCTTTTTTAAGTGTCCAGTGAGAAGATGTCTATTGTTTCTACACTGTCAAAGAAAAAATATGAATCAAAACAGCCTCTAAGAAGCATGTATAATGATCCTTCACTTTATCAATTTTGTGAACAGCTCACTGAGTCTGTCATTTGCCATTTATCTTCAAGCATTTCTGATAGAACCCAAGATGGTAGAGAAAAGGAGAAAGCATGGGAAAGCCAAAATGCAGGATTTGACAAGATTATTTCCATTGATTCTCAGGTGTTTGAAAGCAGGTCAATTTCTATTGGAGAACTTGCTTTAAGTATTTGTGAAATCATTACTAAAATCCTTTGTAATAGTAATATTATAGAGGCTGACATTGCACAGCAAATGTTTTCTTTAACAACAAAGTACAATTATTGCCCAGGAGTAGCTGCTGCTGACTTTGAAAATCTCTTTCAGGATCTCTTAATAGGAGTGATTCATATACTGTCAAACAAAATAGGAATAACTCATCACTTTGAAAGCAATCGAAGGAGTAAACCACTCTCCATGCTTATGCCTATTTGCAACAAAACAAACACCATGAAAAGACAGATAGGTTGCAGAAATTGGGAACCATCTACTCACCAAATTGATCATCTCATTCAAAGAAATAAATTGAATTATCTGGTATATAAATTAGACAGTCTAGTTAGCAGCCTAAAAACTTGTGAATCCAAAAAAGTAGTCAATAAAGTCTTTAATATTGTTTTAGATTTATTTTTACCAGATGAACACCTAGGTGGGGCTATGGATTCTGATAAAAAAGCAAGAAAATCTTTATCATCCTCGAGTGATCAGCAAAGTAATAGCATACTTGTAAATAACTTAGGGCTCACCCCCAAATCAGTTTTCCTTCTCAATGTCGTCTGTGAGAAACTTATTAGAACACTTTTGGAAAAATGCACACACACTGTCCTTCTTGATAATGGTCCTTTTTCTGATGAAATATCGGCACAAGAAAGTCAACTTTTAAAAGTACTTCAAAGTGTAGAAGATGAAGAATTTGACTATTGTAAGGGAGCGATGGACCGTGAACAATTTCAAGCAGATTATATGTCAGACCTTTTGGAAAATCTAGCAGAAATGGATCAAGATTTATTGTCATCAGACTCTATGCTTACTATTATTTCCCAAAGCTTGGTTAAATCATTGATGGACAAACTATGTCACAGTATGCAACTCCCCCAAAGTCCACCTACTGCAAGCAAGCATTTAAACGATACAGCAAGAGAAATACAGTCTAGTTTTAAAAAAGCAGAAAGGCCAGAATTAGGACAAGGTAAAGGTTCTTTAGGATTCACGAGTTATGATGGTAATGCTTTGACAGTATCCCTGAACAATCCTAGTGTGGTTAGCTCCAAAATACAAGCACCATTTGGCAAGAAGTGTTCAGCAAATTCCTGGGCTGTGTCACCTCTTAAAAGACAGAAAACAAAAGATATGCATACAACAGCTATCCATAACAAGCTGTATCTGGGAAGTATGAATACAGGTATTTATTCAGCCACGTTTTTAGAGGAAATAATTTCAGACCTGTTTTTTAATCTCTCTACTTCACTGTGGGGCAAAAATGAAAACATTACCGAGGCCCGGCTTAATGAGATGAATGCGTTATTTGTCAACAACGTAGTGGATGAATTAAATCATGCCCATGTCACTGTTTTACGGAATGCTGAAGAAAGGCTGTGTTTTCCACCAGTCCATAAAGAAACTGTTAGTAGGATTGTTGACTCAGTTTATTATGATGTTGTACAGAAATATAAATCGAAGGTGACTTGTGATGGTAATGTGGCACATGACAACACCTCAATAGCAGAACAAATAACTAATGGCATATTACTAGAGATTTTAGACTACCAACTCCCACCTTGCTTCAGGGAAAAGCTCATACCTAACTCATATTACCATCTCAAAGCTGAGATTATACTTCAGAAACTACAGAATAACCTGAGAGAATTTACCTCCAAACCCAGCTCTTCACCAGGCTATAGCACCACGTTGTCACACTCATTTTTAGAAGACATCATCAAAAGACTTTTCTCTCAACTCATTACTCCATCCAGTAAGACTTCCTCTTTGGGAAGAAAAGATTTCATGAGTTCAGATTTTAATGAAACGCCTAACTGTATAATAAATAAGGTTATATCCGCCATTTCAAAACATAAGATTTGGTTCACTATATGTGATAATCAACATCTATGTACAGGAAAAAACCTCCAGAAGATGGTGGATTCTGTTTATAGTAATATTATGCAAACGTCTGACTCTCTTGCTTCAATTCAGAAAAGTATAGTCAGCCGAAGCCCAATTATGGTTGACCAAATAGCTAGTTTTATTATCCAAGAGATCATTGAAAATCATCTTCAACCATTTTTGTGTGAAGAAGGTTTGCCTCGTCCAAATACTCCACTGGATGCAATATCAAACATGGTTAAACAGGTGCTCAGTGAAGTCACAGAGTCACGTAGACCCAAGATGCCATCACCCTTAGGTATTTACCCTGATATATTCATAGGAGAAATTGTTGCCAGACTTTTATCAAAGCTTTTCAGTTCTGAAATTGAGCTGAAAAGCATAACACAAAAAATAGTAGACTCAATAAGTAATCACTTTGACAAAGCTAAAATTCCCGTATGTGGTGACAAAGAACAGTCTTACCCCTCTGTAGATACAGATATTGTGGATGAACTCGTCACCTCAGTTTACAGAAATATTTTAAAACAGCATGGGCTAGACCCTGGGATTGATAAGGAGTGTAAAAACAGTGAAAGTTTTGTGGAAAATATTGCCAATTTAATTGTAGCAGCTATTTTAGATTACCTTCTTCATCCACTGTTTTCTGGGGATTTGTCATCATCTTCCAGTTCTATTTCCACAACTGAGAATATTGTTCACGACATTATTAGTAACATCAATAAATCTGCCACACCAAGTGACAGTTTATCTCCATATAACACCTTGCTGCCTTACACATTTTTAGAAGACATGATCAGATTACTATTATCTAGAATCTTTCCTTTTGCATCTAACATTGTTCCAAACACAGAAACTCTAAAAGATAGATCAAGACTGAATTTCAACGAAATGGCTTCAAATATAATCAGTGATATTAGGATGAAAATTTCTCAACATGAAATTCGATTTTCAAAAGATGAAGAAACCAAGTCTGTGTATTCAGACGATGATGTTCAGCATCTTGTTGATTCAGTATTCAAAAATATTTTACCAAACTCTGAGTCTCAAAAATCAGTTGAGCAAAATATCACAAGCAATAAAGATGTTCTCATTGATAGAATAGCAGGTTTTATCATTAAACACATTTGTCAACAACATCTTCAGCCATTTTTGGATGGAAAGTCATTGCCGTCATCATCGTACACAGGTCTTGGCAATGAGAGAACGCAGTGGTTTCATGCCAGTGTTTACTCTTCAACGTTTTTGGAAGATGTGATCTCTGGAGTTTTAAACAAAATATTCCACAGTGTGATAGGCATTGTACAAACAAAATCAGTAAGAGATACGGAAGATGAACTTTTTGATAAAGCTGAAACACTCATACATTTGATAGCAGAGGAATTCTCAAAAGCCCAAGTTAGCATTCTAGAGAATGTGGAGGAACAATTGTGTTTGCCTCCAGTAGAGAGACATGTAGTCAAAAACATTATTGACATAGTGTTCAGTAAAGTTTTGCAAGAATATGAAATGGACATAATGCCTAATACTGATTTTCTAAATGATACCAAGACATTGGCTGCAAGGATAACTAAAATCATTCTGGCTGAAACTTTTCATTTCCAAATTCATCCAAATATTACAGGAAAGCTTCCTCATAAGTCACATGGCAAACTAAATGTTAATGTTTTGATAAAGAGAGTTCACTGTTACATTACTAAATCAAGATTCCACAGACAGGCATCAACAATATATACAACCATGTTACCCCATACTCATTTGGAAAAAATCGTCACTCAGCTTATATCTCAGATGAGTCCATTGGCCTTCAGTGCAGAATCCACAGATCCTTCTCAATCAGACTTAAGTAGCACAATCATAAAACTTATAAATGAAATTATGTCAATAATTTCAAAACATGCAATATGTATTATTAAACATGGCAATGGAAAACAAAGTATGATTTCAGAAAAAGATATCCAGTCTATGGTTGATTCCATTTATGCTGATCTTTCATATTCAAATCTATACCAGTCTCTTACAAAAGATAAGAAAGGAATAAGTAACATACCTGTTTCAAAAATAGCAAGTTTTATAATAAAAGAAATATTTAACCATCATCTTCAGTCATTTTTATCTGGAGATAAAACCTTCCTTTCAGCTGCAGTTGATCAAAATTATAAACAGAAAGCGATAGATCCTACACAAAGAGAGTTGTCTTTTATTGTGAACTCAGCTGTCTTTATGGAGGAAGTAATTGCTGAGCTTTTATGTAAACTCCTTTATGCATTCTCGCCTAATGTCTTGGCTGCTGAAAACCCAGACACACTAAAAGTCAAAATTACTGGCATTGTTACAACATTAGTCAAATCAATTGTTCTGGAGTTCACCACATCAGAGATTTTAGTTACAGATTATTTCGATGATGATGTGTGTTTTTCAGAAAGATATAAAGAAATAGTTCAAAAAACAGTCAACCTAATTTATGAAAAAATATTAGATGAATATAAATCCCTGATTCAAGTACACAGGGCTATACAAAGTGACACTGTTTGTTTTGGAAGGAAAATATATCATTTGCTATTGGAAGAAATTTATGATTATCAGGTGCAATTGTTAGTTTCAGGAGAATTAGTGTCTTCTTCCTATTCTTCCCCTCAAGCTGATAATATTATCAAAAATGTGCTAAATGTCATCATGAAGGATAGCCACACCTTCCCATCATGCATTACTGTGCTGCCTTACTCTCTTTTAGAAGATATAATTCAGAAGCTTATAGTGCATATCTTTCCTTCAACTGACACTGAAAGGGAACTCAAAAAGGAAGATGTTACAATAGATGATGAGTTTGTGGATGCAGCTTCAAAACTGACTGATGAAATTATCAAAGAAATTTCTGAACATGAAATCCGTCTTGCCATGGCAGAAGAGAATGCAGAAAGTACACAGTTAGAAGTGATTGAGAATTTGGTTGACTCTATATGTAATGGTATATTGAAAAAATCTGAATTTCAAGCTGAAGTGAAAAAAGATGCAGGTAAAAAAAGAGGTTCCATCCTCAGTAAACTAGCTGGTTTCATTATGAAGGAAATCATGGATCATCACCTGAAGCCATTTTTACAGGGTGAAAAATCCTCTCCCAGTGATTATGACCAAGTCTCTGTACTTACTAAACCTGTTCCAGAAAGGAAACAGACTTCCCTATACTCAGCTACATTTTTGGAGGACGTAATTGTTGACCTCGTTCGCAAATTTTATTCTCTTCTAAGTATTACTGAAGTTTCTAAGAAAAAAGAAATGCCAGAGGCAGACATTGTGGGTTTGGCTATAAAATTTGCAAACTCTCTGATAGGAGAATTTAGGAAAAGTGAAATTAAAGTTCTACCAAATGCTGAAGAAATGTTTGCTTTTCCACCAATTGATAAAGAGACAGTTGATAAGATATCTAATTTTGTGTATGATCAGTTCATAGTAAAGTACGACTCTAATGAAATTCCGAAGGATGATAAAAGTAACATTCTAACACAAACAATTGCTGCTTTGGCCCAAAAGGCAATCTCTGCTTTCAAGATTCAACCACTTTTTTCAGGAGACTGGTCTTCCACCTTCTTTTCATTTCTAAATCCAGATAACATCACTCAAAGGGTTCAACACCTACCACAGAAAACCTCTACACAGATGAACACATGCTTAAAAGGAAACCAACTTCCTTTTTCAGAACAATCATATAAACACACTTCTCCAACCTCAGACCAGAAATATTTGTTGGACACTTTGAAAATAGGTAGAGGTGAAACAAGTAGAAAGAAAAGTTTCCAAACTGAGGAGACATCAATAAAAAAAGGCAATATGCAAGATCCAAAAGCTACCTCGATAACTAGAAGTATGAAATACAACATGGTTAGTTTGTTATCAGGGTCAGCTGCAGGTATGGCAAATAAAAAGAAAGAGAATGAAAATAAAATGACAATTTCCACTGAAAAATATACTGAGAATGTATCAAAAGTTACATCTCCAACTACTAGTGTGAAGAGTAAAGATATTCAGAAGTCAGATGTGAGGATAACACATAAAAATAATGAAACTGAGAAGAAATGCAAATCAGCTTCAAAAGATAGAGAGAGGCAAGATAATGAAGCACACACACAAATTCCAGTAACTACTGATGATACAAAGTGTACAGAGGAAATACATGGACCAAATTTCAAATTAAACAAGGAAAAGAAGATTGGCAAACCAAGAGAAAGTTTACTTAAAAGAGAAGACAAGCCCTTTGTGAGAAATGCAGGGACTACAGCAAAGAAAACAGTAACTCAAAAGCCAAACATTGAGGAGAGAAAAGATGCTGCACCTCTAACAGATATAAATGAAAAACAATATTCTGATTATGAATATGTTCAAAATATCACTGAAAATATTTATGACAATATCTTGCAATTTGGTTGTTCTCGAGTATCAGGAGATTATTCAAATCTCCAATGTCCCTCCAGTGATACGTTTCATGTAATTCAAGAGGCTGGCAAGGATTTAGCACAGTCTGTTTCAACAAAAGATTTAGCTTTCTCGATTAACAAAAATCTCCCTCCCAAAGAGAAGGAAGAGGAAAAAGAGAAAGAGAGGGTAAGAGAAAGAGAGAAAAAACAAGAGAGAGAGAAAGAGAAAGTTAAAGCTAAGGAGATTGGAAATGAACCTAGTAAACCTCAGTACCCACCAAAAAGTAAACCTGGAATTTTTCCTGCTAAATTTTTAGAAGATGTTATCATCGAAATGGTTAACAAATTGATCTTTTCTACCTCACCAGAAACACAAACACATGACAGATGTCAAAATGTAAGTGATGGTCAAAATCAAGCTGAACTCTATGATACAGCTATGAAGCTCATTGATTTACTGTTAAAGGAGTTTTCAGAGGCTCAAATTAAGGTATTTAGGCCAGATAAAGAAAATCAGGATTTTCCACCTGTAGATAAAGTGTCATCTGTTCCTAAAGTACCTCTCAAGCATAAAGAATCAACTACAGATGAAGCATCGTCTAACATTAAGAAAATAATGGTGGATAAAATGCCTCAGGTACATAAAGTGACTAAAAATGTCCCTCTAAATAAGATACCTTTCTTAGATAGAATACCAGCAATCGATAAATCATTGGTTAACAAAGTTGTTCACTCCTCTGTATGCCATATTTTAAAGGAATATAGATCTCAAGACTCCATTTGTAAGAATATAAAGAGTAATGGGGACAATTTAGCAAGAAGACTAACTAGTGCAGTGATAAATGAAATCTCTCAACATCAGCTTAATTTGACATTTTGTGATGAGGTTCCAGCTTCAGCATGTTTGCCTCTGGACTCTAAGAATGTTGTTAAAAATATCCAAAAGGTGGCTCAAACAGCCAGTAAGGAATGTCAAACATCATCGCCATATACCATCATGCTCCCTCATGAATTTTTAGAGAATGTGATTTCCGGTCTTTTATCTAAAATTTTCCCAAGAGTATCCAAAACCAAAGCAGAAACATCTGAGGACGATTGGCTCACAGAACTGGATTTCCTTCAAATGAAGTTATTAAGTATAGTCACAACAGAGATCTCCAAGGATGAAGATATGATTATTCAGTACGTAGAATCCTTACATCCCAATGATGATGAAATGATTCAATTAGTGGTCCATTCCATTTATACTAATCTCTTGTCACAGTTTGGATCACAAGAGATTATACAAAATTGTGTAGCCAGTGGATGCAGAATGCTTTCAGAAACCATGGTTGATTTAGTTCTACGAGAAGTGGCTGGTAATCAGTTGCAGAACTATTTTTCTGGAGAGCTAACTCCACATCAGTGTGCAGAAGTTGACGGGATTATTGAAAATATTCTTAAAGATGTTATACAAACTACTGATGCTCCCAAGACAAAACCGTCACATGCTCATATACTGCCTTATAACATAATAGAAGAAACTGCTGTAAAATTTTTATCAAAGCTTTTAGCTGTGTTTCCAAAAGTGGACAAGGAAAGAAACAAATCTCTAGAAACTGAAATGCAAAACATCATCTCAAAAATATTAAATTCAATGCAAGAATTTATCTCAAAAAGTAAGATTAAACTTATACCACCGGCCAAGGAATTGCCTACTGTACCTTTAGCTGACAAGGAAACCATTGAAAAAGTAGTTGATTCTGTTTATACCAGGATTTTAAACCATTCTGGCTCACATACTTCTATATTCAAAGATCTAATGGGAAAGAGCAATGTCCTCTCTGATATAATAGGTTTTTTAATGGTGAAGGAAATTTCCAATTCTGAATTTCAACCTCAAGTACAGGAAGAAGTATCAAGTTCAGAATTAGTTCTGGAAGCTGCAAAAATTATGAAAAAAGTGGTCAAAATTGTTGATGACCTTAAGTCCCAGGAAAAGTCTTCACCCCAGAAAGGTTCTATGGTAGATGCTACATTTCTAGAGGATGCATTGGCCTTGTTCTTGGCTAAAATAGTAAGGTTGCCAAGTGCCTCAAGAAAAGATGCAACAAATTTATCAAAGTCCGAGTTAAATAAAATTGCCTCTCAACTGACAAAATCTGTGACAGCTGAAATTTCCAAAAGTAATATTAGTCTTATTGCTGCTGACTCTGAAGAACAGTTTTTAAACACAGAAAGTGTAGAAATGATTTCTCAGGTGATTGACTCTATTTATAGTAATGTGCTCCTACAATCTGGAACCCATAAAGACCTTTACTATGATATAAAAGGTACAAACAGAGTCTTCCCTAAAAAAGTGGCTAATTTAATCATTAATGGAGTTTCAAATTTTTCAGCAGATACAGATAGCTCAAAGAATTCAAAGGCTGATCTCTTTGGAGATCTAGACATTAATAGAATTGTTCAAAAGACTCAAGAATATGCTTTGGAAATGACCCCTGACATAGAGAAAGAAGAGTCAGATCAAGATTCAGCTGGAGAGGAAATGCAAATTAAAATAGTTCCACATATTGGGAAAAAGCCAATCAAAATAGATCCAGACATTATTTCAGAACACTTAGCAGTAATTTCTATAAAAACTGAACCTCTTGAGAAACTTAAGATGGACTGTTTAAGAAACACTGGACGTAGCATAGCAGAAGTGAGAAAAGCATCATTGGCTGGGAGAGGTTCCTCTTCACCAAACACATCTAATGTGGAAAAGATGAAGAAAGAAAAACGCACCTCATTGAGTAATACTGGACGACTGGATGTAAAACCCTTAGAGGTAAGTTCAAAAGCAACCACAGAAAGCAGGTGAAAGTGAAATGTGGTTGTTCTGAGATTCTCTTCCTCAAACAGTTATTTTGGAATGCTTTTTTGTTGTTGTTGTCATTGTCCAGCCCAATAAAAGAATTAGTTGTACTGGTTCATCCATACAGTCATATGGCTTACTGGGACTTGCCATATCTGTGGCTCACTCTAAAGGTCACAAGTGAGTGTTCCTACACAATCAGTTTTAACTGGCTTTAGGAAAAAAAAAATAGGATTCAGGAATAACAGTAAAATCAGGCTGAATAAAACTATAATCTTCATTTGAAGATTCAAAAGAAACACAAGCTCATATATTTCCTATAGTTCTTATTGTGACTATCTAAAGGTGTTTAAAAGGGCCAGACAGAATATCAGGATATATTATTAAATTTTAAAAAACTATCTAAAATAGTGTTAATTTATCAAACTTAAAGCTCTATAGAAGTAGTAATCTTTTTACTTTTAGCAACATTTATCAACAAACTTTAGACTACAAACTCTTAGATTATACTTGCTTCTTATTATTTCATTTTAATTATATTAGCCTTCTTCAATTTCTTCTATACTCCCAAAGAAGTACCCAATTCTTTCCTCTTCTATCCTTTTTCTAGATCCAGCAGCCCTAATGCTGCTATAATTTTGTTGTTGTTGTTAATCCTCACACGAGGATATTTTTCCATTGATTTTTAGAGAGAGTACAAGGGAGGGAGGGAGGGAGGGAGGGGGAGAGAGAGAGAGAGAGAGAGAGAGAGAGAGAGAGAGAGAGAGAGAGAGAGAAACATCCATATAAGAGAGACACATCAATTGGTTGCCTCCTGCATGACTCCCATCAGGGCCAGGGATCGAACCTGCAATCTAGGTATGTACCCTTGACAGGGAATCGAAACCTGAGACCCTTTGGTCCTCAGCCAGCGCTCTAACTGCTGAGCCAAATCGGCCAGGGCATGCTGCCACTTTTATGAACCCATTTCCTCTTACTATAGACCTCGCTCTGCCCTGTAGCTCCATACTCAGGTCCCACATACATTACACTAATTGGGAATTTTAAATGCCAAAATGATGTGCTTGTTACAAGGAAACTATATCACTGAGGATGAAGGGATTGTCTGGACAATGGAATTATACTGATCCACTATACATTTTTATTTTATCAAAGCCCCTTGTACTAATGGTGTTGATTCATAAGAGGACTAAGTGTGTTTAAGTATGTAATCTCTGGCCTGGAATCTCAGGGCTGGTAAATATGTTAATGACTACATTATGTTTTCATACCCAAATACTGATATTATCATGGGCTGCGATACTAATTTCATCTCTTTTGTCCTAAACTTTTTGGACCAAATGACAGATGTTTCCAGCTCAAAAATTTCCTATTCCATATGGGTTCTCATCATTGCATTAGCATGTTACTTGGTAGTCTTCATTTATATAACAATAATGTCTTAGGAGTAAAATTTTTGTAAACAGACTGTAGAATCAAAATCAGTTTTTAATTATCTATAGAATTTTCTGTCACAAATCTTATTCTTTGTTATCGGTTCTCTATGCTAAAGTCATTTATAAACCACAGAAAGCAGTAAGAGAATATTTAAACTAAACAGCCTAAAAATAAAAATAATAAATAAAGAAGACGACTTAGCAAACTCTGCTAAGATATGTGATTTGTATCAGCCTGGGTACCAATACTATCTATCTCCAGCACAGAGGAAGAGAAGAGATAAAAGAACAGTAAATTAGACCTGAGAACCTACACACTTATTGGCTCCACCTCAGGACTTTATTTTCTATTTTTGAGGTACCTTTAATTCCCAACACACTAGGCATATACATTATTAAAACCATATATAATAATGAATTCCAAAGCCACATATAAGGATTTTGGAATTTCTAAACCACTGGTTCCCTCCACTAACAGAAAATCAAAATTGATTGTTTTAATTTCTTAAGGAGGCAGTTTCTATATTTTTTTTCCAAAGAACATATTCTTGTAGGGCACCATTATCTGAAAACTGACTTACCATGTTACAAAGGCATATTCAGCGTCTATAATTGGTCACTTAAGTCAAAGGCTACAAAAGAGGAGAAATTCTATTATTTAATCATAGATATCTTTAAATTGTCTTTAGACATTGAAAATGGAAAGTGAGATTTGATTAGAGAGGTGAGAAAAAAAATGAAGGTATATGTTTTAAAGATTCATTTGAAAAACATGCCAAAGGATCCAGAGTGGAAGGATAGGGATGAGTCAAAAACTTTCACAATTTTGATATTCATCTTTTAAAAATAAAAATTAGATAATAACTAGATTTATATTGAAAAAAGTAGGTTACTCTATGATTCCTTATCTAGAATTTTAGAAAAACAGATTATCATGTTTACTTCTGTCAAAAAACTTTAGAAGTAAATGGACTAAAAGTAAATTATGATGCAACAAAAATGTAAAGTTTAAGAAAAGAAGGACCTGTGTTAGACCTTGTATACTCTGAGGTAAGTTATGTTGGATTAATATGATCCCTGAATGTAAAAGAAATGATAGACACCAAATATTTCTTATAATTTTCATGTGTTTCTTCTTAAAATATTGCTAACATACAAGTGAGTGGCATGAGAAGATAATATTTTAAACTGAAACCATGTATCATATTAACATAGCTCTATTACAATAGAACCCTAGGAAAAGTGATTGAAGCATTTGTTTTTAATATTCATTGTAACTTCAATTACAGGCTGTTTGCAGAAATTCGTTTCAGGATATAAGAAATCCTGATATCACCAAGGTGGAGCTTTTAAAAGATGTTCAAAACAAAAATGATCTTCTCATCCGATTAATAGCTCATGACATTGAAAATGATTCAGAAAGTAACAGAGAAGATGAACTAAGGTCTGATGAAAATGAAGTAGTTCTAAGAGAGGTTATACAAGAAGAATGCTTAGGAGAACAAGTTGAAAAGCAAGTGAAAGAAGCTACAAAGGTAAATATTGAAAGCACTAAAGCAACCTCAAATCATATAACAGAACCTAAGGAGAGAGAAGTTAAAAGACGTGTTGCTGCCCTGGCCGGGTTTGCTCAGTGGTTAGAGTGTTGCCCTGTGGACCAGAGAGTCCCAGGTTCGGTTCCCACTAAGGGCACATACCTCGGTTGCAGTTTGTCCCTGGCCCTGGTTGGGGTCGTGTGGGTGGCAACCACTTGATGTGTCTCCCTCGCATCAAGGTTTCTCTCTCTCTCTCTCCTTCCCTCTCTCCCTCCTGTTCTATCTGAAAGATAAATGCAAAAAAATGTCCTCGGGTGAGGATTTTAAAATTTTTTTAAAAGACCTATTGCTGAGCTTGACATGCCCACCTGCTCTACAACCATGGCTGTAAAAGACTCTTGGGAGAAAAAGCCACAGCATAAGGTAAGTGAGAAACATGATCCAAAATGTCCCTTAATTAGGCAGAAAAGAATACTAAAATGATTCTACTCTTCTCCTAAGCCTGGTAATATTTATAGGATAAGAGGAAATAATTAACAGATTGAGCCATAAAACTCAATTGAGGACACACAAATAATAGAAACAGACCTAGATTAGTTACAAGCCTAAGAAGAACAAAAAATGGAAACCATGTAAGAGACATGAAAGCTAATTAGTTATATCTATTACTTAACAGATTCCAGCACTTTTGTATTTTGTCTATTAAATGCCCATTGAAAATTCTGTGTAGAGAAGCCTTATGCAAATAGGATGTGACCAGAAGGTGGGCCAAGGTAGGAGGAATTGAAGAGATCCACACAAATTCAGATTGTCTAGTTCTGAACTGAAAATTATTTGAAGAAATAATGGCTAAAAAATTCCCTCATTTGGGAAAGGAAAGAGGCATCCAGGTCCAGGAAGCCCAGAGAGATCCAAATAAGATGAACCCAAAGACAGACACATTATAATTATAATAGTAAAAAATAAGGATAGAGCCCTGACTGGTTTGGCTCAGCAGTTAGAGCATGGGCCCACGGATCAAAGAGTCCTAGGTTCAATTCCGGCCAGGGCATGTACCTCAGTTGTGGTTCGTCCCTGGCCCCAGTTGGGGTCATGAAGGAGGCAACCAATCGATGTGTCTCTCTCACATCAATGTTTCTCTCTCTCTCTCTTCCTCCCTCCCACTCTATCTGAAGATAAATGGAAAAATATCCTCGGGTGAGAATAATAAGGATAGAGAATCTTAAAAGCAGCAAGAGAAAAACAACTTATTACATACAAGGGACATCCCATTAAGGGTACCAGGTTTTTTAGCAGAAACTTTATAGACCAGAAAGGAGTGACATGACATATTCCAAGTGCTAAAAATAAAAAACTTCCAACCAAGAATGTTCTACCAAGTAAGGTAATTGTGATTAAGGGATTTCCAGATAAGCAAAAGCTAAAGTTCATCATCACTAAACTGGCCTCACAAAAAAATGTTACAAGGACTTTTCTAAGCTGAAAAGAAAACGCACTAATTAATAAGAAAACATATAAAAGTAAAAATCTCACTGGAATAGATAAATGTATAGTAAAAGTAGTATATCAATCATCTATAACGGAAGGATGTAGGTTAAGAAATAAAAGAAGTAAAATTAACTAAAATTACCATAATTAGTTAAGGGAAGCATAAAGAAAAAAAATATATAAAAGGTGTCATCAAAAAATAAAACAAAGGAGGAGTGTTTAAATTTAAGTTGCTAATAACTTAAACTAGACTGTTATATGTTTATGATGTTATATGTGAACTTCAGAGTAACCACACAACAAAATTGTAGTAAACACAAAAGAAAATGAGACAGGAACCTAAACATAACAATAAACAAAGCCATCAAACCACAAAGGATGAGAGAAAGAAAGTATAAAAGCAGCCAGGAAAACAAGTAACAAAATAGCAATAAATATATACTTATCAATAATTACTTTAAATGTAAATGGACTAAATCTACCAATCAAAAGACAGAGTGGCTGAACTGATTAAAAAAACAAGACTCAACTATTTGCTGCTTACAAGGAATTCATTACAGAAGTAAGGACACACACAGACTGAATATAAAATGATGGGAAAAATATTCTATACAAGTGAAATCAAAAGCTGTATAGTTATAATCATATCAGACAAAGTAGACATTAAAACAAAGGCTGTAGCCCTGGCCAGCTGATTCAGCAGTTGGAGTGTCGGCCCATGGACAAATGAGTCATGGGTTCGATTCCAGTCAAGGGCACATACTTCGGTTGCAGTTCGTCCCTGGCCCTAGTTGGTGTCGTGTGGGAGGCAACCTGTTGATGTGTCCCTCTCACGTAGATGTTTCTCTCTCTCTCCTTCTCTCTCTCTCTGCCTCCCTCCCACTCTATCTGAAGATAAATAGAAAAATATCCTTGGGTGAGGATTAAAAAAAACAAAGACAGTAATAAAAGACAAAGCACAGCACTACATAATGCTAAAGGGGGCAACCAACCAAGAGACTACATTTATAAATATATATGCACTTAATATATGAGTACCAAAATATTAATGAACTTAATGAAAGAAATTGACAGTACAATAATACCCACTTACGTCAATGAGTAGATCATTAAGACAGAAAATCAATAAGGGAACATCAGCCTTAAATAATATATTAGACCAGATGAATACATACAAGGTGGGACAAAAGTAGATTTATAATTGTTTGTATGGAAAATAATATAATAATGAATATAATACAAGAATAAACTCCATTTCATGTATTCACAACTGTAAACCTACTTTGCTCCACCCTGTATATGCACACACATAGACCATTCAATACAAAAACAGCAAAATACACATTCTTCTCAAGTGCACTTAGAACATTCTCCAGGAAGATCAAATGTTGGGTCACAAAACAAGCCTCAATAAATTCAAGAAGATTGAAATTATGTCAAGCATCTTTTCTGACCACAACTGTATGAAACTAGAAATTACAAGAAAAAAAAAACTGAAAAAAAAAACACAAAAACATGGCAGTTAAACAACATGCTATTAAACAACCAGTGAGTCACCAAAATAGTGAAAGAAATCGAAAACACCTTGAAACAAATGAAAACAGAAATACAACATACCAGAAATTATGGGATGCATCAAAAGCAGTACTAAGAAGGAAGCTCAAAGCAATGGAGGCCTAACTCAAGAAACAAGAAAAATCTCAAACTACCTAACTTTACACCTACATTAACTAGAAAAAAAAAGAAATGAAGCCTAAAGTTAGTAGAAGGAAGGAATTAATAAATATCAGAGCAGAAATAAATTAAATAGAAACTAAAAAGGCAACAGGAAAAAAAATGAAACAAAGAGTTTGTAATTTGAAAAGACAAAATCAAACCTTTACCTAGACTAACCAAGAAAAAAAAGAGGGCTCAAATAAAATAAGAAATGAAAGAGAAGTAGTTAGGATGGATACCACAGAAATACAAAGGATCACAAGAGAATACTACAAACAACTCTACGCCAACAAATTGAACAACCTAGAAGAAATGGATAAATGACTAGAAACAATCTTCTAAAACAGAATCATGAAAAAAATTTGAATAAATTAATATTAGTAAAAATATTGGATCAATAACCAAAATCTCCCAACAAATAAAAGTTCAGGACCAGACAGTTTCACTGATGAATACTCCAGTCAAAGAATATTTAATACTTAATCCTTCTCAAAACCTTCCCCCAAATTAAAGACAAACAAATGTTTCCAAACACATTTTACAAGGCCAGCATTACCCTGACAACCAAACCAGACAATACACCACACACAAAATTACAGGCCAATATCCTTGATGAACGTAGATGTAAAAATCCTCAGTAAAATATCAGCAAACTGAATTCAGCAATACAATGAAAGGATTATACACCACAATCAAGTGGAATTTATTTCAGGGATGCAAAGAAGGTTCAACATTCACAAATCAATCAGATATACCATGTTAACATATGCAGGATAATCTAATGCTAATATGATCATCTCAATAAATGCAGAAAAAGCATTTGTAAAAATTAACATTCATTTATGATAAAATTCTTAATAAAATGGGTATAGAGGGAACATAATCAAGGCCAGATACGACAAACCCACAGCAAACATCATACTCAACAGTGTAAAGTTAAAAGCTTTACCTCCAAAATAAGGAATAAGGCAAGGATGCCCACTGTTGGCATATTTATTCAACATAGTGTTGGAAGTCTTGGCCACAGCAATTAAGCAATGAAAAGAAACAAAGTGCATCCAAATCAAAAAGGAAGATATAAAACTGTTACTATTTGCAGTTGACATGATACTATATACAGAAAACCCTAAACTCCACCAAAAAATTGTTATAATAAATGAATTCAGTAAAGTTGTAGGATAAAACAATCCATATACAGAAATCTATGACATTTTTATAAACTAATAACTATCAAAGAAATAAAGAAAATAACCCCATGTAAAATTACATCTAAAAGTATAAAATACCTAGGAATAAATTTAACCAAGGAGGTGAAAGACCTATACACTGAAAACTATACAACACTATGGAAAGCAACTGAGAAAACATATAATGAAAAAATATTCTGTGCTCATGGATTGGAAAAAATCATAGTTAAAACGTCAATACCGCCCTGGTCTGTTTGGTTCAGTGGTTAGAGAATCGGCCTGCGGACTAAAGAGTCACAGATTTGATTCTGGTCAAGGGCATGTACCTCAGTTGCAGTTCGGTCCCTGGCCCTGGTCAGGGTCATGAGGGAGGCAACCAATCACACATAGATGTTTCTGTCTCTCTGTCTTTCTGTCTCTCTCTGTCTCTCTCTCTCTCTCCCTCTCCCTCTCCCTCCCTTCCTCCCACTCTATCTGAAGATTAATGGAAAAATGTCCTCGAGTGAGGATTTAAAAAACAACAACAACAAAAAAGTCAATACTATCAAAAGCAATCTACAGATTCAGTGCCATCCTTACCAAAATTCCAATGGCATATCTCATGAAACTATAACAAATTATTCTAAAATTTGTATGGAATCACAAAATATCTCACGTAGCCAAAGTAATCTTGGGAAAGAACAAAAAGGGAGGTATCATGCACCCTGATTTTAAGATACACGGCAAAGCTATAGTAATTGAAACAGTATAGTATTGGCACAAAAACAGACATTCAAACCAAGGAACACAATTGAGAGCCCAGAAATAAACACATCCATATGTGTGCAATTTATGACTAAGGAAGCAAGAGCATATAATGGAGAAGAGTCTGTTCAATAAATAGTGTTGGTAAAACTGGACAGCCATGTGCAAAAGAATGAAACTAGACCACTATCTTACACCATACACAAAATTAACACAAAATGGATTCAAGACTTGAACGTAAGACCTGAAACAATAAAATTCCTAGAAAAAAACAGAGCAGCTCCTTGACATCAAGTTCCTTGGTGTTTTTGTAGATCTGACTCCAAACGCAAGGGAAACAAAGCAAAATACACAAAAGTCCCTACCTCAAATTTAAAATCTTCTGTACAGTGAAGGAAACCTTAATTAAAACAAAAAGACAACAGTCTGGCCAGTGTGGCACAGTGGTTGAGCCTCAACCCATGCACCAGGAGGTCACCAGTTCGATTCCTGGTCAGGACACATGCCCAGGTTGTGGGCCCAATCCCCAGTGGGGGCATGCAGGAGGCAGCCAAACTATGTTCTCTTTCATTGATGTGTCTATATCTCTCTCCCTCTCCCTTCCTCTCTCTCTAAAGTCAATAAAGAAAAATTATAAAAAAAGGAGAAACATCTGTAACAAAAAATTAATTAAAAATAAAAAAAGGAAAAGAAAAATTATTTTTTAAAAAAAGAACCTACTGAATGGGAGAAAATATTTGAAAATCATACATCCAATAAGGGGTTATTCTAAAAATATATAAAGAACTCATGCAACTCAACAATAATTTAAAAAACAACCCAATTAAAAATGGGCAGAGGATCGGAATAAACATTTTTTCAAAAGAAGATATACAGATAGCCAACAGGCACATGAAAAGATGTTCACCCTCACTAATTATTAGGGAATTGCAAATCTAAACAACACACATATAGAATGGTTATTATAAAAAAGATAAGAATCTGGAGAAAATGATGTGGAGAATAAAGAACCCGCGTACACTGTTGGTGGGCATGTAAATTGGGGCAGCCACATGGAAATCAGTATGGAGGTTCCTCAGAAAATTAAGAATAGAACTACCACCTGATCCAGCTATTCCACTTCTGGATATTTATCTGGAAAATATGAAAACACTAATTTGAAAAGATATGTGCACCCCTATATTCATGCAGCATTATTTACAGTAGCCAAGATATAGAAGCAACCTAAGTGCCCACCAACGAATGAGTGGATAAAGAAGTTGTCATTGTATATACAAAATACTACTCAGACATAAAAAATAATGAAATCTTGCCATTTTTGACAAAATGGATGGACCTTAAGGGTGTAATGCTAAATGAAATAAGTCAAAAACAGAAAGACAAATACCGTATTATTTCACTTATATGTGAAAATTAAAAAATAAATAGAAAAACAAACAAACAATACACAACCTAATAGATGCAGAGAACAAATCAGTGGTGACCAGAGGGTAAAGGGATAGGGGGATAGCTGACAGGGGGAAGGAGATCAATTTTAACTATACTTCTCAGGGTGATCACTTTTCAGTGTATACAAATGTTGAATTATAATGTTGCATACCTGAAATTTACATAATATTTTTATAAAAGAATGTATTAGTATATTAGCAAAAGTCAAAACAGGTTGTGTGAATAATAATCCCAGTAATAATAGCCTTTTTTGAGATTCTAACAAACATCAAAATAAAGGTATTCTCATAAAAGGTATGGCCATGAAATTACATATAATTTCCCCAAAAATAGATCAGAGCAATGTTTATAATGACTGACCTGGTAAGCTTCTGAACTGATCAGAGTTATATCCATTCCTTTTATTTTTGAACTCAGTAAGATGTGATTAAAAATATTAGTGGAGTGCAGAAATAGAAAACTATATTCTTCATTGTGCTAAGTTTGTCTTTGAAATCCATTGAAACTCCAATATTATTTATTATATAGATCATTTTCACTGAGCCAGTTCCAAAGAATTATATTCAAAAGAGATATTTTAATTAATTAGAATTATAGGGTTCATCCATCTTTTAAATAATCTCTAAAACGTTTTCTCATATTGTAGATTAGAGTGCAGTAATAACTGGTTTTCACTTTTTCAGAAAGAAGAAAGAAATATTACTGAACCAACACATCACTTCATACACAGAATTATGAGTTCGTCTTCATACAACCAAGATCTGATTTCATCAGCCAGGTACAAGAAATTAAAGCAATACAAAAGTAAAAAATCTCAAGATGAAAGTCATGTTTATAGGAAAAATGGGTTCCCTGGTAAAACTATGATTAGCTAATTACTCAGTCCTAAACCTTCCCTCATTCCTTATTTTTCCCTCCCGTAGCTCCCCACTATGGATACTTCCAAAGGCCTCCCCTTTCTACTTGACCTCCATTTTTATTCTCTGGCCTCTACATCCTTTCTATCTAGCCGTGTCTTGGATCAAGAATTTACTAGTGTGTTTATTTTTTATTTTTCCCCCTGGGAGATAAGCACTGGGTCACAATCTCATCTCCATCACCTACCCAAAGGCTTCCTGCTCAAATCTCTTGAGTAACTAAATGTTCCCGTAAAAGGAGAGAGGGAGCTGTGTAAGTTGGAGCATTCAGAGATAGATACTAGAAAGCAATGGAGTTTGATGTGGGGCTATAGGGACAGACAGCATTTATATGAGAAGACAATCCAAGCTATAGGAGCAGAGACTGGACTATGTGGCATATATAGAGGACAAAGAACAAAGTACACTGTAGGCTTGACATCTAATTAACAACTTAATCTAAAATAGGTAAATTTATTAATTTGTTCTTAAGTTTATAAGAATATGTATAAGCTGGAAAAGGTAGCATTTTCTATTTGAGAAAAGCACTGGGTATAATAAAAAATATATACCTGTTTATAATTTTTTTCCACACAGCACGAAGGGATTGTTTCTATTTGACACTGACACTAACACTATTTTGGGGCATTTATTCTGGGACCATTATTGCCTTTTATTCCTGCATAGCGGTTATTTAAACATACATAATTAGTGATGCAACCACCTAATTTCTATCAATGATGAAGACAAGGGCACAGAAAATACCAAATAAAAGTCCATTTAGAGCAAGATGGAAGACCAGGAAACTGCAGGCCTTTGTTTGTTCAGGCAAAGAAAACATGAACAACTGCAGACTGATGAAACAACTTCACAGGACCTCTGGAAACCAGTCAAATGTAAGCAGCAATCAAGTGAATGTCCAATCAAGGAAAAGTCATATTCAAAATGGTAGGAAATTCCAGATTTTTACTTTCCCTTTCTCAACCCTCTCTCGAACATGACATGGCACAGTCATGTAGAAATAGCAAATTCCCAGTTCCTTCCCTTAAAATGGAAAGAGCAGATTTTAATTTGTATGCTATGCTCTGGCCTCTGTGGGCTTCCTGGGGGAATGTTTTCTGTCTCACCTGAATAAAAGCTCAGATTGGGAGCTGTGGCAGAGTTTGGATCTAAGCCTGGAAACCACAAAAGGTAATTGATGAGTGCCACAGTGCATGAAAATCGCAGGGGACAGCAGATGCATAAGCACCCGAGAGCAAGGGTTAACTAGAGGCAGAAGAATACAACAGAACATCTAAGGCCCTGTGAAAAAACACGAAAAAGACTCTTGGGAAATAAAACATTTATAAGTAGATAAGGAAAACTGAACATGAAAAAAGCACATAAATAGGCCTGGAAGGATATGTGCCTGGTTAAAGGTCTACTTCAGGCTGCTCCCAAGGTTCAGAGTCCTGCTCATCAGTGAAGGGCTTCCACACCAATCTCCAAAAACTGGGAGAAGTAGCTGTTTCTTCAAATGCACACAAAGAAACTTGGAAATAGGGCCCATTTAAAGAAACCAAATAAATCTCCAGAAAATGTCCATAAAACAGCACACCAATTGGACATACATGACAAAGACATTAAAACAACGGTCTTGAATAGTTCAAAAGCTATAGGAAAACACAAAAAGCTAAAGGAAATCAGGAGGAAAGTATATTAACAAAATGAGAATAAAATCAAAGAGATATAAATTATTAAAAAGAACCAGAGAGAAAATCTGGAGCTGAAAAATACAATAACAGAATTGAAAAATTCACTAGATGGCTCAACCAAGAGAAGGTTCAAGAGAAGGCTCAATCAGGAATAAGAAAGAATCAGTGAACCTGAACACAAGTGATTTGAAATTACTGCAGCAGAAAAGCAAAAAAACAAAAATAAAAAAGAAGACTGGCCCTGGCAGGTTTAGCTCAGCGGTTGGAGGATCAGCCCTCGGTCCAGGGAGACCCGGGTTCAGTTCCCGCTGAGGGCACGTACCTCGGTTGCAGTTTGTCCCAGGCCACGGTTGGGGACATGTGGGTGGCAGCCAGTCGATGTGTCTCTCTAACATCGATGTTTCTCTCTCTCTTCCTCCCTCTCTCCCTCTTCCTCTATCTGAAGAAGAATGCACAAATGTCCTTGGGTAAGGATTAAAAAAAAAAAAGTGAACAGAGTCTGCCTGGGGACATATGGCTCACCATCAGTAGAGCAACATAAGCATCTTTGAAGTTCCAAAAGAAGAGAGGAATAAAGGGGCAGGGAGACCATTTGAAAATATGACTAAAACCTCCCAAATTTGAATAAAAAAGGCATGAATATACAAATACAATGAGCTCAATGAACTCTAAGCAGTGTAAACACACTGAGACCACACAGAGACATATTACAATCAGTCAAAAGTCAAAGAGAAAAAGAGAATCTTGAAAGCAGCAAGAGAAAGGAAAGACTATTAAATGAGAACTCTATAACTAGCAAAAATACCCTTCAAAAATGAAAAGATGCTCAACATCATTAATCATTAGGGAAATGCAAATCAAAACCAAAATGAGATGCTATTCACATTGATTAGGATAGCTATTATTTTTTTTTAAGTCAGAAAATAACAATTGTCATCAAGAATGTCAAGAAATTGAAACACTTGAATATTGCTATTGGGAATTTAAAATGGTGCAGTCGCTGTGAAAAATAGTATGACAGTTTCTGAAAAAATTAAATATAGAATTACCATATGATCCAGCAGTTCTACTTCTGGGTATACACAAAAAAGAACTGAAAACACTAACTCAAACAGATATTTGGACTCAGCAGCAGTATACACAATACAAATCATAAAAGCCCCTTCATTGATGAATGAATAGATAAATAAAATGTGATGTATGCATTCAATAGAATATTATTCAGTCTTTTAAAAGGGAGGAAATTCTGACACATACTACAACATAGAAGAACCTTGAAGACATTATGCTAAGTGAAATAAGTCTGTTTACAAAAGCACACATATTACATATTTCCACTTATATGAAATACTTAGTCAAATTAGAGGCAGAAAGTAGAATAGTGGTTCTAGGGGTGAAGAGAGATGAAAATGGGGTGTTAGTAATTAATGGGTACAGAGTATCAGTTGGGGAAGATGAAAGAGTTCTGGAGATGGATGATGGTGATGGTTCCACAACAACGTGAATGTACTCAAGCACACACCTGTACACTTAAAATAGGTCAAAATGTTAAATTTTATGTTATGTGTATTTAGACAAATGTTTTAAAGTGGAAAATATTAATTTATAAATCATATTTATCAATTTGGAAACCCAGCGATATAGTATTTCAAGTTTACTTCCATATGAAGACTGACATATTGTTCTTTTGCTTAACAGTATTTCCTTCATTCATTAAATACACAGAAAATGAAATGCTCTTTTTCTTTTGTTTTAGTGAGACTGAAGATTGTACCCCAGATACACGTGCTAAAATATTAGAAGGTTAGATTTATTTTATTTAACATAAATTAGAAAGTATTCAAAAGAGGACTTAGTTTACTTTTTGATAAATTTTGTAGTTATCAAATCTAATGTTGATACTGTTTGGTTTCTTTCTGTGAGCTTTAACTACTTTTGGAAATATGATCCAGTCCTACATCACTCAGGTGTTAAAATGAACCAATCAGTTTGTCTTGTCTGAACTGTTATTACATTTTATTAATGATTTTGATCAAGAATGTGGCATGATATTAAGAATTCACATTTACCATGCTCCTGTGAGACATACCCACAAAATAAGGCTATATCATACCATAGCTTCTATCTGAGCCAGAACCCATGATACTAGGGTTTAACAATTGGGGGGGAGGTTATAATTCCTATGCCTTAGCTCTATGAAAATGTACCAAAAGGGGAGGGGCTTTTAGAACTGAATTTATTTGCTGACAATAAAATCTGACCATTATAGACTTCATTTTTTTTTTTAATCTCTTAGTACTGACTCCTTAGAACATTTGTGAGGACTTTTTGGTTCTCCATTTGTTGAATCCTCAGAGGATCAATGTGGTTCTAACAATGACAACATGTACAAGAGATGCAGTGCTGTGTTACTCTTAAGTGGCCTTGAAACTCAAACCACAGACTTACCTTGGTTATCTCAAAGAGATAGTCGTGAAATATAAAATGGAAGTGGAAATCATTTGAATTGACATGGTTCATAGTATACCAGTTAAGTATGCCAGAATTCTATGAACACACCATAACCAGGTGTCACAATAATCACTAATATGATACCTGTATTATGGAATCAAAGGATGTTACAGTCAGATAGAAACTACTCAACACAATGTCCTTCATGGTTTACATGAAGAAACTCAAGTTCAGGATAATGAAGTGACTTGTCCAAGGTTACTTTCAGTCAGAGGCAGAGTTCAGTCTAGACCCATAAATTCAGTTTGTTTTTGTTTTTTCTGCATTGTTGCAATGATCGTGGTTAATTCTTATATCCTTTAGTAGTATTGCAGCTGTCCAATTCAACCATTTATTCATTCATTGACTCAAAGATTTACTGAGCTTCTCCTCTATGTTATATCCCATGTATGAACAAACCTGACAGTTTTGCTCTCACAGAATTTACATTGTAACTTGGGCAAGTACATCAAAGGGTAAGAACATGAAAAGACAATTTCAGAAAATAAGTACTTCCCATCTCATCTGGGACAAAAAAACAAGGAAATTTCAATGGCTTGCAAAACCCTACATCATCTGGACATTACCCCAGTTTCCCTATTACCTCTCTACCACCTCCTCTGATTCTCTTTCTGGCACACTCTGCTCCAGCCTCACTGACCCGCTTGCTGCTCCTTAAACATCCCAGGTATTCAGGGCCTTTGCACTTGCTGATCCTTGTGCAGTGCTCTTCCTCCTATATCTGCATTGCTCACCTTCAGATCTTTACTCAAATGTCACCTCAGTGAGGTCTTTGAATCTGTTACCTCATTTCCACCATTGTATTAACCATTCCACTTCTTTGCTTGTTTTTCTCCCTGGCATTTGTTATTCCCTGTCAGTTGTTTTATTTACTATCTCCTTCTACAATGTACGCTCCATAAAGATCACAGCTGTATTTCCAAAAGCCTAAAACAGGCATATAGTAGGAGGAGGCATTCAGTAAAATAGGAGAGACTATGGGAGTAACTAAGGGGAGGGGCACAAAAATTCTGTTTGGTTATGTTTAGATTGAGGTACCCATTAGATATTCAACTTGAGGTATCACATAAGCAGTAGGATATTTAAGCCTGGAGTTCAACAGCGAGGTCAGGGCTGAACATACACATTCTTAGTTTTATATAAATGTATACCAAAAAAATCTCAAATAATTTAAATCTGAATATCTGAGATAATCAACTATCATGAAGTTTTCTATAACTCTTCATCAAAGAATTAAGACAATGTCTATGACTGTATAGAACTGAAAGCTAGTTTCCACAGTGAGTTTAGCTCACCAGGCTTTTCCAGAGAGTTTTCTGCTACAAAAAGAAAGGCATTCTTTGCACACCTGACTAAAGAAGCATCAGAGTTCAGTAGGTATAATGATGCCACGAGAGTCAGAAAGCTGGGCCCTAATCCCACCTTGGACACTTTCTAGTGGTGTGACCTTAGCTAAGGTATTTGACCTCATCAATATTCAGTGCCCCAAAATGGAGATATCATTCTTCTTGTTTCTTCTGCAGAAAAATAATCTTTGCAAATTAATTTTAAACCCATTTGTATTTTATAAATGTCAGTTTTTAAATTCTACATAATCAATGCTATAATATGACTGTAGTATTAAAATGCTTAATAAATATTGACATTGTTTGTTTTTTTTGCTTTCTCCACAGAAACTCCCAGGGTCAGTATTTCAAAACAAGGATCTAAAATGATGACAAAGGTGTCTTCAGCTCTGTCAAAGGTGTTTTCTCGAACTAAAACAGATACTTCCAAATCTTCATCACCACCTCACCGGGACAAAGATTAAAACTTTTGTACTTGATATAACAATGCTTACTTCCCTTAGAAAATAAAACAATTTTAAAGCATAACATAGTGTGCCATAAGGTGATTTATATAATATTGAGCAAAAAATTAAGAGCAAAAGAAAGTAAAATAGGGGCCTGGGTAAGAGAAGGGTTGAGTGAATGTTTTTGATAGGCATTTTGGTATGAAAAGATGCCAAGCACTAGTATTACCTGTGTGCCATGAGGATAAAGAGACAAAAGGTGTACCTAGTACAAGAGTCACCTCTCAGTTATGACCAGAAAATGAACTTGAATTGTTTTCTGTTTAATATTTAGAGGTATTTGCACCAAAACAGTTAGCAAATTGAAATGAAACTGAAGCTGAATTCTGTGACACAGCTATGAAACTGATTGGTTCACTGTTAAATGTGTATTTGGATGTTCAAATAAAAGTATTTGTACCATATATAAGAAATTAGTTTTTCCCACCTGAATAAAATTTCACCATTTTATAACATACCTCCTAAGCAACAAGATCCAAATATGGATAAATCACCATATAGAAGTAAATAATTACTTTGTATAAAATAATAGACATACATAAAATGAATCCCGTGTCAGAAAAAACTCTCAGACACAATACCTTTGTGGATAAAATGCCATCAATAAATAAATCATTGGTCAGTAAAGTTATTAAAACATTTATGTAAATATTTTAACATGAAAATAGATATCAAGGCTCTATTTGTAAAAACAATAATAAAGTAAAGAGGAATATTTAACAAGATGGATAGTTAGTACAGTGATAAAAGACATTTTTCAAAATCAATTAACATGCTACTTTGTGATATGGATCCAACTTCAGCATGTTTGCCCCTGGAATCTAAGGATCTTGTTTAAAAGATCCAAAAACATGAACCAAACAGAAAAAAATGTCAATCATCATCACTATCAGCTCTAATGCTGACTCATGAATTTTAAGGAATGTGCTATCTTCATTATCTGAAGTTTTCTTTACAGTAGCCTGTGCTAAAAGCTGAAGCATATGAGAAAATTTTATTTTACCAAATTGCATTTCCTTTAAAAAAAATTAATCAGTGAGGTTATGATAAGATGCTCCAGAAAAATAGATGTGATTATATAGTAGAATGTTTACATTCCAATAATAATGAAATTATTCAATTAGTAATTTAGTCAATTCCTAATTATCTCAAAAATTATTTAATCTCAAAGATCATACAAAATCATGTAACATATAGATGCAAACCTTTTCAGAAATTACAATGATGAGAAATGACTGGCAGTCCAGTTCAAAACAATTTTCAGGAGGACTTTGGCCAAGATGGAATAGGTAAACACTGTGCTTGCCTCCTCCCATGAAAATATAAAAATTACAACTAAATGTTAGAACAACCACCCTTGAGAACCACCTGAAGACTAGCTGAATAGAACTCCTATAACTAAGGATATAAAGAAGAAGCCACATTGAGACTGGTAGAAGGCAGGGAGACTCAAAACAGGTTGGTCTTATACCCACGTGTGTCAGTTAAGAATCAGGAAAGATATCTCCCCTGCAAAGGTTCCCCCTGAGGAGCAAAGGGGTCCAGGCCCCACACTGGGGTCCTCAGTGCAGAGCACCAGTACTGGGAAGAGTAGTCCTCACAATATTTGGCTGTAAAAATCAGTGGGAATTGTGTCTGGTTAGATGCAGGGCTGCTGGAGATTCAAGCATCTTCTCAAAGGGCCCACACACAGACTGACTCACAGACACTTGCCCTAAGCTCCAGAGAATAGACAGCAGCTTGAAAAACACCATGAACATGCCAGAAACACACGGGGAGAAACTGAATTGTGTGCCTTCAGGGCAAAAGCTGGAGGGGCAGCTCTCTCTGGGACTACAGTCCCAGCAAGAACCACTGTTCCTTTGTTGATCACCACCCACATACACAGGCACAGGCGGGCGCCAAATCTGGCTATCATCATTATTGCTCTTGTCCCACCCTGATGATTCTGTGAGACCCTGCAGCACCCAACATCTTTCAAAGACTAATCAACACAAGCAGCCAGCCTGGGCCCATGCTGCAGACTTTCCTAAATCTCTCAAAGGTTCACAAATGCCAAACAAGTAGCAGCTGGCTTCAGCATGCCCTGTAACCCTTGCTAATCAGCCCCAAGCCCGGCACTAGTGGCAATCAGACTGGGTTCACATAATAACCACTCCCAGGCACCTGCAAGCCCAACACAAAGAGCTACCAACCACAGATCACTTTGTAGCTCCTACCAGGGAGCCCCAGGACAGACACAAGCAGCAGTTGACCTTGGCCTACACCAGAGTCCCTCCCAAGAGATCCCAAAACCAACATGCCTGGTGGCCTACCTCAGACCACACCAGAGCACCACCCTACTAGCAACACAAATGACACACCTAGAAGGTGAACTTGGCAGGCACCAGAGCTTCAATACAGTGAATCCAAAACAGTAGGTTCAGCCCCCACGCAACAGCGAAACCACTGTCTTCATGGCCAGTTCTCACAGCCAGTCAGCCTGAGGGTCAATCCTACCCACTGATATGCCACCAGTAATCAAGGTTCAATTACAACAGGAGGGCATACACAATGCACACAAGGGACACATCTGGAGCACACATCTCAGATGAATAGGAAGACTGTGCCATTGGGCCCACAGGACACCTACTACAGAAATTCACAATGTCAAGACTAAGAGATATAGCAGATCTGCCTAATAAATAGAAACAAATGCAGGGAGGCAGCCAAAATGAGGAAACAAAAAAAGATGTCCCAAATGAAAGAACAGGATAAAACTCCAGAAAAATACTAAATGAAATGGAGGCTAGCTATCAACCAGATACAGAGTTCAAAACATTGTTTAAAAAGATGCTCAGTGAACTTAGGGGAAGAATAGATGATCTCAGTGAGAACTTCAACAAAGAATTAGGAAACAAAAAAGGAGATAGAAAACATAAAAAGAACCAGACACACAAGACAATATACAGATGATGTATTATAGAATTGTACACATGAAACCTATATAATTTTATTAACCAATGTCACCCCAATAATGTCAATTTAAAAAGTCAACAGCAACAACAAAAGAACCTGACAGAAATGAGAAATACATTAGATGGAATCAACAGAAGATTAGATATGCAGAGGATCGAATTAGCTATTTAAAAGTCAAGATAGCACAACACCCAATCAGAATTGCAAAAAGAAAAAAGAATCCAAGAAAATGAGGATAGCTTACGGGACCTCTGGGACAATCTAAAACCTAACAACACTTACATCACAGAAGTACCAGAAGGAGAAGAAGAAGAGCAAGGGACTGAAAACCTATTTGAAGATATAATGCCTGAAAACTTCCCTAACTTAAGTCCAGGAAGTGTAAAGAGTCCCAAACAAGATGAACTTGAAGAGGCCTTTAATTATGATGAACTTTAATTATGATGCCACACATCATAATTAAAATGCCAAAGGTTAATAACAAAGAGAGAATTTTAAAAGCAGCAAGAGAAAAGCAGTTAGTTACCTTCAAGGGAGCTTCCAAAAGACTGTCACCTGATTTCTCAGCAGAAACTTTGCAGGCCAGAAATAATTGGCATGAAATATTCAAAGTGATGAAAAGCAAGGACCTACAACCAAGATTACTTTATCCAGCAAGACTGTCATTTAGAATAGAAGGAAATATTAAGAGCTTTGCAGACAACAAAAAGCTAAAGAAATTCATCACCACCAAACCAGCATTACCACAAATGTTAAAGGGACTTCTTTAAAAAGAAGGAAAAAAAAATTTTAGAATAAGAAAGTATTTCCTACTGACAAAGGCAAACATAATAAAAGTAGTGGATCAACCAACACTAAAGCTAGTATAAAGGTTAAAAGGCAAAAGTAGGAAGACCATGTATTATTACAACAGTAAATTAAGGGATACACACAAGCACACAAAAGTAAAAAGTAATTACAAAAACAAACAGGTGGCTTAGTAAAATTGATAGTGATATAGAATGTGTTTGAACCTAAGCAACCATAAACTTAAAATATACTGCTATAAATATAGCTTGGTATATATGAAGCACATGAAATCTACCAGAAATATCCAAGAAAACAAAAACAGAAATCTACAAGAAATATCCAAGAAATAAAGAGAAAGGAATCCAAGCACAACAATACAGAAAGTCGTCAACATATAAGAGAGCAAGAGAATAAAAAGGAACACAGAAGAACTACAAAAACAATCAGAAAACAATTAGTAAAATGGCAATAACTACATACCTATCAAAAATTACTTTAAATTTAAATGAATTAGATGCTCCCATCAAAAGATGAATGGATAAAGAAGGAGTGCCACATACAACGGAATATTACTCAGCCATAAAACATAGATTACAACGATTACTTAATAACTGAAAGTAATCACAAATTATGTAATAAGTGGTATTGCTACTGTAAGCAGAGCATGAAAGATAGATGAAAAACAAATCTACAAGTACCGAATCACATTATTTTTAAATTGCTGAATTTTTAGTTCTGTAGGAACTACATAAACCAGTTTGTAGAAAATTAAAATACAAAAATCTTTTGTACTAAAAAATGATAGCTGTACAACTAATAGAAATAACAATATAACAATAAAGAGCTCTGCCATATCAACATCATTGGAAAGAATCTGAAAGTCAGACATAAAAACATGTAAAGGAACATTTATAAATATGCATGTATATAAGTAGCAGTTTGGAAGGTGATATGGGAAATTGAAACAGTGGTAGTAGCTCTGAGTAGCATTCTTTTTTTCTTTTATAAAATATTATTGAGGTTAGCCCTGGACAGTTTGGCTCAGTGGTTAGAGCATCAGCCTGTGGACCAATGAGTCATGAGTTCAATTCCAGTCCAGGGCACATACCTAGGCTGCGGTTCATCCTCACCCCCGGTCGGGTCATGCAGGAGGCAACCAGTCAATGTGTCTCTCTCACATCGATGTTTCTCTCTTTCTCTCTCTCTCTGTCTCTCTCTCTCTTTCTCTCTCTCTTACCCTCCCTCCTTCCCCACTCTATCTGATGATAAATGGAAAAATATCCTCGGGTGAGGATTAAAAATAGATATATATGTATTCTTGAGGTTAAAATAGGTACAGCCCTAGCCGGTTTGGCTCAGCAGTTAGAACATCGGCCCGCAGACGAGAGAGTCCCAGGTTCAGTTCCCACTTAAGGGCACGTACCTGGGTTGCGGTTTGTCCCCGGCCCCAGTTGGGGTCATGTGGGTGGCAACCAGTCGATGTGTCTCTATCACATGGATGTTTCTCTCTCTCTCTTCCTCCCTCTCTCCCTCCCGCTCTGTCTGAAGATAAATGCAAAAATATCCTCAGGTGAGGATTAAAAAAAAAATAGGTACAATTAAATACCTTGTATTATATAATTTGATATTCATTATTTATTGTTTTAATGTAAATTTTTATTTTTAACATTAAAAATCAATCCTGTTATATTTTAATGTCTCAGATTCTCAAGCACTTTTAACCACTGAAATGTTTCAAATAATGGTAAATTTAGTAATATCAGAACAAGGATTATATAAAAATACATATTTACAAGCCACCTTTCTCTTGTTACATTAAATGCATTTGAGTAGAGAAGTTCTGAAACATAAATTTCATTTTAATTTATTGGCTTCCACAGAAGTATTTAGTTTCTCAGTTGCGTAACCCCTCACTATATTAGATTATGTAATCACATGATGTGAAAAAAATCAGATTCTTTTACACATTTCCAGATTTATAGTCAAGATTTTGTCAATTTTTTTTCAGTAGAATAAATATTAGAAACGGAAAGAATTTTTAATTCTCTCACAAATATCCAAGTAGTCTAGATATGCTTCCTTAAATAGTCACATTTCAGACATATTTAGGAATTGCTTAATGTTATGCTTCTAAGTTATGTTTTGGATAACCTGGGAGTCCATGTTTAATTATTAATAAAACATATTAGGTAATAAGTGCATTGTTCTGATGATTATTATAGCACAATAATCCATATGGTTATCTCACTTACACAAAACAAATTAAATTATTGTTGCATTTCACAAAAAGTAAGATTATTAATATTTAAACACAATGAATTTTTTACATAAGGACATTGTTTATTCTCTATTTCAATCATTTTACAGGTAAAGATCATGTTTCAAAACCATTTTCTAATGAAATCTCAACAAATAAGCATATAAGAAAAGGCAACACATTCCCAAAACCGTATAACAATAACCTAATCAAATATGAGATATGTAAGCAACGTTTTCATTCAATTTTGTCAAATATTACATAAATTAAGCATTGTATAATTGGAGAATAGACCTGTTATATAATATTTTCTTTACATGATTACTTTAAAAACTTTACTAAATACCTATTCTGAAATTTTTCTTAATGTTAGTATTAGAAAGTGGTAACTGTTAAAAATTTAAGTGATTTTCTCCATCAGTAGACGAATAGATAAAAAAGCTGTGGAGTACATATACACAATGGAGTACTATGCAGCTGTAAGAAAGAAAGATCTCTTATCCTTTGAGACAACATGAGAGGACCTGGAAACTATTATCCTAAGCGAAACAAGCCAAGCAGAGAAAGACAAATATCATATGATCTCACTTATTTCTGGAATATAATGAACATAACAGTCTGAGGAACAGGGTAGTCCCAGAGACGTGGAAGTAGGGTACAGACTGACAATTGCCAGAAGAGGGGGTGGGGGAGGGGTGCGATGAACCACAGAACTTGTACACATGTACGCATAACCAATGGACATGGACAACAAAACTGGGGACAGGGCAGGGAGGGAGGGGGAGGAGGGAGTCAATGGGGAAAAAAGGAGAAACATCTGTAACAAAAATAAATTAATAAAAAATAAAATAAAATTTAAGTGATTTTATCAAGCCAAAAAACTGATTCACATAAATGATAATATTATTGCATTATGACTGGGACTAGAAAAACAACAGTGAAATATGTAGAAAAATATTTATATGTCAAAAATATAGGTGAAAGTAGAATCTTTAACAAAGACTATTTACAGTCTTCTTTATAATGCTAAATAAACACTAAGAAAATGTGTTAAAGATAATTTGAAAGTTTTTCTGAGTAATTTTCTCAACAAGAGAGAATACCCCAAATCTAGAGAGATGGCAGCATGTGGCCAAGTGCCAACCAGCTTCCCTTCTTCTTTACCTGATGACACTTGACAAAATAAACAAAGAAATTTTACTTGTAGAAAACCTAAACATATGCTAAAACTAAACAATGATGGCAATCTCCTTAGATAACCATAAGTGAATATAAGCAATGATAGCCAACTAGAAATTCCCATTTCTAAAATAACATTGTAATATTACTTAAAGTGCTGGGAAATTCATTGACTAACTTGATTACAGATGAAAAGACCTGTGAGTAAGAAAGAACCACCTTCTTCTACCACCCACCACATAGTTTTGTAAACACATAGAACAAAAATAAAGATAAAATAATCCAAATACAGTAAACCCTCAAATTTGCAGAGCTCAATTTAATGAACTTTGGACTTAAAGGACAAAATTTACAGTCCATACATCATATGCAAAAATGTTCCCGTTAATTTAAAAATGTTTTTAACCAAGATTTGCTTATAATTAAATTTACAGGTTATTTTTATTAATTCATTGCTTTTTTTTAGAATGTTTTTATTGATTTTAGAGAAAGAGGAAGGGAGAGGGAGAGAGATAGAAACATTGACGAGAGAGAAACATCGAATGGCTGCCTCTTGCACGCCCCCTGCTGAGGATCAAGCCCGCAATCAGGGCATTTGCCCTGACCGGGAATCGAACCAGTGACCTCTTGGCACAAGGGACAATGCTCAATCCACTGAGCCACATCAGCCGGGCTCACTGTTATTTTTAACAAATTTTAGCTAATAGGCTATATGTTGGAAAAATCACTGTAGTAATTTTGCCAATATCAATAAATATTACATATCTAAACCATAGTCTATATACTTAAATTCAAGAGTCACCACTCATAAACAATGTTTGGTGAACAATTAGCACATGATCACACCACATCCAGTGTGGTAATTGGTTCTATTGTCCCATGGCATGACTTTCTGCAGCAGTTCTAATGGTGTCAGCTAACATCCCCATGTGTGCCAAGCCACGCCCCAGTCAAGTGCATTTGTTTACTCACAGTGACTGGTGAATGCACACATTTACTAGACCTATTCAATATAACTTTAAAATTGCTGTAATACATATAGAAAACTTTTCTGTGAAATTAAACTTTTCATACATACTTAATTTTAATTACACAAATGTGTCTACATAAATAAAAACAGGTAAACTAACTAATTTGTCAGTTTTTTAACAACATATGCATTCAGAAAACCTACTTTATTATATAATGGGCTTTCGGCTTTAACTGACCCAAATTAACCCATTATATTGAGGTTTTACTGTACAACGCGAAATGAGTTTTGGGAGAATATTTTTTTATAGTTGGGGATCAGCCACTGCATTATTACTCAGGGAAAAGGATACAAAAACATTAAAAAGTGGGGAGGGGGGGGGAATTCTTCCTTTGGAGCTACATTTGCCACCACCATGGTTTAATAATAGTAAGATATTGGATGAAGTCAACTGACATGTTGGGACAACAGAAACTATGAATTGGTATCACAAAAGTTATACTTAAATTTATTCCCTATGCCCATCCACATGGCACAAAAAAGAATGAACATCAATTCTTACCTCTGATGATACAGAAAAATTTATTCTAAATGGGTCATTGATCTAAACATGAAAGCTAAAACTATAAATTTCTGGGAAAAAATGTCAGATAAATTCTTTGCCATCTAGTGTAAGCAAAGATTTCTTTAGAAGCAGGCAAAATGTTTTAACAGACACTAAAAAAAATCATGGATGGTCAATAAACACATGATAATATGCTCAGCAAGTATTAATAAGTAGATTAAAAATGATGGTATACTTACACAATGGTGTACAACTCTATAATAAAAAGAAAGTGAACTGCTGTTACATGCAACAACATGGATAAATCTAAAAACAATATTCCTCTGTGAAATGAAATAGAGATAAAGAAGTGTATATTACATGATTCCACCCATAAAAAATTCCAGAAAATGGAAACATATATAGTGATAAGGGGCAGATCTGTGATTGCCTGCAGCCAGGGGCAGATGAAGGAATGGGCTACAAAGGTGCATATGGAATATTTTTTGGCATGTTGGATGTGGTCTTTTTCTTAATTGTGGTAATAATTCCACAGGTATATTATTGCTCAGAATTCATAGAATTATATGCTTTCTGTGGATTAGTTGTACAAATTATAACAAAAGAATTAGATGAAATAAATATATTAAAAGATTTTTAACAAGGATGTGCATTTGCTACAATTTTAATTAGAAAAAATTAAAACATGGGTAATTTTCAATATGAGTTTAAATTAATCCAGTTGCCTAAACCAATTCCACTAAAACCAGAACTTGTTCCTAATATTCAAAGAAGCATTGTCATAACTAAAGTTTATTAGACTGCCAAAATATCTTGGCCCAAGAGATCAGACTATGTCTTTATGTTTTAAGAATTTGGTTTTGTAAATATTTAGTATAATTATATCAATCTTCCTTATTTTTATTATTAACATTAACCATCTACTACTGTGTATTCCTTCTATTATGAAATGCATATTCAAATACATGGTTTTTGGTTAATTCATATCTAAGCATTGTAATCTGGTGAATAATATCACAGAGTTGGGAAACAAATATATCTGGGTGCATATTCACTCTCTGTCATCTACTAGGTATTTTACGTCAGACAGGTTACTTACTCTCACTGTAAAATGTGATACTAAGAATTCTTGTTTCAGAGAGATGTTGTGAGGAATTATTGAGACATGTAAATGATGCTCAATAATTGTTAGTATTTTCAATGATTACCAACTACTGATTGATCTTGTTTAGCAATTTCATTTTATAGATGAGAAAACTGAGATCTAGAAAAATAGACTGACCCGAGGTCATAGATTGTTCAGTTTAAAGCCTGGTTTGCAACTGTTTATTCTAAATAACAGTTATTTTGCTGTACAACATGTTGACAGACTTAGAAGCTGAATTTACCATTTCATCAATTTTCTTCTAAAACTAATGAATTAAGACATATAATTCATGGATAGTTTTCATTCATGTCAAATATACTCAACCCCATAATTTAGAACAATGCCTTAATGTTTCTCCGCAGGCCAGAAATACTCCACTGTTGAGTCTTGTGCAGATAGATGTTCTATACACTATAAAAATATGAGGTGCGAATCTCATTTACCCCTACCCTACATTCAGAGACCCTTCTTGCCCCCCAATGAGAAAAGTGTTTTTCCAGGAAATAATTTGTGAAAGTTCACAAGACTCACCTTGTTTGTTTTTCTTAGAGTATCACAGATTTATACTGCATTTTATCCAATGTCTAAAAACAATTATTTCATATATTTTTGTTTGCCTTTAGATTTTGTTTTGCATAAGGAGAGAGGGTTAATCCAGTTCATACTTTGTCATAGATAGAAAGGGAAGTTACCGTCTTATTTTTACTCTGCTTATGTTTTAATTCTTTTATTAGCATGCAATCAGGTAATTTTGGTTGGAAACTTTCTACCAGGTTCTAGTCAACTGGTATATTAAAATATTTGATGGGTTTTTCCAGTACAAGTATTTTATACACTAGTGTTTCATCATTGACATGATCAAGAAGGTTTTATATACATTTCCTGTTATGCACATGAATTCCCTCTGAGCTTGAACCACCAAGTCTAAATATACTTGACTTTAGAAAAGAACTAAGAGTATATGAGTTTAGTTTTTTATTAACTTGAGAAGTGTAGTTTAGATAAATAATTTTTGATGTTCTAAAGCTGATTCATCATATTCAGAAACAATTACATTTTGTGTTTTCAAGTTTCCCTTTGCTAATATGTGCCAGGCTCTGATGTCGTAAATATATTTACAAACATTTTATATCTGATCATCTTTTGTAGATGGTTACACAAAGGATTCCAAATACCACAAGCTTCTCTTTTCGTTATAGTTTAAAATATCAGTATTTTGATTGTCTTAACTAGGAAATAAAAGTTTCAAAATAATACTAAAAACCAAGTGGCAGTGTGTTCAGGTCCGGGTTCACTGTCTCGCAAAATCGAAGAATGAGTTCATGAACAAAGGGGTAAGCAAAAGGAAGTTTTATTTGAAAGACAGACAGACTCCCCACAGTGGGGAGGGGACCCAAGTGGGTTGCCAGTGAGGCTCCATTGTCTAGGGGTAGATAGATATATGCCTTGCTAGCCTCTGATTCGTCCTTTCAAGGAATTCTGCCTTAAAACATCCATACATTTTATTTTATTTTATTTTATTTATTTTTTAATCCTCACCCGAGGATATTTTTTCATTTATCTTCAGATAGAGTAGGAGAGGGGGACAGAGAGAGAGAAACATCAACATGAGAGAGACATATCGATTGGTTGCCTCCCACATGACCCTGACCAGGGTCAGGGACAAACTGCAACCAAGGTACATGCCCTCAACCGGACTCGAACCTGAGACTTTTGGTCTGCAGGCCAACGCTCTAACCACTGAGCAAACTGGCCAGGGCAACAACATCCATACCTTTTAAAGCTTGTGTTTCCCACCTGACTGAGTTCAGCCCCAGGTCACCTTGCTCTAAATTCATATTACCCTTCTGGAAAAAGCATACGTGGGCATCACTGATTTAAAAAGCATTCCCTATCAAGTGAATTGGGAGAGATTTAATTAGCAAAGATATATATTGTCCCATAACATTCCCTAGTTGGAAGTGGACAGGTTCTGATTTAAAAACAGACATTGAGCCCTGGCTAGTTTGGCTCAGCAGTTAGAGCGTTGGTCCGCGGTCCAGAGAGACCCGGGTTCAGTTCTCGCTAAGGGCACGTACCTCAGTTACAGTTTGTCCCTGGCTCTGGTTGGGTCGTGCAGGAGGCAGCCACTCGATGTGTCCCTTTCACATCGATGTTTCTCTCTCTCTCTCTCTCTCTCTCTTCCTCTCTTTCTCCCCCACTCTATCCGAACAAAAAAAAAATGGAAAAATGTCCTCAGGTGAGGATTTAAAAAATTAATTAATTAATTAAATAAAAACAGACATTGATTATATATTCCTGACATTTGCATAGAAGCTTTGCTCCCAGGGAAGAGACAATTTAGTTGGGTGTGGTTAAGAACAAAAAAGTAGCCCCAGTTATCTACAGGGGCCTTAGTGTCTTCCCTTTTTATGATAATTTCACCTTCTCCCAGACTATTAGTGAGGAGGAGTGGAAACTCCCTTGGAGCAACCCTATGATTGTTTTTGGTTTCTCCCCTAAAACCAACCTTGGTTTCTTATAATCCTTTCTAAGGTAACCTGGCTCTGCAAGTTATGCTATAGGCAGCATAATTTATTCAGCAATCCTGTTACCTTGCCTGAAATCTGCCTTTCTAGGTTTTTTGTTATATAATTGACCTGAAGCTCCTTTCAGGAGCTTCTAATTTGCATTTCTATAAATAGGTGTTGGGGGTCCTGACCTTGGAGGTACAATTTTCAATGTTGATTTTAGTTTTATTTTGAGATCTGTAGAGTCTGAATAAACCTACTGATTTACTGTGTACTGTGTTGCCTGCCTGTGCACTGAGCTCCAAGTCATCTCAAACTTCACCACGTGTCTCAGCCTTCCCTTCCCATGGTCCCATCCCTCATTGCCTAACCTACCTCTACCTCTTCAATACTACAACACAATTAGAATAATTGATCATTATCAATGTTTTGTTTTAAATTACATATTTATTTTCTGAAAATTATATATTTCTAACGTGCTGACAGCCTATTTTAAACACTAAATAAAACTATTTTACTCTCTAACACATTTCTCTTATGTGCTTTCTTTTTGTAATATAGGGGAAAAGAAAGCACCTGCATTCTCCAGCTGTGACAAAGTGTTTCAAAAAATGAGACAAACAACATCAGTAATAAATAAAGCAATTTACTTCTTTACAAAAATGACTCTGTAATATCAAAGGTATAGCCAGTGGAAAAATCTAGTATGCCTAAAGTGAATACTTGCTGGAAAATTAGGTTGTCACTATATCAGCTTCATTATACTGACAAGGGCATACTAACATTTAAGAGCTTTCCTTTTGAATTCACTACTAAGAAACTATCTCATTTGGTCACTGATATCAGTTGAGTGACAGAATGCAGTTCATTGCTGCTACTGCAAAGCAATTAACTTTTACTTGCCATTGTAGGCAGAGTCCCGAGTGTTCTTTAATGATAAATAGGAAGAAATGTACTAAATCCATAAGACTGGTACAAAAAAATAAAAATTATATTACATTTCTGAAGTTTACTATGTCTACAATGGCTATGGGTTGTGGAAATAGGGCATGTTCCAATATGATGTCAGGTAATTGATTTTACACACACACACTTCCCCTGATTATCAGCTATCACTAGTTAGACTACTATAAAAAATTAAAATTTCCCAGTGTTTTCACAACTAATTTTATTTTCTAGCCACCACTAAATCTAAAAGGATTTATAGTTAAACCAAGTTTTCTAATGTCATTGGTAACTGGAGAACCCACACACCTACCCAAAAGCTACGTATCAACTCTCAAGTAGGAATCATACCTTCATGCTAATACTTGGATATAAGTGATCTAGCCATCATCTATTCATGGATCCAAATATCTGACTTAAATTTACATGCAACTAAGGAACAGTACTGTGTTCACTTTTATTGAAATATTTATAGTTTATATCTATATATTACCTTATAGTTTACATTATATTTTTATATAAATATATTTAATAACTATGTAAGATATGGGAAAAATACTGCCTCATTTGAGATAAGACCACTAATTTGAGAAGTGTAAGTAACAGGCTAATGTTACATATCTAATCATTTGCAATCTCTGTGTTTGCTAGACTGTGAAAAGAGTAAGGTACAGAGAAACTGTCAAAGTAAAGTCATTATTATATTAATAATATACCAAGTTTGAGAAATATGTTAATGATAAAACTAAAAAAAGAGCTTATAATAGAGAATTGGTGGAGAAAGTAGATGATTACAAAGGAATTTCCAGATGACCTTGTATGTTCTCATCAATATTCCACCCTATATCTTTTTATAGTATAGCTTGAAAATACATTTTTTTTTTAATCCTTACCCGAGGAAAATTTTTCATTATTTTTGGTTCAGATAGAATGGGAGGGAGAGAGAGGAAGAGAGAGAGAGAGAGAAACATCGACGTGAAAGGGACACATCGAGTGGCTGCCACCCACACGACCAACCAGGGCCGGGGACAAACTGCAACCGAGGTACGTGCCCTTAGCAGGAACCGAACCCAGGTCTCTCTGGACCGCAGGCCGATGCTCTAACCGCTGAGCCAAACCGGCCAGGGCTTGAAATACATTTCTGCACATAAAAAAAAATTATTATGCTTATATTTGTGGAGAAATTCTGCATTCTGGGTATACCGACATTGTTGTCAATTACTTGAGCTGCTAAATGCTCAATAGGTAATATACCGATCAGAATTTTTATATCCCCAAAGGTCTGACATTAAGGACAAATTGGAGAATTTTTCATAGCTGTCAAATGGTACAATAAATAATTACAGCAAACTAATAGGTAACTTTAAAAGGCTTCTTCTTGATTTTGTACATCCCAGGAACTGATCAGTGAGGTCAAAACTATTCTGTTAAAAATAATAATAATACAAGTTTGTCTTTTTCATGCTTTATGAGTATGCCAGATAACATGATGGATGATATCACAAGAGACTGAATAAGTTCTCTTCTGCTAAACCAAACAGAAAAGACATTTTCAAAATGATAAAATAATGCCACTCTTCTTTTTTTTCTTTTTTTCCTTTGGATAATAATGTTATTTTATAGTTCTTTAAATGTATAAAATACTTTATAAGTAATTCATGAAATATATTTGTATTATCACATATTATCTGTATAAATATTTGAATGAGTTAATAGTCTAAAAATTCTCCACTTAAATTGCTATTATAAATATAGATAGAACTTACCCACATTAAAGTTCTCAATAATTTTTAAGAATTTAGAAATTTACTGAGCTCAATTTTTGAGAGCCACTGCCCTAAATTAAGTATTAGAGTATGTTACACTAGGTACATAATTAATATATTCATCTTTTCAAATGGGGAAAGAGTTCAGCTTATGCTACATATAATTTCATGAGGTTTTGAGGGTTTAATGAGGATTAAAGAGTTTTAGGATAAATATTTCCCAGCCCCACCACTCAGACAGTGACTCACATTGGCCTGCAACAGAGAACCTCTTGGAAGGCCCAGGACCGACACACCAAGGTGCCAGAATCAACAACATTAGAGCAAAATCCAGCAAGCTCCACAAATTGCAGATCCAAACAGCTATCTAACAGCTGGCACAACATGGTCTGGGTTGAGCCCTACAGTCAGCAAGTCCCCTCCCTCAAATGAGACATCAGCGATCAAGACACAAGTACAACAGAAGAGCCCAAATAACCCACACAGGGGATATTCCTAGAGCATCCAGCTCAGGAGATCAAAAAGACTCCATCACTGGGTCCCACAAAACACTTTCTACATAAGGCCACTCCATGAAGCCTGGTAGGCAAAGAGTGCCATCTAATACATAGAAACAAACACAAAGAGACAGCTAAAATGGGGAGATAAAGAAACAACTCCCAAATGAAAGAAAAGGAAGAATTGCCGAAAAAGGATCTAAATGAAATGGAGGCAAGCAATTTATCAGATATAGAGTTCACAGTAATGGTTATAAGGATGCTCAAATAACTTAGTAAGAACTACAAGCAACTCTATGAGGAATTTAGTGGGAACTACATCAGGATGAAAAAATATATATAAACCATGAATAAGAATCAATCGAAAATGAAAAATGACATAGATTAAATAAAGAATATCCTGGAAGGCCCTGGCCCATTTTGTTAGAGAGTTGGCCCATGAACAAAAGAGCTGCAGGTTTGATTCTGGTCAAGAGCACATACCTACCTAGGTTGTAGTTTGGTCCCTAGCCCTGGTCAGGTCATGCTGAAGGCAACCAGTCAACATCTCTCTCTCACATCAATGTCTCTCTTTCTCTTTCTCTCTCTCTCCCTCCCTCCCTCTCACTCTATCTGAAGATAAATGGGAAAAAATCCTCGGGTGAAGATTAAAAAAATAATATTAGAAAATATAAAAAAGAATACCCTGGAAGGAATCAACAGTAGATTAGAAGAAGCCAAGGACTGAATCAGCAAATTAGAAAACAATGTAGAAAAAACACCCAATCAGAGTAATAATTAGAAAAACAATTAAAAAGCAGGAGTATAGTTTAATGAAGCTTTGGGACAACATGATACAACAATATCTGCATCATAGGGATACCAAAATGAGAAGAATCTGAGCGAGGAATAGACAACCTGTTTGAAGAAATAATGACAGAACCTTCCCTAGCCTGGTAAAGGAAAAAGTCACACCATTCCCAGAAACACAGAGAGTCCCAATCAAGATAAACCCAAAAAGACCTACACCTAGACACATCATATTAAAATGGCAATTGTTAAAGACAAAGAAAGAATCTTAAAGGCAGCAAGAGAAAGACAAAGTTACCTACAGGGCAGCTCTCATTAGACTGTCAACTGATTTCTCAATAGAAACACTTCAAGCCAGAAAGGTGTGGCATGACATATACAAAGTAATTAAAAGAAAGGGAGTGAATACAACACTACTCTATCCAGAAAGGCTATCATTTAAAATTGAAGGTGAAATGAAGAGCTTGTCAGACAAAAAAAAATAAAATGTCTAAAGGTGTACACTACCACCAAACCATCATTGCAATAAATTCTAAAGGAACTGCTTTAAGAAGAAGAAAATGACAGAGAGAGAAACAAAGTTATAAAGAAAAAATGGCCCTGGCCAGTTTGGCTCAGCGGTTGGAGCGTCGGCCTGGGGTCCAGAGAGACCAGGGTTCGGTTCCCGCTAAGGGCACATACCTCGGTTGCAGTTTGTCCCCGGCCCTGGTTGGTTGTGCGGGAGGCGGCCACTCGATGTGTCCCTTTCACGTCGATGTTTCTCTCTCTCTCTCTCTCTCTCTCTCTCTTCCTCTCTCTCCCTCCCACTCTATCTGAACAAAAAATGGAAAAATGTCCTTGGGTGAGGATAAAAAAAAAAGAAAGAAAGAAAGAAAAAATGGCAACAAGTAAGTCCCTATCAATAATAACCTTAAATGTAAATGGACTAAATGCTCCAATCAAAAGATACAGAGTAGCAGAATGGATAAGAAAACATGATACATATATATACTCTCTACAAGAGACTCACTTTAGAACAAAAGATTCACAAAGACTGAAGGTGAAGGTATGGAAAAAAATATTCCATGCAGCCAAGCCACTGTGGTTCAGTGGTGGAACATCGACCCATGCAGCAAGAGGTCAATGGTTCAATTCCCATTCAGGGCACATGCCCAGGTTGCAGGCTCAACCCCCAGTGGAAGGCATGCAGGAGGCAAATGACTGATGTTGATGTTTCTCTTTCATTGGTATTTCTATCTCTCTCCCTCTCCCTTCCTCTCTCTCTCTAAAATCAATACAATCACATTTTTAAAAATATATATATTCTATGGAAATGGAAAAAAAAGGCTGGAGGAGTAATACTCATATCTGACAAAACAGACTTCAAAACAAAGGTCATAACAAAATACAAAGATGGTACTACATAATACTCAAGGGATAAATCCAACAAGAAAATATAAAACTTGGTATATGTACCCAATACAGGAGCACTTAAATTAAAAAAAAAATTCTTGATGGACTTTAAGGGAGATATACACAGCAATACAGTCATAGTAGGGGACTTTAACGTACCACTAACATCATGGATAGATCTTCCAAACAAAAAAATTAACAAGGAAACATTGGCCTTAAATGACACACTAGATCAACTGGATCTAATTGATATTTGCAGAACATTTCATCCAAAATTGGCAGAATATACATACTTCTCAAGTGTGCATGGATCATTTTCAAAGATAGATGACATGTTAAAATACAAAATAAGCCTTAGCAAACTTAAGAAAACTGAAATCATATCAAGCATCTGCTCAGATCACAATGGCATGAAACTAGAAATCAACTACAATAAAAAAACTAAAAAACGTTCAAACACATGGAGGCTAATTAGCATGTTATTAAACAATTAATGGATTACCAATGAGATCAAAGAAGATATAAAAAAAATTTCCTGGAAAGAAATGAAAATGAACACACAACCCAATATGTATGGGATACAGTGAAAGCAGTCCTAAGAGGGAAGTTAACAGCATTACAGGCCTACCTCAAGAAACATGGAAAAGCTCAGATAAACAACCTCACACTACAACTAAAAGCATTAGAAAAAGAAAAACAAGAAAAGCCCAGAGTAAGTCGAGGGAAGGAAATAATAAAGATTAGAGTGGAAATAAATGACAGAAACTAAAAAAAAAAAATACAAAAGATCAATGAAACCAAGAGCTGGTTCTTTTAAAAAAATAAACGAGATTTATGAACCTTTATCCAGACTCATCAAGAAACGAAGAGGAGGACCCAAATAAATAAAATCAGAAATGAAAGAGGCGAAGTTACAACTGACACCATAGAAATTCAAAGGATTTTTATGAGAAAATACTACGAAAAATTATATGCCAGCAAACTGTATCACCTTGACAGAATGGACAAATTCCTAGAAACATACAATCTTCCAAAACTGAATCAGAAGGAATCAGAAAACCTGAATAGGCCAATAACAACTGATGAAATCCAAACAGTAATCAAAAAACTCCCAGCAAACAAAAGTCCTGTATCAGATGGCTTCACAGGTAAGTTTTACCAAACATTTGAAGAAGAACTAACACCTGTCCTCTTCAAACTATTCTAAAAAAATCCAAGAGGAGGGAAGACATCCAAGCTCTTTTTACAAGGCCAGGATTATCCTAAATCCAAATCCAAAAAAAGATACTACAAAGAAAGAAAATTACAGGCCAATATCCCTGATAAACATAGATGCTAAAATTCTTAACAAAACATTAGCAAATTAATCCAGAAATACATTAAAAAGATCACACACCATGACCAGGTGGGATTTATTCCAGCTGGATGCAAAGCTGGTACAATATTCACAAATCAATAAATGTGATACCTCACATAAACAAAATAAAGGATTAAAATCACATGATCATATCAATAGATGCAGAAAAACCATTTGACAAAATCCAGCATGCATTTTTTAATAAAAAGTCCCAGCAAAGTGGGAGTGGAGGGATCATACCTGAACATAATAAAGGCCATATATGCCAAACCTCCAGTCAACATCATATTCAATGGGCAAAACCCAGAAGTGTTTCCCTTAAGAACAGGAACAAAACAGGGATGCCTGTTTTCACCACTCTTATTCAACACAATACTGGAAGTACTAGCCACAGTGATCAGACAAGAAGAAAAAAATCAAAGGCATCCAAATTGGAAAGGAGGAAGTAAAACTGTCATTATTCACAGATGACATGACCTAGAAAAACCTAGACTCCACCAAAAGACTACTAGAATTAATAAATGAATTCTACAAAGTAACAGGATAGAGTCAACATCCAGAAATTGATGGCATTTTTATACACCAATAAATAACTCTCAGAAAGAAAAACTAAGAAAACCATCCCATTTACCATTGGAATAACAACAAAATTAGTAATAAAAAGATACCGTGGAATAAACTTAACCAACGAGATAAAAGACCTGTACTCGGAAAACTACAGGACACTGAAAAAAGAAATAGAGGAAGATACAAACAAGTGGAAGTATATACTATGTTCATGGATTGGAAGAATTAACACTGTTAAAATGTCCATACTACCCAAAGCAATCCATAAATGCAATGCAATTCTTATTAAAATACCAACGTTGTATTTTACAGATTTAGAACAAATATTCCAAAAATTTATGTGGAACCAAAAAGACCCCAAATAGCTGAAGCAATCTTGAGAAAGAAGAACAAAGTAGGAGGGATCACAATACTGGACATCAAACTATACTACAAAACCACTGTAATCAAAACAGCCTGGTACTGGCACAAGAATAGGCATATAGTTCAACAGAACAGAACAGAAACCCCAAAAATCTACCCACATCATTACAGTCAATTAATATTTGGCAAAGGAAGCAAGAACCTACAATGGAGTAAAGACAGTCTATTCAATAAATGGTGTTGGGAAAACTGGGCAGGTACATGCAAAAAAATGAAACCAGATAACCATATACAAAAATAAACTCGAAATGGATAAAAGACTTAAATGCAAGTCACAAAACCATAAAATCCTAGAAGAAAACATAGGCAGCAAAATCTCAGACATCTCACATAGCAAGATTTTCACCAATACAGCTCCTAGGGCAAGAGAAACTAAAAAAATAAATGAACAAATGAGATTACTAAAAACTAAAAAGCTTCTGCATAGCCAAAAAAAAAAACAAACAAACAAAAAAAATCAAAATAAAAAGGGAACCTACTGTATGGGAGAACATATTTGCCAATGACACATCTGATAAGAGGTTAATTTCCAAAATATATAAAGAACTCACACAGCTCAACAAAAGGAAGACAACCCAATTAAAAAATGGGCACAGGACCTGAATTGGTACTTCTGCAAAGAGGACATATGAAAAATTGCTCAATGTCACTAATCATCAGAGAGATGCAAATTAAAACTACAATGGGATATAACCTCACAACTGCCAGAATGACCTCCATCAATAAATCAACAAACAATAAGTGTTAGGGAGGATGTGGAGAAAAGGGAATGCTAGTACACTGCTGGTGGGAATGTAGATTGGTGCAGCCACTATAGAAAACACTATGGAATTTACTTACAAAATTTAAAATGGAACTACCGTTTGACCCAGCAACCCCACTTCTAGGAATATATCCTAAGAAGCCCCAAATACCAATCAGAAAGAATATATGCACCCTTTTGTTCATAGCAGTGTTAATTACAATAGCTAAGATCTGGAAACAGCCCAAATGTCCATCAGAAGATGAGTGGATAAAAAACTTGTGGTCCATTTACACAGTGGAATACTATGCAGTTGTAAAAAAAAAAAAAAAATAGTATCTTACCCTTTATGACAGCATGGATGAACCTAGAGAATATTATGCTGAGTGAAATAAGCCAGTCAGAGAAAGACAAATATCATATAATCTCACTTATAAGCAGAATCTAATGAACATTATAAACTGAAGAACAAACTAGGTCCAGAGCCATGGAGAAATTGAACAGACTGACATATCTGAGGTGAGGGTAGGGGAGGAGGGAAGAGATAAACCAAAGAACTAACCAGTGGATACAGACAATAGTGTGATGAAGGCCTGGGGTGGGATAGGGGCTGGGAGGAGGGGAGTAGAGGAGAGAAATTGGGGGACATCTGTAATATTGTCAACAATAAAATATGTATGAAACAAACAAATTAACAAAAATACATGCATTATTCTAATGACCTGAAAAACTCCTGAATTATTCCTAATCTTACTCATTCCTTTGCGATTTAAATAAAGGTTATGTATTCTACATTCTCTCAAGGCTACAGCCTACTGTTTTCTTAGAGTATGTAAATAAAGTCCTATGTTTTTACTTCTTATCTAGCCCTTTTTACACTTTACAGCTCACAGCAGTCTGCACTGGGGGAAAATGTCTGCTTGGCCCCAGTCATGAAGACCCACAGGTGTCCACTGTATATCTACAAATTCATGTTTGAAGAGAGATAGCACCAAATGAGGGGAGGAAGCACTACCCTTTAGCCCCCTCCTTTCCCTGTACTTCCTTTTCTCTTTCTCAAAAGAAGGAGCATGTTCATATTTCACTTCTGCTCCCCTCCCCTTACTCCCAGGACAGAGGGCATGTCCACAGCCCCTCCCACTGATCCCTTTGTTGTGCTTTCTCTCTCCATCCTTATAAAAACCTCTGCCTGCACTAAGATATATTTTTTTATCCTCACCAAAGCACATTTTCGCATTTACGTTCAGATAGAGCGGGAGGGAGAGCGGGAGGGAGAGAGGGAGGAAGAAAGAGAGAGAAACATCGATGTGAGAGAGACAATGACTGGCTGCCACCCGCACGACCCCAACCGGGGCCGGGGACTAACCGCAACTGAGGTACATGCCCTTAGCAGGAACCAAACCCAGGTCTCTCTGGTCTGCAGGCCAACGCTCTAACCGCTGAGCCAAACCGGCCAGGGCTGCACTAAGATATTAAGATGGGTTGTTGGGACAAGAGTTCCCTCATCTTCTCAAGATGCCTGCACTCAAATAAACCTCTTTCCTTTTCACCAGCACCTATCTCATGAGTTTGGCTTTTGTTGCTGCCAGCTGCTGAACCAGGGTTTGATTACAATGGCAGGAAAAATCTGCCTTTCCAGCCCCAAATTGTGCACCTAGGATCTGGTTCTGTGGGAAAAGGGAGAGAAATTTACCCCTTTACCTTCTAAAATGGGTATTTTAACATAATGGGTAATCTCTCCCACACACACCGGAAGGGCCTTTGTTTTTTTGTTGTTGTTTTATTTTGGATCTTTGATTTTTATCCCTTTCTTTTTTCCAAGCTTTATTGAGACAATTAAAATATACTGTGTTAAAGATGTACAATGTGATGATGTGATATATGTATATATAGCCACAATAAACTTAAACATCCACCACCTCATATAGTTACTTTGTGTGTGTGTGTGCACATGTGCGTGTGTATGTGAGACAGAGAGAGAGAGAGAGAGAGAGAGAGAGAGAGAGAGAAATTGTAAGATTAATTCTCTTAGCAACTTTCCAGTATACAATACAGTACTGTTAACTATAGTCAGGAAGGACCTTTGGATGCTGAGTAGCAAAAAAAGAATTTCTACTTCAGTGCCAAATCTCTTATTGCCTAGTAACTCAGATCCAAGAAATAATTTCTGATGTCTTCTAAAGATGTAGTTATGGGGATGGACTATATCCAATGCAGTAAATCCACAGCCTATCTTACCAAATCAACCAGCCAGGTTCAGCACTTTTTCTTTTCTTTTTTTTTTTTTTTAGCCCTTTTATGGCAGATATTTACCTCAGGATGTGGAGGTGTGGGACAAGACAAAATGGCCTAAAATGGGGAGTATAAAATATTTCACTCATTCTGACACCCAAGTTATAATATCCCTGCTTTCTGGGTCATTTGAATTTGTAACTCCTACACTACACCTTCAAACTTTTTTTTGTGGAAGATTAGTTTTAATTATAAAGGTGCAGAGAAGAGTGTATAGAATTCTTAATCTTGCTTCCTATTGCTATTGGAGATCACAAACAAGCAATTATCTTATGTCAGAAAACAATGAATTCAATGAGCTAGACTTCTTTCTAATCTATTAAGAAATGACTGAGGGAAGAAAGATATCAGAGCAGGTGCTATATTTAGAAATGTATATTTTCCACTTGAGGAAAGGATCTTTTTTCTCTACCTGAATCACAACTTCAGGCCAGAAGCAAAACCAAAGGTCAGAGGTAGAAGGGAGTTAAGAACCATGAAACTGGGGCCACTATTATGAGATTCTAGATTCTTTGTAATTTCCCCATAGTTGTTACATATGATTCATCAGTTTCATGAGAATGCCTACCAATGAAACTTTTCAATAAAACAAAGGGGCCAAAGTGTATCCTTGGGGGTATTAAAAAGAGGAAATTAAGACAAATACATTCCACCCCTACAGGAAGTCTTAAAGGAGAGGATCCCCAAGGAATCCAATAGATTACAATACTAAGTAAAGTGGGAAGCAGGCTAGGTCTCTCTGTCCTCTGACAAGAACAAATACAAAAAAAACAAAAGATAAAATAGGAAGTAAAGATAAAATAAATAAGGACAGAGTCCATCAACCTGGGATAGAAGCACAGATGAAATAAAAGTTCTTACACAGATTCATATATAGAAAGAGATATATACACAGACATATATAGTTAGAATTCTTTGGCACTATTTTATGTAGAAAGTTAAGCAAATAATCAATTGTACTAATTAAGAGTATTTCAAATATTCTCCTTATGCAAACAGATGGAAAAGATTAAAAACTTCTAGAAAGATGAGTCCTGGCTCCATGCTTCCTAACAGAAACAGTTTAAATAAAAGTTAGTAATTTGGTTTGTACAAATACTAATGGGCCCATTTATTCATCAAGTACCTTTTCAAACAGGATATACTTTTGTAATGTTAGTGATAGGCATTTGGACTTTGAAGTCAGACTGCTAAATTGGAATCCCTGGCTCAGTGTTTAACATAACCTTGGACATGTTTCTTCCTTTCTGCGCTTCATCTATAAAATAGGAACAGTAACAACGCCTACCTTCCTGTCGCTGTGATAGCTAAATGAAACAGTGTAATGTGCCAAGTAGTTTCGGGATTTATCAAGCACTTAACGAATGTTGTTGAAATGTACTCTCCACCCTCAAACTAGGTTTGCTTAATTTTACACTATAAAGGGGATTTTAAGAAGCGTTTGGGCACTTTCCTGATATAGTACGTCAAAGGAGTTTAAATGCCTCCTTCTCTGGGCGGCCATCCCTGGCACTCTTCAAATAAAAAGAAACTTTTTACATTTCTTTAAAAACTTCCGCAGGAACTTGAAGCACGCTGTACTTGCCCGCCGACCGGCCCCGCCCGCCAACCGGCCGACTGGGTACCCCGGCCTTCCAAGCAGCCCTGAGTTGCTGAGGCTGCTCGGATGTCACTCAGGATGGGGATGCTACAGACGACCATTAAACCAGCCGGCAGACAGGTCTCCACCTGAGGCGAACATGGACGAAAAAGTGACCCATCCTCAGCGAAACATATCGCGGACGGTGGACACATCTCGCTCACCCCGATTCACCCTTAGGATTGCCGCAATCAAAGAAGGGCCAAGTGGGTGAGCGACGTCACGTGTTACTCATCGTCATTTTCCCACGTCCTATCCCTGCCCCACTGGCCAGCCGAGGCAAAAGCGCACGCGCAGCTCCGCTTCCGGGCTCCTGTCCTCACTACCCACAATGCTCTGCTGCACCGACCTGTCGCAAAGGCCGCGTTTCGGCAGCGAGTGAGCGCCTAGCTTTCCGGGCGGTGCGGCAGCGACGGCGGCCCGCCTTTCCCCTCCTGCCGCGGGGCCAGATACCCTGACGGTGTCCAGCTGCGCTTAAGTCTGGCCGGTGCCACTTATCTCCGCAATGCCCCCCAAGAAACAGGCTCAGGCCGGGGGCAGCAAAAAGGCGGAGCAGAAGAAAAAGGAGAAGATTATCGAGGTGAGTACCCGTCCCCTCCCCCATTCACGCCGCGAGCCCTGAGGGAAGCAGCCTCCGGGTTCCCAGCTCCCCGGCTCCTGCTCGCGTTTTGGGGGCCACGTGTCCCTCCCTCCGGCCCTGTGTGGCCCACTGCCCTTTCTTCAGTCCCCTGATGACGCTCGCTGCGTCTCATCGCTATAGTGACGCTGCTGGCGCCCCCGCACCCAGCCTTTGCTTCTCTCACACGCCTCCTTCCACCGACCCGGTGCGACATGCCGCCTTCCCGTCCCTCACTCCGTGCCTGCCGCAGGGTTTTGTCCTTCGGCAGTTCTCAACATTGAAGATGTTTCTGGGCTTGTGTTTTAAAAAATAACGCCGGACGGGCCCAGGCCAGACTCTTTTAGGAAGGCAGACTCCTGACAAGCCTTTGTGTGCCTTATTTTCTTTACCTATCACCTAGAACTAGTAGTTACTTCTTTCGAGCCAACAAATGACTGCTGTGGGTTTTTCCGATTCATCGCTAAACTGTTGCAAGTTCCTGAAAGAGTGGAGGCTTCTTTCTGGTCGCAGCCCACCGTGTTGTAAATGGCGCTTGCTACATATATTTTGCATTAAAATCGAATAAAGCTTTCAAAGAGGTTAGGTTTTAGTGTCGCTAGCTGTGTTAAGTGCCGTACCCGAATTTGTTTTATATATATGTTGGTTTAGTGCATTGCGCCTGGAGCCCTGTAATGACCGAAGACCGCAACTGACGTTCTTAAATGTTTTATATTTGTTTCCCAAGGACTGTGCCCATGGGATTCCTTAAGAGAGTGAACCATGCTTAAGATTTCATAGCCTATCACCTACCCTCCCCCTCCGCGAGGGATTTCTCCCCTCGATTCCTGCTATTAATCCTTCTCATAAGTAAAATAAATAGTTCCTCGTATGGTTTGGATGTAACTGGAAAAAGCCATGGCCAGTCTTTTTTTTTTTTTTTTGCATCAGGTATATCTGAATAATAGCCTTTTGTAGAATAGTTAGTTACTTTTTATTAGAACACTACCAAAGTGCATGTTTTGAAATGAGGTGTTTATAAGTGATTATTGTTTTTAATTCTGCTGGTTTGATTTAATTAACATGCTTAGGAAGAGTTCTAGTAACCTTGGCCAAGTTCCAAATCTGAAACAGCACCTGTATTCTAACTGCCTATTTGTACTCATTAGAACTGTCATGAAGTAGCTAGCCAGACTCCTGGCACTTAGGTATATCTCTGGGGGTGGTGATCTGGTGGCATTCAGTGCTAAGTAAACCAGGGCATTTTAGGGATGACATTTTATCATTTTCCTTTACTGAGTTTGAATTAACATGGTTGACCATGATGCAAAGTAAAACTCCCATATGGAAATTAAGTGTTACATGATAATTTAAAGTATACTTTATTCATTATTGAGCTTTAACTACATCAGTTCCCCTGTATCAGGAGAAGATACTTCAAAGACTCCAAGTGATGCCTGATACTCAGGCTTTCTTTATATACTATGTTTTTTCTTATGTGTACATACTTATGTTAAAGTTTAATTTATAAATTAGGCACAATAAGAGATTAACAACAACAATAATAAGATAGAACAATTATAACAACATACTGTAGTAAAAGTTATGTGAATATGGTTTCTCTCTGATAGCCTAGCTCATAAGGTAGCCTAGCTGGCTACTAAGTGACTGGCAAATAGCTTATACAGGATACACTGCACAAAGGGATGGTGGACATCCCAAGTGGGAGGGCAGGAGATTTCATCGTGCCACTGGACTAGCACACAATTTAAAACTTAATGAATTGTTTATTTCTGGAATTTTCATTTAATATTTTTGGACAGTGGCTGAACACGGATAACTGAAAACACGGTAAGCAACCACAGATAATAAGGACTACTTTTTACACAATTATTTGTTTCACTTTAAATTGGTAGGACTGGTATTTTTGTTTTAAGGACTTGTACATGAAAGCTTTTTATACGGTCCCATCAACTAAAAATGATTGGTGTATTATGGCTCCATTCATCTTGTAACAGGATTATTTTTTAACATAAGGAAAAAACAACTTTAGTTTCATGAATGAAGACTTCAAAGAAAAATGCAAAATAAGATAACTATGTTCTTTAACTGACAGAAAATATCCCGAGTGCTGAAATTAAACCCATATTTTTTTCCCTTCACAAATGATGAGCGCTTTTTTTAAAAATGGTAGTTTTGCAGACTCAAGCGCTGCATGGTGAATGGATGTTTGCTATCACTGGAGAGGTAAAATGGTATTGTGAATTGTAGTGCTATGTTATACCATTTGTTGTGAAACTAGATTTATAGAGAATATTCTGTTATCCAGCCTGATAAGAAAATAGTATATTCCATTTTAATAAATAATATAGGAACTTTTTTAAAAAAACTTACCTAAAGCCCTAGCATGTCTCAGTGGCTATTGCAGGGGGTGAAAATGTATTTTGTGACAAACTCTTAACGAAAACTTTTGAAACCAGGTTCATACTGGTTATTGATTTCTGTCATGATTTTCTTGGAAAAGTGTTTCTTTATACTCTATTTTGACTTGTAAAGACTAATACTTATTTCAGAGTATGGTTAATTTGGGGAGATTTTATAGTAATATGACCTGAAATTCTAACTTGTTCAAAATTGATAATTAAGTAGAATATATGCTGTTAAGCAGCACTTTTGAATAGACTTTAAAATAAGTGGTTCCTTATCTACCTGTACCCTCTTCTGTACCTTTATTGCTTCCACTGCCACCACCATAGGCACTTACTATAGAAAAACAACTTCCTGTAGCTTTTGGGAACTCTAAGGAGAGAGTGAAAAGAGGCATGAGAGAGCATAATATAATGAAAGAAGCATCAGCTTTGGGGTCAGATGGACCTGGCTTTGAGTGCCATGTTACAAATAAAAATTTCAAACACTAGTTTTAGGTGTGTTATATGACCAGTCTGAACCACAGTTTCTCATCAGCAAAATGGAGCTAATTCCTGTATTAGATATCTTTGGGTTAAATGAGATGGCATAGTATATATTCAATAAATGACAGCTGTTATTTATTAATATCATAAGTAAGAACTAGTTAGGGGGAATAATCAGACTGACCTGCACTATCTATACAGTGCTTGCTTTTTGTCACTTGTTGAAATTATTTATTTATATTTTCTGGGTTTTTTCTTTCCCTCTTTAAACTCCCCAGAATTTCATGAATTCATTTTCATTAATGTGTTTTCTTTCTAAAATTAGTATATCAAAAAGCATTATAGTTCTATTAGACATTCACACAATTGTCCCAAATGACATATACCATTTGCTTTAGTTATAGGTAAAATTTAATAAACTGAAGTCAACTTTGAGAAATGGAAAGTTTGATTATGGAAAGGGGAAATTAATCTTTGTGTTTAGGGCAAGCAAACAGAAGATGCCCAGCTAAGGACTTGTAGCAGCAAGGAAGTGGTAATACGTAGAAACCTATAGAGATGGGATCCAGGTGTGTAAAGAATGGAGAAAGAAATAATTGGTGGTAATGAAAAACTTCAGCCAAAGATTGGTGGTAATGAAAAACTTCAGCCAAAGTCAACTGTTGATTACTTGAAGCTGGATTAACCAGTTGCAGAAGGTCCATTGTGTGGATAGACTACAAAAATAAATTAGACAGTGCATTGGGAGGGACAGGGACTCTTAAGTACAACAGTGCTGCCCTCTGCCCTCTGCCTAGTATCCAGAAATGTAGACCCCAGTTATAAGAGAGAGAGAGAGACATCGATTTGTTCTTCCACTTACTTATGCATTCATTAGTTGATTCTTGTATGTGTCCTGACTGAGAATCGAACTTGCAACCTTGGCATATCAGGATGACACTCTAACCAACTGAGCCACCCAGCCAGGGCAACCCCCAGTTATCTTTGACCACTATTCAGTATTGATCTGCCCTCCTGCCCCTTCCTTTTTTCAAACATTTTATTTAATTCTCTCTGTGGGATAAGTATTTCCATTTTTAAATTGAGAAAACAGGCACAGAGGTTAAATAACTTTCCCAAGGTTACTAAAATGGCAAGTAACAGAGCAAGGATTCAAACCCAGGATATCTGGCTCCAAATTCCTTGCTGTCAACCTCTGTGCTATAATAGCCTCATTGTAATAAATCTTTTAACTCACAACAATCCTAAGAGGTTAGTGTGAGACTCACTTTACAAACAAGAAAACTGGCAAACAAAGCAATTTGCTCAGTTCTGTTTGGGATTAGAACATAGACAGTCTGGCCCAGCTGGTGTGGCTCAGTGGATTGAGCGTTGTCCCATGGACTGAGAGGTTCTGGTTCAATTCCCCATCAGGGCACATGGCCAAGTTGCAGGCTAGATCCCCAGTAGGGTGTGCAGGAGGCAGCCAATCAACATTGATGTTTCTATCTATCTATCTCTAAAAAAAACAATAAAAAATTAAATAAATAAATAAATAAATAAATAAATATAGAGTCCAGCCAGTGTGGCTCAGTGGTTGAGCGTCGATTCATGCACCAAGAGGTCACCGGTTCGATTCCTGGTCAGGACACATGCCCAGGTTGTGGGCCCGATCCCCAGTGGGGGCATGCAGGCGGCGGCGACCAATCGATGTTCTCTCTCATCTATGTTTCTGTCTCTCTCCCCCCCTCCCTTCCTCTCTCTCTAAAATCAATAAAGGAAAAAAAAAAAAAAAGAACATAGGCAGTCTGACTCCAGAGCTTATACTCTTAAAGCATCACACTATACAGCCTGACCCTTATTAACAATGTTACTTTGAGAGAATTGTTGGAACTTTCTGTATAAAAACAAGGGAAACTAGCCATGAAAAATTCAGTGCAGAGAATTTCACCTTGTATGTACTTACTTCTGCCTTTTAAAAATATGCATAGGCTATAGAAAATTTATGTAGAATTTTGTAAGATGTTGGGATATTAAAACATGAGATAGACATTTAAGTAGGGAGAAGTAAAGTTTTATATGGATGGATAGAAATGTGATGAATAAGGAGATATTTCTCAGTGGAAATACTCTCTTAGCCCTGGCTGGTTTGGCTCAGCAGTTAGAGCGTTGGCCCGCGGACCAGAGTCCTGGATTTGGTTCCCGCTAAGGGCACATACTTTGGTTGCAGTTTGTCCCCAGCCCCGGTTGGGGTCGTGTAGGTGGCAACTACTCCTTGTGTCTCTCTCACATCGATGTTTCTCTCTCCTCCTTCCTCTCTCCCCCCTGCTCTATCTGAAGATAAATGCAAAAATGTCCTCAAGTGAGGATTAAAAATATATATATATACTTTTAGAACTAAAACTCTTAAACTGTGATCTTAAGAACATTGCAAGATCTGTTTTATCAGTATTGAGATACTGTAAAATTATGCTATGTTGAGTGGTTTTAAATACTAATCCTATCAATACTGTTTTCCATTTCCAGCTTGTTCAGGTATTCTGTGCCTATAATACTTCTTCCTGTTACCTTGTCCCTTCCCTTAGAAATGATATCAAAATAAAGACTATAAAATAGACAATTTATTTAAAATAAATGCCTCTCACTGGTCTTAGGTTACTTTCAAACGTAAAGATCTTTTTTCTCCTGCCCATAAAGAAGAGAGTAAGAGATACAAACTTCATCCTGAATTTAGGAGGCATCTTCAGTTTTGAACATCAACTTATTAAGATTGATAGTGGGTGGATGGGTTGGTATTTATCTGACTTAGTAGAGCAGAGCAGTCAGGTTTAAGTGCCCACCTAGGACTGTGTCATCGAGAAGCAAGTGAATTTCCTCTGAAAAATTCTGGAGAAGTTCAATAATGGGAGGAGTAGGTAATGAAGAAGGCAAGAGGCTGAAAACTATGGGTTAAAAATGTAGGAATAGCTGATTGTTCTTACCTGCCACCACTCAGCCAGATTATTAAGCATGCAAGAAAAGGTGGGGTGGGACAAATCAAGAGGCCTCTCTGCTTCTGGAACTCTAGGCACAAAGGAGGTAGGGAGAGGTGGTTAAAATGTGAACCTGAAAATGGCTACTAAGGAGTCTGTGCAGCAAACTAATAGACACCCTCTCCCACCTGTTCTCTTTTCTAGTCTTTTTAACCAGGTTTATTGCTCTCCCCACTAGAGGATCCTTCTTCAGAGAAACAGAAAAGACAGAAAGAAAGACTTCACATACCAGTATTTGGTTGTTTCCTGACACCCTTGCCACCCATTCACTTAGGGTGAAGCCCACTAGTCAAGCCTCCTGCATTAGTTTCCCAGGGCTGCCGTAACAAATTACCATAAACTGGACAACTTAAAACAACAGAAATTTTCTCTCACAGATGTGGAGGCTAGATATCTGAAATCAAGGTCTAGGCACAGCCATGCTCCCTCTGAAGGATTTAGGGAAGACAGTTTCTTGCCTCTTCCTGGTTTCTGGATCTTCTGGCAGTCCGTGGCGTTCCTTGGGTTATAGCTGTGTCATTCTAGTCTCTGCCTCATTCTTCACATTGCCTTCTCTCTGTTGGTGTGTCCTTTTCTTCCCCTTATAAAGATACCAGTCATGCCCTGACCAGATGGCTCAGTTAGTTGGACCGTCGTCCTGTACACTAAAAGGTTGCGATTTCAATTCCCAGTCAGGACACTTAACCTAGGTTGCAGGTTCAGTCCCCTATCTGGGAGTGTACTGGAGGCAATCTATCAATGTTTCTCTCTCACATGGATGTTTCTCTCCCTCCCCATCTCTAAACATCCTTGGGCAAGGATTTTTTTAAAAAGATACCAGTCATTGGATTTTAGGCACCCTAATTCATTGTGCCCTCATCTTAACTTACTACATCAGTAAAGATCTATTTGCAAATAAAGTCACATTCTGAGATTCCAAGTAGACATGAATTTTGGAGGGATGCTGTTCAACCCACTACAGTCCCCAAACACACACGTGCACACAACATGGCAGTGGCTTCTAAATGCTTTTGTACTACATACTTATTAAATATGAATAGATAGCCAAAGATTACAATTAGTGCCTTGCATATAATGAGCATTCCATAAGTGATAACTGCTATTTATATTAATAGTTTTCCCAGGCTACTATATTAATTTTCCAAATTTAAGTGAAATGTTGCTTTTCAGTTAGGTATACTTCAATTTTAATATTTTCATTTTAGCAACATCTAAGAATGAATACTTCTCAGTAGTTTAAGTTCTTTAAATTTAATTGTTTTGAGAGGATAACTCTACCTCAAAAATCAGTCCTGAACTTAATGAATCTTCTTATGCAGTATTTTGGAAAACGTACATAATCCTTCAGGATAGTATGAGAAAAATGCATTCTGAGGTAGAATAGGTTTTGAAATTGCTGCCTGCTGCATCTCCTCTGGTAAAGACTCTCAGTTATCTTGTGCTTAAAATTAAAAACCCCATTAACCAAGCATTTTCCTACATTTATTTGACTATAGGACTTTTTTCTAGTACAGCAACTCTGCACATCCTGTAGAACTGGTGTTCCAAAACACACTGGAAAAAGCATCATTGATAACAGATTGAATGATGATAATTGTAAATATGTATTGAATTGTAAAGAATCCTGGGTGATGTTTTGTGGTAATATGTTGTCTTAACTTGATGTTTTAATGTTTTGCCTCTGTGTATAGCATAAAAAAGAATAAGTTTCTTACCAATAAGTACATGAAAAAATGATTTTTAGATATGACTGAAAAAGAAATAGACAAATTAATGTAAATGGCTAAGATTTTTATGCTCTTTCTCATTTAGGACAAAACTTTTGGTCTAAAGAATAAGAAAGGAGCAAAGCAACAGAAGTTTATCAAGGCTGTGACTCATCAAGTTAAATTTGGTCAGCAAAATCCACGTCAGGTAAATAATTTAAATTTTCATCTGGATATAATACAGCATCTATTACAGATAAAAATATTTGGGCCCAGCCAGTGTGGTTCAGTGAGTGGTTGAGCATCGACCCATGCACCAAGAGGTCACCAGTTGGATTCCTGGTCAGGGTACATGCCCAGGTTGTGGGCCCAATCCCCAGTGGGGGACATGCAGGAGGCAGCTGATCGATGTTCTCTCTCATCAGTGTTTCTCTCTCTCTCTCTCTCCACTCTCTAAAATCAATAAAGAAAAAAAAACATTTGGTATTATATTTCAAATTGGAATCCTACTCTTCAAACTTCTCTGCATCTTGCCTGAGTTACTCAGCAATGCCTCTTAGATATTCCTCTAGACATTTTTATATAGTTCTTTATTCTAATGGTTATGTACTATATGAGTATACTATAGACATCCATTTCACTATTCATAAGTGATCACTTTGTTTCCAGCTTTCTGACTCTAAGAACAATTCTACAAGAAATATCCTTGTATGTGTGTTCTTACGTGGATTTGTGCTTTTCTTTCTGTGGCGTAAATTATTTGTTGGCACCTTTCTAGATCAAGGGAAATGGATTTCTAATTTTAATAAATTTGCCTGATCACTTTTCATAGAGAGTGTAGTACTTCACATTTTCATTCTCAGTGCATGAGATATAGATGCTAAAGTTTTTTCTAATGTTTTCTAATCTGGTGAATATAAAGTAATACCTCATTTTTACTTTGTTTCCCTCACTAGTAGTGAGTTTGAGTTTGAGTATCTGTTCATATGCTTGTTGGCTATGTGGGTTTGTGCTTCTCTGACTTGCCTATTCAAATTCTTTTCTTCTTTTTTTTTGTCTTGTCAATTTATGCGACACCTTTTGTCTGCATTACAGACAGTTTATGAGGTTTCTATTACATTTTGCTGTACACAATTTTTAGTTTTTGTATTGTCAAATATGTTTAGCTTTTCTTTTATATGGCTAAAAGGTCTCCCTGCCACTAGATTATTTGTGGTTCTCCTAGAGTTCTTTCTAATTATTTTCATTGTTTATAATTTGTCATAAAAATTTATTTTATATGTCACTAAATTTATCTCTTTCAAGTGAATAGCCACTTTTATACCAGAATCATTTATCCTACTAATTGAAATACCACTATTGACATATTAAAGTCTTATATATGTTAGGGTCTTTTTCTGGATTCTTATTTCTATTCTATTTATTGTCTACCCCTTACCCAGTATCACATTGATTTTTATTACAGTGGCCTAGTAATATATTCTGTTAGCTATCAAGGCAAGTCCTTTCTCCAAAATCTTATTCTAATCTAATCTATTTTTCATGGCTTTTCTTTTGCATTTATTCCATACAAATTTTGAAATTACTTTATTCATTGGCAATTCGTTCCAAAAAAATGTAGCCCCATTTTCTTCAGGCTCTTTAGCTCTTTAACTTCCTTGCATTTAAGATTTTATAGACATAGATCTTTATTATAAAAAGTAGTTTTTGCCCGGCTGGTGTGGCTCAGTGGTTGAGCATAGACCCATGGACCAGGAGGTCGCCAGTTCGATTCCCAGTCAGGGCACATGCCCAGGTTGTGGGCCTGATCCCCAGTGGGGGGCATGCAGGAGGCAGCCAATCAGTGTTCTCTCTCATTGATGTCTCTTTCTCTCTCCCTCTCCCTTCTTCTGTCTCTAAAATCAATAAAGAAAAATTATTAAAAATTTTAAAAAGTACTTTTGTCATGGCACTATCTCCTTTTCCTTAACTTTTGGAAGCACTTTTTTTTATCTGAGAATATCAGAATATATATTTTGAGATTGTAACCCCTATCTGAAACAAATTTCTCTTATTCATGCTGTCTACAAATTCGTGCCTCCAACACTTTTTTTTCTCTTACACACAGCTTGATTCTAGAGTCAAAACTATTGCTCTTTCACACCTGGTTTAGTGAAAGTGTGTGCTCAGGCCATGGAGTCAGATCAACTTGGGTATGAATCCCCCTGTCTTATTTGTTACCTGATCTTAAGTTATTTAGTGACATTGCTCTTTATCTGTATAATGGAAGGGCAGTTGTCCTTGAAGGGTTCCTATGTTGGTTAAAGGAGAACATAAATGTAAATCTTCGTTCATAATGTAGGTATGTAAGAAGAATTCACTTTCTTCCCTTAATCCTATTCTCCCTCTATTTTTTCTTCTAGTGGGAAGTATGTTGACTGGTAATTTCAGATGGCATGTTGACTGGTACTTTCAGATGTCATAGATCCAAGAAACCCGTAAAATTTGTGGTGATAGTTAAGTTTGCTAGTACATTCCGTATTATATTTTTTATAATTTCTTGGGTACCTTACCTGGGCTTTTATCTGCAAACATGAGGTACCTATCTACCATATTTGACTTTGGAAATGAGCCAACAGTCCTGCTGTAAAGCTGGACATGAGGCTCCCCAGCAAAGGCCCTGTACTACAGAGGTTGACCCTACTCTGTTACCTCCAGACATAGCTCTCCTCGCAGGCAAGGAGTCAGTGAGGCTAAGGATATGTGCCCACCCAGATTGTGTACCACCCCTCTCCATAACAATTCAGGGCCTGCAAAAGGTCATGTTACCCTATGTCCATCTTAGAGTATACTGCGCTGCCAATATGCCTGAAGTATTCAAAGGGAGGATGTGTGCCAAGAGTGTGGATCCATATCATGTCCTCCCCTGCACCTTCCACCTTCCTGCACATGTGGGATGAAACTCCAGGTGGGAAGAGGAGTAGCCAGGGGTGGACTCTTGCTTTACTACCATGCTCCATTGTGGAACTCCATGGAACCTGAGCATTCTAAATTTGAACCTGTCCTTCTTGATCCTAAGGTATATTTGTCAAGTAGGGGTACAAACCATATTTTATTTAACTTTAGATTGATTTCTAACTTAAAATATTTACAAAAATCATCTTTGGGTCTGTGCTCTACTCTTGCTCTGGGCCTCACAAATGTTTGAGATGGGCCTAATGAGCAAAAGATCCTTTTATTTAAAAAAAAGTGACTTACATTTTTAAAAAAGTTTTCTCCACTTTTCTGTTTAAACACATCCACCACATGGTCAGAATAAGGATTTGGAAAGTCTTGAACCTTATAGTATTTGACCATTACCTTCCTAAAATTTCCTCTTCCTTGATTACATTTTTGTCCTGGATTTCTTCCTATTTCTTTGATGGTTCTTGATCCTTTTAATGGATTTTTTAGGTTCTTTAAGCTCGTTTAATATTGCTGTTCTTCAGGGAACTGTCTTTTGCTCATGTCATTTTTTAAGCTGTCCTTGAATAACCTCATACATACCCAAAGTGTGTAAGTTGCTGTTTCTAAAATTTTTATCTCAAAGCAGTCCCTCTCTCTAGGCATCAAGGTCCATGTCCAGCTGCCTTGTATGCTCTACCTAGATGCTCTATAAACATCTCATACTCAGTATGTCTAAAACTGAACTTATCTCCACCTTCTACCCTGAAACCTGTTCCTCCTGTATTCCCTGTCTTTTTTAACAGCACCATCCATACATATGATAATTCTCCTAGTTCTTCCCTTTCCCTTATACTTTATGTCCAGTCAATTAGTCCTGTCAGTTCTATCTCACTAAGAGCTCTCTCTTTCATCTTTTCTCCATCCTTACTATTAATGCCTATTTTAAGCTCCTGTGTTTTCTTATGAACAGCAATTACATTAGCCCCTCCTAGTTTTCCTTGCCTTCATTCTTGGGCTACTTCTAGTCCACCCTCTACAAACTTGCCATTGTGACCTTTATAAAATACAATCTGATTGTGTCACAGGCTTACTTTAAACCCTTCAGTCTTATTTTATCACCTAATGATACAATCCAAACTTTTCACTGATGATCCTTTTACCTTGTTCCTACTCTTCCCTGTATCTTTGCATTCACTGACTCTCTCTGCATTCCTTTTCTTGCCCATCAGGAGGATTCATCCATAAATTATTAGCTCAATCTAATTTTCTTAGACATACAAGAATTTCTTGTTCCCAGAGCACCATGTATTATATTATAGTTGCTGACATGTCTGTCTTCCCACTAGATTCTGAGCTTTAAATACACATCTTTGTCTTTTCATCTTTGTATTCCCTGTCATCTAATATAGGACCTGACATATAAATATTTGGATGAATCCTCTAATCATATTAGGTATGTAAATTGTGTACCTGGAACTATGTCATATGTAATGTTTGTTTTGTTTAATTTCCCACATTGACTTGGCCCAGTGTTTTTCCATAGGAGTACTATAATTATTTTGGGCGGTACAGTTCTTTATTGTGTGGGACTGCGCATTTCAGAATGTTTGCATCTCTGATCTTCAAAAGGTGTCCATGTGTTTCTGGGGAGTGGGTTGTTGTCACAAAATCGTAGGTGAGAACCATTTGCTAACAATGCTGAGCATGTAGCAAATGCTTAATAAATGCTTATGGCTCTAAGCTTTAGAATGTGCTTTTAACTTGACATGATACCTTTTATAGATTGTTTTTTTAAGTAACTGCCACAAGATTTAGCAGTTTCGTTTAATAGTTTAACCACACCATTTAATATATACTGAAAGGCCATTGTAAACCTGATATTAAGGGGCAAGGACTGTATAGGTATAAATATGCAAATATCTTTGTTATGTTAGAGTTATGATATACATCTATAGTGAAAACAAATTTTTATATTATAGGTAGCACAAAGTGAAGCTGAAAAGAAATTGAAGAAAGATGACAAGAAGAAAGAATTGCAAGAACTAAATGAGCTGTTCAAACCTGTAGTTGCTGCTCAAAAAATAAGTAAAGGTAAACTTTAAATTTCAGAAATGTTATTTTTATCAAATGTGATTCATATTTAAAACTTGATTTGTTTTGATGTATATTTGCTTCAGATCATAAGCTGATTGTATCTGCTTTGAAAATGATACTTCCTTTGTTGATACTATCTACATCAATTACTTTCTTACAATTCTCTACATATTTGCACAGCTATGTCATTAGCCCCCCTACTTAAGGCAGAATTAAGGATTTAGACAGTCTACTAGTTGATTTATAATATCCAGTCTTTGGTAGTATGCAAGGCAAACCTGGGTTGTATAAACTGGAAGACCCAAACCTCCATTTATATTTCTCCTTTTGCCTCCTGCCTCATTAACTGCAACTAGACAAGTCACTATGGAATAACTTATGTGTTTGTTTGGTTTCCCATCTCCAGTCCACTTTTTTAGTAATAATAAAAGAAACAAAAATGTATATAAAATGCTATAGAAGAACTTGAAAAGAAATGTCTTACTAAACACCCATAAGTGATATTTTTCTCTCACATCAGTGAATAGAAAATAACAAGTTAACCAAAAGTAATTATATCTCAGATAGAAGCTATACTTTATGATCTGGCAGATTGAATACAAATACCATATGCCATTTTACATAGGTGCAGATCCCAAGTCTGTGGTATGTGCATTCTTCAAGCAAGGACAGTGTACTAAAGGAGATAAGTGTAAGTTCTCTCATGACCTCACTCTGGAGAGAAAGTGTGAAAAGCGAAGTGTTTACATTGATGCAAGAGATGAAGAACTTGAAAAAGGTATTTTTTAAAAAACATTTTCTTAAAGATAAATGTCTCTGACTTTTGGTTTGATGTTACTAAGATACTTTGTAGCTTAAAGAATATTTCAGCATTAGTAGAGTGCGTTTATAAAGAATAATTGTTATTGTTTTTCATAAAATCTTAATTTACAACATTATGCCCTTTGATTAAGTAAATTATGTTGTTTAAAAACCAGTTACTTATTTTGGATTTGTTTCTCACCCTTTCTTACAGCACTACCTTATTTGCCTAGACTACTTAGGATTTTGGTGAATACTCTCACTGTTTATTCCTACCTTTGGTGTTTTAAAGAAAATATACTAGGTCATGAGTCTTATAATACAGCTTTCCTGTCTAAGGAGATAAGCAGTGTGTTTTGGGAACATCAGCTAAAAATATAGTATTTAGTCTCTGTTTCTTTTTATAGATACTATGGATAATTGGGATGAGAAAAAACTGGAAGAAGTAGTGAACAAGAAGCACGGTGAGGCGGAAAAGAAAAAACCAAAAACTCAAATAGTATGTTCTTTTCTTGAATTGAGTGGTATTTATCATTAGGGACAATTATGTGGCAAGGTATTTGCTGCTGTTTTGTACTGGATTATTCTTTTTGTTGTTGTTACTAATCCTCACCTGAGGATATTTTCCCATTGGTTTTTAGATAGAGTGGAAGGAAGGGAGGGAGAGAGGGAGAGAAACATCGATTTGACAAAGACACATCGATGAGTTGCCTCCCACACAACCCCAACCAGAGCCGGATCAAACCTGCAACCCAGGTATGTGTGCCCTTGACCAGGAATCAATCCCTCAACCCTTCGGTCCTTGGGCCAACACTCTAACCACTACACAAAACTGGCCAGGGCTGGATTGTTTTGTTTTTTTTTTCTTTTTTCTTTATTGATTTTAGAGAGAGGGGAAGGGAGAGGAGAGAGAGATAGAAACATCCATGAGAGAGAACATCAATTGGCCACCTCCTGCATGCCCCACGCTGGCGATTGGGTCCACAATCTGGGCATGTGCCCTGACCGGAAATCGAACCGGCGACCTCTTGGTGTATGGGTCAACACTCAACCACTGAGCCACACTGGCCAGGCAGGGCTTGATTATTCTTTAAGTTATTGAATCTTTTCATAAAGAGGAGGTGTACTGAGCTTTGTTTGGGGAATTTACAGGTGTAAGTTATACAGCATTAAATTCCTTTTCAAAAGTAGCCTTTAAAGCCATGTGACTGAAGTCCTTCAACTCTCATTTTCTAAAGTGATCTTACTTTCTCAAATAATGGATGAACACAATCATATATTCCACAAAGAATTCTTTCCTTACATCTTATGCAAAATGAATAGAAGGAGGGAAAACTGTTGAACTAACCCACTTAATTTATTCTGTTGTAATGGTAAGGAGAGTTTTTAAATCACGAAGGTGAAAATATTGTTACATATGAATTGTGGAATGAGTTTTGAGTACGTAATGATTCTAGTATTCCAGGAAATGTACTTTTTTAAATTGGTGCCTTATTTCTCGGACCCTGCATTCATGTTCACGATATTTATCTATAGTGCAGTTACAGCTAGAAACCTAGCTTATGCTAGAAAATTCTACATGCTAGTTTTACTTACATCTGTTGTATTTCTTCAGGAAAGAAATGTTGTATAAGTTAATTTTTCCTTCTTATTTGCAAAGTTTAATACCTGAGGTTTCAGTACAGTTACATCTTGTACCTATTCTTTTTTTTTTAATTGATTTTGGGGGGGGGGGGGGAGAGAAACATCGAAGTGATAGAGAAACATCAGTCGGTTGCCTCCACGTTCCTCTACCAGGGACTGAATCCACAACCTGGATATGTGCCATGACCGGGAATCGAACCTGCAACTTAGTGTACGGGGACAACGCTCCAACCAACTGAGCCACTTGGCTAGGTCCCATTCATGTTTTTTATTTATTTATTTATTTGTTTGCTTGTTTTTGTTACAGATGTTTCTCCCCCCCATTCATGTTTTGAATGGTTACTATGCTTTGTGTTCCTTTTGTACCTTGATTCTTAAATGTAAGAAATTCCCTGTCTTTTCAGATAATTATAGTGCTTATGTCATTATTGCATGTGATTAGTTTAATTTAAGTCAAACCAAAACAGAGTCATTGGTTTTATTTTTTAGAACCATTTACATTTTCTCGAACTTAAAAATCAGATTTTTCAGATTACATTTACAAAGGCTAAATGGAGGCAAGTCCTTCTGTATAATTCAGAATTTGTGACAGTGTCGAAGACAAATTTTATGTAGATCCTCTCGGAAGAGAAGTTACTGTTAAGTATTTTACAATTAACTTATATATACATTTCTGCACAGAATGGTTAGCCTAAGGTTGTGATTAAGAATGTACTTGTTTTATATACTTAAGCATTTACCTTAGAAGTGGACTACACTGAGCCACTACTTGTGAATAATATCTCTATAGGTGTGCAAGCATTTCCTTGAAGCTATTGAAAACAACAAATATGGCTGGTTTTGGGTATGCCCCGGAGGGGGTGATATTTGCATGTACCGTCATGCACTTCCTCCTGGATTTGTATTGAAAAAAGATAAAAAGAAAGAAGAGAAAGAAGATGAAATTTCATTAGAAGATCTAATTGAAAGAGAGGTAACTAGTATCTTTTTCTACCATAAAAAGAAAAAGCTGTATTTATTGTGACGTTTTAATATTTACCACTTGGGGGCAATAGCGTCTTGTTATGAAAGGGGGAAAAAAATTATCTTTTCCCAAAGTTGCTTTACTTTTTGAATTACTTTTGTATGTCTAAAATGTAAACATGTAGCCATAATCATTAGCCAATTAAGACATTTAATTTTAGGATTATGAAACCATTTTTTTAACTCCTAGACACTGGCTTATCAAATAAATTTTTTCCATTAGATTGATATACTAGCTTATCAGTTCATTAAAATGCTCAGTCAGTATTCACATTGAATCTCAGAGGGTAGGGGTGGAGGATGGGACGAGATTAACCGAAGAACTTAGGTACTTATATGCATAGCCCATGCACACAGATAATAGTGTGGTAAAAGCCTGAAGGTGGGGTAGGGGCTGAGTGGAAGAGAGAGAAGGGAGGTAAAATAGGGGTATCTGTAGTGTTGTCAACAATAAAAATATATATTTTAAAAAAGTGAAGGAAATAGCATAAAAAAAAAGATTGAACTTGAAGTTTTAGATGTTTTCCCTGATGTCTTATTTTTTCACCATTTTACTAATCATTGACATTGTATGGAAGGAGACAACTGCACCACAGTTTTTCAGTTACATGTTTTATTATCATCCCTGAGCTCAAAAGGAAAATGAGTCTTACTGAAAATAATGTTCAACTACTCATTTCTGGCTCAGCACAAGAGATTTATTCTATGAATTAGTAGATATGGCTTTGTGTGTGACACAAAAATGTTGAGGTTATTGGAAATACTAGTTTTAGGGTTGCACATTTTAAACTATATTTTTCCATGTCTTGGATAATTCATATTGTGTAAATATCTAATTTTGGGATTTTATACATTTGTTCTTAAATGGACATATTATTTGGTGTCTCACACGGGGTGATGTACTGTAATAGAAAATGTAGACTTTGGAGTCAAGTATATTCAGGATTGTTTGTTTTCTTGTTCTACCGCATACTAGTTAATCTTTGGTAGATTTCCCATCACACTGTTTGCTTTTTTGTGCAGATCAGCATATGTTAGCATATGTGTATAAAGCATTAATAATGAATATCGGGCAGATGTTAATGAAGTATTATATTTCTATATATTTGTTACTTGATTATTGGCCCTGAGGAACAGGTGGTGTGTGTGTATATATATATATATATATATATATATATATTTTTTTTTTTTTTTTTTTTTTTTTTTGCTTGCTTGCTTTTCTTCTCATCTACTCAGGAACACAAATGAAACTTGGGTGTTGAAATTGTCATGGTGCTTTTTATATTTGTTTTCAGTAGTTGACTTATATTAAAACAATTTCTCATGGCAAGTTTTACTCACCTTCAATTTTGAAAAGATGTAGTTCAAATAATATATTTTGTTTAGAAATGTTCCTGTCTGGACACTGATTTACTCATTGCCATGTAAAATAAAAATAAGTGAGTTTCTTTTAAATCTAATGTCTTCATAACAGCCAAAGGCAAAGGCTTAATTGCATTAAGAGAAAACTACTAAATGCTATTATAGGTGACTTGAGGAAAAAAATTGACTCTCTTATTTTTGCAGCGTTCTGCCCTAGGTCCAAATGTTACCAAAATTACTCTAGAATCTTTTCTTGCATGGAAGAAACGGAAAAGACAAGAAAAGATTGATAAACTTGAGCAAGATATGGAAAGAAGGAAAGCAGACTTCAAAGCAGGGAAAGCATTAGTGGTATGTCCCAAACGCACCCAAATAGATTCTTTATTCTTTCTTTCATTTTGTGATTTCTGTTTCATGCAAGATTTTATCCTTATTTAATCATGTGTATGTCTAAAATCAGTGACCAAGAAATGTTTGAATTTTGTCCTGACTTGGTATATTTGTGTATCTGAATAGATCAGTGGTCGTGAGGTGTTTGAATTTCGTCCTGAACTGGTTGATGATGATGATGAGGAAGCAGATGATACCCGCTACATCCAGGGAATAGGTAGTGATGAGGTAAGAAGAAGCTTTGGCCTCTCATCTCATGTTGATTGAGAAAGAGGTTAGAAAGTGATTGTAGAGCAGCATGGTAAGGAGTGCCATCTCTGGGCCCCACTTCACATCCTGATGCCAACCTGGGAAATTACCTATACTGTCGGTGTCCATCCTTATCTGTAATGTAGACATGGGATAACCCCTAATCACAGGGTACTTCTGAGAATTTAGTGAATTGGTAAATTTATATTTTCTTTATACAACTTAGGGCAGTGCCTGGTATATAGTTAAGTGCTTATATGTATTATGTATTAGCTGTAAAAAGTGTGTTTTTTTCTCTCTCTAAAATAGAAATTTTTTTTGTGTGTAGTATTTTACACTAAAAAAAAATAATGGGACAGAGATACTAACTAAAAAATTGTACAACCCTAGCCATTGTGGCTCAGTTGGTTAGAGTGTCGTCCCGTACACCCAAAGGTTGCGGGTTCGATTCCCGCTTAGGGCACATAGCTAGGTTGCAGGTTTGAGCCCCAGTCAGGGTGCATGTGGGAGGCAGCCAATCCATGTTTCTATCCTTTTTCCTCTCTCTAAAATAAAAATAAAAATTGAAAAAAGAGTACAGAGTAGAAAGCAGGAGACATTAGCAAATCATTTGGTTGTAGGCAAACTTAGAAATAGCAGAGAGCTGACTGCTTTTTGTATTATAAAGTTCTGGTTTCCATCCTAACAGTTGAAAGGTAAGAATGTTGTATTCTGTGTGTAAGAGTGTACTGTCAGAGAAAGAAGCTTCATATATGGCTTTGCTATTTTTTCAAGAAGTTCAGAAAAGTACATTTTGGAAGTAGTCATTTGTTTTCCCTTGACACTAGTAATAACTGTTTCATTAAGGCATATGTCAGAGATAAAAGGCAAATAATTTATGCAAACTTCTTATTAGTAATAACTTTCTTTTCCTTATATTTTTAAAGGTTGATGATTCTGTGAGCATAAATGACATAGATTTAAGCCTGTACATTCCAAGAGATGTAGATGAGACAGGAATTACTGTAGCCAGTCTTGAAAGATTCAGCACATATACTTCAGAAAAAGATGGTAAGTATACTAACTTCTGTGTAATTCTAAGAACTAGGAAGCTGTCTAAAGTAGGTTAGACCAGGCTTGGCAAACTTAGATGCCTATAGGCATCAGACTGGTAACATAAGTGTGTGGTTTGATTGATTGTAAAAGTAATGAGTAGTAGATGCTGTAGAAATGATTGGCTAGGAAGTTATTGAAGCCATTAACCGAAACAAGAAGGGGACAAAAAGGAGTTTGGAGATGTATTGGGACCTCATCAGGTTAAGATATTTTGGTTATCAAGAGTGGCATTGGGCCCTGGCTGGTGTGGCTCAGTTGGTTGGAGCATTCTCCCCTACACTTAAAGGTTATGGTTTCAATTTCTGGTCAGGGTGCATATGGGAGGTAATCAATCGAAGATTCTCTTACATCAATGTTTCTCTCTCCTTCTCTCTCTGAAATCAATAAACATGTCCTCGGGTGAGGATTTTTTTAAAAAGACCAGGGAAAAAAAAGTGACATTGGGCACTCTCCCTTTTGGGAGCACGCCCACACCTTTCCCATCCCCCTCTTCTCCTAGGTGTGTTACCTTTGCCTTTCCCTCTCTTAATATCCAAGGGTCCTTCTTTTGCTTCTGTAACTTGTTTCCTGAGCCTACACAGCCCAGCTGGCTCATTTCTACTACCTTTGTAACTTTCTAAATAAACTTTCTCTTACAACTTGGAAAAAATAAAGTGACGTTGTCTATGATACTGTGTAGACATTCACAGGAAGAAAAGATTTGCAAGTCATTTAGCTGAGAGTGAATTCACCCAGGTGTAATAATAGGATAAGAACATTCTAGGGCACACTGCAAACATCAGTGTTTTATAATCAAAAGAGGAAAAGCCTGGAAAAGACACAGAGAAGGACAGAATATTAAGAAAAGAGTTTCATTAAAATCAAGTAGGGTGAATTGAAAATAAATCTTTAGTTGCAATCGGAAGGAGTTGTAGGAATAGAGTTCCAGAGTCATTGGGACTGCAACAATGTGAGGAATGAGTACAGACCACTCTTAAGAACTTTGGGAGGAGACATGGTCGTGGGATGGAGCTCTTTAGGAGATGAGAAATCCAAGTATATCTATAGGCCATAGGAAAAGGATCTGGGAGAGGAGAAAAAAATTGAAGGTGAAAGGATATTAATTATGGAAGCAAGAAACAAAAGTGTAAATAATGAATTCAATTAAGAGAGAATGGAGGGAAGGCTGGCCAAGGTGTGTTTGGAAATAAGGATTGTTGATACAATTTATATCTAATTGTGTTGTCTTGAGTGAGGAGTTTGAAGAGAGAAGTAAAAGTTGGGTATGGTTGCTATGAGAGAAAAAGTAGAAAGAATACTTATCAAGGCACAAGTTGAGAGAGAAAAAGCTACACCTATTTTTACCATAAAGGATTCAAGTTGTAACTTGAAAAACTGGCCTGCCCTCCTGAGATCTGAGAATGCTGTCAGACTATTGTCTTAATGCCAGTCTGTAGGCTGGTTTGCTCCTTTTAGAAGTAGGGCTTTGGTAACAATAGGCATAATTGCAAGTACTTCAGAGGTTATGATCCCCAAGATTTTGTCATCAGAAATTTTTGGAATATGTAAAATCTAAGCTAGGCTATTAAAAATTGTCTTTGTGTAAACGTTGGTGTCATTGAACAAGGAAAGGCAGCATTTTTGTTTTCTCATTTATAGCCTGTAAGTAAAAGTAGCTGCATGGCCCTATGCTCTTTTATCACAATTTGATGACATGATGTAATGTTTCTGGATTCACACTCATTGACAGCAGTACCATTAGTGTGATTTAGTTAGTATATGCAAAATCAAAAGCTAAGTGGCTGCTTGTTTCATAACATTTTTTATTTCATAACCATTTATTCAAACAAAATACTATGTGGATGTTGACTGTTTAAAAACCTAATTGCTAGGTTATATAGGGAACACAAAGTTGTGTAAGATAAATCTTGTGCTCAAAGGTATAAACCATTAAATAGTCAAATGTTTAAAGTGCAAGACATTTTATACAGTTATAGGTAATTGGTACAAATAAGCTCAGAAATGAAAAATCAGTTCTTGTTGGAGTAATGTTAGGTAAGGCTTTCGTGGAAAAGGGAAAAAAGGAAATGTGGTATCAGTCTGTGACTGTCAGTTACTAATGGAATAGTGTTTTCTGTTTCTAGACCTTATTGATTTGAATTTTTATTTTTAGAAAACAAATTAAATGAAGCTTCCGGAGGTAGGGCTGACAATGGTGAAAGAAGTGATTTAGAAGAGGACAACGAAGGGGAGGGACAGGAAAATGGAGTCATCGATGCTGTTCCTGTTGATGAAAACCTTTTTACCGGGGAGGATTTGGATGAACTAGAAGAAGAATTAAACACACTTGATTTAGAAGAATGACACCAAACAAGTCAATGAAAAAATTAAGCCAGTTCAGCATGAATTGAAATTGACTACATTAATTTTTTTCCACCTAGAATTCTTCAACAGGATGTTTATTTCCCATGCTGATTTTGGAGGGCTTACTCTCCTCCAAAAAAGGAATATTCTCACTACGTCTTGTCTTCTGACTTTGGCTGCATCTCATAGTAAGTTCAGAGTAGTAAATTGGAAATATGGTCACTGCAGAAAATGATTGTTGTAACTGTGTCCACTCAAGTAGGAAGTGTTACTGCTTTTCCAGCTTTTGATTTTCATTGGGCATGTGTTACTACAAGGACAACATAAATTTAAATTTAAAATACTCTTTATTTAATGCAGTTTTTAATGGGTGATTTTATTTCTTTTGTATTTATATGTTTAAAAGACTGCCTAAAATATGAGCACTGTACTTCATAAAGGAAACTGCATTTGCAGATTCAGTGTTGTATGTTTTTGGACAATTAGATGGACATTTAAAATGAAACTTCTTTAATCTGACAGGATCAGCTGCAATGCCCTGTGATAAACTGTTTTAAACTTATCCCTCTTCTTTTTTGCCAATAAAGTTGTAAATAAAGACCATCATACATTAAAATTCAAATATGAGCCTTTTTTTTTTTTTCCATGGAAGTTTTCTTAGGATTTCTAGCTGGAGGATTTTAACTAAATATCTGTTATAGTTAACTATCACAGAAGGCACAGACATTTAAAGAGTTCTCTTAATAATGATTATAGAACTATGTAAATACTGACAGTACTACTATGAGTTTAGTAACACTAATGCTTAGCCTTGAAAAGACACTATAGGTGATGTTATATGAAAGGGTAACTTCCAAATTGATAGATCATCAGCCTAATTAAATATCACCTGCAGTTGAACCAAATACTACTTAAGCATCATTGTAGGGATCTATAGTGTTATAATAGTACATGCTATTTGATTACTCTATTTGAAAGAGTGTAAACAAATCCACCAAAAAACTGGACTGAAGGCCTTTGACATTGAGATCCCCTGAAAAATTACGGTAACACATTTAAAATGGGCATAATTTGCTAATGACATATTTAATACTAGTTATACCTTTTTGTTATTTTTATGTAAGTATATTTTCAGATATAAGCACTTTTGTTATTTGCAAATATAAGTGGATTTTAAGGCAGCTAAAATAATAGCACTGAAAGTCATGACCTGGACCCTAATCCCATTTCTGCTTCAGGTAAGTTGTATAATTATTAAATTATTAAGAATTTTAGTTTCACCCTGGCCGGTTTGGCTCAGTGGTTAGAGCATCGGCCTGTGGACCAGAGAGTCCCAGGTTCAGTTTCTGCTAAGGGCACGTACCTCAGTTGCAGTTTGTCCCCGCCCTGGTTGGGGTCTTGCAGGTGGCAACCGGTTGATGTGTCTCTCTCACATAGATGTTTCTCTCTCTCTTCCCCCCTCTCTTCCTCCTGCTCTATCTGAAGATAAATGCAAAAATGTCCTCTGGTAAGGATAAAAAAAAAAAAAAAAGAATATTAGTTCACCCTGGCCGGTTTGGCTCAGCGATTAGAGCGTTGGCCTGGGTTCCAGTGAGTCTTGGGTTTGATTCCAGTCAAGGGCACGTACCTCGGTTGCAATTCATCCCCGGCCCTGATTGGGGTCATGCAGGAGGCAACCACTCAATGTGTCCCTCTCACGTCGATGTTTCTCTCTCTCTCTCTCTCTTCCTCTCTCTCCCAGTCTATCTGAACAAAAATGGAAAAATATCCTCGTGAGGATTAAAAAAAAAAAGACTCTTAGTTTCTTTGTCCGCATATAGAGTTAAAGTGCTTCTGAATTGTAAAACCTAAGAAAATATTATCGTAAATCTTGTTAAATGATATCAAAAACAGTAAAGAAATTGACTTCCTAGTTGTTCAGTACTAGTACTATAATTGGCATTTTTCAGATTTAGAACATCATGAGCCAACTTTATTTCCCATCTACAGTGAAAGTACATTTTAAATACTTTTTATATAAAAAGACTGCTTGGGGTTTAGTTTATGAAAGATTGTTCCATTCTTTTTATAAAAGTTTTAGATGTTATTTGTTAACATTTTTAAATAATAAAACATTTAAAAATAATCTAATGACCTTAAATCTTTCTAAAGCTATACCTAAGGAATCTTTTTTCCATTTCTGAAACCATCTAAAACTTTTTCTAAGAATTATAAAAGTTAGAATCCATTTACTTTAGACCTTAAATTTTTTTTTAATGTATATAAAGTAGGCCTGTGAAAACCAAAGTATGCTTAAGGCTTTTAGTTGTTTTATTTAAATTTAAAGTATTACTACCTTAAGGCAAGCATGTGCTTTTCAAAACCAAGTTTTCTTTAATAAGTGAATCAAAGGGGAAAATGCTACACTGTGGAGGTAATTTTTGATACCTATAATTCTTTAAATCTAGGATGGCCTTCATCTGTCTTGCCCTTAGGTTTCTTTTATCATAAATACAATATATGTTCAGAGAATAGAAAAGCATTTTAGTCTGAGAAAATCAAAATGGAAAATTAAATCTGCCTCTAAAGTAACATATAGTGCATTTCAGAGGCCAGTAGATATAATGTATGTGTTATTCAAAGTACAGTCACCCTATATTAATACAGTAAATCTGAAATTGGCTCTTCATTTTAAAACCTATTTACACATTACTTTTTTTTTTTCCTTATTGATTTTAGAGAGAGATGGAAACATCGATGAGAGAGAACATTGATGAGAGAGAATATCGATTGGCCGCCTCCTGCATGCCCACCACTGGGGATCAGGCCTGCAACCTGGGCATTTGCCCTTACCAGGAAACAAACCAGCGACTTCTTGGTGCATGGGTTGACGCTCAACCACTGAGCTACACCGGCTGGCTGCACATTACTTTTAAATAGTTTTTTCTTACAGATTGCTCTTTTATGTAATTCTCATTGTTAACACTGTAGATCTTTGTAATCGGTTTCAATTATATAATTTAACTTCATTATAAAAGTTGTGGTTTAGAAATTCAGAAACTTAAGATCCAAGTTTTCCACTGGAGGGGAACTGTGGCTTTGTACTTATATTCTATAAAATAAGATCATTTTCCCAAATGACCAAACTTCTCATTGTCTTATCTAGATTACATTAGCCTACACTTTTTATCTTATGCTTACTCACAATAACAACCTATAATGATCCCATGTTTGCCAAAATCTTTCTAATTCAAAGTAAATTATAAATTTTTTCTTATTTTTGTACAAATGATTTATATGATACTATAAGCCCACCATGGGTGGATTGATATAAAATTGTATAATTGTACCACATATTTTTGATGCTTGAAATAGGGAACTAACCATTAATTGGTTTAGAATGTGATAGGAATAAAACTACAGGATAAGACTTTTAGGTGTAGCAGATTATTAAGAAAGCATCACATCTGTCCTCAGGTTTTAACACACAAAGTGGACAGAAGAAGTTTGTGACAGAAGTTCATACAGGTAATTTATGGTATATGAGTTCTATTCATATTCTAGGCGTTTAACTTTGTATAAAGAACTTTCAGGATCACAGACTATAGACTACTTACTACTCACTGTGTATTAAGTTCAGGACTGTGATTCTGAAACATACAGTATAGTACTATTATGTTAATGCTTTAAAGTACTGAACACATCATGTTCATACTGTATGAATTCATGCATGTTGCCATGAATGTATGAATATCAGCCAAAGTCTTGTGTTTTAGGTTTTTATATTCTGTTCTTAATCCTCACCCTAGGATATTTTATACATTGATTTTTAGAGAGAGTGGGAAGAAGGGGGGGGGGCGGAGAGAAACCTGGATGTGAGAGAGACACATTGATTGATCCCTGACAGGGCCCTTTGGTGCAGGGGCTGATGCTCTAACCATTGAGCCACACCGGCCAGGGCAGGTTTTTGTATTTTTTAAGTGTGTATCCTACTGGTAATAGTTCTGTTTTCTGAATAAAGATAACACCTTGTTTCTCAATTAATAGAAATAACGATAGTAGAAATTAGAAGTCCACCGCATATCTTCAGAAACAGACTTTAATGAAACATTATTACAAAATGCTCTTTATATCCCCCATTTTAATATTGTGTATTTACTCTTTTGTAATTAATTGCTTCTGTTGGATGCAAAGAAGAGAAACTTAGATTTCATTCATTAACATTTTGTGCCTTTGATAAATGAGACACTTGTATTGGACATTATAGATAGCCTGAACTGTATAGCTCAGCTTAAGACTTACTCTCTGCCTGATTTGAGTATACATTTAGAAGGGGAAAATCACAACTATGTAAGACTATGAAACTGGAAAAGTACCTAACCATTAATAGCAATACCTTTCCATTAGACTAAAGGCAAGCTTTACAGTCCTTTTGTATTCAACTTGTATTGAGTATTTAGACTTTTTTTAATCCTCACCCAAGGATATTTTTCTATTTATCTTCAGATAGGGTGGAAGGGAGGGAGGGAGAAAGAGAAACATTGATGTGAGAGAGACACATCGACTGGTTGCCTCCCACACGACCCTGACCAAGGCTGGGGACGAACCACAACCAAGGTATGTGTCCTTGACCGGAATCGAACCTGCAACTCATTGGTCTGTGGGCCGACACTCTAACCACTGAGCAAAACCGGCCAGGGCATAGATTTTTTTTTAATATAAAATGTCCTTGTGAAAATATTGTGATGACCATTTTTCAGGTAAAGGTGTTTATTTTATATTATGTCCCCAGAAAAGTACATTTCTGGTTTTCAAGCATGTTTGTATGTAAAATAAACTGGTCCTTGGAGACTTAAGCACCAGGATTAGTTTCCTTAGCCCTGTCTAGTTATCATCATGCTGTAATTGAAAAGACCATGAATACTTAATCATATGTTTAGCAGTTAATCTTTCGGGTGTACCATTGTTTTCAAAGGAACGTATATCGGTCTCATTCCACGTGTGCAGCTTTTCTACCTGTGAATCCTTTCCAGTGGTTCTCAACCTGTGTGTCGCGACCCCTTTGGGGGTCAAGCGACCCTTTCACAGGGATCGCCTAAGACCATCAGAAAACATGTATTTCCGATGGTGATTCATAACAGTAGCAAAATTACAGTTATGAAGTAGCAACGAAAATAATTTTATGCTTGAGGGTCACCACAACATGAGGAACTGTATTAAAGGGTCACGGCATTAGGAAGGTTGAGAACCACTGCTTTAAACCATTTTTATCTAAGTCTTAAGGAACTCTGTATTTAAACTGGCACAGCTCATCAGTTCCACTTTTACTACTGTTCTTTTTGTGATGATGTTACCTTATTTGATTGGTAGTTATTTGAGTAATCTTGTTTATAACTTTGCAGCATGTGTAGGAATGTAGTGTCAAAAATGTATAATTGAAAGTAGTTGAGTAACTGAAACCTCTCAAGTTACAAGTACTGTGTGCAATAATACACTAATTGTGTGGATCACTTCATAATTGTGCATTGTATTGTATACAGTCTACCCTTGAAGAACACGGGGGTTAGGTGTGCTGAACCCCCCCACACACACACCACTCCAGTTTAAAAATCTGCATAACTACAGTACGCCCTCCACAGATGGAAGTTCCCAACCACAGATTGAAAATAGAGTTGACCCTTGAACAGGTGTTTGAATTGTGTGGGTCCACTTATATGTAGATTTTTTTTTCTCACACAAATAAGTGGATTTGTGCAGTTAAAACCTGTGGTGTTCAAGGGTCAGCTATATATTGTAAATATTTCACTTAAACTTAGAAGAGTTAAATGTGGGAGGCATAGAATTAATTCTATTAGTTGGAATATTTATCCTTGAATTTTGACTTAGTATTGTATAGATAATGATAGTAAAGACTTAAGTAACTAAATCCTTTTGATAATTTTGTGAATTAACATGTGATTAAGAAGCCATTTATTTAATTTGTGGAGATAAGCATAACTAAATCAGCTGTCTTGTATTCAATTGTATACAACCTAATTAACCAACCAAATTGGTGGTTCACTCCATGAACCATTTTCTTCTAATATACTAATAATTGCTAAGTATTCTTATACCTCTTGTACTGTTTACCCATAATAGAAGGAAAGGTAAATATTTAATTAATTTTTATACTCCAGATCATCCATCCCGGGGGGGGGGGGGGGGGGCAGGGTAGGTAGAATTAGTCACTAATAGTTGCAGCCTATTTTCAATAAAAAAGTTGGATTACAAAGAATTATGATAGACTCTAGTTTGAGCTAATCATTGACATTTTTAAATTACTTAATTGGTTTTTTTAATTGTTTTCCCCAGAGCAGTCTTCTAATGGGAAGGGTAAAAGCCTCAGCTATTTAATATGCAGCATTCAGGAATCCTTAGGTGTATGGAATGACTTATATGTAGAAGGCCTTATTTATTCTTTGACACTCTCCCTACCCCTTTTCTCTCCCAGGAAGACTTTTGGCAGCAAAGAATTATTTTTAAAAATTATTCAACATTAGAGATAACTAAAAAGATTATTTAATTTGTAGGTTTATTACACAGCTGGTTTCTCATTGTTGATATCTATAAAAGTCAAAACTATGAAGAATGAAAGTTGATACCCTTTATTTAATAAAAGCAAAGCAGAATCACTTAGAAGTGACAGAAGTATCAACACAGGTGAGTTGTCTGTAAGAAAACAATGTTTAGTAGAAGGGTGGGAAGACATCACAGGGACAGTAGTCCTGTAACATGCTAATAATCATAGACTTCTGTGACCATATGCTGCTGTACAAAAATAATATTTTTTAAAAGGACAGAAATGCGAGGACAAGTAAAACAAGTTATGATCATTTCTCTTGATAATTCATTTGCACAAAATCAAAACGTTTTATTTGTGCCAGAACATAAATGTACTTTTCACTTTTTACATATGAGTTTCATAGCATAAAGGGGAAAAAGGAAGAAATCTCTTTAAATGAAGGATTCTAGAACTGGTTTTTAAAAGTCTTACTTGATTAATATGAATGAGCATGTTGGAGTCCGTCTGATAAAGTCTGTTTAAATGAAATGCAGTAAATGCAAACTATAAAACTTTTAAAAAAGAAAGCATAGTTTCCTGTCCCTCATATTTCAAATTTGGGGATGTATCCAAAGACAATTTGAATCAGCTATCTGCTGTGGAATAAGCTATGATAATGAAAATTCTCAAAATTGAAGGAACCAAGTATACCTTGTTCAGATGTCTTTGTTTCTGCCCCCCCCCCCACACACACACACATACAGTTTATGTATAAGCGCAATTGAAAGAAATAAGATGAACATTTGTTGAAGAGAGAATACCAGATAAGTACTCTACTGCTATTTGGAAATAATTGGGTCTTCTGAGGAATGAATTTCAGGACAGTAAAATAGCCATACCAAAATGCTTTGTAGTTTCAGGTAAGCACCTTGAAATTTTTCATGAAATACTGGAAGTGCTTTGAAAGTGCACTTTCAGATATGTTTTTATTATGTTCAGAAAAATACCTATCTTCAAAGCTGTATTTCTTAAGCATTTGCAGAGTATTCAGGTCTTCAAAAGATGGTTTTCAAATTATTTCTGGAAATTTTAATTAAAAGAAACTTAAAATGAGGAGATAGAGACAATGATAAATATTTACCCACCACCACCACCCAAATTCCATTCAGTGAGTAGAAATAGCAAAATGGGAATTTAAGTTGTCCTGAATGGGTTTAGCCAGTTAGCATTTTCAAATTAAGAGGTATACTAACACAATAAAGCCAATCATCTTAAGCTTCATTAAGTTGTTAGTTTTTATTAGAAAAAGCATCTATCGAATTTAATAGGATATATGCTGTCTAGAGCTCTACCAGTTTATTTGAAGTGAAATAAATGAAAATTACAAATTTTTTAGGTTTTGATAAGATTCTTGCATACGTAATGTGAGGTATCGCTGCTCATTCTTCCTGAACAGAATTGCACAGTGCTAACATTTTCAAAAGCCTGTTCATCTTTATCATCTTCTCTTCCCTTTGATAGTTGAAGATCAGAAGACCAAATGCAAAATTAACTGTCAGAACTTGTCCAGAGGCAAACAATAAAAGCATAAGAAAAGATTAAAGTGAACCAATAGGATTTTAGAGGCATTGACAACAAACTTAGACTGCTAACAGGTTTATTCTTGTACTGACATTTTTATACCTGATTTAATTGCATACATATGAGTTATGTACTTGCTTTTAGAACTGAGAATGATTCCTATGAGAATTAAAACAATATTTAGGAATTTGTTGTGCAATGACTTTCACACAGATGTTTTGCCATAGTTTTTTTTTTTTCTTACCTGAGGATATTCTTCCATGCATTTTAGATAAGAGTGGAAGGGAGGGGGGGGGAGAGAGAGAGAGAGAGAAACATCTATGTGAGAGAGACACATCGATTGGTTGCCTCCCACACAACCCAGACCAGGGCCGGGGAGTGAACCTGTAACCCAGATATGTGTCCTCGACAAGGAATCGAACCCCCAACCTTTTGGTCTGCAGGTTGACACTCTAACCACTGAGCAAACGGGCCAGGGCCATAGTTTTAAATGAAATACATCTTATCTTTCAGATGAGCTTACATAATGAGTTATTTAAAAGTATTAAATAAGCCACATTTCAAAGAGGTAAATTGATAGAAGTGTCTGAATTAGTTTCTCTGATAAAACTGAATGGCTTTTCATAGATCTTTACTAAACTTTTAAACAGCTTTATTGAGAGGCAATTAACACAATAAACTACACATTTAAAGTCTATGATTTGATGTTTGACAAATGTATGTACCTGTGGACTCAATCACAATAAAGATATAATGTACATATTCACAATTTCACTTAAATAGAATCATATATGTACTTTTTTTTTTTTACTTTTGCTCAGCATAATTATTTGGAGATTTATTCATGTCGTTGCAAGTATTGATATGTATTCCTTTATACTACTAACTTGGGGATTATTTTCAGTTTGGGGCTATTATAGATAAAGTGACTATGAACATTCACTTACAAGTCTTTGTATGAATATATGGTTTCATTTATTTATTTATTTTTGGTAAATACATAAAAGTAGAATATCTGGTTCATATGTTTAACTTAAGAAATGTCTATGATGTTTTTCAAAGGGGTTATAACAGTTTATATTCCCACCAGCTCCAGTTGTTCCACATCCTCACTAACAAACACTTGATGTGGTCAGTTTTAATTTAGGTCTGTTATTTATTTGGGGTTAATTTTTTCATGCAGCTCAGAATATGGGTAAAATTCACTTTTTGCACATGGTGAACAATCTAATTGTTTCAACATCACTTACTTGAAGGACTGTCCTTCAAGGAATTGCCTGTGTACCTTTTTTGAAAATCATCTGACCATTAATCAATAGTTTAATTTTTTTAACTCTTGTTTCATTTATCTCTTTATCTTTACATCATTACCATACTTTCTTGATGACTAGCTTTATACTAATAGTCTTGAAATCAGGTCAAATAAATTCTCCAACTTTATTATATTTTACAAAGTTGCTTGGCTATTTTAGGTTCTTTTGCATTTTCATGTGCATTTTAGAATTAGCTGTCCATTTGTACAAAAAAAACCCTGCTGGTATTTTGATTGGGCTTGCATTAAATCTGTAAATCAGGTTTGCAAAGAATTGACATCTCAATATTAAATCTTCTGGTTCATGAATATATATGTTTATTTAGGTCATCTTGAATTTCAGCAATGTTTTATAGTTTTCAGTTTACAGGCCTTACACATCTTTTGTCATATTCTTAAGTGTTTCATATTTTTGTGCTATTATAAATTATATTTAAAAATTTTAATTAACAATTGTTCATTGATAGTATATACAAATATAATTGACTTTTGCATTTTGATTGTATTCTGCAACCTAGCTAAACTCAACTTTTCTTTGTAGATTTCAGTCTTCTACATAGACAATCATGTGATAGAATTCTGTGAATAAATTCCAATCTAAATACATTTTATTTCTTTTTCTTGCATTATTTCATGAGTCAGCCAACCTGTTTTTGTAAGTAGAGTTTTATTCAAACACATTTATGTAGTTTTGACTGTTTTCATGCTACAATGGCAGAGTTGAGTGGTTGCCACAAAGACCAAATAGCTCTCCAAAGCCGTTAGTATCTATCCCTTTCCAAACACAACCAAAATTAGTCAAATTCTGCCTTTCTGCACTGGCTAGGGCCTATGGTAAGATACTGAATAGACGTGGTAAGAACAAACAATCTTGCCTTGTTCATGATCTTAGGTGAAAAATATTTAGTATTTTATCATCAATAATTTTAGCTGTAGATATTTCATAGTCTCTATATAAGATTAAGTTCCCTTCTATTCCTAGTTACTGAGGGTTGGGATTTTTTGTTTGTTTTGTTTTTATCAGGAATGGGTGTTGGATTTTGTCAAATGTTTGTTTAAATAAATGCCTTTTTAAATTTTTTAATGTGTTAATATGGTGAAATCAGCTTTGAATTCCTCAGATAAACTCTACTTGATCCTGATGTATCTTTTTTAATGTATTGTTAAATTTGATTTGATAAAATCTCATATAGAATACTTCATGTCTTTTTTCATAATTGATTAATTGGTCTGTAGTTTTCTTGTGATGTCTTTGGCTTTATTGTCCTCATAGAATGAGTCAGGAAGTATTTCCATCTCCAATTTTCTGGAAGATGTGTACAGTAGTGTATCTTTCTTAAACATTTGCTAGAATTCACCAGTGAAACTGTCTGGACCTATAGTTCCCTTTGTGGGAAGGTTTTTAATTACAAATTCAATGTCTTGTAATAAACATTGGGCTATTTAAGAGTATTTGTGTGTGAGCTTTGTATCTTTCAAGGAATTTGTTCATTTCATATAAGTTTTCAATATATTACTATAAATTTGTTCTTAATTTTTGTGGTTTTTTTAGTATACTACTATAGAATACTTAGCGATGTTGGTATTAGTAGTTTGTCTTCTCTTTTTCCCGATCAGTCTTGCTAGAGGCTTGTCAACTTTTGATCATCTCAGAGAAACTTTTGGTTTTACTGATTTTTCTCTGTAATCTTACTGTTTTCTGTTTCAATGCTGACCATTTTAAAAATGATCATTTTTACACGTGAAAGGCCCATTGCCAACCTGGAAAAATTGGTTGCATCAATGAGTAATAAACTGCATGTTGCAGTTTCCCATACTGCCTGAATTTATTTCACAATATTGGCAAAGAATCTTGCATTCTTAACTGTACACATATAAGTTTCTCTTCCAAGCAGGTATTAAAAACACATTGTCTGCTTTTCAGAGAGTCACAGCAGAGTTGCTCTAGTATGTCTTTTTGACAGTAGTTTAAGGTTGGGAGTGTATTGAAATTGCTTGAAAAAATTCATTATCCTGTTCTATTTTCTCCTCCATAAATTTAACAAAACTCCAGTGGGCTCTACCACTTGTTTTCAGATATATGGAGAAATATGTGGTCTACTTTAAAAAGTAAATTTTGTTAAATGAAGGAAAATATAGTTAAATAATTGCAGTCACTTTTTTTTAGTTAGACTTGTAAATTGTGTATGTTATTGGTACTTACTGAAACATCAAAGTTTTTTTAAAAAAGAGACAAGCTTAAAAAGCATGCCAATACTCCTACTGTTTAATTTCAACTTCCTGGACAGTTTAATGAAGTTTTCCATTTGAAGTGCTTTCATATGGCTTTGTTTTAGGGGCAAAAGAATATGAATTTGCCTTACAAAATGTAAAATTTTAAATACACTTTTTTTCTCATCCATCAAAGCAACCTTGAAATTAAATTCAGATGCCTTTTTGTATGTTTATCAACTCCATATAGTAATTTTAAGGTGTGCCTTTACATGTCTATGTAAATGGAACAGTGTCCCAGGCTGTCACATGACAAGCAATTTGTCAATATACTGTGCAGTTCTGAGTACACCGATAATACAGACCTTACTTCTGTTCTTTCTTTAGTCTTTATGTCATCACTGATAATTGTGGAATAGTGCTCAGCTTGACAGGCTATGGCAAGTTATGTAGGAAACAATGACATTATTATTTTTATATATATATTAATGAACAGGAAAGTGACAAAGAATGTAGACTTTAGTGACCCACATCACTTAACTGCTGTGTTTACTTGTATCGGTCACTCTGGTCCTGGTCTGAGAATATGTTTATAACACTCAGGAGTTCACATTCACAAGAAAAATATTGATGAAAATGTCATGAAAAGATAACAAGCTGGAAACAGTTTGTGAAGTTGCTCTTTGGTTTCCTGACCAGCTAGCTACTTTCAAACTCAGCATTCACCTTGGTGGTTGGTAATTTTGACTGGGCTCAAGATGATCAAGTAACTATAGGCCTCTTTGCCATCTTTGATTATTGTCTATTCCTTGGCAATCTCATTCACTTTTCTTGATTTCAGTAATCACTTCCATATGGGAATTATATCTCCAGCCTCACAGTTCCAATAAGCTACTGCACAGCCCAACATGAAATTCTGCCAGTACATCAGATTCCAAACTAAAGTCATCATTCTCTCCTAAACCTTTTCTTTCTTTTTCTCCCAGTTATTGAGATTTTTATCCAACCACTTGACCTGAAAAATACCTATTGCTTGTTCTACCACACCACGATTTCTCTCACATCTATCCTTTCTATTCACATTGTCACTATCCCTTACTACTCAGGCTCTCATCTACCTTCATATTTAGTCACATTATTTCTCTACCAGGACATTTTTTAGTGTAAAAGGAGCATTATGAAGAGTGAAGAAGGTTCTTTAATACTTATACCAGGACAACTGGTAAACATTGAGACTGCCCTTCCTAACCCCCAACCTCAGCACCCTGCTTTTTGCAAACCTGGGCATGTAGTCACAGTACTCAAATTAATTTAACTTATTTTCTTTTCTTCCTGTAACTAATTCATCTGAAGCAATACCAGACTTATCTTAAAGCATTGTTTGAGGTTTCCATATTCATAATTGTAAAATGGCTCCAAATAGAATCTGAACATTCAGGAATGAGCTTCTTTGGTCTGGTCCCAGCTTCCCTCTCCTGCATTATCATCTTTTTTCTAGTTCTATTGAGATATAATTAACATTCAGTACCGTATAAGTTTAAAGTGTACAGCATAATGGCTTTACTTACATATATTGTAAGTAATGATTACCACAATTAGTTTATTTAACCATTTATCATCTCATATGGATACCAAAAAAAGGGAAAAAATGTTTGTTCATTATGATGAGAACTCTTAGGATCTCTTTTCTTAATAACTTTCAAATATACCAATCAGCAGTGTTAACTATAGTTATCATGTTAAATCACATTCCCAGTACTTATTTATAGCTTACAATGGGAAGTTTGTACTTTTTGACCACCTTCCTCTGATTTTCCCAACCCCCACCTCCCACCTCCAGTAATCACAAATCTGATCTTTTTTTTTTTTTTTTTTATCCTCACCCGAGGACATTTTTGCATTTATCTTCAGATAGAGCGGGAGGGAGAGAGGGAGGAAGAGAGAGAGAGAAACATTGATGTGAGAGAGACACAGCAACTGGTTGCCAGCCACACAACCCCAACCGGGGCCGGGGACAAACCGCAACCGAGGTGCCTTAGCGGAAACCAAACCTGGGTCTCTCTGGTCCGCGGGTCAACGCTCTAACCACTGAGCCAAACCGGGCAGGGCAAATCTGATCTTTTTTAATGAATTTGTTTTCTGTGTTGTTGGTGTTTTGGTTTTTTTTTAATTCCACATTTAAGTGAGGTCATACAGTTTATCTTTCTCTGTCTGACTTATTTCACTTAGCATAATGCCCTTAAGGTCCTTCCATGTTGTCACAACATTATTGTTTCTTTAGTCAAATAACTCACAATGTTAATATTTAACTTTTATGATCCTAGGTTATCTCATTAATAAAATGGAAATTAAAAGGTTTATTCCTCAGTTGTGAGGCTGAAATGGGGTATTGTATGTAAAGAATGTAGTTTGGTACACAGGTACTTAATACTTGTGCCAAGTACTTGGTACATAGGCACTGCAGAACTGGAAACTATTATATTCCCATACTGTACTTTTGTATATCTTATCTACCTGTTCTTACTTTGTGAAATATTTCTTCCTCTTCCAATCTCCACACTCCTAAATCCTTCTTGTCCTTGAATATTCTAAAGATGTAGTCCCTTGAAACCACCATTGAATCTTCCCAAACTGGGGGTTCATAGTTCACATGGCAATTAATATGTATGTATGTCTTTCTACCTTATGTTGTGTGTGTCTTTGCTTCCATGGTCGAGTTTTGTTTGCTTGAAGACAGGAACTTTGTCATTCACTGTAGTGCCCTTCCCAACCCCCAACCTTAGTGCTGTGCTTTTAGGCAATGAATATTTGTTAATTATTAAAAGTTTTATCATTAACATTTTAATGATATTTCTTTGGAAATATGTAGCCTTTGAGACCTGTGGTACTACATTTGCCAAATATGGTACATTCATATAATGAAATACTATGCTGTTTAAAAGAATGAAGTAGATTTTCCCATGTACTAACATGGAAAATGGCATGATACTCTGTTGAGTATTAAAAAAGAAAAAAGACACCCTGGCAAGTGTAGCCCAGTTGGTTGGAGCATTGCCTCATACACCAAAGGTGGCAGGTTTGATTCCCGGTCAGGGCACATTACCTGGGTTTTGGGTTCAATCCCCCACTGGGGTGCCTGCAGGAAGCAACCAGTTGATATTTCTCTCTCACATTCTCGCATCTGTTTCTCTCTCCCTTCCTCTGTATAAAATCAATAAAAAAAGAAAAAAGGCAAGTATGAGAATTCTACTGAAAAGTATGAATGAGTTTATAGTGTGTTATGTGTCTTAATATATTTTTTAAAAGGTCTTGAAGCTATATACCTGTTAACAGTAGTTGTCTTGGTACAGTGGAACCTCCGTTCTCAAACTTAATTCATTCCGGAAGGCTGTTCAAGAAGTGATTTGTTCTTAAACCAAATCATTTTTTTCCATTAGAAATAATGTAAATTGAAGTAATCCGTTCCAGATCTCTAAATTATTCCCTGTTTTAACCTTTCTCAGTTGCCTGTAATCATTATTTTGTGAGCACTTTCACACCCTTAGCAACATCAGCACATCTGATGGCCTCTATGTTTTAAAATTGCACTAATCATTGATTTCTCCACACCATACACAGTAGCCAGATGAGACACGTGAAACCCTCTATCATCCTTTGCAATTCTTTTTTAAGCTCTATCATTGTTCTCACAACTTTCCTTTTCACTTTGCTTCTATCACTAACCTTCTTAGGACCCATGGTGACTTACTGTACATAGTTATATAAGCAACAACAAAAGCAAAAAAACACAAAAATATTCACAGCACAATTTCCTGAGATGTTAACAACGTGAAGTTTAGTGATAAACTGACTCATACTCATGCATTCTCTCCTTTGTCTCCTGAAAGATGCATGACTCATCATACAGGTATCAGCATGAAAGGGTTGTTGGGTTGAGAAGCGAATTGTTCGGGATAGGAGATGTCTGAGAACCAAGGTATAACTGTAATATGGTACTTATGTAGTACATACATTTGTGGTAGTTTATATAGTAGGGAGGGATTGTAATTACAGAGACCCTTAGCTTTCAGATTTTTTGTGGACAAAATAAACATATTAAAGTCATCATTTTAACCTTTTTAAAATTTTTTTTATTTTTACTGGTGCTTGTTTTGACCTGTGGCCTCTTAGAACCAGTCTTTGTTTTTTGTTGTTATTTTTATTATTTATTTACTTATTTTTGTTACAGATGCTTTTCTTTTTTTCCCCCTAGACACCCTCCTCCCGATCCCGCCCCTCCCCACCCCAACATTGTTGTCTATTTCCACTGGTTATACATACATGCATATAAGTTCTTTGGTTCATCTCATCTCTCCCCGCCTAACCCCCTCCTCTGAGGTTTGTCAGTCTGAATCGTACTCCTTTCTATGTCTCTGGGTCTATTTTGTTCATCAGTTTATTTTGTTCATTATATTACACAAATAAGTGAGATCATGTGATATTTGTCTTTCTGATTGGCTTATTTTGCTTCACGTAATACTCTCCAGGTCCCTCCATGTCATCTCAAAGGATAAGAGATCTTTCTTCCTTATGGCTGCATAGTATTCCATTGTGTATATGTACCACAGCTTTTTTATCTATTCATCTATTGATGGACACTTGGGGCTGTTTCCAGATCTTAGCAATTGTAAATAGTGCTGCTATGAACATAGGGGTACATATATTCTTTCTGATTGGTGTTTCAGGCTTCTTAGGATATATTCCTAGAAGTGGGATCCCTGGGGCAAATTGCAGTTCAATTTTTAATTTTTTGAGGAAACACCATATAGTTTTCCATGGTGGCTGCATCAGTCTGCTAAATTTTTTTTTTCTTTATTGATTTTAGAGAGAGAGAAAAGGAGAGGGAGAGAGAGACAGAAACATCGGTAAGAGAACATTGATTGGCCACCTGCTGCATGCCCCACACTGGGGATTTGGCTCACAACCTGGGCATGTGCCCTGACCAGGAATCGAACCAGTGACCTCTTGGTGCGTGGGTCAGTGCTCAACCACTGAGCCACACTGGCTGGCATTTTAACTATTTTTTAATGTAACTGTTCAGTAGTGGACATTTGGATTGCTTCCAGCTCTTGGCTATTGTGAATAATGGTGCAATGAACACAGGTGTGCAAGTGTCTTTTGGATATATACCTAGAAGTGGGATTACTGGATCATATAGTAATTTTATTTTTAATTTTTTTAAAGGAAACTCCATGCTATTTTCCATAATGGCCACACCATTTTACATTCTCACCAACAGTGCGCAAGGATTCCAATTTCTCTGCATTCTTGGCAACACTTGTTATTTTCTATTCTTTTGATTGTGGCCATCAAATGAGTGTGAGGGTATATCTCATTGTGGTTTTGATTTGTACTTCTCTTATGATTAGTGATGTTGAACATCTTTTCATATGCTTGTTCATCATCTCAATATCTTCTTTGGAGAATTATCAAGTTCTTTGCCCAGCTTTTGAGTTCTTTCTTTTTTTGGTATTGAGTTATAGAAGTTTCTTATATATTCTGGGTATTAGCCTCTTATCAGATACATTATTTGCATATATATTCTGTCATTCCATAGGTTGCCTTTTTATTCTGTTGATTGTTTTCTTTGATGTGAAGAATTTTTAAGTTTGATATAATCTCACTAGTGTGTTTTTGCTTTTGCTTTTGTTGCCTATACTTTGGTTTTATTCCAAGAAGTGATTGCCAAATCTGTTGTCCTGAAGTTTTCCTCCTATGTTTTCTTTTATTTTTTATTTTTTAATTCTCACACAAGGATTTTTTTTCTTTTCCATTTATCTTCAGGTAGAGTGGGAGGGAGGGAGAGAGAAAGAGAGAAAGAGAGAGAGAAACATCGACGTGAGAGAGATACATCAACTGGCTGCCTCCAACACAACCTTGACCAGGGCTGGGGACCAAACCGCAACCAAGGTTAGTGCCCTTGACCAGAATCAAACCTGCGACTCTGGTCCGCAGGCCGACGCTCCAACCACTGAGCCAGACCGGCCAGGGCTCCTATGTTTTCTTTTAGAAGTTATGGTTTTAAGCCTTATGTTTAGTTTTTTATCCATTTTGAGTTAAATTTTTTACGTGGTGTAAGGTAAGTGTCCAGCTTTATTTTTGGCAGGTTTTCTAACACCACTGTTAAGAGACTGTCCTTTCTCCTTCATGTAGTCTTGGCATCTTTGTCAAAAATTGTTTGGCCATACACAAGGTTTATTTCTGGGCTCTCTATTCTGTTTCATTGGTCTATATATCTGTCTTTATGCCTGTATCACAGCATCTTGGTTAATGTTGCTTTATAGAATGTTTTGAAATCAGGAGATTTGAGGCCTCCAATTTTGTTCTAGATTATTTTGCCTACTCGAGGTCGCTTGAGATTCCATATAAAATTTAGGAATTCTTTTTCTATTCTGCAAAGAATGTTATTGGTATTTTGATAAGGTTTCCTGAATTTGCAGGTTCTTTAAGTAGTATGGACATTCTAACGATACTGTCTTCCAACCGATGAAGGACAATATCATTAAAATGTTCAATTTATTTGTATCTCATTCTATTAATTTTAGCAATATTTTGTACTTTTCAATGTACACATCTTTTACCTCCTTAGTAAGCTGATTCCTAAAATGTTATCCTTTTTGATGTTCTAGTAAATAGGATCGTTTTCTTAATTTCCTCTTCAGGTTGGTCTTTATCAGTGTATTGAGATAGATGTAACTGAGTTTTGCATGTTGATTTTGTGTCCTGTGACTTTGCTGAATTTGTTTATTGGTTCCAACAGGGTTTTTTGTGGAATATTTAGGGTTTTCTACATAGAAGATCATGCCATGTGTGAACAGAGATAATTTTACTTCTTCCATTTCAATTTTGATGCCTTTTATTTCTTTTTCTTGTGTAATTGTTCTGGCTAGACTTTTAGTACTATGTTGATTAATAGTGACAAGAGTGGGCATCCTTGCCCTGGCCGGTTTGGCTCAGCGTTTGGAGCGTTGGCCTGCGGACCAGAGAGTCCCAGCTTTGGTTCCCACTAGGGGCACATACCAAAAAAAAAAAGAGTGGGCTTCCTTGCCTTGTTCTTGATCTTAGAGGAAAATCAGTCGTTCACCTTTGAGTATGATGCTAACTGTGGATGTTTTCATATATGACTTTTATTATGTTGAAATACCTTCCTTCATTTCTCATTTGTTGAGTGGTTTTATCATGAAAGAGGATTGAATTTTGTCAAATGCCTTTTCTGCATCAATTGAGATTATAGTTTTTGTTCTTTCTGTTAATGTGCTGTATTACGTTACATTGGTTGATTTTCTCAGGTTGTGTTCACTTTCTGTTTTGTACTTGTCTGTTTTGTTTATATCATTTTTATGAGGATTATGGGTTCTAAAATCCAAAACACCAAACTATATTTGTATGTGTTTGTGTATATGCATATATATGAAAGACAAGATGAATAGCTTTACCATCTAAAAATAAATGTCTTAAAGGTAGTATGTTTATTTAGATTTATTTTTTATTATAAGTATTTAAACTGAAGGTAATAGGTAATTACTGGATACTTAAAATGTAAATATTTTTTAAGGAATTTTCAACTAATTTGGGTTTTGTTAATTATTATATTTAAATTTGATTTTAATTTAGTTGAGGTTCAAACCCTATAGAATTAAGAGGAATAACATTCCTATGTATAAGCAGTAGTAGCGATGATGATGATAGTGCTTTATATTTATTGTGCACTTACTGTGACACAGCCATCATGCTAATCATATGTATTCCTCACATCAACCCTGTGAGCTGGGTATTATTATCCCCGTGTTACATAAAAGGTAAATGAGTCCAAGAGAGGTTAAGAAAATGTACTAAGGTCGAATAGCCAGTGTCAGAAGCAGAGTCAAATCTTAGTCAGTCTTAAAGGCATTATTTTATGAATAGTTCTTTATTCTTAACCTTAGCTAATATACTGTGAGGCTATTGAGACTACCAATAGAAAAATCAACACTATGATTTAATTAGAAGAATATCTGAGTCTATTCAACTATTCACTTCTGGGCAATGGATCTACAAGGTGAATTAATTGGGCTACGGCACAGCAGATCCATTCAGAATGAATACTGAACCCTAGGACCCAAATGATTGTGCAATGATACCAGTGAACTCGTAAAGCAAAGCTTAGCCATTTAATGAATCCAATCGTTCCATTCCTGGATCTACTCATTTTTTTAGTGTGACATCCTCACAATAGTCCTTGTAACTAGAGCTTTTTAATTAGAATGGACAAAACAACGCCCATTAATAACGTGCCATCATTATACATAGCATTAACTGTGTGAAGTTAATGCCCTTGCTTTACATGGACAACATGTTGCTACAGAGTAATTTACTGAAATCATTATGGGAGAAAGAATCAGTCAGTGTAGAAACTGACCATTTGGGGGTGTTGTGTCTACGTGGCAAAGATTTGAGTCATACATGGAGGGAAAAAAGTAGTAAATCTCCACTACTCTGTTTCTTTGTTAAGCATCTCAGCTTTTTCATTTATTCAACAAACACTTGTGCAGCTACTATGTGCAAGCACTATAGTAGGTATTGAGGATTACAGAGGTTGAATTAAGAAAAAAACAAGAAACACCTGTCTCCACGAGGCCCCAGTCTACTGGGAAATGGAAAAATAAATGGGCTATTTTAATACAGTGTAATACAGCCCTGGCTGGTTTGGCTCAGCGGTTAGAGCGTCGGCCTGCAGACCAGAGGGTCATGGATCTGATTCCCAGCCAAGGGCATGTGCCTAGGTTGCATGTTTGATCCCTGGCCCCAGTGGGGGTCATTCGGGAGGCAACCAATCGATGTGTCTTTCTCACATCGATGTTTCTCTCTCCCTCTGTCCCTTCCTCTCTATCTAAAAATCAGTGGAAAAATATCCTTGGGTGAGGATTAACCAAAATAATAATAATAATAATAATAATAATAATAATAATACAGTGTAATACAGATATGCATGTGTACCGTGAGAGCATGTGAGAGGATCATGCAACTCAAACAGGGAGGATCATAGCTTCTTATAATAATACTTTAAATAAATCTTGAAGTGCAGAGGTACAGAAGTGTGAACAAGAGGGGATCATGGGCCCTGGCCGGTTTGGCTCAGCAGTTAGAGCGTCGGCCTGCGGTCCAGAGAGACCCGGGTTCAGTTCCCGCTAAGGGCACGTATCTCGGTTGCAGTTTGTCCCCGGCCCTGGTTGGGTCGTGCGGGAGGCAGCCACTCGATGTGTCCCTTTCACATCGATGTTTCTCTCTCTCTCCCACCCACTCTATCTGAACAAAAAATGGAACAATGTCCTCAGATGAGGATAAAAAAAAAAAGAGTGGATCATGGTTTAGTATAATTGGAACATGAAGAGAAGGTATCATGAGAGATTTCTGATTTTATGTTTGAAATCATTCTAGGCATAAGGGAACCATAATTAAGATTCAGGATCATAAAAATCCAAAAGCAAGCTTTCACAGTCAAATAACATTATTAAAAGTAAAGGAATATTGGCCCTGACCCGTTTGGCTCAGCGGTTAGAGCGTCGGCCCGTGGACTAAAGAGTCCCAGGTTCGATTCCAGCCAAGGGCACATGCCTTGGTTGCAATTTGTCCTCGGCCCTGGTTGGGGTCGTGTGGGAGGCAACCAGTCGATGTGTCTCTCTCACATGGACGTTTCTCTCTCTCTCTCTCTCTTCTTCCCTTCCTCTCTCCCCCTCTATCTGAAGATAAATGGAAAAATATCCTTGGGTGAGGATTTAAAAAAAAAAGTAAAGGAATATTATAGGCGTGGTATTCTTTTTAAAAGGATCACATTTTTTGATTCATCTAAGGCTTTTTTTTTTTTTTTTATCCTCACCCAAGGACATTTTTCCATTTTTTGTTCAGATAGAGTGGGTGGGAGAGAGAGGAAGAGAGAGAGAGAGAAACATCGATGTGAACGGGACACATCGAGTGGCTGCCTCCCATACAACCAACCAGGGCCGGGGACAAATTGCAACCGAGATATGTGCCCCTAGCAGGGGCCGAACCCAGGTCTCTCTGGACCACAGGCCGCAGGCGGACGCTCTAACCGCTGAGCCAAACCGGCCAGGGCCATCTAAGGCTTTTAATGACTTAAGTAAATGAGAACTTCTAGCCTTTAGATTAGGCTATAAAGTGAGATTTAAAGTCCTGAGGTATGGAGGAGGCTTGTGCAGGGGAGTGAAGAATACAGGGAGGCTCACTCCTGGGATTATTTGAGAGAGAGCCCAGCTCTTGCTTCTTAAAATGGCTGGAAAGCCCTTGCTGCCTCCTGAGTCCTGAGGGTTACCAGAGGGTTAGCAGTCAATTTTTGTCAAACCCAAAGCGATGCCAAGTTAATTGTATTATGTTATGCCATCCCAACTTCCTCCAGTTAATGAATTATTCATCAGTAACTTTCAAACATAGTTGTTATTAATGTCTCATATAATATGTTTATAATTTGATAGCCCATTTATAGAGCATAAATTAGATTTAATTTAATGACATTGACTAAGTTATATTTATAACTGAATTAGATAACCCAGAAAAGAGTCTAACTACTTAATGAATTAAAATTTTGGAATAAGCCCTGGCTTATTTGGCTCAGCAGTAGAGTGTTGGGCCGCAGACCAATGAGTCGTGGGTTCAATTCCGGCCAAGAGCACATACTTCAGTTTTGATTTTTCCCCAGCCCTGGTCGGGGTCGTGCGGGAGGCAACCAGTCGATGTGTCTCTCTCATGTCGATGTTTCTCTCTCTCTCTCTCCCTCCCACTGTATCTGAAGTTAAATAGAAAAATATCCTCAGTGAGGGTTAAAAAAAATTTTTTTTGGAACAGTTGATTAAGTTAAAAATATCCAGTATTAATATGCAAAATTTATCCTTGAATTGTTTTGTATATTCAACATAAAGATGAAAAAAATCTATTTCCAGAGTTTACCCCAATTTCAAGTTAATTTCTATAAACTGTGTAGATCTTTCAACCATTACCTTAGGTTTTTCTTTCTGAAAAATAACAAAATGACATTTTGGAGCTTAATATTTCCCATTAAATTAGAAGGTGTTACTGTAAATATGTTTTGGAGTCCCACATTTGAACATACAAGAACTGTTTCTCCTTACACTCCTTCATCTTGGCCCTCATACTTATCATGTACAGACCACAAACTGACAAAAGTTGTATATTCCATAACTGGATAAAGAAGAAAGAATAAGATTACCTGGTAGTCATGATTTCTCACTTCTCAGGGTCCCTGAAAATTACCTCGTGTCTGAACACATTCACAACAATCATAGACACCTCACCCAGTCTTCAGAAACCACACAAACAAGGCACGGCTGCCAGCACTAATAAGAGTTCCTTGAATCTGGACCCTCAGAAGCCCAAGCTGTCCTGGAGAGCACAGAAGTGCAGGCATAGGGGCCCTCTTGGCCTCAAGTAAAAATTCATAGCCAGTGTGTCATCCCTCCTCCTCCCCCAGCTGTATGAGAGTCTTGTTTGCCAAGTGTTTTTCCCACCCATGTACAGACACTGCTGTGTGTGTATTGAAAGGTGTGGCTGATTTGGACTTGAATAAACTTTTTCTTGGAATCTTTTAACTGTATGATATAACACCATGAACAACTTCCTCATTATATGAAGGGAAAGCATGATAACACACTGGTGGCCCCAAATGGAGATTGGCTGCTATTGCAAGTTCTTGAGAGAGCAGAAACAGTTGCATAGATTAAAATATTGTTTAAATGGGCACAGCACAAAATGTTAACGGGAATGAGGACCTCCTCAACAACAAATGAACTAAACATTGAATCTAAAAAGAAAAGTGGATAGCAAACTAGTATAGCTAGATAAAAAATAAACCTTGGTAGGACAGCTGTCCCAATTAAAATCCCAAAGAAAAATTGTGTATCTATTTCTTAGTATTTCAACGCTGGGAATCTGTAAAGTATTTTGGTATAGATTCAAAGAATAACAATAAAAATAATGTATAAGACATTAATTTAGAAGACATTTAAAGGATGAAATGTTGGTTGGTTATTCAAAGGCTAGAGAAAGAATACCCTGCCTTTATTTCAGTTTTCCCTGTTCTGTGAAGGAGGTGAGCAGGCTTTGTGCCTGCTTAAATGACGGCTTTGTGCCAGGGATATAGCTCATCCCAAATAGCTTTTGCATTGCCTGGGAACTCACAAAAGAAGGTCCCTCGGAGATTTCTGGAGACTATGGACTAGTTTCCGTACACCAAGCTCTCTTTATACATAGTTTCCAGCAGAGTTCAAAGCACAAATAGGCACTTAATAAATAATGTTCCCTTAAATGAGTTCACTTTTAAATCTCTCTTGGGAGAAATATCAAATTATCTTTCTTTAAACATTCCTAATGTGATACACCTTAAACCACAATATAAAGGTAAATAATCATACATTCTTAGACATACACTATTCAAAAATTTTTGCTCACTTAAAAACAAGTTCAGGGGGACCCTTAAACCAAAGCTTAACCGAGATACTAAATTTCATTGCATCTGGTGAGAACAGATAAACTATTCTATTTATAGTTTATTCATATCCTCTATCATAGAATGGATTCCAGGAAGTAGGTGGAATACTGTCTGTATGTGCAGTAACATTTTATCATTCTTTAATTTGATAGAAATGCTGATGGAAAACTTCTTTTCTTCCTCATATGTCTACAAAAGCCTGAGTTGCAAGATTTTAAGCACAATGGTAAGAACAGAGCTACATGTTATCACCCTTGACATTTGCAGACTGAAAGAATTCTTTTTTTCCACTGGGTTTCTGGCTTCACTCACTCACTCGATAAACATGATTTATTTATTGTAGAAAGATTTAAAGACCAAACCCAGCATGGTGAAAATGGCAAGAGGAATGGTTTTGGAGTCACACAGCCCTAGTCACAAATCCTGACAATTCCTCTTCATAGCTAGATGACCTTAACCCTCTGATCTTCCTCATCTTACAGAATGTGGAGAAAAAGATTCGCCCTGGGGATGCTGAGTTATGAAGAAGAAAATGCATGTGAAACACTTAGCACAAAGCCTGACGGTTTATAACTGTCAGCCCCCTTCCCTTGGGCTCCTTCCCCTCTCCCTCGCTTCACATTGTACAACATAATAATGTCTCTGGGGAAAAAAACATTAAGTAATACATTTCTCCATACTTTATTTACATAAATTATAATTTTTCTTTCTACTGATACTCGTCATTTTGCAATTTTCTCATGTTAAAATATGAACAATAATAAATGATGATTAAAATATACTAATGATAATGTTATTTTTCATGCCTTCCAAGTTGTTTGCCAGATATTGTAATAAACTCTAAAGGTCATGATTGCCTCATATAACAGTCCGAGGACAGGGCTGTCATTTGGTAAGGCTTGATTTAGATGCTCAAAGGATGTCATCAAGAACCTGGTTTTGAAGTTTTGACTAATCTACAGGCTGCATTCTCCCCTAGTGGCCCTGATGATGCAGGAGAAAGAGGAAAATTCTTTGCGAGAGTTACTAAAGAAGGCAAGGAGGTGAGCAGAGACACTTGAGCTGATTATCTGGGGGAAAGACATTCCATGCAGACATCACACACCAAAGTAAAGAAGGAGTATATTTGGAATATCAGGAAACAGCAAGGAGGCTAGTGTGTGAAAGCAGAGTGAGCCACAGAGAGAGTGGTAAGACATGAAATCAGGAAAGGGGAAAGAGGCCAATTAATCTGGGGCCATCTATGCCATTGCAGGGATATTGGCTTTTGCCCTGAGTAAGAAGGATAGCCATTGGAGGACTTAGGACAAAGGAGTGACATGATCTGACTTACACTTTAAAAGGTTCACTGTGGTTGCTGTGTTGGGCTAGACCAAGGGGAGATAGGAGAAGGCAAGGAAACTGATCAGCACATTTGCAGTAGGCAGAAGGAAGATGGTCGTCCCTTGGACAAGGATACAGCGATGTGATATAGGGAAGATTTGGAATCTGAATGTATTTTGGAGGTAGAACCACCAGGATTTTCTCATAGACTAGATGAGGAATATGATAGGGAGCAGAGTTATGGATGTTAGGAAAGGCTGCAAGAGGGGGAACCTAAGGGAGAAAAAGAGATTTGGTTTGAACGTGTTATCTGTGATGCCTATTAGACAGCTAACAGGGTTACAGCTGATCATATAGAGAACTTACTCTGTTCCAGACAGGTTTTTTTTTGTTTTTTGTTTTTTAAATTTATTTTAGAGAGAGAGAGAAATACTGATATGCTGTTCCACTCATTTATACATTCATTGGTTGTTTCTTATATATGCCCTGACCAGGGATCAAACCCGCAATCTTGGCATATCGGGACAACGCTCTAACCACCTGAGCTCCGCCAGCCAGGTCCAGACACAGTTTTAAGTGGCTTATATATAGTAACTCATTTCATCCTCACCAGAACTCCATAAACTGGGTATTTTGAATTGATGCATCCTCAGTTACTAATAGTATTTAAACCCTTGAGTCTGGATGATATTGCCAAGAAAGTACATATAGCTACAGAAAAGAAGTCCAAAGACTGAGCTCAGGACACTCCAATGACTAACATTCAGAAACATGAGAGGAAACCAGCAAAGAGGATCAAGAAAGAGTGGCCCTCAGGGGAGGGGAAGAACATTAAAATGGGTGTCCCAGAACCAAGTAAGTAAGTGTATTGAGAAAGATGAAGTGATGGCTGTCTCCAAAGCTGCTCATATTTTCAGTAAGATTAGGACTGAGAATTGACCACATTTCAGTGGAATAGTGAAGGCAAATCCTGGTGGGAATGGATTCAAGAGAGATGGGAAGAGGGGAACTAGAGACAGCTAGTGAGCACAGGGAATTCTTTGGAGGAGTTTGTTTTCTCTAAAAGGGAGCAGAGAAATGAGGTGGAAGCTAGAAGGAAATGTGAGCTCCAGGGAAGTTCTTTGCTTTGTTTTTGTTTTGTTTTTAAATTGACTTTATTTTTTTAGAGCAGTTTTAGTTCACAGCAAAATTAAGCAGAAGGTAAAGAGATTTCCCGTATCCCCCCAGAGCATACACATGTATTTCTCCCCCATTATCAAAATCCCACATTATCATGGTACACTTACTACAATCAATAAAACTATATTGACACTTCATTATCATCCAAAGCCCACGGTTTATATTATGATTCACTCTCGGTGGTAGATGTTCTATGGGTTTGGACAAATGTATAATGAATGATGTGTACCCACCACTATGGAATCACAGAGAGTAGTTTCACTGCCCTAAACGTCCTCTGTGCTCTGCCTGTTCATACCCTACCCCACTTCACCCCACAACTGATCTTTCTAGTGTCTCCTTAGTTTTGCCTTTCCTAGAATGTCATATAGTTGGAAACACACAGTGTAGAACCTCTTCTGGCTTTTTTCACTTAGTAGTATACATTTAAGTTCCTTCCTTGTCTTTTCATGGCTTGATAATTCATTTCTCTTTGGCACTGAATAGTGTTCCATTTTCTGAATGTACCATAGTTTATTTCTTCATTCACCCACTTAAGGACATCTTGGTTTCTTGCACGTTTTGGCAATTATGAATAAAGCTACTATAAACATCTTTATGTGCAAGTTTATGTGTGGACATAATTTTTCAACTTAAGTAAATACCAACGAGTGCAATTACTGGATCTGATACTAAGAAATGTTTAGTTTTGTAAGAAATTGCTAAACTGTTTTCCCAAGTGGCTGTACCATTTTGTGCTTTCACCAGCAATGATGGCTCCATTAGCTCCACTCTCACCAGCATTTAATGTTGTTAGTATTTTGGATTTTGGCCACTGTAATGGGTGTGTAGTGATAGCTTATTAATTTGCAAGTCTAATAGGTGTGTAGTGATATCTTGTTATTTTAATTTGCCATTCCCTAATGACATATTTTCATATGCTTATTTGCCTTCTGCATATTTTCTCTGTAGGGTATCCATTCAGGTCTTTGGCTCATTTTTTAATGCAGCTGTTGGTTTTATTATGTTGAGTTATAAGAGTTCTTTGTATATTTTGGGTAACAGTTCTTTATCAGACATGTCTTTTGCAAATATTTTCCTACTCTGAAGCTTGTCTTCTCATTCTTTTGACATTGTCTTTTCAGAATAGAAGTCCTTAATTGTAATGAAGTCCAACTTATTGATTCTTTCATGGTTTTGGTGTTGTATCTAAAAAGTCATTGCCATACTCAAGGTCATCTAAGTTTTCTCCTATGTTATCTTCTAGGAGTTTTCTAATTTTGCATTTGGGTCTAAAGTCCATTTTGAGTTAATTTTTGTAAAAGGTGTAATTATACTTTAAATGTCCATGGGATCTATAGTGATGTCCCTCTTTCATTTTTCTTTCTTTTCCTTCAGGTATTCCTACTATGTGTATGTTACACCTTTTATAGTTGTCCCACAGATCTTGGATATTCTTTCTGGGGTATGGTTTTTTGTTATTGCTGTTGTTTTGTTTTTTAATCTTTTTTGTTTGCTTGCTTGCTTGCTTTTCAGTTTTAGAGGTTTCTATTAAGCTATCCTGAAGCTCAGAGATTCTTTTCTCCGCTGTGTCCAGTCTAACAATAACCCCATCCAAAACATTCTTTATTTCTATGACAGTGTGTTTTTGAACTCCAGTATTTCTTTTTTATTCTTTCTTAGAATTTCCTCCTCTGCTGACATTGCTCAACTATTCTTGCATACTATCTACTTTATTTATTAGCTCTTTTAGCATATTAACCATAGTGGTTTTAAATTTCTGGTCTGATAATTCCAACATTCCTGCAGTATCTGAGTCCAGTTCTGATGCTTAATGTCACTTTAAACTGCATATATATATATATATATATATATATATATATATAGCCTTTTAGTATGCATTTAAATTCTTTCCTGATAGTTGGACATGATATACAGGGTAAAAGGAACTGCCAGCAACAGTAATATGCTGGTGAGGTGTGGGGGGAGGGAAAGCATTCTATAGTCCTCGGATTAGGTTTCAGTCTTTTAGAGAACCTGTGCCTCTGTCCTGTGAACTTCACAGGTGCTTCTCAGCTTTTGCCTCCCATCCCCTTAGGTGAGACAGGGTGGCTGGAAGGGGCTGGACTTGGTCATATCCCTTTCCCCAGTGGAAGGCTAGAGGGACTGGAGCTGGGTATTTCCCTTCCCCCAAGTTGATTAGGCTCTGGTAAAATCCCAATAGTTTAGGCTCTGCTTAAACAGCTCCTCTTATGGGCAGGTCTTATGAAGAAGAGAGTGGGCTCTTGCGTATTTCAAAACAGTTCCCTTTCCCCTCCCCCTGCCAGAAGCACAAGTGGATTTTCCTCTGATATTCACTCTAATAACCAGGACATAAAACTCAGGAAATTGTGGGGGTTCCCCCATGACTGGGTTCCCCTGGAGTTTTTAACACTAAGACTTGTCCACACTGAGCCTCCAGCAATTTGGCAATTACAGTTCCAGTTTCCCTAGCCCAGCACTGGTTCTCATGCAAGTTTCTGCTCCAGTAAGCTGTGATTCTCTATAGTCACCTCTCTCCAATTTGGGGGAAGGTGGCTTGCCTGTGACCTCACTTCTCTGATGGTTCTAGAAACATTTTTTTTTTTTAATTTTCAGCTATTATTGTTAGGACAGGAGGACAACTGCCTTGCTCCTTACATGCAAACCAAAAACCAGAAGTCGGTTATTGTTTTGAAGGTAGATATTGCAGTCTATCACAATACTGATGGGAATGATTTAGTAGGGGTGGGAAAACTGATGATACAGGAGAGAGGATAAATTTCAAAGAGAGAGATCCCGGAGAGGGTTAGGGGACGGGCTCCAGTGCACAGTAAGAAGCTGCTGGGTCTAGGCAGGAGCAGAGACATGGCTGCAGTGGTTGAAGGTGGGGCGGAGTACTGGGGCCTGGTGCAAGTAGGGCAGTAGATGTGGTGGTAGAAGCAGGTGGATGTTCTCTGGTTCTTTCTATTCTCAATGAAATCAGAAGTAAGTCATCAGCAGAGTGAAATTAGAGAAGCCATAGCAAAGATTTGAAGAGAGAAAAGGTGTGAAATAATCAACAAATGGACGGGCTTGGAAAGCAGAGCAGGCTGTCGTGGCTGTGCCAAGGCGTGAGTTTGCAGGGAGGACGATCAGCATGGTTGTTCTTCAGCCCTGTTCAGCTTTCCGAGTACAGGCAGGGGGAAGTACAGAGCTGAGTTTAGCCAGGGAAGAATTTTGCTGTAGTGCCCGAAGGCTGAGAGTACAGATTCTGGAGTCAGACTACTCAGATGGAAATCACGGTCTGCCACTTTGCAGCCGTGCAGCCTTGGACACGCGGCTTACTCTCGCTGTGCTTCCAGTTCCTCCTCTGAGATGAGTTCAGCCTGCTTCCCACTGACAGAGCGACTAGAAGCGTTTCGGAGCGATGTTCACGTGCTTCCACCACGCTGTCTCCCGGCCTCCCTGCATCCGGCCCATGTCCTCTCCCACATTCTCGCAAGGGGTTGATGCGTGAATAGGTGTACAGTGCCTACAGTGGTTGACACATTACCTGCTGAGAAAGTTAGATAGAGGAAGAAAGCTGACGGAATATACAACAGAACAAGTAAAGTGAAGAGTGGAGAGTGAGAAACTGAAATCTTGCTTCTTTAGATCTCAAAAAAAAAGTGGAGGAAACTCCACTGAATTTAAGGAAAACCCCTTCATCCAAAAGAACACTGTGAATTCGACTTGAACCCAAATGAGAATGAGGCAAACTTGAAACACTTGATCTCTGGTACAGTTCAATGATGAAAGGAGAAACACATGCCAAGAAAGTGACACATACTTAATGCAAATCAGAGAAATTCTGCAACTTTTTTTTTCTTTTTTTTTTTTGCAGTAAATACCACTTTAATCAAGTAATGAAGGCTAACATTATCATGAGAGGACATATTAAAATTGTATGCTATCTCATCAGACACATTGAGGACACAAAACATCACTTCTGAGATATTCCTCCCAAAATGCAAAACCTGAATCTGCAACTTTGCTGAAAATGCTCTTTCTTTGTTTCTGCTGTAATTACTTCAGTGGTGTAGGACTGATGATAATCCCTGCTCAAAAGCAGCCTTGGAGCTGTTTTTACACTACCAGTTGCAAGAATCTGGAGGGACTTGGCAGCGTGCTGTTTATCTTAACTATTCCATGCTCACTGGCCACAAAATTGCGTCCATATTCTTATTTGTTGAAGAAAAGGCAGTTTCGGTAGCTGTCCTTATAAAGTTCCACCAGAGCTTCTCCTTTTTCCTGCTAATTCAGTGCCTATATCATGTTTGTCATGAGGGCCTTTCTTTCCTGATGTATCATAAGGCGTCTGTTAGAGAAGAAGGAAGAGAATGGATTTAGGAGGTGACAGAGCATTTGGCAGTCATCCAAACAAGTGTTGTCTCGTGCTTAAGAGTGTGGCCTCTGAGGGTAGACTGCCTAGGGTTAGCTCCCACTTCCCTTCACTATGAGCTGTACATCCTTGGAGATTTCTCTTGGTTTTCCCATTTGTAAAATGAGCATCCTAATGGGTTAGGCATAAAGATTCAATGAGCTAATATGTGAAATGTTCGGAACAGTTCTTGACACAGTATGCATTCAATAAATATTATGTGCCACAATCAAATAAATAACACATGAATGGATTGTGTTTTTTTTTTTCTTCCTAAGTCCCATGCCTTGGGATTCAATATGACCAAAACACATTTGAATACCCCTATTTTTTTTTTCTTTCCTTTATCAAATAACCCTGGGCTTGTCCTTACAAAAACGATCTGCTATCTTAGCTCAGTATATCAGGGGCAGAAAAAGCAGAAATTTTCAGGTAGGATCATGAGGTCATATATTCTGTTATATATTCATTGAGTTATTGTTTAATTAGAGCAGAGTTTGTATGTATGAAGTACTTAAAACAATACCTAGCTGAAGTGTTTGTTATCCACCAGGAGAGAAAGAGGGACGAAGAGAGCAGCAAAGAATCAGAGGGACAACTATCTCCAGTTATCCAAATCATTGCCGAGCCCTGTCTGTTTCCCCCTAACTACCGTGGGAATGCTCCCCTTGCCTCCGGGTCTCCTAAGCACACTGTGCCCCTCTGTGCTTCAGGGCCTCTGCGAATTCTGTTCTGCCTCAATGCTCCCACCACCGTCAACCTACCCACTCCTTCACTGTGTGTTTTTGTTTTATTTTTAATTTTTTTTCTTTATTTAATTTTAGAGAGAGAGGAAGGGAGAGGTAGAGAGAGATAGAAACATCGATGAGCGAGAACACTGATTGGCCACCTCCTGCATGCCCCCCACTGGGGATTTGGCCCACAACCTGGGCATGTGCCCTGACTGGGAATTGAACTAGCGACCTCTTTGCATAGGTCGAAGCTCAAGCACTGAGCCACACAGGCCAGGCCCCGCTCCTTCACTTTGTAACCTCTCTTCCTCCTTCAGATCTCAGCTTAGGGGTTGGCTCTTCCTGAGAGAAGCTCTTCAGTCAAGTCTTCCATCCTTCGTTACAGGGAGACGCGTAACACTTATCTTCAGCTGCAGTCATGTTTATGATTATTTGGTTAGTCTGTCTACTTGTGGTTAGTCTAATACATGGTAAACAGTCTGTAAGTATTTATTAAACAATGAATAAGTATTGCTCCCATTCTCACACTTTGAAAGTTTTCTCCTTTTTCCCAAGTCTTTCTCTGTTTGTTAATGGCTGAACAGTGACTTAAAGAAGTGGCCAGAGAAGAAAGGGACTGGGCCTGTACCCTCTGGTGGCTGCAGGACTGGACGAAAGCAAAGAGGGCATAAAGCTCATAATACAGAATACAAGAGTTGGCAGTGCTCTTACAGATGATCTCGTCCAACTTTTTTGGTATTGACCACTCAGGAAAACTCACCATTTAGGGTTTTAGTTAAGGACTTTAGCAAACCACCTTGCAGACACTGCTTCATATATAAATAAAAAATGTGTTTCTAACTCGAAGATCTCAAATGTGACTCATCAACATCTGCTTTCTTTAAATATTTTTCTCAGAGACGGAAAAACCACCTACAAGGATAGAACAAGTTCTCACAGCTGAACACAGGGCGAAAGACAAGGGCTTCATGCTTTTCTTTCTAATCCCCTCAGCTTCAGTCTCAACGGACTTTCTCCATCACAGGACTCTTGTGAGGATTGTTTGAAATGATTTATTGAATCTGTAGAGCTGCTTACTTCAGTTTGCTTTAATAAAGAAGTAGTCACCCTGGCCAGTTTGGCTCAGCTGTTAGAGCATGCGACTCAAGGACCAAAGGGTCGAGGGTTCGATTCCAGTCAAGGGCACATACCTTGGTTGTGGTCTAGTGCCCGGCCCTGGTCAGGGTCATGTGGGAGACGGCCAATCGATGTTTCTCAGGTCGATGTTTCTCTCTCTCTTTCTCTCTCTCCACCACCCACTCTATCTGAAGTTATTTGAGAAAATATCCTCAGGTGAGGATTAAAAAAGCAAAAAAAAAAAAAAAATTTAATTAGAGAACACAATCATAGTTGATGTGTTAATAGGCTAATATCCTGTCTCAGAAAGACAATGACATTCTTTGTCCAGTTAAAATCCACGTTCTCAGAAAGTTCCTTAGGAGTGATTCATGGAAATTTCAGTCAAGGTATCTGATTATGGGTTGAAATATATTTGAGCTGTTGGGCCTTTCCTTTCTTATCCTTTATGAAACTGTGTAAAAGGTTTCCTGTAGTTGACTTTGGAGATCAAACAGATAAGTTACTATCAGTAAAACAGCCTAAGAACCAAAGAGTGCGAAAAGTTCTATGCAAATGAAAAATTGTTTCCTTCAATGGACACCTCCAACAATGCTAAGAGATAAAGGAGAGACAGAGATAGCAATAGTTTCTAGACTACATGAAGAGTTTCTACCAATTAAGGAAACATGAACAATCCAATAGAAATGCAAGTAAAATGTATGAATAGGAGATTCATAGAAAATTAAATACAAATGATCCACAAACATTTGAAAACATGTTCAATTTCATTGGTAACCAGGAAAATGCATATTGAAAGAGCCATGAGAAATATTTTCATTTCCAGATTAGCAAATATTTGTTTGATGTTATCAAAATTTGGATAGGAAATAGAGAAATCTTTATTTTTTATGTACTACTAATGCTAATGAGAGTATAAAGTGGTAATGCTTTTGTAAGAGTCTACAACATTTAAAATGTGCTCTCTGTGGATGCAATTCTATCTCCCTATTCATCCGGAAATACTTCACATATGCATAGTGAGGCATCTACAAGGGTGCTCATTTCAGCATCATTTGTACAGTAAAATATGAAACGGTATTTATCTCTCACCTTATTCCCCAAACTGAAATCAATAGGTGCTAGCCCCCTCACATTCTAGGGAGATCCTTCAAACTCGGTGCCTAAGGATTTCTGAAACTGCAGCCATATTTTGGGGCCGTGATGAGAAATAGCCTAAGAGGACAAGCCAACAAACAAAGAATCTGGGTCTTTCAGGGTATCATTTAAGCCAATGATACCAAACTTTGGGGAAGTTCTACCTGGGCATTTTGAGGTAGTCAATGTCTATTATTGAAGGCATTTTTAGTTAGGCTTTCTAATGGTCCTTACCCAATCATCCACTCACTTCCAAAACCTGCTAACGTCTTCATTGACTTTAGTCCTCCATCCACAGTCTCCCTCTCCACCTTAAACCCTGTCATTCTCCCAAGGTTAAACAGGTATGATTCATGAAAATACCAAAAGTTAACACTAAATATTAATAAAAAACTATACTTTGAGCCATCGTTAGGTATCAAATGTGAGGTGTTTTGCATGTATTATCACAGTTAATCCTCATAACAACTCTAAAAGTTGGGAACTAGTATGACCTCGATTTTACAGATGAGAAGACATGGGGAAAGGTTCTGTAACTTGCACAGGGTCACCTAATTGGAGATAGAGCTGGTGCTAGGAGCCAGCCACTCTGATTGGCCCACTGGATCCTATTCTCTACACAGCCTTCCATATTCCTCACTGCTCTCTGGACTTCCTGAAGCAGAGCTCCACTCCACTGAGCTGCCCCCTGCAAGGCCCCCTAGACTTCATTTCACTTGACGTACCACTTCCAAGATCTTGACCCCTGAAAATCCACATTCTAACTCCAACTTCAAGTTCTTCCACTTCTTCATGATCAGTTAGCTTGTTTTTAATCCTCATGGTATCCATTTGTGTCCTGAACTCTCTTTTCTTTGATGGGTCCTCTCTTTTCTGGGTTTGTTTGTTATGTCAGTAATATACTCATTAACCACCACATCACACACCTTGCCATGTTTACCTACTCTCCTTCTGGCCTCTGCATTATCAAGCTTAGCATAAAACGTGCTTTCTCTGCTCTTACTCCCTGGACATTGAACATTTCTAGGAAAAGTCAGTAGATCTATTTTCCATGTATTTCAGCTAAGGGCTCATTACTGCCCAGAAATTACTGAATTTAGCTACAGCCAGCTTTCTTTCTTTCTTTTTTTTTATCCTCGCCCGAGGACATTTTTCCATTTTTTTATTCAGATAGAGTGGGAGGAAGAGAGAGGAACAGAGAGAGAGAGAGAGAGAAACATTGACATGAAAGGGACACTAAATATTAATAAATCGAGTGGCTGCCTCCTGCACGACCAACCAGGGCCGGGGACAAACTGCAACTGAGGTACGTGCCCCTAGAGGGAACCGAACCCGGGTCTCTCTGGACCGCAGGCCGATGCTCCGACCTCTAAGCCAAACCGGCCAGGGCAGCCAGCTTTCTTTTTTAAAAGAACTTTTTCAATTACAGTTGACATACAATATTATATTAGTTTCAGATGTACAACATACTGATTAGACATTTATATAACTTATGAAGTAATTACCCCGATAAGTCTAGTACCCACCTGACACCATACATAGTTATTACAGCGTTATGGACGATATTTCCTCTGCTGCATTTTACATCCTCATGTTCAGTCAACTTTCAATGGCAGCTCTTCCACAGGTTTCCTCTTGTCCTTCAGTTCCCACCCCACTCCTGGCAATCTCTGAGAACACAGTGGTCCCTTTCTTGTTTACCAGTAAGATTCAAGATATCTGATGGAGACCTTACACAATTCATTTGCTCTATGTCAGTATCTCTTGGTAATCGTAATCTGCCCGCTCCTTTGCTTTACTCTTGCCTCCAAGAAAGACGTGCCTCCCTGCCTTTGTAAGGTCTAACCTAGCCTCTGTTCCTGTGCTTCCCTGTGTTCTCCAGATTCCCATTCCACCAAGGACTCTCTCGAGGGTGTTTTCATTTTCTCTTCCTGTCTTTAACTTGTACGAAGATTGTCTCCCCTTATAAAGATCTGTTCCTTGACTTTACTACTGCCTCAGTTACTGTTCTGTGTTTTTTGTTTTCCTCTCTCTCTTTCTTTTGAAAATCATCTTTAAAAAGTAGGCTACCACCCTGGCAGTCTTGCTCAGTGGTTAGAGTGTCGTCCCTCGGATCTAAGAGTCTTAGGTTAGATTCCAGTCAAGGGCATGTACCTGGGCTGCAGGTTTAATCCCTGGCCCCAGTCGGGGTTATGCAGGAAGCAACCAATCAATGTGTCTCTCTTTCTCTCTCATCCATGTTTCCCTCTCTCTCTCTCTCTCTCTCTCTCTCTCTCTCTCTCTCCCCCCCTCCCTCCTTCCCTCCCTTTTACTTTCTCTAAAAAGCAATGGAAAAATATCCTCAAGTGTGGATTAAAAAAAACAAAAAACAGAAAAAAAGGTAGGCTACCATCATAGCTTCCACTTTTCCTACTCCCACTCACTCCTCAGTTTCTCAGAACTTAGATTTCACCCTTGATTCACTTTCTAAAACTGTTCTCTCAAGGTCACCAATTACCTCATAACTGGCAAAGCCTACAATTTTTCTCAAGCCTTTATGTTCCATTTAGCAATGTCCAACATCCCCCTCCTTCCTGTAATTCTCTCCTTCCTTGGGACTGTGACTAATATCATTTGAATTCTGGATCACTAAGTTTTCCTTATGTGTTCTTTCCTGGCCTCTCTTCTCTATCCCATCTGCTCTAAGCAAATGCATAGTAAGGTTCGTCAGCCCTCCTCTCTCCCTATACTCCCTCAGGGTTCTCAAGTATTATCTCTATGCATATGATTCTAAAATCCATACCTTAAGCCCAAACACCCCTAAGTTACTAATACACAGAGCAAACTACCCTCTAGATATCTTCAGTGTATATTTTAAAACATACGTTTATCGCCCTAGCCGGTTTGGCTCAGCGATTAGAGCATTGGCCCGCGTACCAATGAGTCAAAGGTTTGATTCTGGCCAAGGGCACGTACCTCCATTGCGGTTCATCCCTGGCCCTGGTTTGGGTCGTGCAGGAGGCAACCAGTTGATGTGTCCCTCTCATGTTGATGCCTCTCTCTCTCTCTCTCTCTCTCTCCCTTTCTCTCCTTCCCACTCTATCTAAAGATAAATAGAAAAATATCCTCGGGTGAGGATTAAAAACAAAAACATACGTTTATCCATCTATCTACTTCTACTTAATTTTCAAAGTGAAATCGGTGTTGAGAAGATTCTTTTAAAAACCCACAGTTAGCCCTGGCCGGTTTGGCTCAGCGGTTAGAGTGTCAGCCTGCGGTCCAGAGAGACCTGGGTTCGGTTCCCGCTAGAGGCACGTTATCCTGGTTGCAGTTTGTCCCCGGCCCTGGTTGGTCGTGCAGGAGGCAGCCACTCGATGTGTCCCTTTCACGTTGATGTTTCTCTCTCTCTCTCTCTCTCTCTCTGTTCCTCTCTCTCCCTCCCACTCTATCTGAACAAAAAATGGAAAAATGTCCTCGGGTGAGGATTAAAAAAAAAACCCAAAAATCCGCAGTTAATGGAGAGGTGACTATTATCTACCTAATGCAATTTTAGTGGTGGTGGTGGTAGCTGTAATAATAGCTAATATTTGGTCTTGACTGTATGCCAGTTATCATGTCTAATACACTCAAGAACTTTTCAAATCTTCACAGCAACTCTGTTTGGGAGCTATTACTACTATCCTCTTAAAAAGTTTTGTGTGTAGATCATCTCATAAATCTTGACAACAACAAAGTTGCTGTAGTTATTATTATCCCCATTTTAAAGATGAGCAAACCAAGATTTAAAGAGGTTGAGTAGTCACACAGCTGGTACATGAGCAGTATTTGAGCCTGACTCTGTGAGGAGGAGGATGAGAGCTACCCTTTCCTAGCACCTCCCACACGCCAGGACCTGGGCAAGACAGTGCACGTGTGACCTAGCTTTCAGACGTCCATGCACGGGTTGTCCTTTTGACATAGTAGGAATCCAAAGCTGACAAAGGTTAAGTAAAAAGCTCTAGATGACAGAGCGAATAAATTGCAGAATTGGTGTAGTAGATTAAAAGTGGCAGCAAATTCATGGCAGTTCCTGCCATACAGAGGTGGAGTCTATTTCCCTACCAACTGAAGGACAGAATGGAGACAGAAGTGACTAGAGTTATTCACTTAAATGTTCCAGTGGCATCTCAAACTCAGTATCCCAGTCTGAGCTCATTGTCTTAGCACCCTAAAACAAATCATTTTTTAATCTGTTTTAGTCTGATAGACAGAGCCTTGGAATCAAGCAAATAGGGAACTGAACCTCAGCCCTCCCCCAATTATTCCCATTCTCATCCTCTGACTCCAATCTGCTGCAGGTGTCACTCCCGGTTAATCTTCATGAAGTGCAACTCTGAAGTTAGTGCCCAGTTCATAAACGTTTCATGGGTTTCTGCTATACGGCCCACACATGTCCAGCTCTTCCCCTACTTCCCTCTAAATCTCAGCCAGAATGAAGTACTTGTTTCTCCGCAGATGGTGCCTTGCCCCTCTCCTGACATACATGCTCACACTTTCCTGTCTTCCTGGAGTTGCTGTTTGCTTACAGTGCTTCCCCCCGGCTGCGGTTCAACCTGTCCAAGTAATAGCCATTTTAAATGCTCTCTCTCCCAGGAGCTTTCTCTTCATGCCTCCAGATGACAGGGATTTCTTCTTCCTTTGAATTCTCCTGTAAAATGTGCTTTTCTTATTTTGCGTTGTAGCTATTTATGAAAAGTTGTCATTTCTTTTACTAGATTTCAAGCTCCCTGAGCAGAAGTTATCTTAGGCATCAGTGTATCACATGCAGTAACCTCCCAAAAACTTACACATAAAAATGTTGAGCCCAGCTGGTATGACTCAGTGGATTGAGCGTCGTCGCATGGACTGAGAGGTCCCGGTTTGATTTCTGATCAGAGCACATGCCAGGTTGCGGGCTCGATCCCCATTAGGGGGCATACAGAAGGCAGCCAATCGATGTTTCTATCTCACATCAATGTTTCTGTCTCTCCTTTCCTCTCTCTCTAAAAAATCAATGAAATATATTTTAAAAATAAATAAATGAAAATGTTGAGAATTTGGAGACCCAATAAATAATGTTATTGTCCCTCTGAGTCAAAACCAACCGAGACAAAGACATAGAAGTCATATTGGTGATAAAATATTACTGTATTACTGTACTTGAAAATATGACCAAATGACTTGATATTATACCTGTAAAATAGTAGACTTCTCATTTACCCTGTCATGGAAGAGCTAGACAAGTCCAAGTCTTCCCCCAGGGCCAAGCCTGACTGCTCGATGGAGAGCCAGACCAGAATGTACCTGGTTGACACGATGGCAGATCCACAGGCCACACAGCCCAAGTCCTTCTGTCAAACCCTCTGGGGAGAGAAGCGAGGAACAGGGCAGAGACCTGCAGTCACGGCTCACCAGGAGTCCCCCCACATGGCAGCATGCGGATTAGCTTTGACAAAGATGATAAAATCTAAAAGGACACTTTGTCTTCAATCACCACCTACCCAGATTCATGCAACAAGGAATAGCAGAAAAGTGATTTACTGTGGAGGAATTTAGACAAGTATATAAATGCAATAATAATGACAGCACTGGTGGCAATAGGTACTAAATTTTACAATGAGTTAGAGCATCGTTCCAAGCTTTTTCGTTGTATAGACCTTAGTTATCATCTCCATAACTCCATGAAGCATGTAATAATGTTATGTCCACTTTATAGGCAAAGAAACAAGAATACAGAGAGAGCTAAAAATCCAGCCAAGTTCACACAACCAGTAAGCAACAGAGCTGGAATTCAAATAGTCTTCCCCTAGAACCCAACTATACATAAGGTGAAAAATACTGATGACCCTTTTCATATTGCTGTGCTATCTAAACCTCCCCAACTCACACTCCGCTTCCCTGCCCCAGCAATTTAACAAACTCGGGGTTTCTCTTTGTCACAAATAGGTTTTGGTTTGATAGCCTACAGATGAAGAACGCCTGTTACCGTGTGATTAAACCATTCCATGGTTGCATCACTAATGAAACCCCAGACTGCTTTCCAGAGTCAGGTGACCTTCTGCTAGGAGCAAAGGGCATCCTCCAGCTGTTCCATTTTGTATTGACTTGTTTTTCCATTGTTACACGTATATTTAAGTGACAAAGATTTTTGCCTAGAGATGCCTTCTCTCCTCCCTCACTCTCATTTCCCAACCCATGAATGTGCTGCTGTTGTTGTTTTTCCCTTTAAAAAGTTCAGTGTGCTACTTAGACACTTAGCTTAACTAAGAAAACATAATAGAGACCGTGTAGCATGAAAGCATTAGCCTGGGAATGAAAAAAATTCCTTGCCGATTAAATGTAGGCCTGGCAGACCAAAATGCTTATCTCCTGGGACATGCTGAGTTAACACTGACCAAGAGCAACATGTTAGGAAAAGAAATAGGTATACACGGCACTCAGTGACTGAGGACAGTTGCCTCCTACGCTCCGGCCAGTACAAAACTCCAGAAGGATACCTCCACACAGGCCTAACCCCACAGAGCAAACCGCCCAGCATTACTGCAGAGATGGATTGCATCCACTTTAGAAGTCCCGGGACACCCTGGGATGCTTGAGTAGGGCAGGGTAGGGAGGGGGAAGCAGGATAAGGTGAAGAGAGCAAGATGCACGGACTGATTTTTAGAGTGCCACAGTCATTCAGCTGTAGTTGACTGCTTTAATGAAAAACAAGATTTAAATTCTCTTCAGAACTTGGACATAGTCTGGGTAGAGTCTGATACACCTTCACACACTTGAACAGCCCCTCCTCAGCCCCAACCTTGGACACGCTGTAGGAAGAGTCCGCAGTTTTACTCAGTGGCTCAGGGAATGTCCCTGTGTCTGCCCTGAGCCTCCATGCCTTACCCACTTGCTTTGTTTCGGCAAATCCAGTGCCATTGGTATTCAACAATAGTGACTGAGTAAGGGCCCCAGATTGCCAAAAAGAGACATAGTCCCTACCCTCGTGGAACCTGTACCCTGGACTCGAGGAGAATGCAGGTTCCTGTGTGAGGTAACCAGGCAGTCCTAACCTCCCAGTACAAATGCTATACAGATACTATTAGTATTACTAGTAATACTTCCTATTGCTTCCTGCCTGAATTCAGCCTCTCTGCTTAGTCCCCTTAGGTTCATAGCTCGGTTGGACTTTGAGCTTGCTTCTTGGCACTTTCTTGTATCACTCTGCACTCCACGTTCCCCAGACAACTGGTCAGTTTCCATCATCCCCTGTTTCTCCCCATCTCTGTCTTTCTCATACACACACACACACACACACACACACACACACACACACCCTCCCACCTCCAGGACCAGAACTCAGGTTCACAGCCTCAAATTTAAATGAATACTTCTGAACTTTTAGATGGATGAATTTACACCTTAGTTACATCAGAAAGGGAAAGAAATGAACTGTCTTGCTCCGGAAAAATTATCTATGTTCACAAGAACACTATCTGCTAAAAACAGACTAGCAAGTGATCAAAATTAATGACTTGAAATTTTGTTTCCATTTAAAACACTGTGTTGAATGAGCAATTGTTCCGTTGAGTGATGGTATACATCTTTCCAGTCAGCAGGATATTGTTCAAACTGTGTTTCCAAAAAAATAAGGAGTTATGATGACTTGACACTTGCCCAAAGAATTATAATTCCTGTTTTGAAGCCAACAGAAGCCCAGATGCTTCTGACTGTGTCAGATCTGACTGGAAACAGAGTCCTTAAGTGAATGAATCATTGAACAGAATTATTTATTACTATTATTTTTTTTATCCTCACCTGAGGATATTTTTTCTATTTATCTTCAGATAGAGTGAGAGAGAGAGGGAGAGAAAGAGGGAAAGAGAGAGAAACATCAACATGAGAGGGACACATTGACTGGTTGCCTCCCATATGACCCCAACCAGGACTGGGGATGAACTGCAACCGAGGTATGTGCCCTTGACCGGAATCGAACCCGCAACTCATTGGTCTGCAATCTGACGCTCTAACTGCTGAGCCAAACCGGCCAGGCCAACAAAATTGTTTATTAATACTGACTTTACATAGGGCACCCAACCAGACCCCCTACCTTCTAGTAGCTTGCAATATAACAAGGAGACAGGACAGGTGTGTGTGTGTGTGTGTGTGTGTGTGTGTGTGTGTGTGTGTGTAAAGATGAACACTAAAAAACACCCCGAATTAGATGCCAATGAATAGGATAGCTCAGGACTGCTAAGACTGTCTAAACTGGAGTGTAGAACAATTACTGGTATTGTTTTATTCTTAAGGAAATTTCACACCTAATACCAAAGCAAGGGTATGTTTTCTCAGCATTCCTACTGTGTATGCTACAGTAGCATTTCAACAGTGCCTACAACACATGGCAAGGTGAAATAATGGGAAACATAGTAAACATTGTTTTCTGGCTGCCCAACATCTACATACCCTACTTCTGGCAAGAGCCCACAATTTATGTTTGGGGATTGACCCCTCCTCACTCCCAAGGCATGTAGTTCCCATGCAGCTAGTTTCCCTTTCAGCTCTGGAGAATGTCATGTGACCCAGTCTTGGCCAGAGCATCATTTTATATGATGTCCATTACTAATTCACAAGCAAGTCAATCATGTTAATGAGACTCTCAGGCTTTTGCTGGAGCCATCAAGGTGGCAGACTCCTTCCTTCTTGCTGGACTCTAACCAGAAAGCTTGTGAGGCCGGGGCTGTTGCAGCTCTCTTGTCACCATGAGGAGCCTTAAAATGAAGCCTGAGCTTGGATCCTCATGTGGAGATTAGAGTTAAGTTAAAAGATGACAGAAGCCAGGAGCTTCCTTTAACTGGATTTTTCAGTTATGTGAGCCAGTAAATTCCTCTCTCTCTCTCTTTTTTTTAATCGTCACCCAAGGATATTTTTCTATTTATCTTCAGATAGAGTGGGAGGGAGGGAGAAAGAGAGAGGAAGAGAAACATCGATGTGAGAGGGACACATCGACTGGTTTCCTCCTGCACGACCCCCACCAGGGCCTGGGATGAACTGCAACCAAGGTACGTGCCCTTGACCGGAATCGAACCCGAGACTCTTTGGTCCACGGGCCGACGCTCTAACCACTGAGCAAAACCAGCCACGACCAGTAAATTCCTCTCTTAAACTGGTTTGTGTTTGAGGGATTTTTGTGTTTTGTTTTTGCCTAATACAACTTGCAAGTGTGGTTTATTTTATCTCAGACAAACAGTGTCTAATTCGGGAGCAAGTCCTTAAGGAAACTCCCTTCCTCTCACTCCATTGAGTCAGTGGTGCCTCTCCTCCAGGACCCATGACTCACAGGCTGCAGCCAGGCTTGTTGCTCCTCTCCAGGCAGATTTCCTCTGCCACCCACTCGATGCTGGAAGTATCCCAGGAGCCACTATCAACTCTATCACCTCTCCCACCTCCCCACCTCATGGCACTGGGGCCATGGGGCCTTGGGAGACCCTCTGCCTCCACCCTCTCTCCTCTCTCACTGCCTCTGCTGCTGCAGTCCTTCCTCTTGGCAGTTCTCCTGTGGCCACCCGTGAGGAAGGGTCTTGTCTGCCCAGGCGAAACATGGGCATCCTCTCCTCACGTTCTGCTCTGTGGGAAAGTCTAGTTAACAATTGTTGAATGCACATTAAGAGACAGTCACGGCTCAGAGCTTCATGGAGATAACCTCACATATCCTTTCAACTCTGACCTGTGGGTTTAATATTGTTCCCACTTTACAGATCAGGAAACGGAGGCATAGGTCAGTTGAATAAATTTCACAAGGTCACACAACCAATAAGTAGCCGTGTCACAAGTCAGGAAGGAATAGTACATCCTCCTGTGAATCTTGGCAATGATTGTTTTGGACTGATTATTTTTATATGTTACAGGACTGGGGAGGGGAAAAGGAACCCAGGGTCAGGCAGAGACCAGATGATTCATTAAGTGGAGATAAAGCAGAAGACAGTGTGTAAGATCTATCTAGGGTGGAAAAGAACAGAATGATATGTATAATTACAAGGACACTGAAATCTTCCCATTTGCAATTGCTCATAACAAATACTCTTCTGGAAAGATGTGATACCTCACAAATCCATGACTCTTGTATCCTGTACTGGCCCCATTCCAGAAACCTTGCCTTGCTATGTACTTTATCAGCATTCTTTTCCTATCAGCATGTCCTCTGCATATTCATTTCATTAAGCAAGCAAATATTTCTTGCTTATTTATTAGGTACCAGGCATGGGGGTACAATTGTTGCAAAAAAGGCCAGGGTGCCTTCCTTAGTGGAGTTACTACCCATTTATATATCACACAAGTAAGTGTTAACTTACAGTTGAGGTGTTTCAAAAGAGACAAGGGGTCACACCGTGAGAGCCAATCATGGTAAAAGTGGCCCAGTGAGGGAGGCTTGGAAGAGAGAAACAAATAAGGTGTGTATTTGGAAAACATTTGTTCAGGCCCTCAGTCCCCACATTGGTTTCAGTTGAGACACTCCCCTTTGTGATTTTCCTTCTACTTCTCAACTTCTCAACACTTTTAAGTCCTCTACACTGAATGCCCACACTCCACCACAAGCCACCCACACACAGTGCCTAAGCCAGCCCTTCTTACCTTTTGCCAAGCCCCGACTCATTCTCCAGGACCTAGCTCCCAATCCAAGTGTATGTGTCTTACCTCGGTCTCATTCTCCAGGCCTTGTTCTCTTTTAAAACTGTGTAGTTGTGATCACACTGCACAGAGGTGGCAAAAACTACCAACTGCCTTGCCAGTGTCCACTGGTCCCTTCTTCCTTGGTATCGGAATCTTGATTTTATTTGATTTATTAATGTGCCTAGCTAAAAATACTATGTTTTTCAGGCTCCCTGGAAGTAGGTGTGGCCATATGACTAAATTCTGGCAAATGATATGCACAAATGTTGTATGAAAGCTTCCAGAAAACTTCCTAAAAAGGCAACTCATGTGGGCTGTTTGCCTCTTTTTCTCCCATATCTCTTTCTCTTTTCTGCTGACTAGATTATAGGTATAGTATATAAAGGTGAAAAAAAACCACATTCTCATCGTTCTTTCTCTGTGTCTCTCTACTCTCAATGCCTGACGTACACGCAGAACACTCTGCAACACTCCTGACACCAGATGTGTGGGTTTTCCACATGCCGAGCAGTTCTGTGGCACCAGCTGGGTGTCCTAACATTTAAGTCAATTCTGACGCTACCTGCCTGGAGCCAGGTCAGATCACAGTCCCACCCGTCTGCCTGCCCTTCCACCCACTCCAGACACTAGTCAAGCGAGTCCAGGTTGTCACCTGTGTTTCTGACAGGTAGCTATAAGTCAGGGATTCCCACACTCCTCCTTGGGTTCAATGAATTTGCTAGAGTGGCTCACAGAACTCAGGAAAACAGTGCACTTACTAGATTTTACCCACTTTTATAAAAGGATTTAACTCGGGAATAGCCAGATGGAAGAGATGCACAGGGCAAGGTGTGTGGGAGGGCACTGCGCTTCCATTCCCTTTCCAGGGGAGCTCCTCTCCCAGCACCTGAGTCTGGCTGGTTTTCCTGACAACCAGCCCTCATCTTTAGGGGTTTTCCAAACCTTACCTCATTAACATAAACCCCGGAGTGACTGAATGGTGTTTTTATGAATAACAAAACACATCTTTATCCTCCTCTCACTTAGGAAATTCCAAAGGTTTCAGGAGCTCTTTGCCAGGAACCAGAATGAAGACCAATGACATATTTCTTATTATAAATCACAATATCACACAGTGGCTGGAGCTAGAGCAGCAACTATACCTGGCACACCCCTAAGCACGTTAATCCATATCTTATTTAATCTTTACCAAAACCATATGGGGTACATGCCAGCCTTACCCTTATTTCACATAGGCAGATACCCAAGTTTCAAGAACTGAGAAACTGGATTGGTGGCGTGGTGGACCAAACAGAGAGCCCTTCCTACCAATTCTTAGAACTGTTAGGCAAAATAAAATAAATTATGTTTTACATACCTAGTGAGCTTGCAATAAAGAATGGGAAACCACCAGACACTGAGAAGGAACTACAACTGGGTGTGCTCCTGAGCTGAGGCTGCATCCGACCCGGGCGGTTCTCAGTTTGAAACTTCACATTCAACAGAAACAAGAGACGAGGCAGAGATTTGAAACTGAGACCTCTATATGAACTCAGACCCACACAGGTCCCCGCCCTCTGTTCAAAGAGAACTGGAAAAAGGCTGCCCACGCGTACCCAGAAGAGATCCAGGAAACTTTGCCAGGACAGATCGACTCTGGACCAGTGATGTCACTGATGCCCGGTAGAGTCAAAGGAAAGAGCGTTGCGGGGAGCCCTTCCATAAACACGGCCACAGCAGGCTCCCACAGCAAGAGCGACCTGCGGATTCCGACACACGGAAGAAAATAACTTCATGAGCGAGAGTCAGCAGATACTGTAATTGGGGAGATGAGCACCTCCATGAACTTGAGAAAATAGAATAATGTGAAATAGGCTACAAAATAAGTATTTTGAAAATAAAGAAACACATGAAAGAAAGAAGAGAAACACAAGGGGAAAAAAAAGAATAGGTTGCCCTGTGTGGTTCAGTTGGTTGAGCGGCATCCCATACACCGAAAGGTCCCCGGTTAGATTCCCAGTCGGGGCACATGTCCAGGTTACAGGTTCCATCCCTGGTTGGGATGCGTAAGGGAGGTGGCCAATCGATGTCTCCCCCCACCCCCTCTCTCTCCAAACTCAATAAAAACATATTTAAAAAAAAAAAAAAAAAAGGTAGATTTTAAAAAGGACCAGAGAGATAAACTGGAAAAGGAAAATATAGTCACTGAGAGGTTGCCATGCGTGAGGCCTCCCAGCTAAACAGTGACAGAACTAGAGCTCAAAACTCAGCTTTGTCTGCTCCTACGACGTTCTAAATATCTGGGCACCGGGACTGGTGACTTCACAGGACAGCCTCACTCTTGGGTTTGGCAAAAAGCTCTTCAGAGTGGGCATATTTATTAAAAATCACATGCAGGGGACTGAGATAAAACCAAAGTAAACCCTTGATCTTCTGTAGAGAATTAACAAGTTACAACACAAATCGTTTTTGAAATTGTTAAGGAAGATTTTTATAAATCATTAAGGGAACAGATACATTAGCAGCTTTAACCTGAAGGACCCAACTTGTCTATTTTCCTTTAAGCTTCTGAACTGCTGTCGTGGGTGGTTGTTTGGATGAGTGGGGTTGGGGTCTGGGTGAGATCACTGTGTGGAGGTGGGTCATCGAGCCACAGAGGTGATATGTAAGAAGAGAGGTGAGGGTATTTACAGTTTTGAAGATTCACACTCTTCTCTAGTGAGCTCTCGCCTTCTCCTCCCTAACTCTTCTACTGGTCCTGACAAACAGGCCATTTATAGATCATTACTCCAACCTGAACAACGATGGCCACTGGGAGTTTGCTCAGCTTTGTTGTTCTAGGGGACTGGCAATAACTAAAGCATGGAAACACTGTTACTCCAGGCCACGTCCAGGTCACGGAGCTAGATTTTTTATATCAAACTTTTCATTTAGGGGTTCATTGTGTTGGACATTTAACAAATACATCATTGTTTTCAAGTAATACAGTCTCCAGTGCAAGGACCTATAAAGGTTACTGTTAATGAAAACCCCATGTTGTCCTTCTTCCAGATTAGCATTATTTTGTAGGTATTTATCTCTTCGTTCCCAGGATGTCAATGCAGTTAATGTCTTATACTGTTCTTTCCACACTTTTCATGCCGCTTCATGTATAAAGTGTTCAAAATGTTAGCAAACACAAAGAAGAATAGAATCTAAGCTAATGAATTCCTAAGGACAACCCCACTCTTTTTATTTGGCAAATATTACTAAAATTATGCATTATGTGTTTGATGCCAGGTGGTAAGCTATAAGGAAACGAACATGATATATATCCCTCTTTCTAACTGATGCCTGATTACAGGGGACATTGTGTCTCCTCTCTTCCAAATATGCTAGAACTTTCCAAAAGGTGCTTATTAAAACCTGAATCATGCAAGTAAGGGTTCAAATGATCTTATACAGCTAACAGAGACTGGGCTTGTATGTTCTGATTTTGTGTTTTCAGTGTGTAATTTGATTTTGGTTTTGTCACGCAAGCAGAAGCTGGAAGATTTAAGGGCACTACCTGAAATCGGGCCATGTCTTCCCTCCAGGACATGCTCAGCAGCAGTGCTGAGCCAGCTGTGCAGACGGACAGCTCTGGGAGAGCATCTCTCCGCAGTCACTCCACAAGGGAAGGTAGTCTGGTCATCCTTTCAGGCCGTAATGACATTCTATTCCAGTGACCAGCGGTAATTAATGGTACTTTGTGCCCAGTGTAAAAATAAACAAACAGGGAAAGTGCAGTGCCTGGTAAATGTCACAGGCATCCTTGGAATTTGGGCTGTTTTGTTTGAATGGTGTAAAGGAAGTGAAACCCTCACTTTTTCCCACAATACTATCAGGTTGTAGCAAGCAGATGACCTGTAAACCACCCCCAATGAGACTTTAAGTTTGGTAACTCCTGATAACAAAAACAGAACCTTTACAAAATAAAGCATCAACATTGCTTATAGTCTCAAAAAGCATGTTACCTGTACAAACCTACACAGAGTTACACCTACAAATGCACTTTGAGAGAAAGACAAATTAATGTGCAGACCGCTGAGGATACAGTGAGTGTGGAATCATAGACTAAAAGGCTAGAAGAAACAATTTAATCCTTCATTTCTTGTTGGAGAAACTGAATTCAAGGAAGGTATTAGGACCTGTGTAAGGGTAGTTAGTAGCAGAGTTTGGATCCAACCCGCAGTCTCTGAACATGAGTCAAAAGCTCTTTCTATTGAATCAGAATGAAGCACATTAGTGATTCAAATGTTTAAGAGACTCGGGGATGTCTGGAATCCTCTGACTCTACAGAGGAGATTCGCCTGAGATTGGGACCAGACAGGTGGGGACCTCTGTTTTCGACTATCTGGAATCAACCCCACAGGCCTCCATGGCTGACTAACAAACTGTGATTGAATGTCTTTCCTTTGGCTGGCCTAAGAGTCTCCTCTGATTCTATATCTTTCTGACGATAATTTGACTTTCCCTACAGGTCTGTCTAAAACCCTCAAATCTAGGGTCCAGGAGAATTCAAAAGCAGTTAAGATTCTATTTTCTTTAGAATTACACTTTTCATTTCTTCCTTAATTCGAACATTTTCATTTTCATTCAGCTAGTGGAAATAAGACTGCAGTCTTTTTTTTCTTGTTACTCTGTTTTAAGCATTCTAGACTTTTGCCATTGAAGTTCTAAATTGCATGATTTTTGACATATGTGCATATCAACTCTACTATGTACTTTTAAAAAAATGTATTTTATTTTATAAGAAGACACATATTCCTGCCACAAATAAAACAGTATAATTTGCCATAAATAGAAGGTAACCTTAGAAATGAATACAAAACAATCTTACTAAGTTCTCAGTAGATACTATTGTCTACTAAAGATTCCCAGTCCAAGGCCTGTCCTTCTTTGTTAAAAAGGATGATTAGCAAATATGAGTGGGGATGTTAACACAATTTAACACCAATCTGAACGTGCCTTTGTTATACGCAGAAAGACTGAAAGAAAATGAAAAAGTAAATATAATTCTTACTGTGATGTACTATATAACACTTCAAATAACCTCTTTAACCATGCGTTCAGTTTGGAGGAAACTACTACAGTTAATGCGTGTACAATCATTAACATATAAAAGTAAGGTCCTCTAGGATCCTGGTATTCCCTGCATGAACTGTAAGTGTAGTGTGGCATCGTGGAGGCCCTGTGTCATTCAAACACACGGAAGCTGAGCTAGCCTCGGGGTTTCGCCACTACCTTGATTTGCTGGGATTCGCATCCTGGCTTTCCTACCCATTTATCTGTGTGACCATGGGCAAGTCACTGTTCTCTAAGCTTCAATTTCTCCTTTTTTAAAATACCAGTGTCAATCGTACTTGTTGGGTGTTACAAAGATTGAATGGCCTAATGCATATAAAAACACACAGTGAGTGCTTAATATATATTAGCTTAGCTACTGTTCTGTTAGAATACTGTGCACTGCACTGCTATACTGTGGGCTAAGTTTTAAGTAAATGTGTATAAGCCTTTCAGGGCAGGAACAGTAAACTACCATTATTTAGAACAAAACATTTTTAGGTGGCTACTTTGCATGCAGGGCAGATCTTCCACTCTGCCCTCCCCCCGGCCAGAGTTGTCTGACAGGGCACGCTCAGAACCTGCAGCTGAATGTTTGCGCAGTAATTTGCCACCCACCCTCTAATGGTTTTGCTGTACCTCTTCTGAGCCAACTTTTTGTGTTGGCAGCCTTTCAACCTGCTGATGGGGCCACCCAGGGTCAGGGGCGTGTGTGGGCCTCTGAAGGTTGTTTCCCAGGGCGTGGCAACTGCCGCTGGAGTTGGTGAGGGAGGTGGGCCAAGGAAGAGGTCTGGCCACAGGTTCAGAAGGTCTGGGCACAAGGTGGAGAGCTGTGCAGAGAAGCGATGGGTGTGCAGGCTGGGCGTGAATGAGAGAAGAGAGGACAATGCATGATGAATGAAGTGGACAAAAAAAAGAGAAATGAAAAGAAAAAAAATTCTGTGGAATAGAGTACCAGAAACCCAAAAAGCTAAACAATTCTGCAGAAAAGATTGAAATTTCAGGAAGAGGACCTAAAAGTGGATGACACGGAAGTAACAAAATTAGAAGGAAAAAGAGGAAGGTGTTTGGTTAAGAAGCAAGGCTTTTGTAGGAGTGTGCCTCGGCGGATTCCATGGCTCCAGCTGCTCGTCCCGTGTGAATATGTTATACACACGCTATATATATTTCTATATTTCTACCAGTAGCTTTGAAGGCACACTTTTATTTTCATTGACATGTCTTTGCGTGAAAAACAAGAACTGCAAGATTTAATTTTCTTCCTTAAGTTACATTCCTTGACTCTGGCCAAGCCTCACTGAGAGTAACAGACGATAAATTCCAGCCTTTTCCAAGCCAGACCGACTCTGAGGTGGTGGCTGTTTGGTTTCCATTAGAAACATTAAGAGAAATAAATTATTTTAGACTCATGGAAAAATGTGTGTTACAGATATAAAATTTCCAAATTTGGAAAACACTTAGTGATCTAACAGTGAAAATAGTAAAACCTATTGCTCTTTTTTCAGTTGCTTAGAAAGCATAACTGAAAGTGGACACGTCGCGAAGTCTGGCGTGGCCTGCTCCCCAGCTCCCAAGACGACAGCCCAGGCGTCAGAGCCACCGTGCCAGTTCCGTTTTTTAAAGGCTTTGCCCCCCAGCCAGGTGATAATAGACACGAACCAGTGCCAAACTGCACTCATCAAAGACAAAGCTTCTCAACGTCGGTTGCACACTGGAAACACCCGGGGAGCTTTCAGAAACATTCACAGAGTTGGAGGAACATTGAAAACCTTGTAACTGCAAAGTGTGGTCCATGGACCAGAGCATCGCTGGCACCTGGGAGCCTGTTAGACATGCAGACTGTCAGGCCCCACCCCACGCTGCCGAATGAGAATCTGAATCTTGCCAAAATCCCCATGTGGCTTAAATTCGCATTAAAGTCTGGGAAGCCCTGCTCTAAAGAATTCTTGTCGTTGATAATTTGTTTCTTTCTCTGATGTTAGACAGTCGTTCCATGATTAACAAGAAGTGAAAGAAAATGAGCTCAACTCTTGTTTTCTAAAACGTAGGAAAGCAGACTTTCGTCTCTGACATCTTGCAGAGTAATAAAAGGTGGATAGTATGAAGTGAGATCCCTACAGGTAGGGTTGTCAGATACTACAGGATGACTAGTTAAGTATAAATTTCAGGTAAGTGATGATATTTTGTTAGTAAAAGTGTGTGACAAATATTGCACAAAACGTACATACTGTATACTGAAAAAGTATTCATTGTTTATCTGAAATCCAAATTTAGCCAGGCAGCCTGCGTTTTTATTTGCTAAATGTGGTAGCCTTGCATATATTCCCAAGGGTGTCTCTTTGCTCTCTAGGCTTTCCCAGTAAAAAGGGGGAAATGATACCATAAATGGCCAAGTCCCTGCCCCCTAAGCTGTCTAGACCGATTGACTGTAATGTTGTTTCTTATCCTGCCCAGACAGCCAGCACTCCGTGACTCCCCTAAGCGGGGCTGGTGACTCACCCAACAGGAGAGTAATGGGAAATTTACTTGCTGACTCAGGAAGACATAAACCTTGGCAAGCTTTTCCTTCAGTCTAAACCAAAAGAAAAAATTTCCAAAGCAAATGTTAAATAGAGCACAATATACTTAAAACAGTAACTTGAGGCAGCAGGCAAATTCAGGGGCTTGTATTCACATGTTTTCTATTAGTTGATTAAAAATACATTTTCATGGTGTGCTCCACTATTGCACTCAGAAGCTGGTATTTTCCTTAAGAATTACTGCTATTTAAGCCTCCTCAGAGACCACTTTCCAAGAATGCATTTTAGATCTGTTTTCTCAGGGCTGTATGCACTTTGCAAATAAAGTGGGAAATTCCTGAAGCAGAGACATGGGTGTGAATTGGATGGCCACCCTCCATGTGTCACTATCAACAGGTTTTGTAACAATAGGCACATCTAATACTTCAGTCCTTCCTCCTGGAATGATTGTTTAATTTTATAATCTGTACCTAACTCCTCTTTATTCTGTCCCACCACTTTACCATTTTAAAATAAGACCTCTTGCCCTGGCCGGTTTGGCTCAGCGGTTAGAGCGTCGGCCTGCGGTCCAGAGAGACCCGGGTTCGGTTCCCGCTGGGGGCACGTACCTTGGTTGCAATTTGTCCCCGGCCCTGGTTGGTTGTGCGGGAGGCGGCCACTCGATGTGTCCCTTTCACATCAATGTTTCTCTCTCTCTCTCTCTCCCTCCCTCTTCCTCTCTCTCCCTCCCACTCTATCTGAACAAAAAATGGAAAAGCGTCCTCAGGTGAGGATAAAAAAATAAATAAATAAATAAAATAAGACCTCTTGCTGTTATCAGATCACTAAATGATCAGCTATGTTAGAAGAAGAAACTAAATTTACATTAGCCAATTCTGACTTTTTTTTTTTTTAATTTGGAAAAAGTTTGATCAGAAAAATCTGAATAAAATAGTTGTGGAAACTATGCAATCCTATTACATGAATGATTTTTCTTATATAATTTCATAGTTGCTTTTGAATAGGTTGAAAGTGGAAGTGTAGATACTCACTCTTTTTGTAGTGTCTGAATCTTTTCTGCTGTTGGACCCTTATATTTAATGAGTCATGATATTGACAATCCAGGTTTCAGGACCTGAAAACAAACCAACTTGTTTCTAGCAAATATAGGAAGAAACTTCCATTTAAAAGCAAAGCCCACCAAATACCATATTCCAGAAGTTTCATAACCGCTTCAATCCTGCAGACATGATGATGAAGGCTAAAAGCATGAAGTACCTAATATATACTCAGCAACACACTCCGAAGAGTGGGGGAATAGAGCCACAAATGCTTTGCAGCTGACTCTGTCAAGAAATGGAATCTATTTTCCCATGCTTTGAACCTGGTCTGACCTTGTAACTGGCTTTGACCAATAGAATGTGACTGAAATGATGATGTGCAAATAAAGCCCAGGCCTCAGGGGAGCTTGCAGCTTCTACCTTCTTGGGACGCTGCCTTGAGAATGCCTTGTAAGGAAGTCGCTCCTGGTTTCAGGGGCCAAGTAGAGGATGAGAAGCCATGTGAAGGAGAATGGAGGGACTCTGACAGCCGGTGCCGGCTGACAAACAGTATGTCAATGAATGGGGCTGTTCTGGACTTTCCCGTCTAGCAGTGGCCCCACCTGAATGGTGCTGTCCCAGTGAGCCAGGAGAAACTGCTGGTCAACACCCATCGAATCGGGAGAAATAATAAGTCATTGCTCTAAGCCATTATGTTTGGGATGCCAGGGAAGGACAAGATTGTTACTTAGCAATAGGTAACTAAAACTGTCCAAAGGAAATTGTTAAGAAGGCAGATCCCAGGTCCCCACCCCAGAGACTCTAATTCAGTAGGTCTGGCTTGGGATCCTGGTATCACACTTTTCCCACGAGGACCTCCAATGAAGGTGGGCCTCAGGTCGCCCTTTGAGAAACACATCCTAGCAATCCTAGCAAGATTTCCTTCCATACTGAGCAGGCCTGAGGCAAGTGGCCACAGAGGAGGGCATCCCACCTGCCAGTGGCGTTCCTGGAGTGGTGCAGGGACCATAGGCAGCGTCCAGGTACCAACAGCAGCTTTTAAAAAATGTTTATGTGGAAAGATACAGAGAGAAAATAGATAGAATTTTTATTCTTGTTTACTTATAAAATAGCAATTGAAAAGGTATTTTTATTCTTCTCCATTTGCCTAATATGGATTAATTGGGTGAGCAGTAATAGCACAGGCCTCCTGGAGAAAGATTTGTTGGGAGATTTTGAATGACGCTGATGTGGGCTAAAATCTTGAAGTAAGAGGTTAGATATAAAAAAAAATGCAGCAGCGTTGAGGCAGACGCAAAGAACATGCAGATTTCTGAGCATTGTGAAAGGAGGAGACAGGAGAGGGAAGGCAGATGCTCAGGGAGGTTTGTTTGAGTGGAGAACGTGCAGCGCCAGTGAATGTTCTGAAACCACGATGGGAAGATGACGGTGAGTCAGCTTGAGAGAAACGAAGTCTTTTACTTGTGTGTGCTCCCTCATTAACGCCGCGACAGGTGTATTGTGCTAGGTGGTGACCCTTGGAACTTCTGGGTCCTGCTTTTATCCTTCTTATATATGTGAATTCTGCTGACTTGTCGTTGGAAGAGAGGGTTCCACCGCCAAGAAATGTTTGAAAACCAACTGAGTTAAACCTGGAGGAAATGCTATTTAATTGAAGAGAAAGCTTTATTATCAGACAAGTGTTATTTCAGTCTCAGAGATGGCGGCTTCTCAGGGGTCGATAAAAAGTAAAACTCAGTCTTCTCGGGGGGGTTCTCTTTTGCCCTCAGGAGGTGGTGAGAACCAGAAAACCCTCAACAACTGATATCTTCCCAGGATCTTTAGTGAGGTCAATCTTCATCTTCTTTTGCTGCAGTGAAAGTGAAATCACTTGGGGTACAAATTCCAGTTTCCAGTATAGTAACATAACATACCCAGAAATCTCCCTTTTTAGAAGCTGTTTGTGAAAAGTTAGTTGCTGAAATAAAGACTAAGAAAAAAATCATAGATAGCTACAGATGGGCTTTTAGGGTTGTGAGACTCTGACAGTCACCAAACTGTGATCCCCCTTCTCTTGGGAAAAGGTGGAATTAAACTGTCACTCTTAGGGAAATCACACAAATGTATGTGTGTTTTTGCCTAGACTATAAATGATAAATATCGCAATAAGGGAAAATATATAGTATTTGCATAATTATGGTGAGAATCTTTCTGTTTATAAATTATGCAATTTAACACATCTGTATTTGTCAGCATTGGCTAGGATGTATTACAGTTTCAAATTTAGTCACAAATCTCAGTGGCCTAACCCAACAAAAGCTTGGATTTCACTCTATTGCATGTGAAACACAGTTAGTAAAAATGTGATGCAAACATAAGGTTTTCAAATTCCTTTCTATATATCAAGACAGCATGTGTAACACACATTATGCTTTCTAGCCAGTAAAACTCCTATAAAAACAACGATAAGTTTTCCTGTCAAAGCTAAAATAAATTGTCCCTAAATATAGTAGCAACCAAAGTGTAGTAAAGCCAGGAAGCAACTTTCAAACCATCACAGCTACACAGTTTGGGTTAACTGAGGACATGGCTTGTTAGATTAATAGTTTTCACAATACCTAAAGATACTTTATAATTTATCATACAGAGAAAAAGTTTTTTGGCTGATGATCAACTGTTATCTTTATTTGTCTGAAAAGGTCTTTATTCTTGAAAAGTGTTTTCTTGGGATATAGAGTAATTCTTTGATTATTTTTTTCCAGTAATTTAAAGTGTATCAGCCTCCACATTTTCTTTCTTTCTTTTTTTATTGTATCAATGATTTAATAAATAATCCTCTGATCACTTTTTAAAAAAGAGAGGAAAAAAGTTTGAAGCCAACATTGCATTTTGACCATGAAAATATGTCAATGATCAAATAATTTTCACAGTTTAAAACTAACAAAACCAGATTTACATAACAATAAGAAAGACTGGGCGATATTTTAATGCTTTATAATAGAGGTAACTAATTAACACTGAAATTAAAAATTGGGGGCACATGTGGGGATAACCACCCCCATGGAAAAACTCTTTGAAGACAAGACATGTTACTTTTCAATCCACAGTGGGCGTATATTATATGTATATACACACATAACCAACTACTTTTTAAATTCATACAGTTTTATTTTTTAAGTGATTTATTTTCCAAATGTTTGTCATGCCATTTTTCTAGTGCTCATGAAATATTTCCCATTGGGGACAATATTATAAGTGGCTGTCAGATTCTCAGACATGTTTACAAAATCATATTTAACTCATGTTGCTTATGGCTATAATATAATGGAAAGATAAATGCTTTTCAAGAGCCTGGCCTTCTAGTCCCCATAACACTTTTTATTATTTTTATGACCATGGCCAAATCTTCTCTGAAACTCATTTTCTTATAGTAATATATAATCATATGGCATATCTATTTATTTGAAAAAAATATATTTAAAAATCTTGAGCAAGAATCCTTCTTAGGTTAAAAAGATTTTTTTTAACTTAGATTTTTGTTTGAAAAATTGAATCTGGCAATGTAAGTCCTAAACATGGTCTGAGAAAACAAGGCAAAACAAAGAGAAGCCTGAATTACTCAGAATAGAAATACAAGAGAAATTTAGACATGGCCTTTGCCCAGAGGGAAGAAATGGAGGCCTGATAATGAGTAGAAGAGAGAAAAAAAAGAGGGTCTGATGGAGGTGAGTGCAAACAACAAGATAGGGTGTCCAGAGTCCGAGGAGGAGACACAGGCAGAAGTTCCCACAGCAGGAATGCCGAGGGCTTTAAAGAGCAGGTTTACTATTCCACCCAACCCAGCCCCTGCCATTACCCTCAACCTCTCTGCAGAATTCTGCTACATGCAACTACCTTGCATTTGGGTTGCTTTTGGAATCAGTGTAAAAGAGATCCTGTGCCCTGTTTAGGTAGAGATAGGGTATGTGCAGGATTGAGCGAAGAGACCAGATGGAGACATGAGGTGCCAGGGAGACGGAGAACTCCGTGTCAGCTGAAGCCCCTTGGAGAATCCTGGGAAACATTGAGAAGGACACTGACAATAGTGGGAATTGCTTACAGCCTACCACATGCGTATCTCAGATGTACAACTAAAATCACATTATTTAAGTTCAACCTGAATCTGATTCAGAACCCTTAGTGCTCCTCTATGACCCCAATTCCCATGGCTTTGCTCCTGCTAAGCAGAGAGATCTCTGGTGAATCTGGAAGTCCCAACATTTAGGTAACAGCCTACCACCTAGTCATCACATGCAAAGATCAGAGAGGTGTCCCAGAAAGTAAGGGCTATTGAAGGCAGAAAGAAGGAAAATGAAGGTTATAAATGTTGATGCCAGAGCAGATTCTGTCTTTTTCCGCTGCACTTGTGCATTGTAGCTCTATGATGACTAAACTAACAAAAGAATGAATTCCAGATATCAAAAACAAGAAAAAATTGGTGCACAATGGAGCAGAAAATGGAGAAGAAATAAAGTTTAACCACTCATTTTTGCAATATGGCAATATAAAGTTGGAAGAGACTTTAGAATCTATCAAATCCAATTCTTTCAGCTTGTAAATAACCATTTACAACTATACTGCTATAAATGGTATTGAGAGGCACGAAGCATATGTGGCTATTAAAATTAAATAAAATTTAAAATTTAATTTCTCCATCATACCAACCACATTTCAAGTGCTCAATCATCACATGCGCCCAATGCAAGTATTTGCAGCAGTATGGTTACAGAATATTTCCATCACGGCAAAAGTTCTATTAGACAACACTGATCTATTGCACCCCAACCTTAGCTTGAATTATTATTTTTAAATATGTTTTTATTGATTTTTAGAGAGAGAGGAAGGGAGAGGGAAAGAGAGATAGAAACATTGATTAGAGAGAAACATTGATTAGAGACAATCAATTGGTTGTCTCCTGCACACCCCCAGTGGGGAGTGGGCCTGCAACCTGGGCATGTGCCCTGACTGGGAATCGAACCAGTGACCTCTTGGTCCGTGGGTCAACGCTCAACCACTGAGCCACACCAGCTGGGCTTGAATTATTTTTAAGGAGTGTCATTCCCTATTGGTTTTCGACCAGACATAATTGTTAGGCTGTCCTTGAAGTTTTTTCCACATATTTATCCTAGATTGTTTAGATATGTGGAAAGATTTATTCTCTACAGAGAGCATCTTATTATAGTAACAGTTTAGAAATTTTGTTAATGATAAAGATATTATAAACTAAAGTAGAATAACTACCTGAAATAGTTAGAATTAAAAAGTTAATTCAGTTTCTTAAAGAATTTCATTTATGCCTAAAGAGCATTAATTAATATAACTAACTCCCTGATAGTAATTTTTTCAAAACTCAAAAGAAAAAAAAACTAACTGTAGAAAGAACTTTATGCTTCATGAGAATGCTGACTATGTACTAAACCTTTTATTTAATTATTTTCTGTTTCTATGCGATAAACCTAATGCAATTATGTAATTTAGAGCTCTGTATCTAACCCCTTAGTGATTGTGATCATTTCCTATTAAATCCAAATATTTAACATTTCATGAAAATTCCATCATTTTTTCCTTAATGACTGAAAGGTGGAAATCTTTAATTAGTCTCCAATGTTTTAGAGGAAGTTAAGACTGGAGAGTTTAGAAAAACCCCTAAATGAATCATTTAAATGGGACAAAATTGGTGGATGACCAATTCATCTAAAAGAGTATTGCTCACAAGAACTTAATTCATAATTCCTTTACTAATACCAACAACTGAATGAGCCTTCATAGGACATATGAAACTCTAGTAGGCATTAAAGAGTGAACCAAGTCTGCTTTCTGTAAATAATAATAACCTTGTATCAAGAAAACTGTTAAACAATGCTTCTGTTTTAGCTACTTAAAAAAGTTAGGAAGAGTGGCAATATAGCTAGAACAATTTCTATAAAATAGGGTAAGAATACAAATGTTTGGTATTCAAAATTTAAATCTATTGTTTGAGGAAGTAAGGTGGATGTAGTAGTTAGGATTAGTTGAGTTAAGGTATAATGGAAAACCTTAGTAATATCTGCTTAAACAAAAATAAAGGTATATTTTTCTCTCAGATAGTATAGTCTTCAGGTTTACAGTCCAAGACAGGAATGATAGGTCCATGTTTATCAGAAACTCAGACTTTCAGCCCTGTCATTCTTAGATCATGAACTCTATTACCAAATGAAGATGCTGTAGCTCCAACCATCACATTCATGTCCCAGGCATCAGCTATACAGAAATTGCAGAAGAAAAGGGGACCTGATTGTTAAGCTATCCCCCTTCTAAGAGCTTTTCCAGTAGCTCCACCTGACAACTTCCACTGACATCTTTTGGTCATCTACAAGGAACTGGGAAGTGTAGGTTCTTTTGTTTTGGGGGTTTTTGTTTTGTTTTGTTTTGTTTTGTTTTCCAGCTGGACACATTATTGCCACCATACAATATAGAGGTTTTATTACCAAACGGGAAGAAGACAATGAATACTGGGTAGATAGCTAGCAGTCTCTGTTAGAGCACGCAGATTATCCTTTCCCAGTGCTATATATCCATTGTTGGACTGGTCACATTGTATATACTTATTTATACAGGAAACAACATGTGTTGCAATAAAGAGCATAGACTGTAATTATGTCTCAGTTTGCCCTAGAAAATTCCAGTGCATAGCTGCTGTACCAAGGTAATTATTAACAGTATCCCTGTAACTTTCTAAATTGACCCAGTTGGACAATAAATTATATGGTCACTTTAGCTATAATAGACTGGCTGGAATATCTCTAACACTTTCTAGCTCTATGACCTCAGCAAATTACATAACTTCTCTAAGCTCATTGCATTAGTTATTTATTGCAGAATAACAAATTATCCCCTAAATTAGGGATAAGCTATAATCGCATAGTTTCTGTGGGTCAGTAATTGAAGAGCAGATTAGATGGATAGTGTCTGGCTCAGAGTCTGAGGTTAGATGAAGGCTTGACTGGGCAGAAGGATCCACTTTGAAGATGACTCACATGCTGTTGGAAGGAGGCCTCAGGTCCTCACACGTGGGCCTCTCCATAGGGCAGCTTGTATACAGCAGCTGGCTTCCCATCGAGAGAAAGAGCAAAAGGAAGCCACAATGCCTTTTATGACCTATCGACAAAGCTGAACAGGTACTTTCTCCTTATTCTATTCATTAAAAGCAATTCATGAAATCCAGCTCACACTCAAGGGATAAGCAATTAGGCACCATCTCTTGAGGGAACACATTTTAACATCACCACACTTATTGTTCTCATCTATAAAATGAGACAAAATTACCCACATGCAGTAATAATTGTATTGTTATGAAGATGCATGATCCACATAAGCATTTTAATACAGCACTTGGCACACAGTAAAATATGTCCTTTAATAAACATTATCTAATATCACCTACTTGTTTGTCTAATTAAACTAGTTTTTTTTTTTTTTTTTTTTACAAGGATCATGTCTGATTTCTATTGGTAATTCAAGACCCAATTGAAGTGTTGAGCATGTAGAGGGGATGTAATAAATAGTTGATAAATAAATGAATGATTAACATATTCTTTAATAAGACCGGTTAAGTGGAGCATTCCTATAAGTGGAGACGTACTGCAATAGGCATTTGAATAAATTCATGTGGTTTTTTAAAAAAGATTTTTTATTGATTTTTAGAGGGAGAGGAAGGGAGAGGGAGGGAGAGAGAGAAAAACAGATGTGAGAGCAAAACATCGATTGGCCGCCTCCCACAGGCCCCCACCAAGCCCACAACCCGTGCATGTGCCCTGACTAGGAATCAAACCAGCAACCTTTTGGTGCACAGGACAGTGCTCAACCAACTGAGCCACCCAGCCAGGGCAAGTTCATGTTTTATTTGTGTTAAAATCAGATTTTCATAGCTCCTTATATAACAGGACATGAAAAAGTGCATACTAATATAACATGTACTAAGTTTTGTAACTTAAATAATATTCACTAGTATATATAATGCTATTATAGGATCACCTTCTTATGTTCTTGATATTAAAATTGTTTCTGCAAAATTGTGTTTGGTAGATGTATATCTAACTATGTCTTTTTGAGACACAGAGATTATTTTTATTGCTAAAGAAAATATTTCAATAATCATTTAAATTACATATTACTGCCCCGCTGGTGTGGCTTGGTGGTTGAGCCTCGACCCATGCACCAAGAGGTTGCTGGTTCGATTCCCAGTCAGGGCACATGCCCAGGTTGTGGGCCTGATCCCCAGTGGGGGGCATGCAGGAGGCAGCCAAAGGATGCTATTTCTCATTGATGTTTCTATCTCTCTCTCCCTCTCCCTTCCTCTCTCTCAGTAAAATCAATAAAGAAAAAAAATAAATAAATAAATTGCATATTACTGAACTATAGGATTAAAGCATGTATCTAAAGAAAAAATTTTAGAAACTATACACACATATGTATTATATTAATAGTGTGTTTTGTCATTAATGACACATTTTCTTGCCATTTTTTCCCAAGGAAAAAAATAAATATATATGTAACTTTGTAGATATAGTTGTTAAAGATCTTTTGGTTATGAGTGTTTACATTTATCATAAATATGAAGAAAAAAGAGTTAGAAGGTTTAGTTTACAATCTCCAGATATAGCAAGGCTACATTTATGCACAATAATTAGTAGGAGGAAAGTAATAGCAGTCATCTACCAAGTGCCAGAAACATTTTAAATTATGCCACATGACTTCTTTTATGACTCATGACATAAATAAAACATAGTGAATTTTTAAAATTCTATGCTTTCTTGATGTATTATATTTTAAAATATATTGCTAATTCTGAATATACCACAAATATTTTGCTTTCTATATTCAAGCCTCTCGTTTGACTTTTCAGTGATAGAAGAGTAACTTAGACAGCATTGCCTTCTTCCAAACATGGATTTTTCTTGTGGTGTCAGCTCTGTACAGAGAAATGTGATTTATTTTTTATTAAAAAATTTTTTTTTCTTTATTGGTTTTAGAGAGAGGAAGTGAGAGGGAGAGAGAGATAGAAACATTGATGAGAAAGAACATCGATTGCCGCCTCCTGCATGCCCCCCACTGGGGATTGGGCCCACAACCTGGGCATATGCCTTGACCGGGAATTGAACCGGCGACCTCTTGGTGTGTGGGTCGACACTCAACTAGTGAGTCACATCGGCCGGGCGTGATTTATTTTTTAACACACATCAGAGCACACTTCAACATTTCAAGCTTTTAAAACAAATTAAATCCCTTTGGTAGTTATAATGTAAGAAAACGCTGTAATCTTTAATTAACTTAAATGGAATAATAGACATAATTATCCTTTTACATTTCATAGTTAATCATTTGACGGGAAGTTCTGAAAGCCACAGGACATGTCCTTGAAGCAAAGAAATACTTGAGAGCACAGTGCTTTCCCACCGTGAGAGGGAGAGGACTCCAGGAGGGCACAGGATGCTTCTTGCTATTCATGATTAATTTTTATCTCCTCATAAACCCTAAACCCTCTTCCCAAATTGCAGCCGGGAATGAAAAATATCTACACTGTCTTAGAAACACTATTCTAGATGAAGTTAGTAGTTTAATGCTATTTCTTCACCAGTTAGGCAGTGACTCTACTAGATATTGCTAAGCTTCTCTACTTCTTGAAAAGTACATATTCATTCATTCATTTGTGCAAGAATACTTATTTTTCCCTTCATGTGTTCAATTTATAAAGGTGACAATTGCTTTTTTATTCATACATTCATTCATTTGTCCTTAAATATTTTTTTTATTTCCTGCTATTCAATAAGAACTGTGCTGGGCACTGTACACGTACTGATGGATAAGATCAGCATGCTCTTTACAGTGTTGTCAGTTACACTTCAATAAAGCTGAGGAGGGGGAAGATTAACATGTTCACTTCCCTTATGGAATTTACAGTCAATTCATCAACAAGTTCCTTGTGATTTTTTAAAATATAAATGTAGCATTGTATTCAATGTTATTTGGAGAATATATAAATTAAGAAGACATAGCTCCTATTTTTTTTTTTTTATCCTCACCCGAGGACACTTTTGCATTTATCTTCAGATAGAGTGGGAGGGAGAGAGGGAGGAAAAAAGAGAGAGAAACTTCGATGTGAGAGAGACACATCGACGGGTCGCCACCCACACAACCCCAACCGGGGCCGGGGACAAACTGCAACCAAGGTACGTGCCCTTAGCGGGAACCGAACCCAGGACTCTTTGGTCTACGGGCCTACGCTCTAACCACTGAACCAAACTGGCCAGGGCCATAGCTTCTATTTTTAAGGAACTGATCATTTTTACTAGGGAAAAAATACTAGGATGCCTGAAATCATCAAGAATTAATATCAAATACTGTCAAAAACACCAGGAAATAAAGATAGTACTTAAATGCTAAGTTGTGAGTGTGTTAGACTGGGAAACACAAGCGATTTTAAAGAGAAGGGAGAAAATGAAGCCATGTAACGCTTCCTGGAGAAGAGCCTTGAGCTGAATGCTGAAGTTTGGGTGAAACGGGAATAGAAGAGCAGGTGAAAGAATGATATTGCAGATTGAGAAGGAAAGAACCTCAGGAACAGAGGCACAGAGGAGGTGGCTAGCACGGCGTATTTGTCAGACTCGGGGAGACCAGCACAGGTGCTCACCTTACAGAAGCATCCCGCCCAGGTGCTCTGCTCCCTTCAGGCACCAATTGCAGGGCTGGTGTGCCTTTCCCAGGTACGAAAGGATTCTTAGGATTTCTATACAAAAGTAATCAATATGGTCTTCTCAATTTGAACTTTAAGTCCCACAGTAAGAAAAAGAGAAGATGAAAAATTCAAAACCAGATTGTATAAGTAAACCAAGTAAACTGAATGCATGTTGGAAAGAAAAGAGAGATTCAGATGTTAAAATATTCTACAAGATAACAATCTAGAGATAAAAGACAGTACATAACAGGATTTGGTGAAAGTAGATTTATAGTTGTTTGTATGGAAAATAATGCAATAACTGATAAGCAATAATATAAGAATAAACTTACAACTATAAACATACTTTTGTCAGAACCTGTATTTTTTTTTTTTTTTGGCTTATCAACATAATCAGTCCTGAGGGGAAATATCAAAAGATTAGTATCTGTGTCTTGTTCTTTAAACAAAGGAACTAAGTCCACAACATTTCTTTGAAATTTCTTAAGCTTGTAACTAACTTTTTCTAGTACATGGAAGGAGAATCTGATCAGAAGGCCACAAATGATTGATTTCCTACTGTTTTGAAAATATAAATATATTACCTATCAATGAGGATGAGAAACATTTCCCCTTTTCATTCCTGACATTCATGGATGTGAGCCGGTTTATCCTCGGTGGACATCATTATTCTGCCTAGAGTGCGGGAAATATATTTGAATGAGACCAGATAACTGGGGCCAACGAGGCCCCAAGGTCTTGGGGTGGGCAAGATCTTGGGGATCATCACCAGCTTCCTTCCTTGCCCACAGGATGGAGATCAGGAGGTGTGAAGAAATTAGCAGAGGAAAATATACACACACAGTTGTCTCTTCTCTTTTAGAGTAACTCCACAAGCCCAGCCAGTGTGGCTCAGTGGACTGAGTGTCGTCCCATGGACTGAGAGGTCCTGGTTTGATTCCCGGTCAGGACACATGCCCGGGTTACAGGCTCAATCCCCAGTGAGGGGGATGCAGGAGGCAGCCTATAGATGTTTCTCTCTCACATAGATGTTTCTATCTCTCCCTTCCTCTCTCTCTAAACAAAAAAAAGAGAGAGAGAAATAAATAAAATCAATAGATTAACCCCACAAAATATTCATTTACAACTATTTTCTTCATGGTAAAACTTTAGTAAATTAAGACCATTTATAGTCCCTACTAAAATCAGAGATCAATTACTCTTTCATAATTTCTTTTTTTAAATATGTTTTTATTGATTTTTTTAGAGAGAGAGGAAGGGGGAGAGAGATAGAAACATCGATGTGACAGAGAAACATCAATCAGCAGCCTCCTGCATACCCCCTACTGGGAATCAAGCCCACAATCTGGGCATGTGCTCTGACTGGGAATCGAACCAGGACCTCTCAGTCCATGCGATGACGCTCAATCCACTGAGCCACTCCAGATCATAATTTCTTCTTAGACAAACCTTTCCCAGTTTTTAGAGCTTATTTGATAAATATAATTATAATAAAGTTTGATTAAAATATTTTATTGGTAAGCATTATGCTGTAAGAAGTTCAGTATTCCTTTATCTTTGTTTATTCTTATATATATTATGTACTTTTATATTGTAAAAGGCAACTTAATGCCAATAAGTGTGAGCTTGGAGTCAGACCATCATGCAATCAAAATCTGCCTCTGCCACATTACCTTTGTGACCTTGGAAAAATTATTCAATCTCAAAGAAAATCAGTCTTTACATCTTTAAATTGTGACTACTAGTAGAACCTACCTGGTAGGGGTTTATGATTAATAAATAACTTAATATGTTCACTAAATCCTTAGCACAGCACCCAGCACATAATAAGTAAGCTTAATAAAAAAATGATAGTTATTATTAAGTCTCCAGACAATGGAATTATTCTCATCGTTGAGCTCAGACGATACAAAAACAATAAGGCATGATTCCTGATAGAAGGTTTCCTGTAAGACATGATGATGCTTGATATACATCTTGAAAGAAGAGCAGGAAATAGCAAGCAGAGAACATTGTGTAGGTTTGTATGTGGCAGAAGGATGAAGGTGAGGGAAGTGCTTACAGAGGAGGGCTAATGACTTCTAGGAAGACAGAACCCTGTGAGCAAAGAGCATTCTGAGGAAGCGGTAAGTAATTAATTTAATATTGCTAAAATGTCTTTGTGAGGTGGCTTATGGTAAGAGGTGATAGCTGAGAGCATGACAGTGAATGAGGGTTGTGCAGAATGAGAAACGTAGTGAGCCCAGGAAAGAGGCCTGGACAACCCTAACATTGAAGGAATAGATTGGGCAGTCAAGCCCAGAAAGAAGACAAGCTTCCTGCCTTCCTTCTCTACTTTATTTTATTTTTTATTTTATTCCTTTATTGATTTTAGAGAGAGAGGAAGGGAGAGAGAGAGAGAGAGAGAGAGAGAGAGAGAGAGAGAGAGAGAGAAACATTGATGAGAGAGAACATCAATTGGCCGCCTCCTGCATGCCCCCCACTGGGGATCAGGCCCACAACCTGGGCATGTGCCCTGACCAGGAATTGAACCAGTGACCTCTTGGTGCATGGGTCAATTCTCAACCACTGAGCCACATCGGCCGGACATTCCTTCTCTACTTTCTATGCACCCATTAAGCATAGGTGTTGGGAATCTTCTGTGATACAGATCAGATAGGAAAAGGCAGCATTGGGGGTGGAAGTGGGGGTCAAGCCAGAGAGGCCAAGTCACTCTCCCTACACAGCTGGGAGAGGAGAGGCAGGAGAGGCAGACAAAAAAGCAACAGCAGCAAACACTGTGGAGCTGGGTTTAGTGGATTAGAAGCTCTGGAGAAATGAAGAGTGGAAGAAGGGGATTTCAGAAGGGTTTCGGTGGATTATGAAATGAACGTGCTTTGATATTCTCCGAGAGGTAAAAACTTGAAATTACTCTTAAATTATCTTAGGGTAACTTGACTGAGCTCCTTTTTGTGCAGAGAAAAAGCCAAATGGAACCTTGGTTTGATTACAGTTATTAAAGCAACTATAATAACTTGGATTGGTACTAGGAGAACTAAGAGAGTGCACTAGTCATACAAATTTACTATTACTACTGTACCAGACTAATAGTACTGGAAATATTAATGGTAGCAAGGACTATTCAATTCTATGGGGTAGGTGCTATCAGTATTCCCATTTTATAGATTAGCAAACTGAGGCAAAGAATGGCTGGAGATTGCCCAGGGTCACACGAATAACTATTACTTGAAGCCAGGAATTAAACTCAGGCATTTGAATGTACAGAAACCACTAGAATCAAGATTTAACTAGAGGACAAAGGGGTAGAGGGTAAAATTATTTTTACTATCTAATATTTTATTTTCTCTATTAGAAAGTGATTATACTTAATGTAGATTTTTATAGAGCTCTTTCAGTTGGAAAATCATTACAATGTAGTTTAAAGAGTCCTGCCATAGGAATAGGGGAGGAGAGACATAGCTTTTCTTCCATAGAATAAAATATGCTTTCCCCTCTCCCATGCACACAGTAACCCAGCACATTGTGGATTCTGAATAAGCGCTGGCTGAATTTATGTGTACTGTAAATTGATATGTACTGTAATAAACTCCCCCAATTTGCAAGGCCCTGGGTAGATGACTACTCAAGCATGACTACTCTGTTACAAAAGTGCATACATTTATAACCCAGGGTGCCTTAAGGCACTAGGTTAGTCCAAGTCACTGTCTCCTAAATAGAAATAAGGTCCTGATACACTCAAGTTTTGGTGAGCACAAGGGTGTTACCAGTGCTTTGGTTTCTTCCTTTCCCTGTTCTTCTCATTTCTTCCCTCCCTTCCTCTGGTCTGTTGGACTTCTGTCCTGGATCAGAAGTTGGGCAGTGGGAGGGCTTACTGGGTCCTGCCAGAGTACAGACCTCTTCTGCCTTTGCTATCTGGATGGATCAGGGTGGGAGGTGTGGAGAGGTACATTGGTATCTATGTGTAAGTATTTGTGTAGGATGGGCTGTTTTGCATGGTAATTTCCTTTAGGCATGTTCTGAACCATGGTTTTTAAAACATGCCCAAGATTTTGCTGCATATCTTTTAGTCAAATTTAAAAATAAAAATTTATAATGCAATTAAGCACTATATAAATTCAAATCAGACCTTTCATTTCAATTTAGATACATATCACTTCACAGGATTAATTAAGTTTTTTAGGTTAATGTGCATTGTGATTAAGTTTTAATAGTTCCTTTGGGAAAACAATCCGAAATTACTGTTTCTAGTATTTTCAAGGTTTTTTTTTGTTTTTGTTTTTTTATCCTCACCCGAGGACATTTTTGCATTCATCTGCAGATAGAGCGAGAGGGAGAGAAGGAGGAAGACAGAGAGAGAAACAGTCAATGTGAGAGAGACACAATGACTGGCTGCTACCCACACGACCCCAACCGGGACCGGGGACAAACTGCAACTGAGGTACGTGCCCTTAGCGGAACCGAACCCAGGACTCTCTGGTCCGCAGGCCGATGCTCTAACTGCTGAGCCAAACTGGTCAGGGCTTTCTCTTGCTACTTTTAAGATTCTCTCTTTGTCTTTAACCTTTGGCATTTTAATTATGATGTGTGTTGGTGTGGGCCTTTTTCGGTTCATTCTTTTTGGGACTCTCTGTGCTTCCTGTACTTGTATGTCTATTTCTTACACCAGGTTAAGGAAGTTTTCAGTCATAATTTCTTCAAATAGGTTCTCAATTCCTTGCTCTCTTCTATGATGTGGATGTTGTTATGCTTGATGTTGTCCCAGAGGTCCCTTGTACTATCCTCATTTTTAAAAAATTCTTTTTTTTTTTTTTTAGTGCTCTGACTGGGTGTTTTCTGCTGCCTTGTCTTCCAAATCACTGATTCGATCCTGTGCTTCATCTAATCTGCTCTTCATTTCCTGTAATGTAGTCTTCATTTCTGACTGATTCTTTTTTGTGATTTCTACGTCTTTTTTTATACCGTTGAAGTAGTCACTAAGGTCCTTGGGTATTCTTATAACAGTTGTTTTGAACTCTGTATCTGGTAGTTTGCCTGCCTCCATTTCATGTAGTTCTTTTTCTGGAGATTTCTCCTATTCTTTCATTTGGGACATGGTTATTTGTCTTCCTATTTTACTGCCTCAATGTGTTTGTTTCTATGTATTAGGTATATCTGCTATGTCTCCCAGTATTGGGAGGGTGATCTTATGTAGTAGGTGTCCTGTAGGGCCCACTGGCACTGCCTCCCCAGTCACCTAAGTGTGGACTTTAGGAGCTTCCCCCATATGGACTGTGTGCACCCTCCTGTTGTAGCTGAGCCTTGATTGCTGTTGGCACATCAGTGGGAGGGACTGATCCATAGGAAAATCAGCTACAAGGACCAGCTGTGACTAAGGCAGAGGAGCTGCTGTGCAGGACTGACCCCCATGGAGCAGAACTTGTTTCAGTGGGGCTCTGGTACAGGCCGAGTCCACTACTTGAGTGTGTTGCTCATGGAAGTGATTGAGTGGTGCTCTGGCATGGTGTGAAGCTGGCCACCTGGTGTGCTGGTTCTGAGGCCTCCTGGTAGTGCAGGCCAAGGTCAGCCGCTGCCTGTGTCCTGACCAGGGCCACCCTCTGTGAGCTACAGAGTGATCTGCAGATGGCTGCTGCTTGTGCTGGGCTTGGAGGTGCCCAGGAAAGGCAGAGTTCTGGGCCTGGGGCCATTTAGCAAGAGGTACGTGGAATACTGAGGCCAGATGTTGCTTGTTTGGGGTTTGTGAACTTTTGAGAGAACATAGGAAAGTCAGCAGCATGAGCCAAGACCTACGATTTGTATGGAAAAGCTACCAGAAGCAGCTTGGGTGGGACCTCAAGTTGGCTAGTGCAGAGTCTCAGGGTATTATCAGGGCAGGGGGAAAAGTGTTAGTCAGGTTGATGGAGACTCAGCTATGGCACCTGCCTGTGCCTGGAAGGTGAGGGCTCAGCAAAGGAACAAGGGCTTCTACCAACACTTTTGTCTGTGAGGAAGCTGCCCCTCTAGCCCTCACCCTAAAGCCAGAAAATTCAGTTCCTTCCCATATGTCCCTGGCACCTTCTGAGCTGCTGCTCCAGCTGTGTAGCTCAGAGTGAGTGAGTCCAAGTAAGCCTGTGCATAGGCCCTTTAAGAGGAAGACCTGGGACTCCAGCAGCACCAGGGTCTTACTCAGCCACACTCTCTGCTGGTTTTCACAGGCCGAAGTTAGGAGAATTCTCTTTCTGGCACTGGAACCCTGGGCTGTGGAGCCCAGCACTGAGTTGAGACCCTTTGCTCCTCAGGGGGATCTCTGCAGCTGAGATATCTCTTCTGATATTTAACTGCCACAGGTGGGTGGGTATGGGACAAGCCCAGTTCCCCTTCTATCCCCCTCCTACCAGTCTCCACATGCTTCTATATAACATTAGTTATAGGACTTCTGTTCAGCTAGATTTCAGGTCGTTCTGATTGATGGCTTTTGTGTAGTTTAGGTGTAATTTTGATGTGGTGTGGGATGATGCCAGTACCACATTTACCTACTTTGCCATCCTGACTGAAGCCTTTTGTTCACCAAATTCTTTAGTGAGTGATGCACAATAGGGGAAAGTCACTTCTCTGGGCAAGTTGACTCATCATTTCCTGTTCATTCATTCATTCAACATTTTATTGGTTGCTTATTATCTGCTTGGCAAAGTGGTAAGATTTGGGAATATAAAGAAAAAGGTCAAGGTTCCTGACCTCAAGGAAGCCTCTCAATCCCTGGGCATGGTGCAACATCCCAACAGCAAGCAAGCCTAGGGGGCCTTATTTAATAAGAAAAAGATGCATATTCTTTCTTCCTACTCTAAAATTGCGTTTCTACTCAAATGCCGAGCACAACTAATCTAATCGTAGGTCTTCAGCTAATACACTCGGAATAAGGTTTTGACTAGTCTGACTTTAAAACGATTCCTGCGGGTTCTTTGCCTTGTCTATCCTTTCGTGGACCACTCAAGTCAGCCTTTAACACAGCTCGCCCTGAAAGAGGCTGTGCTAGCATTCTGGAAGTTTATAATTAAGTTCAGTGTTTGCGTGTGGGACTGAGTGGGGAGGAAAACGACCACTAATTATGGAGTTTAGTTTGTGAGAGCCTGCTAGGCTTTTAAGTAGCAGAAACACGAGAAGCGGATAAAGCTTTCCTCCTTTTAAAGTAAAAGTCGCACGGGAGTTCCCGGCCAGATCCGGGGAGGAGGGGTGTCCTTGGTGCTCTGGTGGACGCAGACGGTTCGGACCACCAGGAGCGCTGCCGCCCACGGGGACTCCGAGGGTCTGGGCCCTATTCCGAGGATACAGACGCCCTATTCACCGGACCCGAGGCGACAGCGCTCAAGGAAGTGCAATCGGGCTCGCCCCAGGGGAGGACTCTCCTCCTTCACTTCCTCCCGCACGGCGGCTCAGCCTCCGGCCGGCTCCACCTCCTCTGCCTCCTCCCCCTGCTGCCACCGCTCTCGGGCAGGGCGTGCGGCGCTCACCCCCGCAGTCCCGAGCCCGAGGGAGGTGAGGGCCTCCTGCGCTGCTGCCCCCGCCCCGCGCCCCACTTTCCCCGCGGCCGCTCCGGAGCTCAGCCCCTGCCGCCCGGGCGCTCGCCGGGAAGCCAGAGGCCCGCAAGTCTCCGCGCGCAGGCGGCGGGCCGCGGGCACCGTGCGCTCCGGCGGGGTGGCCGCGGCTCCAGGCGGGGTGGCCGCGGCTCGGGGCTCGGCGCTCGGCGCGCACTTCAGCGATGGCTTCTCCGCCCCGGCGGCGGCTTCGCCTTCGCCCCCGCCGCCTCCTGCTCCTTCTCCCCGGATTCCTGCTGCCTCTTTGCGGCGCCTTCAACCTGGACGTGGACAGTCCTGCCGAGTACTCCGGCGCCGAGGGAAGTTACTTCGGCTTCGCGGTGGATTTTTTCGTGCCCACCGCGTCTTCGTAAGTGTCCGCGCTGGGAAGGGGAGTCGGCCCTCGCCCCCGCCGCGCGCGCCCACCCTGCGTTTCCCCCGGGGGAGAGGTTTCTCCCGGAGAGATGCCGGCGTCTGTCTGTCTGTCCGTCCCCCCACCCCTCGCCCGCGGGCTGGTTTAGGTTCTGGGTGGATGATACAGTTGGGGAGATGAACCCCCGCGGCACCCACCACCCAGTTCCCTCCTCTCCAATCCCTAGAGGGAAATCTTTGAAGCCGACCTATGCTTAAAACTCGGGGAAAGTGGAGATCAACAAAGGCTGGTCTGGCGGGACTCCACGCCGCCTCTTCCCAAGTCTAGGATGTGGTCAGTTCATCCCCGAACTTCCTTTTCCTCGGTACCACTTTGCCTTCCTTGGTAGTGGTTCTCTGCTTCACAGACTTAAACACCCGTCCTCTTCGTTGTCCCTAAACAAGCCCTCCCCCACCCTTTCTGCTTTTCAGGCTGATTCGTTTCTCCTCATTTACTCCTTTTCCAGACATTCTGATGACTTAAGTGACCATACTGTCATAGAAAATTCATTGTCCCCAGTCTCTGGGATGTCAGACCTTTGCACATTTGAGGGTGAACAGATGAATGTGTCATCTGTTCTTTTTATAGTGATTCATTATTTAGGTCATTGTTCGGAAAGAACAAAGGTCTTTGCCCTAGTGTTCACTCACTACAGGTCATTTGAATAATGCAGTATTTAAGAATTCAGTTATGTTTTCAAATTCCCAAGTTTCGCGTGCAAATACCGCCAGAATTTGTAACAAACTTACTGCCATTTATTGGACTAAAAGTTGTCTTTGACTTTAACAAACGCTGACATCATTCTTACCATCCCAGCCCCATATTAGTGTCAGAAATACTGATTTAATAAGTGTTCACTGGATGTCTTTTGATGTTTAAATCTTGTTTTCAAGAGGGAGAACTGTTCTTGGTGTTCTCTCCAAGCTCTTAGAAATTGTAACAACATATTTTTGTTTCTTTTTTTTAAAGTACTGTTTTGGTGGGTAGAGGGAAGATCATTTTGATCATCAGTATTTTAGATAGGACCATTTTTCCAATTTATACATTCCTAATTTGAAGATGATCTAAATATTTTTCCATGACTGTTAGGACATTCAGCAGGATTTATTCTCATTGTCTTTCTGGATGTTGCAGAATATCACTCATTTTGGTGACAACCATTGCAGCAGTAAATAGGTTGGAAGCAGTTAGTGGAAGCTACACCTTGTTTTACGTAGTGAACTTGATTTTATTTGTTGTTTCTAGCTTCAGTGCTTTCTGTGAGACCAGCACAGATTTCCCCAAAACAATCAAAATAATCATAAACTTTAGGTGACATTTACTATCTTCTCTTTGATTTAATCATTTTGTCAGCCTTATCTGTTACTTAAATTTTTTTTTTCCAGATATTCCCAAGTGTCTGCCTTTGTGGTACAGAGGATTTTAGTTGTTTCCAAGGGTACTCTTTTAGATTTAATTTGTACAGAAATTCTGATAATTTTGAAAATACATCATCTTTTGTCAAGAGTTAGTACTTAGCAAGAGCTAGCACTTAAATACTTCAAAATTGGTGGAGAATTTTGCATATGTTGCTCTTAATTCAGTGGCAACCCTCTGAGTTTAGTAGTATAAAGGTACATGACAAGATGAGAACCTTTGTTTTTACCACGGGAAATGCAGTAATATTGAACTGTTGACATGAGATATTTACTGTTTTTGGTTAGGAAGCTGGATGACTAATCTTTGATTAGTCATTGTAGTGGATGACTATGCTATGACCTCACAGGTTTACACGATCTCCCACGTGGGCCTTTAAGGGTAGGTAAAATTGAACTTTGTTTGGTTTCATATACTGTTTTGAAATCTTCATCAGTGACTTTGTTACTGATAGACTAGTGAGCTCCAGGTATAGCCTAACTTAAAAAATAGAAATCAACTTTGAGATTTAAAAAAGAAACAAAATATATATAAACAGAGCTTTCTACTTTTTTGAGTTTTTCAGATTTAACAAAGATTAATGGAAAATTATGCTTTATTTTGTAAAAAAGACACTTTAAAATGTAGCACTCGTTGGAATCCAAGGTGCATGGGACACCATTTATAATACTACCACCTGCATTGTTGTAGTTGTTTAGTGTGATCATAAACTTCTAAAGAAAAAAAAATCCACATAATAAAAAAGTGTTTAAGATTCCTTTCTTTTGAAAGAAGAATGCCTAGACTAATGAGGAAGCAATGGTAATAAAGTCTCTCCGGTAATAAAGTCTCTCCTCGCTGCTTCCAGTTTCTGCAGGTGTTTAAATACCTCCGGCAAGCTGTTGAATTATTTTATGTCTAATTTTTCTTGTCATAGAAAATTGTTATTGGATTATTTCCATATTGTTGTAAAAATTAATAAATCAATGTTTATTAAAGAAAAGGAAACTTAAACACTCATCAAAAATATTAGGGTGACTCCTCAAGAAAATCCTCCAGAAATGAGTTTTAAGTGTGAAATAGAAAGTCACAAAAATAGTGATTTAAAAATTATGTAAAATAAAAAATAAGCATTTCATACATTTTTCCTACATGCATTAATATATGATGATCATATTGCCAAATTTATAAAATGTAAACATCACACACAGGCCAAAAGTAAAGTCATGTTTTTCTTGTGGAGAATAATTGGAGAAATTAAAAATTGCACCCTAGGTTTAATTATAATAATGATATCTTACATTGGCTAACCTACTTTATAATTTATAATTATAATTTACTCATGATATTCCATCTCACTCTATAGCACAAACCACCAGGGAAGTAAGGAAGCAGATACACTCATTCTTACAGATGAGGAAACTGAGGCCCGAAGAGCTTGCAGGCTTTAGTTGAGTGGGTTAGTGTGTGTGGGGTGGTAGGCCAGGTGTGATTAAAAGAGAGCTGGTATGGAATTCAGTTTTCATTTAATTTTTAAATTCAAATTTAAAAATTTTAAGAAGAAAATAATTGAACAATTTTCTTATTTATTCTTCAACTATGTTATGTTACAGTTTTCATTATACATATATTTTTATTTTTATTTCATTTTTTTATATTTCTTCTTTATTGATTTTAGAGAGAGAGGAAGGGAGAGGGAGAGAGAGAGAGAAACATCGATGAGAGAGAACATCGATTGGCCACCTCCTGCATGCCCCCCACTGGGGATCGGGCCCACAACCTGGGCATGTGCTGTGACCAGGAATTGAACCGGCTACCTCTTGGTGCATGGGTCAGTGCTCAGCCACTGAGCCACACTGGCTGGGCACATATATATTTATTTTTAAATAATGCTATGATGAGGAACACTGGATTAGAATTCTTGTCTTTTCCCCTGTTAAACACTAATGGAGACTTATTTACAGTTACCTTCGTGTTTTTATGACCCCAAAGGCAAAGTGTAGGTGAGTGTGCCCTGGTCACACAAGGTCTTGCAGAATGTTTAGTGGTTCTCAATCCGAACACGTGAGCTTTTGCAATAAAACCTCTGCCCTGGCTGCATCTTAGATCCAAAAGTAGAGCTCTGACTTGGTATTCCAACAGCCTGTGGATCATTTCTCCTTGACTAGCCCATCTTAATCTCAATCCAATTAAAAATGAACCCCTTTTCACCAAGAGATGTCAGTTATACCTTTGTTTCTATTAATGGTGCCATCGTTGTCTCTGTCGCCTGGGAAATAATTTCATATTCCTCCCTCTCATTTTCTATTTTTCTTTGTTTCTATAACTGCACTCTCCTAATATTAGTAAGTGATTAGTCACTGGTCAGAAGGTCCTAGAAATTCTTCCTTGTTAATGCTCTTGCTTCCATCTCTGCTTTCCACTTTTGCCACCACCTCCTTGTTTCAGCCCAGTCATCGCAAGTGTGGTCTGTGGCACTCATCCCTTTGCTCACCATTTGGCTCTTAAACCTGCAAAACATCTTACAGGTTTCTAGTAGTTTTGTCTTTCTGAAACTTCTTTTTGATCAGGGTATTTGGCTGCTAAAATTTCCTCAACAGAGTTTCCCATGGCCAGAGAGATAGCCCGAATTGCTTAATTTGGATGAAGGCCCCTTTCAGTCTGTCCTAATCTGCATGTACATTTAAAAGTTCACGTCCCATTTCTCCCCTCACCATTGTAACCGTCTTCACAACTCTTGACAAAATGACGCCAGCTCATTTTCATGAACTTCATTTAGTGTGGCTCTGGCTATATTGGTTCTTTTTTTCTTGCCATAAGCAATATACATGCATAGACTATAGCCTTATTATTTAGAAGTTAAATCCTATGTTGATTACTCCTGATTAAGGCCCAAGGTTTATAGGACATTATAAAAGAGAAGTGAAAAATGTATAGAATTTATATTCACTGCATCTGTTTTACATCATAAATGTGTTGACTGTAGCATTTTTTTAAATGAAAAGCAAATAGCTCTGAAATAACATTCTGTTCTAAAATTTTATACACATTTATTTCTATAAAATATATGGTAATTTTTCAGAAGTTCCTTTTGGTGAAAGCTCATTGGTTAACGCAGCCAGCCAAGTATATTTAACATGCTTTATCTTGGAGAGAGAAGTCAGTGCTGAAAGCAGCCAAATAACTTAGTTCATTTGGAGGGTTTAAAAAATGTACTTGTCATTGTTTGGCTGGTTGCTTCTCCTTGGTAGTCAAGGTCACATTCCCTGAAGCAGCTGCTCTTAAAGTAACACTTTGGGTAGGAAGTGCACCGGAAGGGCATCCTTCTCTTTGGTTTCTCTGATCCTCTTCTTTGTGTCTCCTTCCCTGTCTTCCTCTCCATCATTCTGCGCCTCCCGCTTTCCCTTCTCCCTGTCCCTCCCCTCCATCCCTCTCCCTCCATCTCTCCTTCTTCCACTCGCCCCCCCACCCCAAACCCAAGCACACACACTTTGCTCTTTATCTTTTAGCATTTCTTGGCATGATATTAACAGCCTGCTCATGTATGTATACCTTAATTTTGAAGTCATTCATTGGAAATGTCTCAAGTCATTTAAGAAGAATGGTGAGGATGGGGATCCTGATACTATTCTTGGGCAAAATTTTTGGAGGGAGATGGAGTCTGTCAGGAGGAAGTTGCAGGCATAGGAAACTAAATTGCTGGGCTTCTGATTTTTGCTGCTGATCAGTGAAATCTGTCAGCCTCAACTAACCCTGTGTATCTCCACCATTGTCAGGAAGTAATGCAAGCCAACTATTTCCTACCCTTCTTTTCTCCTTGAGATTTTGCATTTGAGTTAATTAATGTCCCTTCGAGAAAACCAAGGCAAGAAAAGCCCTTTTAAAAATAGATTTTAACTTTTATATCTCCTATCTTATTAGGGCGTATTTTATTAATTGGTGCTTTTAGTCTGATGCCATCATCTTGTGTTTTTATGATGCTTTCAGATGTTCTAAGTGTGCTTTCAGCTACTATCCACATTCTGAAAATTTATTTTGTAGGTAATTATAGTTGGCATTGTTATCTTCATTAAATAGAAGAGGAAACAGACTCAGAGATTTAAAATGACTTTCTCAATTGATTTATATAGTGATTGTAACTTTTAGTCCCAAATTGTGTCCCTTAGACAATGCTGCTTGTATTGCAAACATTTTTTTTCTGGTCTGTCACTTCTGTTACCCTAATTAAACTGTTGTAGACATTCATTAGATAGTCTTGGATGAACTTCAAGTAACAATTATTTAATTTTCTATAAAGTGTTTCATTAACAGACTTTTGTTGTTATTGTGTCAAAAAACACATGGCATAAAATTCACTCTCCCAACACATTTAATAGGCTTTTGTTTTCTGTAATTTGCGTTGTTTTTATATTCCTGCATTTTCTCAGCCTCTTTTACCACACTATATCCTTTGTTCTAGACACATATTTAATTTTCCTCTACACAACTCCCTCTTAAGACTTTAACATTTGTCTTAAGGCAATTTTACTTTCTCCATCTCTCCATTTTTCTCTTTCACATTTTTAAAAACTTTCTGTAATACTCTTAAAAGTAACTGAAATAACATGTTGACATTTTAGACAAATAACTTTATTCCTCACCTTCTTTTCCCCCATTAACCTCGCATTTAGGAACTGAAGTGCTCACACATTCCTTTTATATTATTCTGCCATTTCTGTAGCATTTCACCAGTGTACAAGACTGCACATGAAGGTATGCGTAGGAAAACTTGACGCTTAGTACATCTAATTACCATCATTTCATGCTTATAATGTGCAAATGGTCTGATGAAAAGCAGCGTTGTTCTTGGTCTTATCCGAGGAATTCAGGCTGCAGTTTCCATTCAGAACTCAGTCCCCTAATGACTTCCCAGACCTCTCTGTCTTATAGTGCCAAGTAAAGAAAGTATCTGAAATCCAAAATAAAATAATTTTACTGATAACTTAAATAATTGATTGTTTATTAAAAGATGATTTCATATTCTAGAGGTGTTGGGGATAGTGGAAATGGCTATTTTAAGTTTAACACCTATAGCTATCAAATTTACTTACTACTCAGCTGTTAATTTAAAAAACTTTTCTTGAGTGCTTATTATGCGGCAGGTACAAAGATGAATTAGAGTCCTCTACATTCAAGGGAGTAATTTATTGTACAGTGGGGAGAATAGTGTTGATAAAAATGTGTAAATGATTGTGTAATGTGGTATGTGATGACAGTCCAGAAATGAATTTTGCTTGTAGGGATTTAGGCATATTCTGAGAACCAACTCTCCTGACCTTATCTCCTGGAACCCGACCATTATCCACAACACTGAAATCATATGCATACCTGTGCTTGTATCACATTTATTAGGACTGGTGCAGAAATGCCCCTCCTCCTTTTTACATGTACACCCCGAAAAGTACAGTTGTCTGAAATGTTCTTTTTCCCCATCACACACTCAAAAATAATTCAGTTCACATGAAGAGAGGAAGTTTTGTGGCACATTTTTTAACCTGTTGAAATAAAAAAATTTTGTGTATATACAAAATTAAGCTCTTACCCAGCTCTGCTGTAGAAAAGGAGGGCGGGGTGTAGGGCTCTCTTATTCATAGTCCAATTTTTTTTCTTATGAAAGGTTCTTGCTGAATGGAAACTAAGTTGATTTTTTTTACCCAGAGTCATTTGGCTGTGATGAGAGAGTTGCCAGCATTGGTGTTTTACTGATGCCAAATATGACTGCATAAAGCTTTATTAAATAGGGTGTGGTTTAGTTGGAAGTTCTGTCTATTTTGAGTACGGAGTTTTCAGATTAATGTCGGAGAGCAGGATTTTCATAATGCAGCAATTCACGCAACCAGCTCTTGAACACTCTGAACATGACTTGGCAGATACCACCCACAAGAAATGAAATCGAAATGGACAAATCAAAGTTAAAATGAATGCATTCCATATTTAAGATTGCCCACGTGAGAACATCCAAACTTGTAGAGAATTTTAATAAATATTTACTTGAGCCAAACAGGATATGCCTGAAGCAAGATCTCAACAGACTGAGTAAAATGCTTCCTAGAATAGCGTTTTGCAGCCCTTTTTATGAATTTTAAATTGAGGAGGGAACATTAGGAAGATTCTGGAGGTGGGAGAAAGCAAGGCAGGGATTGGATTACAGGGTTAACAAAATGATGTGATCTCTTGAGGGTGGTTTCCATTCTGCAAGGGGGCATTTCAAAGGTGTTATTTTAGCCGCACAAAAACAATGGACAGGGCTTGCCTAAGGGACAGGTACACCTTTTACTAAAGAAGTTAAATGACGGGGATGTGGCTGTCCACCATGACCTGCCCACTTGGGAATTTATGAACAGATCATCCTGTGAAGTTTCCTTTTGGTCACTAGACTTGTCAAATTATTGTAAAGCCCCTTTTTTCCTCCATCATAGTAAAGAACTAGAGACAAGATCTCTTTTACTTAAAAATTTGACTCCTGATTACTTTGTCTTCTGAGAATTTTACCCTGATAAGAAATTGAAGCCCTGGCCGGAGTGGCTCAGTGATTAGAGCACTGGCCTGTGCACCGACGGTCATGGGTTCGATTCCCTGTCAAGCACATGTACCTGGGTTGCAGGTTTGATCCCAGGCCCCAGTCAGGGCAGGTGTGGGAGGCAGCTTATCGTTTTGTCTCTCTCACATTGATGTTTCTCTCTCTCTCTCTCTCTCTCTCTCTCTGTGTCCCCCCCCTCCATCCCTTCCATTCTCTCTCTAAAAAAAAACAAACAAACAAAAAAACAATCAATGGAAAAAAATATCCTCTGGTGAGGATTAACAACAACAACAACAACAACAAAAAAGAATATGATTAGATTAATTTTGTGAGGAGAGATTTGTTAGCCACTATTCTTTTAAAAATTGAAGTACAGTGGTTATAAAACAGGTTTTACAAATGGAAAAATGATACTATTTAGAACTGCCATACTTCAGAATTGTTTATTTAGAATCATTTTTATATTCATTATTCAGGATATAGAAAGTGCATAGCAAACCACACACACAAAAACAAAAAACGAAACAAAAATCAAAACAAATCCATGACTCTAGCCAGGGCACTTTTTTTTTTTTCTATCCTCACCCTAGGACATTTTTCCATTTTTTGTTCAGACAGAATGGGAGGGAGAGAGAGAGAGAGAGAGAGAAACATCGATGTGAAAGAGACACATCGAGTGGCTGCCTCCTGCACGACCAACCAGGGCCGGGGACAAATCGCAACCGAGGTACATGCCCTTAGTGGGAACCGAACCCGGGTCTCTCTGGACCGCAGGCCGACGCTCTAACCGCTGAGCCAAACCGGCCAGGGCAAGGGCACATTTTTAACAGCTGTAGTGAGATATAATTGACATATAATAAGCTGTACCTATTTAAATTTGACCAGCATACATTTTTAAATGACATGTAACCCTGAAGTTGCCTTATAATATGTTCTTAGGATGAATAAACGATATTGAATAATGTCTGAATGTAAGAGAGCACCAGATGAATAACGAATATTATGTCCTCAGTGAATAGTTTTAAAATATGTATTTATAGATAATATTAAAAGAATGATTGCTGTTTCTAAATCATAAGATATTTTTTTTGCTTTGTGCCATTTAAAAAATCTTATTTTCTCTTTTGTATTGCAGTAGAATGTTTCTTCTGGTGGGAGCACCCAAAGCAAACACTACCCAGCCTGGGATTGTGGAAGGAGGGCAAGTCCTCAAGTGTGACTGGTCTTCTCACCGCAGGTGCCAGCCAATTGAATTTGATGCAACAGGTAGATGTTCATACAGTGGCCCCTTTTTTACATTAGTCATTTGATTTTTTTAAGATATCAATTTTTAAAAGTACTTGCTTTACCTTAAATGTAAAAATTTAATGAAATACGGTATGTAAGCACTTCAGATGCCCAGAGGAAATTATATCAAGACAAATGATATATTATATGATTTTTTCCCCCTACAATTTTGTGGCATATAAAAGCATTAAAAATACATTGCATTTCCACTGCTTTGGATATCTTCAACTTTAAACTGATGTCAGCCTACAGATACTTGGGGAAAATCTATTGAAATGTTTCTGTACCTCTTCTGAGAAGAAGGAGTTCATAGATACAGCAAGGTTTTCTGTCCTTCTGTGTTGGCAGAATTGAAGCATGACTAACTGACAGCTGTAGAGACTCCCTGTCTAACCACACACCTGGGCCTGGGGTTGTGCCACCAGAGCCAGCTGAGGAGTCTTTTGCATTCCAGTAGATGTGGTTGACTTTAAAAAAATTATTATACAAAATTTATTGGGAAAATTAGGTGTTATGGTTCTGATAACATTAGAATTTTATCTATAGGGACACATTTTAGCATCAGGATTGTGGCAGTAAGGAAAAAAATAGCATGGGGAAGATAAAAAATAAGAAAAAACTTAAGTTTTACATTTCGATTGGTGAAATAAAACATATATAATCCTGTACACATTTGTATTGGTATATTTATGTATATTTGTGAAAGCTTAGAGAAGCCTTAAAAAAAGTAGTGTGACATTCTTCAGGTGCAGTTGTTTTTATCATTTTTTCAAATGATTCTGGCTTGCTGGCTTTGATAGACTATTTTAAGATAAGCCTTAATTATTTTTTCCATATTGTTGTTTCCTGCTACTTCTAATATATATTCATTCTGGGAATTATAGTGTCAGTGAAACGGGAATTATGATGTGGACTGGTTTTTCCATTGACATTGTGATCAGTGCCAAAATGAGCGTCAGTCATTAAACCAACTCTTATAGGAATCAGGTCACATGTTTGTTTTTTTTCCATTTGAAACCATCTACATTAAGCCCTGTTGTTTTTTCCATATATGGCTGACATTTGGAAAACCCCAAGAGTATGTAATTAGGCTCATGTTTACCACAAATGGAGAAAGACCTGTGATACAGAATATTATGGGTCGGGACCCGGGCTCGCTCCCCACAGCAAAGCCACCCCTGGGCCCCGGAAAAAAAAAAAGAAAGAATATTATGGGTTAGGACATTTGTATCTTCTAACTGAATATGATTACTAACAAGATGAAACTGTAGTTCAGTTTTGATAGTTTGAACTGTTCAAATATGTTTTTGATTTCAACACCATAGGTTTTTATTCAGTGCAAGATAGTTTATTATTGGTCCTTTTTGAAATTTGGCTTTATATAATATTTTGTTTATTGAAATCAATGCACTTGGTAGAAAAAATTTCAAGCAATGCAAAAGTGTATACAATGAAAAATAGGACTGTCTTACATCAGCCTGCTCACAGGCAATCACTCTGAACAATATTTTTGATCCTAGAATTTTCGTATGCCTACCAAAAAAAGGCAACTCCCAAATAGGAATATACTAATTATACTGTTAGGCCCCTGACTCCCCCAACTCCTACCCCATACCCAACAATATCAATCTCTTGTATATCTTTCCATATAGATATTTATTGATTTGCCCCATTCTTTGCAAATCACTGATAGTATTGTATAGGTAGCCCAGTTTATTTTACTCATTTCTTATTGATGGACACTTAGGTTGTTTCCAGCCTCTTGTTACTATAGACACTGCTACAGTGAAAAGCTTATACACCAGTATTTGTGTATATGTGAGTATGTGTGTAGGATAAAATCCTAGCAGGAGATTTTTAGATTAAAAAAAAAAAAAAAATATATATATATATATATATGTATTAAAGTTTTGATAGATAACTGCAAATTTTTCTTCGCAAGGGTTTACACCCCTCCAATTACTGACGCCCTTGTCAGTTTCATATTGTTATAGTATTATTATCTTATATGGGTATAATGTATATAAAGGTATATTATTATATTATGTTGTTATATTAATTTGCATTCCTTTTTTTTTTTTCTTTATTGATTTTAGAGAGAGAGAGAAGGGAGAGGGGGAGGGAGATAGAAACATTGATGAGAGAGAGCATCGATTGGCCGCCTCCTGCATGCCCCCACTGGGGTCGGGCCCACAATCTGGGCGTGTGCCCTGACCGGGAACTGAACTGGTGACCTCTTGGTACATGGGTCGACGCTCAACCTCTGAGCCACACCAGTCGGGCTGCATTCCTTTAATTAACAGTGAGACTAAGCACTTTCACATTTGTAAGCCATAGTACTTCTTTAAAAAATATATTTTTTTTCTTTATTGATTTGAGAGAGAGAGGAAGAGAGAGGGAGAGAGAGATGGAAACATCAGTGAGAGAGAACATCGATTGGCCGCCTCCTACATGCCCCCCACTGGGGATTTGGCCCACAACCTGGGCATGTGCCCTGACTGGGAATTGAACTGGTGACCTCTTGGTGCATGGCCATCGACAGCTGGGCAGCCATAGTACTTCTTTTCCTGATATTTGCACATACTTTCTATTGATTTGTGAATTTAAAAAATGAATCTCAGTGGACAACACTCCATCCTTTCAGTTACTTAGGCCAAAATCTGGGCTCATGCTTGACTATAGATTTGTCCACAAGTTAAAAATCTTACTGCGTCTTGTTATTCTGCTGCTAACATTCTCGTCTGAGCCTCCATGGTCTCTCACCTGGACTGTTGCCCTGGACTCCTGAATAAGTAATGGTGCTGCCAGAGAATGGTGACACCCTTAAATTAGGGTAGTTTGAGGAGCTTTTAGTAAAGGACTGTTTACAAAGGATTGTGCAGGGTCTCACGGTTCAATAGTGCCTAGTCACTAGTTAAAAACTGGCCTCTGGGCCTGAAGGGAGCAGCTGCCAGAATCTAGACAAAGGGAAAGTGGAGAGAGCCACGGGGCAGGAGCTGTGGCTTTCGTCAGAGAGCAGTAGCCAGCCCAAAGGGGCCGGAAGGGAGGAGCAGGGGAATAAAACCCTGACCTCACTCTCCTTCCTCCCTTTGATCTTCTGGTACCTGCTCCCCACTGGCTGAATCCAGCTAGGAACCAGAGGGCATGGCAGTGCATGTGTTCATACTGGTCAGCATCCTGGGCAAAGAGCAGGCTGGAGAATGGTAGATAGGAGACCTGAGGGCAGTTGGCAGAGAGCCCACACACCTCACTGTTCTTTTTACTTCTGCCCTGGATACCCCCGATTTTTCTCTACAGCAGCCAGAGCCATCTTTTATAAATATTCAGATCATAGCACTCCAGCTGAGATTCCACCCATATCCTCCCATCTATCTCATAGTAGCCGAGAGGACTCTGAGTATTCCAGTCCACTATTTCTATCTGAACTTTCCTCTTCCACTGTTCTGCCCATCTGCACTCTCTTCTGGCCTCACGGGCTCTCTTTGCAGTGGCTTGTAAACACTAGGTACCCTTCTCCCTCACCTTTGCCTGGGTTGTTTCCTCTGCCTGGAGCATTGTTTTCCCAAATGTACATTGGGTCGCCTCTCCACACCACCTTTGAGAATTACTTCAGTGTCATTTAAAATTGCAGTCCCCTCTTTGCCACTTTGTGCTCCCATCTCTTCTCTGCTTTACTTTTCACTGTAGTACTCACATTGCTGTATGTCATTTATTTTTAATTGTTAGTGTCTCTCAAATATGTTCCATGAGGATACTTTTTTTTTATCTTGTTTTGTTCAGCGCTGAAACCTCTGGGCCTAGAACAGTGCCCGGTGCTGGTACCAGTTGGTGCCCAATAAATTGAATAGATGAATGAATGAATCATAAGAGCTATTTCTATAGTGAAGAAATAACTGAAGTCCATTAGTTATACATGTACAATTATGTATTTTTTGTTTTATTCTTTTGTGTCCTTGCTTATGATGTTTCCGTAATTATTTTGTATAACTTCTGAGACTTCTCTTATGAAAAGAATATACAAATTAAGACTTCATTATTTTACATTAGAATTTTTATCCCAATAGTATTTGAATTTAAGAAAAGAGGATAATACAGATTTCAGTAGTCTAGTCTTGAAAATGTCTATCTAGAAACAGCACCGTTAGACTGAGTCTTGACTTTATGTAAGAAATGCTTAGAACTTAGAGCATCCTTCTCAACTTTCTTCGACCTCTGTCCCTAGGAGCCATCACCCCATCCTAGGCCAAACACAGAAACATCTCTGCTCCACAACTCTTTTTGATCTTTTCCATTATCTCTGGAGATGATGGTGTTTCTCTAATTCTTTCCCTTATCTCAGTCTTGACCATAGCTGAGTGATGGATAATTAAGATAAGCGTGGGTTCTGGAGGCAAACTTCCTGGGACTCAAACCCTGGCCCTGGCATTTACTTGCGGAGGTTACTACTGCCAGGTTACTGCCATCTCCCTGAGGCAGTGTCCTTAGCAAACTTTCTGCATAGGTATGCCTTAAACGGAGAGAGTTGATTTATGTATCAGTTAAGACATAGCAAGTGCTTAGTTCAGGGATAGGTTCTTTGCAGTGCTCAGTAAATGTAAGCTGTTTTATATTGTTATGACTTCCGCCCTTCTCAGGGACCCTGCCTGTTTCTTCATTTATTCTATTTCCCTGTTATACATTTGCTCTTTTCCTTTTATAAAAAAATTTTTATTTTTTTACAAATCTTTTTTCTTTATTGACTTTAGAGAGAGAGGAAGGGAAAGAGAGATAGAAACATCGATGAGAGAGAACATCGATTGGCTGCCTCTGGCATGCCCCCCACTGGGGATTTGGCCCATAACCTGGGCATGTGCCCTGACCGGTATCAAACCACTGAGCCACACTGGTGGGGCTCCTTTTTTTAAAAAAAAACTTTCCAACATGCTTCAAATTTTGCTACCTGAAAAACTAATCAAAACCACTTTCCCTTGAACTTGTGTCTTCTCTGAGTCATTTTCCTTTCTCCTTCTCTTCACATCCAAAATATTCAATGTGGTGCCTCTTCATTACTTCTCACATTTATCCGTTTCAGTCGGGCAGCTGCCTACGCCCGCCCAGCAGTGGCCCTAGCTGAAATCGTCCAGTGGACACTTCTGATCCCTCATCTTACTGAATCTCTCTTATAGTTTGCCCCACTGACCATTCCTTCCCTATTTAAAGTCCCTGCTGTTTGTTGGAAACTACCATGCCCCCTTATTCCTCCTCACCTTGACACTCATGTGGAGTTTGCCCTTTTGACTCGTCTTTCTTCCCTCACTCTGTTTGCTAGACATCATGATGTCATGAAAAAGAACTAGGCCTTGGAGTCAGACAGACTTGGGTTCAAATCTAGGCTCTGTCATTTTTCCAGTGTTATTTTGGGAAAATTACCTACCTTTCCATATTCCACACTACATTTCTGGGGTGATCAAGAAGAGTTAAAATTAGTTGGTTTGTCTGCTTTACTTTATTGTGTTTCTGAGTTCAGAAGAGACTTTACTGTTTCAAGGAGTTCCATCCGTTTTTTAAATTTGGGAAATAAAATTTATAAAATTATTTTATTTAAATTAGCTCTGATTCATATGATGTGGTAGATATTACAGCTATTCATATCATGTTTCTAAAATTTCTGGGAAAACCCTTGAATTTAGGTATGCCCATGTGACTTTTTTTTAGCCAACAAAACACGAGCAGAAGTGTGTCATTTGTGGACAGAAGGGTTTAAGAGTTGGGGCATTGTTCTGGTTAGTGATAGTTTGAATGATAGAGCCTCCATCGGCCTGGGTCCCAGAGTGAGGAAGACATGAAGCATAGACTCTTACTGACCCACAATTTATGTGTACAAAGTAATTTTTTGTTATTTTTGACTAATGGAGTTTGGAGATGCTTGTTACTCCATCAAAATGCAACCTAACTGAATAACATGGGGATGCCAAAAGTAGGTTTACAGTTGTGAGTACATGAAACACAGAGTTTATGCTTGCATTATATTTATTAATTATTGTGTTATTTATTTGTATTACAACTGTAAACCTACTTTTGCCCACCCCTGGACATATAGGGATATTACAATTGTATATTATCAAGTCGGCTGTTGGGAAATGCTTATTAAAAGCCTTTCCTATTCTACATGCCAATTTGATCTTCCGTTAAGTTTCTTGTTCTATTTTACTGGGTCATAAGTGGCTAAGCAACTAGGTAGTATTACTTAAGCCCAAAATGGCTTCTGGTTGGTCAGTTGCATTTAGACTCGAAGAAACTATAAGTAGATGATAAGTACCTGATGGGGATGCTGTAGCTTTGGGGTTCCCTGAGTACAGTGACTCTTATTACTGGCATGTTCTTTGCAGGAACCCTGACAGCTAGTGATAGCTATAGAGTCATTACAAGAGGTGTCATTCCATGAGGCAGGAGGCTTTGAGCCAGGATAGCTTCACTATCCACCGGATCTTGTTTCTTCATATCTGAGCTGTCATCTGGTGAGGCAACGAGAAGAGCTCTGGACAGCTGTGTGTACGGCTGCACGGGAAGTTCATATAAGGACTCTTGTCAAGGAGGTATGTCTGGTTCTGTCCTGCATCCTCTAAATAGACTGGTGCTACGTGTGGCCTTTGGTCGTTTGCTCGTCTGAAAGTTTAGTTGAGTCATGAGAAGCCCCCCGATGGTTGTTGGGTCAACATTTGAAGTTTGTAACTGTGCGAAGTCCTTTTGGCTCATTTGTTTCTTGGGCTGTTTCTCTGTAGGAAAAAAACAGAACAGTGACTATCCCTTCCTGTAACAAGAGCAAACCTCAGCGAGCTCCAGAATCACAATAAAAATTTTTATAGTAAGGCTCTTTTAAATGATTGTTGTTAAATATTATGAAGAGTCCTTTCCCACTCCCCTCATCTTTCTTTTAGGTCAGCTTCTGGCTCAACAGGCAGTCTTAGTACAGAGTACAGCTCTTTTTCTTCGTTAAGCTGCAATTTATGTTTCTTTTTTTCTGCTTATCATATGATATGTTTGTTTTCCTGACTTAGATTGTAAGCTTTCCAAAGCAGGGAACACATTTATTTCTGCTCACTATTGTGTGACATATGATAGATCGCATATGTGTGTATATTCTATGCAGGTGTTGGGTTCTTCATGAAAAGCAATAAAAATAGACTCTAGCTAAATTTAGCTAAAGAGGAATTTACTGGAAGTGTATTGGTAACTCACCCGTTTTCTGAAAAAATGGGCTGGAACCAAGTGAAGCGAACAGAGGGAGGAACCATTAGTGCTGGGTTTACTGCTGCTGGAACTGGTATTGCTAACTGGCTACATCATGAGAATAAGTCTCATCCCTGCCTCTCTGCATCACTTGCTGGAGACAAAGCTTTTATGGTAGTATCTGACTGCTGGGTCTGTCGTATGCCGTTGAAGGTCAGGGAAAGCCTCTTATCTCAGACGACTAAGAAATGTTAGATTATGAACTTGTATAGGGAACTATAGCCGAGGGTCCTTCAAAAGAAAAAAAGAAAGGAATAATAGTGTGCCTCTTTCTCTTTTTGGTTGGAAAACCAGGTAACAGAAAGAAAGCATCCTTTATGAGTACAGTGTGTATCTATTATTGATTAATAATTCACAGACTAATTTTACTTTCCCCAAGATGCACCTGGATACTGGACAGTGTATAAGTTATTAGAAGGCCATTTCACTGAGGCTGGTTTACATGCAGTAAGGCATGCATTAGGGGCTAAGGAAGAAAGTCTGGATTTTGATTTGAAGGTAGCATAACACTTAGTTTCTTAGCTCTTAAAGAAGAAAGATGAATACTTTTAGTGTGCTTTTCTTCCTACCCAAGGCATGATTTTGGGTAGTGGGGGAGAAGGGAAGGTTTCAAAAATATGTTTGGAAAACCAGTCTAAATTTATTTTACTTTAACTCTGAGCAGTAGAGACAAATAGATTTATACCAAAAGAAAGGAGGCATAACCGGAAAGTATCTTAACTCTGGGCCCTTTGAGGAAAACTTCCCAGATTAGTTGGTGACATTTGAGCTAGCTAATGAAAAATGAGATGGAATTCACTGGATGTGGAAGAAGGGTCCAGGTAGAGGAAACAGTTTATTTTTTTTATCCTCACCCAAGGATATTTTTGTATTTATCTTCAGATAGAGCAGGAGGGAGAGAGGGAGGAAGACAGAGAGAAACATCGACATGAGAGAGACACATTGACTGGTTGCCACCCACACGACCCCAGCCAGGGTGGGACAAACTGCAAATGAGGTATATGCCCTTAGCAGGAACCGAACCCGGGACTCTCTGGTCTGCGGGCCGACGCTCTAACTGCTGAGCCAAACCGTCCAGGGCAGTTTTTTTTAAATCAATGTTCTGTTGATTTTAGAGAGCGAGGAAGGGAAAATGAGAGAGTGAGAGAGAGAGAAACATCAGTGTGAGAGAGAAACATCGATTGACTGCCTCTTGTATGCACCCTGACCAGGGATTGAACCCATAACCTAGGTATGTGCCCAGACTGGAAATTGAACCCACAACTTTTTGGTATACAGGATGTGCTCTAACCGACCGAGCCACCAGGCCAGGGCAGAGGAAACAGTTTTTGCACAGATTGGTAAAAGATGTTAATGAATGAAAATCAAGTAATTCCCTGTGACCCACATCTACATGTCTATATGTAAGTACAGTGGGTCCTCAAATAATGTTACTTCATTGAGTGTCGTTTCGTTACAGCATTGATGAGATGCTGTAGAAACCTCTTGTTTATATCAATTAGCCTGTTGTAAAATTGCTTTCATTATGCATCGTTTAGCTTAGTGGCAGAACTTATCTATGGGAAGTTTTAAATGAGGACTTAATTTGTGAGGTTTGTATGTGTATGGTGAGGGTGCTGAGACATTGAGGGTATGGTAACACATGAAACTGGAAGTAAGCTAAGGAAGGTTCTAAATGAATTTTAAAGAGGTACTAAACTAGCAGTCTAACCAAATAAATTCACTGTAAAGCTTAACACGCATAGAGCACTGCATTAAAAATGAAAGGATGGACAGCTCGGCGGGTAGATCTCGGGTAGACGGTTGCTTGCCATGTTAAGTAGATTTGACATGAACATTACAGAGCAAAACACTTTCAGTACATAGTCTATTAATTTTCCCCGTCATTACTTTTGGTATAATTATATAAGTTATAATGTTGTCATATGAATATCTTTAAAATATGGTAGGCATGCCCTGGCTGGTTTGGCTCAGCAGTTGGGGCGTCGGCCTGCGGACCAAAGAGTCGCGGGTTCAGTTCCGGTCAAGGGCACGTACCTCTGTTGCAGTTCGGTCCCCAGCCCTGGTCGGGGTCGTGCTGGGGTCGTGCGGGAGGCAACCAGTCAACGTCTCTCTCACATCGATGTTTCTCTCTCTTTGCCTCTCTCTCTCTCTCCCCCTCCCTCCCACTCTATCCGAAGATAAATAGAAAAATATCTTCAGGTGAGGATTAAAAAAAAAAAAAATGGTAGCCATGCCTTTTAAACATTTAAGGGAAAATATAGGAGTCTGTGATGAAAAATTTAGTTTACCAGAAAGTTCAATCCAAGATGGCAAGCTTACTTGCTGCTTTATTTTTTTGTTGTTGTTTTGTTTTGTTAATCCTCACCTGAAGATATTTTTGCATTGATTTTTAGATAGGGTGGAAGGGAAACACATCGATTGGTTGCCTCCCACATGACCCTGACCAGGGCTGGGGATAGAACCTGCAACTCAGGTAAGTGCCCTTGACCAGGAATTGAACCTGAGACCCTTCGGTCTGAGGGCTGACGCTCTAAATGCTGAGCCAAAGCGGCCAGGGCTGCTTTGATTTTTTTGAATTATATTTATGCATTTGTGAGCCTGCAGGAACAAAAGAAAACCCCAGTCTAAAATTTATCTCTTGGATTTGTGAGATTTAGCTGCGAAACATTAATTTAGCTGTGAATATATTAATTTTCTTTCTAGCTTGCCTTCTTTATTTTTCTTTTTTAGAGAGAAGAAGGGGGGAGAGAGAAACAGAGAAAGAGAGATATCTTTTGCGTGTCCCCTATTGGGGATTGAGCCCGAAACCTAGGCATGTGCCCTAACTGGGAATTGAACCAGGGACCTCTCGGTGCATAGGATGATGCTCAACCCACTGAGCCACACTGTCCAGGGCTAATTTGTAGTTTTAGCTAAGAGGTGTATAATGGCTGAAAACTGATGTTTTCCTAAATTGACAGAATCATATGACCTTTGAAGAATTGTGAAATTAGTGAAAATGAAGGGGTCATTTTGAGATAAGATTTGTTGTACACTAAGATGATTGATTATAGCAAACACTTAATTTGTGTAAATGTGAAATAGTACACCTTCAAAGATGAGCATGTGATTTAGTTTTCGGATGAATGATCTGTGTATTTTAGGAAGTAAATATATTCCAAACTCTGTTGTGTCAGCATGCAAAATATTAATGAGAATATTCATGTAGCAGCCATGGGGCGGTCTGTTATTTCAATTTTGTCTTCGTGCCTGAATTATTTTCTTACTGCTGATGTAATAAGCAGGTATAAACTTGGCTTAAAAATAACACACATTTATTACCTTTAGTGCTGGGGTTCAGGTGTCCAGAATGATCTCACTGGGCTGAAATCAAGGTGTCCGCAGTGCTGCATTCCTTCTGGGGAAGAATCCCTTTTCATGCCTTTTCCAGCTTCTAGAGACCACTCATTCCTTGGCTTGTGGCCCCTCCTCTATCCTAAAACACAGCAGTGGCTAGTGCAGTCTTTCTCAGGCTCTGTCATCTGACACTAACTCTTCTCCCTCCCCTTTGTGATTACATTGTGCTGACTGATAATCTAGAGTAACCTTCCATTTCAAGGTCTTTAATTCAGTCACATCTGCAAGCCCTTTTGCCATGTGAGGTCACCTATTCACATGTAAGGTTCTAGGAGTTAGGACTTGGACATCTTTGGGCAGCATGTGGGTCTTGAGAGGGGCATTATTGTGTCACCACAGTGCCCTCCCTTTTCTTTATTTTGTTGTTGATATTGCAAGTTACCCCAGGGCAAGAACCGCGCTTACGTAAGCGGGCTTTGTTCCCTCTCGTTCTTTTTGCTTTGGCTCTGTGATTATGAGGAATGTCAATTAGACTCAGAAGATGTAGGCTCAGATTCAGGCTCTGACACTCACTAGATGTGACCTTGGGTAAAGGACTGAAGTTTGCCAGCCTTAGTTTTTTCCATTTGTCACATAAGCACAATCTCCACCGCTCAGGGTTCTCATGTGTGTGAAATGAGATGGTCTCTGAAGGTATGGGAAAGTCCTGTCCTTGCAACATGCTTTCCTTTTCCTGGAAGCAGATGTTACTAACAAACTGATTATAGCCCAGGTTTCTCAATGCTAAGTCTTTCCAAAAGATAGACCGATGATCTGCACTGAGCGGGGAGAACATGCAGCACCTGGCCCGGCAAAGTCTCTTCGTTTAGAAACACGGGCTTGCCGGCATCATGGTTAAATATGTCCCTTAAAAAGGGGAGAAGCTTCTGAATTCCAAATCCAGGGAATGGCTGTCACCTCCACCAATAATATCTGTCCTAGAGAAGGTTGGAAGTCAGATCACTCCCCCGCCCACCCAAAACGGCTGGAACGCTTCACCACGGGTTCCCAGAAGGGCTTGGCTGTGGGCTGTGGCTAAGCCTGGCCAGGCCAGCCCTCTCTATTCAAGAAAAATGCTGTGGTGTGTTTTCTGGATATTACAACACTTTGTATTTAATAGAAAATAGAAAATGTTTAGCTGCTCTCTAATTTCCAAGTCATTGCAATTAAAATCAGGCAGACTCCCAAACAGCCTCTGAGGAGTGACTGTCCTTGTGGAGAATTGTCTGTCTTTCAGAGTTGTGTCCAGGTATCTCTACAGTTGGTACAGTCCTGCAAATTAGAAGGTTCAAAACACAGAGAAAAACAGTCTCCCTTCCCTTTTTAATACAAAATAAGCTTATACTGAACTAAGGAATTGTTTTTTTCTTTTTTCTTTTTAATGAAACTATTTCTCCAGATATAATCTGTCATCCCCTGGTACAGAACAAATACAGTTGGAGAGCTGGTAGGCAACCTAGAAATCAGTTAATCCAGTTCCTTTTATTAATAGGTGACCAACACTCGTGCGTGCAGTTAGTTGGTATTTTAACACTTGAAATGTTCTGCCCAAACTGAATTCCTAGGATCCTTTGAGCCTCTTCCCTGGCCACTTTGACCTGACACACACTCATTTTTTTAACATCGACTTGGCCTAAAAAAAAACCTTCAGCAAAGGGTTTTTGTTTTAAAATGTTAGATGCTTTCAGGATCATTTCCTTCTCATCACTAGGAGGAAACAAACCAGCATTGATAAGGCAGTGGGCGTTTTCAAAGGGCTGTATTCTCCATGCTGCCTCCAGCAGGACCATCACACTTACTCAGGGAAGGACAGGGAGGTTTTGATTCTCTGTCCCCTGTGGTAGAGAGAACTCCATAAATACATACATAAAGACTGATCCCAGTGAAATGACCTTCATCATGTTTTCTTCTGGCTCTACTTTCCTGACTCTTCTTATTTGCTTTCGGAAAAAAATTGTATCTAATTTTATATAAAAGGTGTTTCTGGACCACTCTATGTAAATTAGTAACTCTTATGTTCATAGATTATGATTTTAGAATCTATTTCTATATTCACAGACTATTAGTTTTTCAGTAACCTGTGACTCCAAACACTTTAGCTTTAGGGACTTTTATCTCTTGTCATTTTAAGTCAACAATTATACTTCTAGAGACATTTAAAGACACTTTGAAGTTTATAAGCAAATATCATCCTTTCATTAACACAAATATCTAAGCACTGACTATCTGAGTTTCTTAATTGGGAACTGTTTTTTTGATTAAGTCAAATTATTTACCTCCATTTTTTCAGTACTATCTAGGTTTTTGATTTTGTAATGTGTTTTTTTGTAATATACTACTCTAATAGTTTGACTGTAAGACATAGAATAGAGAAACAGGAAGGATATTGCTTATAAAAATTGTTAGGAGGTGCTTGTTCATTTTAAATGTTCTTGAATTTTAGGAACTAAAACTCCTTCATGTGTGGGAGATGAAATGTAAACATAAAGTTAATTAAGAGGGGATATGGAAGCTCCTAACTAGTTTGTGTGTGAAAATTAATGGACATGTATCCACACTCACCCCCCCACCTTTTAAAACATTATACAAATTATGCATAATCATTAATTGAATAAATTGAGGAGACACTGAGAAGCAAAATGGAAATAAAAATCTCCCAATCCCACCATCCAGGAAAACAATGGCTGTGGGATATGTTTGTATGTGTAACATATTTGTGTGTGTACCTGTGGCTTGTGTATATACCTGTGTGTGTGTAGAAATACATAAAATTATAAATTACTCAGTCTATCTCCTATTGTATTAGGTATTTAAGCACTAAACAGTGCTTTAAACATGCTTATTAAGTCATTAAATTTTAATTACCTATTTAGAATCCATTTCTAAAAATGAAATTTAGAAGTCAAAGGAATGTGAAAATGATACAACTTCTTTCCAAATCAAACTTGATATTAGCCTTCTTAGTCTGTCAGGTGAAACATTTATCTTGTTTAATTTGCATTTCTGATTTCTCGTGAGGTTCATTTCTCATTAGTTCTTTCTGGTTTATTTAGTTTTGTATTATCTATTCTTATTCTTGGTCTGTTTACCCTACTGATGCATTTTTTTATTTTCTGTTAACTTTGAACAAGTCTCTACTATGTACACACATTTCTATAAAGTAATATTTGAAGTAAAAGGCTGCTTATGAAAGTCTGAAAATTGTTTATTTTATGAAAGGATGAGTGTGGGGTGGCATTGTTTTATTTTTTTTGAGGTATAATTGATATATAACATTATATTAGTTTCAGGTGTAAAACATAATGATTGGATATTTGTATATATTACAAAACGATCACTGTAATAAGTCTAGTTAACATCCATCACCATACATAGTTACAGTTTATTTCTTGTGATGGAAAATTTTAAGATTTATTCTCTTAGCAACTTTCACATATGCTGTACAATATTATTGACTGTCGTCACCATGCTGTACATTACACTGTTTTACTAGCCACTTCTGAGGTCAATAAATAAGTTCTCTGAGGACCTAAATTACTTTATTATTCATAGAGTCATATAGTAAAATGCTTTGGCACTCTTCTTGAGTTTGACCTTTTCAAAAATAATGACATAATCTTGTTGCTCCAAAGAATATTCTTTAGGCATGAGAAGAAACAAAAAATGTAGCTTTAGGGTGATAAGATAACTTTTTCTAAAAATAAATATTCCTGTAATTCTCCAGTAAGTTAAATGTTCGACATTGTCTTTTTTTTTTTTTTTTGCAATTTTTTTTTCTTTATTGATTTTTAGAGAGAAAGAGGAAAGGAGAGGGAGAGAGAGATAGAAACATCGCTGAAAGAGAACGTTGATTGGCCACCTCCTGCTTGCCCTCCACTGGGGGATCTGGCCCTGACCCTGAATCAGACTGCTGACCTCTTGGTGCATGGGGTCAATGCTCAACCACTGAGCCACACCGGCCAGGCTTGACATTGTCTTTTGAAACACTCTGAGTAAATGAGAAGAGTTGGCTACTAATCAAGGGGCAGAGTATAAAGCTATGACAATTTGCTCTGCTCAGTAGGCTTCTGTCCCGAAGTCTTCAACCATGGGAGCCTGATAAAGTGCAGTTGACAAAATTAAAAGCCAACAAAAATAGACATTACATTTTCACAGTCTCAAGTGATTCACTTGCTAATTAACTTCAGGTTTCGCGAGCAACATTCTCCTCTATTTTTGAAAGTGATAGTATAGAGTCTTATGTTAATTTATATAATATGGGACATTTCTTCTCATGTTTACTATTGTATGAAATACTCCTTAAGTTATTTGGAAGATCAGAGCAGATATTCCAAGGTGTTTTACAGAATTATGGACAGAAGTCTTTGTTCTTTCTTGACTGTTGCCTGAGGAAGCATTTCCTCCTGCCCTGGACTTTCTGCAGTTGTCTGTATCTGATTTCCCTTTTGAGTTTGGAGGCATGGTCCAAGCAGCCTGTGGAGTTCCAGCATCACTCGAAATGGTGACTTAGGGCTGTGACTCAAAATATTTACTTCACTCATGCGTCCCCGATCAGCTGCCAGTTTCAGCCAGGTCATGAATGAACTTCTTGTCTGTTTGCGTGGAGAGAAGGCTTTCCTTTTCTTTCCCCCACCCACCTCTATTCACACTTCCTCTAAGTAGAATTCTGCCTGATGTCAAATCAGGGATTTTAAGACTAGATCTCTAGAAAAAAAGTTCTGAGTGGTAAAAAAAGAACTTCCTATTGAGCAAACTTCTTGAAAATATGGTGATTTGAGGTTATGACCCTGTTGAAGCTGAAGGCATTCAAAGCAATGGGTGATACATGTTTTTTTGAAGACTGTTGACTAAGTTTTGTATTCCGCTGTATGCGGAATATAAAATATTGGATATAATGCATTATATCCAAATATATGTGACTTCCTTTGTTTGATAATATAATTGAAAACACATTTAATCACATGATGCTTTAACACCTGTTGTTTTGGGGCATATCTAAGTTTTGGTAAAGCTCTAGGTTTTTCAAATGTACTTTTTTTAAAATAAAGTAGAACCATGTTGTCTGATGTTTTTTCACCTTAACTGGTGCTCCTTCGTTTTCTTTAAATACTGTTGGTAAATAGCTTGCCACGTGGAAAGGACTATGGATTTTTTGTGCTTCACATACTTGATGATGAAAGTAAAACTATAAAGATATGTAAAATTTGTACTATATTACATCACATCTTTTAAGCTTAAGTTAAACCTAATGTCCACAAAGGCAGATATTCATAATTATTATGGCAGGAGATGTTTTCATTTAAAAAAAACCCAAAAACAAATAGAACATGGTAGCGATGAGAAGCATATGCTACTTGACAGTGCACAGTGGCATCCTGTGGCTGGTTTATTTCACTTAGCGTAATGTCCTTCTGATCCATCCAAGTTGTTTTAGCTGGCAGCATTTCCTTTTTTGTGACTGAATAATATTCCAGTGTCTGTATCTACCACATAGTCTTTTTTTTAAAATTATTTTTTCCTCAAAAAATTAAAAATTGAATTGCCATTTGACCCAGTGATCCCACTCCTAGGAATATATCCTAAGAAGCCTGAAATACCAATCAGAAAGAATATATGTATCCCTATGTTCATAGCAGCACTATTTACAATCACTAAGATCTGGAAACAGCCCAAGTGTCCATCAATAGATAAGTGGATAAAAAAGCTGTGGTACATATACACAATGGAATACTATGCAGCTGTAAGAAAGAAAGATCTCTTATCCTTTGAGACAACATGGAGGGACCTGGAGAGGATTATGCTAAGTGAAATAAGCCAATCAGAGAAAGACAAACATCACATGATCTCACTTATTTGTGGAATATAATGAACAAGGTGGGCTGATGAATGAAATAGACCCAGAGCCATAGAAAGGAGTATGGTTCAGACTGACAAACTTCAGTGTAGGGTGGCGGGGGGATGGATGAGATGAACCAAAGAACTTACATGTATGTATGCATAACCAATGGACATAGACAACAATGCTGGGGTGGGGGGTCAGGATGGGGAGGAGGGTGTCTAGGGGGGAAAAAGAAACATCCGTAACAAAAATAAATTAATAAAAATTGGAAAAAAATTATTTTAATTTAGAAATAGAAAACATCTTGGAAGAAAAAAATGAAAGAACACAAAACATGTAGGTAATTTTTTTACTCTGTAAGCTTTTCAAATCTTGACTGTTCACCAGTCTCCAAGATGAAAAACCCTCCTCTAAAAAGGTATTGAGCCACCAAAAATGATGTAATTAATAGGGAAATGGAATAAGTTCACAAGAAAGCCAGCGAACTCCATTATAGCAAATCCTATTGCTGTTGCCATGGAAATCTTCTGGAATTCTTTTCTATCAGGTTTGGTGCATCTTTTAACCAGACAAATTGAATCTTTCACAAACTGCCAACTTGGCTCAATGAACTGCATTACCTGACGCAAGATGCTGTCCGCCAATATCTCAGACACTTGGGACCCACATAATCTTTTTAAAAAAAAATCTTTGCCTGGCCGGTGTGGCTCAGTGGTTGAGCATCGACCCATGCACCAAGAGGTCACTGGTTCGATTCCCAGTCAGGGCCCAGGTTGTGGGCCAAATCCCCAGTGGGGGGCATGCAGGAGGTAGTCAGTCGATGTTCTCTCTCATTCATGTTTCTAGCTCTCCCTCCCTTCCTCATCTCTAAAATCAATAAAGAAAATTTTTTTTTAAAAATTTTTATTGAATTTATTGGGGTGACATTGGTTAATAAAATGATATAGGTTTCAGGTGTACAATTCTATAATATATCATCTATATATTGTACTGTGTGTTCACCACTCAAAGTCAGATCTCCTTCCATCATCATTTATTTCCCCTTTACCCTCTTCTACCTTCTCTCATCCCCCTTTCCCTCTGGTAATCACCATACTGTTGTCTGTGTCTATAAGTTTTGTGGTGTTTTTTTTTTTTTTTTGCTTAATTCCTTCACTTTTTTACCCAGCTCCACCCCCTCCCCCCAACTTTCCCCTCTGACAGCTGTCAGTCTGTTCTCTGTATCTCTGAATCTGTTTCTATTTTGTCTGTCCTTTCAGCTTTCTCCCTGGAGCCACAAACTCAAGTCACCTCACAGGACTCTAGTCTGCTCCGCCCTCCCTCCACCAGGGCCCAGAGTGAGTGGCTGCCAATGAGATTTTGGCATTGGCCCTCTAGCAGACTCTTGTCTTGTTCTGATGGACAGAATCTTCATTGATTTTTCAGAACCAGATGTTGTATGGATGCTTCTTTCCAGCTCTGGTTCTCTGGGCTGGGGAGTGCGGTGTGGGCTTGAGACCCCACGCTCCTTGTGGAGGGGGGGCTTTGCAGCTGAGATATCCCTCTGGAATCTTAGCTGCTACCCATGGGAGTCAGTCCAGCCCTTTTCACCTCTCCTCCCTCCCTCCCTCCCTCCCTCCCTCCCTCCCTCCCTCCCTCCCTCCCTCCCTCCCAGTCTTGATGTGGCTTCTTCTGTAAATCCTTTGTTATAACACTTTTCAGCTAGTCTTCAGTTGGTTATCCAGGTTGATTGTTTTATATTTTAGTTGTAATTCCAGTTTGGTCCTGAGAGGATGTGAGTGTACTTTCCACCTACTCTTGCCACATCTTGGATCCTCATATATTCTTATTTATTCATCAGTAGGCATTTAGATTGCTTCCATGTCTTGGCTGTTGTGAATAATGGGAGTACAGATATCCCTTCAAGACAGTGATTTTATTTCATATGTATATATCTGTCTATCCAGAAGTGGGATTTCTGAATCATATGGTAGTTCCTGTTTGATTTCTTGAGTAACCTATATATTCTTCTCCATAATGGCTGTACTGATTACATTCCCACCAACAGTGTACAAGGGTTCTCTTTTCTCCACATCCTTGTAAACATTTGCCTTTTTAAAAAATAATAGCCATTCTAACTGGTGTGAGACGATACCTTATTTTGGTTTTCATTTTCATTTTAATGATGATTGTTACTCTTACCCACTCTTAACTGTCTTGAAGTGGAAGTGAACTTGAACTGCCACTTCTGCTCTTAGCTTATTGGCAAGAACTAGTTATGTGGCTTTCACTTAACTATGGAAGGATGGGAAACGGGTTAGCATGGTGAACACAGGCTTCAGAGGCAAGCCAGCCATTGCTGGGAGAGCTTGGTTTTCATGGTGAAGGGCATGTATCAGCTAGTTCCATTTCTCCTCTTCCTTCTCGCTGCTTATAAAATGGTGCTTTTGTGACCACTGACAGAGAACAGTGGTGTTTGGACTACAGATAGAGAGAGGCCTTTGGAGATTGACACATTAAAAAGTTTTCAAAGCAATGGAAGAGTTAAAAGGAGATTACGATGAACGAGGTTACACCCTTCACCTTGCCTGTAAGACACCTGGCGTTATTGAAATTCTCATTATTTATATCTATTCATTCAGTGTTAAGTCTTCAAAATGGAATTGAATAATCATAGTACTGCTAGATGGGTAAGACTTAGGGAACAGATTTAACCAAACCTTTTGACGATATTTACATGTTGGCCTGCATTCTTAAAATTGACACTGGTGTGCTGAATTTATCCAATATACTCATAAAGAATGATTATTATAAAGAGATTTTAAGCAGAACAAGTTAGAATTTAAAAATTATTAGTGTTTCTGAACATAAATGGAAAAATGTCCTCAGGTGAGGATTCAAAAAAAAAAAATTAGTCTCTCCTTACCAAAACACTTTATGTGTATGTTTCTATATTTTTTTCCTTGACCAGATCAAGAGCTTTACCTTTGAAAGGATTTTTATCTTTTTAAAATTATAGTGCTTTACACGAGTACCTGGTACTTTGGGAATAATTTTCTCAATAATGTACCTTGAAAAAGAAATGTTTGCATTTCATTTTTTTTTAATCCTCACCCGAGGATATTTTTCCATTTATCTTTAGACAGATTAGGAGGGAGAGTGAGAGGGAGAGAGAGACAGAGAGAGAGAAACATCGATGCGAGAGAGACACATCGACTGGTTGTCTCCCACGCGACCCCGACCAGGGCCAGGGACGAACTGCAACCGAGGTACGTGCCCTTGGCTGGAATCGAATCCGGGTCTCATTGGTCCGCGGGCCAACTCTCTAACTGCTGAGCCAAACCAGCCAGGGCTGCATTTCTAATTCCAAATCTAATTCTTTTTCCTACCATCTACATCATATCTCCTGGATTCTAACTCTTTTATTGCAATGTCACTGGACCATCTCAGTCTTTTACTTTAATCTTTTACTACTTGTGTTCTACAGAGATACATCATAGCCTTTTGTTTCTGTAAATATCTTATGCCACAGAAAGAACTTCTGGGAGTACAGTAGGTAATCATAAGTATTTGTTTAATAGTTAATTATCTTGCGATTTAGCAACTGGAAAACTTCACTTGCTGTTACTTTTTCACATCTGCCTAATGTAATTGATAAGATTAACATCAACCCTAAGACATTTCTAAGTTATCTTTTTCTGATTAGCTGAGAAGTATATGAGATAAATAAGCAATGTGGTATTTGATTTATCAAAGCCACACTATTCTTAAACCTGGCTGTATTGAAGTAAACTGTTAAACTAAGAATATATATTTTGTTTCTCATCCCTCACAATTTTTTTTTTTTTTTTTTAGGCAATAGAGATTATGCCAAGGATGATCCATTGGAATTTAAGTCCCATCAGTGGTTTGGAGCATCTGTGAGGTCAAAGCAGGATAAAATTTTGGTAAGTTTTTTGGATATTTACTCATAGGTCAGTTTAGTCCATTTATGTGAAAACAAAGGAAGTTTTATGTATAAAAACTGATAGTAAAACTTACTGTGCTTGTGGGGCATAGGATGTAATGAGATAAGGCAGCTTCGACCAAAGGCCACCCTGTCTCTCTTGCTCTTCCACAGACTTGGCTTCTGCAACTTTCCACCTTCATTCCTACATTTTCATTTCTCCCACCTCACTTGATAGTTCCTCTCAGTTTGTTTCTGTCCAGCCGGGTTTAGGAATAGTGTGCCTTTGATTAAGCAAACCCTCTGCTACCCTTTCTCTTTAAAAATGCAACTAACCTGTGCTTTGCCTCATTTCCCCTGTGCCATGGCCCCATTCTCTTGCTGCTCTTTTCAAAAACTATTGGAAAGTATTTTCTATGGTAACCATCTCCACTTCTTCACTTCACATTTTCTTCCCAGCCACTCCAGTTAGGCTCAAGTAGGCACGGCCAAGGTCACCCTCGACTCTCAGCTCCCTGAAATCCACTGGTACTTACTTTTATTGGCTCCTCAGCACCGTTCAGCTAGGTCAGTTGATCCATTCCTTTCGAAATAATGTTCTTCCCTTGGCTTCTGGGACACTGTACTTCCTTGGTTTTCTCCCATCTCTCTGCTTACTCCTTTGCAGGCTCCTTAATGGCTCGTCTTCTGCTCAGTTTCAACCTGTGGGCTGTCCCTGGGCTCTGTGCTGGACTCGTGTTCTCTGACTAGACCTTTGACTTAGCTGTTCCTGTCCTGTCCCGTGGCTGTAAATACGTATACAGTCTGTATGCCATAATCCTCTGTTCCTGTCCTGTCCCGTGGCTGTAAATACGTATACAGTCTGTATGCCATAATCCTCAAATCTGAGGATTATTTCTCCGAGGTAGTCTAGATGGTCTGAAACACTAGTTTTTTCCGAGAATTTGTATCCATGGACTACCCCTTTGATTCCAGGCCTGTGCCCCACTGTACCACTGGAGGACTGAGCTGAAACAGGAGAGGGAGCCTGTCGGAACATGCTTTCTTCAGGATGGAACGAAGACTGTTGAGTATGCTCCGTGCAGATCAAGTATGTAGAGGAAGTTGTACCAGCTTTTAAGAAGAGGGCCGGGAAGCCTAGTTTGTTAAAAATGCAAGTGTGTGTGTGTGTGTGTGTGTGTGGAGTGTTAGACTTTACAGATATGTTGTGATGTTTGATGACAGCAAAATGAAAACAATCCCATTAATGTAAAGTAATTATTAATACAAAGGTGAAGTCCACAGGCTTGTCTCCCCAAGAATACCTTTTCATGTTCCTTGGTTAGTAATACTTAATATATGATTTTGGAAACCTATATTTTTACTCTTTTGGTCAAAAGATGCTCCATTGAGCTTCTCTAGCAGAGATAGTAGAGATTCTGATTCAGTAGGTCCAGGTCCTGAATTTTAAACAAATTCTACAAGGTGAATTTGATGGATAAGGAAGTTTGAGAACTTTATAGTAATATAGTTTTATATTAATAATGATGTTATCCCTGGCCGGTTTGGCTCAGCGGTTAGAGCGTCAGCCCGTGGACCAATGAGTTGTGGGTTCGATTCCGGTCAAGGGCATGTACCTCGGTTGCAGTTTGGTCCCTGGCCCTGGTTGGGGTTGTGCGGGAGGCAACCAGTCGGTGTATTTCTCTTACATTGATGTTTCTCTCTCCCTCTCTCGCTCCTACTCTATCTGAAGATAAATAGAAAAATATCCTCGGGTGAGGATTAAAAAAATAATAATGATGTTAAAAATGAAAAATTTTGTCTTAAAGAGCCAGAGTTTCTATGGGAAGGTGAAACATCGAGCTCAGGAGTCTGAATCTGGATCTCCTTGCTTTTATCAGACTTTCTTTATCGAGTTGTTATCAGGCTTGCTCCTCTTTTGATAAAGATCTCACACTGTTCTCTAGTGTTGTTTGAAATTTCAAGTGAAATTGATATTGTGATTAAAGATGATTTTAAGCACTTATAATTTTGATTATGCTTCTCCAAACTCTGTACATCCTTTTCCCTTGGAGATTCAGATTCTTTTGCCTTCCCACCTTTGTTAAATTGGTCATTACTGCAGGTGCTCTCTCTATCAGATACAGAAGAACAGCTTATTGAAATGCAATACAGTGTTTATACCTAGAGCACTTTTGAAGCCATCACTTTTTATGTTCCCCTGGTCACCAGATAAGTACAACATGTAAGGCTCTTACTGCTAGATTCATTTTTGTCCATGTTTAACAACTTATGGCACCAGGTCAAAGGAACTACTCAGTCCTCCAAATTCTAAGCAGTTGAACCTCTAAGAAACGGCACGTGATTTCATTAAACACTCATTTCTTAGCCTACCTCCTTGACCCTACTTGTAGCTGAGAGGTAAACACTGAAAGAATGATACCTCCTGGAACCGCACTGTTTATTAGGACAGGCTGGAAAGCACACCCTACACAGGACAGAGGGAGTTGGCAGCTTTGTCCTCAGTGCTTGATGCCATCGGTATCACCTTTTGTTGGTATTTTGGTCACAGTACTGTCGTCTCTGTGGTGTATGGAAAATGTGAGGACTAAATTTGTGTTTTAAATTTCTGTATTGCAAAATGGTTCCTATTGTGAGAAGATAACTTTATAGCTATGAAGAGTGAGCTAACTCTCGTGTGCCAGGTTTGTATCTTCTCACTTGTACAATGGACACACATGCAGAATCACCCTGTGCCCCTGTGATAGATATGGGAACTGAGATTCAGACATTGAAGTAATTAAAAAAAATTTTTTTTTCTTTATTGATTATAGAGAGAAAGGAAGGGAGAGGGAGAGAGAGATAGAGACATTGATGAGAGAGAACATCGATTGGCCGCCTCCTGCATGCCCCCCACTGGGGATTTTTCCCACAACCTGGGCATGTGCCCTGACCGGGAATCGAACCAGCAACCTCTTGGTGCACGGGTCGACGCTCAACCGCTGAGCCACACCAGCCGGGCTGAAGTAATTTTTTTTTTATGTCTTATGGTCTTGAGTGGTCGAGTGAGGATTTGAACCAGGTCTGTCTTAATCCAAAGAAAGTTTTCCCCTGTATTACTAACAATAGGAAATGTTTTCTACTTCAGTCACCTCGATATTAAGCACAGTTTTTTTTTTAAACAAAGAATACACCCTAAGACTTTAGAGGTACAAATTTAGTATTTTGTGTCTTCTCCATACTTCAATAAATTATGCAGCCCAGTGATTAATGTTACATGTGGTGCCAGCTTTGTAGAGCTATGTTGCTAACTTCTTGCTTACTCCACTTGTTTTGGTGGTGGTAATTTGTGGGGATTTTTATTTGTTTGCTTTTGTTTTGAACATGACCTGTGTGGACATCCTGGACATGGAAGTTTACTGTCTGTAAAAAACTTACCCTATGACTGGTTACATTTGCTTTCGGCTTTTTATAACTGTATCTATGACCATTCCTGGCATTAGACAATAGGCCACATGTCTTTCTGTTCTAAAAGTGCCAGAGCCACAAATCATATGACTTAAATACGCTTTCAATTCCGTGCTCAGACGGAGTCTTTTGTTCCTTTGTCTTCTTTCTGATGATGATGTTATTTGTACATAGATTTTTCTTCGGTTTAATTTCTAGTTGGCTTTTCCTTCCCCTTGCTTGTTACTCAGGGAATTACAAATACATTATTGATTTGAGGTATTACCTCCTCCTGGTGTAGACATGCCTGGGCTCGGATCCGTGCTTTCTTATTTACTAGTTAGTTTGACCCTGGTCAAGTTATTTAACTTCCTTAGGCCTTGGTTTCCTTATCTGTACATTATGAGTAATAACAGTATGTCTCATAGAATTGCTGTCAAGATTTAAAAAGATAATGCCAAGGAAATGTTTTAGAATAGTACCTGGCTCACAGTAAAGGCTTAATAAACATTAGCTGCTCTTACTATCATAATCCATAATATTATTATGTATAATATTATCAGGCTTAATGAGTGGGAGAAATATTAATTGTCCATAGAAATAAAAGCAAAAGCTTTCACTGAAGTAGGTTATAGTCAACATAAAATTCTTAACATTGGCATAAACACTCAGTTTAATGTGTACCTGTTAAGAAAATTTTAAAGGACAGTAATGTTTTCTAGCTGAATGTTCTGGGAAATCATTTAAAGCATATAATTGTACAGTATGATAATAAAAAAAAAGGACGTTTTTATAAATAGCCTGAAATAGTTCCCCAGACACAACTTGAATAAAGGAAATAAACTGCAGGCTTGAGGTCAGAGCAGAATTCCTGAGTATGAATTCATTAGATGCTGGAAATCCTAGCCCTATATTTTCCCAGTCCCTCTTGGTTAGAAAATTTTACATTGGGGTAGCATTACACTCTTGAGGGTATTTTCTAAAGTAAAAAGTCTAAGTTAAGATAGTAAGTGTGTGTAATCTTGGGGCAGTTCCCAAGTTTTTAAAATGAGTTCAAAATTTTTGATGGGAGTATTTGACAGAAATTCTTGTGAACTGTCCTATGACTTAAAATAGATTTTTTTTGGTTCCTCTATTTGGGTGGCACAAACAATAACACTCTAGCATAATTATTTATATATTGTAATATTGGCTACAAGAATACCTTGATATTATCAGGGTGATCACTTCATGAGTTATATAAATGTCTAATCACTGGGGTGAACACCTGAAACCAATATAACATTGTATGTCAATTGTTTTTTGTTTTGTTTTTATCCTCACCCGAGGACATTTTTGCATTTATCTTCAGATAGAGCGAGAGGGAGAGAGGGAGAAAAAGAGAGAGAAACATCGATGTGAGAGAGACAGATCGAGTGGTTGCCACCCACATGACCCCATCCGAGGCCAGGGACAAACTGCAACTGAGGTACGTGCCCTTAGCGGGAACCGAACCCGGGACTTTCTGGTCCGTGGGCCGATGCTCTAACCGCTGAGCCAAATCGGCCAGGGCTTGTATGTCAATTGTAATTGAAAAATAAATTAAGACAAAAATGTTTACTTTCATTATACCCCAGTACTAAGTGTGTTATGGGGATATGTTCATATTTAGCTTTTCACAGAACATTAAGTTAGGTTCAGCTACACCCTGAAATTTGAAACTACATTTTTTAAATAGATTTTTTTGTTGTTGTTAGCTGTAAAATGTGCATAGGAGATGTATGTATTAAGAATGTATGTATCTCTTTACTAGTGCAAAGACCTACTAACTGTAGGATAAAAACAGTAAAAAACAGGAATTTCAAATTGGAGTTCTTAACTCACAGATCACAACTCATCACTGTTACATGAAATTAAACTAGTGGGTCATAACCAATAAAAATGGAATAAGATATATTAAATATAAAATATTAGAGTATATTGTGCATAATAGTGATATTGTTTTGTGAAATTATTTTATTTATATATGTATGTTGGGCTTTGTGGGCTGTGATATAAAATATACTCTTGCTGTGGTTTGTGATTAAAAATAAGAAGTTTGAAATTCACCATCTTAGGCGTTGTTGCTATTTCCTGGTGACTGGTCAGGGTACTTTAATCTCTCCATGTCATATCTGAGAAAATGATACTGATAGACATGCATACTTACATTTTTAGAATGTGATAATAACTCATTAAGTACCTGAGTGAATGAACACTTTCAGAAACTAGTACACTATCTTATCATTACAGTGATATCAGGTTTTTCTCCTGTTTTGTGTTGTTTGTTTATTTTTTGGGTTTGTGTATATTTCCAATCTTTTTATTTTAGAAAATATTGATGCTGATGGACAGGGATTTTGTCAAGGAGGATTCAGCATTGATTTTACTAAAGTAAGTTCTCATTTAAGATTAAACGAGATTCCAGTCTGCCTTCGTATCTAAATCATGGTTAACAATTAATTGGTCAGTACTTCAGCTTCTCTGTAACTATTACTTGTTTTGTTAAAACAGCTAATAAAATGTTCTTTGCATTCTCTCCCTAGATGTTGCTTATTTAAAATTGACGTAAAAATGCAAATGGAGAACAGTAGAAAATCTCCTCAGTAAATGATAACTATTATGACTTAATATTAACATTTCCAGTTAGATCAATTTCTATTTAAATGTTAAAGTTTTCTGATTTTGACTGAAGTTGATTTTTCACAGAAGCTTCATTATAAAATTAGAGTTTATTAATTACATAAAAGCTGAGAAACATGTGTATTTGCCATCTGTTGTGTGCCTACAAGGCACCAAGTAAAGCTGAAACAAATTGATTTTTATAATACATCTTATATTCAGGATTCTGTGTATTTTCAGCTAAGCTAATATGCTTTCCAGAGTTGATAGTTTTTTATCTATTTTTTTAAAATAATAATTGTGTTTATATTTTCAAAGAAAAATTTTCTTGAGTAATTTCCTTTATGTAATTTTGTATGTGTGATTATTTTTTGGTGGGATGTGTGAACATTTTGAGTATCAAATTGAGAATATTAATTACTTCTAGAGAGGTCTCAAATATGTTGATTGATTAAAAGTAGGGCTTCCTTGGAAAGCCTAATGTGACTTTCTTAGAAAATGCGAAAAAGAGTGCCTTAAACAGCAATTATAATTAAAGCATTTTCTTTTTTTTTTAAATTTATATTTTTATTAAACTTTTTTTTCTAGACTAAGGTATTGATATTTATAGTTAGCTTTCCTTACTGAATAATTGAATTGAATTTTCTCAATTTGAAATTCATAATTCAAATTTTATTCATAGTTCAAAATGTAAGGAAGCAGAACAGAGAAGTATGTTAACAAATATTAGGTTTACATTTGCATGATATATGTTCAAATAGGTATTGTGTTTTTAAAAAGTTTCAATGTTTTCTATTCCTACGCCTATACAGCTATAACTAGAAATACTCTCATGTGGTACATAGTCATTGCTAAGTTAACTGTTCATTTTCTTCAACTCATTTCTGAAAAAAAGATGTCATTTTAGAGCGGACAGCTTAGAGATATCTCTTACATAGCCAGGGCAGGAGATTACTGAAAGGGCTATACATACATTTTGAGGGGGAAATAATTTCTTTAACCTCCAGCAAGAAGAAATTTCCGAAATATAAAAAAAACACTAAATGCTTTGAATTAGATATTTATAGTTTGCTAGAGATACAAGGTACAAGAAGTGTAACTTGTATATATAATATACCCTGAAAAATTTATCTTCTAACTTCACTCCTGTTTAGATCTGCAGGACACTAAAATTTTTCTTTAGCTGAAACATATTTTAAGGATTGTTAGAAAGGAAGTTTGCCTGTGTGGTCACAAATGTAATATACAGTATTAAGGAGTAACTTTTTCCCTTATTGTAACCTCGTAATACTTTGCAGTAAGTACTCTGTACCAAGTTTGCAAAGCAGCCAAGAGTCACAGAATCTATATGTATATTATATGTTTGTTTATTTTCATGTTATAAATATATTATAACTTTTCATTTTTAAATTGTATTTTAGAAAAGGTACAAAGAAAATAACAAACTAAGATGAGTTTGAGATTTATGATTTTGCTTGCTTTAATGTTATATTCATATATATATACACATATATGTAGCTTTTATATTACATTGCTTTCAGTTTTTAAAGCAACTTGCTTTTAAATACGTATCTTTTTGTTGTTTTATTTAATCTAGGCTGACAGAGTACTTCTTGGTGGTCCTGGTAGCTTTTATTGGCAAGGTAGGTTAATATTGTTTAAATTACTCAAGGACTGTGTTAAAGTTCACCTGTCTTATCATGTGCCTGTGAGATTTTTCAAATTATTTTAAAGAAAGAAATAGAAAAATACAATTTAGATATATAATCGTTATCTATTACACAATATTTTTTATAAAAGGGTTATAATATTTATATATAGTGTCTTATATATAAAATATATAACATATAATATACTCTTAGTAGAAAATAATCTGAATATTTTAAAAGTAAATTATCAATTAAATTATACAGTGATTGCCTGGCCGGTGTGGCTCAGTGGTTGAGCATCGACCCATGCACCAGGAAGTCACTGGTTTGATTCCTGGTCAGGACACATGCCCAGGTTGTAGGCCAAATCCCCAGTAGGGGGGCATGCAGGAGGCGGCCAGTCGATGTTCTCTCTCATTGATATTTCTATCTCTCTCCCTCTCCCTTCCTCTCTCTCTAAAATTAATAAAGAAATAAAAAAAAATTATACAGTGATTTAAAATAATTTGTTTTTAGTATCTATGGTACGTACTTCCCATTTCTGTACTCTGGAGGCCACGATGTGAGCCGTAGGCAGTGATTAGAGCATTAGGAACTGATCTGTGAGAGGTAAATTGTGGCATTCTGAGAGCTCATGATTTTAAAAGTGTTTTGAATATGCTCATTAGAATATTTAAATGGTGATTTTCTCATTAATCACTGACATTAAGAATGATTTCTTTGTGTTGGGGGAGTTTTTGAAATAGAGGATCTTATTAAGTTTCAAAAGAATATAATTAAACTGGCATTGATATAAAGATAAAGTACCACATTCTTTAGTCATTCTGGGAGGTCTAATAAAATGACCATTTGAACAAATGTATAACAAGTCGTTATTTACCAGTTTGAAAACAGGTAACTAAATCTGCTTATTTGCTTAGTTTATGTTTTATTAGTCATTAGATGTACACATTTATTTAGTCATTATATTCATGTTTATTTTCTGCTAAAAAGTGCTGTTTACAAGGTTAGAACTCTTGTTTCTTGGCATTCTGGTAATGTAGCATTGTCAGTATTTGGAAGAACTGGAAAACCCATCACTATATTGATTTGCAAGTCCTTTCTGATACTAAATTTTACTTCCATATTCTATACTATGCTTTCCTTGCTTCTTTGTAGGAAAGCCCATGCTTTGGCTTTATAGAAAGGGAAGCTAAAGAAAGAAATTTGCTGAAGGAAAATAGGATGAAAGAAAGGAAAATAAGAAGGAATGAGAAAGGGGAATAACTGAAAAGTTGAAAGGAATGGCAAAGGAGAGAATGAAAAAAAAAATCTGGCAAAGACTGGGATCAGTGTGAGAGACGTACTAACTGAAACTACAAAGTTTGAATTTCTATGAATTATACATCTACTGGAAAATGGAACGGTTTAGGGAAATTATACTTGAGTTTTACAGTTTTACAATGAAAACAAAAATAGTTCTAATTGCATATGAGAAAATAAATATATAATTATATTAATGGATATAAAACATAGATTTATTTGTCTTCTTTACTGCCAGGTGTGTCATTCATTGGAGGGGAGGGAATGTCTCATCAGCGTGCGTGGGAAACAAACATAGGTTTTGTGATTCACAGTCAGGACTGCTTGTTAACTCTGCCTTTTCAAGAGATACAGCTGTGAACATGTTTAAATTACTTGAATATTGCCTAATATCTATACATTCCTATCATAAATTATGACAGATATAGATACTATTACTATTATGTTCATTGAAGTTTTACTATAAATGGTATACATATGTAACTATAGAAGACTCAGTGTCTGGGCAGAGAATACTCTGTTTTAATAAGATTAAGATCATCAGCTTTCACATTGAATAAAAATGTTAGAATGAATTTTTCCATAGATCTCAGAATTGTCCTGTAAGAACTGAGAAAATGATAATGATGTTTTATCCCAAAGAGCTGATGAATTTTTCTGTATTCTTTGCTTCAAGAAATATTTAGTGAATTCCTCCGTGTGTTTTAGGTACTGTTTAGGCACAGAGGATAAAGTAGAGACCCAGACAAGATGTTTCTGCCCTGTAGATTCACCTTAGGTGACTGGACGTATTGGAACAGGACTGAAGTCGTTAGCTATTGTGAATTTCTTTGTAAAACAGTAGGAATGAAGATATTATTTTTCTCATGTTATGGAGATGGCATTTGATAAATCAGTCAACCTTTCTTGGGGCAGGGTTCAGTCTGATTTTTGTATAGTTGTCTAGATTTCTTGTCTACCTAATAACTTAAGATTGTGAAGAAAAGTGAACTCACCCATTAGGCGGCTTCATAAAGGTGTCCAAATAATGCATTTAAAAGATGAATTCACTTATTCTTATTAAAAGGTAAAAGTATTTAATTATTTTAGTTGATTTTTTAAGTTCTCATGGATTTGGTTGGGAAACAACCCTTGATTTTATTACTCCATTTACTTAACATTGATTTAAAAAAATTTTTTTTTTTAGTGAATTAAGACAAATTCTGTATTTAGAAATTTTTGCTTATTAACAGAGACAAATTTTATGTCTAAGTTGAATAGACATAATTGTGACTTAAAAATAATATCAAATTTTGTATTTACTGTTATGAAGGAGTTAAGGCTAATAATTTGAAATACTAATATCTAATGCTGTTTTCTTTCATACAGGTGCCATCTATTCTCTGCATCATAAAGTTCCCATTAGAAAGTTATTTTTTTATATATATATTTTCAGGTCAGCTCATATCGGACCAAGTGGCAGAAATTGTATCTAAATATGACCCCAAAGTTTACAGCATCAAGTATAATAACCAGTTAGCAACTCGGACTGCACAAGCTGTTTTTGATGACAGTTATTTGGGTAGGTAAAACCAAAATATGGATTCATTTTCTGGAATGGGGTGGATGTGTCCTGTATTTGCACATGCTGCTTTAAGTAGGAAAATATTTTATGTGAAATAGGTTAAGGTCTTTTTTATTTTATTATTTTTTAAAATATGTTTTTATTGATTGTTAGAGAGGAAAGGAGAGGGAGAGAAAGATAGAAACATCAATGAGAGAAAAATTGATCGGCTGCCTCCTGCATGCCCCTCACTGGGAATTGAGCCCACAACCCTGGCATGTGCTCTGACCTGAAATCGAACCTCTTAGTGCATGGGTTCATGTTCAGTCACTGAGCCGTACCGGCGTGGCTAAGGTCTTTTAAAAAAAATATATAAGGAACATATAATTTCAAATTATTATTGAGTACTTAGGTTATGTTATATTTCAGTAACTGAAATTTAAGAACATGATTATTTATACTATGATAATAGTAATTGATAACCTTTAAGATATGCTTACAGTATTCTGGGTTTTGTACTAAGTGCTTTTTAGTATTAACTCATTTAATCCTCACAAGAAGTCTATGAAAGTGTACTGTTATTGTTCCCATTTCATATAAAGAAACTCAGGCATAGAGAGGCAAAATAACTTGCTGGAAGTCACTCTTTTTTTTTTTTATCCTCACCTGAGGACATTTTTGCAATTATCTTCAGATAGAGCGGGAGGGAGGGAGAGAGAGAGAAACATCAACTGGTTGCCACCCGCACAACCCCAACCGGGTCCGGGGACAAACTGCAACCGAGGTTCTTGCCCTTAGCGGGAACCGAACCTGGGACTCTGGTCTGCGGGCCGGCGCTCTAACTGCTGAGCCAAACTGGACAGGGCTCCGGAAGTCACTCTTATAACTGCTATTCTGAGATTCAAACCCAGGCAGTTTGACTCTTGAACTTTTATTATTCACTATATTAAACTGTAGTTTTGATCTTTAGGAATTATTAACTTTTGTTCTCTTTTTAAATCTCTTATCCATTAAGCCAAGTACACATGACAGAAATAGTACTTTGCTGATTGAGAAAATCTGTTATTTGTTGCTACTTAATGATGAATTGCAAATTTACTGTTTTAAAATTTTTTTTCCTTTATTGATTTTAGAGAGAGAGGAAGTAAGAGAGAGAGCTAGATACATCAATGAAAGAGAACATACATCTATTGGCCGCCTCCTGAATGCCCTACACTGAGGATCGGGCCCACAACCTGGGCATGTGTCCTGACCAGCATCCTCTTGGTGCATGGGTCGACGCTCAACCACTGAGCCACACCGGCCGGACAAATTTACCCTGTTTTTAAATAACTCCTTTGTAATGTAGATAAAACAGTCTTATTTTTCTAATAGAGTTATACTCTTTGAATATTTAGCTCAATTATTTTCTGTAAGGTATGTACATTTATCATACACATATGAATGTATTACCTCTAGAGGACAAAATATTACATAATTAGAGGAATTACTTGAAGACAGCTTCAAAGAAAGTGGAGGCAGCGAGTATGCTGAAGATAAGCTAGCCCTGATGCTATTTCACCTTTTGGTTTCCTGTTTAGGTTACTCTGTGGCTGTTGGTGATTTCAATGATGATGGCATAGACGGTATGATATACTTGAACTATATCTAATTCTTTTTTAAAAAGTTAAGTTAAGTATTGAAAATTTTTAGCAATTAAAGAGTTTTGAAATCATTGTTATGGAATGTAATGGGAGAATTCAAGGAGACATTAGTACATTGACATGAGCTGGGCCTTTGTTAAACTTCTTCAAGCTGTCGCTGAAATTGAGCCTGTGCTGGGGACCTCAGTCTCTTCCCCATCTGCTCCTTTTCTAGCACTTGCAGTTCTTTCTTTCTTTCTTTCTTTCTTTCTTTCTTTCTTTCTTTCTTTCTTTCTTTCTTTCTTTCTTTCTTTCTTTCTTTCTTTCTTTCTTTCTTTCTTTCTCTTTCTTTCTTTCTTTCTCTCTCTCTCTCTCTCTCTCTCTCTCTCTCTCTCTCTCTCTCTCTCTTTCTTTCTTTCTTAAGATTTTTTAGAGAGAGAGGAAGGGAGGGAGAGGGAGAGAGAGAAACATCGATGTAAGTGCCTCCTTCATGCCGCCCACTGGGGATCGAGCCTGAAACGCAGGCATGTACCCTGACCAGGAATCGAACTGGCAACCTTTAGGTGCATGGGACGCCACCCAATCCAATTAGCCACACTGGCCAGGGATCAGATATTTCTTTAGCCCCTTCTTCATTGCTTTCTGCAGATTCAGTCCTCATGGAGAGGCTTTTTTTTTTTTCCTTTAGGCATAATTTATAACCTCTTTCTGGGCTCTGTCAACAAGGTTGTTCCTCTACCCTCTCTCAGTCCACCCATCATCCTTCGGAGCTCAAATGAAAAATCATAGACTTTACCTGATTTTCTCTGGTCCGTGGGCCGATGCTCTAACCGCTGAGCCAAACCGGCCAGGGCAGACTTCTCTTGATTTTGATCAAATTTCTGTGCAGCTGCCACCTCTACCCTATTTCATTTGCTCTCTGTTGGATTTCATTACTGTAAATATAGCTTTTCTTCATTCTTAGGTCACTTTATCTTATCTGTGCTTTTAACCAGGTTACAAATGCCTTGAGGGCACACATGCATTTATTTGAGGGTCCTCATGAATCTTTCTATATTTTGTACATATTTGATTTTGTGGTTAAAAAAACTGGAGTACCAATTTTTAAAACTCTCTTATTGTCTATTGAAATAACAAAACTTAAAGCTTTCTGACATATCCCCTTTCTCCTGCAATTTCCAATATTGGTCTTAAAAATGAGTAATTAAGTTTTTTCTTTTCAGACTTTGTTTCAGGAGTTCCAAGAGCAGCAAGGACTTTGGGAATGGTAGGAAAGTTAAAAGGTGTTTTAAAAAATCTCTGGGTTCTCTTATATTTTCCTATATTTCATATATTTTTGTTTTTCCTGTACAGGTTTATATTTATGATGGGAAAAATATGTCCTCCTTATACAATTTTACTGGTGAGCAGGTATGCTTTTAAAAATCTTTTTTTCACTTAACATTTTAATATCAGCATTTCCTAATGTCTTAAATTTTTCTTGGCAATATCCTAATGGTTTAATATTCAGTATATAATAAATATTGCTTTAATATTAAATATCACAGATATAAATAGGCTTTAAATATTTCATATTTATTTTAACTAAAGTAATTTAAGCAAATACTTTTGTAATTGCATATTATGGCTAGTTGTTTTTTTGCTTTTGTTTTTCTAAGGAAATACAAAATCAAATTGCTTACACACAAAACCAAAAACTTCCTTTTTCTTTGCTGATGACATTAACTACCAAGGAATAATCCATGCCTTTTAATTTTATTAGATGCAGTTTTATTAAATAAGTTACTAATGATAAAGTAAAAGTTAATTAGTATGTAGAGAAAAAAAAATCTCCTAGTTTTCAGGTCTAGGATTCAAGTCCACTTCTTATTCAGATGAGATGGTTGGCTTTTCGAGGGGATTGATAGGATGAGGAAGTAGACCCAAGGTCGCCGAGACCTCTTCCCATTTGTGTGACATCAGGGTTGCTGCACAGCAGGGAGTGGACTGCACAGGCCTTTAGGGTTGCTGCAGGGTGGGTATCCCTTTGTGCTGCGGTGACTTTTTCACTTCAAGCAGCTTCTCCTCAACTCTTTTGTGGGGGGAAAAACTTGGGCTTTGCATTAGGACAGACCTGGGCTCTCCATACTTAGTATTATTGCATTGAATAATCCAATGCATAAAAACAGAAATACTGGTAACTTCCTCATGGGGTTGTGGTGACAACCAAATGAAAATATTTCAGCCCTGGCCCGTCTGGCTCAGTGGATAGAGTGTTGGTCCGCGGACCAGAGAGTCTTGGGGTCAGTTCAAGTCAATGGACATACCTTGGTTGTGATTCGATCCCCAGTCCTGGTCAAGGTTGTGTGGTCGGCAACCAATCGATATGTCTCTTTCACATCCATGTTTCTCTCTCTCTCTCTCTTCCTCCATCCCTCCCTCCCTCCCACTCTATCTGAAAATCAATGGAAAAATATCCTTGGGTGAGGATTTAAAAAGAAAACATCTCAATCATTGTGCCCAGGACAAAACTTGTTTCAGTAAATGCCATTCTTCCTTTATACTTTCAGGCCAAACACCCTGAGAGAATAAGGCCCAAGCATAGTATTCTGTTAAATCCCTGTCATCACATCAACATGATACCCCAAATGCAATACACTTTATTACACATGCTCTGATCTTGTAACTGAATACAGAACATGTCTTTCATTTTCTCAGTTACACTGGATCAACCCAAAATAGATAACATAGGAATCTCCCTTATCATTCCCTCTTGGCATCTCTGCTCTTCAAATTCTGGAAGTTTTGCTAACGTGACTGTTTTTGGTTGGTTGACTCATTATACACCTTTGTTCATCTCTAGTTTGTCATCTCTCCTAGTTTTGCTTTGCATGTTGGCTTCTCTTTGGAACTTTCCTTTGTCATATGTATTTCTGCCAGGCTGCTCTGTCTGTGCTGGCCAGCAGTCTCCTGTGGTGGGGAGGGCACATTCCTTCTCCCTCTGCACTGTGATAAACCCAAACACATGTGTACTGTGTGTAAATCAGCAAAACCACTGGCATGTAATCAGTTGAGATGTGAGACAAAAATGAACTCCATTTCATATCTTTCCAAATAGTAATTTCTTGAGAGTTGTAATAGTTTCACATGCAGAGAGCCAATTATAACCTATTAATAATTATTATCTATTATCTTTACTGCATAGACATCCATTTATAACCTCTTGGATTCAAGTAAAACATCTGTCTGTGATAATGTCTTTCTGATAGTGTGTCTATCTGGTGCGTTTTGGATAGTGGAGAGGAAGGGAGATAGGTTAGGCCTGGGAAGGAGCATTGATTGTACTTGGACTTAAATGGTATGTGTTTAAGTCACTGAAATGATATACATGGGTTATGTTTTGCTCATAAATCTGGGAAAACAAACAAGCCTCATTACCTGATTTTCATTGTGTTGGTAGAATAAACAAAAGAGAAGAAATTTAGACTGAGAAAAAATATAATCCCTTCTATTTGATAAATAGACTACAAATATCAATTGTTAAACTAGTTGGATGGAATGTAAACATTTCATTTTCATCTTGTTATCCAGATGGCTGCATATTTTGGATTTTCTGTCGCTGCCACTGACATTAATGGGGATGAGTAAGTTTAAAAAAATGTTTCCAGAAACAGTTTTCCTCTCGTGTTTATGAACGCTCTACTAAAACTAAACATTTCTTCTTCTGTTTTTTCTGTCCCTTTCCTGCTTATTTTTCTGTTTAGGGAACCAGTTTGAAGCACCTTATCACAAATATTAGGAAACCTCTATGTTTTTCATAATTTCTTTTAATAGCTTTGCTAAATCGAAGGAATAAAGTAACTTTGTGAATTACTTATAGTTTTGTGAGAGTTGAAGGAGTCTTCACATTTGAAATGATCATTTTATGCTTCAGTGAGAGATGTGGAAAGAGGGAACGGCGTTTTAATAAGGAAGTGATTATTAATAGTCAGATGGAATTTGATCTTGCTTTTATGAAAAAGATTCTGTTCTTTAGTTATGCAGATGTGTTTATCGGTGCACCGCTCTTCATGGATCGTGGTTCTGATGGCAAACTCCAAGAGGTGGGGCAGGTCTCAGTGTCTCTGCAGAGAGCTTCGGGAGACTTCCAGACAACCAAACTGAACGGGTTTGAGGTCTTTGCGAGGTTTGGCAGTGCCATAGCGCCGTTGGGAGATCTGGACCAGGACGGCTTCAATGGTAAGGTCAAAGTCCAGCAACTGTGGGTCCCTGATTTCTGTGTCCATAGACTTGTACCCCCATGAGCAAACTTCCTTCCTGGAAAGGATTTGAGTGACAGTGATTAACACACTAGGTTGAACGTCAGGTTGTTCTTTTCCCTTGAAAATCAGAGCAAAAAGTTCAAAAATTGATTCTCATGAGTTGTTATTTATGTAGCCTCAAAATAGATTGTTGGAATAGTTCACGTCTGACAGGAACTTGCATTGGTATGGAGCCCCTTGTGAGTTGGCGATTGTCTCCTGCTTAGCGGCAGTGCCCTCTAGTGTCCATTTTGGGTACAAGTGTAAAATTGTCAGGACACATTGTCAGGACATTGCTGACTGTAATGTGTACTTCAAAGCTATGATTTACCGTTAATATTTTATAAGCTATAATTTTGTTGTGACTGTCCAAAATATTCTGAGGGAGGTTATATCTGAGGGCAAGTAAAAGGAATAAGCTCATTGTTTTATAATAGCCCCATTTAATAATTTAATTAATAGCTGTAGATATTTTTAAAAATCTAAATTGGCTTTTTTTTTTTTAATCCTCACCCGAGGACATTTTTGCATTTATCATCAGAGCAGGAGGGAGAGAGGGTGGAAGAGAGAGAGAGAAACATCGATGTGAGAGAGACACATCGAGTGGTTGCCACCCACACAACCCCAACCAGGGCCGGGGACAAACTGCAACCGAGGTACATGCCCTTAGCGAGAACCAAACCTGGGACTCTCTGGTCCGTGGGCTGACGCTCTAACTGCTGAGCCAAACTGGCCAGGGCAGTTGGCTTTTTTATAGAATGAAATATAGATTACACATTTACCAAGATTCTTTTTTTAAAAAGGATACTATTAAAAACTTTTCTAGCCCAGCCAGTGTGGCTCAGTGGTTGAGCATTGACCCATGCACCAAGAGGTTGCCAGTTTGATTCCCGGTCAGGGCACATGCTGAAGTTGTGGGCCTGATCCCCAGTGGTTGGCATGCAGGAGGCGGCCAGTCGATGTTCTCTCTCATCGATGTTTCTATCTCTCCCTCTCCCTTCCTCTCTCTCTCAAATCAATAATGAAAAAAATTTTTGAAAAAAAAAACTTTCTAAAAATCACAGAATAGACTGTTGAACTATTAGCTTGTATCATCAACAATAAATAGGGATATATCCCTTAAAATAAAAAAAAAAAAAAAGGCCCTGGCCGGTTTGGCTCAGCAGTTAGAGTGTCGGCCCATGGACCAGAGCGTCCCGGGTTCAGTTCCCGCTAAGGGCACGTACCTCGGTTGCAGTTTGTTCCCGGCCCGGGTTGGGGTCATGTGGCAACCAGTCGATGTGTCTCTCTCGCATTGATGTTTCTCTCTCTCTCTGTTCCTCCCCCTCTCCCTCCTGCTCTATCTGAAGATAAATGCAAAAATGTCTTCAGGTGAGGATAAAAAAAATAATAAAATAAAAATAAATAAATAAATAAATAAATAATAAAAAAGTTATAAATTAAGAAGAAAACTTCAGAAAATACAAATACATGTTTTTCAAGTAGTACTGGAAAAGGAAAACGTTGGCTGGGCCTCAGGACTGCACTCCTGCCTTGTGGGTAGTTTGTATTATGCACTGAAAGTGTCACTGCTAAGATTAACCCTAGAAGTTTTCAGTGTTAGTGAAAATCTACTCAAAGGGACATTTTTGCTTTCTAAAATAGAGTCTTGAAGGTTTTTTTTACTGTCAAGAGAACGTAACATAAATCAAATGGAATTCTTGTATAAAGTTCAAAATAGAACTTGGAAAGCATACTATAGAACAGACCAAACCATTACTTTTGGATAACAAAACGTGCCTAGAAAACACAGGGCCAGATTTCAGGTTCTACCTTCAATAAATTTGATGAGTTCTTTGCTATGGCTGGGCCTCTGTGTCCAGGTTTTCTGGGAGAGCCTGGGCATGTTTGCTGTTACCTTGTCTTGAGGATATTTCAGTCACTTTAAAGAATGCTTCCATCGATAATCTGGCCAAAATCTTATCCTGCTCTTTATATTTTTATTAAAATGTATAATCTGTGAACACAACAATTATAAACAAAAAACAGTTAAAAAATTGAAGTTTTACTACTATTTTACAGAGAGATTTTACTTTTAGAGATAGATACCATAGGGCATGATTTTGTTCTCCGAAGGTTTCTCCTGGGGTTTTATTGTCCCAGATAGTAGATTGTGAATGACAGTGTCTTTAATGGAAAAATGATCTGAGCTGTCTTTATGTCACTATATATATTTATATTTTACATGTAGCTATAGTTTATATACATAAAATATAGTTTATATACATAAAGTAAACTATTAGCTATAACCTAGATCTTTTCTTTTTTCAAACCTGATGTTATTAACCCTTGGTTATGCTCCTGTATTCCTCCCTTTCCACCTATACCCACCAGGAAAACCCAGGCATCATCAAGAGAGATACTGAAAACAAAACAAGAAAGTTAGGTTCAACAATTATGTGCAGTTTTTCTCCATACCCCTCCAGAAGGTTAGAGGGAGACACACACACACACACACACACACACACACACACACACACACAGAAAGGAGCAATTAAAATGATCAAAGGAAGAAATTGACTGCATTTTTGAAAGAGTAGGACTTTCCAGCCTAGACAGATGCCAGCCAAGAGAGAAAATGATTAGAATGTGTAAAATAGTTAGAGGCTGAGAAAAGTTAAAGATCATTTTTATTATAACGATCTTTTAACACTAGAGCCATCTTCTGTTGGGAAATTATATTTTAATAGTACTTTTTAATGCTTATGTCAATTTGGAAGTTATGCTTGTCTTTGGAAACTTGAACAAAGATAAATACTACTTTTTTTTTTTTTTTTTTAAGGATAACAAATTCTTAGTTGGTGCTTACTGCGGGCCAAGAACTGTTGTAGGTGCCAAAAATGAGAGGATAAGTTGGAGCCCATCCATGTCCTTAAGGAATTTAAGTGTCAGTATGGGCCACTTTTGTGTAGACAAGTGAATACTAGAATGTAATCACCACAGTGTTTGGGGTATTCCTGGGCATAATGGTTTTACATAAAAGACGAATGACCAGGTTGTCTTTGTTGTCTCAGGGGATGCTGCCTTGAGGAGGCTGAACACGTTTGGGTACATTAAGTACATTGAGGCAGTTTGGAAAGGCTGGTCCGTCATAGGCAAGATGGACACACCTCTCTCATGAAGCTTCAGTTTTGTGGAAGAGCCACAGAGTAAACACATATGGGGGAATTCAGAGAGTGATAAGGCTGTGGGTTTAAAACAACAACAAAAAATGGGCAGGCTGATATGCTAGAGAGCCCGGATAGAGAGGGGTGGGGAGGCGAGAATGCATTGCTTCATAGTGTGGCCAGGAAGGTCCTCTCCAGTAACATGGCATTTTATCTGTGATTTGTACAGATAGAAGGAGCAAAGCTTGGAAAGCTCTGGGGCAAGATCTGTTAAGGCAGAAGGGAACAGCAAGTATAAACCCAGAGATGGGAACTAGCTTGGCGAATTTAAGAAAGAGAAAAAGGCCAGGATTGGTAGGAAGAGTAAGTGAGATTTAGAATTGGGTGGGGGTCTGGGGGAGGCAGGAATGAGTACTAACCAGGTAGCAGTTAAAGCTTTGGGAAATAACTGAAGGATTTTAAGAAGGAAGGTGACAAGTTATTGACATTTGACAGGTTTGGGGAGAATGGATTACAGGGGCAAGCATGGAAATTCAATACCATGTAGTCTGCTTTAGGGGCCCAGAGAGAAGGTGAGAATGGCTTGTCCAGGGTGGTACCAGCAGGCACAGAGGGAAGTGGACATATTTGTAAATTATTTTAGAGTTAAGAAAGGTCATAGTGATCATTTGGTGTTTTGGGTTTCTGTTTTTATTTAAAAGAATAGCAAACTTTTTATTTGTCTATGTTATTTCAATATTAGTTGAGCAGGTTTGAGATGAATTTCTGACTTCCAGGTTTCTAAGCCAGATTGACTTCTGCTTCAAAAAGAAAAAAAAAAAAACCCAGACCATGCCCAACTAAATTAACTAGAATGCTGAGAGCCAGAATGAACCTTAGAGGAATGTTGTGACATGTCACTCTCCCCTCCATTAAAGGATGAGGTATTTGAGATCCAGAAAGGTTAACTGGCTTGCCCAAGATCTGGCTCCAAATTAATGTCATTTCCATACAGTTCTGCTTGAATTTCCTCGATTTCAATCGTTGGTTATGAATTAAGAGTACATTAGCGAACTTTGAATGAATACTTATCTTGATAAATGGGTCCTATAGATATTAAGATCTTTCCATAAATAATAAGTACTAAGACTTCCTTCTCTCTCCATCCTTCCCCTCTCCTTTCCTTCTTCCTTTCTCCTCCTTCCCCTTCTTCTCTCCCTTTCTTCTCTCCATCTCCTGCCCCATCCCCTCTTCCCTTTTCCCTACAGACATCGCAATTGCTGCTCCCTATGGGGGTGAAGATAAAAAAGGAATTGTTTATATTTTCAATGGACGATCCACGGGCTTGAACTCGGCGCCATCGCAGATCCTTGAAGGGAAGTGGGCGGCCCAGAGCATGCCCCCGAGCTTCGGCTATTCCATGAAAGGGGCCACAGACATAGACAGAAACGGATATCCAGGTGCTGCATAGAAGTACATAGAGCTTCACAGATTTTTCAGTCCGAATAGTAAATAGTTACTGTGCTTTTGATGTATGTTATAAATCATTTCAACTCAATATTTCAAGTACTGTTTAAGCCCCTACTGTTGTTTAAGGTGCTGTTCTCATTACTGAAAGGGATAGGAAGTAAAGGCAGCTCTGTTTCCCGGGAGTGTCCAGTAACCAGCACATACTCTGAGTGTCTTTTATTGTTTTGAAGTCTGTAATGAAATGTCAGAGAAAAATGTCGTAGATGTTATAAACAAAAGCTAAATGCTCATTCTAAGTTTTTGAATGCCAGCCACCTGTTTTGGTTTTCAGTGATCTCACATTTCTGCAGACTTGACTAATCATTGTGGGTTTTAAAAAATGTATTTTTTCATTTAATTGTCTCAATAAGGCTTGTGAAGAATATAAGCCAGCTCAGCTCATTATTATACCATTTTCCAGATGAGAAAAGACTGAGGAAGATAATTTGCCCAATATTGCCCACTGGTTTCAGCCAGTACAGAAAGGGAGATTTTATTCTGGCTCTTACATACTTTGGAGTGTTATATTGGACCTAGGGTCATAATGGGTCTATTCTTGAAATGCAATAAAGTACAGAAAATTTAGACTACCTTTGTTGTTGAAGCAGTTAACATGAGCTCAGTATGCAAGTGTGTTGAAGTGCTTTTAGACAAAGGGTATGAAATTGATTCTTATCTATGTCAGTGTTAATTCAAGAGCTTTTTTGTTATAAGTGCAATATAATTATAGAACTTTTAGAAAATACAGCAAAACATATGTTGCAGTCTTCCATTGCATTCACACGTTTTAAACAAACTAGAACTAAGCTTTATTTACTATTAATAGCATATTTTATTCACTTAAAGTATCAGAAATGTTTCTCCATTTTATTAATTGTTCTTCAGAAACATGAATTTTATATTTTTCATTTTATCAAATGGCTGTATCAAAGCTTATTTAACCTTATTTTGAGGCATTTGTCTTCTTGTATACAATTCTGGTGCATACATCTTACCATTTTTTATTTTATTTTTTTATTATTTCCTTAGGACAAAGTTTTAGAATAGCTGTGTCAAAGATAAGCAGCATTTAAAAAATTTATTGATACATATTGTCAAAATACAATCCCACTCCCTCCAAAAGCACTTACCGGCAGTAAGTGGTGGTCATTTTTGCACATTTGTGCCCATATTGGGTGTCATCTTTTGTTCCTTCCCCCCCCTTTTATTTTGTTATTGTTCCTTTTAAAGTAACTTTAAGCTATATGACAGGTGGAAAATGTTACTTTGTCTTAATTTCTAGTTTTTTATTATGAAGGTAAGCATTTTTATTTGCATATATTTACTTTTGTGAATTTCTTTTTTTTACATAGCTTTTTCTCAGTTTCTATTGGGATGTTTTTCTTTCACTAATTTATTCTTTTAAACTGGTGGCAGTGCCTTAAATATTGAGGATTTTAACTCAATTCATATACAGGGGTGGGGCAAAAGTAGGTTTACAGTTCATATGGAAAATAATAACAATAATTAATATATAATAGTACAAGAGTAAATTATGTGCTTCGTAGACTTGTAACTATAAATCTACTTTTTCCTGCCCCTGTATATTTCTTAGTTTGTCACATTTGCTTTTTTGGGGCAGTTCTTAATTTTTATGCAATACAATCTGCCAGGATTTATTTTTTTCCCCATGTACTTTTCTGCCTAGAAAGGGCTTCCTCAAATTTAGTTTGGTTAAGCTGTGAGATAGATCTCCGATATCATTTTTTTTTCTAATTGTGAACCATTTTTACCTGTTACATATAAAAACTAATGCATTATATCTGTGTTGATCTGAGTGCTATCTGCTATCAGTCTAAGTATTCTAAATATATGTAATGTGCTTTTTGGTTTTGTTTTGTTTTTTAAATAAAATAAATACATTTTTTAAATAAGAAATTTTACAATGAAGCTGTGAAATCCACAAGCATCTATACAGATTTTTCCTTTGGGGTATGTGTGTTTGGGGTTATATGTCCCCATTGTTGCTGATTTTTACTAAGTATCCATGAAAAAGATTTTATCTACCTGAATGAAATACTAATTTTATGATGAGTGTTTGCCATTGATGATTGCTTATTTCGAATTTTCATATTTTACCCTTTTAAAGGTTATCTTTAATCGCCTAATGAAGATAGTTTTGAGACTATATCTAAATCTGTATTGTATGTATTGAAAGTTTTATAGAATGGTATGTGAATTTAAAAAGAAATCATGATTTTATTAACTTTTTTTTTTCTACTCTCTTTTAAGACTTAATTGTAGGAGCTTTTGGTGTAGACAGAGCTGTGTTATACAGGTGAGCATGTTTCCATATCTTATACTATTCTGAATTATTTGAAAGTTTTATAGTTAGGTACCAGTGTTTGAATTTTAGCTTAATTTTCTTGAAGTAATGGTAAAATTTGTTTGTTCATTCTATTTAAGGTTTACTGCAAACAAGTAGTATTATACAAGGAGATCCTAAAGCAGAGAAAGCTGTAGATTTTTTTTTTTAATTTCAAAAAGCATTTAGAATTTTACTCTTTGTTCTTGAAATTATGTCTAGAGTTATTCTCCTACATTTTAAATCTCTCTTAAAAATTATAGGAGTTTACATTTTTCTCTGAGAGGCAAGAAATTAGCTTGGTGTTTGTGCCACAACATTCTGTGACTACAAAGGCAGTATGGAAGGACTTCCAGAACTGTTTTCTAGAGCATTGTATAAATCCACATACCTGAATCTCTCAGTTTTATACATATTCCCAGTTATTCTCTGCAGTTGATCAATTACTCATGCCTTAGAATATCATCTGGCATCCTAACTAGATTAAGACTTTACTCTTCTGTGGGCCATGTTTATACATGGCAGGAAAACTAACATTGAAACTGTGATGGCGTTGGTGATGGATCAAATTGATTGTGGCTTTCAAGGCGGCATGTATTCATGCAGAAGGATTTTTCATGATCAGGACAGGCACACTATCCTGAGCCTACTGTGTTTTTATACAGAGTTTAAATCTGTGCATCTGAACTTTGGAAAACTATTTAATTTACCATTTCAGTAAAATGGCTGTTAATGAAGTAGTAAATGCATGTGGTAAATATTCAAATTATATAAAAAGGGCATACAATAAAAAGTCTTTTCTCACACTAGTTACTAGTTTATTAGTATATACTGTCAGAAATATACTGTGCATTAAAATAATCGTGTGTGTGTGTGTATGCATGCATCCTTTGTACATTGTGGATTCCTCCCCCCCCCCGTCATATTAAAATTGTATCTTGCACATATCTTAGAGATCCTTCATAACAATGCAGAGGGATCTGTGGCATTCCTTTTCCCTGCTGTATTGCATAGCATTGGGTACACATCCCATGACTTGTTTAACAATTCTGCTTTAATGGACAGAGTTCAGATAGTTTGGCAACTTGTCCCACTTTGCCTGGAACTGAGGAATTTACCAGGTCATGGCACTTTCCGTGCTAAAATCAGGACATTTCTGGGCAAATTGGGACAGTTGTTCATTCTAAATTTAAGTTGTTTCTTTTCTGTTTGCTATTGTAAACAATGCTTCAGTAAACACTGCACTGTGTATACAATGAGTGGGAACCTAAAATGCTTAGATCAATGTAACATTTTAAACAACTTTTTAATTTTTCTTTCCTTATTTCTGACTCCCTCTCCCCTCTCAGAGCCAGACCGGTCATCACTGTAAATGCTGGCCTTGAAGTGTACCCTAGCATTTTAAACCAAGACAATAAAACCTGCCCACTGCCTGGGACAGATCTTAAAGTTTCCTGGTAAGAGTGTTAGTTTAATGATAGTTATTACTGTGATTAGCGGTTCAATTATTGTAAAAACAATAGAAAATGAAGGTAGAGGGGCTGAAATATTGCTAAAGCAGTTTCCATGGATGTACTCTGTTTTCATGTCATAGATTGGGTTATAGAAATATTGTTTCAAGGAAGATATGTAGAAAGCTTTAGAAGTATGCTGAAAAGTAGTATAAAGTTCTAGAAAATGATGCATGATCAATGAATATATTGAGAAAGAAGGAAAAGCTAATAATGACTCAGAATTCATTTATACTTAATTCTAAAAATACCTATGGACATTTTAATTTTTAAAAGATATTTTTCAGATTTAATAATCTGTGAGTAGCTGTATGAAATATATTATTTTGCTCTATCTGTCTTCTACTTGTTCCTTCACTAGTTTCTAAAGAAAAAAAATATTTTTGTAAATTTAATGTCTGAATTCTTCTGTAGTTCGGTGTTTCTCAAGTCTCCATTATTTTTATGCTACCCTTTCCTATATTGCATGATTTTGCTATATTTTCATTCTACCTGTATTTATAATTTTCTTAAGATTTTTTTCTTTAAATTGACTTATGTTTTGCTTTAAAACATTTTGAAATGGAGATACCAGTATCTCACACATTTCAAAATAAATATAACACTAATAATGAAATATCTGGACCCATATGCTATTAAAATCACTGTGAGTACCCCACTTTGGGAGACACTATTCAGGTTCCTGGCACATAGGAAAGCCAGAGAACTTATAGAATGATTGGAGGCTGAGAAGTTTTTATTTCAAAAGAGCTAATGAAAAAATATTTTTCCGGATTTTGTCTTTGAATTATTATTATTAAAATCATTTTTCAAAATGTTATTTCTTTCATTTGATTGCATTGACATTTTTGTAATATTTGGCTTTCACTTTTATCGCTTGGTGGTAAAGTTGCTTTGAAGGTTTTTGGCTGTAAGTGTCGCTGCTTTTCAGCTTCTTCCCTCCACTCGCGCTGCTTGTCCGCGTGAAGGTGCTCATCGTGTGCTTGTTAGTGTGCCAATCGTTTGGAGTCAGAATACACTACAGCAGTAGCTTTCATATGTTTTTGATGGTGGTACATAGTACAAAATACATTTTGCATCATAATTCAGCAAACGCGTGTGTAATTGAAAGAACAGCTTCAGGAAATCTAAGTCAGTTTTATTTATTTAATTTTTTTTTTTTTAATATGCTGGACACAACTCATTAAACTGATTTCAGGACTTGCTAGTAAATTGTGAAAAATACCATCCTAGGAATGTGTGCTAGTTAAAGGACGCTTTGGTGTTTGTTTGTTTTTAATTAAATGAGACATTCTTTGAAGCCCGGACCGTCATTTCCCTCATTTAAATTTATCCACAAATTCTATAAACTTGAGAGGAAGTTAAGAAATTCTTTTCTTTTTTTCCCTCATCAAGTCCTATGAAAGCAAGTGTGCTTAAATTAGTGAAGGATGAATTAGATTATTTTATATAGTTTCATCTTTTAAATGTAATATTAAGACATGGAGAAAGATATAAAGCTTCACAGTGTAAGCTATATGAGAAATGTGAGATTTGAGTGATATTAAAAAAAATTCTAAACTGAATTATAGGATTTGTATGTTTTTTATTCCCTACAGTTTTAATGTCAGATTCTGCTTAAAGGCAGATGGCAAAGGAGCACTTCCCAAGAAACTCAGTAAGTGTTCTGTGGAAAATCATATTATTTTAATGATGTTGCTAAAACAACACTTAAAAAATGTCTTAGGGTATTTAAATAGTTACTCAAACAATTGTTTTGTTTTTTATTTGAATGTTTAAAGCCGTTTAATATTGTAACATAATTACTTTGTTTGGAAACTCTTAACCCAATTCAGAAATAATACATTTATTTATTGACATTGTGAACAAAATAGCCCCTAAATGGTAAATATGATCTTCACAAAGTTAAGTGCTTACCCATGTGAGGTAAAGGAGCTCGAGGGGAAATGAGTTTTATTGTTTATAAGTAGATGATTGAGAACTTTATATTTTATGTCTTGGAGAAACCCCAAGCAGTCTCTGGAGTACAGGTGGGTTAGAAATAGGAGAAAAAGCTTTGGCCACTAAATTTAATACACACAGCAAGCTCAAAGTTGACTCTTTATTTTCAAAATATGGTTCTGTGGTCCTGAGAGCAAGGTGGGAGAGTTAAGGAATTGCTGCCGAGAGCTGTCAGTCTGCTAGTGACGAGTGCTAAGGGTGAGAGCGAAGCAGGGCGAGAGGACAGCATCTGTTGGGTGTGTTTCTGCAGGAAAGTTCACACAGGGTAGCAAGGCGAGGGAGGAGCTGGGGGATGTCTAGAGGAGTATTTTGCACAGAGGAAATGCAATTTCAAGAGGCCGGAGGCAAGAGCATGCTTAGTGTGCTTGAGAAACAGCAAGGGAGGGCAGTGTGGTGATTGGAACAGAGCTGGGAGCAAAATAACCCTGGGTTTTCACCCACATTTGACATGAAGTTCAACATTTAGAGAGACTTGGGAAGACATCTGTGGTTTGAAAGACCTGCACTCTTCCCCCTTTGAAGAAACTCCTTAAAGACCTGAGTCTTAGAAGCAATAATCCTAACAGCTGTGCTTCAGACCACTGGCTGCACATTCATTTTAAGGTGATTCTTGACCCAGACAACTTTATGTGGTCACTTGCTTCCAGAGAGACATATTTGTGTGACAATTTGATTGTCACAATGGTAGCTTAAGTGGAAGTAGGATGCAAACTGTTCATTCATCCTAGTGTTTAATGTAGTGGTATTCACCACAATGCATAGACATCCTTGATGAATTATGAGCAAATTACTTTTTAAAGGAATAGAAATCTCTGTTTACATGAAAACTCATGATGTCTAGGACAGATAGGTATCCAGAAACATGATGTTGGTTATAAATCCTTTGGTTTGTATAGACTTCCAGGTGGAGCTTCTTTTGGATAAACTCAAGCAAAAAGGAGCAATTCGACGAGCACTGTTTCTCCATAACAGGTCCCCGGGTCACTCCAAGAACATGACCATTTCAAGGGGGGGCCAGATGCAGTGTGAGGAACTGATAGCATACCTGCGGGTAAGAGAAATTTCTCTGCTCCATTATCTTTTCTTTTGACTTACTGTTTTTTCTTCTCATCCAAATGATTTTCCTATTCTATACATTTTCGAGTATTATCAATAGGAAAGCACAGAAAAATACACTTGAGGAAGTGTGGCTTTTTAAAATGTCAAACCTGAGTAATGGACTTCTACTCTTGGTAGACTGGATATTCCAAATAACCTTCCCACAATAATGCTGCTGAATAAATTATGGCAAATGTATTTCTTAAAAACTGCTGAACTTTCAAGATAGTACAAGAAATTTCCAGGGTCCTCCCAAATGAGCAAGCAATTAAAAACTGCCATTGACTGAATCTGACTTGTGAGTTGTAAGCAGACGTGTGATCCAGGGTGACCAGGGTGGGATGGATCCAGGGGAGAGGGTGAGCAGTAATTGTAGACACTGGCACAGGGGTCAGACTTGCCTGGCTCGATGTAACAGACTTATATAGAACTTGGCACTCAACAGTTAGAGAATATAAAAGTTAATTGTATATAGGTCATAAAGAAGTCTAAACCAATTAAAAATTGGTATAGAAAATATGTTATTTGATCACAGTGCAATTTTTACAAATCAATAACAAAAAATAAATTGAGAAGTTGAAGTTGTGACTTTAAGTAACATGGGTCAAAGAAGAGATCATAATGGACATTTATTTAGAAGTGAATCATAATGAAAATATTGTATATCAAAATGTGTGGGGATCCAAGATGGTGGCAGAGTAAGTGGATGTTACACTCACCTCTTCCCAGGACCAAACTGAATTACAGCTAAAATATAAAACAAGCAACCTGCATAACCAACTGAAGACTAGCTGAAGAGAAGCCTTTTCTTTTTTATTGAATTTATTGGGGTGACATTGGTTAATAAAATTATGTAGGTTTCAGGTGTATAATTCTGTAACACTTTGTCTGTATATTGTATTGTGTGCTCACCAACACAAGTCAAGTAGAGAAGTCTTATAACCAAGGATTTACAGAAGAAGCCACATTGAGATTGGTAGGAAGGGCAGAGATGCAAAAAGGGCTGGCCCTGCTCCTGTGGGCAGAGGCTGAGATTCTGGAGGGATAGCTCAGCTGTGAGGGGTTCCCCCTGAGAAGTGTAAAAAACCTGTACTCAGAAAATTATGACACTGAAGAGAGAAAGTGAAGAAGATACAAATTAGTGGAAGCATATATTGTGTTCATGGATAGGAAGAATTAACATCATTGAAATGTGCCTACCACCCAAAGCAATCTATAGATTCAGTGCAATTCCTTTCAAGATACCAATGGCATATTTTACAGAACTAAAACAAATATTTCAAAAATTTACATGGAACCACAAAAGACCTCAAATAGCCACAGCAATCTTAAGAAAGAGAAATAAAGTTTGAGGAATCACAGTACCTGATATCAAACTATACTACAAAGCCATCATAATCAAAACAGCATGAAACTGTCATAAATACAGACATACAGATCAATGGAACAGAATAGAGAGCCCGGAAATCAACCCATGTCTATATGGTCAATTAATATTTGACAAAGGAGATAAGAACATACAATGGGGTAAAAATAGTCTATTCAATAAATGGTGTAGGGAAAAATTGGACAGATGTGCAAAGAAAAAAACAAAACAACAAAAACTAGCCCACTTTCTTACACCATACACAAGAATAAACTCAAAATGTGTTAAAGACTTAAATGTTACACTCAAAACCATAGAAACCCTAGAAGAAAACATAGGCAGTAAAATTTCAGACATTTCTCGTAGCAATATTTTTTCTGATATGTCTCCTTGAGCAAGGGAAGCAAAAGGGAAAATAAACAAATGGGACTACATCCAACTAAAAAGTTTTTGCACAGCAAAGGAAACCATCAACAATATGAAAAGACAACCCACTTAATGGGAGAACATATTAGCCAATGATACATCTGATAAGGGGTTACTATCCAACATTTATAAAGAACTTATAAAACTCAACACCAAAAACAAACAATCCATTTAAAAAATTGCAAAGGTCCTGAATAAATGCTTCTCCAAATAGGACATACAGATGGCCAATAGACATATGAAAAGATGCTCAGTGTCACTAATCATCAGAGAAATGCACATGAAAACCATAATGAGATATCAAATCACACCTGTCAGAGTGGCTATCAGTAAATCAACAAGCAACTAGTGTTGGTGAGGATGGGGAGAAAAGAGAACCTTCGTGCACTGTTGGTGCACCCACTGTGAAAAGCAGTATAGAGTTACCTCAAAAAAATTAAAAATGGAACTGCTTTCTGACCCAGCAATCCCACTTCTGGGAATATATCTGAAGAAACTGAAACACTAATTTGAAAGAATATATGCATCCTATGTTCATTAAAGCATTATTTGCAGTAAGATTTGGAAGCAGCTCAAGTGCCCATCAGTAGATGAGTGGATAAAAAAGCTGTGGTACATTTGCACAGTGGAATACTACTTGAACATAAAGAAGGATATCTTAGCTTTTGCTACAGCATGGATGGACCTGGAGAGCATTATGCTAAGTGAAATAAGCCAGTCAGAGAAAGACAAGTGCCATATGATTTCACTTATATGTGGAATCTAATGAACAAAATAAACATGATAGAAATAGACATTTAGATACAGAGAGCAAACTGACAACTGTCAGGGGGCTGGGTAGGGCAGGTGAAAAGGGTGAAAGTATTAAGCAAAAAACAAACAAACTCATAGACACAGACAACAGCGTGGTGATTACCAGGGGGAAAGTAGAGTGGAGGGGTAGGTAAGAGAGGGTAATGGGGGACAAATGGTGATGGAGACTTGATTTGGGGTGGTGAACCAGGTGTATTTGTACACCTGAATTGTACTCCTGAAACCTATATAATGTTATTAAATGTCACTCCAGTAAATTCAACATATATTTAAAAACAAACAAAAAATGGGATGTCACAATTTATCAGAATGTAAAGATAAATGCATAGCCTTAAATGCTATTTAACTTAAATGAAAGATTAAGAAAAAAAAAATGAAGGTAAAACCTCCACAAAATTAGGCATTGAAAACTACAGCTAAAAGAGAAAACAAAATTTCATGCCAGTCTTACACAAAGACATAGTTGCAAAATTACTAAGCTAATTAAATTCTAGGAGTTTATTAAAAAGATAAAATAAATATACCAACTTAAATTTATCCTAGGGTGTGTTAACATTAAAAATACTGAAATGTAACTGAATATGAATAAAACTGAAGAAAAATCATGATCATGTTACTTAAGTGTACAAAAAGATTTTGATTAAATTAGATCATTATTTGTGATTTAAGCAGGACAAATACTTCGTTATAATTATGAAGAAAGACCATCTTACATTCAGATAAAATCTGCCAATACCTGTCGGTTGGCGAAGATGTGAATTAATGAGAATCCTTACACGTTGCTGATGGCAGTGTAAATTGTTTAGGAATTGATAAGGTACAGAGCTGACAAACTGCTTGTCGCTCTGTAGAAGAATCATTACAACACAGTTTTTGTAATAGCAAAAACAAACAAAAAGCACTAAAAAATCCAAGTAACGTTTGATAGGAGAATGGACAAATTAATATTGGATTCATTATATGATGAAATATTACTCAGTGGTGAAACTTAACCTCAGCTACATGCAGCAGCATGGGTGAATCTTAACAAGAGTATGGAACAGAAGGAAGCAAATCACAAAATAATATATATGATCTCATTTTTAAATAAATGGGAAAAGCAAACTCAAGAACATTGTTTAGAGATATATACACTATAATATAACTGCTGAAAGCAGTCAAGGGAATGGTGAACTTCAAATTCAGGACAGTGGCTACCTCAGAGAAGGAAGGCAGAGGGATGAAAACAGGAGCACATGGGTAGCTTAAGTAATAACAGTAATGTTCCAGTTGTAATATCGGGTGTGCATTTGAGTGCTCATTTTATTAATGTGCTTGGTATATTTTTGTGTGAGTCATATTACATTACGATACAAAAATTGATTAAGTGTTCTCCAAGAATAATGATAATCTTTTTGGATACTCTATTTATAAGGATAGTTGTACAGGGGATTTGGTAGAATTGGATCAAGAGATTAGTACTACAGCTACCTGGCTTTGTATTCTGCACTTACGGGTTTCTCCAGATAGTTTGATGTCATAGGTTGATGTCATCATTAATTCGTAGCTTTTCCATTTCTAGGACGAGTCTGAATTTAGAGACAAACTGACTCCAATCACTGTTTTCATGGAGTATCGGTTGGATTACAGAACAGCTGCTGATGCAACAGGCTTGCAGCCTGTGCTTAACCAGTTCACCCCTGCCAACGTCAGTCGACAGGTACCGTAATTCCTCAATTTACCACAAATTTTATACTTTACTTTTTTTTTTTTTTTATCCTCACCTGAGGACATTTTTTCATTTTTTGTCCAGATAGAGTGGGAGGGAGAGAGAGGAAGAGAGAGAGAGAGAAACATCGATGTGAAAGGGACACATCGAGTGGCTGCCACCCGCACGACCAACCAGGGCCAGGGACAAACTGCAACCGAAGTACATGCCCCTAGCGGGAACCGAACCCAGGTCTCTCTGGACCGCAGGCTGACGCTCTAACCGCTGAGCCAAACCGGCTAGGGCATACTTTACTTTTTAAAAAAATATTTTTTCTTTATTGATTTTAGAGAGAGAGGAAGGGAGAGGGAGAGAGAGATGGAAACATTGATGAGAGAGAACATCGACTGGCCACCTCCTGCATGCCCCCCACTGGAGATCGGGCCCACAACCTGGGCATGTGCCCTGACCCGGAATCAAACCAGCGACCTCTTGGTGCATGGGTCGATGCTCAACCACTGAGCCATATTGGCCGGGCTATACTTTAATTTTCTTATGGTCTTGCAATTCATACTTTAAAATATCACAGGGGATTGCTTTGATAATCTTGGGATTTTAGTCAAGTCAGAGGGGAAGGAATCTGAACTTTCAGGTTAGAGATATTGAAAGCCATTTAGAACTTAGTGATATGGAAAGAAAGATGAGGTCACATAAAACAGTTAAATAATTCAAGGAAAACATCAAAACACCAGTTTATTTACATAGTATTTTAGTATTTTGCTGAACAAGTTTTATATCTGTTTTATCTTTGATTTACAATTTAATTGTAAAAAATACACATACATATATAGTACATTCTTTTCATAAAACAAAATAAAGCCATAAAATTTAATAAAGACTGTATTATAATATTTTTAAAAATTTTGTATGTAAAACCCATGTATTCAGATATTGTGATTGTATTTCCTATTTCTTCCTCTTTTTTACTACATGTTCATATTTTTAGATTAATATTTTTTCTCTTATAGAATGCTTTACCCTGAATTTTGGTTGTTATTTCTTCTTTGTCTAAAACTCTGATATCACAAAAATTCTTTTTTTGTGTGTGATTTGATGAAACTATATATGGTAGAAATATAAGGCAAATTAAAATATATTTTAAGGTATTCCATGATTTGTATATTTTAATAATTTTAAAAAATATTTTATTTTGCACATGAATAATTAGGATATGTGTCACTTTCTACTACCCATTTATATAAAACTTGTAAACACAGCCCTGTATATTCTTTATATTTTATATTCCTATTCTTTATATTTTTTATTTTTAGAGGATCCACAATATTATGTTAATTAAAAATTTAATAATAAACATCTGAGCCTCTTAGAGGCTGTCATTCAATTTTATACTTTTTTTTTAATCCTCATCCCAGGATATTTTTCTGTTTATCTTCAGATAGAGTGAGAGAGGGAGAGTGAAAGTGAGAGAGAGAGAGAGAGAGAGAGAGAGAGAGAGAGAGAGAGAGAGAGAGACATCGATTGGTTGCCTCCTGCACAACCCCAACCAGGGCCGGGGACCAAACCACAACCGAGGTACATGCCCTGACTGAAATCGAACCCGCGACTCTTTGGTCCACAGGCCGTAGATCTAACTGCTGAGCCAAACCAGCCAGGGCTAATTTTATACTTTTTTAAAGTTAATTGTTACTTGTACTTTTACATTATGTGTTTTGATTTTAGATTATAATTATTTTCTCTTTAGAGTTTTAGAATATTTTGAAAAACATTTATTAGTGTTAACATTACTTTTTTGTGTGTGTGTTAATTGTCACCCGAGGATATTTTTTCATTGATTTTTAATAGAGTTGGAAGGGAGGGAGGGAGAGAGAGAGAGAGAGAAACATCCATATGAGAGAGACACATTGATGGTTTCCTCCACCACGACCATGACCGGGGCTGGGGATCGAACCTGCAACCCTTTGGTCCGAGGGCTGATGCTCTAACTGCTGAGCCAAACTGACCAGGGCTTAATATTACTTTTTATTAAATTAGTGAGATCACCAGTCTCTTTAATACCAATACAGTGTTAAAGCCAGGTAATCAAGTAACTAGGCTAACTTTTGAAATACTCTGAGAGAAATACTAACTTTAATAATATTTGACTTCCTTTTTCCTCCTTCCTTCTTGCTTTTCATTATTTGAATTTTTTTTCCCTTGTGTTCATTTGTTTCAATAATAGCATTACTTACATTTAGGCATTTTTCCTTCTGCATTGGGAGCTTTATTATTTACTCTCATTCCTATGTTATTTACCCACCCACCATTCTTATTATTTACTACTTTTTAAAATCCGTGCTTTATTGCCCTGGCTGGTTTGGCTCAGTCGACTCGAGGACCAAAGAGTCTTGGGTTCGATTCCAGTCAAGGGCACATACCTCGGTTGCGGTTTGATACCCAGCCCTGGCTGGGGTCATGCAGGAGGCAACCAATTGATGTGTCTCTCTCACATCAATATTTCTGTCTGTCCTTCTCTCTCTCTCCCTTCCTCCCACTCTATCTGAAAATCAATGGAAAAATATCCTCGGGTGAGGATTAAAAAATAAAATAAAATAGGTCCTTTATTTCACTGGTCTTATTACAAACTTGTTTACTGTACTCTCTATAAAGTCCTCCTGTTGAATAGAAATATAACATGAGCCACATTTGTAATTTTAAATTGGCTGGGCAGCAACATTTTTAAAAAAAGATAGAAAACAGGCAAAATTAATTTTAATAGTATATCTGTATTAGTTTGCTAGTCATGACAAAGTACTACAGAGTGGGTGGCTTCATCAATAGAAATTTGTTCTGGAGGCTTGACGTCCAAAAGCAGGTGCCGGCAGGTTGGTTTCTTCTCAGCCTCACCCCTGGCTTGTAGACGGCCACCTTCTCCGTCTTCACGTGGTCCCCCTGTGTGTGTCTGTGTCCCAATCGCCTTATAAAGCACCAGTCATACTGGGTTAGGACCCACTCTAATGATGTCATTTTAACTTAATTATCTCTTTAGAGACCATATGTCCAAATATAAGTCACATTCTGGACTTCAACATATGAATTTTGGGGGAACACAAAACAGTCCATGAAACTAAAATAGTATCATTTGACTATGTAATCAATTTAAACATTATCAGTGAAATATTTTACATTCTATTTTTTTTACTATCTTTAAAGTCCAGAGTGTATTATTACACACAGCATATCTCAATTTAAATGCTAAAGTTTCAGGTATTTTTTTTGTATTTGGAATTCATATATTTTGCAGTTGAAAAAAATAGATTCACATAACTAAGTTCTAAACATATTAGAAGTGCCCTGGCTGGTTTGGCTCAGCAGTTAGAGCATCGGCCTGTGATCCAGAGAGACCCGCCTTCGGTTCCCGCTGGGGGCGTGTACCTCGGTTGCAGTTTGTCCCCGGCCCTGGTTGGTTGTGCGGGTGGCAGCCACTTGATGTGTCCCTTTCATGTTGATGTTTCTCTATCTCTCTCTTCCCCTCTCTCCCTCCCACTCTATCTGAACAAAAAATGAAAAAATGTCCTCGGGTGAGGATTAAAAAAATAATAATAAAAATAAATAAATAAATAAATGAATAAACAAACAAACAAACAAATAAATAAACATACTAGAAGTTTTTTAGTTTAAAGAATCGAGTATCAGTTTTTAAATTTAAATTAATTTAAATTTAATAAAATTTAAAAATACATTTCTTGGGCCCTCGCCAGGTGGCTCAGTTGTTTGGAGCACTGTCCATACTCTAAAAGGTTTCGGGTTTGATTCCCGGTCAGGGTACATACCTAGGTTGGGGGTTTGATCCCCAGCTGGGGAGGCATACAGGAGACAACCAATCGAAGTTTCTTTCTCACATTGATGTTTCTCTCTTTTCCCCTCTCAAATCAATAAAAACATATCCTCAGGTGAGGATTAAAAAAATAGATAAATTTCTTAGTCACACTAGGCGCATTTCAAGGGCTCAAAAGCCACACGTGGCTACTAGTGGCTGCTGTATTGGCCAGGGTAGCTCTGGGGTTTCCCTTTCTGCATACTAACTTTTTGGAGTTAGAGGTTTAGTGCTTTCTGCAGAAAGATTAATGTTTTTCTCCTGCCCTTCATGTATTTATTCAAATGTGTAGTAAGTTCTTATTCTGTGCAAGGTGTTAAGTATTTAACTAGAAATTTGGTTCTCTGTAAATAGAAGACATTGCTCTATGCTTTTCCATTTCTGAAATGATCTTTCTTAATAGCATATTTTAATACTTTAGCTACACCAATGCCAGCTAAGCCCTTTTTCTTCGATGTAGAGTGATGGTTAGCCAAATATCCCTGTACCAGTTTATTAATATTTCATACATATTTCTCATTCCAAACTTCAGATACTCATCATTCTGAAGTTTTTAATATACACCATGTCACTAGTTAATTTATTATCTGCAAAATCCACACTTTTTATTCCTGAGCTAATTTAGCTGTGATTGTATTTGGTATAACTTAAAGAATCATTTTCTCATGGTCCTGCCCCACCAACCCCTTCTTGAAGTGCATAGAAACAGCTTACATCTAGGTTTGGAAAATTAATTTACATATATTGTTGGCTTTCATTGCCAATTAAATTTACAATTAAGATGTCTATCATATAATTTTATTCTGGGTGGCTGCATATCCCTTCTAGTGACTTGGAAGCATACAGTCACCTTTAAAAAATTTTTTTCAGGGAAGCCTTTCCTTATTTTTCCCCTTTAAGTCTTTTTTCTCTTTCTGTCTGCTTTTGGAACTGAAGCCCTTTGGATATTAACAACAGACAAACCCAAAGTGGCCATTAGTTTTTTTTCTTTCTTCTTTTCTTAATTTTTACATTCCTTCTTTCAGATCGTCCTCGACCTCTTTTGCTCGCTCCCACTATTTCTGTTTTTCGTGTTTTCCACACTGCTCCAGCAGGCACGCTCATGACCAGACTGACGGGAGAAATTCAGGTGTTTACTCACTTCACCTGTCCTGGATAGGCTGACCTGAATGCATCTAGAACATTTTCCTTCATCACTTCCAGTTTCTGTTCTCTTTGGTTTGCCTGTCTGAATTGTTGCTATATATCCACAGCTCCTTATTCTTTTACTCTCTGCAGCCGTATTCCCACGATGTTGGCAGAGGCATAGTCTGTAATGAGAAACCCTAGCAGGGAGTTTATTTTGCCCAAGGTCACACAACTTAACCAGTGGCAGCTGAACCCTCATTTCTTGCATTACTTTCTCTTCCGCATGACACTTCATTCCAAAATCATAGCAGCTTAATTTGAGATAGAACTAAAAGGCTCCAACTGATTGTATTCTGTCCTATGAATCTTTTTCTTCCTTGTCATTCTTGACTGTTCACTGACCTGTTTAAAAGAAAGTGGCTATGCCCGGCCAGTGTGGCTCAGTGGTTGAGCATAATGCACCAAGAGGTCGCCAGTTCGATTCCTGGTCAGGGCACATGCCCAGGTTGTGGGCCAAATCCCCAGTGGGGGGCATGCAGGAGGCGGCAAATCGATGTCCTCTCTCATCAATGTTTCTATCTCTCTCTCCCTGTCTCTTCTTCTCTCTCTCAAAATCAATAAAGAAAAAAAAAAGTGGCTATGATTCCTTTTCCATTTAGGTATGCAAATAAGTTGATGAATCTATATAAATATGTACATGTGTGTGTATATTCACATGCTTCACATATATTTTGGTGTACACTGCATGTATGACCCGTAACGCTATCTTTTCCATGTAGGAAAAATAAATTGCTTTTCTTTCCTAGGCTCATATTCTTCTTGACTGTGGGGAAGACAATGTCTGTAGACCCAAACTGGAAGTTTCCGTAGATAGGTAAGGTTGGATCCAACTAGTAAACAATATAATAAGAAATTTAAATGGAAGAGCCCATTTTTCTACTCAAAGTAATAGTATATTTTAATGAGAATTAGTTATATTAGAATATAATACATGATTTTTTATAATGGTAAAACTATCAATATTGAGCTTCAAAAAAATATGTCTGTGTTTCCACTGGTTGTTGACACTTATTCCCATTCTTCATTGAATAGTGTCACAAAGTAACATTATATCCTCTTAAAGACACATTTCATTATTGATATACTCCTAACTAAAGGAATCTGATTACCATTTCTATGATATGTAAATTAGAAAGAATTTTGTGAGAATCATGGCAAATGATTTAGTTTTTTGGATAAAATCAGAGAATTAGTAAGTACATACAAAGAGATATAACATTACTTCAGTAATGGATGTGAATGGTAGCGATATGCTGGTGGCATCAACATTCTGTGGCTTAGAGAAGCATTGGATTTGCACCCAGTGTGCTATTTCCAGTTTTCTGTTGAGCTGTGAAGTCGTCTTAAAATATCTTGAGACGCTGTGGAACATGTCAGTGGTATCTGTGTACTTGTCTCTTGCTTCTTTGAACAGTCATGCTATCCCCATGCAGTCTTCTTTCATTGTCAAGATTTGTATTAACTTGTAGAGATCAAAAGAAGATCTATGTTGGGGACGACAACCCTCTGACATTGATTGTGAAGGCTCAGAACCAAGGAGAAGGTGCCTATGAAGCTGAGCTCACGGTTTCCATCCCACCGCAGGCTGATTTCATCGGGGTTGTCCGCAACAGTGAAGTAAGCAAACCGCCTTTTTAAAAATCGAAAGGCATTCCTAGGTCTCATTAACATTAATGAACTACTCCCCTGTTTAGTGCAGTGCAGGCTTAGCCATTCCTACCTAAGGCTAAATTGCTAGACAATAGAGTGCCTATCTTACATAATTCCTTTAAAGACTGATACTCTGCATAATGCATTAATATGACATTTTTAGAATTGCTAGCTAAGTGCCTGAAACAAGGTCAGATAGATAAAGTGTCTAAGCCTGTCCATCAGAGTATTTGTCAGAGGTAATATGGTTAGGTATCTAAGTCCTCAGGGGATCTTTCAGAAATACTCTTAAATTTATATGTGGCAATTGCAGACAATTCCAGCTTCTGCCTTCCCATCCCATTTGCTCAAATGGATGTATTTGCTTTGTAAAACAAGAAACTTAAATATCTAACTGCATATTGTCTAGGGAGTTTTTAGTCTTATGGCTTTTTTTTTTTTTTTTTTTGGTCATTAATTTATTTTCCTTATAATCGTTTTTAAGGCCTTAGCAAGACTTTCCTGTGCATTTAAGACAGAAAACCAAACCCGCCAGGTGGTATGTGACCTTGGAAACCCAATGAAGGCTGGAACTCAAGTAAGACATTTTAACTAAATGAAATTTTTTATCTTCTAAAGAAAGTAGCACATTTTTCCTATGGATTTGTCCATAGTAATTAAAAAAAAATAAACACTTCAAAACGGGGTCTTTAAATTGGTTTTGATTTAGAGTGCAGTGATTAGCAGAGTTGTGTTTAGTTTTGACGAAAATACTGAAGTAATTTATTTTAGTACATTACTTTAGTATTGTGCTGTTACACTGTATTCAATAAACTGGTCTTTACACTACCTTCAATTTGGTAAATGGATGAGAACATGGTTTAAGGACTGAAATTGTAGCTTTCATATTTTAAACGAATGGTTTAATGAATCCTCAAAGCTACTCTGACAAATACCAAGACTGTCATTCTTAGATGAGAGAGAATTTCTCACTAACTTGAAACCGGTATGGTTGTCCCACGCAGGATCAGGGAGCACCTTGGTTGAATCAGGTAGGTAGTGGAGGAGGTAGGCCAGGAGCTTGAGAAGATGCACTCAACGGGTTGCTTCCCACATCCTCTAAAAAGTAAACAAAATAGAGGGTGGGGCAAAGTTCTTTGTATGGAAAATACAGTAATTAATAAATAATAATACAAGGGTAAACTGTGTTTTGCATACTCACAACTGTAAACCTACTTTTGCCCCACACTATACTTTGTAGAATTGCTAGTATCAAGGAAAAATGGCAGTATGTTTTGTGTTACTTTTTTCAATAGATATAGATACTGGTCATTTGAAGATCTGTGATAATATGGGGCTAAATATTCCGTATTTACCCTTAAACCACATCTCTTCTAGGACCACAGACTTGCAACTAGCAGTAAGTAAGCCCCAGAGATCTCATGCACAGCACTGATAATGTAGATAATAATGCTGTATTATAACCATCAAACGTGCTGAGACTAGATCTTAATTACTCCAGCCACAAAAAAGTAATGATAATTATATGACATGATGAAGGTGCTGTCACTACAAAGGTGATCATTACAGTTTATAAATGTATCAAATCATGTTCTATACCTTAAATTCATAGAGTGTATATCAAATAAAATGAAATAGTCCATATTTCTTTAAGCATAATTTCCATTAAACGTCATTACTTCTAGATGTATGAGCTCTTAGATAGTAGGGTTTGAACAAAATGCCTAGAATTGCATTTTTCCACATATATTTAATACACTGTGTCATTAACAAGTTGAACATCCTTTTTATTTTTTCATATTCTCATTCTCTCTAGCTTTTCCACTCATAGCTCATTCAGTACGATGTTTCCAGGTTATTTAAAATGGCCAGCTCCAGGCTTTGTAAAGTGGGAGGCAGTTTGAAATCCCCCAGAAATGCCTTATGTGTCATTTATATGATCCCAAAAGCCTGCTTTCTCTTACCTTGTAACTCAGTTGTTCTCTTTATTTTTTTAATTAAAAAAAAATTTTTTCTTTATTGATTTTAGAAGGAGAGGAAAGGAGAGGGATATAGAGAGAGAAACATCGATGAGAGAGAACAGCGGTTGGCCACCTCCTGCATGCCCCCCACTGGGGATTGGGCCCACAATGTGGGCATGTGCCCTGACTGGGAATCGAACCGGTGACCTCTTGATGCATGGGTCGATGCTCAACCAGTGCGCCATACTGGCCGGGCTCAGTTGTTCTCTTTAAAATAACAGTTATCCACCTGCAGAAGTTAGGATGCTTGGTCTTGATAAGTTGTGAGCAGTGTGGAGAAATCCTGGTTCTGGTCCTACTTATGCCTTCTTTAGTCAAATTTTCTTAGTCATTTAAACCATCCATTTCTTCCTTCTTGCTCTGTTAACATAAGTTCATTTGTTAGCTTCCTGTATCCAAATCATTGTGCATAATTGTTTACTTTCATTGAATGAGTAAACATTTACTTTTGCTTTTCTTTGTAAAGATTAATTAAGAACTGTTGTTCAATAGACTCCATTATAGATTGGCCCAGGTGTCTTAAAAGAGACTTGGTAGAATGATCAGATTTAATAATTTTTGTTAAAATACTTTCAGTTTATTGTAAGCTCAGAAAAACCCTATTTTAGGATATTCCTTTTTATTGGATGTTGAAATTTCACTAATTAGATATTGTTTTAACTGACATTACCATCTTTTCTTCCTCCTTCAGCTCTTAGCTGGTCTACGTTTCAGTGTGCACCAGCAATCAGAGATGGATACTTCTGTGAAATTTGATTTACAAATCCAAAGGTATTAAAACAATCTTTTCTTTTTTTATTGAATTTATTGGGATGACTAAAAACAACCTTTTTAATTTATAACGATTGAAGAAATATTTGTTATAAATATGTTATGTAACATAATTTAATATGGAATAGAATAGAGTAAAATTTCATGACTTGATTATACCATTTAAAAATCATTGGTTTATCACAAGAATAATTTTATCAGTTTTGAGTTTATAAAACAAAATTTAAAGTTAAAACTTGACCATCCTCTTGGATTTAAATGCTAATGAAAATAATTATTTTGATGTAATGTGTTTTCTTTCTTTGTTGCTTTTAATTTGTTCATTTTTAGTGTCACTGCATTTGCCTCTGTATGATTTTGATGATGATGATATTCAATTCAGTCCTAAGTGTACTTTTTTCTTTTTCAGCTCCAATCTTTTTGACAAAGTAAGCCCAGTTGTATCTTACAGAGTTGACCTTGCTGTTTTAGCTGCTGTTGAGATAAGAGGGTCAGTATGATTACTGAGTTGGGTATCTCATTCTCATGATTTAAACTACTTTTAAAAAGTAGTTACAAAGTAAACTACTAGGCCCCCTAGCTACTTTTGGATAGCAGGCACTCCATGTTTGGTGATGGTTTACAAAAGAGCTATAACTTCTGTAGAAAGAAAGTTCTAGGTGTGTGTTCCAAGTATTTATTTGGTTATCATCTGGAAGTAAACCAGACATGGCAAAAGCAGGCATAAAATAAGTTTATTGAACTTTTATGCAAATTGGCATCAATTCACCTGTTATGTTAGAGTCAATAAACAGTAGTTTGTGTGTGTGTGTGTGTACATGTATAGGTCTTTTTCTTTTATAAATATGTAGTGCTTTTTTTTTATTACTTCTTTTATTCATTTAGATTCAGGGTGCTCTAGAAAATGAACTGACTGTATCATTTTGATATTCATGGTAGGTTTTCTTTGGTCATTGTTTAGAGTCTCAAGTCCTGATCACATCTTTCTTCCGATTCCAAATTGGGAGCACAAGGAGAAGCCTGAGACTGAGGAAGACGTCGGGCCGGTTATCCAGCACATCTATGAGGTTTGCAGTTGTTGTATTTAACTGACACCTGGGAGGGAGCCAACAAAGAGAGGAACAGACAGGCTACTTTTAAAAGACAAGTCTATTTAATTTTTATGTAAACCATTCATAGTTTCAGTATGTACCAGAGAGTTCTTTGAATTTTTCCCCTATTATTCACAACTTCTTTTTTTTTAAAATCCTCACTGGAGGATACTTATTTCTACTTTTTAAAATCTTCAGATAGAGTGGGGTGGGGGGAGAGAAGAGAGAGAAATATTGACATGAGAGAGACACATTGATTGGTTGCCTCCCGCACGACCCTGACCAGGGCTGAGGACCCAACCGCAACCAAGGTCTGTGCCCTTGACTGGAATTGAACCCATGACTTTTTGGTCCGTGGGCCAACACTCTACCACTGAGTCAAACCAACCAGGCCCACAAGTTCATTTTTATTAGACAAGTAGCTTCAAGTGGTTAAAGAAAGCAGTTTATACAAATTATTGTTTAAAACCTATTAGTGCTATTTGAATAAAGCAATAGGTCATTGAGTATTTTCACATGGACATTTTACAGTTCTGATTAAAAATTGAAAATGCTTATAGCAGATCATCAAAATTTTGTTTCTGTAGGAAGAAAATTTTCTATGCCATCTTTTATCAAGAACATTTTTATATTTTCCTCTTTTGTTTATATTTTTATCCTAACATATACTGCCTGACACTTGAGGCAAATGCTGAGTTTGATCTCTTTTGCATAATAACAGTCATGTTGTAATATTAGAGTAACTATGGAAACTCCGCTGTTTCAAATCTTGTTGCTAATGATTCCTAAAGTTGATTTAAGGGAAGGATTATAGAGTAGATTTTTGCCTGCAGTATTTACATTTCCTTTCTTCATTAGCTCAGAAACAATGGTCCAAGTTCATTCAGCAAGGCAATGCTAAATCTTCAGTGGCCTTACAAATATAACAACAACACTTTGTTGTACATCCTCCAATATGACATTGATGGGCCCATGAACTGTGCTTCAGATGTGGAGATCAACCCTTTGAGAATTAAGGTAATGGCTCAATAGCAGCTCTTCATTATGATATTTTATTGCTTTAAAAAAAATGCATGAAATGTAACAACTATTTTAATCCATAAACCTGTTCTGCAAAAATATTTTAGTTTATCACCAGTACACCAAGGATGAATTGTTTATTTGTATAATGAGTAAGGATCAATTCTATGAAGTCCTAGTGAACCATATATTTATGTGATGTCCAGTGAGCCTCAGGAGATATTCTTTTTTTTTTTTTTTAATCCTCACCCGAGGACATTTTTGCATTTATCTTCAGATAGAGCGGGAGGGAGAGAGGGAGGAAGAGAGAGAGACACATCGACTGGTTACCACCCACACGACTCCAACCAGGGCCGGGGACAAACTGCAACCGAGGTACATGCCCTTAGCGGGAACCGAACCCAGCACTCTCTGGTCCAAAGGCCAACGCTCTAACCGCTGAGCCAAACCGGCTAGGGCAGGAGATATTCTTAAGTGACCCAATTTGACTTTGGTTCCATTGCATTGTGATTTGTCCACATATAATATTGTGTCAAGGGTGCTTTATTGTCTTTGGGGATAAGATACAGCATTTTACTGCGGGTTCTCTTGAGTTAAGTGACCCAGAAAAATGTCATTCTATGGAATTCTATATACTTTTGGATATAGTCACGGCCATCCTAGCACATACATTGCACCCTATGAAATTTCAGGCTCTTTCAGTGTGTTTTATCAGTTTCCCCTCTAGGCGATGCAAGGGGAGAAAAATCATGGCTAAGCATAGGTAACTTTTTCTTACATATTCAGGACTAATATTTATTTTCTGTGCTTTTCACCGTATAAAGTAGTGGATTTTCTGTCATACCAAAATTTCAGTCACTGTGTTTTAATTACATATAACAGTTTATGAGAAAATGTCAGTGTAAAATGTTTTCCATTATTATTTATCACCAGTTTATTAATGTGACCCTAGGTGTCAAATTCACAAACAGCGGAGAAGAACGACACAGGTGCTGGGCAAGGGGACCGGAGCCATCTCATCACTAAGCGGGATCTCGCCCAGAACGAAGGAGATGTTCACACTTTGGTAGGTGCCATTTCGACAGTAAGCACTTTAAACATTTAAAAATATGTGATTATAGAACTGATGCCAAAGAACATTTCAAAAATAACAACAGCTGGGCTTGAAAGAACAACATATATTTTTATACCATTCAGTCCTCTTACTTTTCTTGTTCCTAGTCTAATTAATGCCAGATTTTCTTCAAATGGTCTGTCTCTGTAGATTGCTAATAAAAATAGTTTACATTACAACTTTTTTGTTCTGACTGTGCTCCTTAACTGACCTCTTTCTTGGTCTCACCGTAATCTTTGAGGCTTTAGTGCAGTACTCCAGGAAAATCCCAGAGACCTCAACAAAAGTATATTACTAGAATAATTAGCATTATGATTAACTTTTGTTGAGTCAGCCTATATAATGACAATATGTCATAAAACAGCTTATCAGTTAAGTTTCTGAAATTTCACAGTTCTGCACACCATCAACTGGGAGAGAATCTGGTATAGTATTTATGTTCATTTACGATCACCAGTTACTTCCACATCATCAAATTCCTTGGTTCTCTGCAGTTCAACTGCTCGGTGACTTTTTGCACAGTAAATCACTTCCTCCTTTGGGAAGCACTCCTCGTTCACTTCTGGGACACTGCTCTCTTCTGGTTCTGCATCTGCCACAGCTGGCTACTTCTTAATCTCCATTTCCAGACCTTTAAACAATAGGGAGTATTCCAGGGCTCACGGCTCAGATTTCTTGTCTGCGCCACCTCCATTCATGCGTTAGATCCGTGCTGTCCAGTGTTATGGACACCAGCCACATTTCAGGGGTTCGATAGCCACATGTGGCTAGTGGCTGCTACTTTGGCAAACACAGATATGTCCATACTGATGATCTCATCATTGCAGACAGTTCTGTCATACAGAAGCTTGCACTGGATGATCTTCTTCACCCGTGGGGCTGTGAAGACCGGCTCTGTGTGGATGACTCTGGTTTATATTGGCAACCTCATCCTCTGCATCGAACTCCAGACTCCATTTTCCAGCCTCCTACTGGAACCCCTCTTAATATTTCATAGGAGTCTTAAACTTAATTTTAAGAACATCCCCTGAGTTTTCCCAACTCTGCTCTTTCTGTAGTGTTCCACATTTTAGTAATATCAACTCCATTCTCTGTCCACACCTGGATATCACGCTTGACTCCTGTCTTTCTCTTAAACCTCACATCCTATATAGCAGCAAATTCTATCAACATCTACTTTCAAAGTTCCCGACTCTGGCTCCTTTCACCAGCTCTACCACGCCACAACCTAACCCAGGTCACCATTCTCTCTCGCTTGGACTGTTGCCAAGCCTCTAGTTACAGTCCATATTTTTGCCCTTTTCTCCAGTACAGTTCATTTGCCACTCAACCCCCAGTGATCCACAGAAGCCACAGGTCAGGTCATGTCACTCTAGTGCTTCTCATCTGACTCAGAGAAAACCAGAATCTGCAAAGCCTTTCAGCCCAGTGGGATACAGACAGGCTTGTCAGCCTTGGGCCCGCATTTCCTCTCCTTACTCTGCTCCTCCTGTTTTCACTGTGTTGCTTTTCCATGGACAGACTGCCCCAGGCATCTTTCTACCTCCAGGATTTGAAAATTGTTCTCCCATCTGTCTGGAAAGCTCGTTGTCCGATGTCCTTATGGCTTACTTCCCATCTCCTTCTGGTATCCTTAACGGACAGATGACAACAGGACATTCCTGACCAAGCCGTGTGAAATAGGAATTACTTTCTATACCACCCCACTTTGACCCTGTACTCTCTATCCTCCTACAGAATTTCCTCTTTAAAAAAACTTGAGGTAAAACTTACATAACATAAAATTCACTATTTTAATCATCTTAAAGTGTACAATTTAGTGATTTCTAGTGTATTCACGTTGTGTAACCACCGTCATTATCTAGTTCCAGAACATTTCATCGCTTTGAAAAGAAACGCTGTACCCGTTAAGTGGTCGCTATCCATTTTCCCCTACCACCAGCCCCTGGCACCCACTAATCTGCTTTCTGTCTAAGGATATGTCTATTCTGGACATTTCATATGCAGTTGGCCCTCGTTTATCGCAGTTAATCAGTTCCAGACTCTACCACGATAAATGAATTTCCACGAAGTAGGATTCTTTATTTATAAATCGAATATTTTCGCAGTTAGAGCATAGAAAAACTGTTTACGACCTTCTAAATACGTTTTTTAACATTATTAGAGGCCTCTAGACATGAAATAACACCCTTTAGTCACCATTACACTCGTATTACCCAAAATATTAGACAAAATAAGAGAAAATAAGACATATTAGACGTTACAAATATCATATTATTATTGTACATTTAATTACACACACACAGTTCTTACACACAACCACTAACCTATGAAAATAGTGCAACTTGTTTGATGATGAAGCGATGAAGATGAAGAGATGTACTGCACAGCAAAGAAGAGCAAGGTTACTGCTCCTCTGAAGGCATGACCTCAGTAGGAGAGTCTTCAGGTGGTGCAGTATCTTCAGCAGGGGCGTCGTCGTCTTCTTCCGCTGAAGGAGTACTAGGAGTAGGCAGTGTGTGTCTGGGTGCCCGGCTGAAGGACATCGTGATAGGCAGTTGCTGGCGCTGACTTTTCATATGCATGAGGAGGCTTTGGCATGGTTCTATCGCTCCATCAAGTGCATTCCGGAATTGCAATGCACACATCATTTGTGGGTCCCACTCGCCAATCATGTCCTGTACTACTTTAATAGTTCTCACAACTTGCGAGAGACGCTCAAGTGTAAGGCCAACTTCCTCCTCCTGAGCCCCAGGAACCTCTGGCTGCTCTTCCTCCTCCTCACTCGCAGACTTAGTCATCTCCACCAGATCCTCGTCAGTTAAGGGATCCAAATGTGTCTCCAGCAGCTCATCCACATGTTCTGGATGATACTCGCCCTCCTCAAGGATCTTCTGGAACGTGTTGTTCACATAGTCCTCTGCTGCAGGCTGGTCAGCAGAGGCAGCTTCTCCGTGGAGAATGACACTCTTCAGATGATACCTTTTATGGAATTTCTCGAACCAACCCTTGCTCACTTTGAAATCCATGAACGTTGCAGAAGAGGGTCCTGGTTGAGGTTCGTCTGCCGTAAAGCGCTGATAGAGCTGCCTTGCCTTCTCCGGATGACCAGTGAATCCAACGGAATGTTTTTCTTGCGGCTGTCGCTGATCCAAACAGCTAGGGCAGACTCCATTTTCACAATGAACGTATTACGACTTGTCACCATGCGCTTTGCTTCCTAGTTGAAAGAGACAGTAGCTGTTGCACAGATGTTCTTTTCATCTTTACGGATGGAGTGAACGGTAGACTCATTCAAGTCATAATGGTGGGCAACCTCCACGATTTTCTTGCCATCTTTGATCATATCCAAGAGTTTCACCTTCTCCTGGATGGTAAGCATCTTCCTCCAGCCCTTAGTTTCATCGTCAGAAGGCTTAGAAGAAGCAGCACATTTAGGAGCCATCGTGGGGCTTAGATAAAAGTTCTCAGAAATCGCAGACACTTACAAGAGCAAAGATGCTTCTGATGTGTAGTGATGTAGAAGCGTGTATGAGAGAAACAAACTTGCATGAGGATGAGCCAATAAGTGGCCAGGATAGGAAGAGGATAGGATAGCCAGTCAGTGAACAGCATGCTCTGATTGGCTTGGTTTCACCACACCCGATTTTTTGGGAAAAAGTTATTGCCCACACACAAGGAGTGGTCAAGCGGTTGCACCTGGCATTGAAGGATTCCTTGGGTGCTCGAATACATAGGCCTACAGTCCCTACGTACAGTAATCTTAATTTTATTTGTAATACAGGGGTGTATAATTGACTCAGACAACTGAGCGCATGCTGTATCATTTTCACTGTCTCGATCAACTTTTTAATGAATATATTTAAAACCGTGATAGAGTGAAGCTGCGAAAGTTGAAGCGCGAAGTGGCGAGGGACAACTGTAAATAAAATAATACTGTATGTGGCCTTTTGTATTTGGCTTCTTTGATTTAGCATAATGTTTTTAAGGTTCACCATGTAGCATGTATTGGTACTTAAATCATTTTTTATGGCTAAATATTCCATTCCATGGATATGTCACATTTTGTTTATCCATTCATCAGTTGATGAACATTTCAGTTGTTTCCACTTTTTGTCTATGCTGAACATACATGCACAAGTTTTGATGTGAACATATGTTTTCAGTTCTCTTGGGAATAAACTTAGGAGTGCAGTTGTTGGGTCAAATATTGACCGGGCGACTCTGTTTAAGTTTTGAGGAGCTGCCGAACTGTTTTCAAAATGGTTGCACTGTTTTACATTCCCCACTGGCATTATGTAAGGGTTCCAATAGTTCCCCATCCTTGCCATCACTTGCTGTTGACTTAAAAAAAAAAATGTATGTATATATATATATATATATATATATATATATATATATATCTTTACAGTCATCCTCGTCAGTGTGAAGTGGTATCTCATTGTTTTATTTGTATTTCCCTAATGACTAATGATATTAAGCATCTTTTCACTTGTATGTCTTCTTTTGAAAGCTGTCCATTCATACCTTTGTCCTTTTTTTTTTAAATCCTCAACCCAGGATATTTTCCCATTGATACTCAGATAGAGTAGGAGGGAGGGAGGAATGGAGGGAGGGAGAGGGAGAGAGAAAAATTGATGTGAGGGAGACACATGGATTAGCTGCCTCCCTTATGACCCTGACCAGGGCTGGGGAATCGAAGGGCAACTGAAGTACATGCCCTTGACCAGAATCAAACCTGCAACTCTTTGGTCCACAGGCTGATGCTCTAACTGCTGAGCCAAACCGACCAGGGCTCCTTTGTCCATTTTCAAATTGAGTTGTTTGCCTTTTATTGTTGAGTCATAATTCTTTATATATTCTGGATACTACCCTTATCAGAGCTGTGCGTGCACACATTTTCTCTCATTCCGTAAGTCGCCTTTTTAGTTTCTTGATGCAACATTTTCAGTTTCTTTTTCTTTTTCCTTTTTTAATTTTAGAGAGAGAGGAAGTGAGAGGGAGAGAGAGATAGAAACATCGATGAGAGAGAACATCAATTGGCTGTCTTCTGCATGCCCACCACTGGGGATTGGGCCCACAACCTGGGCATGTGTCCTGACTTGGAATTGAACTGGCAATCTCTTGGTGCATGGGTTGACACTCAACCACTGAGCCACACCAGCCGGACATTTTCAGTTTCTTGATGCAAATTTTTTGTATCCTTTGTTGCAAATATTTTTTTAATTTGAAGAAGTCCAAGTTTTTCTTTTTAACTCTTACCAAAATGACTTTTATTTGTATTTCCTACAGAAACAGTGAGTGGTAATTCATGGCATTTGGTAATTGGTCCAGACATGAAAGAAGGTGTATGAAATCACATGAAAGAAGGTGTATGAAATCACTAAATGCCATTTGAAGAGTCTTCTGTCACAGATTCACGATAGGCCTGTTCACTCGAATCCAGTACTATTCCTTCAGTGCTTTATAAATGGACTTTTCTTCTACTTGTATCCATTTCCATTTTCTTGAGTCTGTTTCTTTTGTTGCTTGTACTTTTGCTGCCATATTTAAGAAAACATTGCCTAACCCAAGGTCCCGAAGATTTACACCCAAATTTTCTATGTCTTATACTTTTACCTCTTACATTTACATCCCTCTGCCCCTTAAATGGTCCTGGAAGCCTCTATAAAATGAATTGACCATAAATGTGTGGGTTTATTTCTGGACTCTCAGTTCTAGTCCACTGATCTACACATATGTCCTTATGCCAGTTCCAAATTGTTTGAATATTGTAGCTCTGCAGCAAGTTTGACATTGGGGAGTGTGTGTCCTCCAGTATTTCCTTCTTTTCAAGATTGCTTTGATTATTTAAGGTCCCTTGTAAATTTATATTTATATAGAATTCCATGTGCATTTTTGGATCAACTTGTCCATTTCTACAAAAAAGGTAGTTGGAATTTTGATAGAGATTTTATTGGATCTATTAATTTGGGAGTATTGCCATCTTAAGTCTTTCAGATCTTTAACAGGAGATATCTTTGGGTTTATTTAGGTTTCCTTTAATTTCTTTCAAAAATATTTTATGGTTTTCAATGTACAAGTCTTACACTAACTAATTTCCTAGTTAAATTACTTCCACATATTTTATTATTTTTGATGCTATTTTAAATAGATACCTTAATTTTAAATTAATTATTTCATTTTCAGATTTTTCAGTGCTATAGAAATACAACTCATATTTGTATATTAATCTTCTGTACATTTTCTGTACTTGTTTATTTTCTCTAATAGTTTTATTGTGGATTCTTCAGTGTTTTGTATATGTAAGACCCTGTCACCTATGAATAGAGATAGCTTCACTTTTTCCTTTCCAGTCTGGATTATTTAATTTTTTTTTCTTGCTTAATTGCACTCGCTAGAACCTTCTGAACAATGCTAATAAAAGTGTTGTGAGTGGGCATCTTTGTCTTGTTCCTGATCTGAGGGGAAAGCACTCATTCTTACCATTAAGTGTAACGATAGCTATAGACTTTTCATAGATGCCCTTTATCAGGTCAAGAAAGCTTGCTTCTTTTCCTGGTCATCAACTGAAGGTGCCACTTACTACATTGCATGGTTGTGAGGTGTATGCAAGTGACGTGTCTAATGCAGTTTAGCCAGCACATAGAAGATGTGACAATTTGTTACCTTTGGCTGCCTGCCTTCAAGTTTACTGGTAAAAACACTGAATGTGGCAAAGACTATCAGCATACCACTTAATTTTTACATGGAATAGCTGTTAAAGATTCACTGTTTCTTTTTCTTTTTAACAGGGATATTGTGGTCTGATTTTCATGTCTAATAAAATTACCATACTTTGAGTTTTCCCAGAATGTTGAGAATCTAGTCATAGATTCTCAGAAGAATGTTGAGTTCCAGCCTTAAAAATAAATCTTTTAATATTATAGATCTTACCTTTCTATAACAAATTACATTAAAACCTACTCCTTTATAACAAAAAGCATTCATAGACTCTAATATTAGCCTGTTCATTTGAAATGTTATTCCTATAAGACAAAAGAATCTGGGTCATCTCTTTGGCCTTCATATGAAATGAATAAAATGTCTGATTTTCAAAAGTTGAAGAGATGACAGAATGACCTTTTCGTGTAAGTAAATACCTTGTTTTGGTAGGGTTGTGGAATTGCTGAGTGCTTGAAGATTGTCTGCCAGGTTGGGCGACTAGACAGAGGAAAGAGTGCAATCCTGTATGTAAAGTCTCTCCTGTGGACCGAGACCTTTATGAATGTAAGTGCACAGATGCAGCATTTAGCAAACATCCATTTTTTCAAAGAAATAAAAACAGTCTGACATCTAGAAAATCATTTCATTGTTACTTCCATACAGAAGGAAAACCAGAATCATTCGTACTCTCTGAAGTCATCTGCTTCATTTAATGTCATCGAGTTTCCTTATAAGAACCTTCCAATTGAGGATATCTTCAACTCCACATTAGTAAGTCACTGATTTGGAGAAATGTAATAAATGTACTCAGTTTAATGCCATAGATATTATTTATTTATTTATTTTATTTTTTATTTTTTCATTTTTTGTTCAGATAGAGTGGGAGGGAGAGAGAGGAAGAGAGAGAGAGAAACATCGACGTGAAAGGGACACATCGAGTGGCTGCCACCCGCACGACCAACCAGGGCCAGGGACAAACTGCAACCGAAGTACATGCCCTTAGCGGGAACCGAACCCGGGTCTCTCTGGACCGCAGGCTGACGCTCTAACCGCTGAGCCAAACCAGCCAGGGCAAATGCTATAGATATTTTTAATATATTTTAAGTAATGGCAGTTTAACTAAAATTTAAAGTAATTGAGACTTAACTTGATAGGATTATAGTATAGTTGAATATTATTTTGCACCCTCACTCCAGAATTATTGAAGGTAGACCTTTTGCTTTAGCATCTTGTCCTATGTAGGTGATTCTTAGTATTCACTGAATTTCATGGGGAAAGTTTTTGGGAATTTCTTTCCATAATGTTAGAAAGTTGGAAATTAACTGCAAGAAGTAAAGGCATTTTAAAGATCTTTAATTTGAGGATTAAAAATGGGACCAGCACGTCATAAACTGGATTGAATGATCTAAAAGTCATTTTAGAGTTGACCAGAAGTTCACCTGTTGTTGGGAGTTTTATGTGTGTATGTGTCTGCTGTCAATACCAGATGTATAATCATACATTGTCATACACAAGAAGAGGAAATAATGTGAATACCATTAAAATAAAATATAGTAGGCATTTAGATAGTTGTTGAATAAGTCAGTGAACTATTTTTAAAACTCAAAACCTTCATTTCCCCTGACAGGTTACCACTAATGTCACCTGGGGCATTCAGCCAGCACCCATGCCTGTGCCTGTGTGGGTGATCATTTTAGCTGTTTTGGCAGGATTGTTGTTACTGGCTGTTTTGGTGTTTGTGATGTACAGGGTAAGTAATGGACTTAGGAAGAGAGAGGGAGGGGAAACAGAAAGAAAGGGGAAGAGAGAGAAGGAAAGAAGGAGGACTGGAAAAGAAGGAAGGGAAGGAGGAAAGGGACCTTTGATGATGATGATGCATGATGAATATTGCATATTATTTGAAAGAAGACATTTTTTTGATGATAATATAGTCACTTAGAATACTTCTAATATTCTTCACTGATGCGGCAGTAATGTTAGTTTTTCTTCAACTGACAGATGGGCTTTTTTAAACGTGTTCGGCCACCTCAAGAAGAACAAGAAAGGGAACAGCTTCAACCTCATGAAAATGGTGAAGGAAACTCTGAAACTTAACTGTGATCTTTTAAGTTATGCTACATCCTGACCCATTAGAATTAACAGCGTTATGATAGATTTCAATTTCCTTCATGAGGACTAAAATTCCAAGACTTGACTGCTGATGGTGCCCATTGGTATTAACCACAAAACGAGAGCAATATCTGTCAACCATTTTGTTATAAATAAGTTCAGACATACATTTAATACACATCCACTGACTTGTGTTTTTAGGTATTTAAATAATAAAATTTCAAGTGATAGTTCTTTAATGTACATAACATAGATAGTGCCTGAGTTACCACTTTATGTAAAATAGTACCTCCTATAATTACTGTTTCTGGTTTGTATGTTGGATTTTGTTGTTTGTTGTTGTTGTTGTTGTTGTTATTCTAAAGCAGTTCATATTTGGACCTTAGCATCCACATTGTTTGCACAGGTACTTAATGTCAATACACATTACACTATAGTTGAGTTTTCAAGTTATGAAAGACTTTATAACTCCGAGAACTTGGATTTTAATATTACCTACATGGGAAACTTAAAAAAAAATAAAATTGACCCCATCGAAATTCTTTCCTGTAATAGATAGGGATAGTATTTTGTTTTAATATGAAATTTGGCTGCATGCTATTAAATTTTTATTTATATTTAACCCACAATCCATTTTAATTATTTAAGTTTAAATTGTATTTCAAATACTTTAAGTCAACCTATACTAAAAATTAGTTCTTAAATCATAAATGCCTCTTTTGTGTAATGGCTTAATTTCAGCTAAACATCATGATGCTTAAAGCCATATGGAGTTGGAAATCATTTCCAAAGTACATTTATTCCATTGTATTAGTCTGGCCATTTACCATACAAAATTAGAGCATTTTAATTTAAAAACTATGTTTGTAGTTCTTTGATAGGATTTTTTATTAATAGTATGTTCTTAGATCTAGAGTTTTTAGTTGGGATTAATTTATTTTCCTCCTATAGATGTATTTTTTCTTGTATTTCCAAAACTGTTACTGGCAATAGGTCAAGATCAATGAGGAATCTTTGGAATCCCTCAACCCCATGAAAAATGCTTGGAATTGAAATTCTTAAAGTAGCAATAGCATGATGCTTCTTACCTGATATTACCTCATTTTGAGCAAGGTGTAATCTGTTAAACCAGTCTCAGCTCTCAAAATAACTTTTAAAAGGTACTTTTATAAGCAATTCAAGTTATTGGAGATATTTTAAAACTTTCTTAGGTTTATTACCATAAATTACTTTTCTAGGACTTTTTATATAAAAGCTGCATAGGTGGCAAGTTGTATTTTTATATGTCTGTAGGGTGATGAATTTTCTAGAGGAATATGTGATTTATTCACAGTTCCTCAAAGCCTTGGGATGACTATTATAACTATTTTTGTGCAATTACATCATGTTATGCATTAGAAATTAAAGGTTTAATAGCTTTTTAACTGCTGTCTTCGTTAGGCAATGATAAATATTTCCCTTAAATAATTGAATATTGTTCTGTTTTAAAAACAATTAAAATTTATCTTGCCATGTCTTGTGTTATAATTTCCTACACAAATGGCTGTAGTCATAAAATAGAGGCACATGTAGGTGAGTTATACAAGTTAGAACATTGACAGGACCCAGTATTTAGCTTTAGTGAATTTCAAAAATAATAGATTTTGTAATATAGATTTTATTAGTAACTTAAGAGATCTTAGTCATATTCAGTAGGTAATTTTATTACCAATAAATTTAAATTTTTTAAAGAAAAAAATATTTTTATGCTAGGGCCTGCCACCAAACAGTCACTAAGTTGTTCTATAACAACTTTCACCTTAGCTGTCTTCCCACATATTAACAGTAATTCCTGAAAATACATATTGGATAGAAATTCACTCTTTCAAAAAAAAAGTTTGTATTTCCTTTTGTACAATCTATTCCTTTTATGGTCTCTATTTCAAGGTATAATCTTGTATAGGAGGTTGAAGGATGTTGTCATTGGAATTTAACATGATGTTTTAAGTTACCTTTAAGAATTGTAGTCGTAGGCAATGGTATTTTCTTTTAAAAGTGAAAATTTATATCTAAAAAACATGGTAGAAGTATAATTTAAGAGCCTTCTCTTTGAGGAAAATGTCTAGATTCCTTTTACCCTAAAGTAGTAAGTGAATATATTTGGTTAAAATGTCAAAAAGTAATCCTATGAAAACTATTGTAATTTTCAAATATTTTAAATACTATTGTGTCATTTAAAATCCATTTTGAGTATAAAATTCTTATACTTTGATTCAGTTTAAAAACACATGAGTGAGGTAGAGAATATATAAAGCATTTGATATTGGTAAGAAATATTGATACTATTGTTGATTTCTTCTATAAGCATTTATTTCAGAATGATATTTTGAAAAGCATTTGTATAAGAGACATTCTTTTTCTTCCCTTTACTTTTCTCTTGTGATTAATTATTATCATAATTCTGATTGAGTTTTTAATTCTGAAGTATAAAAACAATTAATCAAAATATTACTGCCACAATTGTATCTGTGTTATGAAACTACTTATTCATAGTACATTCTCATTAATACTTCTATTTATATAAAGAGAAAATTTAAGTATTAAGAAAAGAGACTATACTGACTTCTTTAAGAAGGCTGTGAAAGATTTTTAATAATGAACCATGACCCTAAGAGAGAGATTTATGTGACAAAAGTATAGTATATAAGAGATTAGCTGGGTTTTATAAGGCAAACAGAACTTGTCAGCTGGTAGACGTTCCTCTTGCAGAATGTAGTACCAAGCATGGCGAAGACCAAGTCATTCTTGGAATACCTGGGTATGACCATTGCCTATCTTAGTGTCACCTCATTTGTACTCTTGCATAGCTTGTGTACGTGGTGATTTGATAAATAAGAAAAATAAAATTTGAAAATTGAATACAGGATCAAAAATGGTGAATGAAATGACAGTATTCAGTGTTTTGGAGAGCTTCCCCTTTTAACTTGTTGGTACGCTGGTTGTAATGATGAGCCTACGGACGTGCAGCATGCATGTTGCTTGTATTTCTTTGTAATTTCTGATGATGATGAATTTCCTGTGAGAGGTACCGAATCTTTAATTTTTGTTGTCATTTTTGTCAGTGCAATATAACAATGTAACCAAACCAAGATAATTTCCAAGGCATTATTAATTTAATAAACCCTAATCTAAATGGAGATTTGTTAATATTTTGTTAGCAGGAAGGAGTGATTCTGCTATGGACATACACATGAAGTCATTTACTCCTAAAAGGTCCATTCTACATTTTATTTCAGGCTGGACATGAACTATTCCCTATTAGTTTTGAAACACTTTGAAATCTCTCAAAGTAACTTGGAAGCGGTGTCTATCAAATTAGTTTGCTACCTAAGTAACATAGGTTTTCTTTATTTAGCTTCTCTTGTGATCACCCACATTGGGTGAGGCATCAAATGAGTGTGTTCTAAAATTTGTCATTTGCTAACTTGATCTGAATTTGTGAAAACTGGTACAATGTTCTCCTTAGTGTCCAGTGTGTAACTTGTGACTGTACAATAAACTTGAGCACATGGTGCCACTCTTGTGTATAGATATATTTTCCTTCTGTGTTGTTGTTTTTTTATTCACATGAGCAAGCAATAATGCACTGAAAGGATGACCTCAGTGAGATGACACACCTCTCTAAATGTCTGAATTCTTAAGAATGTTAGTTATTTGAAAAAAGGTAACACAGAAGAATTGTGTTAGATCAATAGAATTCATCCGAACTGAAGCACTGAGGGAAGGAAGTGATTAAAAAACAAACAGTCTCAATGAACCATGGGACAATCTAGGTACAAAAGGAGATTAGAGAGGAGAGAGAAAATGGATCAGACAAGATACTGGAAGCCAAAAAGCTTCCAAATTTGATCAAAAGTAGCAACCTAAAATTTTGGAAACTCAGTGAACCCTAAACTGGACAGTCACAGAAAACACCATCAGTGCACATCATGGTCAAACTGCTAAAAACCACAAGTGAGAATGGGTTTACCTAATCAGCTTGGATGTCCTAAATCTCCTCCAAACTAGGTGTGGGTGAGGCTTGGGTTATATCTGTCCTAGGGTACAATTCCTCTCTGTATGTGAGGCTGTGAACGAAGGAAACAAGTTATCTGCTCCCAACATAACATGGTGGGACAGGCATATGATAACAATTATAGACGTTCTGGTTCACAAGAAGGAAAAAAAGAAGTCACTGATCCCAAGCAGTGTTAAAAATCCAGCTGGGCAAACTCCATTTGGTTCAAATAATTCTGTGAATAATTCTCTGTGACTCCTGGCTCCATACTGAGTCATCTTTTCCCCCCATGTGCAAATACAGCACATGTTTGCAGGTGAGTGCTGGTAAAATTGTGTGGGTCCAATATGCTTTTTCATTTTGTACTTTCTTTTAGACCAAGCTGGCAGTGTTTCTGCTGATGTAAAATTCACACGTGACTTGTGGATCTCCAGTGCATACCAGAGAGTGATTGACCATTAATGTGTGAATGTATTTCTGGGCTCCCTATTCTGTTCCATTAGTTTACATACCTGTTTTTTATACCAGTACTGTGCTGTTTTGACAGCTTTATATTACATTTTGGAATCAGGTAGTGTATTATCTCCAGCTTTGTTCTTTTTGCTCAAGATTGCTTTGGCTACTCATGTTTTTTTGAGGTTTCATAGGAATTTTAGGATTTTTTTTTTCTATTTCTGTGAAAAATGCCATTGGAATTTTGAAAGAGATTACAATGAATCTGTAGATGGCTTTGGGGAGTAGAGACATTTTAACAATATTCACTCTTCCAATCCATGAACAAGGGATATTGTCCCATCTATTTGTGTTTCTTTAATTACTTTCGTCATTGTTTTATAGTTTTTGGTGCACAGATCTTTCCCCTCTTTGGTTAAATTTATTTCTAAGGTTTTTCTTTTAATACTATTGTAAGTGGCATTTTTTTCCTTAATTTATTTTTTACATAGTTCATTGTTAGTGTATAAAAACAACTAATATTGTATGTTCATTTTGTACCCTGCAATTTTACTCAATGTGTTGATTAGTTCTATCAGTTTTGGTGGAGTCATTTAAGATTTTCTGTATATAAGACAATTTTACTTCTTTCAAACAGACAATTTTACTTCTTTCTCTCTGATTTCAATGCTCTTTCTTTTCTTCCTACCATCTCCCTCCCCCCATTGCTTTGGCTAGGACTTCCCGTACTATAATACAAGTAGTGAAAATGGGCATTTTTGTCTTGTTTCTGATCTTAGAACAAGTGCTTTCAGCTTTCACCATTGAGTGTGATTTTAGCTGTGGGTTTGTCATATTTGGCCTTTATTCTGTTGAGGTACATTCCTTGAATACCTAATTTGTTGAGAGGTTTTTAAAAAACATTAAAGGGTGTTAAATTTTGTCAGATGCTTTTCAGCATCTATTAAGATGATCATATGATTTTTATACTTTATTTTGTTAATGTGGTGTATCACATTGATTGATTTGCAGATGTTGATGGTGGAGGATGGCCTGGACCCTCAGTCCATGGAGGCAGTCCTGCACCCTGGATCCACTGGAGTCTGGATCTGTGGGTACTGGTCTGGTGCTAGAGTGGGCCTGGAGCCTGAGGTCAGAGGAGCTGGTCTGGTACACTGGCAGGCCTGGAGTTTGGGGTCCTGGGGTTGGCCTAGAGACTGGGTCCAAAGGTGCTAGCCTGGTACCTGGGGCCTTGGGGAGGCCAGCCTGGTGCTGGGGCAGGCCTGGAGCTCAAAACTGCAGGGGTGGATTCTTTCTTAATTCTTGATAGCATTCGTATTTTTTTCCAGAGTTATTTGGCTTCCCTATAAATTTTTATTCAATATTTGTTACCTACACCAAAAGATTTTATCTAATCTTTCTTACCATAACACACACACACACACACACACACACACACACACACACACAGTTGATCCTCATAATTCATGATTCCCTATTTCTGAATGTGCCTATTTGCTAAAATATATTTGTAACCCCCAATCAGTACGTTCATAGCTATTTCTGGAAATGTGCAGAGCAGAGGAAAATGTGAGTTGCTGACATGCGCACCCCTGGCTGAGTTCAAACAGGGTGATGCTTTTCCTTCTCTCAGCTCTCATTGTAGATATGTTTCCTTTTTGTGATCTATTTAATGCCAGTAATTTTTTTCCCCAGTTTTGTATTTTTTGGGGGGATTTAAAAAATTTTTTTTTAATTTATTTTTTTTTATCCTCACCTAAAGACATTTTTGCATTTATCTCCAGACAGAGCGGGAGGGAGAGAGGGAGGAAGACAGAGAGAGAGGGAAACATCAACGTGAGAGAGACACATCGAGTGGTTGCCACCCACATGACCCCATCCGGGGCCGGGGACAAACTACAACCGAGGTATGTGCTCTTAGCGGGAACCGAACCCGGGACTCTCTGGTCCACGGGCCAACGCTCTAACCGCTGAGCCAAACTGGCCAGGCAATTTTGTTTTTTAAAATGACTCCTGCCTTGGCTGGTTTGGCTCAGTGGTTAGAGCGTTGGCCTGTGGACCAAAGTTGAGGGTTCGATTCTAGTCAAGGGCATGTACCTTGGTTATAGTTCATCACCCACTGTGGTCAGGGTCGTGTGGGAGGAAACCAACTGATGTGTCACTCTCACATCGATGTTTCTCTCTCTTCCTCCCTCCCTCCCACTCTATCTGAAAATAAATGGACAAATACCCTCAGGTGAGGATTAAAAAAGAAATGACTCCTAATTTTATAATGCTGAAGTGCCGTCTAGTGTTTCTATGATCAAAAAGGCCATGATATGCCTTACAGAGAACACATGTGTTAGATAAGCTTCTTTCAGGCTTATCTAACTGTTGGCTGGGTGTTCAGTGTTAATGAACAAACAATATAAAATAAAGTGTCTTTAAACAGAAACACGGCCCTGGCCGGTTTGGCTCAGCGGTTAGAGCATCAGCTCGCGGACCAGAGAGTCCCGGGTTCGGTTCCCGCTAAGGGCACGTATCTTGGTTGCAGTTTGTCTCCGGCCCCGGTTGGGGTTGTGTGGGTGGCAGCCAGTCGATGTGTCTCTCACATCGATGTTTCTCTCTCTCTCCCTCTCTCCCTCCCGCTCTATCTCAAGATAAATGCAAAAATGTCCTCGGGTGAGGATAAAAAATAAAATAAAAAATAAACAGAAACACGTATAGAGCAAGATTACGTATTGATGGGTTGATGAAAATGTGACCAGAGGCCCACAGGAACCTAATGCTCTATTCCTCCTAGGAGCAATGGTTCAGTATTTGCTAACTTAGTGTTTACAGTGACTTCATAGGACATAATTGCTAAGAAAAATGAGAATCGACTCCATATGACATAAAATTTTATATGCATTTAAAATATATTAAGTAAAACAATAACCATACATAACATTAACACAAAAGAAGAGGGAGCTGACGTTTACTGAACAGTTTCTATAGCAAGGAACTCTATTTTATATTATCTCATTTTGTTACGTAGGTGCTATGATTTCTCCCATTACACAGTTGAAAAAACAGGTCTGGAGTCTTATGTAAATCCCTCAGCTGTGAGTGGTGGATACCAGAGCACGGATTCCAGGGCCCTCCTCCAGCACCAACAGCTCTGCCTCCTAAAATTGACTTAATTTCATCAACCCAACAATCAAACTATGTTAGACATTGTAGGAGGAGTTGGAGACAGCTGTGAACATGATGGCTTGTGGAACATTAGCCCTTGTGGAACCTACACTAGTGAGGTTCTAGGCACGTAAATGCCCATTTTAAATAGAGTATGAAGGGGAAATATGCGATGCAAGCTCATAGCGGGGGCACCTAATCAAAGCTAAGGATGTCGGGAAATGTATACTGGAGGAAGCAATATCTAAGCTAACCCTGCAGGGTCTATGGAAGCCCATCAGTTAAAGAGGTGTTGGAACAGAATTCCAGGCACAGGGCATCAATATGTAAAAGTTATCTAGGGGCAACCCAAATAAGTCTAGTTCAAGGAAATGAAATCTCTCTCTCTCTCTCTCTCTCTCTCTCTCTCTCTCTCTCTCTCTCTCTTTCTCCCTCTGTCCCTCTGTGGGGGAGGTACTGGTAGATCTTAAGCAGGGAAGAATTATTATATAATATAGTATGTATACTTTGCTTTCTGATGGCTCTTGTAGTATTTTTATAAAATGAAGTTCGAATGCTAATGATTACATTGTATTAAACATGAACAGTACCATGAATTAGGAACTTGAAAATAACTGTCTGGATCAACTGGCATCTTCCATTCCTTTGTGATTGCACAGACTGCCAGGGAGGCACATGCAGTCGGACAAACCTTCCTGAATGTCTGCTTGGCTTTGCCCCCACCTGTTGGTTTCTGAGTGTGCTGAAAGTCAGATGTTTTCTCACCAATTTGTTTTTGCCAATTCTATGTGTTATAAGGAATGGATGAAACTTGAATAAAATATATTTTTGTATGAAAATTAAGTTTAATATTACATGGGTTAGAAAATTATAAAAACACAGGAAAAAGTGAACATGGAAGGATTTGGCACTCAAATTGTCAAAAACTCCTTTCACTTAAACTAAAACTGCACATTATAGGGGTGCATTATAATTGTGGTTTTTCACTTCAAATCCTAGGATATGGTTAGATAATAAAAAAAAGTTATTGGCCCTATATTGAAAGATTGGTAAATGAACATACATTTACTTATTTAAGGTAAAATAAACAGTTTAAAGTATTTAAAAAAAATTTTCTTTATTGATTTTAGAGCGAGAGGAAGGGAGAGAGAGAGAGATAGAAACATCAATGAGAGAGAACATCGATCGTCCACCTCCTGCATGCTCCCCGCTGGGGATTTGGCCCACAACCTGGGCATGTACCCTGACTGGGAATCGAACTGGTGACCTCTTGGTGCATGAGTTGATGCTCAACCACTGAGCCACACTGGCCAGGCAGTTTAAAATATATTTAAGATATATTTATTTTTATGTGTTTTATCAACTTTTTTGATTTACCAACTACTACCCCTGATTGCATCAGACAATGTGGCTTTTGTCTATTGCACAGAAAATCAGCATAAGCTTTATGAATAATGGAGCATTTAAAAACTACCTCAACTGACAAAATTCTCTTTCAACAGCCCATAATATTGAAGGATTTGATGTCCACCCTCTTCTGGGGGCCATAGAACCGTGGGCTTGCCTCCAGAAGGTCAGCTACTAATATATTTACGATGACTTGGCCACCATACGGGGATGACAGAAATCCTGGCAGCATTCCTTTCCTCTCGAATCTGCCAGTCAGGTTTCTGGAGCCATTTCCAGTTTTTCCTTTCTTCTCTCTAGGAGTAGGGCTAAATTGGAAGAAAATGCAACAAAAACAGGTTGATGAGACTAACGAAGGCTCTGCATTCAGCCTCCCCTCCATCCAGCGCACCTGCTCACACAGGTGAGGTAAAGCCCTGCCGGACCACTGGTGCTCAGTGTAGGGGCCTCACTTTGGTATTTATTTTCCAAATAATTCTGTACCCACATAGCTTATTGGTCTAAAAATCACTTTAAAAAAGCAATACAGCCCTGGCTGGTTCGGCTCGGCAGTTAGAGCATCGGCCCGCGGACCAGAGAATCCCGGGTTCGGTTCCTGCTAAGGGCATGTACCTTGGTTGCAGTTTGTCCCTGGCCCTGGTTGGGGTCGTGTGGGTGGCAACCACTCCATGTGTCTCTCTCACACTGATGTTTCTCTCTCTCTCTTCCTCCCTCTCTCCCTCCCGCTCTATCTGAAGATGAATGCAAAAATGTCCTCGGGTGAGGATAAAAAATAATAAAAAATTTTTTTTAAAAAGCAATACAAGCTCATGGTAAAAGTTTCAAATGGGGTAGTAGAAAGGTAAAATTACACATAATTAGTGTGTCCTTGGGCAATCAGTAGCCTTTCTGATGATCTTCAGTGTTTCCATTTGCTGAATAAGATAATGAGGGCTAATTTGTAGGATTGCTCTGGAGATACAATGTATGCAAAATGCCTATTATTATTATTTTACTTTATGGTTATATAGGCACTATTTATTTTATTTTATTTTTTCCCTTTATTGATTTTAGAGAGAGAGGAAGGGAGAGGGAGAGAGAGAGAGAAACATTGATGAGAGAGAACATCAATTGGCCGCCTCCTGCATGCCTCCCACTGGGGATTTGGCCCACAACCCGGGCATGTGTCCTGACCGGGAATCGAACCAGCAACCTCTTGGTGCATGGGTCGGTGCTCAACTACTGAGCCACACCAGTCGGACTATAGGCACTATTTTAATACCCTTGACCAAAGAATAATTTTCTACTACTGAGGAGTTTGTTCTTTTCCAGAGACTTGGGAGCATCGGGAGGAACACACATAAGAATGTTGTTGAGGGTGGAAAGGGACTGTCCATTCTGTCAAATCAGCTGAATTGACTATGATGGTAAATGATGTTGTGATGTCACCGATCACATTATTATACCATGGGACGTCACATGAGCACTCTAAATGCAGAGAGATTACAACTGAACAAGCCATGGCTTATCACTTATTCTGCAGTCTCTATTATCATTTAATCTTGATAATGTCATAAGCAGCCACCCAGGATTTCAGTCTGGCAATTTGGGTGTTATACTAGACATGTTCATCTCTCTTCCTCCCGTCCCAGCTCAAACAATCAACCATGTCTGTTGATTCTAGCCCTAGATACTGAATCTCCTCCTTTTCAGTCTCTCAATCTTCGGCATCTCCTCGTGGCCTTTTACAAACAACCTTTAAACTGGCCTTTTCTTCTCCAATATATTCCTCTGTAATCCATCCTCCGTACTGAGAGGAAAGTGATCCTTCTAAAATGCATACTGGTAGCAACTCCCTTCCCTGATTAATTTCTTTCACTACTTCATAATCACTTGCAGTGTAAATTTCTGCTTCCTTATATAGCACCCACGATTACAAGAGTTAACATATATAAAGTGCTTGAACACTGCCTGGCACACAGTAATTGCTATGGAAGGATTTGCTATTAGTATTATTTTTTAATGACCTGATTTCCACTCTCCTTTTCCATCTAAAACAGTCACTCTGTCACAACCATTATTGCTCAGTTTCCCAAGCACCTCTGAGCTTTTCACACATGCAGAAACACACACACACACACACACACACACACACACCCCTCTTTTTAGTAGACCTGATTACTTCCATCTATGTGTGGAACTATTATTCTCCTTTAAACACCACCTGCTTATTCTCCTTTAAACACCACCCCCAGTATTTCATAGCCCCTTCCATATACCACATGGTTCATTTCTTCCAATTCATTGCAATCTCTGCACATTGTAGGGTTTCTCCAGTGGCAACCACCACACTGGATTACAATGTGCTTTTACGTTCCTCTGCCCTAACAGGTAGTGAGCTTCTAGTATACAGAGGTTGTATCATGCTTATTCCACACACCTGACTAAATGTTGGTACATAGTGCTCATTTAGTAAAATATTTTTTGAACAAATGAGAAGTGTAGGCTACAATTAGACAAAATGTAATGAAGAATATTTTATACTATAGAAAAGAATCCCACTTGAGCAGAAATAGGAAGTTTAGTAAAAACCTGGAGAGCCACAGTTTAATGCCTAGCTAGTCAGTGATGGCTGTGAGGCAGTAAAGCCTGCATGGTTAAGAGACCCTGGCTTTTCCATCTGCTGGTGCTGCGTTAAGAGTTGTAGGAGGGTAGTCAATGTACCACCTTCTCGTCTACTTTGGGATCAGGTGGAGGTAATTTTATTCCACTTTTTGCAAAATTTCCCGAGGCCTCAGTAGGAGCTGGAGGATATGGAGGTCTACCAGCTCCCAGAAAGGCTCTCCTTTTTTCTTTTACCCTCGGAGGCCACGGCACAGTGCCCCAGTGTCGCACAGGGAGCTGCGGGGCCGCAGGTGACAGCGGGGCTGGCCCCGCCCAGCGCGTCACGTGCCCAAGGAGGCTACCCCCACCCGCTCCCGCGCCCCTGCCTCCCAGCCTCCTCCGCCTGGAGAGGGCGTGCGCGGCAGAGGACGCGAGGGGGAGCGAGCGAGCGGGGCTGCCGGAGCCCGCAGCCCTGGCGCCCGCCGCCGCCCGGAGCCCCGCAATATGCCGCCGCGGCCCTCTGGCTCTCGGCCATGGCGAGGCTCAGCCGGCGCGTCCCCTGCACCCTGCTCCTGGGCCTGGCAGCTGTGCTGCTGAAGGCGCGGCTGGTCCCCGCCGCTGCCAGAGCCGAGCTCAGCCGCTCGGATCTCAGCCTCATCCAGCAGCAGCAGCAGCAGCAGCAGCAGCAGCAGCAGCAGCAGCAGCAGCAGCAGCAGCAGCAGCAGAAGCAGCAGCAGCAGCAGCAAAGGCAGCGGGACGAGGCTGAGGAGGAGAGGCCAGAGGTGCCTGGGGCATCCTCCACCGTCCCTGTTCCAGGTGGGTCCCGGCAGCCCGGCCCTGCCTTTCCATCTGGTTGGGAGATCTCATCTGGCGTCGCCGGCTTCCTCCCCCTTCCCTTGCCAGATAGCTTCCCATAGCCTCTCCCTACCCATCCCAATCTCCCTGCCGAGGACTAGGGCTCTGCTTTGGTTTCAGGAATCTGCCCTGTGGGTGAAGAGCTTTCTGAGCACTGCAGTGGGGTGGGGAGGAGGCGGGAGGGGTGGGAGTGAGTGACTGCCTCGATTGATCTTTTTCTCCCTCCCTTCTTGAATTCTTTCCTCTGCCCTGACTGTACACACACACACACACACACACACACACACACACACACGGTCCTCAAATCCCTTTAGTATTCTGTTCTTTATCATTTTCTCTCCGAGACCGAAAGATCTTGCAATGAACACCCACATACCCCTTTTCACCATCTCGCCCCGCCTGCCTGCTGTATTTAAATTTAGACGTGGAGAAAGAAATCTTGATTTGTTTTATTTATTTCTATCCCTTCTTATCCCGGGAAGGGTTTAAGGTAGTTTGCAAGAATGCCTTCAGTGTACGATGTAAGAAAACACAATGAAATAGAAGTTTGTAATGGAAGGAAAGGGAAAGGGAGAGGGGCAGATAAGACGCAGTCCATAGTGATGTTAGTACAGCAAAGCCTGCCCCCAGAGAGGGAAATCTCCTTACTTGTTAGTGGAACTTAATGAGGCAGATTCCTGACACTGTTCGGTGAGGGTGAGGAAATAGGCTGTAGTATATGTGGCTGTAACGGTCCCTCAGTTCCTGCCTTATTCTACCCCCATTAAATCCCCAGCTAAGCAAAGAGCTGGATTATCCATTTTAATAGCCTCTCCCCACCCCCCACCCCATTCCTTTCCTTACTGCTGTTTGGAAAGGAAAAAAGCCATCAATTTATTGGCTAATGGCTGAGGTTTTTGCAGAACCAAAGTGAATTTTAGCATTTGTTCCTGTTTTAAAATCCTGCCTAGCAATATTATACAAGATGCTGAAAATGAGATTTTTAAAGAGTGGAATCAGCATCTTATTTTGTACTGCTTGTTCATCATCAAAGAGCAATATTCAGGCAGACCAGCTGCGATTCATGACACAGGATGATTTAATTTATCAGAGTGCTCTGAGCAAAGAATGAAATCACCAAAGTGTGCAGGAAAGTATGTGTTTCTGACACCCTCTTAAAGCAATTAATAACATTCAAATGTGGTTACAAGTCCTGAAAGGTACGTAGTATACAGTGATTTTCCTACCTAGGTTTCTGTAACTGAAAGTGCTAACAACATGGTTTGGACGAGGCTGCTTTAGCTATTTGCTAAACTTAAGGAAATTAGAGGTAGGAGAATGATCGAGAGCCTGTCTTCATTATGGCAGGAATTGCATAAGTTAACTACAAGAGAAGTCAGAGAGTGTTGATGGGTTTTATGATTTACAATATATTTTTATTTTGATTTATCTTTCAGGAATATCAGTTAAATGGTTTTGACTACTACAACATAGACACCCGTGATGAGGGTTTTGAATAACTGCAGTACTATGAAATCTTTTGTATATAAGTGTGCACATAAAAATATTTGTTTCTTGATATTTGTGAGGGAATATTTTTGAAAAAGGTGAATGTTTGGGAAACTAGCAGTTTTTGTCTTATTTACCTGTTAGATTAATTGCGATAAAGGAACCACTATCCAGTAGATCAGCATAGAGCCTGAAAAGTAACATATGATGACTTTCACTTTCCCTCAAAAACTCTAGCTCCTAAGCCAGTGACAAGCAAGAAAACAATGAATTGATTGTTGTTTTAGTCATTGAAATATCAAGTCGTATAATGAAACATGACCTACAAACAAATGAAGTTAAAATACTTCTCTGAGTGCATTGTGATCTCTAGATTGAGCTGGTCTTCCTGCTTTAGCCTTTGTTCCTCTACTGTCTTTTCTCACACAGCTAGATCTTTTTAAAAACATTAAATAGGATCATTTCTGCTCACAGTCCTCATCTCTCTCACTAGATGCCCAGATCCTGGAAATGGTCTACAAAGGCCTAGATCCCCGGTATGCCCCTCCCAACACCCCCCCCCCCCCTCCACCACCCGCTCTGACCCTCACTCACTCCATGGTAGCCACACTGGCTCTCTTTCCTCAGTTTGCAGGTGGGCTCTGGCATGGGGCCTTTGCACTTGCCTTTTTTTTTTTTTTTGCCTGAAATCCTAGAACTTCACATCCTTCAGGTTTGCTCAGGTGTCAATATAACAGGGAAGCCTTCTTTTTTAAAAATATTTTTATTAATTTTTTTAGAGAGAGAGGAAGAGAGAAGGAGAGAAAGAAACATCAAGGTGAGAGTGAAACATTGGCTGCCTCCTGCACAGCCGGACTGGGAGTTGAACCACCAAACTTTTGGTGCACAGGACTGACACCCAACGAACTAAGCCACACTAGCCAGGGCAGGGAAACCTTTCCTGACAAGCTATATGAAATTAGTCATCTGTGTGCCCTTTCATAAGGATTCTCCTCCATGACACTTAGTGTCCTCAGCTAAGAAGCCTGTCTCCCCTTAGTTGATTGTAAGCCCTATGACAGCATAACTCTGTTTTGGTCACTATTATATTAAATTATTATACATGTTTCTAATACTTAAAAGAGCACCTGGTATGCATAGGCAAGCATAGGTTTGTTGAATGAATGAATGAATGAATGAACGAACGAACAAACAAAAATGCTAGCATCAGAATCACTTTTACTGAGTCTTTGATGTAACATCTTGTGAAATTCTTCATTGGAATTCAGCAGCGGATGTATACAAAATAAAGAAACATTAGGTAGAAATATTTGTAAGTAGAGGTTATAAAATATGTACATTTTGGATTTTTGATATTAGTTTATTTCTGTTTATCTTATGCTGACCACAGAGAACTGATTGATACCAATACCAGAGCCCAGTTACTGGGTTCTGTCAAGAAGAATCTTTACCCAAGTGTACTTACAATCCTCTTATGCCCTATGAGGGTATTAACATATCTTTAAATAGCTGTGATTGAGCTGGAGTTTATTCTTTGCCTCTGTATGGTGCTTCTGATTCTTTGGAAATGTTATGTGAAAAAATAATTTTTCTCAGGCAAAATCTAGAACTCTTATAAGACACATCCAGTGACTGGTATGTGCTGAGCATATCAATCCATAGTAGAGAAACTAACCATTGACCTTGGTTAGTATTCTCTGGATTTTATTATTCTGAAAATTTATGTCTTTCTGTATCGCTGAGAATTAAGAATATGGGGTTTAAAAGAAGTTGAATATGAGATTGAAAAAATCAGGATTTAAAAACAGTAAATTTACATTTTCTTGTTAACTTACAAAACACCATCTTCAGAGAGTAGTGAGAATAAAGGCTAAGGCTGAGAGCTATCAAATCAGTTGTGTTCTCCAGAGTAATGCAGCGGCTCTATTTCTCCATATGCACCAGGATTTGTTAGCAATAAATATTGAGGGGCCAGGGAAGAATTAATTTGGGAGCTGGAGGTGGCTGAGACAAACATATCATATTCACCCTGATGGTCCATTAGATGGGAGTCATGCTGGGGGTTGGGGGTGACAGGAGCTGGAGAAAATAATGAGCTCCCTTTCTAATTCTCTATGTGACGCACAGACACAGGGGGTCTCCGTGGATTTTAATAATTGTCCTCTGAATACAGCGAAAGCATTTGAGAGGTATATTTTTATGCAATAAAATTTTTTGATTGTATATTTTACCTATATATTTTTAAATATTTTATTTTGGAACATGTCAAATATATAGAAAGTGAATAAAATAGTATTTAAAAATCCATACCCATCACCCAGTTTTAACAAAGATCAAATTCAGCTCTAATGGTTTCACCCACACCTCCACCCATATCCACTATGCAGGTTTCCTTTTTTCTTTGAGGTAAAATATACTGAAATGTGTACACCTTAACTATACCATTCTGACAAAGGGATACACACATGTACCCATTGCCCCACCACGATTCAGAACTTGTGCATCGCCCTAGAAAGTTCCCTCATGTCCCCTTCCTAGGCAGTTCTGCCTCTTACCCAGGGACAACTGCTAACTACCTGATTATTTTCATCATAGCTTAACTTTGAATTTTCTACTTCATAAAATGAAATCATATCGCATGGACTCTTTTTGTGTCTGGCTTCTTTAGCTCAGTCTAATTTCCGTAGGTTTCACCCATGGTGCTGCGTAGTCAGTAGTTTATTCCTTTTTACTGCTGAGTAGGATTTCATTATGTGAATTACCACTGCTTGGTTTATTACTTCTGCTGGTGGATATTTGGGTTGCTTCCTGTTCTAGGTATTGTAAATGGAGCTGCTATATTGTTGTACACATCTTTGTGTGCACATGTCTTCTGGAGTGCAGTCGGGGTTGTTTTATGGAGGAGTGGAATTGCTGGGCCAAGTGGTACACTTTTGAAGTTAAAAAAAATTTTTTTTTTTCATATTCTAGATAGCTGGAACCTACCTCACTTAATAAAATTTAGTTTAGAATAATGAAATTTGATATATATTATTACTGCATACATTTTCTGGAATTCAAAAAGGTGATTTAAACAAACCTGATTGAAATCTCCCATCCATGACAGCATTTATTTGCTTTTTGTTGTTGTTGTTGTTCAAGGAATTTGAAAATCAATAGAAGTGGGATTAGAAATCGATTGTTCTATCTAAAGTACTCCTGTTTTAAAGGCCATATTCCCATATTATGATTTCTTTCCAGGATTTTAATGACCAAAGGGAGCTATTTCTTGGTGTCGATTACAGGTTGAAAAACACAGGCCACTGTGCTGAATTTCAGTCCAGTTTGTTTTAGTGATGGTTTCTCAATGTTTTTAATGTGACCGAACAGAAACTACCAAATATTTTTCTGACACAAAACTCTTCCCCCAAAGTATACAAATATTGAACTTGACTCTCTTTCGACGTTCTGTCTGACTAGGTTAGCTGTTGTATTGTCATTCACTTGGCTTAGTGTAATAATGTGTCTTAAAACTTCCTTAGCTAGGAAATGGATGTAATATTTTCCATCTGCCATTGGTAAAAAGTGTGCTTTGGAGTATTTGCCTGGAAAATTCTAACTAGGAAAGCTATGCATTGTAATGAAATACATCATATGCTTAAGAAAACAGCTTCTGTTTACGCTTTGATGATTCTGTTTGGAGAGGTCTCTTTAATTGGCCTTCTGTGTAACCACAGTCGATTATGTCCAAGGCATATCAGATTCTGTGCCTAGTCTTTTTCTTTTAAAACGATAGGTCATCAGGAACAGGCAGTATTCTTAAATACAAGTTGATGATGTCTGTGAGAATAAAGGACAGTTCACTGGGGCCTGAAATGAGGGAGTGATTCTGAGTGCCATTTGATGTAAGGTGGAGGGCGTCAAGGAAATGGTAATCATTACTAACATGTCAAATTTGTCTTGGTGACCCAGAGAGCCAAGAATGTAAATTGCCTTGGTAATGTATCACAAGTCTCTGAAACTTTGAGTTGATAATGCCTGTTAAGCTCTCCTTATGAAGGTTCTATGTTTTATACAGAAATGGACTTAAAATCAAGTTCATTTATATATGAGGGATATTTAAGTTTCTTAATGTGCTTTTTTCCCCAAGTATGTTTCTACATCCTAACAATTTGGGGAATAATTTAAAATTAAACATTTGCCAGTATTATCAGTTCTTGTACTTAGTTAATTTTTGTTCTTGTTCAATAAAGAAATGTTATTTATATAGTTTGAATTTACTTGTTAGCTTTACTGAAATTTAGACCCTTTAGATGCCTAAGCCAATAGCAGTTCATGTCTGTGGACCTCAGTGCTAGATGGGCTTTGGGTGACCCGTGGAAAGCTGGGAGAAATGTCCAGCCTCAACCCTGGTCTCATGCTGTGAGCTCCCTGGCTTATCTCTGGGGTAAGCACTCCAGGGATGTTATAGAATCATATCCTTTGGCCTTCCTAAAATAAACTAAAACCAGTGTCCGTGGTTTTATTCCTACTTACTTTTCCTTTGCTTTTTTTGTAAAAGGAATGGAACAGACAGAAACAAGATGGGTAGATGGATCATTTGTTTTCCCTAATGGGCTAACTATAACCAGGAGTTAAATAACAGCTTCAAAGGACTTGGATTTTGTGACTTACTGTATTTTAACACCCATTCTACCCTTGCCTGCTTCCCCATGTTTTTGAAAAGGATAGAAATTTAGCTGTCAAAATCCATTTACTGTAAAAATCAAATAGAGGGAGGCCACACTTTTTATATAAGGGGAAAAATGGCACCCAGCATAATGGGTATAGTAGGATTTATTTAACTATTTTACTAAGAAAAATGAACCATGCATGTATCAATAAGACTGTGTCATGAAACATGGATTATGATCATTCAATTTGTGTATCTGAAGTTAAAAGAAAATATTTTTATTAATATTTAAATCATAGGTGTATTACAGATATTTACATTTGAAGACAAATAACTTATCTTCGTAAAATAAGTACTTCCCAGAGTATGTTTTATAATATAGTTGTGCTATTAGCTGGACTTTTAGCAGAAAAGCTATTATTTAATACTTTCCCAAGATTTCAGTGTTTTTTATATTAATCAAAGTTTAACTCTCATTCATAATCATGCAAGAATATATATATTATATATATATATATATATATATATATATATATATATATATATATATATATATATATTAATCCTCACCAAGGATATTTTTCCATTTATCTTCAGATAGAGTGGGAGGGAGGGAGAGAGAGAGAGAGAAACATCGATGTGAAAGGGACACATCGACTGGTTGCCTCCTGAATGACCCCGACCAGGGCCGGGGACGAACCACAAATGAGGTTCGTGCCCTTGACCGGAATCAAACCTGTGACTCTTTGGTCCTTCGGCCAACGCTCTAACTACTGAGCCAAACCAGTCAGGGCACAAGAAGAGTATTTTTATAGTAATGTATTAAACAACTAATCTGATCTTCTAATGCCATTTATAATGAAGTAATGTCTAATATTGATTAAAATATGTAATAATTAAAAAAACAGAAGTTTTCACTTCACAGAGTATAATAAGCCTTTTTGGAATCAGAGGCTCTTGAAACTAGAAAGAGGTGGACATGACCTCCTCCTAAGTGCTTTGTCTGGCACTGTTTGAAAAGTGTATGATGTAAGCTAGAACATATCCACATCATAAAAGAAATGTGGTACCACCTGGCAGTTACAATGCCTGACAAAACTGTTAGTTAAGGACAATTTGATTATTGCTTTCATAGTAAATTTAACTATGATGAGTGAGCTTTATTTTAAAATAATCGAAGTTTTTTGTACCAACTGATTCAAGTTGTCAATCAGAAGAGTTAAAAGAAGGTATATTTTAAAATTGCTTCGGTATCATAGTATTTCTAATAGGGAAGAAGTCTTGTGAATCAGTAAAGCTTAATAATAAATGCAGGATATAAAGAAGGAGGAGGCGAAGACTTTGGAAGCTCTTGAGAAAAGAAGAGAGAGTTATAATAGCTCGCTGTGACAAGTGTCAGAGGGAGTCAAGTAAGTTCATAGGAAGGAAAGTACTCACAAGTGGTAAATCTTTTCTCCACCTATGTGTGTAAGGGGCTCATCCTCCCTTATACCTTATACAGCAGCGGTTCTAGGGAGCCAATGGAAGGGTGTAGGGGGGTCATGAGCACCCTGAAATTAAGTATACAACCTGCGATTATCTAGTGTTCAGAGCATCTGTAAGAGTTTCAGAGAAATCCTTCACCCTCCAACAGTTAATAAAATCTGCTTTGGTTAATTAGGCTTTTGTAAGTGGACTCAATAAGAAAAAACCAAAGATATTCAAACTCAAATAATGTTTTTATGTTTTCTTAACATGTGAAGCGTTTCTGCTATTGTGCATGTGTGATGGGTGAAATTAGTAAGGGTGGCAGTAACATAACCCATCCTGCCAGAGGCAAGCCTTAAAAGAACTGATTGCTTAGTATGTACCTTGGTCAATTCTTCCATCCTTTGGTTTTTTCATTCTGTTTGTAGAATGGCCATCAATGCACAACCTTTATCTTTTGATAAATCACATGACTTTGAATTGTTTTGTATTCAGGTTTCATAAACTGGTGGGATACCTTATACCTGAAAAAACTCTCTGTTCAGAAATCGTTGGCAGTCGACCCAGAAACTCTGCATCTTGGCTCGTTGGTATTTCACTGAAGATAGGGTTACTGAGATTAAGTTAATGTTTTTATTAAGAGTTCTCATGACTTTGTGAGGCATCTAATCCCCCCAAACCTCAGTCAGTCTTAGCAGATAAGGGCCTACCCTGGTTGTTATTGATTTCCAAAGAAGGCATATATAAAACCTAAGCCATCCCACACCTGCTGAAACAAGTCTTAATCTTTGGTCTTTAAACAGTTTTGGGGTCAAAATAGTGATTTCAGTCTACAGCAATTTAAAGCTGCCTTTTAACTTGTTATTTCCATCACCAATGCTGTTTCAGGCTTTTGGAATTAATAATACCACCTCTCAACTCAGCGAAACTCATATTTTCCCCACCCCTTTGAGTCACACCTCTCCTGGTTTCATTAATAACTGATGACATTGGAAGAGTGAATAGCAGAGTGAAGAATTCCTTTGTTTTGAGAAATGGCTTTATTTTGCAGAATTTTTTAAATTTGAAAATCCCAATGGAAAAATTTACTTGATACGCTCTGAGGTTCCAAAGATAAATAGCAGCATGTGTTGAGACTTGGAAAGCCGCAGTTTCAGAGAACAGCATGGGGCACAGACATGGAGGTAGAAAAGATGTAGGCACCTTTGACAAATCCAAGTCTTACTGTGGCCACTGTGCTTCCTGTATGTAAGGACCGGCTCCAGACCGGAACTCTGTGCAGTGACTATATGTGGAGCCCCTCATGGATCCAGCAACTGAGAGACAGACATGACAAAGGCAAATGAAAATATGGTGACTCAATTTACTGCCCTTTCTTTCCTATCAATATTCCTTATCAATAATACAGTATCAGGCCTATAATTTTTGAACAACGTGCCTTGCAATATTTAAAACAATATGACAACCGTGAAATGTTTGATACTGTAATATATAGGTGATTAAAATATCTTTATATTCTAAAACTTAAAAGTAGAAAAACATGGTTTTCCATTTCATTTAACATTCTCTGACTGTTCCCTGTCAGGAGGCGATCTCATCCTCTGTAGTTGCTTTAAATACTGTCTATATGTTAACACCCCTAGAACTTACTCCTGAGTATATCCACCAATTAAGCTGACCTCTTTATGATGGCTGTATCACAGATATCTCCGTTTAAGCATGTCTAAAACTTGAGTCTTGATTTCCCACCATCCTTCCAGTATAAAAAAGTCTTTTTTTCCCCATCTTTATTGTTGAACGTATTACAGATGTCCCCACTTTTTTCTCCCATTGACCTCCTCCTCCCCCCCACTCCCACTCGCTTCCTGCTTTCCCCACACTATTGTCTGTGTCCATTGATTATGCATATAAGTTCTTTGGTTTAGCTCTTCCAAACCCCCTTGCCCTCTGAGGTTTGTGTCTGTTCCTTTCTTCCTTATTATTATTAAACACCAATAAAGAACCCCACTGGCCAAGAAAGGAGAGCTGAGGCTGCTGTCCTTGCCACTTCCTCCAGCTTCCTCTCCATCTGTTCAATCACCAAACCACATCAAGTCTGCCTCATAGGTATTACTCATCTGTTGTTTTTTCTCCATCTTCAGTGCACCTGCTGTAGCTCACATCACTCTTATGCTCCTAGTTCAGTTTATCAATATTAACTCTAAAATCCGTATTCCTCAGAGCAACCATGGGGATTATCCACCTCCCCCAACAGTGGGTATTTTATTTTTAACTACAAATCTGATCAGGCTTCCCATGACATTGAGAACGAAGTTGAAGGTCTGAAGATGACCTGTAAGGCTTTGCATGATTCACCAGTCTAGTCTCAGCTCCAGCCTCTCTCCCTCTTCATCACTGTGCACCAGTTCTCTTACCTTAAATGTGACAGGCTTTATGCTTCAGGGCCTTTACACAGATTTCTCTGCTTGTGATACTTCTGTGATCTGAAACACACACACACACACACACACACACACACACACACACACACACACATTAACCTGGTTAATGGCATTCAAACTTCAGATATTAGCTTAAACGCCACTTCTTTTATGCAAGTTGTCTTTGACTGTCAATCTGTGCTAGGTTTCTCTGTGATGTTCTCACATAAGCACCTTTTACTTGCTCAAAGTCTGTAATTGATCTGTGGATAGGCCCCTGTTCCATATTTCCATATTTGTCTTCTGTAGTTAGGAAGCCAGATGAGGCCAGGTACAGTCATTGTTTTGCTTGGGGCTGAATTCCTATATAAATATTTATTGAATGAATAAATGAATGATTCATATAGATAAATATTTGTGCAATTGAATATCTTCTTTCATTCCAAACTTGAGCTGGCTTCTCCAGAGAGTATATATATGAAGAGGACATTATGTAGGGAAAAGGCTATAGGACTTTTGGAGTAAAGTGGCCAAAGTATACAGGTTTTAGGTCAAGAATGATGCTTGTTTTAGGCAAGAAAGAGAAACGGGTATTAATTAAAATTCAATACAACATATGTTGGTCTATATATGGAGCTGGAGATTATATACAAGAGTCCTACAGTGACTGATTTCATCCATTTCTTTTTCTTTTTTTCAAACAAAACTCATTGGGTACTTTTGGCCAGGCACTTCATCATCCCTAATTGCAGAGAACACCCAATGTGGACATAGGTAAAGAGACCACAGATAACAGAGTGTGCTAGTGCTGTATGAGAGGGGTGTATAGGATACTGTGGACACATGGCTCTGGAGGAAAGTAATTTGGCCTGTTTCCTGAAAGAAAGCACACTTAAAGTGAGCTTGAAAGTGAGTAGACAAGCAGAAGGCTATAATTTTTCTTATTTTTGATCTAGATCTATTTTTTTCTATTTCTTTCTGTGATAACAATATACTGTTCTGTTCTCCTTTACCTTAAGTCTTCTCTAAACTTCTTTATATTTCTTACTTTTATGGCTTGTCATTCCATCTTGTTAGAAAAGAAGAAAATAATGTAGCTTCTTCCGCAGTGCCCACATTTGTTGAAGACGAGACTGATGATGCACCCTCCTTTCTCAAATAAAGGAATTCAGTTTCGTGTTCAAACATAAGCTCCATTTCTATCAATTTACCTAGCAATTGGTACTTTTTGTCTTTACATACATATAGCAGAAATACTTCTCTGTGCCATTAAAACTGTATGATACCACTGCCTTGACCAAACTCTACCTTTTTCTTATCAGTCCTCAACACAAAGACCACACAGACCAGTCGTGTCTCGGTGTCTCCCATGACCTCTCTCCCCGCCATCTGTGCCAACAGATTCTGGCCATTTCCCCAGTCTCTCAGGAAAACAACTTGGCTTCTCTTCTTTCCCCTTCAGTGACCCCAGATTTCATTTCCACTCCCCACCACATGGCATTGAGTGATTTAAAGCATGTTTTTCTAATGACTGTGGTTGCACCATCTGAATGGAGACGTCCAAACAATGCTATGACATGTACAGAGCAGTTGTCTTCTGGTTTTCTGCTAAGTCAGAAGTTGATGGAAACGAATAGATATGTTATGCATTTATGAAGTTTTTCTCCATTGAGGTTAATCTAGAGATATACACTGAGCAAGAGGCCATTTAGCTGAAAATTACCAAAGCATGAGAATGGGTATCACCTTTACTTTGAGCCTTATACATTGATTTCTTGTGTGGATACAGTCAAAATTTGCTCTTTCCATGTGAAGTACCCTGTCATGTAGTTTTTGTTCTTTTTAAAATATCTCTGAAATTCGGTGAATCTTTCAGTCTAGAGGAACCGAGACAAACAGGTGGCTTCGCAGGGGGAGCATATGGCTGACTGGCTGTTCTCCCCCGGGCTCTGGCCCCAGTGTGTTCGCCTCTCATGGTACTTGTGTAGGGCGTTGACTTTTAGGCTTTCAGAGACTAGGAGGATATTAAATCACACACACCACCATTCACAGAGTGAACTGTGTTTACGTGGGAGAGGCAATATATAAATCTATTTAATGAAAGGCACTGTCTTAGCCCAACAGATCTGCTCCCACACTAGACCTCATCTGTTTCTCTCCTTTCTCTAATCATCAGACTTGGAGGACCTGCCTTCCTCACTGATTCTGTCTTCTCCCTTTCCCTCACCTGTCACTCACTGGGTTCTTTGAAGTATCCACCCCAGTCCTTTTAGTGTTCATTCCTTCTGTTTTATTTTCACAGTCCCTTTCTCTATCCAGGCCCCCACTCCATCTGTTTGGAGGGTTACACCCATCTATTAGATCTCCTTATTTTTTCCTCCCTCTAACCCAAACCATACCCTTGTTGCATGCATCTTTTCTTAAGCTTTCATACTGTCATTGAAATTTGAAGTCTTCTGTTAGCCTTCTGCTTTCCTTCCAACTTTTTATAGTGAATACTTTAAAATATACTGAAACATTGAAGTAGTATAAGGAATATGCATATATCTTCCACCAAGATGCAATAGTGTTAAAATTTTGTTGTATTTGGTTTATCTCTATCTGTATCTATCTTTCTGTACACACACGGTATTGCAGAACCAACGGAAACATAGTTGTATGCGTCTTGACTTTTCATCCCTACAAACTTCCGCATGCCTCTCTTAAAATCTGGGTAACTTTAGTGAGTAAGTAATGTTTCTGAAATGGTAAAACAATTATTTACAACTTTGTAATGAACTATATAAAAATGAGGAAAAGGTATAGAACTTCAAGTCATGAATGAATACACGGATTTTATTGATTCATGTGGCAAATTCTGAAGCTTTCACTTTGAAGGGCTTGTTATGTTTGTGCAAATAGCATTTTATTTATGTTTGTGCAAATTAACATGTCCGCCAGGTTGTGGTAAGACTTAATTTTGTATAAAGGTAGCATTTTAGCTACATTATTCTCCATAATGGGAGGTTCTGCCAGGCTTCCCATTTATTTGGTTCTTTTGTCATTTCCTACCAATCCTGGGTCATTGCCCATTGGTCAACTCCTTATGTGTAACTTTTATGGTGGATGTATATAGAATTATTTGGTGCCTCTTTTGTCCTTTCCTTTGTTTATGCCACCCTCATCCATCCATATTTGAGAGTGAAATGGTAAGATATACATGAGAGTTGACATCAGCCTCACTCCCCACCACGTGGAAAAAACCAGTAGTCTTTGAACAGAAAGGATGAAGCCAGTACACAGAGATGGAGTCCCTGGCTCCAGTCATTCCCAAGATCCAGTTGGATAATTGTATTTCATGAGATGATACATTTCTGATTTTGCCTCACAAATTCTAGTTGGATTTCTGTTCAATCCAAAAGCCTTAACTTGCTCAATATGTTATTTCATAAACTAAGCCCTAATTCCAAGCACATTTTAAGTGTGTAGATACTTTTCTCTCCCCACTGGAACTGTCTGACCTCTGTCTATCCCTAACTCCAACAGAAACCACTTAGCTCTACTTTCTCCAAGAGCTTTTCCAGTCTACAGTTGTTTTTCTCTTACTAAATCTTCGAATCTCTATTTGATGATTCAGTACTTGATAACATGTCGCTTTAAGTTCGTCTGTAATTGTTTCTGTGTGTTTATTTCGTCTCTCATGAGTACCTGAATTCCTTCAGAGCACAGATGTATTATTCATCCACCCATTTTACATTCCAGAATGCCTAACACTCAGTAAGTGCTCAATGGAAACATATTGGTTTATAACACGTTATGATTGTATAGTAAGAGAAATATCTAAGGAACTAAGTGTCTCGTGGTATTTATGTATTTAATCTCATGTTTATCACAGTTCTGGACACACAATAGGCACTCCAAAATTCATGTTAATTAAAAAATGTTCTTAAGTTTATGTATTCGGGGCAAATGCTGTGGTATTCAAATGAATTGGAAGTTGATGAACGGAATCATGCTGTATGTTGCTTTAAGACTGAGAATTGTCAGTCAGTCATGATATTAATATACCAACGATAATCCTTAAACCTGGAGCACTTTTTAGAGTCATTTTCTTTCCCTTTTCTACATTTTTGTTTCTTTCCATGTCTGCCTTTCTTTTTTGTCTCTCCTTAGCACTAGTTTTGTCACTTTTTGGTCCATGATGATAATCTCATGCCTCTCACCTTCATCTTTCCTTGTCACCTTCCTGTTCCAATTTAGATGTCCTCAGGACTCCACACAGGAATCTTTCTCCTCAAAATACTGCCCTAGGGCCTCCGACTTTTAAAAACAAATGTCTAAATCTCCATTGCAAACAAGTACATTTAATTTATCAGTCCTCAATAATTATCAGATAAAAGTTCTCTTTGCCATACTAAAGGAGAGCAGGCAAACTATTTTCTTGGAGCTTTAAAAAGCTGGGTGACTAGCTGAATGTTATTTCACGACTGTGATGTGGAGAGGGAAGGTGTTGGTGACCTGGGGATATGTGAAAAGGCCCTTGCAGCTCCCTGGAGAGGGTGAGGTGAGGGGGCCGTGGGAAGGCTGGAAAGGGAGGCAGGGCTCTGGTATGGCTGGTTCCAGCAGAGCCCTCCGTTGGGTTTCTGTGTGCTCACACGTGCTTTTCTGTGGTTGATGTCCTCACTAGGGAGGAATCATTGTGGGGCTGCACAGTTTGGTGGCTAGAGCATGGGCTTTGGGTTTTGGGCAACTGGAGTTCAAAAGCTGCTGTCTCTCTTCTTAGGTGTGCCCTTGGACATACTAATTAAGCTTTCTCTGAGGGAGAGAAAATGAGACCTACCTTGCAGAACTGTTGAGTATTAGAGTTGATGTATGTGAAATACCTAGAACTTAACAGATGCTTATCAATTACTGTTACCATTAGAGACAATATTTAGTAAATTAAATATTTCAGAAGTACAAATATTCTGTCTTGATGTATATATTTTATGATAATAGGTTAGTAAGGGTTGAGTAGGTAGACAAAAAAGGTAACACACCAGTTTTACAACTTTCTAGTAAGTGAGGTTGGATGTTTTCATTGTTTTATTGTATTTCCTGTAAATCGACTCTAATAAAAATACATAAAAATTTCTGTAGTAAGACGTATTAAAGCATCTTCTGGAATAAAATTACTGTTTTTCTTTTAAAACTACCTAGAAACAACATTGTCTTTGGAACATTATCTAAAGCAAGCAAGCAAAATATATTTGAAAGCCAAAAATCAGAGTGAGGTATTCATCTGTGAGCTCCAGGTTTTCACTATTATTTTGATTCCTTTTGTTTCGCTGAGAAGACAGATTGACTCTTAAGAAAGACCTGAATTGAAACAGTTTTTATTATTCTTTTGTGTGTGTGTGTGTGTCCAGAAAATCTTAACATGAGCTAGAATATTCTCAGCATACAAATAAGCCAATGAATATTGGCTGTGGTCCTTTTGGAAAACTTTGTATTGGAAAGATAGTGTTTCTTCTTTGTGGAAAAAAACAAGAATGTTTTGCAGCTCTCCTTTCTCTTTGGAGGCTTGGTGTTGTGCTGGTGTGTATTATTTGTCCATTAAGATGGTGTGTCTTGAAATACTCTTTTTAGGAAAGAATTCTGCTTCAAAGCAGATGAAATCTTATTTATTTTTGTAAACATACCTCAGAGGAGTAGTAAATTATTTCTCTCTAATATTGTGTTTACTACTCCACAGCAGAGAAAGGCATTCACAGGCTAATGGAGGCAGCTGATTGATTAACATATTGATGAGATCTAGGAGATTGTGTTCTGTGAAATTCCAGGCCATTAGAATTTTTGAATTGGTATGGCTGTTGCATCTAACTAGTTTAAAAATTTCTAATGTTAACAGTATTTGCAAGTAAAATCACGCTTTAAGGAGTTTTCATTAAAAGATGGGGTGAAAGAATAGAATTATAAAGTACACATTAAGAGAAAAGTGTTCAGAAATTATTTGCCATTTTTATTTCTCTAAGTAGGAAGCAGGAGAAAGTTGTGAGTTATGAAGGCCAAATAGAATTAATTCATCAGGAGTTTACTGAAAATTTTCTCATCATAATATAGATTCTGTCCAAATTGAACTTAAAAAACAAACAAACAAATGAAGGTTTCAAAGTTAGTAGGACAAAATAAATCAGAGCAAGCAGTTTAGAATTATTTTTAGTCCACTCTGAATGTAACTGAAAACAAAAGATTGGGCCCAGTCAAACATATCTTTTTTGCTTTCTACTTTTAGAGCCAGGCAAATGGCAGGAAGGCAGTCTCAACCTGGACTTGTGCTGGGATCTCAGTAATAGCTTCCTAAATGATTGGATCAATGGATAGATGTCTGCTTCTTGATTGATTAGGTGGAATTGATTGACATGTGTGGCAAAGGCAGCTGTGTCTAAATTGATGGCCGGCTGAATGTAAGATTTGACCTCTATCTTGAGATCTTAACCTAAAGCAGCTTATGCTTTCTTCTCTCAGGCTTTGTCATAAGAGAAAGAATTAGAAACATTTACTTTAGAGATTGTAATTTCTTACTCTGTAAAGTCTAATAGCTAGTATTAAATATGGCGTACTGAAATTCTAAGGTGGAAAATTATTCAAACAGTCAAATAGAGAGATGGGCATACAGTATACACTCAAACTCAGTATAGCAAGTGCAGGTGAATGTTTAATATACGGAGTCTCTGTCTTTTGAAGGGACTTTGAAGAGCAAGTTTTTTGCTCTTAAGATACCTAATGCATATAGGTGGAGAGAGCATGAACATATATAAATATAAGGCAAGATATCATAATATGCCCATTAGAGTTTCAAAGTGCTATGGGAACACGAGGTAAGGAGAGACAAACTTTCAATTATTAAGGGGCTGATTTCCCAACTATGTGGCTTAATTACCTGCTTTTTGATCACTGCAGTTTTAGAAACTACATAAAAGTGAGTGACTAGAAAGGACTAAGGACATTTTTTTTCTGATTGTCCCTAAATGGAAGGCTAGCTGGTAGAACTTAAGGCAGGAAATAGAAACGAAGATTTTGGTTTATATTTTTATATTTACTTACATATTCACTGCACGAATAAATTCTTCCACTTTTATTCTGTTTTCGTTGAAAAATTTTCAGCCTAATTATGAAAGATTCTAACGTATAGAACTATAGTCTATATGTAATGGATACTAAGTACTCATCACTGAAATTAATCAAACGTTAGCTTCTTGCTCTATTTGCTTTAGATTTCTCTCCCTCTTAAGAAATAAAGATTAGAAAAAATAGAGATAGAATAAAGATAGAATCAAACTCTACTCTCATCCCTTTCCCTCATCACCCAGAATTAATTACTGTCCTGAAATTGGTATCAATCTTTTTGTTTAAAAACACTAATAATAGATGTACATACATGGTACACATACCCTTTTGGAATTTGACTTTTTTTTTCATTCAGCATCATGTTTGTGGGGACTTTCTTTGTTGATACATTCACATCTCATTGATTTGATTTTATTGCTGCATAATATTCCATTGTATAAATAAGTCAAACTGATGGACAGTTAGGGTTTATCCAGTGTTTTGCTGTTATGCAGTGTGCAGTAGGTGTCTCCTTTTCAATGTGTATAAGAATTTATCCCGGGTTCATACAGAGAAATGGAATTGCTGGGTTATATGGTGTCTACATTTTCAGTGTTTCTAGGTCTGTACAAATTGCTATCAAAAGTGGTTGTACAATTTTCATTTTACTGGTTATGGATAAGTGCTGAGGGGGAGCAGAGTTTGCACCCCAAAATAGGCCGTTTGGGGTATTGATTAATTTAACCTGGTTACTTTTAAGAAATGAAAGACTCAGGAAAAAAACCTTTGACCTTCTCCTAACTGCCTAAAAGAAGTTAGATAGAGGACCTGCTCTAGGGAGGGAGGTATCATCAGAGACAACTATGGTTTAATACAAACCAGTGTGTGATAGACAAGGAGGAGCCTAGCAAGGCCCATTTGACCAAAGTCCTCTCTGTGTCCCATTGTTTCAGGATGGCCCAACAAATGTTTGTTTACTGAACATGAACTCTTTTCATCTCCTTGTAAATTGCTATACTTCTCTTTGATGTCCTAGACCCCTTCCTCCCCTTATAGAATGGCATGGAGACCTCATTCGGCCTGACTGTCCTTGGAATTTTCATGCTTATGTGAATTCCCTGTACACCGTATTAAAACTTGAGTTTCTGTTGTTAATCTGCCTTTTGTCATTTTGATTATTAGTCCAGCCAGAAGAACTATCTAAGGGTAGATGGAAAAATTATTTTTCCTCTGCCACAGTGTGCGACATTATTTCCTAGTTTTCCTCTTCTGCTTTCCTTTTCTGTGGGTTGTCATTTGTGTGAATTTTTTTTCTCTGGGGTGTTTTCTAATTTTTTTCTTATTGATTTTTTTTTAGTTCTTTATATTTTCTAAATAGTAATCTTTGTCGTTTATATGGTTTGTAGATTACTTTTCCAGTATCTGGCTTGTCCTTTAACATTGTTTTTTAGAGGAAAAACTTTTTATATTTTAATATAGCAAAATTTACTAATCATTACATTTATGTATCTGGTTTAAAAATTCCTTTCCAAATATGATGTATTTTAAAAAACCCTCTGCATTTAATTCTAAACTTTTTCTGTTCATATTTGTGTTTAATTTTTATTGAATTTATTTATTTATTTTTTTAAACTTATCTTTATTGTTGAATGTATTACAGATGTTCCTCATTTTTCCCCCATTGACCCCCTCCTCCCCATTCCTGCCCCCCTCCTGCCTTTCCCCACACTGTTGTCTGTGTCCATTGGTTATGCATATATACATATAAGATCTTTGGTTTATTTCTTCCCACCCCCCAACCCCCTTCCCTTTGAGGTTTGTCAGTCTAACAACTAATTTGTACTTCTTAATCCCTTCACCTTTTTCACCCATTCCCCCAGCCCCCACCCATCTGGTAACCAACAAAAGTTCTGTGTATCTTTGAGAATGTTTCTGTTCTGCTTGTTCATTTTGTTTGTAGATTCAACTGTTGATAGATATGTACTTATTGCCATTTTGTTTGTTCATATTTTTTTTATCTTTTTCTTCAAGAAGACCCTTCAACATTTCATATAATAATGGTTTGGTGGTGATGAACTCCTTTAGCTTTTCCTTGTCTGGGAAACTCTTTATATGGCCATCGATTCTAAATGAAAGCTTTGCAGGATAGAGTAATCTTGGTTGTAGGTTCTTGCTTTTCATCACTCTGAATATTTCTTACCACTCCCTTCTGGCCTGCAAAGTTTCTTTTGAGAAATCAGCTGACAGTCTTATGGGAACTCCCTTGTAGGTAACGAACTTCTTTTCTCTTGCTGCTTTTAAGATTCTCTCTTTGTCTTGAACCTTTTGCATTTTGATGATGATGTATCTTGGTGTGGGCCTCTTGGGGTTCATCTTGTTTGGGATGCTCTGTGCTTCCTGGACTTGTATGTCTGTTTCCTTCGCCAAGTTAGGGAAGTTTTCTGCCATTATTGTTTCAAATAGGTTTTCGATTTCTTGTTCTCTCTCTTCTCCTTCTGGCACCCCCAAGATGTGAATGTTGGCATGCTTGAAGTTGTCCCAGAGGCTCCTTACACTATCTTCATTTTTTTGGATTCTTTTTTCTTTTTGCTGTTCTGATTGGGCGTTTTTTGCTTCCTTATATTCCAAATCAATGGTTTGCTTCTTGGCTTTACCTACTCTACTATTGATTCTGTGTAAATTATTCTTTATTTCAGTTAGTGCCTCCTTCATTTCTAACTGTGCATCCAGTATTTCTGACTGGTCCTTTTTTATGCTCTTGAGGCCCTCACTAAGTTCACTGAGGTTCTCACTAAGTCCACTGAGGTTCTCACTAAGTCCATTGAGCATCCTTATAAACAGTGTTTTGAACTCAGCATCTGTTAGGTTGCTTAACTCCATTTCACTTAGTTCTTTTCCTGGAGTTTTGTTCTGTTCTTTCATTTGGGACCTGTTTCTTTGTCTCCTCATTTTGGCTGCCTCCCTCTGTTTGTTTCTATGTATTACTTAGCGAGAGGTATGGAGCTAGCTGAGACCAGATGCTGCTTGTTTGAAAAAATTTAGGAAAAGCTGAAGTAGGATCCAAGACAGGCCAATCCTATGGTAAAGCAACTGGCAACAGCTTGGGTGGGCCTGAATGTTGGGTGGGGCGGGGCCTCAGGGAATCACCAGGGTGGGGCCAACAGTGTGAGCCAGGTTGCTGGAGTCCCAGATATGAAGGCATCTGCCAGCCCAGGGAAGGGCTCACCAAAGGAACAAAGGCCTCCGACAGCACATCTGTCCAGGAGAAAGCTGCCTCTCCAGCCCTCGCCCCAATGCCAAACAGCTCAGTTCTTCCCCATGTGACTCTGGCGCCTTTCAAGCTGCCTCCCCCACGCTGGAGCCTAGAGGGTGCGAGTCCGAGTAAGTCCGTGCGCGGGCCCTTTAAGAGGAGCTGCCGGGGGGGGGGGGGGGGGGGGGGGGGCTCCAGCCGCCTCAGCCTCACTTCCCGCTGGTTTTTCCAGCCAGAAATGATGGGGACTTCTCTTCCTGGCACTGGAACCCTGAGCTGGGCGCCTGGTGTGGGACAGGGACCCCTCAGTCCTCAGGGAGGACCTTCCCAGCCGAGGTGTCCTCCTAATTTTTATCCGCCACACGTGGGTGTGGGACCAGCCCGTCGTGCCTCCGCCCCTCCTACCAGTCTCGATGGGGCTTCTTCTTTAATTTCGTAGCTGTAGGACTTCCATTCAGCTTGATTTCAGGCGTTTTTGAATGATGGTTGTTCTGTAGTTTAGTTGTAACTTTGATGTGGTTGTGGGAGGACGCGATACCGCATTTACCTACGCCGCCATCTTGACCGGAAGTCCAATTTTTATTGAATTTATTTTTGTGTGAGGTGTGAATAAGAGGTGTGAGATGAAATATTTTAACATTTTTATTTTTCAATTGCAGTTTACATTCAATATTATATTAGTTTCAGGTGTATAGCATAGTGGTTAGACATTTATATAACTTACGAACTGATTCCCATGATAAGTCTAGTGTTCCCCTGACCCCATACATACATAGTTATTATAATAGTATTGACTATATGCCCTATGCTGTACTTTGCATTCCTGTAGATGAAATGATTTACATCTTTTAAAAAAACCAAAGTCTGGCCCTGGCCGATTTGGCTCAGTGGTTAGAGCATCAGCCTGCGGTCCAGAGAGACCCGGGTTCAGTTCCGCTAAGGGAATGTACCTCGGTTGCAGTTTGTCCTTGGCCCTGGTTGGTTGTGTGGGTGGCAGCCACTCGATGTGTCCCTTTCACGTCGATGTTTCTCTCTCTCTCTCTCTTCCTCTCTCTCCCTCCCACTCTGTCTGAACAAAAAATGGAAAAATGTCCTTGGGTGAGGATTTAAAAAAAAAAAAAAGGTATAGGTGTTTAAGTTTTTAATATTTCTTGAGAATTAAAAAAAGGAATGAATATATACAGACTTTGTTTTTTTTTGTTTTGTTTTTGTTAACCTCACCCGAGGACATTTTTCCATTTTTTGTTCAGGTAGAGTGGGAGGGAGAGAGAGGAAGAGAGAGAGAGAGAGAAATATCGACGTGAAAGGGACACATCGAGTGGCTGCCTCCCGCTCGACCAACCAGGGCTGAGGACAAACCGCAACCGAGGTACGTGCCCTTAGCGGAACCGAACCCGGGTCTCTCTGGACCGCAGGCTGACGCTCTAACCACTGAGCCAAATCGGCCAGGGCAACGCCTATACCTTTTATTCAGTATTTACAGTTATTTGTATTTGGTACATCATAATTTTTATTTAAATATATATTCTAATTCTCTTAAATTATTTTATTTATTAAGTCATGTTGCTTTCAAAGCATTCAAAATGAAAGTGATCCCCAAAGGAAATGATGACATGTCATACCTAGTATTGGTGTGAAGGATGTAGTACAAGGCTTGGAAGAATGTTATCAAAAGTATTAATATAAAAAATACTGTGTTTAGTATTTGCTAAGGCCTCAACCAGCATAGTTTGTGTCAAAAGATGAGACTATCATTCAATATCTGAAATAAAAACCAAAATGCTGAATTTATTGCTTACTCGATAAAGAGAGCTATGCTGGTGAGGCAGCTTTCCTCTGCACAGCAGGAAACTGACCTTACAGAGAGCTTTGGAAAAGTGTGGAGTTCAGGGATTGGGGTTCTTTCAGAGACATGGTGGGATGACAGGAGCAGCAGAAGCTGGCTTCTTAGGTGAGACTTGCTATTTGATTGGCACACAAGGGAATCATCCTTGGAGTGAGTCCATTTCCCATTGGCTGATACTTGGGAGTGTTGGTTACTGATTGGCTGCCTTTCGGAGGTGAGTTGACTGAGGCAAGTTGTCAACGATTGATTGGTTAAACAAGTTTCAAACCAGTTCTGTGGTTCTAAGGCTATGGAACTGACATATCTTGATTAAGCAGGTTTAAAGCCTGTTTCTGTGGCTACCTGTTACCATAGTTACAGAACTGTCTTAGGAGTATGAGAACTTATTCTTTCATGTGGGATTTGTTTTCAGAGTTGACTGCTTCAGAAATTGGGATATTATATAGCTTCTTCAGAGAAACTTATATTTACATTTTAGAGTAGAAAAAGCAATGTATTTGGTTCTGCAATAAATTTGCCTCTATACAGCCTTCAGCATTGCTTGATATAAGGAAAGAATTACATACAAGCCCATCTAATGTTCTAGAATCCTCCATTATGGCTGATGTCACATCATGGGATGTCTCAATTTTTCTATTTGAGAAAGAGTAATGTTTTTCAGTTGAGCAACACACTGTGTTCACGACTTTCTAGAGTGAGACCTTGAGCAAGTTACTTTTTAATCCTGTTTCCTCACTTTAAATTGGGAAGAGTACTACTTAAAATGGGTTTGTGAGACTTGAGATGAGTTAATGTATATAAGACACTTAGAACACTAACTCAGTAGGTAAGCATTATTACTCATCCTCTTATTTTTTGCTTGATTAATATTTGTTTAACACATAACATTTCTTTTTTTTTTTTTAATCCTCACTTAAGGACATTTTTCCATTGATTTTCAGATAGAGTGGGGAGGGGAGGGAGGGAGAGAGAGAGAGAGAAAGAGGGAGAGAGAAACATCAATGTGAGAAAGACACATGGATTGGTTACCTCCCACATGACCCTGACCAGGGCCGGGGATTGAAGCAAAATTGAGTCACATGCCCTTGACCAAAATTGAACCCAAGACCATCTGGTCCACAGGCTGATGCTCCAACCACTGAGCCAAACCAGCCAGGGCAACACATAACATTTCTTATTTGAACTAGACTTCCTTCTCTATCCAGTTCATTTCAGATCAAACGAAGGTTAAAATGTATGATTAATATCTTTGCCTAACAGAAATAATAAAAATAAATCAATTTTTTCCTAATTGATAATTTACAAATGTGGATCACTTAATCAAAATTCACTCTATGACTTTTTACTAAATATTAATTATCCTATTCATATATGTGTGTATGTGTATATAAAATTAGTGCTTCATGCAAAAGCATTTTATTGAGGTTATTTATCTTCATAAAAATAAACAGCCTTCTTACAAACTATCAGATCTTGGTGCATTGGAGCACTCTTGGCTGTCAGCTGAAGTGGTCTGTTGATTTGTCCACGGCCTAGTCATTCCAGTCCAGAGTGGGAACTACTGCAGTCTTGTTATGTTTGGCTGTCAGTGCCCAGCACCTTGATCAACAGTTATCAGGTACTCAGTTCATAACTGTTAAATGAAAGAATATTATTTCTGTTCTTCTAGTCAGTGAAGCTCAAAAATCTCACATCATTTAAATTTTTTTTCCCCCTTTATTGAGTCTAGAGAAGAGGAAGGGAGAGGGAGAGAGTGATAGAAACATCGATGAGCCATCGATTGGCCGCCTCCTGCATGCCCCGCACTGGGGATCAGGCCTATAACCTGGGCATATGCCCTGACTGGGAATCGAACCGGCAACTTCTTGGTGCTTGGGTCGACGCTCAACCACTGAGCTACACCGGCCGGACTCACATCATTTTAAATTTTCCTCAATGTCCCTGTCCCATCAGTTGCCAGATTCTACATGTTTTTGCTTCTGATCTTTTCTTTGACGCTGTCTCTGCTCGAATTTTGACTTTCTTTACTTGATCGTAAACTATTTCTATAGATACCTCCAGTTTCTCACTATTCAAGTCCATTTTACAAGTTGCTCCCAGAGAGGTCTTCTTATACCTCTCTTAAAAGGTCTTGTGACACCGGGCTCACCCTTTCATTACACAGATGGTGGAGTGAAATTCAGTCATCTCCCTTTGTTCTCAGATTATTTTTTTCTTTCTTGTTACAACTGTCTGTCATTGACTTAATATCAAACTTCTTTCTTTTTTAACCTCGGTGCCCTTTCTAAAGCTGTTTGTTTTCCCCGAAGTGTCCTTGCCTTAACTCTGTGTTCTAAAATTTATCTACTCTTGCCATTCAGCCTACTTCCTACTTGAAAATATCCCACATCTCTTCATCGAAAATTCTTATTTCTCTTTTCTGTATACCCATAATACTTCATATCATTTTTACATGCTTTTCCACTAGATTTGGAATTATTTCAGACTTGAAGCTGGGTAATATTAAATATAATAGCACACACAAACATTTAGCATGGCATAGTTTTTGACACAAAGAAGGTTTGAATACATAGAAGTTATGATGTTTGCTCCCACTGGCCCTGGCACTTTACCAGCTGCCTGGTCAGCATTCAGTAAATGTTTGTTCAAGTGAGTTTAATTGGTACCAGAATTTTTGAAAATACTGTGATAGTACCTATGAACCTTTTACACAAAATGTGTACTGCATATGTATTGTCATATCTGCTTGTGTCCTTTAAGATCTTTCAATTTCATGTTATTTTTTACTAAAAAAATAAATTAATGGATGATTCATTTTGATTAAAATTCCCGGGTCCTGGCAATATGGTGAGCAGCTGCTAATACTAGGCTGCGTCCCGTTCATGCTGTGCTAATGCTTTGGGCGCTGGATGTTCTAGCACCTGAATGTCTATCTACTGGTCAGTATTCCTCTTAAATGTCTAATTACAGGGAAAGCGCTGTATTTTACTGAGGTGTCAGAGAAGCATTGGAGAAAATGCTGGAACTCATCCTGTTTAAATCTAACCACTCTCCCTGCAGGGTGGGTCTTATCTGCTTAAACGAAGTGCTGACAGTAGGTTTCAACCCCTTTCTAAAAAGACACGCTGAAGCATGTCTGGCGGGTTCTAAATAAGTTCCTTTTCCCTTCATTGATTTAAACATTCTTTGCATGTAGAAAGAGCAAGGAGAGAAAGCCTTCTCTAAAAGGGAAAATGGAGGTTTTATTAAGTCCTTTCCACTTTCTTGTTCTGTGAATAAAGTCCATGGATTCACCCATACAATCCCAAAACAAAAAAATAGTATGTATTGGGCATTTTTTTTGTCAGGCTGTTGTTTGTGGATTTAGTTTTCTTCATCAGAGGCTCTTTCAATCTATCAAGAGGGCGTGAAAAAGAAAAAAAACTAACCATGGTGGGAATGAAAGGTAAAATGAAAGGAAAATAGAATGATTTCAAATTGTTACTGAATCTTTTTTTTTTTTTTCATCTGAACTCCCTAGGGAGATGGGAGCCGTCATGTTGATATATTGACTATAGTAAAATAAATTATGGATACTCTCTTATTTACAGTGTAAATTGGTATCACATTGGTATGGAAAGCATTCTAGTGTAATACATGTCAAGAAGCTTTAAACAGTTTATACCTTCGACCTATTATTGCTTTCTCAAGGAAATAGTAACTGAAAATTCAGATGAAGATATACAGGGTGGGGGAAAAGTAGGTTTATAGTTGTGAGTACATGAAACACAGAGTTTATTCTTGTATTATTATTTATTAATTGCATTATTTTCCATACAAACCATTATAAACCTACTTTTCCCCACCCGGTATACACATGGATTTTTAATTAAAGCATTGTTTACAAATGTAAAAAATTATAAATGACTAAATGTGTACCAATAGAATAGTTAAATGAATAGCAGCCCATAGAAGGTTTTTTAATAATGAAATGTGGTAACTTTGAAAAATATTTAATACCATGGATACATGCTCACAATATAATCTTTATTTTTATTTTTAAATCTCACCCAAGGATATATTTTCTTGTTGTTCATTTCTTTTTTAATTGATTTTGAGAGAGAGAGGAAGGGGGAGAGAGAAAGAGAAAGAAAAACATCTATTGGTTGCCTTCCATATGTACGCCAACCGGGAATCAAACACACAAGTGGTGTCTCAGGGACAGCGCCCCAACCAACTGAGCAACCCTGCCAGGGCTCGCAATATAATCTTAATGGAAAAACACAGCATATAACATTCTTTATTGGCGTGTTCTCCTTTTTCCTTCCTACCTATAACACATGCTCACTGTATACTTTGTACCAAGTCACATGGTGTTCCCCCTCCCCCATGATCCAATTTATATAGCCAATATTAACAATTTGGTGAGTTTCTTTCACCCCATACTTCATGTTTATATAAACATATATACAGGTATACACATATAAACAATATGATCGTAATTTTATAAATCTATTCTTTTTTTCTGGTATGCTTTTAACAGTACTGGATGGAATCCAAGTTAATTCTGTGAAACTAGATAAGGAAATATTTATTTTCCTCAATTTTTTTGTATTTTCTAAATTTTCTATATAGAACATTAAAAAAACTAATAAAAAATATTGAGTGAAACCAAACCTTGAGTTAACCAGGTACTTTGAATATGAGAAGGACACAGAAATAAATGTCTAGAAAATGGCAGCTATCACATTTAAACAAAAACTATATATATATATATATATATATATATATATATATATATATATATATATATATATATATAGTAAAAGAAACAAAAATTGAAGAGGATGACTTCAGGTCATATTCCCACCCCCTTAAGATGTAGTAATGTTTATCATAGGTCAGTGGTTCTCAACCTTGGCTGTGCATTAGAATTATCCAGGACCTTTTAAAACTGTGTTTCCTGGACCCCATCTGCAATGGATTTCGAATTAATTTAGCTGGAGTGGGACCTGGGAATATAGCAAAAGTTCCTCTGGTCATTTTAAGGTGTACACAGGGTTGAGAACCTCTGTCCTAGGCCAAGAGAGTTGAGCATACTGGAAAAAGTAACAATAGTAACACATTAGGCAACTTGGTAATCTTGAGGTTTTGTAAGTAGTTCCTTTGATATTTAATTTATATGTTCATTTAAGCAATCAGTCATGCATTGAGAAAATAATTAGACATTTGTGTTTACAAGACTGTTGTGTTTTTTTTTTCAAAGAAAAATTGTAACCACACTTAATAATTATTTGCTATTTGGGGATATTACATCCTTTCTAGAATTTTGGTGAAAAGTAATTTGGGAGGATAATTTTGGGGGGGCATTTTCAGTTTGCTATGCTAAATCCTTTTCAAGATATTAGTGATATATATAGCAATAGCTTGATTCTCCTTTTGGCCTGGAGGCCATAGACCAGACTCATCCATCAATTATGCTAAATTGGGAATAATTAAGGACATCGAGTTATTAAGGTGCAAGGGAGGCTAGAGTGCATGGAGTCCAATTCAAGTAATTCATACTTAATTCAACCCCAAGGGAGTATTGTACCCTGTCTAACACCTAACATGATTTCCACAGTTAAATTCATGTGAGGGGACATTCAGTCATGGTTCTCTGAAGGTCTTCTTCTCACTCCCATGTACCATCATCAGTATGTTGAAACACCTAGGGGGAAAACGGGTACTACTCAAAGACTCCTCATGGATTACTCCTTTTATTTATTTTTTATTTTTTAAATTTATTTTTAAATGCTCACCTGAGGATATTTCTCCATTTATCCTCAGATAGAGTGTGAGGGAGGGAGGGAGGGAGGGAGGGAGAGAGAGAGAGAGAGAGAGAGAGAGAGAGAGAGAGAGAGAGAGAGAGAGAGAGAGAGAGAGAGAAACACATTGATGTGAGAGAGACATAGCGATTGGTTGCCTCCTGCACGACCCCAGCTGGGGCTGGGGACCAAATCACAACCGAGGTACATGCCCTTGACCAGAATTGAACCCCCGACTCTTTAGTCTGCAGGCTGATGTTCTAACTGTTGAGCCAAACCAGTCAGGGCATGGATTACTCCTTTTAAATAGCAATTAAAAAACCAAAGTCTGTGTGAAATAGATTTTGTAACAACTTTGTGTTTAAAATTTTCTTTAATATTTTCCCAATGGAGCTTTTTCCTTTATAGCAGTCTTTCTGTTATCACTTATATCACTTGTTTCCATTTTTATTGCACACTTCAATTTGATTCCTTGGTTATATACTACAGAAATTTCCTCCCCAATTAGTTATTTAAAGTTGGGTAGTAATTGGTAGAACTTAATCTTCACATATGTAGTTGCTTTTCTAAGGAAAAGCAGCAGTGATTGCCCTAATCCTGTTTTTGAAGTTCTTTCTCAACATCGTAAGAATGAATGAATCTGTTTAAGAAATAACTGAAAGACATGGTAAAGAATTAAAGAATTCGTACTTTGTGTAAAGTGCATAACTTACAAATGTTCTTTGCACAGAAATGGTTGCTTATACACCTTCCCCTTGTCCTACCCTCCACTTCAGGGCTTATCGTCCTCATTTTATATACTGGCATCCTCCCTTGCAATTATTAAGCGTTTCTGAGCCAGTGGTCTCAATGGTTTCAAAGTAAGGAATTCATTTATTAATTCAATCATTCATTCAAGAATAAGGATTGATATTTGACACAGCAGTAAATGAAAAAGTATGACCTTATATAGCTAACATTCTAGTAGAGGAAACAGAAATTGAATATAATGAGTAAATTATATAGTGTGTAAAGAAGGCAGTATGGAAAAAATAGATCAGGGTGTGAGGGGAGTATTAACACAGCAGATTTTGTTGCCCACTTCTTGCCTATTTCCAGGGGAGCCTGGAACCATGATTGCCCCTTGGCCAGCCCCTGGGAATGTGGCCCTTGGAATGTTCTTCCTGTTTCTCATGGATGATGATGTTTTATGAGCCTGATCAATGAGGCATGCTGTTCCAGTCTGTCAAGATTGTTTAGCAAGTTCATGCTATATGCCTGTTGTATCTATGCTGGAGTCTGGTGCTTCAGTTACCGTGGTTGGTTACCCAACAGGAACGTGTCTACATGACTAGTGCCCCCATGCCAGCCTTGGACCCTTCGCATGGGTCCCTGCGGCTAAGAGGGAACTTGTGTCCTGTGTAGCTCCAGCAAAGGAAGAACTTGGAACCCATACCTCATCTCTCTGGTCTTAACTGAGGCATTTATTTTTTCTGTTGTTTTCACTCTTCATTCTGTGCTGTGATAAATCTTAGTTGTGAGTGGCTTGAGTCTTTCTGGTGAATCACCAAACTCAAAAGTGGTCTTGGGACCCCTGAAATATAGGGTAAAGGGGACTGGGAGGGTAGGAGTTATGAGAAGTGTAATTTTGGCAAAAGGCTTTAAGGAGGTGAGGGAGTAAGCTATTTGGATATCCAGGAGAAGAGAATTCCAGGCAGAAGGAATGGCCTGTGCAAAGACCCAGAAGTAGGAACATGCCTGGCAGACTCAAGGAGTGGAAGGTGCCAGTGTGGATCAGGAGGAGTAAGGACAGAGCGGGCAGTGAGCTCAGGGATGCAGTGGGGCACATCATCAAAGCGCATTCTGGAGGGTAGACGGTGGCGTCTGTTGGCATATGCTTCCTTGACAAAATGCTAAATTCCTATCTTTCCTTCAAGGAGGCGAACTGCTTCTCACATTGTCTCAGCTCACCGGTTTCTATTTTTGGCAGTCTTCACGTATTCTTCTTAATCTCATTGTTCTTTCCTCAGTCTTTGAAAAATTTTGCTGAGTTCCCTCAGAAAATAAAATCTCACTTCAGTCTTATTTTCTTCTGTGATGCCAAACATAACCCTGATAACTCAGAGTTGAGCTTTGATGTGTTATACAAAGAGGAAAACCAGTTCTTATCTCTCAGTTTACCCCGTGCCCTGGAACTAGGTGTGGTGACCCCAGGAAGCCTCAGCGTGGAGGTGATGTCTGAGCTGAGTCTTCAGGATGAATGTCAGTGATTGAATTCAGGGATTCAGGGGGCTATACTGTTGAGCCCTCCCCGATCCCCCGTCTTCAAAACTCAGTCCTGCTTTTTCCTCCACAGAGGAGCCCTCTCGTGTACCTTAGTCTGAGTTAGGTGCCCAATACTTCCATGGTAGCCAGAACCAATGCTGTTTCAAACACTTAAACTAAAAAGTGGTCCTTAACTTTCCCTCACTGGGCTGTAGGTTCTTCTGTTGCCCCATAGTTCATGCCTCTGCTTATAGAGTACTTAATCCATGCATGTTGAATAACTGTATGAGTGAATGAATAATTGTAAGTGATTCCAAGGCAGGATAAAAAACTGGGAAGAAAAGATAAAAATCAGGACAATAAATGCCCATGGAGTAAGCTTGGACAATACGTTTTAGGAACCGGAGTCTGATTTATTTCCATTTAGGAAAAGGGCCCTTGGGTAGGCAAGAAGGAACCAGGTCCAAATGCTAATGGCCTGGCTCTCTCACTTGTTCCCCATTGAGTTGACTGTGCTCATTCTTAAGTCATAAGGACTCTTTTTATGTTATTCATTTAATTGGTTTTGGTGAATCATTCTTGTTAAGCCTCTAGTCCTAAAGGAGAAAATGTGTCTTTTTGTTGTGCCATAACATTTTTCGCCTTTGGAGATCGTGTCCTTATTTTATCTCTTTAATATCATCTTAGATTTGACATTTTCTCTGTAATGACTATTAAGTTACTGCACAGAAATCTGTGTTTCAAACAGGCACAGGTTATTTTTTTCTTTTAAATTTGAAAGCCAGTAGGACTTTTGGATTCAATCTGGTGCTTGAACAGTGAAAAAGGAGGCTTTTTTTCTTTACTACTTATTTTCCCTGAGTTCAGTGCCCTTTTGTCCCTTTACCAGGAGGCTGTGCGTCACGTTTGAATGCTGTGAAGATTAAACAGGAGCCCTTTCCACTCTGCTTTCCAGACTGTGGGATAACATGGTCCTTTCTCTTTGTAAGCTTCTTGTCCTCTCTGCTATCGCAGCTCTCAGCCCTCCTTCCTGTTGCATAGGGAGGTTGGGCTGGTACTCTAGGAGAAGAATTATAAAACGACTTCACTAGTATTGTTTTGTAATAGTATAAGTAAAAATTTAAAATGTAATCTTTGCTGTCATAAAGTTGCATTATATTTACTTAGCAGATTTTGCTACTTATGTATTCTGTAACCAAAACCCCCAAGTTAAATACTCTTATGAAAAAGAAGGGCAAGTCGTATTAATTTCCAAAAGTAAAAGGAATCTTAATATTTATTTATTGTTATGGTTGATATAACAATTTAAAATATTTCTCACTGGCAACTGTGGGATTAAACTGAAAATCTCGTTGAATACTGGGGCTAGAGAGCTGGCTGTAACTTTGAGTGGATGTCCCGCAGGGTGCTTAGCCTCTCCCGGTCTCTATTCTCCTTTCTCTACCTCTCTCCCTTCGTTTCTTCTCTCTCTTCTTTCCCTACCCATCTTTTCTTCCTTCCCTTCTTCCTCACTGCTTTTCCATTCCTCTGGGATCTGCATACTAAACCCTTACTCATCGCTGGCAGAACACCGGCTGAGTTTGAAGCAGTACTGGCTATCAGGAAGCTTACTCTTGTGGAGAGAGGAGACAAGTACACAGACAAGTGAACACACACTGGTGGATACCAAACTGTTAGGCTGTGTGCTGTTAGGCCAGTCAGTAGAGAGGAGACCTCATCTGACTGGGGTGAGGGCAGATGAAGAGGGGCATTTGAGCTAGACTTTGAAAGATGGATTAGGATTTTGACAGATACAAATGAAAAAAAGGACTTTTCAGAGAGAGGAAGGAAATATTATAGCAGGAAAGTGGGTTGGTCTTAGTGACCAGTGACCCATTTATGTGCCGGTATAGAGCGGAGGTCAGCAAATTTTTTCTGTGAAGTGCCAGGTAGTAAATAATTTGTCTTTGCAGGTCATGTGGCCCCTCATGCAACTATCAACTCTGCTGTTACAGCAAAAGCAGCCATAGGCAATATATAAATGAATAATGTGGCAGTGTTCCAATAGAACTTTATTTTCAAAAATAGGCAGTGGGGCCCGGCCAGTGTGGCTCAGTGGTTGAGTGTCAACCCACACACCAAGAGGCTGCTGGTTCGATTCCCAGTCAGGGCACATGCCCAAGTTGTGGGCCCAATCCCCAGTGGGGGGCATGCAGGAGGTGGCCAATCGATGTTCTCTCACATCGATGTTTCTGTCTGTCTCTCCCTCTCACTTCCTCTCTCTCTAAAATCAATAAAGGAAAAAAAAAATAGGCAGTAGGTCATAGTTGGCCAGCAGGTTATCGTTTGCCAATCCTTGATAAAAAAAAGTATGATTACATAAGGCTGGAAAGGGAGATGGTGGCTAGATTTAGATTTGGAACGCAAGGCTAAAGAGTTGGGAATTAATTCATATTCTCTTAGTGAAACCATGATTATGTCTCTACTAAAGGTTTTAAATATGTCGACGGTTAAGTTTGGAACTCGATGTTTTCTGTTTACATCTTAAGATAGTTTTACAGCTAGTTCTAAACTAAGATTGCTATGACTGAATATCTTGTATGAAAATGGGGGTGAAGAGTGCACTGCCTCTGAATGGCCCCCAGGAAAGCCTCATAGCCAGCAATTTGGCATCTTTTTGGGGTTCTCACCATAAAATCTCTACTGTAATGGATCAAAAAGTCAGATCATAGAAAACAGGAGAGAATGAATGGGCAGGACCTTTGGAGACTTGATCTCAAAATGTAGGTATTCTCCCTGTTCAGAAAATGATAGTGTGAACTGACTCCAAATTATATTAGATCCACATTTTTGATACTTATTTTTTAAAACCACTTTATTGCCCTGGCCAGTTTGGCTCAGCGGTTAGAGCGTTGGCCTTCGGATCAGAGAGACCCGGGTTCGGTTCCTGCTAAGGGCATGTACCTCGGTTGCAGTTTGTCCCTGGGTGTGGGTGGCAACGGCAACCAGTCGATGTGTCTCTCTCACATCGATGTTTCTCTCTCTCTCATCCTCCCTCTCTCCCTCCCACTCTATCTGACGATAAATGCAAAAATGTCCTCGGGTGAGGATTAAAAAAATAATGATAAAACCACTTTATTGACATATGATTGACATATAGAAAGCTGTACATATATAATGTATGTAACGATGAGTTTGGGGATAAGTACACACACGTGAAACCATCAGCACTATCAAGGTCATAGACATATCCATCACCTCCCAAAGTTTCCTCCTGTCCCTATTATTATTATTTATTTTGTGGTAAGTACAATTAGGTAAGATCATGCTCTTAGGAAATTTTTAGTAGATAATACAGTATTGTTAGCAGTACACACTATGCTATATAGTAGATCTCCAGTACATATTCATCTTGCATAACTGAAACTTCATACCCTTTGATCCTCATCTCCCCATTCCCCCCTCACCCAGCCCTTGGCAATCACCATTCTACTCTGCTTCTATGAAGTTGCCTGCTGGAGATTCCGCATATAAGTGGGATCATATATTATTTGTCTTTCTGTGTCTGGCATATTTCACTAAGCATAATTAATGTCCTCCAAGTATATCCATGTTGTTGCAAATGTCAGGATTTGCTTCTTTTTAAGGCTGAATAATATCCCATTGTATGTATATACCACATTTCCTTTATCTATTCATCCACTGATGGACATTTAGTTTGTTTCCATATCTTGGCTACTGTGAATAATGCTGCAATGAACATGGGAGTGCAAACATCTCTCTTCCAGATAGATACTTATTATAGAAATCATTACACATTTTGATTCTGAATTAATTACATAATTTCATGGAATAATATATTAAGTACTATAGAAAATTCTTATGTCTGTGTTTCAATATTGTTTCTTAAAAACCTCTTTTATGGTAATATCAGATAATTCTGCAGTACTATTTTTTAATATGTTGCTTCCTTAGCATAAACTTCCTCAAGTTAAGACTGTGTCTTACTGATGTTTATATCCCCTAATATCTAACTAGTGCAGATCTGGCCAAAAGTAGGCAGTCAGGAAACATTTGTTGGGTGAATTAATGTAGGTGAACATTTCTAATTGTTCCCAACCAACTGTTTTATTCCGCTATATTTTTGCACTCTTCACTTTGTCCAGTTCTCATTAGAATGTATAGTTTTTTAAAATTTATTTATTGTTCAAATATTTTAGATTTTAAAAATTTCATCTGTTATTTGTTTATAAAGCTTTTATACCTAGTATATTTTTAGCAGTATATTTCTAGAGAGGAAAAACATTTGTTGTATATAAAATGAAATTATTGTAGATGATTAAAACAGTGCAAAAGACGGCTAGTTTTCGTAGAGAAATCTGAAAATAAGGTGGTTTCTCCATGGGCACAGTTGAAACCTGCATAATGGCATCTACATAATAAGATGATTTCAAATTCTCTTGAAAAGAAGTTGGATTGTAATTTATCAGCCCACCCCATTTCAAGCTCTAGATGTTGTCCCAATAAATAGTTAGCAATATTTTTAGCTCTTTCTGCACTTTAAGCTACCTATCTGGGTCCTATGGCAAAACCATGGTATAGTGTTGGTTCTGATAGGCTTTTTCAAGGACATTTCTTCGTATCTATTTATTATTGCCTTTTGAATTTTTGTAATTCTCACTACTTAATAGCACTTCTAATTATGTGCTAAATATTTAAATCTTTCCCTGCAGCTTCAGGACCTTGCTCACTGATGTGTATTTTATTTTTACTTATTTCTCTCAACATTTAGATTATATGTTTTCTCAGAGTTGAGTTGAAATTATTTGATATTGAGCCATTTTAAAACCATTGGTGACATTTTGAAAAGAAGATTTTATGGGTAAGCCATAATGATTATAATTAAGTGACAGAGAAAATAATGTGTGCAGAGAGAGCTGAAAATACAATGGAGAAGATTAGGTAGGTTATGGAGACAAAAGCACCTCTGGTTGAAAATTATACATTTAATCATAGAATCTGCCCAGTCTAAATGCCAAAGTATTTTTGTTGGAGGAGAGAACTAGAAGGGGGGACTGTTACGGGTCTATATCGCGTCTGTCTGCCAGCCTCGTTTGCTGGTCAGACTCCTGACACCACAGAAGTCTGAAGCATCCTATTTTAAGTCATGGGCAGGTAATTCTTTATAACTTTTCCTTTTATTTGGAGGGAAAAGAGTTGTGTGTGCCCCTTTAATTGTTTTGACCAGGCTTTCAGCTGAGTTTTTTGTTCTTGTTTTGTTTTTAATGCTGTATTTGCTACTGCTTGGGCTGGGGCCACACAGACCAGGCTAAGGAATGAGGGTGAGGGACCCGGAGGGTCAGCGAAGGAGCACTTCCTTCTCAGCACTGCCTGGGAGTCTGGGAGGAGATAAGCAAGCTAGTAGATAATGGTGAAAACTGAATTCCTAAGGCTTTTCAATGGGAAATGTGTAGATAAAATGATTGGGACTTGGAATCAGATGAATCCATCTGTTAATCCTGCTGACGTCCTTCTTAACTGTCCAATTTTAGCTTCAGTTTCTTGCCGTAAATCGGGGGAAATGTCTTGCAGGTTTGTATTAGGATTAACCTGGACAGTTTCATTGTTGTAATGTGTAAAGCATCTAGCGCTGGACCTGGGCGTGCGTGTGTGTGTGTGTGGCTCACACAAATATCAATAGTTTTTCCAGTCTGAGCTAGAGAGGATGCACTTGGTCAGGCCTTCATCGTGTCCTAAGTCTGTGTGGCAATCAGGGTACGAATAGAGGGGATTTCCTCGGAGAGGACGACTGATTTTAGTAGCCAAGATTTGACCTATGCAATTCATTTTTCCATCAAATTTATATTAACATTCTTATTACATGTGAAAAAATAAAATCATCCATTCTGGATTAGAAAACGTTTTAGAAAACATTTTGTAAATCAAACCCAGCCTTAGAACATCAGGAGGTTTTAGTGAGTCTCATTTTGGCAACTGTACTTTTACAAAGATGAAACAGATGGAATATGCAGAGTTAAAAAAAAAAAAAGAACTTAGCTTAAGATCTTACTACACATTGGGATTTGTCCACAAATCCAGTCTCTGAGAATTTCTGAAATTAATCTTTGCAGCAAATGAGTTAATAAAAATTCCCTATTGAGTTTCATTTCTGAATATGCTGTTGAAGGAGCCACTGTAAGTACATTTAGTTTGAATAAGACCCATTATCAAACTCTAATAGGGAATCGTGATTCCCTTATCTTGTATGTTCTCTTCATGTCATATGTGCAGTTATGTGCAGTCTTCATCTCATATATATCATATTTTGGGTAGATAACATTGTTTCCTTCCTTTGCTCTCTCTTATAAGAGAATAGCCTAGTAAATACCCTGTATTTACAGTTGTACCCTATATCATTCAAGTTCTGGCTTTGCAAGCAGGCAACAGAATCTGAATCTGGCTACAAGAAATGAAGGGACGATGGGAGGGATTATGATAAAGCTCACAGATGAGCAGGCGAGGAGGCACAACCAGCTTGTGGAAGGAGAGGGGCCAGAGAAACGCTGGAAAGCCCAGTGGGTAGGAGCTCATAGGCTTTCTAAGATGGTTCAGCACCAGCAACCATTAGCCTCTGTGTATCTTTTTTGTTCTTTCTGTGTGTGTGTTTGAGTTTTTTCATTTTCTATTAGCCTCTGTGTATCTTTATTGACATTTTGAGGTCTATCTGGCCCACATTAGTTAAATGCTTTATGCCAGTGGCTCAATAAATTTTGTCTAGAGAATTAAGGGGAGATGGCTAGGGGAACTCTTTTTGAATTGAGCAGCAACTACTTGTCCTCTACACATAAATCGTTTTCTGTACTAAGTGGACCTTACTCAAGCACATTTGGTTTAGGACTGAGCTCATCATGTTGTAGATATTACGACCTTTTATTTTTTTTACCCAAGAGTTATATTTTCCAATGGAGTTTGAAGCCAAGGTTTAGCATCAGCATGCGTGTGTGGGAACACTCCCCCTGCCCCCCGTTAATTGCTGTTATTATATAAGAATTTAAGTTCTCAGTGATGATTATGGCCATATATTCCTTGAACTGATCTTAGTAATGTGACCCCAAGACTCACTGTAACATGGTATAAGGATGGCTTTGAGTCATTCACAGCCTTTTGATATCTGCGTGACATAACAGTTCACATCAGCTGTCTAAGTCCCCATTTCTTCATCAATAAAATAGGCTTGATATTCCATATTTTACAAAGGTGTGTTAAGGTTTTTCTGTGTAATATGTTCCTTGGCACCAGGAACATTTATTTATTCCCAGCCCTTTTCATATTTTGACTTTAAATGGTTACAAACATGATTTTACTTATTTTAGTGAAGTCATAGTAATGAGCTGAATGTCTGATATGATGAGAAAATACTTAAATAATGTGAGGAATAGTTAGAATTAAGGCCAAGGCTTAGTTAATCTTTCAGTACCTGATGCTTCTGAATTAATCTATTAAAAGTAGTGATAGTGATGGCCACTCCAATAATTTTTTTTTTAATCCTCACCTGAGGACACTTTTTGCATTCATAAGAGCGAGAGGGAGAGAGAGCGAAGAAACATCGATGTAAGAGAGACACATCGACTGGCTGCCACCCACACAACCCCATCCGAGGTACATGCCCTTAGCAGGAACCGAACCCGGGTCTCTCCAGACTACAGACCGACGCTCTAACTATTGAGCCAAACCGGCCAGGGTGTACTCAAATAATTTAACCTCCCACAAGGACCTCTATTGTTAAAATGCTGAGAAAGCAGAGGTGTGGATAAACTTCAGTTATCTATATTTTGCCTTGTAATCTATTCTCCATATTTACATTTGAATATATACAACATTATTGTCCTGGGAATTACCGTTTTGTTTTTTTTTTCAGATGAACTAATAGGACCTCATTTTAAGGTATGACTGTCCAGGATATAATCCTCCCCTTTCTTTCCTTTTTTTCAGTTAATTCTTCCCACACTCTAAACTGGGACTAGATTTGCTTTTAAGATATCATCAGGCAATTGTAGTGCAATGGTTTAAGAGTACAGGCTTTGCAGAGAGATAGTCCACGTTTGCGTCCTGTTTCCTCCATCTACTGTGGGCTGGCCATGGCTGATTTACAAACCTCTCTAACCTGCACTTACCAAATATATAAGAGGAAGAAAACAATAGTGTCTCTCTAATGAGGGTTTTTTGAGGAGTAAATGGAATGATGCACTTAAAAAATTAACAGAATGGCTGGCTCTTGAACCTGCAACACATTTTAGTTCTCATTGTGGTTATAATTATTATCATGTGCAAGAAGAAATACACTACAAATATGTTTGTGTCTGAATGTATAAAGATTCATATTTGGATAACATCTAACTTCATTTTAGATTCCTGAAAGGGACAGAATGCTTGTTTAATTTGCAGGATGGTTCCTTACTAAGACTGGGCAATTGTAACGGTGGTTCTATTTGTAGTTACAATGTTTTTGTTATGTTCTAAAAGCAATTTAAAGTCTAGTTTATTTTAACAAAAGTTAAAGTAGATAATGCATAACAACAATTTGGTAGTGATGCTATTGGGATTCAATTAGTGTTGACTGGGATATATATATTTTTTTACCTGATGTGTTGTTCTTACTAAAATATTTTGAGTAAAAATGTTGTATGCAAATGTATAGCACTGTAATCAATCTTTATGAGGCATTCCTCATTGACGTACTCTAATGCTTGTGAAGTGGCCTACAATTGTGAAGCAATCATTTTTATTATTAATAATGATATTAAATAACAACCACTGTGCTGAGCACATTATTTGCATTATTTCGCTTTATTTACTTTGTAGTCACTATGCTCTCAACTTTACAGATGAGCAAATGGACTCAGAGAAGTGAGTGACTTAACAAGGCCACACATCCGGGGAATGGCAGAGGTGGACCTTGGCGGGCTCCAAAGCCCCTTTTCCGGGGAAGAGAGGCCTTTGCCAGAGGCGTTGTGATGCAGGCTTTGCAAGGGCATTTCTATGGGGATGTGAGTTCTTCATTAAAGTTAGATATTATCACTGGTGAATCCATGAACACTTTGTCAAGATTTGTACTTGAGTAAGGTTGGAAGTTTAAGTATAAAGAAGCTATAATTTCTCATTTTTCCTTAATCTATTATGTTACTGTGTTTTCTCACATATTTAATGAATAATGCCTTTTGATTATTTAGGGAAAGACTTTTGTTTGATATTTTTATATGTGGCCCTGAAAAACACCCCATGCTTTCCAGACAGCAGAACAAAATAAAGCAGCTAGGCATGGACTAATGGGTTTGGTTAGGTGCCATTTTATTCTAAGAACTTTGAATTCTGATTTAATGTTAAATCGATATAACCTGATAGCATTAGAATTAGTGAGACAGAGTAAAAGTATATTTTCCTGAAGAGAGAACCTCTGTCTTTCCATTATTTACTGTTTGCCTTTCTTCTCTTAATTAGCAGAAAAAACAAAGTAGAAATACCATGGCTTATTAATAATAAATTCACATTTATTCAGTTTTAGGAAGAATAATGGATTTGTTGGAATGCTTTCACACCTCTCTCTACTGGCCTGTCCATGCCTATCTATCTCCTAAATTTATCAGCAGTTTTGTACTGTGACTCACACGCCTGAAAGGCATTTTAAAGTATAGTGACATGTGTATTCTCGGATCTCACAAGCTGCCCCTGCTGGCTTTCTCTCTTCCAGTGTCTGTATTTGTGCTGAAAGTCCAGGTGAATGACATCATCAGTCGCCAGTACCTGAGCCAAGCAGTCGTAGAAGTGTTTGTCAACTACACGAAGACGAATTCCACAGTCACTAGAAGCAATGGCGCAGTGTTGATAAGAGTGCCCTATACACTAGGACTCAGCTTGACCATCATTGCTTACAAAGATGGCTACGTGTTGACACCGCTGCCTTGGAAGACCGGGAGGATGCCAAGTAAGCACTTAGCAGCGTTGACCTTCATTAAATGTACTTTCTGCACTCTGGGAAGCTCTCATTCTGGTAAACTGCCCATGGGCAGGTCTATGTGAAGTCAATGTAAAGCTGGTTAGGAAGGAGTGCCAGCTCAAAGGAAACACAGGCTTGAAGGAATTCTGAGCAGAGCTCTGGTATAAATCTCATGGAGGCGCAGGCCTGAGGATTACTGAGAAGCGGGCGGGCCAGGTAAAGTGGGCCAGTGATGAGAGGATGTTCTTGAAAGGCGAGACAAACAGTTTGGATTTAGGTGCTGAGTACTAAGGCAGCTATTGTACATTCTTGAGCACGAGTGTAAGTTGGTTGAAAGCTGAATTTACTTAACAGCATATATAATCAACAGGCCAACAGCAGGGCTAAATGGAGCAGGGAACCTGGCTGCAAAGCTGGGACTGTGCTCCTAGTGGACAGTCATAATGGGATTTCGGCAGTTACTGGTTGCGAAATTAGCGCTGGTACAGTAAATACATGTTACCAGAAGTAATAACCAGTTAGGGAAAATAATGACAAGAGATCCCTCTTAGAACAATAAGAACAAAAAAAATATGCAAGGAAACTTTAAAAAAATATGTGAAATAACTGTGTGGGGAAAATAGAACTGCCAAATGTTACTGCTAGATCTAAAAAATAAAATACCAAATGAAACAAAGCCCTGGATAACTAGAAAAACATTATATTTGTTCTTAGAAAGCTTGAATATTGTTAAGATTTCAATTCTTCACAAATTAATTTATGTATTTAATGCATTTAAAAAATGTGGCAAAATAATTTTTGAATATGAATAGGTTCAAATTTAAAAATAATAAATTTTGAAGAATAAATATGTAAAAATTCCTGGGGAGTCTTGTTTTATTTTTTTCCTGCTGTAATTGCTATTTTATTTTTAAATTTTTATTTTTCTATTACACTTGACATTCACTATTATTTTATTTTAGTTTCAGGTGTACAGATCTTCAGACACAAGGATGTTGATTTAAATATTAGTTTTGTGACAATAGTGAGAATGGAAATAATCTAAATAAATAATATTAGTGTAGGGGTTAAGTAAATCTTGATACTTCAAGAAATGAAATATATGACCTTGAAAATGTTATGAAAATGTTTTTTCTGAGGGATAGAAATGCTTATGAGATTATTTTAAGTGAAAAGCAGGGTAAAAATATTCTGTGTACAATGTCATGCTCCCTGTTTTAAAAAGATCACAGGAAAATCCAGCAAGGGTCTGCTAAATTATTCATAATGGTTGTCTTGCCCGGCTGGTGTGGCTGAGTGGATTGAGCGTGGTCCCATGACTGAGAGGTCCCGGTTTGATTCCAGGTCAGGGCACATGCCCAGGTTGTGGGCTTGATCCCTGGTGGGGGGTGTGCAGGAGGCAGCTCATCAATGTTTCTCTCTCACATTGATGTTTCTATCTCTCTCTCCCTTCCCCACTCTCTAAAAAATCAATAAAAACATATTTTAAAAAAATAATGGTTGTCTCAGTGCTGGTACTGTGATGACCATCATTTTCTTCTTACCCTTTTCTGTATTTCTCAACTTCACAGTGGATATGCACCCGTTTTATAATCAGAAACATTTTAAAAGTAAAACTAAATCTGAATGTAAGTTTTAGTGAGGTTGAGAAAGATTCCCCTCAGGTTTAATAGCCTTTTCAAAGCTGCCAGAGCTGCCCCTTTTAAGCAGTCTGTGACCGAGAAAGTATCCCAATGTGGGAGGTGCCCTAATTAGCATCAGCCCCAGGTGCAAACTGCTACCCTGTCACCTCCTTCCAATCCACTGAATCCAGTAATCAGCCTACATGCTCATGGAGTCTGAACTGAAATTACACTTTTATTTGGTAGTTATCCTCTTTTCCTTTTGTAGAAGAAAAGTGTATTTTGTCTTTTCCATTATAGCTCTTGGACACATCTCAAAATATTAAAAATATCCACATGCAATGTGTGTTTTACCCTCTCTTAAGTGACTTAGGGGTATGATGTTATTTCTAGTCACTTTAAATATAGGAGAGAGAGATTGGGAACTCATGCTTTGCGTAACTCCTCAAAACTTATTTATTTTTTGCAGGATTGGTAAGCTTATTGGATTTGTTTTTGCTTATAAAATGATGGTCCCAGCTTCTTGCTCCTGACCTTGAAACAACTGTTATCTTCCTGGTGATCCGCACTTACGCACCCTGTCAGTTATTTCAGGCGCCTACTCTGTTAGGCTGGTTCGGCCCCATCCTGAGTTACTGCTACCAGGACTCACTCTGTGTTAAACTCATGCCTCTTTGGCCAACTGAGTCTGTTAGGCAAACCAGACTGTGTGAAGAAGAGCACTGTACCTTTACACGTGACGTTAAAAAGAAGGGTGGATGCAATCTGTGTTCTAGAGAACCTTGGATCATGGAGCCAAGAAAAATGTTTTTAAAAATTATAAGAGCGAAGTAAATAACAATTATATGGAGAAAATAACAGAAGGTTGTTCAAGTATTTAACTTGACTCTATATATCTGGGGTTAGTTAGAGAACATCATTAGTTACCTTGGCAAACTGCTGTATGAAATAGAAAAGGTTAGTAAAATAAAACAGGGATGCCAGTCTCTTCATTTTACTGTGATCCTTCTTTTTGCCCTCCATCGAATTTTACATTCATCCTTCCTTTGTTTTGAGTTGCCTTTTCTATCACATAGTTTGTTTTCCCCCACTTTTTAGGACCTGCTGGAACAGAACTATATTTGTCTGTTTTCCTCCTGTGTTTAGTAAAATCTTTTAATTGTGCTATATTTTTCACAGTATATTCATCAGTTACACTTTCACTGTTCCCGCAAAGCCAAGCAAATATATGGCTGTTTGAAGACACTGTTTTAATTACTGGAAAATTAGCTGGTAAGTATGCCACTTTTTACTCAGTTAGTAAAGTAAACACTTAAAAGTGGTCATTAGGTTAACTGTACTTCTTCAGTTGATGATAATGTGGGAAAAATCTAAATTGATCAGGGATGATTAGTACTGACTATAAGTTGATCTGAACGGAGTCTTATTTCACTATCAAACTATAGTATTTTCTTTGTGTGTAGCGGAAATCATTCTCTCCTTTATTACTTGAGCTCCCCAGATGAGAACATTGGACTTTTGGAAATATTGGAAAGAGCTTTTGAACTTCTTTTCAAATCCCATCTCTCACTGGGCTTTAGTGGTTGGTTGAATTAGTAACAGGGCTCAGCCCTTTGGGGCTCTCTTATGTGCAGGTCACCTTTATTCCTGCCTCTGGCATTAATCTTGCTGCTTGTGTGGGAAAGGCCTGAGACTGGGCAGTTAAGTGTCTGCCCTGCATACATGATTTGCCCACTTGCATATCCCAAGGGGAAGATACAGGAAGCCTATTCTGGGGTCTGATTCAAGCTGTGTCCTTCAGTTCTGCTTTAACAACCATGAGGATGATAATTTCATCCTTACCTCCTCACCTCCCTTAACTAGTCCTTAGGGGAAAACCCAGCATTCTGTGACGCTCAGCGCATATCATATAAAACCTCTATACAAGGCAATTATTTGCATATGAATGACAATTTATTTTGTATTGAGGAATTAATGTTTAGGACTGAAGCATAATAGGAACAATTGGTAAAGGCAGAAAATCCTCAAAGTAGAGTTTATAAGAGAGTCATGGTAAAAAAGAGTTGTTTTGAAAGTCGCCTTCATTTTCAGAAGCTATCTGATTTATTCCTAAAGCATTAAAAAAGAAACTCTAATACTATTATTTAGAAAAAAAATTAAACTAGGGCTTGATTAATATTTGAGCAATTTACTGAGTGAAGCAGTAGAATCTCTTACTCTGGAAATGCTAAGGCTTTGGCAGCATTTGGATCTTGTTTGCTGGTGCCCGGCAGAACGGGTGGTGTGGAGCTGTGTGTACCAGAATGAAAAGTAGGAACTATGTACGTGCAAAGAGAAGTACATTTTATGTTGCTGGGGCCTTTGTGGAATCAGGTTCTCCACAGCCCTCTGCAGTGTTTTGTTTGGACACATTCCTGCTCCTTACTGGCCTCTTCAGCCCCATTAGAATTGTAATTTCTGCTGCAATACATGAAATGAGCAGGGTGAGCATATCCGTGGCCACTCCTTTGCCACTCTGCGAAGCAGTGGGAGCTCTGTTTGTCTGGATGATGCTGCCCCTGCCCGGCGCATCTCCGTGAGAACCGCGGGAGCCCTCTCAAATCCTCGGATCACTCCTTCCACTGCCTGGTTTCCCGAGAGTTGACATCCTCGTAAGGCCAAGCAGACAAGGATGGATGTTTCTGACGATGTTAACCTGTTCCTTAGAAAATACACATCCTCACTTCCATAAAATGTTTATGTTTTGTATCAGGAACGTGTTCAGTTTATACAGTAGAAGTGCGTGAATATATTTGCAGTAAAAGGAGCAGGAGGAGTTGGAAACTTCAGGAAAGTACAAAACCTCAGAGAAGTTCAACTAGACATTTCCCTTAGTGTACATGTCTTCAGTGGTTTGGGTGTTCATCATAATTAAGTCACACACTGTAAAGAGTATGTTATAGATTAAGTGATCCAGAAGGTGGCAGATTGTACCCTCAAACAACTTAACCAAGCAAGAATACTATCGCATAAATGCATTCTTTTTCTTTATATTCCTTAACTATTTATTTTTCAGGTATTATTTTTTCTAGTTTCATATATAAAAAGTAAACTATACATTGATTTTGAGAATTATCTTACATTATTTTATCACCATGCAACACTTTAAAAACTAATACTTCTTTTTTTATCCTAATAATTTTAACTGAGTCCTTCTTTATCAGTGATCCTTAAAAAGCCCAAGGCAAATGCTGATGCCTGATATATTTTTGTTTCAATGATTTAAGAGTTGACCCTTGAATTGTTAAATAAGATACGTTGAGTACAGAAATATCAATTTTGTCAGAATTTTGACTCCATAAATTATATTGGAGAGTAGTCAATTCAATGTTATTGATGTGAGATAATTATAAATTGAGTGCCTAGCACTGGGGAGACTTTTAATGCATGTTTAGTTATCTGACAGAGAACCTACCCAGTAAAGTATATGACTGAATATCAGCAAAGCCACTTTCTGCTGTAAGTTGCTGAAAACCTAATCCTAAACCAGCTTAAGCCCAAAGGAGGCACTTATTTATTTATTGCTCAAATAATTGATAGGTATAGGAGTCGGACCAGTTTTAGACATGGCTTGATCAGGGCTTCTGTTGAAATAATTTAGAACTAGTTTTTCTCTCTTCATTTCTCAACTGTTCATTCCTTAAACATTGTCTCCGTTTTCAAATCAGCTCTCATTTTTGGTCAAAAGATGGCTTTTGCAACTTGTGGACATATAAAATCCAGTGAGGAAAAAGCAAGTCTTTTTTTCCCTAGAAATCCAAGCAAAACTCACATTGCATCTCATTAACTGAGGTTGTCACATGGTCCACTATTGAACAAATCGATGTAACCAAGAGAATAATGAATGAGATGCTTTTGACTGCTTTCATCTCATTCTGGTATGCCCCATTAACTCGGCTCCTATTATAGAAATAAAATCCCAGTGAACCATATGGGCTAAAAATGGTCAGTATGTGATTCCCTAGCATGAAACCCAAAAAAGGGTGAAGGATTTCTGGGCAGCAGAATCAAGCAGTCTCTAGGATAAAGGTGCCTTGTGTGATCTAAAGGAAGGGAAATTTCTTATTTGTTCAGTTCCAAATTTAAAATAATAAAATTATGAGATGTTGTAATGTTTAGAAATAATTACAACTGCTTCCTTTAAAGTAAAATATCCTAGCTAGTGATACTGTGCTTAATATGAATTTGTTTTGTCTATTTGTAATGAGGTTGTTTTTTCTTCCAGATGCCAAATCTCAACCAAGTGTTCAATTTTCAAAAGCCTTAATTAAACTACCAGACAACCATCACATCAGCAACGTTACAGGCTATCTCACAGTCCTACAACAGTTTTTGAAAGTGGACAATTTTCTGTATACATCTGGAATTACTCTTAATAAATCAGGTATTGACTCATTTTTATATAATATAATCATATGTATAAGTAAGAGTACATAAATCTTATTAAATACTATTAAAGTTATTTAGATTGGATATTCATTTAAGCTTTGAAGGATACATGTCACTTTTGAAACATAAATCTAGTTGTTAAAATGTTTATAAGCAATTAATTCCCTTTTATGCAGTGAAAGAAAGATTATATAATAGTCTTCTGCATGCACTATTTCAAATAATGAAAATTTAATCTACAAGATACTTTTATCTAGAAGAGCTTAAAAAGGGTATAGAAAACAGTAATGATTATTGTGTAACTTTGCAAATTAAAAATACATTTAAAATGGAAACTTGATTTAAAGAAATTTACACATCTTTTTATAATTTGACCTTCTATTTATTCTTATCAAGTTGATCATAAGTGTCAATAATTGTTACATATAAAAAAGTTTATGCCTGGCCAGTGTGGCTCAGTGGTTGAGCATCGACCCATGCACCAAGAGGTCGCTGGTTTGATTCCCAGTCAGGGCACATGTCCAGGTTATGGGCCCAATCCCCAGTGGGGGGCATGCAGCAGGCGGCCAATCGTTGTTCTCTCTCATCGATGTTTCTATTTCTCTCTCCCTCTAAAATCAATAAAGAAAAAAATATATATTTAAAAAAAAATCCTCAATGAGAATTCAGTATCTATTTGATATTAAAATGATAGCTCTGGGTGAACCAGAGGAACTAGATATTTTAGACCTATATAAATTTGTTATTAATATGTAACTACAGCCTGTGTTTTACATAATGTTTTAATAAATTGTCTTTTTTTTTTTTTTTTTAGGTTTTGAAAGCATTGAATTGACTCCTCTTGCTGCAATATGTGTGAAGATATATTCTGGAGGGAAGGAATTGGCGGTGGATGGCTCTATTCAAGTTTCTCTCCCCCTAATACATACCAATGATGTGAGCGCAGGGGATCACATACCTGCCTGGACATTTGATATGAACACAGGTATGTGAGCTAGATAGAAATATTCTGAATATTTTTCTTTTGAAGGCTTGATCTTAGAAATATGTTTCTGTATTTTTATTTTTCTGCTTTATTGAGGTATAATTAACAAATGAAATTTCTATATTTTAATATAGAATAAAATGATTTAATATGCCTTATTATTGAAAACATTAAGCTATATCATTTATATTTGAATGTTTTATATTCAGTAGAGCATTAAATCAGTAATGTTATAATTTTAAGTACTTTGTCAGCCACCCAAGTTGGCCCTGCTTTGATTAATGTAACACAACGGTGGGGAAAATTATGTCAGTACATTACATTAACAAATAACATCGTTTACTCACCTTCCTGTGTTTTTATATGCCCTAACATTCTGAGCAGAAACAAATTTTTAAAACTATTTATGCTCTTATGAGGTTTTATTTTGATAGGCAATATGAACATATCTAAAAGCTTGGTTAAAGCAATTGAGAAATGTATGCTAATTTCATGAAAATCAATAACATTGTGTTAAGAGATATAAAGAGTGATTGTTTTTCAAAAAATCTTAGGTAGAAATTTTGTTCTCTGAAATTAGCCTCCTAAAAACGACTGCTGGAATTACTTAATTTTTTCCCTGCTTCCCTTGGTTTTGTTTTTGTTTTTCAATATAAATAATGTGGGAGTCTTTAAGCTACTTGCCCTCCAAAAAGGAAAACGATCAATCCAGTTGAAAAGCTCAGAAGTATGACTGTCTTAGGTGAGTCATGGTGCAGAGCCTAGTTTCCCAGGACTTGGTTTCTCTCCTGTCTCATCTGTTTCCTCTGTGTTAATACCTTTCTGAGATGGGATTCCCCTTTAGAATGGCACGTAGGCTATATATGCTCAAATTTTATACATACCCAGGTTGAAGTCCAATGGAAAGAGAGACTCTTTTCCTGGTAATTGCTCAAGCCCTCGGATTTACTGCCGTTGTAGAATGGAATTTGCATTCCCATCTCGGAACCAAGAGGCCCTTGTGGTCGGCCAGTGGAATGCACAGACTTATTTAGGCTTAGGTCACATGCTGGAGGTGGGAATGGAGCCCAAAACTAATATGCAGACAAAGAATAGGGAGCAGTTATTCCTCAAAAGAAATTTGGAATGAGGTTTCACTGTAGCTGGAAAGGTAGATAGTATGGGTGCAAAAAGGATTCTATGGAAAGTAACCTTACAGGGTGATGTGATCATAAATTCCTAACTGGGCAGGTCATGGTGGGCAGTCACTCCCCAGGTATATAACTTTTTAGTAAAAGGCTTGTCTTTGTCTTAAGGAAGCCCTGTTCACTGTGTCTGTGCATCTAGGTCAACACATCTTTGAAATGCCCCTTTTAATGCCTCCTTGTAATATGTGACCACCCTTAAGAAAGCACATCATCTTAACTATCCTGTAATCCAATCCCTGCCTGGCTTTCTTCCACCTTCATGCAGGCTTTCCTTACATCCCCTCATTGATTTCAAATGCATAAAAAAGCTGCAAAATTGTTATTCTCTGGAGCATTTGAAATCTTACTCACTGGCAACTATTGTCAGCTTTGGACATTTCTCACCTCGACATTTACGTTGTTTACAAAAGGATTAGAAGAATCCCACCCAGGACCCCCTGTGGACCTGGACCTGGTGCTAGGTACAAGCAAGGGCCCATTGCACCCCACTGGCTCCCTGCTTCTCATCAGGTGAACTTGGCTGAGTCTTCTCTTGGAACTCTGGCCCTCCTTGCTTTAAGTAGCAGGCCAATGACTTTATTTGAGCTGTTCTTAGAAAATCCTTGAGGTGGATAAGGATTGAGATAACCCAGGGAAGAGAAGAAAAAAAAAAAGCAGGCTGCTACTTTTAATTTTTCTGTCTTTGGCATCTAGTATAACATTTCCACGAGTCATGAAGAGTGTTAACAGTTATCTTATACATGTTCAGTAATCATAAACAGTTGTACTATATAGAAAAACCCAAAGGACACAGTACCTATTATGACAAATATCATAAGCAGAGAGGTAAAGAAAATCAAACAAAATGGATTCTGAGTTTAACATCAGCCCGTAGATATGCAGGCCTTGCCTCTGTGTTGGGATAGCTGTCTGCTTCTAGTTCAGCAGCTTCTCATCCTTGAGGCGTCTTGGATGATCTTTGTAGACAGAGGCGAGTGTCAGAGACAAGGACAGGTGTCCATGTGTGGTTAGGCACCGAATAAGGTCTCTTCCAACTACATTGGAGTGTCTTTTTTTTTTTTAATCCTCGCCTGAGAATATGTTTATTTATTTATTTTTTCTGAAATATATTTTTTATTTTTCAGAGAGAGAGAGAAATATTCATTGGCTGCCTCCTGCATGCCCCCTACCAGGAATCAAGCCTGCAACCCAGGCATGTGCCCTGACTGGGACTCAAACTGGGACCTTTTAGTCCATGGGCCAACACTCAATCCACTGAGCCACGCTGGCTGGGCTGAGGATATGTTTATTTATTTTTAGAGAGAGAAAGAGAGAGAAAAACATTGGTCATTTGCCTCCTTTACGTGCCCTGACCAGGGATCGAACCCGCAACCTAGGTGTGTACCATGACCAGGAGTCAAACTCGCAACCTTTTGGTGTACGGGATGATGCTCCAACCAACTGCACCATCTGGCCAGGGTGAGAGTGTCTTTTAATGAATGTCCTTTCCAATAAACAAAATCTAAAGTCTCTCTCTCCTGGGAGCATGCTGTGAAAGGAATTGGTTACCAACTTGGCATTTTCTTAAAGTGCTTCTGCAAACCTTGGTGATAGTGTAGGATGTCTCCTTTCAATCATGTCAGCTTGTACGTTTCTTCATCTAATGATAGCCCACACTGAATGCACTGTGATGCATGAAGGCATGCAAAAACTGAAAGAAATGGGGTTTTGCCAGAGAGCTGGGAAAGAACCAGGTGACTATCTTGGGTTTTCCATAGCCCAGGAGTGTTCATTTAATTTACCACCATTGTTTACCCATACAATATATCCTACAAGTTTTTTTTATCACTTATTTTTCAATGCTTCCCATAAAATTTAACATTAAAAGACAAAACCTTTGAGATGTTTCAGGGGCCCTTCTGGAACACTGCAAAGTTATTCCTACATATATTGATATTTTAACCCTTAAAACCCCACTTTCTAATGAAAACTCAGAAGTAAGCAATTAGCATTCTTTAGCTTGGCAGATTTATGGAGACATTTTATAACCTCTAGAAAAATATTTCATAGATATCAAAGTCAATTGTTAACATAGACTTCTTTTTGTAAAACCCAGGCAAAGTAAAGAAAGGTCTGTTTTACATAAACCAACAAACTTAAACTAGCTTCTATTTACTAAGGATTAATCTTGGATCATGTGAACTTGAAAAGCATTTTGAGTTAGTTTCTCTATTTCTGAAAATTTTAGAATACCCAATCCTTACAAGCACTTGCCTTTGAATTAATTTTCTACCTCTGGATAATATTATTAAAATTATCTCACATTTACAAAATACATATATGGACACACATACAAACAGACACAGAGACCATTTAGCCATGAGAAAACTCACTAGTTTATAAAGGAACAGCTAGATCCAGATTTTGTTTTGGAGGCATTTGCAATTTATATCTGTCCTTGACAAGTCAAGATCCAAATGACCTTCCCCCTTTTACAATCAGGACAACCATTTTTAATACCTCAAAGTATTGGGTTGACATCTAAACAGGATTTAGGTAAGTGGGTCAACCTATGATCCCCTTTTACAAGTGTTGAGATACCAATTAAATATGTTTTCCATTCATTCTACCTAATTTTATAGCCGGCTTTTCCCCCATTGTCCTCACAAAAGATGAACTCAGAAGCATCTAAGGATCCTCATCTCAGCCATCTTCCTGCATGAGTATTAATGCGAGACTGACTGTCATGGGGCTTGTCGGCCTTGGAGGCTGATTTCCCATGTTAATTCTGAGGTCTGTAGAGTCTGAACGAACTTCTAGGAAACATCTCCAGATGAGCCAAATGAGGTGAATATCCCTATAGGACTACTTCACACCCTAAAGGAAATTTTTCCTCAGGTAACCTCACAGGGATTCTTAGTCACCTAAGAATACCTGAGCAAGGGCCAGGGAGAGCTTACCTGAGGCCCCCAGACCTGCCCTACTTTCCAAGGCATGGTCCCCTCCTCAGGGTGAACCAACTCCAGGGTACCCTGCCCTTCTCCCCAGGGCTCCGGCCGGCTTCTCCGGGGTCAGCTGCACTACCACATTGGACACCTCGGAGCACCCACCTCCAGCACTCCGGATTCAGGGATCTGAACAACTAGCATCACCCCACTGGCTATTTGAATCAGAGAAGCAAGTGTCCTTTTTCTTTCAGAGATAAAGAAACTGCATTCTCTCATTTATCCAGCAAAGATTTTGTTCAGACTCCCAGTAAGCAATCCAATTATAAGCTAAAATGAAAAGCAGCAGCCCACTTTTTAATTTCTTTTCCCTGAGTTATCTCAACCCTTATCCACCTCAAGGATTTTTCTAAGAACAGCTGAAATAAAGTCATTGACCTGCTAATGTAAAGCAAGGAGGGCCAGAGTTCCGAGAAGACTCAGCCAAGTTCATTGGATTCGAAGCAGGAAGTTGATGGGGCACAATGGATTCTTGCTTCTACCTAGCACTGGGTCCCGGTCCACAGGGTGGTCGGCTTCTTGGGAATCCTGCCAAGTAAATGAGAACATATGAAATGGCCAAACCTGTCGAAAATTTTATGAGTTTTGAGACAAAATGGACTATAGTTGCCTGGAAGCAAGATTTCAAATGCTGCACAGAAGAACAGTTTTCAGTTTCTTGCAAGCATTTTAAATTAATGAGGGAAAATAAGGAGGATGACATGAGGGTGGGAGAAAGCAAGGCGGGGCCTGGATTACAAGATGATGTGCTTTTTGAGGGTGCTTATGCTTTGGAGGGGTATTGCTTCTGGCATTGCAAACCTAGAGGCACAGAACAATGGACAGGGCTTGCTTAAACGCCTTTCAATAAAGAAGTTGTAGGCCTGGGGATGTGACTACCCACCTTACTTGCCCAGTTAGGAATTTATGATTTATTACAGTACCCTTTTTTCATCCACAGGGAAAGTTTTCTTTTAGTCTTAACACTCCATTCTATGCTCAGTACTCACTCATGAAATGTGGGGGTGTCTGTCCCTGTCACACTAAACAGTTCTCAGAAACCAGCTGGGTGTCTTACATTTCAGTTCAGACACTGTCTCTCTGGAGTTTGCATCAGATCCACAGGTCAGGGCTTAGTCCCACAGTACTGCCTCTCTTCCTCAGATGCAAGTCCAGTTGTCACCCGTGCTTCTGACCAACCAGCTGTAAAGTGGAGGTTCCCATGACCCACTCCTTGAGTTCAGTACTTCGCTAGAACAGCTAACAGGAAAACAATTTACATACTAGATTAACCAGTTTATTATAAAAGGATATGACCAAGGAAGGGCCAGATGGAAAAGATGCACAGGGCAAGGTATGGGGAGAGACAAGGAGCTTCCATGCCTCCTGAGCGCATCACCCTTCCTGCACCTTGATGGCTCACCGGTTCTGCTTGGAGCCTTGTAGTACAGGGATTTTGTGGAGGCTTCATATGGAGGCCTGACCCATTAAATTATGGATCATTAGAGACTGAACTCAGTTTTCAGTCCCTGTTCCCTCTCTGGAGGTGTGTGTGGGGTGTGGCAGAAGGGTTAACCTCTCTGATCATGTGGTTGGTTTTCTTGGCAACCAGCTCCTCAGCCTTAGGGACTTTCCAGAAACTACCTCATTAACAAGCTCAAGTGTGGTGGGAAGTTGCTTGTTATGAATAAAAACAGACACTCTTTTCACCTTTGTGGATCTTATCAATTAGGAGTTTCTGAGGGTTTTAGGAGCTCTGTGCCAGCACTGGGGATTAAGACCAAATATATATTTCTTACTATAAATCACAATATCATAGTAGTATACTATTGTAAATCATTGGATTAAGAGTTCTAAGATCTGGGTTCCAGTCCACTTACCAGCAGTGTTATTTTTTAATAAATCTCTTATTGGACCTAAATTTCCTAACATGTTGAATGAGAGAGTTGTTTTAAAACACTTTAAAGAAGATTATCTGCTTTGCTGGAGTCCTGATTTCTGATTATTCCTCCTGGCAAAGGCCTTTGTCTCTAATGTACCTTCCAGTGAATTTTGAATTGAATGATCACATATGCAACATTTATATACACTGTATACACTCTTAACTGTTTAATCAGAATTCTAGAACACGTGACAAATAACCGCCTATTGATAAAGTTGGATTTCACTAAAGTCCTTAAGATATATCTCAATAGACACAATTTAAACATTATGTGGAGACTCATGATTTCCTTAAATATGTGTACATCCTTTATTTACTTATAATGATTTTATTTCCTGTAGTCATAATAAATCATTCAAATAATTTTAATATCTTATTATCATATGTACTATATTACCATGTAATATATGATGTATATATTATCTCATGGTCATATATTGCTACAGTTTTCATAATTTTTTAAAAAGTCCTGCAAGGTATTCTATACATGACTGTCAGCAAACTCCTCTCAGCTCTAAAGAGAGATAAACTATAACTGCTTGGTATTTTTACTTACCTTTCTTTTAGGCACGTGGATAAATCATGGCCAGGGAATGGTCAAGGACTATAATAATCATTTAATTTGGACATATGATGCACCACATCTGGGCTACTGGATAGCAGCTTCACTTCCAGGAACCAGAGGTTTGTGAAAATGAAACCAAAAAGTAATTTAAAGAAACAAACAAACCCAAGTAGTCATACTGGAATTGATAGCAGCAGATCTCGATTCTAAGCATTGCCCCTCATCTGCTGTATGACACTGGAAAAAGCTTCTAGTCTCTTGATCTCAGCTTTATTATTATTATTTTTTCACGTGTATAAGGAAAGATGATGCTTCATGAACTCTAAGGTCTCTTATAGCTACAATGTCTGGTAAAGTATGACATTTGTTCAAATCAAGTATTTTCTTTTCTTAGTTTACTTTTTACGGATAAATTCTACCCAGGTCAGCTAGAGCATTTGGTTGGATAATTGAAATAAGGTTAGGATGTAGGGAGTTCACAGGATGCTAGGGAAGGCTGAAGAACCAGATTCTAAACGGCAGAAATCCTCAAGGGCCCAGTTAACAGGCCCACTTGACAGTTGTCACTAGATTACTGCTGAGTGATGGCTGACTCCAACCCTTTGCAGTCCTTCCCTCACACTGTTCCTGACCATTCTAGGGATGAAGAATTTGGTTGGCCTAAACTGGGGTCATGAGCACGCCCTTGATGGAGGAAGGGGTGCTGAATAATATGCCCCAGACTGTTCCCAAGATAAGTGATACCCAAATGGAGACTGGCTTGACATACGAACAGAGGTGGACAAAAACCAAGAATTGTCCACTAGGGATGATCATATTCCATGAGAAATGAGTGTTTCATTTTTCTAGATTTAACATGGTATCAAATTATATCATTTGTACCTAAGGAAATCCTACATTTATCTTTGAGTTGTGTAACTCGAAATACTCGAACATTGCATATTTTATCCATTAAATCTTCGTAAAGGATAATCTTCTCACCTGATGCAGTATAGACTGGTTGCACCAGGGGCCTGCTGCCACTTTCTGGCCTTGGGGTGTTGGCTGGTGGAAACTGAGTTGCTTCTGGGCATCTTGTTGCTCGTCTCCTCCCTCATCCTCCTTTAACCTGTGGGTTTGTAATCTACAAAAACAAAGCAAAACATTCAGTGCTGTTTCAGTGAAGTTTTGGGAGAGTGTGAAAGTTGAATGCATGTCATTCCCTCATCTCTAATCATGTGTCAGAGTTAATTCTCTCGGTTGAGTGTCTGGGCTGCCAGCGGAGAGGCAGCTGGGACTTGGCTGTTTCATGCTGGTCAGGAATAGTCCCAGTGCTCCTGCTAGTCCAGGATGTGGGTAACGTTTTATATACGTTTCTCTGCAGCATTCTACCATCTAATTTCATATGGCTGTCTATTAATTGGAAGACTCTTACAGTTTTTCTGAAAAAAAATTTAAAAATAGTTTTTAATTTTCATTTTTTGTTAACAACCTTTCAATTTTTTTTTTAAATCCTTACCCGAGGATATGTTTATTGATTTAGAGAGAGAGTAACATCGATGAACATTTATCGATTGCCTCCTATACCCATCCCAGCTGGTGATCACCCACAACCTAGGTATGTGTCCTGACCAGGAATTGAACCTGCAATCTTTTTGGCACATGGGACGATGTTCCAACCAACTGTGCCACTCGGCTGGGGTGATAACCTTTGAATTTTAAACTGCACAAGTAACAAGACTTTTTTTTTAATGATGCCAAAATTTGGTATTCCAGTGGAAGAAATATAAGCCATTAGCCATATATTATCAAAAGAGATATTCTCTCTGTTTCTGTTTTGACCTTAGTACTTACGAGATTATTATTCAGAAACCAGAGGGTGGTTACTTTTATTTTTAATGATGCAAAATATCATGCAGTCTTGCCAGCTGTCTGGCCTTATGCCATTTTAGATTTGCAACTATAATGAAATATTGATGAAAAGGAACAATTAATATTTAATTTAATACTTCAACTCAACTAAACGCAAGTTATTTCATTTCTAATAAAAATAGCCTAAGGAGCACTTGGGTTTTATAAAGAAGTGTACCTTCCACTAAACATATACCTGAAACAACCAATTTATATAAATGAATTTCTGAATTATAAAAGCTGAATCCTTTTCTGGAATAGGTTAAGGTTTTATTTCGGCTTATATGTTGGGAAAGATTTTGTGTGAAATAGAATACTGAAACTGAAGTGTGGGATTCCCATTTAGATTGAACTAGATACCTCTGGTGATGCTTTTATTCTGCAAGTGTATCACAGTCTAAGGAACACTATACTAGAAATCTGTATAACTTGACTGTAGCTCTGGCTTTGCCAGTAACTAACAGGGTGAGTTTGAAATAGGTATTTATCCATCTGAGTATTAGTTTTCTTGTTTTTAAATGGTGGGTGTTGGATATGATGGTCTCTAATATCCCAAAACATTTTAGGATGTGTTACTGTAAAATCAAAATTGGTCCTATGATGGGCTAGTTACTGTGCTGGAGCTACTTTAGAAGTAATTTAGTTAATATATAAATCTGTTTTTTAAATAAATCTTAAATAGAATTCTAGAATTTCTTGAAAAAAATATTAAGCGCAAGAAATTAGTTTTTCATAGATTGTTCTAGGTAACTATGCAGGTGTGTATAGAATTTAATAAACAAGTGCTCATTAATGTTTTAAAATATTCATTTTCAAATGTATTTCAATTTTGAAAATATATTGTTAATATTCTACGTTTCTATCCCCATCTAATCATATATACATGCACACACACACACACACACACACACACACACACACACACACGGGCACATGCAGATACATTATTTTTTGCTCTTGTCGTATATATAGGATTTGGGGCAAACCCAATAGTATCAGCTTCCCATTTCCAAAAGTGAGTTTGTGTTGGAATCCTGTGGAGTGAAAATTGCTAGCATTACTCTATTGTGGAAGCATATGCTCTTACAGTCTTAGAGCAGAAATTGAATGTCACCCAGTTATAACCAAACTTTACTCCTTTGCAGCTGAATAAGAATCCACAGAGAATTGTCAATCTTATTTCTTTTTTGTTTGAAGAAATTTTGTTATGTAATGTACTTGGTTGCCTATTAGATATGATAAACACTTTATTATTAGTAACCATATATGAAAGTGTGGCCAATTCTGGAGTGCCTGTTCTTACATAATCTTGAAGTTATACAACAGTATAGTATAGGCAACACTTACTGAGTGCCTATCATGTGCTAAGCACTGTTCTAAGTGTTTTTATAAGTATTAACTCATTTAATCCTCAACAACCCACATGGGTTACGTATGACAGACATGAGCTGAGACACAAAGAAATGAAACTTTCCCAGGGCCATAGAAGTAAATGGTGAGGCCAGGGGGTTCCATTTCAGGCACTCTGGCTGCACAGTCTGTATGCTTCTCTTGACTTTTGTTAAATTAGATGATGCAAAATGTAAAGGATAGATTTAAAGACCTAATGACCCTCAGTCCCTTCCAGTGTCCTTGGTGAAGGTGAGAGTCTCATTCTGGAGGTTTTCTCTTGGTAGAGATGACCAGAAAACTCCTTGTCTCACCATTCTCATCACCTGAATACATTTTACCATCTAGTTGATACTGATTGGTAGAGTTGTTATGTACATTTTTGAACAAATGAAGTCTTAGTGATACTGAAAAGATTATCTCAATATTAGTTGCCCAGTAGCATTGATTTTCATGCATTCTTAATAGTCTACACTCGTCACTTCAGTGTATTCATCAGCTTTTACTGAAGTTAAATAAAGCTCATCAGAATAGCATTGTATCATATCTATGCTCTCATATAAGGGGGGGGGGGGAGTGGGTCAGGTTAGCTGCGCCTCCGCTAGGCTCAGCTTACTGGGATCATGGCATTTTCTTATTCCATAGCCCAGGCTCAAGGAGTTGCAACTTTTAATCCTTCAAGTACCAGAATTTTTAGATTCTCTCTTGTCCTTTCTTCCCTGCTTACTTTGGCAAATTCTGTTTTGAATTTATCTTTAAAATTTCTTTTTGAATTGAATGCAGCTAGTAACAGCCCACACTCACTACCTATATTCCATCTCAAAACTTCTGTGTACAAAGTTCAGATGAACTGGAAATATTTTTCTCCCAGGTTATGCCACCACATATGCTACTACATAACTTGGGTTACCATTTTTATTGCCTACTGAAGCAGTTTCCTCACTGCTCATTGCTTGGCCTGAAGTCACATATTTTAGGGTGTTGTTATAGCAGCATTTCAGCATCTTGGTACCAATGTCTGTAACAGCCATTGCTGCAGTAACAAAGAAATCTGTTATCTCAGTGGCTAACAATGCAAATGTTTATTTGTTACTTACATTTCATGACCTTTGGGCTTGGCTTTGTTCAGTTCAACATTTTTTTCCCATTCCAGAACGTAAGTTGTAGTAATACAAACTCTCTGGGATATACTGTTCACATATTAGAGGGCCTTATATGGTCCTCTAAGTGGGCAGGGCCGTAACACACAACCTAATTTAAGGTGCTCACATTTCACTGGGCAGAGCACGTCAGTTGATGAAGCCCAAAGAGTAGAGAAGGTATTCTCCACTCACAGGAAGCCTGCCTTTAGAGGCGAGCAAACCAATACAAGTTTGTACACATATTCAGTCTGTGTCACCCAGGGTAGGACATAGTTGAAAATTTGATCTAAAGTATGTATTTTCTTTTTGTTTTATTTGTTTGTTTATATTGAACCATTTAGGTTCAGGTATAATTGGAGACCCAAAGGACATAACTGCCTACCACACAGTGTTTCTGACAGCCATATTGGGAGGAACAATAGTCATTGTCATTGGATTTTTTGCTGTGCTTCTTTGTTATTGCAGGTAAGAAAATATTCATGTGTAAAAACCCAAAAAACTATCAAATTATAGTATTGTGTCAGTATCTTCTGTGTATTACAAAGTTTATTTGTAGAAGTCAATGGATTACTCTTTATGAATATTAAAATAAAAATGGATATATTCTAACAGCATTGCCTATATAATGTACATATTGTGGGATGAATATTTAAAGGAACCTTCTAGATTATAAGTTGTAAACACTGTTTGCCTTCCCTTCTACTCCAGGGGTAAGTGTGGTACTCCACAGAAAAGAGAAAGAAATATCACTAAACTTGAGGTCCTCAAGAGAGACCAGACAACTTCAACAACACACATAAATCACATCAGTTCAGTCAAAATTGCATTAAAAGCCGAGGACAAGTCACAGTTATTCAATGCCAAAAATTCCTCATACAGCCCGCAAAAAAAGGAACTACCAAAGACAGAAGCAGAAGAAAGAGTTTCCGTGGTAAAAACTCGGGACAACTTTAAAATCTACAATGAAGATGTTTCATTTCTGTCAGCCAATCAAAATAATTACTCAAGAAACCCAACACAGTCCTTGGAGTCCAGTGTAGGGGCCAAACAACTCACACATATTAACAACAATCTATCTTCTCTAGGTGATGCTCAAGAGGAAAAGAGGTATCTCACAGGTAATGAAGAGTTGTATGGGCGCTCCCACATTCCTGAACAGCTTATGCATATCTACAGCCAGCCCATTGCCATCCTTCAAACATCTGACCTTTTCTCCACTCAAGAGCAGTTACATACTGCTAAGTCAGCTACTTTGCCAAGAAAGGGACAGTTAGTCTATGGCCAATTGATGGAACCAGTAAATAGAGAGAACTTTACACAGACATTGCCCAAAATGCCAATGCATTCTCATACACAGCCTACAGATGCCAGGGAAGAGAACATCCCACTTGAAGGTCAACAGAGCTTGCCATCCCAAACTTCAGATTGGAGCCGGTATTCCAACAGCTTACTAGAGTCTGTTTCTGTTCCTGGAACACTAAATGAAGCTGTTGTAATGACTCCCTTTTCATCAGAGCTTCAAGGAATTTCAGAACAGACCCTCCTGGAGCTGTCCAAAGGAAAGCCCTCCCCCCATCCCAGAGCCTGGTTTGTGTCTCTTGATGGAAAGCCAGTTGCACAAGTGAGGCATTCCTTTATAGACCTGAAAAAGGGCAAGAGAACCCAGAGCAATGACACGAGTCTGGACTCGGGGGTGGACATGAATGAGCATCACTCAAGTAGAAAACTCGAGAGGGAGAAAACTTTCATCAAAAGCATGCATCAGCCTAAGATTCTTTACTTAGAAGATTTAGACCTAAGTAGCAGTGAGAGTGGAACCACTGTCTGCTCCCCCGAGGACCCAGCTTTAAGGCACATTCTAGATGGAGGGAGTGGAGCTATCATGGAGCACCCTGGGGAAGAGTCCCCAGGAAGAAAAAGCACTGGTGAAGATTTTGAAGCCAATACATCCCCTACTAAAAAAAGGGGCAGACCACCACTAGCCAAAAGAGATAGCAAAACTAATATCTGGAAGAAGCGAGAGGAACGCCCACTGATCCCCATAAATTAACACCAAGGATGGTTGTATCTCTGCTCTCTTGTGCTGTTTATTCTTGCTTCTTATTGTAAACTGCAGTAGGAATTTCTTAAGAAGGTGAGATTGAGCAATCCAATGGTCCCTGGACATGTCTCAAGCAGAGTAAATAGGAAAATGGTAATTCAGTAATTAGAGGGAAAGATACTAAGGAATGCTTTTTCTGACCTATTCTTTTTTTTTTTTTTATCCTCACCTGAGGACATTTTTCCATTTTTTGTTCAGATAGAGTGGGAGAGAGAGAGAGAGAGAAACATCGACGTGAAAGGGACACATCGAGTAGCTGCCCCCTGCATGACCAACCTTGGCCGGGGACAAACTGCAACCGAGGTATGTGCCCTTAGCGGGAACCGAACCGGGGTCTCTCTGGCCCGCAGGCCAACGCTCTAACCGCTGAGCCAAACCGGCCAGGGCTGACCAATTCTTTTCATTTATTTGTGGGTGCTGAATTTGAAGTATCCAAGTGTTCAAATTGTAAAATAGCCTCAAGATGTCATTATCTGAAAATGTTGCTCAGTCACCACCTTAGCCCCGATTTGCTTAAGAATAACATTGTGGAATGTGCACTCCTAAAGTTGCTTCCATGTACAAATGTGGCTTCTGCTTTGAGGACACCCCTGTGAAACATTTAGAAATAACACTGTATTCTTCAGCCATCATATTCCTGTGAAATATCACTATTATGTTCTCCACTGCTTATACTTGAAAATAACTTGATAAATGTTCTGGATTGATGTAATTCTAGAGTTTAAAGGCCAAACAACATTTTCTTTCTTTTTACATTTTTTTTTTTTCTATAAACAGTATGTATGTTGTATCAACCCCAGAGTAAATCCCATATTCATGTAAGATGGGCAAGAAGCTACTTGGTTGTTAGAGAGGGAAACTCCAGCAATTTGGTTGTTTGTTTTTTTTTTGGTTGTTTGTTTGTTTTTTTGATATAACTTTGCAGAATAAATGGTAAGGTGATCATTTGTTATTTAGAAATTTGAGAAGTGAATGATATTAAATTTTTATTTAAACTTTTCTTTTCCCCTTCCTCAAAAGTGAAGTGAGCTTAGCTGTAAAGGAAAACTATACACCAATCTGGAAAAAAACAACAAAGAAACAAAAAACCTTATCTTTAGTTTAAGAGTCACTGATCCATGTAAAGCTAAAATCATTTTAAAATATGTCTTCTATTAAAAATTCTGGCACTAAAATGCTATTCAACTTGATTTTTAAAAAATAAATAAATTTAAAGTTTCTTATGAACATTAAAAAATTAAAATGTGTGGAGCTAAAGGAAATAAACATTTCAGTTTTTTCTTAAATGTTGATGAGCTAAAAAAGAAATGCCATTTCCCAGAGACTCAAAAATATCTTTAGGATATTAGGTATATGTGTAGATTTTGTTTTCCTGTTAACATTCATAAGAGATGTTTGAGAAGAACAGTTTCAATTTCATGGGAAAAGTAAAAGCCTTTTTTGTGAAGTGAGTTGTAGCCTTTGCAACACCCCCTTCCCCTGTTTTGGAAGTAATATGTCCGTCCTAGCAAAGAATTCAGTGTGAATGCATTCAGCTGTTTTTAATTATAAGTGTCTTCAACTCTGAATTATCATTTATATGTCCTAAAAATTAATCTCTTTGTTAATTAAAATCAAATCCCACTTTTCTTAAAATTTCCATGAAGGCAAATGTTTGAAATAGATCCCCCTTTTCCTTGGGGGAAAAATGGAACAAACTTGCTTTATTTCTCATCCCTACTAATCAACATGAGAGCAACATAGAGACCCAAGGCATGTAAGTTGAAAGAACCAAAATTAGCCAGATGAGCTTTAGTCAAATTATAAATGGATGTAAAATGAAAGACTACAGCTTTCCCCCAGGGAGTCGACTTCAGCCAGTTTTTTTTTTTTTTTTCCCCTGTAACCACTTCTGAAGCATCTAACCTGTCAGGATACTGCTACCTTTCTGTTTTAACCCAAAGAACTTCAAGACCAAGGCAAAAGTTTGCTATATTTTACCCCAATCCATAGAAGAGGTAAATGTTTTGGTAACACCTAGGTTAACTTTTATTTTTGTGGGGTGTAGTGATAAGGCCCACAGTTAGAGGAGGCGTATTGGTCTGTACAGAAAGACACATCAAAAGTGCATGAATGAAATGACTTGGAAAAGGTTGAGAAGTTAGTGCTCTGCTGAAGTGCCTTTGATATAGACTTGCTTTATTAGACGGATATAACATCTTTCTTAAATGTGCATTTTCTTTCTTTTAGCCAACTTAAGCAAATGTGCAGTTTTTATTAAAAAATATAGACCTAGTGATTCATGTTGGAACAATGAAATTTGCATGCAAGTGGCATTTCTCTTTTGTGTATTTCTTTGTTTGAATCCAGTTTAAATTGATAGATTATGTTGTAATGAAGTTAGAAACTAGTGAAATGTTATACTTCTTAAATATTTTAAATGTGTATTTCTTCCACCTTTATGTAAAAATATTTCATCTCTTGGCTTAGTAGTGGAATATACATGTTGATATAAGCGTATACCATTCAGGCATGCTGCTTATTCATTCTTGTGCAAAGGAAATGGGAAGATGTATCCCCAAGGGCTTTTCTAGAAATACATTTTTTTGTTTCAGAATAAAACCTTATTTTTTTATACACTGCACATTCTGTTCTCAATTGGAAAGTATAGGTAGGCAATTTATCTTTTCTAATGATTAAAAATGTGCAACTTCTCATTTGTGAGTAGTTCACAAATTTCCTGTTAAAAAGCTGAAGCCATCTACTTTTTCTTAACCCATGTGATAATAAACCTACAATATTTACAATTTTATTAAAATTTTAAATTGAAAACCAACCCAGTTTTTTGCAAATGTAAACCTAGAGAATTTTGGTCACAAATTGTTAACATTTGTGGATCCTTTGTACATACTTTGCATATACTTAAAAGCAAAATTATCCCTCAATTAACTGATGGATTCATTTACTAAAGCACAGCTATATGTATTTTTGAATACATATTAAAATCTTGAGACTTTATAAAATCCATTTTTATGACATTTCGACAGTTGTATCGGGATTGCACCTTTTATAATACACAGTACACCAAGAAGGTCACAAATGTTGAGGAATAAAAGCACTTCTTTGCTTTGGCAATCCTTTTCAGATCACTTCCTCTGTGTTGAGTCCTCTGGTATCCATGCATATATAGAGTTTTAGAGATCTCTGGGTCAAATAGAATCCCTCAAAACTTCCCAGAAAGGTGAAGGTCAAAGTTACATATTTATTTATAGGGAATGAGTTACTCACTTGCCATGTACTGGCTTTGTAAAGAATTTGACCGTGTTAATTTCCATCTCAGACCTAGAGTTGACATTTTGCCCTGTTTCCAAGTGTTTCTATCTTTTGTATTCTTTCATCAGACGAATCTCACTTTTCAGTGTATATTTATGGTCATTTACTACTATATTTACTGCTGAAAACTGTAACAATCTGAAGATTTGTAAAATGTTAAACATAGTTCATTAAAGATAATAAAATAAATCTGAAAATGTACTTGATGCGTTGTTTACTTTGTAATCTACAAAATAATCCTCTCTAAATTGTCATTTAATCTAGTAAATATTCAATTATTACTTTTTATTTATTATACTCCCTGTAGTAAAATAAACATTATATATTTGACCATCCCTTGTTTATATAATGAACTTGATTTATCTTTGCATGTCATGTTCTCCAAAGTTCACATTTTTACTATTAAAGCTGAGTATGGACATATTATTTTTCCTCTAATGAGAAGACTTCTTAAGATAATGTGATAGAATGTAAAATATATGGCAATTCCCAAAATACCTAAGTGAGGAAATGATACAGTATCTCCTTCCCACCTTTAAAAAAATTATTTGGACTTTAAACCTAAGACTAAATGATAACAAAGGCTGTTTAAACTTAGATCTCCTTCAAGAGCCCTTCTGCTTAGTTAATTGAACAATACTTAAGTTCAGGCCATTTGTATTTTGGGCTTTACAGTATCTTTACAATCATTATCCTGGGTACCATGTTTTTAGACATTTTGTATAACATAAATTAATATGACACTAGAAATGCCATATTATTTGGTCAGTTCTAATGGGAATTGGGCTCTGAATCCACTCACACATACAATGGAGATATGACCTCCCCAACACAGGCATTGAAGTCGACACTGCCGTTTTGGGATCCCTGTGGAGTACAAGCCAGGTTGTGGCTGCCTTTGTTCCAGGGCCTGGTCTCCAACTAGGAGAGTCTGGAGTCTTAACACAAATGATGCAGCCCCTGGAAGAGTCATGCAGGACCCCAACTCACAGGGAACTGGTTGGAATAAAAAAACATTTCATAAATCACAATCAGAAACTTGGCTGCCAAACAGGTGATTTTCATGATCTGGTCATCACATTCTCATCTCAGAAGGAAAATATGAGAAGACTAATATGTAAGAACTATAGAAAAGGTAGTTGGATGGAGTTAGATATTTTAATGAGTTTATCAAAAGTGATTCACCAATCAGTCCTTGATAATTGTGACAGCTAATCAAGGGACCCTTCCTTTGAACTACATGCTGGAAAAATGTTAAACTATACCACAGTGTTGCTTTATCTAGGCTTAATAAAATCCCATTTTAGCCTTTTTTTTTTTTTTAATAGGTACACTATAAAAGAGTCATTGAGTTTAGTATTTTTTTAACTCAATGTCCATTAAGTATTTTTTTCTTTATAAAAACATTTTCAGTGTTTCAACAGAGAAAAATCGTCTAGAAATCAATCACAGTTTGCAATGTTAAATACTAAAAAGTTAATAAACTCAATTACAAAGGATGGGAAAACATTTTTCATTAAATATATAGCACATTTCTTAGGGGAAAAACTGTGATGATTATTTTCTTTCTAAAATAGCTAAGTTTAAAGATCACACGTATGGTGTTGGTCGAAACATTGCTATAATACTTTTCTCTACTTTGTAGACAAACATCTTCCAATTTCTGCTGGGAAAACTCACATGTTAAAAAGTATATGTTGTTTTTTTCCTTTTGTTGACAAAACCTTTCCTGATTGAATCCTGTATTTCCTGGTTTTCAAACCTGTACTTGCTATGGTTGTAAATGAGATTCCACAGCCCTGTAGGGATACTGCAATTTCCCAAATGATTTAGTGTTTTTTTTTCCTTCAGATTTACTAGAAGTTTCATAATTCATGTGTTGACTGGTTCTAATCCTTGTAGACCTTATTAACATACTAGACTAACTGCAGACAGTCTGAATCAAAACAAATCAGATAATTACATTCCCAGGAGTCTCTGGGTTTATTACACTTGAACAGCTTAAAAACATTTCTGAAATACGATATATTGAAAAGCATAATTGTAGCTATTAGGCAACATCGAGTAGATATCTCAAAATAATTTTTGTTTTATATATGCCCATATTTCAGCCTAGAAAATACAGATTTTTTTTTGTTTTATACAAAGTATTTTTATTTATTCAGCTTAATACATTTATCTCTAATATCCAGTATTCTGTAATAAATACTATTTTGAAACCTTGATTTATAATTTAGATAACTTCTGAAAGATTTATATCCATTAAATAAATAAATGTTTATTAACATGTACTTTTATAGATAGTTTATTTTCATTATTGTTTCATTTAGTGTTTATTACTGATTATTGAGGTAACTGGATGACTGGGGGAAGGCTTGAGAGGGAACCTGTCATTTTTTTTGGATATTCCCAGTTATAAAGATTGGTAGGACATCTAGAAGATTTCCCATGCACCTTTTAATCAATCTTGGGATGGCTAGAGGGTAACAGCAGGTATTAGACATGATGCAGGCAGTTGAGATGTGGGGAATTCCAGATGGTTATTTGAAGCTACGGGTGAGTGAGATGAGCCAGAAAGAGGATGTAAGGTGAGAAAAGATTTCCATTGATGTCATTAAATTATTATTTGTGTAATAAATAACTTAATAAAAGCAAAATACCTATTCTATTCGAGTATCAAATTTTATAAGTAAAATGATATGTATTTAAGTTAAAGACTGACTTCAGTGTTTCCTTTTAAATTTCATAAATATATGACTTTCTATATCATAGTTATAAATTTAATTTTGTAAGTAGAATCTTATTTTAAAATAAGTGGTAAATAATTATTTTGTGTTAATTTCTTTCTTCATTACTATTTTTTTCTATATTGCTTTTTCATAACATAGGTTTTCAATAAGTATTTGACAAACAGGGTAGCAAAAGTCAGGGGACCAGGGTTCAAGTCATGGCACTTCACATATCTAGTAAACTTTCGTTTCCTCATATTATATAGGTCTGACAATCGTCATAATAATACCTCCCTTACATGGCTGATGTAAGACTCGGGGTACAGAGGAATAGCACAGGCTAGGCAAATATTAGTTATCATTCCATGACACTACGTTTGATGAACTTAATTAAAGTTCAAGGGGTCTTGAACCATTGGGATTATCTCCAATTAAGAGCTGATTATCATCGCTGCAAATGAACACCAATATCACTGATAATTGATTATCGAAGTGTAGCCTCCAGATGTGAGAGTTCTCCTTACAGCCACTATTGTGTGCTTGTTCATCAGGACCGTTAGGCATCGGGGGGAATAAAGAGAATCACTACAATTATTTAGGAGATTTAAGAGGATTGAGGTAGTACTGCTCAGCTGCTCTCATGCATTGCTCACCTCCCATACTTTATATTAAATCTCATATAACTCAGTAACTGCTCAGCTCTCTAGACTGATTTAGCAGCAACTATTGAACAGGCATGCACGCAGAGAGGGTTTTTATGGGCATGTTATCCAGTGATTCATGGATCAAGGTAACTGGGTTATTTTAAACATCACCCCAGTAGTTTTTCCTAAATTTTTGTTAGCTTCCCCCCCTAGATTTTTATTAATCTAAAGTGTAAATTATATAATTTCAAAGTATTTAATTATATTTTTTGCTTCAGAAAAAATAAGTTTCTAGAAAACTTGTATTTTCTTCTTGACCTCTTTGATATTTTGACTGTATTCTAAAACATGTAAGAGATAAGACTGAGATTTGAATAGGAGCTTTCGAGTTAGCCTGAAGACTCAAGTCCATGAAACAAACAAACAAACAAACAAACAAACAAACAAACAAACAAACACCAAAGCATGTGTTTTAAGTCCAGAGAACCTTCAATTATCAGGCCAACCATCTCTTCGAAGGGTTTGCTGAGAGCTGCCCTTCCCCAGAAATGGTGCTAACCTCCCGCCCAACCCCCCTCCATTTCATTAACGTCAGAGGAGCTCTGGGAAGCAGAGGAGTGCCCTCGCTGTGGAGGAGGTATTTACCCAGGGAGCTATGCCCCCACCTCACCTCCTGTGCTGGTGGTAAAGGGAGCACTTTACTAGTAACTCCTTCCTCCTAGAAACTTGGATTGGGGGGACAGCAGGGTCACTGGTAAAGTTTGGAGGTGTCTGCAATAAGGGGATACAGGCATCCTTCTATGATCAGATTGCTGCTCTGTCCTCGTGCACGAGAGGGAAAAGTGTTGGGGGAAATGGTGCAGTGATGCCACCAGGTGATTTGGGCATAAGAATTAATCCTTTAGCAGAGAGGCCTAGAGTTTAAGGACTGAAAGAAAATTCAGAGATCCTCTTATTTATGTGGAAATGAAGGTTAGAGAGGGTCAGTGGCTCATCCCAGGCCACGAGGCCAGTTAGAAGCCAAAATCTGACAGGAATCAAATATCCTTCATTTCAGTCCACTTTATTCTTTCTTTCTCTCAGTAATTTGAACTCTTTACCTCTTGCTCTTTTAATCCAGAGATTGTTATTCCATTTTAAAAAATCTTGATTACAGCTGGAGAATATTTTCTGTAGTCTGCAGCAGTACAACATTGTTCTAAACAAGGGAGTGCAGTTAACTTATATTTATAGATTTATGTTTATAGATAATACCTTCATGCTTATCATCTGTAAAAAGTTGGCATAAGTGGAGCCATTTTAAAACAGAGTCAGGGCAGCCACTCCAGGGGAACTGCATTGCACATCTTACTCCTTGAATCTTTGCAATGTTTGAACTGGGCAAAATAACCTTTGGACTTGGCCAGAGTACAATTGTCTTCCAAACAACTGTTTGTAAAAATAACAGAGAAGCAGACATTCTGACTACAGGACTGAAAATTAAGGACGTTCTTAAGAATTTGGCCCCACTGTGTATAGCTAAAGAAAAACTTATTTATACCTATAGAAATGCCTTCCTTGGTTTATTAGCACCTATAGAAATTCTTTCCTTCAATTCATGTAATTTTCCTTCCCTTTTTCATAAAAACCTCTTGCCTTCAGCCCATAATCAAAACATTTGAGTTCCTGCCTAAGTCATTACTTTCCAAATAGCTATTCTTTGATCAGTTGCCTCACTTTGGCTTTTTATTTTAATTTTACATTATAGTCCATTTCCCTAGCCTGTAGTGTTTTGTTAGTACTCTTCAAACTTGTAGCTGTGTCACAGAAGGAATTTTTTTTAACAAAAAAAATTTTAATCCTCACCTGAGGATATGTTTTTGTTGATTTGAGGGAGAGGAAAGGGGAGAGAGAAACAGCAATTGGTTGCCTCTCATATGCGCCCCAACTAGGGATCGAACCCACCACCTTTTGGTGTCTGGGTGGATGCTCCAACCAACCGAGGCACACTGACCAGAGCAGGAATTTTTTTTAATGTTCTTGGGTCCTGTTTTCAGAAATTCTGAATAGGCAGGCACACAAAAATGTGTCAGAATATACATATGATTTTGATGATGAGCTCGATTTGGAAACGTAGTAACTAATATGTATCTTTCTAATGTAAGTGTGGTCCTACCACTGTTCCCCACACTGGAATAGTATATTCTAGGGACACTTTTAAAAAATTCCTTCAAACTTCCAAGATGCTTTCAGCTTTGGGATGTTACACTTGCCCTTTCCTCTCTGGAATGCTCCTTCCTGTTTCTGATCATTGTTATTCAGGATGCTGCTGGATTCCTGACAACTTCTCTCATCTCATCAAAGTTGGCTTCTGACTTCCGGTCCCTTGGCACTTCCTAGCATATTATCCTGCCCTTGTTTCTTCTGTTCATTCTCACTATCTGAAATCATCTAGGTTGCCTACTTAACTCCCTTTCTCAGTAGATATTAAGCTTTTTGAGGATGAGGACCCTATCTGTCCCTTGGAACAGAGACTCAATAGCATGGTGAGTAGCTGATTGGTTTTCCAAACAGTTGTATCAAATTTACATTGTTTATGTAGTTATTCACTTACTTCTTGAAACTAACACTTTCTTGAAAGCCCAAAATAAAGGTTTCAAAATATACACATCTGGGAGTGATGTCAGCATCATGGCATAGTGAGACAATCCCTTTGTATCTCCCCATGAATCTACAGCTAGTTGGATATCTATATCCAACAAACTTTTCTCTGGACACACGAAGATGCCTGAAAGATCCACACATTGGTACATAGGAAGGTGGGTGTATTAGAATGTATGGAGGCAGGATGGGGCAAAGAACAGGGACAGTGCCTGCAGATGCAGTTCCCGCCTGCCGTGGCTGAGCTCGTGGCCCCAGTAAATGCAGTAGTGATGGAGGAGTCAGAGCAGTCCCCACACCATGGCACCCACCACATGGCACCCTTCCACCATGACCTCAGAGGAGCAAGTAGTGCAGGTAAGAGAAAAAAAAATCTTGAACTATAATACCATCTACTGAAAACAAAAGAAATACCTCTAATTATCAATAGTGAATTGCTAAAATCAAAATGTTACCTAAAAGAAAGGTGTTCACTACTTCAAATGTGCCAGCAGTTGTACAAACCATCAAGCACCATGAACAACCAAAGTAACATGATAACACAAAAAGAAAGTAACAGTTCTCCAGAAACCAAACTCAAAGTAATGAAAGATTATGATATAAATAATAGAGGATTTAAAATAGCAATCATGAAGAAAGTCAACAAGCTACAAGACAACACAGAAAGGGAGCTCAATGAGCTCAAAAATAAAATTAATGACAGAAAGAGTACTTTTTCAAAGACATCAAAATTATAAAAACACAACATGAGAAATTCTGGAGCTGAAGAACTCAATAAATGAGATGAAGACTGAATTAGAAAGCATTGGTATAGAGAATTAATGAGCTCAAAGATAGAAATCTAGAAATGCTTTAGATGGAAGAGGAGCAAGAACTAAGATTTTTAGAAAATAAAAGAACTCCATCAATACATCATCAAACAACAAGTGCTGGCAAGGGGGTGGAGAAAAGGGCACTCTAGTACACTGCTGGTGGGAATGCAGACTGGTGCAGCCACTATGGAAAACAATATGGTGTTTCCTCAAAAAATTAAAAATGGAACTGCCATTTGACCCAGTGATCCCACTTCTAGAAATATATCCTAAGAAGCCTGAAATAGCAATCAGAAAGAATATAGGTACCCCTATGTTCATAGCAGCACTATTTACAATTGCTAAGATCTGGAAACAGCCCAAGTGTCCATCAATAGATGAGTGGATAAAAAAGCTGTGGTACATATACACAATGGAATACTATCCAGCTGTAAGAAAAAGATCTCATATCCTTTGAGATGACATGGAGGGACCTGGAGAGTATCATGCTAAGTACAATAAGCCAGTCAGAGAAAGACAAGTATCACATGATCTTACTTATTTGTGGAATATAATGAACAAAATAAGGTGATGAACAAAATAGAGCCAGAGACATGGAAGTAGGGTTCAGACTGACAAGCCTCAGAGGAGGGGGTGGTGGGGGAGGGAAGAGATAAACCAAAGAACTTATATGCATGTGTGCATAACCAATGGACATAGACAACAATGCTGGAGGTGGGGGCAGGAATGGGAGGAGGGTGTCAATGGGGGGAAAAGGAGAAACATCTGTAACAAAAATAAATTAAAAAAAAAGAATGATTAGGAAAAGAAGATTTTAAAAATAAACATAAATTATTATGAGTCAAAAAAAGAGAAAGAATTATCTGACCTCATTAGAAAGAACAACGTAAGTAAATGGGTATTCCCCAAGAAGAAGAGAAGAAGAAGGGAACAGAGAACCTATGCAAAGAAACAATCAATGAGAACTTCCCAAATCTAGGAAAGGAACTGGATATTCAGGTACAAGAAGCTAATAGAACATTTAATTATCTCAATGCAAGAAGGCTTTCTCAAAGATGTGTTAAAGCTGTCAAAAATTAATAATAAAGAAAGCATTCTTAAGGCAGCTAGGGAAGAAAGACAATAATAGCCTACAAAGGAAACCCCATAAAGTTATCATCAGATTTATCACCAGAAATGCCACAGGCCAGGAGAGAGTGATGCCTTGAAAATATCAAAAGATGGAAACCACTAGCCAAGAATAATATCTCCAGCCAAGTTATTCTTTATATCGAAAGGAGAAATCAAGGCTTTCACAGAAAAACAAAAAGCTGAGGGAATTTACCACCATGAGACCTGCATTACAAGAAATGTTAAAAGGAGCTATTCTATCTGAAACAAAAAGACAAAAGTACACAAAACTTTCAGTAAGGTTACAGACAGAGAGAAACAGAAAATTGCAAGAATAGGGTGCTAAACACTTATTATAACGAAGATTCAAGGGAAAAAGCATTAAAAATAACTATATCTACTTCAATTTGGTAATGAATACAACATAAAAAGGAATAATTTGTAACAACTAAAACTTAAAAGAGGAGAAGTAAAAGGATAGAAAAAGTATAGGCAAATGAAGATGCGATGCTATAAAAAAAAGGACTAGTTTATTTGTGAGACATTATATGCAAACTTAATGTTACAACCACAAAATAGAAATTACAGCTGAGAAATAAAATATAAAAAAAGAAGAAAGGGAGAAAAACATAATAGAAACCCCCCAGACTAAAATAGCAGACAGAAAGATAGGGATAAAAAAACTATGAAGATACACAGCAATCAGAACGCAAAAAATAAAATGGTAGTATTAAGTCATCACATATCAATAATTACCCTAAATATAAATGGATTGAATCCATCAATCAAAAGGCACAGAGTAACTGGATGGATTTATAAAAAAGATACAACTAAATGTTGTCTTCCCGAGACCCAAGTCAACTCCAAAGACAAATAAAGGCTCAAAGTGAAGAGGTATAAGATGATACTCCAAGCAAATGGTATCCAGTGAAAAGCAGGTATAGCCATACTTATATCAGATGAAATACACTTCAAAACAAAAACGGTAAGAGAAAAAGATAAACATTTTATAATAAAAAAGGAGACTATCCATCAAGAAGACATGAAAAAAGAACAACAAACAAAGTCTAGGATGAGCCCAGCTGGTGTGGCTCAGTTTGTGGCGTGTCATCCCATGGACTGAGAGGTCCCGATTCAATTCCTGGTCAGGGCTCATGCCGAGGTTGTGGGCTTATCCCCAATTTGGGGTGTGCAGGAGGCAGCTGATTGATGCATCTCTCTCACATCGATGTTTCTATCTCTGTTTTCTTTCCTCTCTCTCTAAAAAAATCAATAAAACATATTAAAAAAAAACACAAAAAACAGTCCTGGCTGGTTTGGCTCAGTGATTAGAGTGTAGGCCCACAAACCAAAGAGTTGCAGGTTCGATTCCAGTCAAGGGCATGTACCTCGGTTGCGGTTCATCCCTGGCCCTGGTCAGGTCATGCTGGAGGCAGCCAGTCAATGTGTCTCCCTCACATTGATGTTTCTCTCTCTCTCTCTCCTTCTCTCCCTCCCTCCCTCCCTCTCCCATCCAAGTACTAACCAGGCCCGACCCTGCTTAGCTTCCGAGATCAGACGAGATTGGGAGCGTTCAGGGTGGTATGGCTGTAGACCCTCCCTCTCTATCTGATGATAAATAGAAAAGTATCCTCAGGTGAGGATTAAAAGAAAAAAAATAAAAAAGCCCAGGGTGAGAAGGAAATAATAAAGATCAGAGCAAAAATAAACAAAATAGAGTCAATAAAAAAAAAAACAACAACAATAAAAAGATCAATGAAATCAAGAACTGGTTCTTTGAAAAGATGAACAAGATTGACAAACCATTAACCAAACTCATCAAGAAAAAGAGATGACCCAAATAAATAAAATCAGAAATAAAAGAGAATAACTGACTCCACAGAAATACAAAGGATTGTAAGAAAATATTATAAGCAACTATATGCCAATAACTTGGACAATCTGGAAGAAATGGATAAATTCCTAGAAACATACAATCTTCCAAAACTGAATTAGGAAGAATCAGAAAATCTGAATAAACAGATTACAACAAGTAGAATTAAAGCAGTAAAACAAACAAACAAACAAACAAACAAACAAACAAAAACTTCCAACAAACAAAAGTCCTGGACTGGATAGCTTCATAGGGGAATTTTACCAAATATTCAAAGAAGAACTAACTCCTATCCTTCTCAAACTATTCCAAAAAATTCAAGAGGAGGTAAGACTCCCAAGCTCATTTTACAAAGCCAGTATTATTCTAATTCCAAAACCAGATAATAACACTACAAAGAAAGAAAATTATAGACCAATATCACTGATGAATATAGATACTAAAATCATCAACATAATATTAGCAAGCTGGATCCAGCAATACATTAAAAAGATCATACACCATGATTAAGTGGGATTTATTCTAGGGATGCAAGGTTGGTACAATATCTGCAAATCAATAAATATTAGGCACCACATAAACAAAACAAAATATAAAAACCACAGTATCATATCAATAGATACACAAAAAGCATTTGATAAAATCCAGGACCCATTAATGATAAAAACTCTTATCAAAGTGGGAATAGAGGGAACATATCCCAGCGCAACAAAGGCCATATGTTACAAACCCACAGTCAACATCATACTCAATGGGCAAAAGTTACAAGCATTCTCCTTAAGATAGGGAACAAGACAGGGATGTCCTCTTTCACCACTCTTATTCAACATAGTACTGAAAGTCTTAGCCACAGCATCAGACAAGAAGAAATAAAAGTCATCCAAACTGGAAACAAAGAAGTAAAACTGTCATTATTGGCAGATGAAATAATATTGTATACCGTGAACCCTAAAGATTCCACCAAAAAATTACTAGAACTGATAAATCAATTCAGTAAAGTAGTAGAATACAATAAATATCCAGAAATTAGTTCCATTTTTATACACCAATGATGAACTATCAGAAAGAAAAACTAAGAAAGCAATCCCATTTACAATTGCATAAAAACAAAACAAAAAGCAAACTAGTAATAAATTTAACCAAGGATGTAAAATACCAGTATGTGGAAAATTACAAAACACTGAAGAAAGAAACTGAAGAAGATACAAATAAGTGGAAGCATATACCATGTTCATGGATAGAAAGAATTAACATCATTAAAATATTCATACTACCCAAAGCCATCTATAGATTCAACACATTTCCTGTCAATTTTACCAATGGTCTATTTCACAGAACTAGAAAAAATATTCCAAAAATTTATATGGAACCACAAAAGACCTCGAATAGCCACAGCAATCTTGAGAAAGAAGAAGAAAGTTAAAGGAATCATGCTACCTCTTACCAAACTATATGTATGACAAAGCTATAGTAATTAAAACAGCATGGCACTGGTATAAAAACAGACATATGAATCAGTGGAACAGAATAGAGAGCCCAGAAGTAAATCCATGCCTCTATGGTCAATTAATATTTGACAAAGGAGGCAAGAACATACAATGGAGTAAAGATAATCTATTTAATAAATGGTGTTGGTAAAATTGGACAGATACGTGGGAAAAAAAAGAAACTAGACCACTTAGTGATTTTCCACTATACACAAGAATGAATTCAAATGGGTTAAAGACTTAACTCATAGACTCAAAACCATAAAAATCCTAGAAGAAAACATAGGCAGTAAAATCTCAGACATTTATCATAGCAATAATTTTTTTCTGATATATCTCCTCAGACAAGAAAAACAAAAGAAAAAAATCAACAAATGGCACTACATTAAACTGAAAAATTTTTGCACAGCAAAGGAAACCATCAACAAAATGAAAAGACAGCCCACTGAATGGGAGAACAAATTTTCCAATGATATATCTGATAAGGGCTTAATATCCCAAATTTATGAACAGCTTATAAAACTCAACACCAAAATTACAAACAATCCAATTAATAAATATACAAAGAAAATGAATAGACACTTCTCCAAAGAGGACATATAGTTGGTCAAGAGACATACGAAAAGACGCTCAATGTTACTAATCATCAGAGAAATATACATTAAAACAATGAGATATCACCTCACACCTGTCAGATGGCTATCATCAATAAATCAACAAACAACAAGTGTTGGCGAGGATGTGGAGAAAAGGGAACCCTTGTGTACTATTGGTGGGAATGCAAACTGGTGCAGCCACTGTGGAAAGCAGTATGGAGTTACCTCAAAAAATTAAAAATGGAACTGCCTTATGACCGAGCAATTCCACTTCTGGGAATTTATCTGAAGAAACTCAAAACACTAATTCAAAAGAATATATGCACCCCTATGTTCATAGAATAGCTATTTACAACAGACAAGATTTGGAAGCAGCCCAAGTGTCCATCAGTAAATGAGTGGATTAAAAAGCGGTGGTACATATACACAATGAAATGTTACTTGGCATAAAAAAAAAAAGGACATCTTACCCTTGGGACTGCATGGATGGACCTGGAGAGCATTATGCTAAGTGAAATAAGCCAGTCAGAGAAAGACAATTACCATAAGATTTCACTTATATGTGGAATCTACTGAACAAAATAAACTAACAAACAAAATAGAAACAGACTCATAGATACAGAGAACAGATTCACTACTATCAGAAAGGACAGGGGTGGGGAGCTGGGTGAAAAAGGTGAAGGGATTAAGCCAAAAAAACACAACCCCATAGACACAGACAACAGTATGGTGATTACCAGTGGGAAAGGGGGGTGGAGGAAGTGGAAGAGGGGAATGGGGAAATAAATGATAGAAGGAGACTGGACTTGGGGTGGTAAAAACACAATAAAATATACAGATGATGTATTATAGAATTGTACACCTGCAACCTATATAATTTTATTAACCAATGTCATCCCAATAAATCCAGTCAAAAGAAAAGATTTAAAAAAGAGATAATTATGGGACACCAAAATATATAGAGTCATTAGTAACAGTCCTAGAAATGGAAAGAGGCAACAATACAATAATAGTAGGAGCCTTTACAACTGCACTTATACCAATGAATAGATCATTCTAACACAAGGTGAATAAGAAAACTTTGGCCTAAGTCACACATTAAACCAGATGATCTTAATAGCTATTTCCAGAACTTTTCACCCCGAAGTAATAGACTAAACATTATTCTCAAGGGCACATGAAACATTCTCAAAGATAGACCATATGTTGGGACCCAAAACAAGTCTCAATAAATTTAAGTAGAAATCATAAACAGAAGGATACAAATCAGTTCTAGTATCACAATTTATTTTCAAAATCCATGCCTCATTTATAATGGCTTCATTATTTTATTTTGAAGTAACTATATAATTAGTACTATAAAAATTGAAATAATTAGGATCAAGGTATTGTAATAATTTTCATTTTTCTTCAAAATAACTAATTTTATGAAAATTTGCATTGAAACCATGACCATTAGTTTTATTCTATTTTTCTTCTGTAATAAACATTTACAATCTTAGCATTTTCAAATCAGTATCCATAATAATGAGAAAAACTAGTAAAGAAGCAAATTGTTATTTTAATTTTATTTATTTTTTAATCCTCACCCGACAATATTTTTCTATTTATCTTCAGATAGAGTGGGAGGGAGGGGGACCGAGAGAAAGAAACATCGATGTGAGAGAGACACACGGATTGATTGCCTCCCACACGACCCAGCCAGTGCTGGGACGAACCACAACTGAGGTACTTGCCCTTGACTGGAATCGAACCCGTGACTCATTGGTCCGAGGGCCGATGCTCTAACCGCTAAGCCAAACCAGCCAGGGTGTTATTTTTATTTTAAATCATCAGTAGTGTGGGTATGTGAAACTTTGAAAAAACAACTATTATATTTTGGTTTATAAATTGTAAAAACTTTTTTTTATTATTATTTTGCACATTTCTCCTAAAGTTGTAACTCATATGGTGATATATTTTGGAAAGGAGGAATTTTTGTCAGTATACCTTGATTGTCTTATTCAGATACTATTGAAATATCACTGAAACATACCTCTATTCCATTACTGACATTTTTCAAATAAAAGCAACTACTTAAAATATTTAATTTTCTCTGTTACCTTGCTCCTTTGTACTATAAAGATGATATACTAGCATATAACTACTATATTAAAGTTGTGTTTAAACACAATTTGATCTTTGCGGTTACATCTTACAGTACTTATTCTCAGAATTTCAATTTTTTGGACAGGCATTCATCTTGGAGATGTGTTTCGATTATGAAACAGATGGCCACAAAGCAGAACAATTTATTTACAAACTGAAATCCAACTTTCAAACACTAGAGTCTCTAGTGATTTAAACCTTTGCCATACGCCAAATTGTCTTTTATATTAATAAATGTTTCCTAGTCAAGCTTGAAGAATGCTGACTCGGCCCCAGAGAGATCAGTCACTTTCCCAATAATAGTGACATTTTAACTTTAAAAAAAAGGTTATCCTCTTCAAAGAACACATTACACTGAAGTAGAACTTGTTTCACAGCAGCCGTCACTTAGAAAAAAGCAGTTCCATCAGTTTTTAATCTTCTAATTGCTTTTGGAACTATTCCTACAAACATGTACCTCTGAATATTTCATTATAATGGCTTCTTGGAATAAAATATTTATTACCATATGTACAATCAACACACATTGTACATGTAGAAATCAATGATGATACTACTCTTTTTTTTTTATCCTCACTCGAGGACATTTTTCCATTTTTTGTTCAGATAGAGTGGGAGGGAGAGAGAGTAAGAGAGAGAGAGAAACATCAACGTGAAAGGGACACATTGAGTGGTTGCCACCCACATGACCCCAACCAGGGCCGGGGACAAACTGCAACTGAGGTACGTGCCCTTAGCGGGAACTGAACCCAGGTCTCTCTGGACCGCAGGCCAATGCTCTAACTGCTGAGCCAAACCGGCCAGGGCGATGATACTACTCTTAAAGGTATTTGCTCAGTATAATCCTTACTCTATAAATATGTTATTTATATAATACCATGGTTAAAGAACAATATTCTGCCTTTGTAAGCTCCAGAAAATATTCTTTAAAAAATGTTTTTTCAATCCTCATTCGAGGATATGTTCTTATTGATTTTAGAGAGGGTGGAAGGGAGAAGGAAAGAGAGAGAAACATCAATGTGAGAGAGAAACATCGATAAGCTGCCTCCTGTATGCACAACCTGGGTATGTGCCCTGACCAGGAATCAAACCTGTGACATTTTGGTGTACTGGACAATGCTCCAACCAACTGAGCCACACTGGCCAGGGCTCCAGAAAATATGTTTTAGCCAAAATAAAAAAAAAAAGATTAGTTTAAAATGGGATAATAGTATAATACTTCTTCACTAGAGAGAGAGAGAGAAAGAGAGAGAGGGAGAGAGAGAGAGTCAGAGAGTGAGAGGAAGAGAAAGAAAGAGAACATCATACTAGAAGCAAGATAACGTGTATTTTTCCCTCTAATTCTGGCCCCTATTTTGGATGAGACATTAAAACCCTTTAAACTTCATTCTTCTCATAAAGAAAACATGATCTCCAAAAATTCTTTCAGCTCTTAAACTCTGTTACTCTGACGAAGGGCTAAGGGAAATTAAGAGAACACGGACTTTTATGCGCTATGGCTGGGCCTTGTAAATCAGCCCCTCATAAATTGAGGGTAAGGAGCACAAAGTGCTGAAACTCACCTCCACCTGTGGGTCTCTCCACCTGGCCACAGGGACTAATGCTCTCAACACTCTGCCTCCAACTCCTTTCCTTGGTCACTTTTCAAATTAAGTCACATCTTATTTCCTTATTTTTATCTCTACAATACTTTGTATTTTATTTCTTCTCCCCTAACAACTTGCTTTTTTGTCCAACACACACTCCTACATTTTTCCTCTGGACTTCTCATTCCACTACACCTGTGACTTGTACTCCATGTTGCCATTTTCAGATCACAGCTGCTGACATTCTTATAAAAATGCCAGTTTCCTTGAGGGGCTTGTCATTTCTTTATGCCTCTCCCTTTAAGCCTCCTCCTCTGCAGACCCTGTAGGCACTCTCTCCCTGAGGATTTTTGGCAACAGGTTTACCAACTTCTCCCTAACTCCTGTTGAAAGACATTAATGTCTATGACCCACCTCCGGAATCTCTTCTTCAGCCATTGCTTTCTCTGACCCAAACTTCTTGTGTTGCAGCGTGCCTGCCTAAGTACCCTTGTTTGACCAGTCTTTGTCCTCTGATTTGTTTACTCATTTATTTTGCCTCGTGTCAGCCTTCTCCTGTATTTTCTTCTAATCTAGATTTTGAATCTATCTCTTTAATGTCTCCCTGTTGAGGCCCCAATCTTTCTCGTTCATGTTTCTTTCATTGAAACTGCCTACCCAAATGCCAACCATAAATGAATTCAACTCTCCAATTCTCTATGGCTGCACATAGGTTGCTTTTTAATCCCAAATTAAAACATTTGTCACTCTTTCTTAACCACATTTGCTAGCATCTTCTGAGTTTTCAATGTTAAAGCTCTTCAGATTTCTGTCCAATGCCCTCTACTCTATATTCACTCCTTGGTTGATATTATTTATTCACATAGCTTCTGTGAACATGCTTATGACCCCTAAATTTATACTTTCACTCAAAATCACTTCGGAGCTCAAAACTTACATTTTTGTGCTTACCTCAAGGGTGCAGGCTGCTGGAGTCTCCGCTCTTTTGTTGCTGTACCATCTGGCTTCCTAAGTCCTGTGGCTGGGAAGAGACACTGGGTGGTGCAGGAGTTTTTCACCATGTCTGGCTGCAAGCGACATTTACTTTTTCTCACATTTCACTCACCTGAGCTAGTCACAGAGCTCTACCTGACTACAAGGGGCTGGGAGGTTTAGTTTCCCAAATGCCCAGAGAAAAAAACAAAAACCCAAATATTGGTTCCTTCATCCAAGTAATATGTACCACAAAATGACCTGTTTTAGACTTTTTTTTTCTTTTCTCTTACCATTTACCTCCTCAATGTTTCCTTAATTCAATAATATTCTTCATCTATACTTAAACAAGAGATGTGTTGTCCAGATCAGCCAAGGAAGAACTTGTGGCTTCAGCTTCTGGTGGGCGTGTGAGCGACAGACAGGCTGCAGCTGTGGGCGTCTTCAGTCTGCCTCAGCTGCTGAGCACTGCCTTTGCCCAAAGCACACCCTCCCTGGGATGGCCCACACCCCAAGAATGACTGTGTTAGGGGTACGACCAAGGCTTTACAGTTCTACTTCTCCTGTCAATTTTGGTTTTCTTTTCCAGGGAAGGGACTTGGGTGAGGAGAGATGATGAACAAAACACCAAAATTTAAATAAAGACAGGCTCAGGCTCCTTCTTTGCACAGGTGTTAATGCTTAATAGCTTGCACACCAAATTCTACGGAAGCCTCTGCTTTTGGAACAAATAACCTACACCTGTTAGTAATGGGAAGGGTCTGAGAAAGTAGGTGATAAATTGGGGTTTGGGAGATGGATCATATTCAGTCCAGGTGGCAATGAGGACCCTGTTATTGGTAAGTGAAACACAGACATCTCCAGGCATAACATGTATGTCCAACTACTAAAACTCTCTTCATTAGTGTTATGAGGATATACTACTGGGGGAGGGAAGTATACATTAGCTGGTGTGAAGTATGAGAACTTTGAGAAGTACAGGGAAAGCTATAAGGACAATGGGAATGGATGGATATTGTTAAAATCATTGTTATTCTAGAAAAAGATCATGAAAAGGTGTGGACAATTGAACACCAAGCAAGAAAGCCAAAAGACATTCGTGATAGCTTATAAAAACACTCTCCTATAGTAGAGAGGCAGAGGAAACTAAGGACCAGGAGTTAATGGAGTGGTAAAGCTCCAGTTAAGGTCAAATGCCTGATCAAGGCAGGTTAGTTATAACACGATCAGCGCCTCTTAGGGAAAAAATTGGGATCTTAATATTTGGGAAGAGAACATGTGCGTGTATGACCCCGGACATTTTGAAACCCCCCAACTCTTCTGAACTCTCTGAAAATGCAGAATTGAATCATCCCTTCTCCTTAAGGGCTAGCTTGCCTACCCTCTTGCTTGAAGGTGCTGCAGAGTCCTCTTTCTAAACATCATGTGCCCCCCTTCAGGACCTGCATTTACCTTCTGTTATGGCAGCTAGGTGTATAATTAGCTTAAGTCATAGCATAACTCAGCCAGGGATATGCTGTTGCTAATAAGGCCTAATATACTAAAGAAGCTGTAAGACCTAGTTATTGTGTATTGGCAAGTACTGGGAGAGAACCTGTGAGTGTGAATTCTAAGAGTGCTTAATCAAGGGGACCAGAAAATATGATTGGGCAAGGGAGTGTTTATGGACTTGGGAGTATTCTAATGATATTTGATTTAATTGCTGGTTGAGAACATGGATGGTGAGAACCATCCTGATGATGGTACGTGCTATTGAGATGACTCTTACAGACATAGAAAAGCAATGGCAATGCTAAGTGAAGTTGAAATACCAGAATTCAATAGTAGATAGTAGACCAAGAGATTAAAAAACCCATGGAAGCCAGCATGCTGTTGTGAATATACTTTGGAAGGCCAGGAGCCCACCAGATGATTATGTCCCATGGGAAGGCCTGTAAAGTACACCATTTACCAAAGCCATACACAGTGTTCTGCCATGAGGCACCAGAATCACTAGCGGTTCAGTGCTGGCTCTCTTCTGTAACCTAGGGCTGAGGGTAGGGGAGGATGTTATTACTAGGCTCTGTGATAGCCATGAGGATGATTGGACCCAAATAAAGGGCAGGTGGTAGCACTTAATTGCCAAAATCCATATTGATGAAATTATAGTAATAAGTGGCAAGGTCAGAGTAGCAACCAGGAAGCCTGAACAAAGAAATGGAGATAGCTAATCAAACAGTGTCACTAGGGGCATAATAAATGGGAACCCAACAAGGGTATACCGTGACCAGAAGGCCAAGGGAAATTGTCCTAATTAAAAGTTACAATCCAGTGCCAAGTTTCTGGACCCAAAGTAGTTTTCAGAGCCATAATACATGTACTGAAGAAGTGGCCAAGTCCCCAATAGGAAGGAAATTGCAATAGCACAGCAAATATACTCAGTAATGATTTCTCCACCCCTTCCCCAAAAGTAATTTATTTGGGTAACTATTAGAGTGGCCAATGTCCCAATATTCCTAGAGCTAAGGGGTTTCTCGGAACGTGGAACTTTTTTCTTTTTTTAAATTGAGAAAGTCTTGAGTAAACTGGGATAAGTTGGTCACCCTAATACTATGTACTGGGGAAAGAGGACTAGTCAAACATTTCAGGGACTGTTGGACATAGTCTGAATTGACAGTAATACCGAGAACATTGAAGCGTGATTATGGTCCCTCTATTAGAATTGGGGCTTATGGGGGCCAGGTAATAAATGAAGTCCTGAGAAACATCTGGCTTGTGATGGGTCCACTATTTCTTCAGATCCACCCAGCAATCATTTCCCCAGTCCTTGAAATCATAATTGAGAAAAACATACTATATAATTAGTACAAGTCCGACACTGAGTCTGTGGGATATGGGTAATCAAACTTACACAAAAACTTCTAAAACTGTACCCCAAACTCAGCCAAGAAATAAATCTAAAATAATATTACATCCCAAGGGACATGGTAGAAATTAGTGCCACCCTTAAGAATCTAGAGGATGCAGGGGTATTGGTCCCTATCAGACTGTCATTTAACTCACCATTATGGCCCTTGAAAAAAACCAGAAGGATCTTGGAAAAGATAACAGCAGACTGTTGCCACCACAAACTCAATGAAGTAGTACTCCCAATTGCAGTGGCTATGTCAGATGTGATGTTTTTGCTATAGGAGATCAACATGTCCTCAGGTACCTGATATAAAGCCACTGATATGGTGAATGCATCCCTTCTATTTTAGTGAGAAAAAGAGAACCATAAAGAGTTCCCATTCACATGGATAAAGCAATAATACACATTTATATTTTTGTTGTAGGGCTATATTAACTCTCCTGCCCTCTGAATCCTATAGAAAGTTACATGGATTCACTACAATGATGCTGTTATGTTAATTGGGTCAGATAAGCAAAAAATTGCTATCATGCTTCTTGATAAGATGCATGTGCTCCCCAGGATGGGAGATAAACCGACAAAGATTCAGGTACTTCTCATTAATAAAATTTCTAGGTTTCCTGTGGACAGAGGCATGCCAGGATATCCACTCTATAATGAAGGACAAATGATCACATCTGCTCTTTCCACAATAAAAAAGGAAGCTTAGCACATGGTTAGTATCTTTGAGTTTTGGAGGCAGCATGTTTCACTATCCCACACCTGGAAATACTGCTGTATCTATGTGCTGGAAGACATTATGGCTGCCAGCTTTGGTGGGACCTAGAGCAGAAAAGAGCTCTGTTGGAGGTCTAAACTACGGTGTAAGCAGCTCTGCAAGACCTTATGGTATTAGAGGTATTGGTAATGGGTAAAAATGACCCGCAGAGCTTGTGGCAAGTCCAATTCGGGAATCACATGTGCATTCTTGAGGTTATGGAGAATGAAATTTGTCTTAAAAAAAAAATAACTCATACCCTGATCGAGAGGGAGCCACTGACCATGGGAATACCAATTGATTGATCATGTATCCACAAATGCCTATCAAAGAGCTGGGGACTGTCAGATCCATCACATCATAAAGTTGGTTGGGTCCAGCAGCAATTCATCATAAATGGAAATGGTATATCCAGCATGAGCAGTGTCAGAAAGCAAGACACATGAGCAGAGAGCCTAAATCTCCACCTTATCTACCAAACTTAGATTTATGTCGAACAATTGCCCCTCTTTTGGCTAATACCTATGATTGGCTGAGCTTAGTTTCTGGATGGGTCAGCTGAGTCTGTGGGTGCAAATTGAAAATGGATGGCCAACCACCCTGTAAACCTCACCAGGCACAGCCTTAAAAGACAGTTGTGAGAGAAAATTCTCCCAATGGGTGGAGCTTTTGTCAGTGACTCCACTCGTATGTCCATCCACATCTAACCTGCTTGCCTGCAATTTTTCAATTTATCTTTTTCTAGGCTCCTGACCAGCCTGCCAGGTCATTCACCACTGCCCTTGAGTCTGTATTATGTTACTCTCAGGCCATTTTTTCTTCCTCATAAATAGGATGGTCTTTATTTTTAGAAATCAGGCATCTTTTGTGAAATTTATTTTGCCTAATGAGTAACAAACCAAATAACTATTTAACTTCCCCCACACTGAGTCACCTAATTCATATCCTCTACTCTTTCTGGGCAAAGCTTGTTCAGAAATTGTTACTCTACTAGTTGATATCTACTCTCCTTTTGCAATCATGGGTGGAATATTTTATCTATAGTATACTACTGTAATAATAAAACTCAAGTAATAATTGTAGAATTATCATTAATAAGTTTGACTAGTATAGGAATAGTGTCTATATCTTTCTTTTAGCTGAAAAATAAAATTTACAGCATTACTGTTTTTCTTTATCAACATCCCAATGTATTATTGTTCTTTTATAGCTCTTTCATGCTTTGCTTTTCAAAGCATTTTTTTTTTTAATCTTCACCCGAGGACACTTTTTGGCATTTATCTTCAGACAGAGCGTGAGGGAGAGAGGGAGGAAGAGAGAGAGAGAGAAACAGCGATGTGAGAGAGACACATCAACTGGTTGCCACCCACAGACCCCAACCGGGGCCGGGGATAAACCACAACCCAGGTACGTGCCCTTATCGGGAACTGAACCCGGGACTCTCTGGTCCGCGGGCCGATGCTCTAACCGCTGAGCCAAACCGGCCAGGGCTCCAAAGTATTTTCTATCCTTTTTTGAATTCTTTTAAAAAGAAAAGCACAGCCCTGGCCGGTTTGGCTCAGTGGGTAGCACGTCAGCCTGCAGACCAGAGAGTCCCGAGTTCGGTTCCTGCTAAGGGCACGTACTTCGGTTGCGGTTTGTCCCCACCCTGGATGGGGTCGTGTGGGTGGCAACCAGTCAATGTGTCTCTCTCACATTGATGTTTCTCTCTCTCTCTTCCTCCCTCTCTCCCTCCCGCTTTATCTGAAGATAAATGCAAAAAATGTCCTCAGGTGAGAATAAAAAAAAAAAAAAGAAAAGCACAGTATCTATTAGAAGATGAATAATATTTGATTAATTGGGAAATTATTTTGCAGTTTCCTTCACTCCACCTAACAATAACAACAACAACAAAAATAGGCTGATAAAATCCTGGATTGCTGACAAATATATTTTGCTCTTCATTTATACATTAGAAATAAGCCCAACTTCCCATTCTTTTAAAAAATGCAGCTCATGTTCTAATTAACTTTTAGTTACTGTTTCTGAGCTACATTTTAGCAATTATTTTCTATTTGTGATTAACCTTAACTTAATTGATCTTTTTATTAAATTCAAATGCTACTTTCAAAGAACTTTCTCTGCTTGCTATCTTCATGATGTTTTGTAGAATTATGTATATTTCATTGCCACCATGTGAGTTTTTCCTTGTTATAGATAATAAAAATCAACAAAATTATCAATGTTTAAAAAAAATTTGAAAAGCTACTGATCAATAAAATTAAAAAAATAAAATAATCTAAGTGTTATATTTTTCAAGTGAACATTTTAAAACAATGGTTAATTATTTTGAAAATAGAGTTGGTTTTTAAAATATAAATATTTTAATATTGATTATATCAAGAAATTTGGTAGTACTGAAACACTATTATAGATGTGCACAGCTTATAGTATTATAGGCATATTTTAATTTTATTTAATGTATAAGGAAACTACTTATAGGTTTGTGGTGATTACTGCTATAACAAAATGCAAAAATTATACAAGTACGTGGAAAGAATCTCATTATATGTTATCAACTGGAATGTTTGAAAACAGTGATTCAATACAAGGAAAATCTGTTTCCTTAATTTAAGTAATAATAATAATTTTAATCAGTGTAAAATCAGATATAAAAGTTCAAAAATTATTCATAATTCATAACATCCTGAACATATTCATCAAGACACCTAATGCTTTAAGTCTTATAAAGAGTGGGCTAATTTCCTTTAAGTATAGTTAGTTATTCACAGACAAGTAGGCAAAATGACAACAGAAAATTTTATATTCATCTGTAAAGAGTATATAGTTTTTTATGTTCTACAAATAAAATATTTTATGTTCAATATCCAAATATTAAAAAATTCTGATGTTAGTCAAAATATATTTTCATAACTTCTTCCAATATTGAAGATAATGCAGGACTTTTTTTTATTAAAGGGTGAGACATAGGCGTCCTTGATAGATGATGACATTTATGTCTAATTTTCCCCATACAATTATTATACCTTTTAGACAAACTAAATTTAGTTGTACCCCAATTGACAATAAGATTTAAATCTCCTGGAAGTATTTGATCTCCGGTTTTCCTCTTATTTTAGTATCAAGAATCTTCTTTAGATTGTGGTTAATATGTTTATAGTCTTTGGTCATCTTCTGGCTTTGACCAGTAACACTGATGCGTGGGCTTTCCGTTCCAGTGGGACCTATAATATTCTTGTGAGTAATAGAAGGAAGAAATGTTTGAGATGATGTTTTCTTAAAGGATCCATTGGGTAAATCGTGAAAATACCTGGGGAAATGTTGCCTAATTTTATATTCATAGATTAATTTTCTTGAATTTGAATCATCTAATTTGATAGAGTATAGATCATCTGTTGTTATTTTCTGGTTGATATCTGCAGAACTTTGAGGTGTATTCAGCTTTTCAGAATTACATTGATGGATGCTAGGCAAAATTCCAAGTCTATTTTGTTTTAAAACTAATCCAGTACCAGGAATAAAAAGTCCTCGTTCTTCCTGTTTTGACAAATGAGTGCTCTCTGTGTTTGAAATAGAGGGATGTACACGTCCATTAACTGCTGTTTCTTTCCAGATTAAAGGATTATATATAACTTGTCCATCAACAGGGCATGAATTGCACTTGTGGAATAACCAACTGTCAATACATTTCCTATGAAACTTAAAAAAAAAGGTTATAAGTTAATTAAGGGTATAATTATCTTGTTTATAATGTATATTATCTATGTAAAATTTCCCATTTCATTATTGTTACTATTAAAACTAGAAAAAATGAAAGGTATTATAACTTATCAAGTTTTATGAAAAATATTGTGAAGAGGTTCTTTTAAACATGTAATTGGGTCCAGCCGGTGTGGCTCAGTGGTTGAGTGTCGACCCATGCACCAAGAGGTCATTGGTTCGATTCCTGGTCAGGGCACATGTCCAGGTTGTGGGCTCCATCCCCAGTTGGGGGCATGCAGGAGGCGGCCAATTGATGTTCTCTTTTATCGATGTTTCTCTCTCTCCCTCTCCATTCTTCTCTCTCTAAAATCAATAAAGAAAAAAATTTTTTAAAAATGTAATTGGTTATATGTTTCTTGAAAATAAAACAGAAAATCATTATAAATGTGGCATAGTTTATAGTATTATAGGTAAATTTTTTTAAATTAAATTATAATAAACCTATTTTATTATGTCCATTTTCAACATTAAAATGGAAAGCCTACTATGTGTATTATTTTTGTAATTTTGTTTAAAACTACTTATTCAAGCCATTAATTTTACTGTTTCTAATGAATGAAAAATTTTAAATAATAAAAAAGTCATAACCAACAAGAGTTGAAAATTGATCTGATGATGGTAAGATATAAAATTAATCACACTCATGGGAAGAAAAAGACATTTCAAGTAAGGATGCCTCTACAGCTATAAATGTTTATTTATTGAAACAATTTCGTTTCACCAATTTGTACTTCTTACTCCCTTCACCTTTTTCATCTAGTCCTCCAACCTCCTCCTCTCTGGCAACTATCAGTCTGTTCTCTGTATTTGTGAGTGTGTTTCTATATTGGTAGTTACAACATAGACATGGGGATATAAAGTACAGCATAGGGAATATAGTGATGACTATGTATGGTGCCAGGTAGGTACTGGAAACATCGATGGGGAGACACTTTGTGAAGTATATGATTGTCTAACCACTATGCTGTACACCTGAGACTAATACAAATAATACTGAATGTAAACTGTAACTGAAAAATAAAATAAAAAAAGAAACAAGTTTATTTCAGAAAAAAACTTGTTATCAACTACACAGTGATCAAGCAACATTAGACTTTGATTCCAGTGAGCTCATTTAAAATAATAATTAACTATGTCAAATTAAGCATATCTGTTTCATCCAAAGAATCCAAAAATACATTAAAAAGTTAGTATTCTATAAGCTTTCCCTTTTTACAGATAACTAAAGTAGATAAAAGAATCTTACTTAAAGGGCCATTTTATCTTTCCTAGGTAGTATATACAGATATGAGTCCTAATCAATAGGAATCCATTCTTTGGGGGCAAAGCTGCCTTTTCAATAGTCTCTGCTGCAGCTCCTCTACAAAAACTGTTCAATTCGAACATCTGCACATAATACAACTAAAAAGTGAAAGGAGAGACTTTGTCACTTTATTTGTGAAAACTAGCCCTACAGGGAAAGCCAAAGTAAACTGATGTGACTTTTACCTTGTGACGACATGGGAGCAATCTTACATACTGACCAAGACAAAATGCCTTCAAACAAAGTCGACACTGGTAGCCTGGACCGAGCAGTCTACTATTCTTTGTGATCACTAAGAGAGGCAGCGACTTTACCACGTGTTTTGGTGTATAAACCTGGCTGAATGAGAATAAACAGAGACATGAATGTTCATATATGATTACAGATCAGGAAGTAATCAAGAGCACAGGAAATAACCTCCATATAAATAACGCAAATAAATGCAATGTTTTCTTGAACTGAAGATAATAAATCTCATACATTATAAAGTTTAAAAAAATCTATTGTATTGATCCTGAACAAGATGGATCGAATTTTAACATCAACTTCATAAAGAACAAAATTTAGTCACTTCAAATAAAAATACTAACCTGAAACTTTTGATTTGTGCTTTTTTTTTTTTTATCCTCATCTGAGGACATTTTTCCATTTTTTGTTCAGATAGAGTGGGAAGGAGAGAGAAGAAGAAGAGAGAGAGAGAGAGAGAGAGAGAGAGAGAGAGAGAGAGAGAGAGAAACATCGATGTGAAAGGGACACATCGAGTGGCTGCCTCCCGCATGACCAACCAGGGCCGGGGACAAATTGCAACCGAGGTACGTGCCCCTAGCGGGAACCGAACCCAGGTCTCTCTGGACCGTGGGCCGATGCTCTAACCGCTGAGAAAACTGGCCAGGGCTGATTTGTGCTTTTTAATGTCAAGAAAACCAGAACAAATTTTGATGAGAACCATACACTCAAATTATTTGAGTCTGAGCCACACTTAGGCTTATTTTTAGAAAAATACAACTCCATTTACTCTGCCATCTGGTAGGAAGTAAGGTGCACAGTAAGCCACATTAAATATTCCAGGCCACTATGATAAATTGGTAGGTCATAATCTATGAGGAAACTCATTTCCCTTGGGGTATATGCTTGCTACATTAGTATTATTAGACCATGTTTATGTGACTCTAAAAATACCAACCCCATTTTTTGTACTCAAAGTCACAACCAACGTAACTAAAGTCATACAATGTAAATTAACTGTTATTTGATGCCATTAGCAACTGAAAAAACATAAATCAGACATTTAAAAACAAAAGCATGGAAGCATGGAATAGAGGGACAGATCTCAGAGGGGAGAGGGGTGGGGGGATGGGAAGAGATTAATCAAATAATTTATATGCATATATGCATAACCCATGGACACAGACAATAGTGTGGTGAAGGCCTGGGGTTGGGTGAGGGCTGGGTGGAGGTAGGTAAGGGTGAGGAATAGGGGACATCTGTCATACTGTCAACAATAAAAATAAATAAAATAAAATAAAAGCTTGGTTAAAAGGTTAAATGCATTCATATTATTCAAAAGCCGTTTAGAACAAACTTCAAATATATTCTTCAGAAAAGCTTATACTTCTCATTACTCTACAGATACACTTTCACCATGCTACAGAAACTGCTTTTACCAAAGTCATCTAATTTTCAACTAAAAAAGTAAACTTGTATATTTTTATTATTTTAAACTGTTAACCACTCTTTTTAATCTTGAAACTCTCTCCTTTTATTACACTTTCTCTGTCTAGAATGCCTTTCTACATCTAATGTTCTCTGGCCTCCCCCCACAAATCTCCTAAACCTTTAGTTATATAATATATCATTCTAATAGGTTTAAGTGTGATACCTAGCCAGGGCTAAGGGAAAAGGAGATAGAGTGCCTTGTATAGGCTCACTGTATACCTACAGGCATAAAATGCTCCACAAGAGCTGTGGTCTTCAAAGTGTGTGAAGTACCCACAGGGAATGGGCTAACTATTCACTGGGTTCTATATATATATTCATACACACACACACACACACACATCCAACCCAATGAATATATATATATATATATATATATATATATATATATATATATGAATATGAACAAGTACAAATTTTGTTTGGTTAATACACTGAAATAATTTTTTAAAAATTATTTCGATTTTATCCTATCCTTTAAAAATGATCTTTTGTATATATTTTACAATGTACTTAATGTGTTAAAAAATAGCAACTTTAATTTTTTTTAATTGATAAGGAGTATGACAAAAGGTCTGGAGGCCTGTCCATTAGTAAATAGTCCAATCTGTGTTCTGAAATACAATCTATCCGCTCAGCACTCTTCCTCCAAGAGGATGGAGTAGAGGGGGAATGAGGCAGAAGGGACTTCCTTGCCCATAGAGGCCAATTACTTCAAAGGAAATTTCAAATCCCCTAGTATTTTTTCTTTATATAATTTATCAGTTTTAATTTTACATTTATTAAGATGACCATTCAATTACTGAGGAAACTGTATTTCCCTAATACCTAGTACAATCTCTGGCAGAATTAATAATAATCAGACAATATTATTTGAATATTTATTGTGTGTATTAACTCATTTCATACTAACAAAATTCCTGTGAGGCTGGTTTTATAATTATCCCTATATTATTTTTTTAATCCTCTCTTGAGGACATTTTTGCATTTATCTTGAGATAGAGCGGGAGGGAGTGAGGGAGGAAGAGCGAAAGAAACATTGATGTGAGAGAGACACATCGAGTGGTTGCCACCTACATGACCCCGACAAACTGCAACCAAGGTACGTGCCCTTAGCGGGAACCGAACCCGAGTCTCTCTGGTCCGCGGGCTGATGCTCTAACCGCTTGGCCAAACCAGCCAGGACAATTATCCCCATTTTAAAGAGGAAGAAAATGTGGCAGAGAGAAGTGATATAATACCGTTATAATAATCTGGTTATTATTGAACAGGAAAGGAATAAAGAGAAGACCAGATAATATAGGCATGCCATTTATACAGCTTTGCCAGGAAGCTGCAATTAACACTCTCCAGGTCTACTCCCCACAGATCGCAGATTAAAGATTGCTGGGGGAAGGGTCTGGGTGAAGTGGGAGGCCTCTACTTGTCAGTCACACCTGGGAACAAGTCAGTGGTCAGAATAGGCATAGCCACTGCAAGAGCGCAAAATCTGACATACATAATCTGAACAAAGGAAGTTCCCCCTCTTGTCTCTTGGTTCTCCTGGCTCTCTTGGGACTCCTGTTGCAGGGGGACTGCTCCCCTGCACACAAGGGACTAATGTACTGCAGCTAGCCTGATGCTGAACAGGACCCGGCTTCAACATGGAAAGGAAACTCTGGACACTGGCCCTACTTTTGGCTTTGCTAAAGCCCCAGCTACCCCTCTTTTAGGACTGGCTTAAGGGTACTGGGACTTTGCAACCCAAGGAATGTAACTCCACATGAATAAAGTCTTTTGCCACATCTCATTCTCCAGTGGGGGCCTCTGAAAATGCTTATTCCAGTGGTACACCAAGAGTGGCAGGGAAATTTGACCTACTCATTTCTCTGCAGCAGTTATACTAGGATTAGATTTAAGCAGTCTGACTCCAGAGCCTTGCTCTTCACTTGCATACCATAATGTCACCTAGTATATAAAAAGTGCTCAATGCATATTTATTGAATAAAGGAATGAATAAAACTTATCAAACTGAAAAATTATATAAACATCCCAAGTCCTACAAGAAATGTAAATTTCACTGAGAATCTCACCTTTGCTTTTCTTGAAAATGTGGTTTTTCTTCTATGTCATTGTTAATATCTATATATTTTACAATTTCATCTCTTTTTTCTAGTGATTTCCATCTTTGATTTCTCTTCTGTAATAGGTAAAAAGTAAATGTTACTTTGCAAATCATAAAAATTTTTATTTTGTGAATTAAAATTAATAGGCTGCATATCAATAACAATGTGATAAGTCCATTTGTAATGTTGCAATCTTTTAAAAAATGGATTTTCAAGTTTGATGGCTGCTCTTATGATTTATGTATAATGTTATCACATTTGTTATTGTGTTGGGTTTTATAAATTACAAATATAAGAACTGATTGCTTTGTACATCCCTATGAAAGAGTTCTCCAAAAATTATGGTCTTTGGTTTCCGTTAAAACTCATTTAACTCTATTCCAGAATTATCTATTCTTATTACTCTTTGATTTATTTTAAATTTACAGTAGGACAAACACTATAACAAATTCAAGATGGATACTATACCTCACGAAATGTAAATGAGTGAGACAGATGGCAGCAGCTATCAAAACATTCCTGGCATAAGTGATAGTCTATGCAATGGGTACACCTAAAAATGCAAAACATACAAGAAAAAAATCCAATTATTTTGATAGTTTTGGATGAAAAATTCTGGCCAAAATTTTCTGGGAACTATGTAGATATGATAAGGTCCATCTTAAATGTCTCACCTTTTATTAGTTTCCTATTGCTACTGTAACAAATTCCACAAATTTAGTGGCTTAAACAATACCTATTTATTATTTTATTATTTTAAAGATAGAAGTCTGACATGGGTCTCAATGGACCAAAATCAAGGGGTTCACATCACTGCATTTTTTGGATGTTCTAGAGAGATGTCTTTCCTTGTCCTTTCCATCTTCTAGAAGATGTGCACTTTCCTTAGTTTACCTTGTGACCCTTTCCTTCATCTTTAAAGCAAGCAGTGCAGCATCTCTCTGTGCCTTTCTTCCACAGTCATATTTCCCTCTGACCCTCTTGTTTGTTTCCCTCTTTCGCTTTTAATTGGGCCCAGGCAATCCAGGGTAATCTCTATTCCAAGGTCAATTGACTAGCAACCATAATTCCATTTGCAATCTTAATTGCCCTATAACATAAGCTAACATACAGGTTCTAGGCATAAGAATTTAGACATATTTTGCCTACCACACATCCCTTCCATGTTGTCTTCCTGGAGGACCTTAGCTTTCATTGATCTCTTTCTCTAAATTCCCACAGAATCTACAGCTTCTTAGATATTCTCATTCAATTATCCAGTGTTTTCCGATTGTTTCATAAGTGCTAGAGTTATACTTAGCAGAATACTTCTTGAAAACAAGAATTGTATTATATTCTCTCTCCTTACAAAATGGTAAGAGGCATATATATATAAAGTTTTCAATAAAAACTACTGACAAATTTATTATTATTATTTTAACAGTTCTATTTATTTATTGGTTAATTCTCACCCGAGGATTTTTTTTTCATTGATTTCTAGATAGAATGGAAGGGAGGGAGGGAGGGAGGGAGGAAGGGAGGGAGAGACAGAAACATCAATGTGAGAGAGACACATCGATTGGATGACTTCCACACTACCTCGGTCGGGGCCAGGGACTGAACCTGTAACCCAGGTATGTGCCTTTGACTGGGAATTGAATCTGAGACCTTTTGGTCCACAGGCCGACACTCTAACTGCTGAGCCAAATCAGCCAGGGAACTATTGACACATTAAAATGAACTACACTTTCCACAAAAGCTCAATCTCAAATTTATAACATTTATAAAAATTTTGCCACAGCAGAGAATTTTAATTTACTTGTAGCAGTATTCACCAATAAAGTAATATTCCGAGCAAATAAACTTTTCTTTTTTTTAAGTAAAAAAAAACAAAAAACCCACATTCTCATCATATTATCCCTGTTTTGTAGCCTGTCTTCTGAATTTTCCATCTTTTGTCTCTCTCAGCAGCATTGTGAATAGTTTCTTCTATCCTTTTAAAAGTTTAAATTCTCTTTTAGGCTGAGTCTAATATGTTGTTTACCTAATTTGTTGGGTTCCTAGTTTCAGTTTTTATTTATTTATTTATTTATTTTTATTTTTTATTTATTTATTTATTTTTATTAATTTATTTTTGTTACAGATGTTTCTCCTTTTTTCCACATTGACACCCTCCTCCCCAGCCCCCCACCCCATCCCCAGCTTTGTTGTCCATGTCCATCAGTTATGCATACATGCATATAAATTCTGTGGTTTATCTCTTCCCTCCCCGCCCCCTCGTCTGAGGGTTGTCAGTCTGTACCCTACTTTCACATCTCTGGGTCTACCCAATAAACTTATTTTCTTAAGTTACCTAAGATTTAGAAGACTATTTCTATAAGAAATCTGGGAAAATATGTCCTTCAGACATATTAGAAGCAACAAGTGCTAATTATTCATCATCACTATTTATACATACAGGGAAGCATATTAATAATTAAAATTAATCAGAGCAATGGTACAGTTAATTCAATACATCAAATTATGCTGGGCTAGCAAAAGTTAAGCATTTCTATATTATCGATATTTTTGGAATTACACTTTTTAAAAGATAAGTATCTATATTATATACCTCTAAGAAGGAACTGAAAAGTTTTCCAGTTTATCTTGTCTCCTATTCAATCCACTCCAAAAACTACTAGTAATATTTTTTTAGGCCAATGACTGAAATGTTAATATTTGAGGGAATGGAAGGTGGTGAATTAAAAATGTTAGAAATTCATTCATTAATTTGTGAAAGAGGATTGCTATAGAGTTTGTGAGCCAAACCCATGGAGAAGTCATTCTCAAAGGAGAGTGTAGAGCAGCAGACAGGGAGCAGAACAGTGGAGATGCCTGTATTGCGGGGTTGTAGGAAGAACCATCTATGAGAACAGGAAGAATAGTCAGAAAGCTCAGAGTGACAGAGGAGTACACAATCATTAACAAAAGACTCAAAAGCAAAATTTAAAATCATCTACCAAAACCACCCATTAACCATTTGAGGAACACGTGACCAGAAGGACTGAGACTTTCACATTGTGGCTTTCCTATGTCCTTGTTCCCTACAGTTATTCCTCCCAACTCCCTTTTCCTCCTGTAACCTTAGCTCCTTATTGTTCTTAGCCACTCTTCTTGACATAATTTGTCACCCAAACAAAGGCTGCTAATACTATATATCAAGTCTTTCCTTTTTCTAGGACCCTTTCTAATCAACATTCCTAAAACAAGCTGAACACCTCCTGCTAAACCTTTATAAACATTCTGCCCTTCTTTCTCAAGTGAAAATGCTCCTTTGGAGCCTTCTCAGGCCAGCTGTTTTCCAATAAGGACTTTTTAGAAAAAAAAAATTTTTTTTTCTTTATTGATTTTAGAGAGAGAAGAAGGGAGAGGGAGAGAGAGATAGAAACATCCATGAGAGAGAACATCGACTGGCCGCCTCCTGCATGCCCCCCACTGGGGATTGGGCCCACAACCTGGGCATGTGCCCTAACCGGGAATCGAACCAGCGACCTCTTGGTGCATGGGTCGATGCTCAACCACTGAGCCACAGTGGCTGGGCAGGACTTTTATATATATATATATATATATATATATATATATATATAGTTTTAGAAAGAGGGGAAGAGAGAAGGAGAGAAAGAAACATCGATGTGAGAGTGGAACATTGATCGGCTGCCTTCTGCATGGCCCCCCACCAGCTATCAAGCCTGCAACCCTGGCATGTACCCTGACCGGAATGGAACCTGTAACCTTTGATGCATAGGACAATGCTCAACCAAGCCACACCAGCCAGGGCAAAGACTTTTGCTAATGGAGCTCTAGCTAATTTTCTTCTATGTGACACACAGAGAAAACAAAGGACTAAAAGAGTTCAAAGGAGAAAAGTTGAGGGGGATAAAAACATTTTTATGATTTTATCAGAAGGTTTAAAAAATATATTAATTGGACTCATAATGTAATTTCAGGAAGACTAAAAAATAAACTGATGCATTTTAGCAAAGAGTTTAAGCTTGAAATAAAATATTTTCTTCTTAACATACAGTTAACCTAAAATTTTAATTAAGAAAGCACACACAATTTCCCAAGCAGAGCAATTAACTGATGTTTTATGTGGCAACTTTGGGAAAGTTTGGGGATTACTATGAAAGTATTAGAAACTGTTTTCACTAATAAGTATCTTGTTGTTGAGGTATAAGAGGCAAAGAAAAAAAACCCAAACTAATGTACTTGCTGCAAATTTGAAATAGGGGACCTTGATTAACTATTCAATTTAGTCAATATTCCCCTGGCTCAGTCCTAGGAGTTTTTGGCAGTGATCTCAATGGTGGTTCAAGGGAAGTCAAAGGGGGTGAGAAGCCTATCTAGCTAGCAGGGCTCTGAGCATGGAAATTCGTCTAGGACAAATTAACAAAGCCTGTGTCCACAATTTCCAAGACAGGATACTACTTCAGATTCTCAATCTAGACTGGAGTGCAAAGCCAATACTCTTGTGTCAGTGAACAAAATAAAACAATTGAAGTTCTGAGGTACTGGGATGACACACATAGGATTCACCAGTCTGGAATCCTAAAGCAACACCCATCAATTAAGGAAAACACACTATATAAAGGAGGAAAGGAAGAAGGCAGGCTAGATGACTGGTACTCTAACGCTCAAAGTTTCCTCAAGTTAAAAAAGAAAATACTTGTTCACAATTTTACTGATGATACTTACTTATAACACTTTCCCTCAATTGGAAATTGTTTACAGTTATTACAGGGAATTCCAAGGTGTCTGTCCAGTCGCTCTTTCTCAGCTACAGTCACAAGTTTGTTAGAGTTTTTGAATTCCTCCAAAACAAGTTTTAATGGTGCAAAGTCTTTCCTACACAGAGGGCATTTCAGCATAGGAGTGTCTGATATTGTATCCTGATAATTAGCTAAGATCTTCATGCATTTTATATGAACATTATTGCCACAGCCAAATCTGTTAGAAATAAAATTAGATTACGGTTTACATATAGAAAGTTATATATATTTATATAAATAAAATTTTCTCTGCTACCATCTTTGTTCCCTATAAAAATAAATTCTGATTTTCCATACATACATAAACACATACCCATCTTCTCTTATCTATCTAATCTATCATCTTTAATTTAATTTAGTACATCAGAATTCCAAGCAAATTCCCCTCATTCCAATGAAATGGCGGTAAAATATTTTGCGGTATTAAAATATTTTTCATTTGTAAAATGAGAATGTATATAGTCTTAACAACAACAAAAAGGAACATTATAACAGTAATTATTACTTTTGAAATAAAAAGCATCACTGAGAGCAGGGGCATCAACTTATTTTTCTAGAAATCACACAATATGTGGTAGTATCCAATAAATATCTACTGAGAGAAATAATATTTTTGGAAATAGTTAATAAATTTAAAATATACAAAAGCAGTCAGATGAAAAACTACAATGTGGATAAAAAGTTTGTCAAATGATCAGGAGAAAAAAAGAATTAAAAAGTTCAATAGCAAATGGTTGCCCAAATTTTCCAAGTCCAACTGCCTTGAAGAATAGTTGATAATGACACTCTCAATAAACATTTGTGTGAAATTATGAATTATTTAGGCTTAAAAATAGAGCTCTGAAACACCGAAAAGAACTTTCATCATTTAAAATAAAATAATCTTTACCTTTAGAAAACGCTTTGTAACTACTCTAAACCATGGCACTTATTCATGTGTTAAAACAAAAATGTAAAAATTACTCTACTTTAATAAACTTAAAGTAAAAAGGGGAATATAGTAGAATTAGGTTTTAATTTTCACCGTTTAAAACGTAGCCCAAAAATATTTCAGTAAGAACAGGACCTCTCACAACATATATATTAGGAAACAAAAGAAAACCAATGAAACATAATTGTTTCATAATCAATCAATTACAAACATATTAAATTAGAATTTTTTCATAAGTTTTTGATGTAAAAAAAATCACCTGCAAAAGGTGACAGGAAGCTTTTTCTCTAAAAGTACTTCTTGACAGATAGAGCAGATATCATCTGAACAAATTTCCTTCTGTTTAATGTATCCGTCTTCTTCAATATGTGAATTTTTGTCATTTGTTGGTTTTTGGGGAATTTGAACTTGATCTATTCCCCGAAGCAAGTCATTAATTTCTCCTTCCACGAGACCTAACTGCAAGGCATCTAGTGAAACATCCCAAAGTATTAAAATTCAGTAGCAAATTAGAGATAAAAAAAAATGTAACAACTTGTGCTGACAGCATTTTCTTTCAAATGTCAGAAAGACAGTTTTGGTTAAATTATTACACTCACCTTTACCACTTTTTTGTATTCCTTTCAGAGCCAAATGGTCAGAAAAGAGTCACTTATAAAGAGCATGGAAGTTATCTTACTAAAAGAGTCAGTGCATTAAAAGGGTTTTTGATTAATTTTATGATAGTGTTCATCCTTGGATTGTTGTTATAATTATGTCTTACATTTTGATCTGCTCACTTTTCCATAAACAAGTATTTTATCAACACTCATAGATATTTAAAGAAATGGGGCATAGGTACATAAAGGGGACGTAGGGGTATCCGAGTAATACCAATGTAATTAGTACTTGTTAAATGAATAAATAATAGGAGAACAAGACTCAATGAATTGTGCCTGTGTTTTATGTCCCTAAAAGAGTGGTTTGGTAACCACATCCTTCCCAGTTTTGGTAACTAACTATTCCTCAGGACAATCTATTAGAAACTATATTGACTGTACCTGTGGGATGTGTATTCTTTGAATTCTGAAACTTCTCCATCCTGCTGGGCTGATAGATTACATTCTAAGTGCATATAGTTTTGATCAGGGCGTCCTAGATTCCTCTATTGCCTGGGCCATCCCTATGCTTCTTTCCCTTTCCCTCTCCTAAACATGCTGTGATTTAAATGCCAGTTGCTATTAGTTCCCTTGAGTTCTGATATTCATTTTATACATTCTTTAATACATACAAATTAAAATTATTTGCAAGATAATGAAAAAGCTCCATTTCCTGGAAACTCAAACTGAAGAAACTGAAAACATCAGTTACATTTCAATACAGAAATTTCTGTTCCTTGTGTGAGGTGGGGTGGCAGGTGGAATGTAGGAGGGTATGATACTTTAATTAACCATTACTTTGGAGGATGAGGGCTATTTGTCACGAGACACAGCAACATCTGCTCCTTAAATAAATGAGAAGGAAAATGGAGAACAAAAGACTGTGCTTTTGGGTACAAAGTTTCTATAAGTCAGAAGAAATAGTAAAACATAAAATTCACAAGAGAAGCTGGCCATACATTGTTCTATGTGATGTAACATGAATTGGAGAAAAAAAAAAAAAAAGGAGAAACAAACTCTTCTGACATAAATTTGGAAAAATTAATGTATGAGACTATGAAAAAATATATTCATAGAGAAGAGCAAGGCAGCTAGCTTTATGAGATATCACAATGTATTACAAAAACAATAAATAATAGAACTCACTAAATAATAACCATTATGAAACAAGGATGAAAAGAAGCACTATTCAGTAACTGTTATTGAGATAACTGGGTAGCAATATAGAGAAAATTTAATTAATTCAAACCAAATACCAATCTCCAACTTATACCAATATAACTACACTTGGATGCCATAATAAAGAAGGAAAATAAAATAAAAAACAAGTAGAAAAAAACTTCCAAAAGACTATTTATCAATACTATGGAAGAAGGACAACTTTCAAAGTATTGAAGCAATACACATGGAGAGTAAAACTGGTCAGATTTAACAACTAAAAAAATATGTATGTATAATAAAATTTAATAAAAATGATTGTATTAGGAAAATATTTGCAAAGAGGGGTAATCTCTGTATTTAGAAAGAGTTTGTAGTTTTATCCCAATAAATAGGCAAAGTTCGCACAATTCACACATGAAGTACAAATAGTAAAAAAGGCAATGGAGGACATTCAATTTCATTAATATAAAAAAAAAGGTGGGTTAAAATAAAAATGAGGTGCAGACACAGAATAAAACCTAATGAATAACCACTGAACCAGATACAGTTGAAAGGACAGGAATTAGGGATTCTAAAAATACTACAAGCGTAGCTCCTTCATCAAAAATTAGCTTGGCCCACTACTCTTTATGATGCTGAGAAATATGATCAATAGCCCATGGCCACTATGTCTTCATTTCCTTAATACCACCTGACTCTTCAAGTAGTAACCTCTCCTTCTTTTCCTTTATACTGATCTTCCTTTTGGAAACCTAGAGATACTTTAATTAGGAATTCTAAACTGTGTGATATCTCTGAAAAATAGAAGATACTATGATTGACATCCCAGTTTGCCTCCCATCTTTTTTCAAACACCAACAGTAGCAGGCTGAGTTGTGAGGTGGCGCAGGTATAAAGTACGAAAAATATATTCTAATGGAGTTGAAGAGAACAATATGATGACAATATTTGTCAGTGAACAAATATTTTTAAATATTTGTTTAAAATAAACAAATAAATATTTGTTTAAAAAATTTGTTTGAAATTCAGAAAAGATAGAAATGAGTTTTGAAATGAGACAATGGGTAAAATCAGCCTAAAATATGTTACCAGAGAGTGAGGAATTATCTGTCTAGTGGAACCTCCAAGGGACCCTTAAGTTTAGAATTAGCTGATGACCAAGTGTAGGAAAGGGAAATGAAGTTGAAACAAGAGAGTCAATAAAGATCTTTTGTGGGACAAAAAATCAGAAACAAATAAAAAAACCCTAATGAATAAGCAATAATAAATAAATAGAATGTTATGTTTTATTTGCTTATGCTATTTCTTTTTGTATTTATAAAAGTTATTTTAAGTCACTCTAAATCTTCTATGTTAGATGTATGGGAAAATGAAAATCCTTTTCTTATTTAATTTACTAGGTATGACTAGATTACTATGAACCTTGTATCTAGAATTTTTCCCCACTTAGCGGTAATCTTTTTTTCACTATTATAGAAATATCATTACCACTTAAAAATATTTCTATGTATCTTTAATTATTTTCTCTGGAGACTTAAATATGTTGTTTATGTCTTTCATTATATGCTAAGTAACATGGTTAACCGTGGCCCCCCAAAAAACAAAACTAGCAGAAAATTGATATATTACCGAAATTGTAAATCAGCAAAAGTATTTTAAGACCTATTTGCCAATACATATGACTAGCATACTTAAAAGTATTAATACTTAAAACGAACAAACAAACAAACAAAAAAACCCCAAACTTATAGATACAGAGAACAGATTGGTGGTTGCCAAAGGCAGAGGCTGGGAGGTGAAAGAAATGGTGAAGGTAGTCAAAAGGTACAAACTTTCAGTTATAAAATAGATAAGTTATGGTGATTATAGCTAATAATATATTTATATATGAAAGTTGCTAAGAGAGTATATCTTAAAAGTTCTCATCAAAAGGAAAAAATTGTAACTCTGTGTGGTGACAAATGTTATCTAGACTTCTTGTAATTATTTTGCAATATTACAAATATTGAATCATTATGTTGTATACCGGAAATTAATGTAATGTTAAATGTCAATTATATCTCAATGAAAATGAATACTTTTACTCCAATATCCTTTTAATGAGACTTTAGACTAAAGAAATAATTGAAAGAAGAAAAAGCTTCATTTACAAAGAAAATAACAAGTAGAAACAAAAAAGAGAACACAGAATTCCCATAGACTATTAGGTATACATAAATACAAAGTCAAAAAGGAAAACAGAAAAAAAAGTTTATTATATATTTGTGGTGGGAATTTTAAAAACTTTCCTTTAATACTATTTTTATTTTACCCATAAATACTTAATTTAAAAAAGGAACAAATGGCATTTATAGACATTTAGAAGAAACTACTAGGTGATAAACCTAAGTTTGCTGGGAAATAACTTGTTGGGTAAGGGGAAAGAATATTCAGTGTTCAAAAACTGATACAAATTCCTGTATATTCATCTTTGTAGGTCTTCAAAAATAAGAACGAGTCTCAAGTTTCTGACATGCAACACTAGGGTGCAAATACCTGTTTCAGATTTGTTTTAGAAAAGAATCTATGAATGATTTTCAAAACACTCCTTATTTACCAGTAACCATCTCCTCCACACTTATGTACATACTTTGCATAATTCTAATGAATAACTATTTATAGCTTTCTTTAAATTACCTTAATTTTAATGTATGCTTGTTCTAGCTTTCATTTAAATGATAAATTTCAAGGTCATTAAGACTTCTACTCTCTTTGAATACTTGTCCACAAAGAATTTTCTCATTGCTGCCTAATTAAAACTTCTTTTAAATATAGGAGATATGAAACATTTTCTATTTTAGAAGGAAGTATAGATTTTCAAAATTAATATATAGGATTAATTTTAAACATTCAAAAAACCCCCTACTGAACCCACTCTATGGGAGAGCATAATTGCCAATGATACATCAGATAAGGGGTTAATTTCCAAAATATACAGAGTGCTCATACAACTCAACAAAAGGAAGACAAAGAACCCAATTAAAAAATGGGCAGAGGAACTAAATACACACCTCTCCAAAAAGGACATACAAATGGCTAAGAGACATATGAAGAAATGCTCAACATCACTAATCATCAGAGAAATGCAAATTAAAACAACAATGAGGTATCACCTCACACCTGTCAGAATGGCCGCCATCAACAAATCATCAAACAACAAGTGTTGGCGAGGGTGTGGAGAAAAGGGGACTCTAGTACACTGCTGGTGGGAATGCAAACTGGTGCAGCCACTGTGGAAAACACTATGGTGTTACCTCAAAAAATTAAAAATTGAATTGCCATTTGACCCAGTGATCCCACTTCTAGGAATATACCCTAAGAAGCCTGAAACACCAATCAGAAAAAATACACGTACCCCCATGTTCATAGCAGCACTATTTACAATAGCTAAGATCTGGAAACAGCCCCAGTGTCCATCAGTGGATGAATGGATAAAAAAGCTGTGGTACATATACACAATGGAGTACTATGCAGCTGTAAGAAAGATCTCTTATCCTCTGAGACGACATGGAGGGACCTCGAGAGTATTATCCTAAGTGAAACAAGCCAAGCAGAGAAAGACAAATATCACATGATCTCACTTATTTGTGGGATATAATGAACATAACAGTCTGAGGAACAGGGTAGACCCAGAAATGTGGAAGTAGGGTATAAACTGACACCCCTCAGAAGAGGGAGTGGAGGGGGAGGGAAGAGATAAACCACAGAACTTATGCGCATGTATGCATAAGTGATGGACATGGACAACAAAGCTGGGGACAGGGTGGGGGGATGGGGAGGAGGGTGTCAATGGGGAAAAAAGGAGAAACATCTGTAACAAAAATAAATTAATAAAACAAAAACAAAAACAAAAACAAAACCCTACTGTGCACTGGTATTTATAAAAAGAATACGACATGGTTTCTGCTTTTAAGAAGTACAAAGGATCATAAAATATAAATACATTGATTTATATGAAATTGCTATTTTTATAGATGAAAATGTCTAAATATTCACAATTCATATGCTTTAATCTATAAAAACCATTTAGCAGAGCTTCTGAATAATATGCAGTACAATAAATATTTGTTGAATAATTGGAAAGAGCTGCACTGTCCAATATGGTAGCCATTAGCCATATGTGGCTATTGAGCACTTGACATGTGGCTAGTGTGACTGGAAAACTGAATTTTTAATTTTGTTTTGTTAAATGTAAATAAATAGTTGATCATCTATAGTTGTTGGAAAATTTATAAGTATATTTGTAACAATTTGGGTATTATGTAAATCTATTTTTCAAGTGAACATCTTTTGAAGTGTAAATAGAGATCTCAAGTATTGCCAGTGAAAATATAGTGTCTGAACTGACATGTTGTAAGTGTAAAGTACACACCAGATTTTGAAGACAGTATGAAAAAACATTAAAATATCTCATAATGTTTATACTGATTACATGTTGACATGATAATATTTTAATGTACTGGGTTAAAATAAAAATATGTTATTAAAATTAATATCTCATTTCTTTTAAAAATTATATATATATATATATATAGTTACTAGAAAATTACTTATGTGGCTCACATTATATTAATCTTGGACAGGCTTACCATAAAAGGCTTGTGAAATGATATGGAGAATAGTGTAGAGAACAACTAACACTTTGGAGAGGACATGAACATTTAACTTCAGATGGATAAAATGGATAAACAGAGGAGAAAACAAATATGTATGAAATCATTGTGTATGAAGGGAGGAGGAGAGAGGATGAAGTGGAGAGTAAGTGACATTTCAGAAAGAACTTTTTGTCTACAGTATGAAGGAGGAAGCAACAAAGTGAAGGTACTGGAAACAAGGAGACCACAAAGAATAATACTAAGGGCTGATGAAGGTTGAGCGAACAATGGTGGGACTGAGGATGGAAAGATAAGAACACCACTGAGAAGTAGGTAGGATGTCAACATAAACAGCATTTGTTTATGATAGAAGTACTAAATATATGAGAGAAGAAGATGGGAGAGGAAAAATCAAGGAGAATCCCAAGGTTTCTAGCTTTGGAGATGAAGAAAAAGGAAAATTATGTGAGGTAGGGGATGCAAGAGGGAAATCTAGTAGTTAGAATGCCTCTGGGACCTCCAAAATTGAGCTGCCCAGAAGGCAGCTAGAAATACCAGTCTGTTGATAAGATATGGAAATCAGTGATTATTATGGTAACAGCTGGAGTCATAAAAATAGGAGACATTTCTAGGAGACTGTGTAGAGTGACAGAAGAGTATAAAAGAAACTGAGAAGATACAAATAAGTGGAAGCATACACTGTGTTCATGGATAGAAAGAAGTAACATGATTAAAATGTCTATACTACCCAAAGCAATCTATAGATTCAATGCAACTTCTATCAAGATAACAATGGAGTATTTCACAGAACTAGAACAAATTTTCCAAATATTTATATAGAACTACAAAAGACCCAGGATAGCCAGGGTCTTTTGTAGTTCTTGACAGAAATCTTGACAAACAGGAATTATGCTACCTGATATCAAACTATACTACAAGACCATAGTAGTAAAAACAGCATGGTACGACCTATAGATCAATGGAAATAATAGAGAGCCAAGAAATAAACCCCTGCCATGGTCAATAAACATTTATCAAACGAGGCAAGAATATACAATGGGGTAAAGATAGTCTATTCAATATTTGGTGTTGGGTAAATTAGACAGATATGTGCAAAAAATGAGAGTAGATCACTTTCTGTCCAATTTTCCCAACACCATATAGTCTATTCAATATTGAATAGAATAAACTCAAAATGGACTAAAGACTTAAATGTTAGACTACAAACCATACAAATCCTAGAAGAAAACATAGGCAGTGAAACCTTGGACATTTCTCATAGCAATATTTTTTTCTGATATATTGCCTTGAGCAAGAAAACAAAAGAAAAAATAATCAATGGTACTACATCAAACTAAAAATTATTTTGCACAGCAAAGGAAACCATCAACAATATGAAAAGACAACCCACTGAACGGAAGACCATGTTCGTCAATGATATAACTAATAAGGGCTCAATATCCAAAATTTATAAAGAACTTATAAAACTCAACAGCAAAAAAACAAACAAACAACCCCCCCCCAAAACAATCCAATTAAAAAATGGGCAAAGGACCCGAATAGATACTTTTCCAAAGAGGACATACAGATGGCCAACAGACATATGAAAAGACGCTCAATGTCACTAATCATCAGATAAATGCAAATTAAAACCACAATGAGATATCACCTCACACCTGTCAGAATGGCTATCATGAATAAATCAACAAACAACAAGTATGGTTAAAGATGTGGAAAAAGGGAACCCTCTTGCACTATTGGTGGGAATGCAGCTTGGTGCAACCACTGTAGAAAGAAGCATGGAGCTACCCCACAAAAGTAAAAATGGAATGGCCTTATGACCCAGCAATTCCATTTCTGGGAATATATTTAAAGAAACCTGAAACACTAACTTGAAAGAATATATGCACCCCTATGTTCATAGCAGCACTATTTACAATAGCTAAGATCTGGAAACAGCCGAAGTGTCTATCAGCAGATGAGTGGATAAAAAAGCTGTGGTACATGTACACAATGGAATACTATGCAGCTGTAAGAAAGAAAGATCTCTTATCCTTTGAGATGACATGGAAGGACCTGGAGAGTATTATGCTAAGCGAAACAAACCAAGCAGAGAAAGACAAATATCACATAATATCACTTATTTGTGGAATATAATGAACTGATGAACAAACTGATGAACAAAACTGACCCAGAGACATAGAAGTGGGGTACAGACTGAAAAACCTCAGATGAGGGGGTGTTGGGAGGGGAAGAGATAAACCACAGAACTTATATGTATGTATGCATAACCAATGGACATAGACAACAAAGCTGGGGATGGGACGGGGAGGATGGGGAGTAGGGTGTCAATGGGGGAAAAGGGAGAAACATCTGTAACAAAAACAAATTAATAAAAACAATTTAAAAAATCAATGATACATTTACACAATGGAATACTACTTGGCTGAAAAAAAAAGAAGGAAATCTTATCCTTTGGAACAGCATGGGTGGACCTGGAGAGTATTATGCTAAGTGAAATAAGCCAGTCAGAGAAAGACAAGTACCACATGATTTCACTTATATGTGGAATCTAATGAACAAAATAGGAAAGATTCATAGATACAGAGAACAGACTAACAGCTGTCAAAAGGGAGAGGAATTGGGGCATTGGGTGAAAACAGTAAAGGGATTAAGCAAAAAACCCTGCAAACCCCTCATAGACACAGACAACAGTATGGTGATTACCAGAAGAAAGGGGTGGGGAGAGCTAAAAGAGAGTAAAGGGGGGATAAATTGTGATGGAAGGAGACTTGACTTGGGGTGGTGAACACACAATACAATATACAGATAATATATTATTGAATTGTACACCTGAAACCTATATAGTTTTATTAACTAATACCACTCCAATTAGTTCAATAAAATTAAAATTAAAATTAAAATTAAGCCCTGGCTGGTTTGGCTCAATGGTTGGAGCATTGGCCTGTGGACCGAAGGGTTGCAAGTTCGATCCCTGGTCCCAATCGGGGTCATGGGGGAGGCAACCAATTGATGTCTCTCTCTCACATCAATGTTTCTCCCTCTCTCTCTCCTTCCCACTCTCCCTCTACTGTGTCTAAAAATTAATGGAAAAATATCCTTGGGTGAGGATTAACCAAAAAAACAACAACTTTAAATTCAAATTCAAAAAAGAAGTCACTGTGAAACACTAATATTAATTTATTATCCAGTACAACTTTTAAATAGCTACAGTTATTGTACTCATATAATAATTAGGAGGGCCCTGGCCAGTTTGGCTCAGAAGTGTTGGCCTGTGGACCAAAGGGTTGTGGGTTTGATTCCCTGTCAAAGGCATGTACCTGGGTTGCAGGTTTGATCCCCAGCCTCAGTCAGGGTTGTATGGGAGGCAACCAATCGATGTCTCTCTCTCACATCCATGTTTCTTTCTCTCTCTCCCCTCCATCTCTTCCACTCTCTCTAAAACTCAATGGAAAAAATATCTTTGGGAAGGATTAACAACAACAAAAAATAGTTGGGAGGAAATGAACTTGTCTAAATAGAACCTATATTCTTTGAATTAAAAAAATTGAAAACTGTTACTTTAATGCTTTATGTGTATTTATTAATAAATTTTAAAATGCTATTACAGTTCTTAGATGGGTCTAGTATAGGTCAAATAACTCATTGACTGCAGGGAACACTTTTATAATGACAGTATCTTTATTATAAAATGTACAAATTTAAATGACCTGTACTAAAATTATTTTTATTTTTTATTTTTGAGGGCTGTAGAATTTAAAGTTACAATACTGTTTGCCTGATTCTAAACTCAATTTAAGTACTGACATATAAACTATTTTACTTTAAAAATATGTATATTTTTTGCATAAAACTTCAGTCAGTAAACATTTTTGAATGAAATTATATGTCATGTCAACTCTATTTCTGAGATCTAAAAATTATGTTATTTTTCTCATAATTAAAAGAATTTAGATACAGAAACTACTGTGAATCTTTGCTTAGAACAGCTGAGAAATTTTTTTCTACTGAATAACTGGCCATTGTTTCACCTCTTTTATTTTTATTAAATGTCTTTGAATTTGAAAATGGCATATAAAGTTACTCTTTTTTTTTTTTTTAAAGAGGAAGAAAAATGTTCCAATTGATGTCGAGTAAATCATCGGGAGTGCCCTTTAGATGAATGCGGTGCTGGAGTTTTTATGGCCAGCCACTTTGACAGACATTATTGTGGCAAATGTTGTCTGACATTTCTAATTGTCTGTCGAGAAAAATAACTGTCTAAGTTGAGAATATGTCTAAATACAAATTATTAAATTTGTTAACTTCAAAATAGTTTTTTAAAAAGCACAATATAACTTAACAACTTACATTCATGATTCCTTGGAAGCTTGAATTTTTTCAACAAGACCCTAATATTCACAAGTAGAAAAATAAAATAACAAAATAAAACATTTATTTCTAATATAACCTCAAAAGATATTTCATTTACATTTTAGAATAGAAATGGCATTATAGAAATTATACCACTGAATGTATAGGGATAAACTTAAAATTCCCATCAGTTTTCTGTTATAATAGTAGTTAAATTTATGTTTTAAAATAAGCACATGTGAAAAAAAGTATGATAAATGGAGACAAACGACATTTACTTTAAAGAAATTTACCAGGCAGAGTCCATGTATTTCTTCATGACATAAAGTCTTTCACAGAAAGAGGTTAGTGAGGGAATTTAGGTATTCATAGTACTTCATTTAACTTTCTCAGAAGTTTCCTACTCCTAGAATGGAGTAATTTTCTGGATAGAGTACCAAATGACGTTTTCCTACACATACCATTATGATGTATAGTTAATATACAGTAAAAAATAAGTTACATTACATAAAAGAACAGAATGCCCTTGCCCTGAGGAAGTGGGCATACAATAAAAATGGAAAAGGAAAAAAAAATGATTTTAAGTATAATAATAAAATCAAATAGCAAGTTTTGAAAGAGTCATATTTTATATCTTTATGCTAACTAGAGCAAATAACTAGAGCAAAAAACTGATCAAAACAAAAAATTTGGTAAATAAAAGCATTAGAAATAGCTGATATTATACTATTTTTTAACCTGTAAACAAAAGCATTAGAAGTATGAGATAGATATACATTATTTTCTTTATTTCTTGATTTTTTTCTCTTAAATATCAATCACAAATTTTCTATAATAATATAATTAATGATTTGTTGGTATAAGTATAGTAGGTAAACAAAATGAACTGAGTTAAACTAAATGCAAAAAAATTTTTTTTTTCTATTTCTGGGATTCCCTTGCAAATAGATTCTGACACTACAGGGAAAATTTCAGATTTGATAGAAGGAATCTGCAGATAAGTCTTACTTCTATCTTGAAAGGCTCATAGTCAAATGCTTATTGAAAAGGAAATATATAACAAACAACATAGTTATCAATGATGTGAGTCAGGGAGTTTTTTCCTGTCTTATAAATTAGATTTCACATTTTATATAATGAGAATATAAAAATTGATTTTTTAAATTAAAAACATAAACATTCAAAACATGTAGAGGTGATAGTATTTTTCAACTTAAATCTTTATTTTCAGAATGAAATAAAATACCCTAAAGTATATTGATAAGCTAGGACCATTTTACCTCTATATTTTCCCAACACCAAATTTCTTTCATCTTGCAGTATTCAAACCATGAAAAAGTCAAAACAAGTAATATACCAAGATGTTCCTTTGTGGAAGATCTTCATTATTACAAAGTTACTTACCAGCATATATGCTTACAAAGTTCCCCTTCTTTCTGAAATGTGGGACAGTTACAAACATGAGGATTTCCTAGGAAAACCTTTAAAATAAAAATGCACACTTAAAAAAAAAAAAACCTCCAGTTAATTTTTAGAGTTAGAGTAAAACTAAATTAATAGGTAATTAGATTAAAAGAGATTTCAAGAGGTAATTTCATTTAGGTGACTCTGAAAGGTTGAATATCATCTACAAGGACATCTTAATTATTGCCTCCAGTCTGATTTTTTCACTTCCATATTCTTTGGCTTGGTCAACAACTTGCAATTAAGACTGTTTTTATTTTTTAATAAAAAAAAAATTTTTTTTGTTAATCCTCACTCTAGGATATTTTTTTCCATTGATTTGGGGGGTGGAGGGAGGCAGAGGGGGAGAAAGAGAAATATGGATTGGTTGCCTCCCGAATGCACCTGGAGTGGGATCAAACCAGCAACCCAGGTATGTGCCCTTGACCGGGAATTAAACCAGGGACCTTTCCGTGTGCTGGGAGGGGGGTGGGGGTGTGGGGCACGCTCTAACCATTGTAACCATTGAGCCACACCGGCCAAGGCAAGGCTGTTTTAAAATGACCTGCACTTAGGCAAGTGAAATGAAATCTAACTTCAAAAGCTTACATATAGATTTTTACTAAAAGGAAATTCTATCTTGCAGGAAACTAAAGACCTTTTTTAGATTTTGGATTTTTGTTTGCTTGGTGCACTTGAAGTGGTGAGTTTATTTAATTTTATTCAAGGAGACTAATTTTATTCACCAAGTCTGTATTGGCTAAACATATTAAATGCAGTGTTGTAAGCAACAAAGTGACAAAAGGATGTATTAAATAAGCACAGGTTAGTAATCTGTATTCAGTACTTAAAATGCATAATGACGCTGAATTAAAATTTTCCAAGTCAACTACTGGGAGATAGTGTGGTGGCTGATTTTTGAGAGGTGAGAGAGTAGGATATGCGAATATTTGAAATATCTGTGGTCTTTCAGCAAAATTAAAAAGCATTTTTACTCATTAAGATATTTCCAAGGCACCACCATTTAAATACCCCCCCCCCTTTTTAAAAAAGGGTCTTATAGCTTCAGAGCGACTAAAGAGTAAAAGAACCTCAATTTTTAATACTTAGCAAACATATACCATACGTAAACAGATTGTGAAATCCTCATTTCGTTTCAGTCGCAGGGCTAGTGACTAACAACGGATCCCAGGACGGAGGTAATGCAAACCATACAGTCAAATGAACCGTCTCACTTTTTCAAGCCCAAAGATCAAAGGGCCATCACCTTACAGGAGCTGGATGCAACCTGGAGTCCTAACCTCCACTAATGCACCTTCCCTAACAGACGCTATGTGCCTCTGCGCTGTGCACGTCCTCAGAGTGCCGGACACTCGCGCGGGGACTGCGGGGGGCTAGATCGGGGTGGGCCTGGGACCGGCGGGCCGTCCGCTGGGCGGAGCGCGGCGAGCTGGGGGCGGTAGTTACTCGGAAATCCCGGTTCTCCGGCTCCTCCTCCCTCAGCAGGAAGCCGGTGGGGCCCGTCTCTCGCACGAGGTAGATGCTGCTGCTCAGCGCCTGATCTTGTTGCCAGCCGAGGCGGTGGCTCAAGTGTCTTCGCCCTTTACAGGCCTTAGAGCCCCGGCGAAGCATCTCCCTAGGTGCGGGCGTTGGTGGCCCCCGCGAGGCCCCCGTAGCCGCCATCCGCTCTCCTTGACAACCGCGTGCCCGCCGGTTGCCTCGGTGACGGCGGTGGAGACCCGCGCTGTCCCAGCGTGCCTTGCGCCGAGCTGCGGCTGGCGACCCAGGTGCGGGTGGGCGCGGGTTCCGCGGCTGGCACCCGCCTGCACTCCTTCCTGAAGTGACTCCTGAGTGAGGAGTGTTTCTGCGACCAACTGGCCGCTTTGAAAGCGGACGGCCGAAGGCACAGCTGTCAAATCTCTCGCGTTCCTTCTGCCGCTTCCTCGCAGGCAGGGCTCTTGCATTATGTTAGGACAGCCGCACAACCGGGGGACAGTTGGGGCTCTGGATGCCCCACCTGTCCTGTTTGTTCATTATCTTTATCAGAAAGCCCAGACCGATTGGTGACGTTCAGCACTATACCACAGACTTGTCCCGGTTGCTCACACGTGCACAATCTGAGCGAGTCCCTGGGGAAGATCGAGGAGGAAGACAGGAATCTAACCTAGGAAGCAAGATCCTTAAATCGGTGTGTGTGTGTGTGTGTGTGGGGGGGGGGGGTTATAAATTGCATGTTTGGGTACGGATGGGTTTTGGGGGGACGTGCGGAATCTTGACTGTATGCCTTCTAAATTTACAAATCCCTACTTAGGGAGTAAGATAGCCAAGGCATGCATTGTTTTCCCAGTATTTCAGATGGCCTGTGCGCTTTGTCACTAGTTCTAGGGGGAGAGCTGTAATAAAGAATGTGTTACGTAAAGAAGCCACATTACTGGAACCCATCTAAGAAACTGAAATAAAAACATAGCCACTTGGTAACATAAAGATGGAGGATATTTGTCCCATTTTATCATGGGAGGAAGTCACAACTAGATTATGTCAACAGCAGGAGAGGAGAAAATGGCCAACAGTCATGAAATAAAAGAAGGTGATGGAAATGGCAGCTTTCACATGAGATGTCCAAATAAACTCTCTCCAATCCTCGGTCTAAGGTTTTCACTTACTACATTTTATTTCTACTATCCTATTCTGACTAATAACAACTAACATATGTACTCCCATACTCCCAACGTTACCATCAATTTAATGGTGCTAGATGTTAAAGTAAACCATTATACATTAGGAAAATAAAACTCATATTGAAACCAGAAGAAATTGTAAATGGAATTCATTTAGTTTATTAATAATTATAATTTTAAAAATTCAAAATAAATGAGTGACAATCTACACTTTCTATATAACGATGAGTAAGGTTTCAGAGTGAAGGCACTTTGTTCAACCACTATTCATTCTCTCTCACCATATATGTGTGTATGTGTGTGTGTACAATATAAATCTCATGTGTATTTCCATATATATTTTTCTCTCCATATATATTATATATACTATATAGTTATTTAAGAATGACATTGAAGACAGCTTTAAAAACCAAACAATAGTAAATAATTGGTAAACCTGTTGTTTTACTTAGTATAATTAGATAATGATACTCCATGTACAAGTGATAAAAACCATTTTCAGAAAGGTTACATGTTAAAGACACAATAGAGTCATTATGTAACTGAATATAGGTTCATAAATTCCAGTTTGGAGGATGATAAAAGTAGCAATATTCATGCTTTCAACAAAAGCAAAATTAAAAAGAGAAAGCACAGATTGCTAGACAGAAATTCAGTCTAGCTGTAAGACATTTGTTTTTTTAATCTGTCAGTTAAGACTTTAAAAACATTTAAAAGCCAGGTGACTATCCCATATGTTTCCTTCATTTCTTAGGCATGTGTGACAGGGGTAATATTTTGCAAATATTAAATTAGGGTATTAAATTCTTTACATTCACAGTGTTCCCCTTTAAGTTACATTTTGAAGCATATTGTCCCAGGGAAGAGAAAAGTGGTTAGTGCTAGAAGCAAGTCATTGATAAACTTTGAATTTCATAAATCATGTTTTAGCCCCTTTAGCAATACAGTTTGCTCATGAAAGACAGGAATTAAGAAATTACTGCTGCTCTGGATTAAGATATAAAAAACTGGGCCTAGAATATTAGACTTTGGAATTGCCTGGAAGAGAACGCCCTGAGGAGGTGGAAAGAAGAGTAACAGAAGTCAGTGGAAGAAGTCAGCTGCCAATCTCAACATGAGTGTGTGTGTGTGTGCGTGTGTGTGTGTGTGTGTGTGTGTGTTGGGATGTTGGTGGGAGTATGTGGAGGATGGATTGAAACATTGAAATGGTTTTGGGAAGTCTGAGAACACCTGGGGTGTGTGGGGGAAGAGTATGCTTACTTTTCGAATAGTGTTAGGGAAGTGCAGGTTACTAGCAAACTGCAGCTTTTGGCTTAGTGCCATGTCTAACACGTGGAAAGCAATATGCAGAGGTGCCAACGGAAGAAAGATAGGTAAATGAACAGGATGTAATGCTCTTCTTAAGGATTAAAGACATCCACATGAATGTAGGAGTTCTAGACTCTAGGGAATGGGCACAAAAGAAAGGCACGGTACTAGTGTCTGACAAAGAGGATGCCAAACTTGGACTCAATGATCTCAAGACTGGAAGCAAACAGAACCAGGTTCTTAATAGTGACCAAGGAAGTCTTAACATTCTTCTCAGCTTGACTAAACTTTGGACAGGTTTCTTCCTGATTTTATGTTTTTTACCTCCCTTTTTTGGGGGATTTATGTTAGAAAACTTTCAATTGTGAATTCTTTCTCTGCCCCTCTGAAATGGAAATCTTCTCCCAGTCAGTCTCTTACCAGTTTTACAACCTAGTAATGTCTTTTTCAAGAACCTGGGAGCTATCCTCTCACTGACTGGGGACCCGGACCCAGGCGGGTCTGCTCCAGTACTGTCTGGAATGTGTGGGTTCTTGACTTTGTGTAAGAAAGATTTCACAACATGAGTCTAGGACCTAGGTGATTTTGAGAGTACGTTTATTAAATCTGGGGACAGTGAAACAAAGGACAGGCTTCAGATAGAAGAGCAAGATCACAGCAACAGGAGTGAGACTAGACTGGGCTGCCTAGACTCAGGAAAAGAAGTTAGAGGCAAAGGGAGAGTCCACAGAGACAGATTCAGGGGTTCGGCTTGGGATAAGCTGCCACTGCCCATTGCTTCCCTGGTTGCAAGTCTCTTGGGGACCCTTAGTGTTTAGGGGAAAAAAAAAGCAAAAATGCGTGCCTGAGTAAAGGAGGGGCATGGGTGTGCTCTAGGGTTCTTACCTGTTTTCTAAAGGCAGAAGTTAACGGAGGTCTCAGGGGAGGTTATTAACAGAATATTCAACAGCTTTCCAGGTGTGTTCTTATATTAGGGGGACCGGAAAGTAATGTTTTTTTTTACAGTAACTTCAAACAGATAAATTTTTAACAAGTTTTTATTTTTAATCAATGATGTAATCACCCTCATTATCAACAACCTTTTGCCATCTAGTGTGCAAATTTTCAATGCCGGATCAATAAAAATCAATCGGTTTTTGAGCAAAATATCTGAAGATGGCATTTTGGACATCATCCAAATTTTCAAATTTTTTGCCTCTTAGAAAATGTTGTAGCGATCGGAATAAATGGAAATCCGATAGCGCAATATCGGGTGAGCATGGTGGGTGAGGTAATACCTCCCACCCCAATTCATCAATTTTTTTCTAGGGTTCGTCTTGCGCAGTGTGGTCTTGCATTATCGTATTGCAAAATAACGCCTTTTCTGGTGACAATCGCTGGGCACTTTTCAATTAAAGATTGATTTACTCGATCCAATTGTTCACAGTAAAGATCTGCATTCAGTTTGTCTAGGTTTCAGCACTTCAAAATGAACGACCCCGCGAATACTCCACCAAACACACAAAAGTGCCTTTTTGGGGTGTAAACCTGGCTTAGCTGTACTTTGTGGCGATTCATTCGGAGAGAGCCACTGCCTTTTGCGTTTTGGATTATCATAGAGGACCCATTTTTCAGCTCCAGTGATCAAGCAATCAAAAAAACGCTTCTGTATTGTGCCACTGAAGCAGTAAGTTGCATGTGGTGGACCGGTTAGCTTTGTTTTCTTCAGACAGATTATGCGGGACCCAAACACCTGCTCTGCTTACTGTATCAATCTGCTGCAAATGTTCTTGGATGGTTGACCAAGATTGGTTAAGAGTGTCTGACAGTTCCTCGACGGTCTGACACGGATTTGCTTCCACTTCCACCCTTAACATGGCATTACTTTAACGACATTACTTTCCGGTCCCCCTAATAATATGGTGATGCATCAAAAATGAGCATATATGGGAATCTGGGATCATTCTCTGGTCAGCTTCACTGCTTTACATTTATTTGGGGTTTGTCTGGGTCTAATTAGGTTTGCGTTATTTATTCCCCTGACTTCATCTGTCTGGGGTTTGGCTGGTACTAATGGCACTAAGTGGGTCTCTCTTATTTCTCTCCTTGACTAGGTTGGGGGAGGAGAGGTATAAACCATCAGCTCCTAAGTGTCCTTGGTTAGGAAAAATAAGATCTTACGATTTATTAGCAGGCTGTCAATTGCTTGGCCTTGTTTAATTATCTTGTCTCAGTTTCTCTCATTTTACTTGTCAAGGAGTTTTCCAAGCTTCTTACTATCCTGCTTCAATACCTTTGAAATGAAATAATCAAAAAAGATATTGTCCCTGTCTCCCAGTCTTGGTGGCAGGGTGGAGCAGAACTGTGTGCAGTCTAACTTTCAAGTCACCAATTAGCAAACACAGATGGCTGAATCCCACTGTCCTCCAGTGCTTTTCCACTAGCCCTCTGCAGGCTTCAAAACTCCCACCTTTTAAAAAATACAGTTGAGGTCAATCTCTCTTCCCTACTGCAATCACCTTCAATAAAGTCTTTTTTGGCCTGTTTAACTCTATCCAGTAAATTTTTTCTTTGGCCATAGATACCATTTATCTAAAAAGATTTTAATTATTAAATCAGACTAAACTTGCAATTTACTAAGTATTTTTCTCTTTCTTGTGATCAAGGGGAGATGGGTAGCAAAGATGACTGGATCAAACATATTTCAATATTTTGCATATCAAAGTGTGATATAAACAGATTTGCAACCCACTATGAGTGTGATTAGAACTTATAGTTTAAGATGCCAGACTGAATAGATAATGTTGGTTCCTCTTTCATCTAAAGAGCCTATGAAAATAATTAAAAAATTGGAACCTCTGACACTGAAGAGAACGAGATGGAGGGGGCCACATGACAAGGAATACTTGGGGCCTCAGGAAGAAGTGAGCAGCTTCTGGTTAATGGCCAGAAGGAAACTGGAACCTTAGAGCTATAACAACAAGGAACTGGATTTTGCCAGCAACCTGAATAAAGGTGAAATCAGGTTCTTCCCTAGATCTCCAGGTAAGAGTACAACCTGGATAATACCTTGATTTTAGCTTTATATTCTGAGCAGAGAACCCAATCAAGCCTGCCTCCACTTTTAACCCACAGATCTGTGAGCTAATAAAAGGGTTTTAAGCCACTAGGTTTGTGGAAAATTTTTACACAGTAATAGAAAATAAATATGGAGGCCATTGGCAAATGAATATGGGGCCATGGACAAATTTCAACAAACTTCTAGCAGAACAAATATGGATGGAAAGTTCTGACAGATGAAAGGGGGAATAAGTAAAGGTATGAATGTGGAACAGTTCACTCCTTGTTATCTGTCAGCACTGAACTGGGCAATGGAATCACTCTGGCTGGTTCTAGGTACAAAGGAATTTATTATAGGATATAAGTTAGCTTGTTTGTAGATATAGACATAAAAATGAAAGAATCAACTAGAATAATTTACAGTATTAGCCCTCTGGGGAAGGAGAAATGCGTGTAGAAGGAGCAGAGACCATTTTCTATCTTAATAAACACTGAGTCTTTAAACTAAGTTTATTTAGAAGTTCATTAAAAACTTTGTTTACTTAAAAATAAATTCCACAGCTACTTTTAAATAAACTAATTTTTACAGAATTTGGTGAGTTATTACTAGTTGAGATCCAGTATCATCTGCTTTCAAGTAATTTCTTACTAAATTGGCCCCAATGCCATATTGTCTTTGGCATATATTTATATGTTTATCCTGTGTGTGCATGCGTGCATGTGTGTGTGTGTGTGTGTGTGTGTGTGTGTGTGTGTGTGTATTATTTAATCTACAGGTTAATTTAAGTGTGAAAAGCTTAAAAATGTAAATTCCTTGGCAGCACTGGAAACTTTTATTCCACTAGGTGTCAGCATAGCACTGTGAATAATTGGGTGAATGATTATTAAATCATTGCTTGTTCATAAACATGTTTTGTTAATCTTTCCAAGGATGCTGATGGGAAATTTAGATTTAATAATATAATCAGCTCATGTATTATAGTAATCATTGTCTACCCAAATGTTCATTTTTACTTTACCTATTCAAATTAATGTCAGCTGCTTAAATTGGTTAAGCTAATCTACATCAAGGGAATAAAAAAAGAAAACAGTCATATACAGGAATGACAGTAATGAGGATGTTTCCTGCAACTGTATTTTGGGTTTTCAGTCAGTGGCTTTTTTCTTCAATAGATTATGAAAGAAATTTGGACATCAGAGAAGATCAAAAGCATAACATTTCCCCTTTCTGTTATCTACTTTATAAATACGCTTTAAAGGATATGAGCAATAATTGACTAGCTTAGTGTCATGCTAAATGTAAGTGAGACATCTTTCTTGTTAAGGGGATATGTTGAGTAATTCATAATTTAGATATTTTTAAGTTATTTTTTTTGCCCTCTGACTACCCAATGCAGCATCATTGGTTTTGCCTTTGTGTTGACCCTGATTCATCAGCTTCATCTTACATTAAATAGTACCAATATGATTTCACTCATGTGGAACCTTATGAATAAAATGAACTAAAAAGCAAAACAGAGACAGACCCACAGATAGACAGCAGTCTGACAGTGTGTGGGGGAGGGTGCTGTGCATGGGGGTGGTGGTGGAGGAATTGAACAAAAAAGAGAAAAGCCTCATGGATGTGGACAACAGTGAGGTGATTGCCAGGGTGAGGGGGGTGGGGGAAGTGGAGGAGGGTATAGCGGGGATAAATGGCGATGGATGGAGACTTTACTTGGGGTGGTGAACACACAATACAGTGTACAGATGATGTGTTGTGGAATTGTGCACCTGAAACCCGTATAATTTTGTTAACCAGTGTCACCCCAATAAATTCAATAAAAAGGAAAACAAAACAAACCAACAACAACAACAAAAAAAAAGTATGCTTCTTGTAGGCAGCATATAAAAAAAAGATCAGCAGTTAGTATGTGGCAGTTTGCCTACTTCATACCTCTTCATTTGTGATGAAGCTAATATAATTACATCCACAGAGCTAAAACTAGGCCTCAGGATAGTAAGATATTCCAGAACAGCAATTTTCAACCAGTGTGCCAAAAGTATTTTTAAAACATGCAGTACCTGACTATTTAGTCAGGGGCACTGACCTCTTTTCCCTTAGATTGTCAAATAAAAAAATGACAACAGCCAGCACAACAATAGCCATCAGGTGTGAGTGAATCAAAATTGTACCTATTTTTTGTCAGATTAGCAAAAACATACTTTTTGGTGTGCTGTAGAATTTTGGTAATTAGTTTATGAGATAAAAAAGGTTGAAAATTGCTGTTCTAGAACAAAGACATAATGTTGTTATCACTGTTAGAGTTAAATAGTAAACTTTATTTAGTGTTACATGGAAGTTCTCTAGGGATTTTGTAAATTCATCATTCCAAGTTTAGATTGTTAACTCCAGGTACAGATTTTTGAGGCACAATTTACATAAATTATTTAATAATAAAATGCATGGATTTTACATGTGCAGCTGGATAAGTTTTGACAACTATGTAAGCCTTCCAATAAAAATATTAAACATTTTCATTATTGCCCCCTGCCTCGCAAAAAAAAAAAAAAAAAAGAAGAAAAAGTACCTTAGGTCATCTCTTGATAGGCCAGAAATAGCTAAATATTTGTCTTATTTCATATTGAGTTCTATTTTACTTAGTACAGAAAATTTTGGTCATTTTGCTTAATACTACTATTACTACATTTTAAAGGAAAAAATTACATGATGCATATTTTTCATATAACAATACATATCTATCAACAACTGAATCTACAAACAAAATGAACAAGCAGAACAGAAACAGACTCATAGACACAGAGAACTTTTTGTTGGTTGCTGGGTGGGAGGGAGGTTGGGGGGATGGGCAAAAATGTGAAGGCGTTAAGAAGTACAATTTGGTTGTTACAGAATAGTATGGGGATGTATAAAGTACAGCATAGGACATATAGTTAATAATATTCTAATAACTAGGTGTGGTGCTGGATTGGTATGGGATTTATTGGGGTGATCACTTAAGTTATGTAAGTCTGGTCACTGGGTGCACACCTGAAACTAATATAATGATATATGTCAACTGTAATGGAAAATAAAAAACGATTAAAATAAATAAATAAATAAATACAATGATTTAAAAAAATAATTAAAATGTGTCATTTTGGGCACTTTAAAAAAATGTACTCGACATTTTAATGTTTTTTCCCATGGGGGGGGTAGGGGATACTCAATGTTAATGTAGTCTCATTTTAATGAAGTATTATAAATCTTTCATTAATTTGTCAATTTGCAGTTATAATCTTATAATTTTTCCTTGAAAAATTTCCTCAGAATTCACAGGAAATTCCACTCCTTCATGCTATTTTTCATAGTAAAATAATTATTTTCAGTGTTGCTTTACTCACATTGTCAATCAAATACATATTAAAAAGCCAATATCAAGCAATCTAAACTATAGAAATGTTGGGATATTAAATTATTCTATGCTGTAGAGAAAGAATACAGAGAATATTAGGTAAATGGATAACTCTAAAAAGCTTTTTTTTTTGCAAACTATCTTTTAAAAATTTAGGTTGAAGAAATATTATATGGTACAAGTCTAAGATGAGGATATATATATACACACACAACTCTAAGATGAGGAGATATATATATACACACACACACATATATACACACACACATGTATATGTATATATCTATATATATGTGTGTATAGTTACAGATATATATGTGTATCTGTAAATATACACATACATTTAAAAATACAAGAAAATATCTAGCTTTATTTTCTGTCCATTATTATTAGAACGGTATCTGGAACACAATAAGTCTGCAATAAATATTTGTTGAAAGGATAAATAGAGAAGATATATATCTAAGAGACTTGATCAATAAGACTTGGTCACTTATGAAAGCAGAAGGTTGAGAAATTGAGAAAAGCTCTTGGCGTTTTCAAATTTAGAAGGCTTGGTGGTGGCATTCATTAACATTTGATGCTCCAGGAAGAGTACAAGTTTGGCAGGAAGGATGAGTTCAGATTTTGCCATTTTGAGGCAGTGTAAGCAGACAGCAAAGTGAGGCTGTCTGCTAGGAGTTAGTTATAAAGCACATGCATCAAGTGGACATGTTTGAGCTGGCGACATAGAAGTTATCATGATGTAGGAGGGGTCAGAGAAGTAGATTACATCACCCAGCAGAGCAGTTCAATGAGGACAGAAAAAGGCCAATGGCAGGAACCTTGCAGAACAACATTTTAGAATTGACAGTAAAAGAGGATGTTGCAAAGTAGGCTGGAAAGGAAGGAATGAAGTGCCAGATATAGAGAATAGTGAATATCAAGAAAAATGGAGTGGTCTTTAGGGTCAAATGCTGCAAAGACGTTCAGCCACTTGAGAAATAAAAGAAGTTCATAGATTTGTAAATTAGGAAATTGTCAGTGACTCTTACATGAGCTAGTTCAGCAGAGTTATGAGAATGAGTTACTGTTTACAGTATAATCGAGGAGTAGGTAGGAGGTGAAGAGTGAATATAGACTGTAGACTATATTTTGATGGAACATGGATATTCAAAGAAAGGAAGCAAGGGAACATGGCACTCAATGTTTGTTAGAGCCAGCTGACCTAACAGTGGGATTTTATGAGGCAGTGGATGAGCAGTCTTCCGACTAAGATATGTGCACCTTTTGAAGTCCACAAAAACTTTTCAAAGTTTGGAACAATTTTAAAAGAGTCAATGTCCAGATCCTCAACTCCAATATCTATTCTTTTCTAATATTGATGGGCCTGAAAACTTTGGTGAAAACATCATGCTTGTCTTCTTTTCCCACTTTCCTCTTGCAACCATACTTCTCTCACTTCAGAAACCAAAATCATTGTTTTCTAGACGTTCATCACCACAGAGTATGAAAATCACTGGGACACCAAACAAAAGGAAATTTTTATTGATGATAAGAAAGTGAATGTCTATAATGGCTCAGAAACAAATCCTTTTAAAGAAGTTTGAAAAACAAAGGCATTTGAGAATTAGAAATTCCTTCAGGTTTCCAATTCTTTGCTTTCTAAATGATTAAAGCAGCTGATAGATCATTAAAATATACTTTTTGATAATAGATCAATATGTTATTTTTGGCATATAATTTGAAAGGAGTTCAAATAGTTGAGTTACATTGCAAATACCAAAACTTCCATTCCCATCTGTCCCATCCCACATTATATGAACAGTTTTCTCAGTATTTATTAAAAACAACAACAATGAATTAAATCCATGCTTAATACTGTCTTCTGCAGTAAGTAATATAGGGGGGGGGGTCCTCCAAAAATGTATACACAACTTTGAATAATTATAAAACCAGTGTTTATTAAAATACATTTCATTTTCAAAATGTAACAGAATCTACAGACACCTGTATACATTTTTGGGGGACACCCTGTATTTATTGATTGCTACATAAACTAATTTAAAAACAACACAAAACAATGGAAAAGAATTCCAGCTGGTACAAAGGACAGTGTTGGGAAAGAGAAGAGCATTGGCAGTTAGGGGTGAAGAAGTGTGTTGAGTGGTATGGGAATGACAGCATATGAAAGGAAAGGTCACTAAATAGCTTGCACTTTTTGCTGAACTGGATAAACAGCAACACAGAACAGGATTACTGCCTCCAGGTTTGGAGGTTCTACATCAGCGGTTCTCAACCTGTGGGTCGCGACCCTTTTGGGGGTCGAACGACCCTTTCACAGGGGTCGTCTAAGACCACTGGAAAACACATATTTCCAATAGCGATTCATAACAGTAGCAAAATTACAGTTATGAAGTAGCAACGAAAATAATTTTATGGTTGGGGGTCACCACAACATGAGGAACTGTATTAGAGGGTTGCAGCATTAGGAAGGTTGAGAACCACTGTCTACGTAGATGCAGAAAGAGGCCTTAGGCGATATTAGCTAGCCAATGAGGCCAACTTCTGTGACTCTAGTTTTTCCTCAGCATTCAGGACTTTGAGAAAGGCATTTGAGACAATAACTGTGATTTGATGAATCCTGAAGAGATCCCTCCCATCAGATGGTGTGAAGACATTCAATACATCTAAGACAATTTATTTCTTATGGAATAAAAGCTTGACTGTTTTCTTCAATTCAGTATATCAATGCTTAGAAACTTGTCTGGCATTGGGTGCTAAAATATTTTCCCTTGAATGATTGACAGTGACTAGAAGTAGCCAAGACTCCCAAGTCCTCAATCAGTAGAATTTGAGAGCAAATTTTAATGAAGCCTATTTAAATTTATGCTATATATTTTGTTGATTCTATATAGAGTGGAAAAATAATAGGTTCCAATTATATATTTATATAATTTAGTTTAAAGTTCTCTTCTAAATAAATCTCGTATCTCTTTTATTAGCTAAAAGAAGGGATAGAGGTGCTACATATTACCAAAAAAGTATAACTCAAATGATAATGTTATTAAATTACATTCTATACACAATCATTAAATTATTTGTTTATGGCGATATATGTGAGAGTAAAGGGTATTTGTTGTTTGGATGACAGCAGAGAAGTAATAGGCTGTAACTGTTAATGAGACCTGGTGTCATGGAGTTGAAGATGTCACAGGAATAGCTTGTCATAAACCAGAATGATCATGTAAAATAAGACTAATGATCTCCAACTGACATTCTTGGGAATATAGGGATGACATTGAAGTTAAGAACTATGTTTAGATGAGAAGTTTTGATGATATTTCTGTCATTTAAATGACTTTCATTAACAGTTGTTTTAGTCAAGAGTTATTTAATTGCAAATGATAAAAAGCCAACTTTAATTAGTTTTAACTAAAAGTGGGAACTTATTGGCCCACAAAAATGGGAAGCTCCAGCTACATGTAGGGTTAGCACAGCTGGATGCAGGAGCTTCTCTTGGGTTTGCTTCCTTTTGTGTTATATTTACTTCTAGGCAAATTTTCCCCACTTGGTAGCCAAGGGAACTTCAAGAATTCCAGCTTGGTTGGTACTTGGTGCCTTTAAGCTCTGAAGGAGAAGGGTCTTTTGCTGATAGTTTTAACAAAACTGTTGGGGGTGCTTTTATGATCCTGGCATAGCTCATGTATCCAGCCATGAAAAAATTCATGATGGTCTGTATAATGCAACACTCTTGAGTTACCAGATTTATGGGGTTTTTTTGTATCCCTGTAAAAAAGCCATCCCTACCTGAATCACATGGATTAGAAATTCCTCTAAATAGATAGCACACAAAACAATATGACTTCTAAAACATTTTCACATGTCACATTTATACTGATTAACCACATTATAAAAATTAATGAATCAAATAGGCTAAACAAAAGAAAAACAAATATACAGTGGCTCAGACAAGACTCTCTAAAAACATTCCAGAGGTAGGTAAGCAGTTCAGGGAATGCAGGTGTCTCTTCTTTTTAAAGTCAATCAGAAATTTAGGTTCCTTCTGTTCTGTTGTTTCTTGTTTCCTAGTGCTAAAACTAACTCCTTGGAAGCAGCCCATAGGTCAGCAGAAAGAGCACACAGAGGAAGAAGGAAAAAAAGGGGAAGCAATTTCTGTTTGAGGAGATAATCCAGAACTGGCATACATCACCCTTGTTCATATTCCATTGGCCAAAACATAGTGGTATAACCATTATGGCGGCAAGGAAGGCTGGGAAATATGGCATCCAGCTGGGCAACCATATACTGAGCTAAAATTCAGGAGGATTCTATTGTTAAAAGGAAGAAGATGAGACTGTATAATGGGACAATTGTGGTCATTGCAACCCTTCTTTTAATTTTTAGATATACTAACTTAGAGTAAATTTAAAAAATTACTTTCACTATGAAAAACTTAAAATGTGTCCTTATTTATATGGGAAAATGGGAAAGAGGATTTTTGCTGCTATATTAAAAGAAAAATTTGCAGTATATGTGTTTAGTCCATTTTAAAGTCCTTCACAAATGGTGGTACTGTTGAAGGTAGCTTTAATTTATGATATTACTTTGCACATTTTAGAAATGTTAACACATTTTTTAATCTTTAAAAGAATGAATATTGGTGCTCTCAAAAGGATTATAAATATTTTGATTTTTGAACTTTTTATGTCATTGGCCAGCATATGTACATTTTTAGAAAACATGGAATTTATTATATTGTTTTGTAGAGAATTAAATTGTTGCAATATCCACTGTAAAAGAGTACATTAAAATTTCAAGTCAAATGGAATTGCAAGATTGCATCTATTTCTAATGCTAAAAACTTACTGAACTGGAAAAAAAGTATAATTTAACACCATCCACATGCCAAAAAAAAAAAAAAAATGCCTGGTTTGGATTTCATCCAGGAAGACATCTGTTTGCCTTGAACTAATAATAGTACAACCCTAATGATGTGCCAAACACGTTATTTTAATAGAAATGCTTTGTTTGAGAGGTTAAGTTTGGTTACTCAGCAGAACTGATGTGTTTATAAGGGTATTATGTTTGAATTTTCAACTAGGAAACACATATTCCACTGAAGGCAATCCTGGGAAACTTGGTGGGAGCTGCTGCACATTTAAAGTTAAACTAATGAGTACTCTTGATTGCTAACTGCCCTCTCAAGAATAACCACATTAAGAGAATGAATGCAAGTAGTAGATCACTATTCAAATTTTCAAATAGATATTGGAGATTGTCCATTGTTCAAAAGGCACAAATATTCATTCAAATGCCTGTCAACTGTTTCTTAAAATTTACTCAAAATCAGAAATCTGTTTGGTTCATTTTGATCCCACTATTTCTCACTCCTAATTTTTTTTCTAAAATGTCAAAACATTTAGATAAAATGAAGAAGAAATATTCAAATATTTGAATCTTTGGTCTATGTGATTTTAAACATCAGGATTTTTAAAATCATGGAAATGATGGAATTTATCAAATTTTATTCAAACTGTCTACTGTATATACTCAACATGTTAGTAAACACACTGCCATGTGAACTAAACCAAAAGGAATTATGTAGGGAAAGTCACTTGTAAGGTTTTTAGGCCTGTTGCCTGTTTTTAGTGATTGCTCTGTTCAGTTCTCACTGTGCCAACACTGTTGTTGTTGTTGTTTTTTATCCTCACCTGAGGTCATGCTTAGAGAGAGGAAGGGATAATGAGAGAGAGAGAGAAATGTCAATGTGAGAGAGAAACATTGATAGGTTGCCTTTCATATGCACCTTGATCAGGGATTGAACGTGCAACATTTTGGAGCATAGCACAATGCTCAACCGAGACACTCAGGCTGGGCCCAACACTGCTTTGATTTAAGCATTAGAGTAGTGACTAATATTCATTTAGAAATATGTCTAGAATTTTACCCAGCATGACTTTGGTTGTTAATTCAGAAGCATCCTCTACACCAAAAATAACACATTAAAGTATCTCTTTTAACAAGACTAAGTTCTGAGGCTTAACTAGTGCAAGAAAATATTTAGTATTTTGTATTTTACATTCTTGAACTAGAATATTAATGACATAATTCAAGAAATATAAAGAGGCTAACACCTTAAAATTAAAATAACGTTTTCTATGGAAGAAATTTCTATATAAAAATTTTTGTAAGATTAATATTCTCTAGAAGTTTTTATACTGAAATGTGACCACTATTATGTGTAGTTGATCACCACATTTCTATATTAATTAGCCATTTCTGATTCTGAGTGCTGGGCACAGAGAGTGCAGCCAAATGAATATTTTCTGGCCAAGTCTAACTCCACATGTCTCTCACAATTGCAAATAAATTTTGGCTAAAATAGTGCTATGATTATTCCAGGTACTTTCTGTTACACCTGGATTCCCCCCCCCCCTCCTTAATCCCCCTTAATTAACCATTCTCTACTGAAGTGATCTTCCAGGCCTAGGCTACTTTTGGGGCAGGGTGTCAAATTTTTTTAAAATTTAATTTTAGATGTCCATATTGAGTTTTAGAATATGCTAAGGATCTCAGGGAGAAATAGTAATAGAGGGACTTATAACATACACTGTTAATTGTCTTTATAAGAGAAGTCTTTTTTGTTTATTTAAGTATAATTTACATATAGTAATAGTGACCCCTTTTAGATATACAGTTCTATGAATTTTGACAAATTTAGGTAATAGTTTAACTATCACCACAATTAAGACAGAGAACATTCCCATTACCTGAAAAATCTCTTTCATGCCTCTTTGTAGTCAATCCTCTTCTCCTAACTACAACCTCTGAAAACCAGTGATCTGATTTCTGTCCCTGTACTTTTGCCTTAAGAATTTCATCAGTTGAGTAACACGGTATGTGGGCTTTTGAGTCTGGCTTCTTTCACTTAGCATAATTCTTTTGAGATTCATTCACGTTATTGCATGTATCAGTAGTTTATTCCTTTTTTAAGTTGCTATTTTTGAATCTCACCCCCTTCTAATGCTAATGGAATCCCAAATTTATTTGTACAGATTCAAAAGGGTCTGAGTCATTCATGGCAATCACATTTTCCTTAGCCAAGTAGTCTCTTTCCCATAATCCTTTGCATCCAGGGATGGTCACCTGGCTCTGTTGAGACAAATAAGAAGTAAGGAGAAATCTGTTGGAGAACATATAGGAAAGATTTTTCCCTTTCTTATAAGAAGGAAGGAGTAACACAAATCTATCACAGTCTAATGCCACTGTTGCTCCCCCCACTTCCAGATTCCTGCCATTAGACAAATATCTGGAGCCATGGCAGCATTTTGCAAGCATGAAGGAATGGCCTCCAAGAAGACTGTAGAGATGAAGTCCTAGAACCTTATCATTAGCTTGTCAGCAAACTTTGAAGTTGCCCACCTGATATTATTTGGCATAACTGAATGTATTTGTTATTTAAGCTATTTTATTATGTTGTTTGCTGTTGATGACATTCCTTGCTGAGAAAGGATCATCCAGTGTAAAACTGGTTCAAGTTAGAATTGGGGCTTACAGTTTTAGAATTCTGATGACTATAATGAGAAAATATCCACTACTACTTTCTACAATATCATCATGTGGTACAGGAAATGATTGGCACCTAAGTATTTTCCTGAGGAATTCTAACCTATTACTTACTTCACTTACATGATTACAATTTTACACTTTTATGATTTGCCTTGGGATCCACTTACTAGGCTTGCTCTGGTGCTTTCTGAATTAGTTTCAGAACTATAAAAACTATGTTTTTTACTGCTTAGAATTTTGCAATTCTCTTCTAGAATGAAATTTAAACATGGTTTTCAGATTATTGTCTTAAAATTAAGAAAGAATTAAGCAGGATATTTAATGAGTGTCAATAGGAATGTATTAATCATGATGCCCATTAGTGAGGTCTGATAATGCTTAATTTAGAGTTGCTCAACTGATATATTTTATTATTTTAGACATATATAATCTTAAAACAAAAAATAGAATATATCATTTACTTTAGAGAATTGAAGGAACACAATGTCTTTAAAATAAAATAGAAAATGAATGAAAATTATTTTTCTAGCTAGACCCACATTATCAAGGATCTATCAAATATATGCTGTTATTAATTACTATTAATTACTTGACTCAAAATTATTGCAAACCAAGATCCTTGTAATTTTGCAGCCACTGAACAGGAAATCCTGTGTTTAAAGAATTGTTCTCTCTGCCATTAACATAGAGATGTGCCCACTGGGAATGGGCCCTGCAGAAATATTGGAATAATATAAAACTATGGAATGTTTTTGTTAATGAAACATTTTTTTCTAATGATTTATAAGGAAGATAGTTTTAGATTTAAGTCTACTGTATGTCAAAATTTTTTGCAAAGAGGGCCAAGGTTTTTGACGGAAGGAAGTGCCCATACACAACTACAACTCAAAAATAAACTTGCAAGATGTTAGAAATAATTATTCTTTTATATATAAGATATTCCATGTATTTTTAAAATTAAATTAGTGCTAATAAGAAAGTAGGCTGGGTTTGGGATTGAATAATAAACTCTATATGTCTTTGTCAATATGTCATAAAATAATTCTACAAATGTTAATAGATAAGGAACAATTTTGTGATTTTATTAGCCCTTCAACCAGTCTAAGCGACAACCACTTTGCTTTTTTTCAGTACATATGAAATACTCATTCTTGAGAATACTTACCCAAATCTTTGTTCATTTAATGTAAGAAGATTACTGGAGAAATGAAGCAAATTTTTGTTTTTTAGATTATCTAAAGCATCTTTTTGAATTTGCCTTGAGCTTTCATGGAGTTGTAACTCTTGGAACAAAAGAGGTTTTAGAGATAATTCATTTGTTGTTTCAAGTGCAACTATTTACCTACTGATATGTAAATATATATATATATATATATTTTTGGTTGAGGAAAAGGTGTGAAGATACAGAAAAAGTTCCAGGAATTTCTCATAATCTATTATCTATCTCATCTGTAGCAGAGTCCATAGGACAGTGTTGTGCCCATGAACTGCCATCTGCCATGGCTGCATGAGAGTCTGAGAAACACTGATTTATATAAATTACATTATACAGTGAGAAAACCAGTGATCAGAAAGGTGACATAACAGCATAACATAGTTACTTAGAAGCATAGGATGGAGGGAAAATTTCTCGAATAGAAATCAGCACATTTTGAATCTAGCCCTATATGTGCCACCAAGTTGTTGAAAACAGCAGCATAAAAATGACTATAAATGTGACCAGAAACTTACAAGTGTATGTAGTCTATACAGTGTCTGGGACATTTCACATTGCATGTGTGAATTTAGCATGCTCACATCTCCTAGACAGGGCTACCCTTATGTTTCAAAACCCTGGTTGTGGGCAACAATGATTTAAACCATGGAAGACAGCTGACTCAATATTAGCCATATCATTGTTTCTGTTGCATGGAGCAAACAGGTTGATGAGCCAATAAGGGAGAAGGACCAGGTAGGGGTGATTGTAGAGTTTGAGCAGCAGCTATGTTGAGCCCAAGTGATTGAGTGTAAACAAAGAAAGAAGCAGAGATAAAAAATATGACAGCTTATACACATGGAGCACTTATATACATACTACAAGTATTAGTCTAAGAAGTTTACATCTCTAATGTCACCTTATCCTTATATAAAGGTACTTTTTGTTCCTATTTTTTAGATGGGGAAAATAATAATTAGATATATTAAGTATTTTATCCAAAGTCATACAGCTAGCAGATAGTGAAACAAGGGCCCACATTCCTAAGCAGTGAGAAAAGCAGAGATATGGAAAGCAACTTGATACTAATAACTTTTCAATTTCTAAGTGTGATTTGTTCCTTACACACAAAAAAGTCTTTACTAAACGTTAGGAAACCATCAGCTGAGAGTAGAGACTGAAGAGAGGTTTACCAAGGCTCTTGACAATATTTACACAGCATGCAAAATAACAGACATGGTAGCATTTTAACAAAGTCACTTCTACCTGAAGGATTACAGAAACAATGCAAATATAGAGAGAATAAGGAATGATAAGCAACCTGATAATGTTGAAAATCTAGAAATTCTGGGAGTGGATGTATGTTACATTTGGGCTCAGAATAACAAACTGTTCTGGAATCCAAGAGCTGGGAGTAGGGTGATATGCCAGTTGCGGGGAATTTCCAATAAAAAAGGGCTGCGCTATTATTTGACACAAGGAAATGGTCAAAATATATTCAGTACTATATACATATGACACAGCGAGAATTATATCTTATACGAGTAATTCTTTTTAAGAAGAAATGGACAAGTTGGTACTAATGCTATTCTAATGATTATTCTTTGAATTATATCTTTGGATTGCAATCATATCATCAAGCAAAGTGTTTCATATGCTACAAATTTTTTTTACTCTTAAATTTTTAAGTGTACAGTATTAATAACTACAAGCACAATGTTGTACATAAGGTCTCTAGAACTTTTTCATCTTGCGTGACTGAAACTTTATATCCATTTAATAGCAACTCCACATTTCTAACCCCACCCTCTAGCCCCTGACAACCACCATTCTACTTTCTGCATTAGCCATCTCAAATAAGTAGAATCATGCAGTGTTTGTTCTGTGACTGGCTTATGTCAGTTAGAATAATGTCTCAAGATTCACCTATCTTGTTGCATAAGACAGGATTTCCTTTTTATGGCTGAATAATATTCCATTGCATGCACATACCATATTTTCATTATGTTTGATGAACAGTTAGGTTGTTCCCATCACTTAGCTACTGTAAAAAATGTTGTAATGAACATGTAAGTATACATACCTCTTTGCAATCCTCATTTCAGTTCTTTTGCATAAATACCCTGAAGTAGGATTGCTAGATCATATGGTACTTCTATTTTTTAATGCTTGAAGAACTTTCATATTGTCCTCCATAATGGCTACATCATTTTACATTCCCACCAACAGTGTATGAGGGTTTCAATCTCTCCACATCCTTGTCAACACTTATTTTCTTTCTTTTCCCTCCCTCCCTCCATCCGTCCCTCCCTTTCTCCTTCCCTCCATCCCTCCTTCTCTTCTTCCCTTCTTCTCTTCTTTCCTCTCTCTCTCTCTCTCTCTCTCTCTCTCTCTCTCTCTCTCTCTCTCCCTCTCTCCCTCTCTCCCTCTCTCTCTTTCTTCTTTCCTCTTGATGATGGCCATTCAAATGTAAGGTGATATCTCCTTGTGGTATCTGCATTTCCCTTTCGATAAGTGAGGGCGAGCACCTTTTTATATACCTGCTGGCCATTTGTATCTCCTTTGGAGAAATTTTTACTCAAGTCTTTTGTTCATTTAAAAAGTTGAGTTACTTATATGCTTTGCTATTGAATTGTAGGAATTCTTTTTATAGTTTTTTGGTGATAAACCCCTTATCAGATAGATAGTTTGCAAATATTTTCTTCGATTTCATAGGTTGCTTTTTCACTTGGTTGATTATTTCCTTTGCTGTGCAGAAACTTTTTAGTTTGACATAGTCCCATTTGTCTATTTTTGCTTTTGTTGCCTGTGCTCTGGTGTCGCATTCAAGAAATCATTGCCAAGATCGATGTCACGAAGATGTTTTTCTTCTAGGATTTTTACAGTTTCAGGTCTTATGTTTAAGTCTTTAATTTATTTGGAGTTGATTTTTGTGTATGGTGCAAGGTAAGGGATCAATTTCATTCTTTTGTATGTGGATATCCAGTTTTACCAACACCATTTGTTGAAGATTATCTTTTCAGCTTTGTGTAATCTTGGCACCCTTGTTGATGATCAGTTGACTGTATATGCATAAGTCTATTTCTAGGCTTTCTAGACTGTGCCATTGATCTTTAGTCTGTCTTTCTGCCAGGACCATGCTCTTTTGATTACTTTAGCTTTGTTTGAAATCTGTAAGTGTGAACTCTCCAGCTTTGTTCTTTCTCAAGGTTATTTTGGGTCCTTTGTGGTTCTATATGACTTTCAGAATTGTTTTTCCTTTCCTTTTCTTTTTTTTTTCACCCTCACCAGAGGATATTTTTGCATTTATCTTCAGATAGAGCGGGAGGGAGAGAGAGAGGGAAGAGAGAGAGAAACATCGATATGAGAGAGACACATTGACTGGCTGTCACCCACACAACCACAACCGGGGCCGGAGACAAACTGCAACCGAGATACATGCCCTTAGTGGGAACTGAACCTGGGTCTCTCTGGTCCGCGGGCCGATGCTCTAACTGCTGAGCCAAACCAGCCAGGGCTAGGATTGTTTTTTCTATTTTTGCAAAAATGCCATTGGAATTTTGACAGGGATTGTATTGATTCTGTAGATTGCTTTAAATAGTATGGACATTTTAACAATATTATACCTTCAAATCCATGAATATTGTATGTCTTTCTATTTATTTGTGTTTTATTTCTTTCTGCAATGATTTGTAGTTTTCACTGTACAAGTCTTTCACCTTCCTGGGTAAGTTTATTCTTAAGTATTTATCTTTTTGATACTATGGTAAATAGGATTGTTTTCTTAATTTTCTTCCAGATTGCTTGCTGTTAGTGTATAGAAACAAATAATTTTATATGCTAATTTTATATCCTGCAACTTTACTATTTTTTTTGGGGGGGGGGGTTAGGTTTAACAGTTTCCTTGTATATGTGAAAGTGGAGATTGTTTGGGGGCAAGGAGATTTCAATGTGTGACTATCAATATTCTGCTTAATGTAATCTCCTGAGAGACTGAATAAACTTAGTTAGGAATAAAGCTATTGCAACTTACAGTAAAATATGTTTGTATTATATAAACATGTTTATAAAAATGTGCATTAGTTCCTTATCCTTTAAACACTTACTGGATTTTAGACTCAATTTCCAATAATCCCAGTGAGTAAATTTTTTTTGGCAAAGAACATTTGCCATAGTGATTGCAATAGGATAATTTATTGCCTGTTATGCTTTTCTTGTTACTTTCTTCAGTTTATCTTGGTATAGTTTCATTGTCTGAAAGGACTGAAATTTGCAGAAGTGATTTTCTAGTGCCATGACAAAAATGATTAGCAATGACAGTTTTCTAAAATATATGTTTCCTACCTAAGGCAGCCTTCTTAGCCCATTTCCTTTAATGATATCTGGGGAGGATCTGATAAGCTTTATTCTACTTTAGACAGGTTAAAGAGCATTGCCTTCCCTTTCCCTCCAGCAGCCAACAACAAAGCCAGGCATATGTTATCACCATCACACGGGAAGCTCTGGGCTTGCTTGTGTTAAACAGAGCACAAATACAGGAAAAGTGTCAGGCAGGTTAAAAGCTGGTAGAGCTGTGCTAAGAGAATATTATGCTAATAATATTACAGACAGATCTAGAGATATGTGATTAGATTTCAGCATAAAGTAGTTAGAATCCTTAAACACCTGAAAAAACTGTACAGAAAGCAGCCTTTATATATTTCTCTCTTTGGAATAATGATCCCATTTTTTAAAAACATAAAAATCACAGTTAAATTAAAACAGTTATGTTGGAAAATAACACGATTTATAAAAACATACACAAATTTTCTTAATAATTTAAAAATTGTTCCCCTTTGTTTTCTATGATAAAAAATTCCAATTGCATTCTTTTATTTCAAAAGAAAAGAGGATTTCCATTTTGAGGCTAAAGTTTTGTCATAAATAAAGGATTTGTGCCTTTTGGAAACTAAAGAAATGTCATTCAGGGATTTTATTTTTTACATTTTAATTAGGGTAGTCATCTGCCCTTAAAGAGTTATCTGAGTTATAGTAGATATATTTTAGAGATACATACCAATGTAGTTTTATGTGTCATGGTGGATTTGTTTTAAAAAATGATCTGAGGACATACAGATGGCCAATAGACACATGAAAAAAAATGCTCAATGTCACTAATCATCAGAGAGATGCAAATTAAAACTACATGAGGTATCACCTCACAGCTGCCAGAATGGCTAACCTCAATAAATTAATAAACAAGTGCTTGTGAGGATGTGGAGAAAAGGGAATGAGGACACTGCTGGTAGGAATGCAGACTGGTATAGACACTATGGAAAATAGTATGGCGTTTCCTTAAAAAATGAAAAATGGAACTGCAGTTTAACCCAGTGATTCCATTTCTGGGAATATATCCTAAGAATACTGAAACACCAATAAGAAGGAATATATGCACCCCTATGTACACAGCAGCATTATTTACAATAGCTAAGATCTGAAAACAGTCCAAGTGCCCATAAGTAGATGAGTGGATAAAAAGGCTGTGGTACATTTACACAATGGAATACTACATGGCTGTAAAAGAGAGGGATCTCAGGACTTTCAGTCAAGATGGCGGCATAGGTAAACACAATACTCACCTCCTCCCACCACCACATCAAAATTACAACTAAACTAAAAGAACAACCATCATTCAGAACCACCTGATATCAAGCTGAGTGGAAGTCCTACAACATGAAATAGAAGAAGCCACATCGAGACTGGAAGGAGGGGCGGAGGCGCAGACGGGCTGGTACCACTACCACATGTGGAGGATAAAAATCAGGAGGGACACCTCAGCTGTGAAGGTCCTCCTTGAGGAGCAAGGGGTCCCCGTCCCACACCAGGCCCCCCAGCCCAGGGTTCCAGTGCCAGGAAGAGAAGTCCATATAACTTCTGGCTATAAAAACCAGTGGGAAGTGAGGCTGAGGTCTGGAGTTCCAGGCAGCTTCTCTTAAAGGGCCCATGCATGGACTTACTTGGACTCACTCCCTCCAGGCTCCAGCATGGGGGAGGCAGCTTGAAAGGGACCAGAGACATACGAGGAAGAACTGAATTGTTTGGCATTGGGGTGAGAGCTGGAGAGGCAGCTTTCTCCCAGACAGATGGGCTGGCAGAGGCCGTTGTTCCTTTGGTGAGTCCTTCCCCCATGGGGCAGGCAGATAGCCACCACATCTTGGACTCCAGTGATCTGGCTCACACTGTTTTCTCCACCCTGGTGATTCCCTGAGGCCCTGCCCCACCCAACTTTAAGGCTCACTGAAGCTGTTTCAAGTGGCTTTACCATAGGACTGGCCTGTCTTGGCTCCTGCTTCAGATTTTCCTGAGTTCTCTCAAAGAAGCAGCATCTGGCCTCAGTGAGCCCTATACCTCTCCCTAAGTGGCCCCAGGCCTGACACTAGAAGCAGCCAGCCTTGGTTCACAGCTTGGCTTTGCCTGGGCACATCCAAGCCCAGTACAGGAAGCAGTCATCTGTAGATCGCTTTGTAGATTATTCCTGGTGGCCCTGGATAGAACACAGGTAGTGGCTGACTTTGCCCCAGAGCCAGCACACCCAGTGGACAGCTTCAGACCATGTTGAAGCACCACCACTCAACCACCTCTACAAGCAACACACTCAACAGGGTGGACTCAGTGGTATCAGAGCCCTCCTGAAGTAAGTCTTGCTCTGTGTGGTGGTTTCATGCACAGCTGATCCTCAAAGGTAGTCAGTGGTCAGTGGGCACAGTCAGTTATTGCAGCTGATCAGCCTGAGTAAATCCTTCCCACTGATGTGCCAACAGCAATCAAGACTCAATTACAACAGAAGGGTGTACATAAGGGGTGCACCTCGAAGACCCAGCTGGAGTGATCAGGGAGGCTGTGCCACTGGACCCCATAGGATGCCTACTACAATAGGCCACCCTATGAAGCCTGGGAGACATAGCAAGTCCACCTAATACATAGAAACAAACACAAGGAGGGAGCCAAAATGAGGAGACAAACATGTCCCAAATTAAAGAATAGAAAAAAATTCCAGGAAAAGAACTAAACAAAATGGAGATAAGCAATCTACTAGATATAGAGTTCAAAACACTGGTTGTAAGGATGCTCAATGAACTTAGTGAGAATTTCAAGGAACTTAGTGAGAACTTCAAGGAACTTAATGAGAACTCCAAGAAACTTAGTGAGAATATCAACAACATCAAAAAGGACCAGTCAGAAATGAAGCAAGCACTAACTTAAATAAAGAATAATTTACAGGGAATCAATAGTAGAATAGGTGAAGTCAAGAAATAAACCATCAGTTTGGATTATAAGGAAGCAAAAAACTCCCAGTCAGAACAGCAAAAAGAAAAAAGAATCTAAAGAAAGAAATTAGAACAGTGTAAGGAGCCTCTGGGACAACTTCCAGTGTACCAACATTTGCATCATGGGGGTACCAGAAGGAGAAGAGAGGGAGCAAGAAATTTAAAACCTATTTGAAAAAGTAATGACAGAAAAATTCCCTAACTTGGTGAAGGAAACAGACATACAAGTCCAGGAAGCACAGAGAGTCCCAAACAAGATGAACCCAAAGAGGCTCACACCAAGACACATCATAATCAAAATGCAAAAGGTTGAAAATAAAGAGAGAATATTAAAAGCAGCAAGAGAAAAGCAGTTAGTTATCTACAAGGGAGCTCCCATAAGACTGTCAGCTGATTTCTCCAAAGAAACTTTGCAGGCCAGAACGGAGTGACAAGAAATATTCAAAGTGATGAAAAGCAAGGACCTAGAACCAAGATTCCTCTATCCTGCAAAGCTATCATTTAGAATCGATGGACATATAAAGAGTTTCCTAGACAAGAAAAAGCTAAAGGAGTTCATCACTATCAAACCAGTATTATATGAAATGTTGAAGGGTCTTCTTGAAGAAGAACAAAAATATGGACAATAAAATGGCAATAAATACATATCTTTCAACAATGGGATCTATGAACAAAATGTACAAGCATAACAGAAACAGACTTATAGATATAAAGAACTTTTTGTTGGTTGTCAGACTGGAAGGGGGTTAGGGGGATGGGTGAGAAAGGTGAGGGATTATGAAGTACAAATTGGTTGTTAGACTGACAAACCTCAGAGAGAAGGGGGGAGGGGCTGGGAAGAGCTAAACCAAAGAATGTATATGCATATATGCATAAGCAATAGATACAGACAATAGTGTGGGGAAGGCAGAAGGGGGAAGGCAGTAGGGTGATGGAGGTCAATGGGCGAAAAAAGAGAGGACACCTGTAATACTTTCAACAATAAAGCTAAATTATAAAACAAGAAAGATCTTTTACTATTTGTAACAGCATGGATGGATCTAGAGATTATTATGCTAAGTGAAATAAGCCAGTCAGAGAAAGACAAATATCACATGATCTCACTTATATGTGGAATCTAATGAACAAAATAGGTCCAGAGGCATGGATGCATGGAATAGGCTGACAGATCTCAGAGGGGAGGGAGGTGGAGGGGACCAGAAGAGATTAACTAAAGAATTTATATGCGTATGTGCATAGTCCATGGAAACAGACCATAGTGTGTGTGTATATATATGCATATATATTTATAGTGTTAATATCACTTAAAAATGGTTATTATATCATATACATTTTCATGTTTTTGTATTCTTCATAATCCTTATTTTTAATGAATGCACTCAGTTTAATTGATTGAACAAGTAATAATTTATTCATTCATTGAACAATTCTATGGGATATACAAATATCTTTACTGGATTATTTCAAATTTTCTGGTTACTCAGGGACAGTGCCTCCCTATAACTTGTATCTTTTTATTGCTATGATCAGGAAGATCTATGTTATATGGCTCAACTATTGGATTTAGTGGACCTATTATACTGCACATGCTCTCAGTGCAAAATAACTAAGTATCAAAATATTATGTTAACTGTTTCTGGGGGATAGTTAATGGTGTTGAGTAGGAAGTGTAGTGGTTTTGTGCAAATACAGGAGCTGTTTCCAGTTTGGATTCAAGCAGGAAGAGGTTGTAGACTGCTGAAGAGGCTTAAAATATCTATCATCCAGGCATCAGTTAGAGCAGAATTATGCTGGTCCCCAGGTAAAAAGAAAAGTTATGTTGGAGATGATAAGTAAATAAGTAATAAATAAATAATAGTACTGAATAAGTTAATAAGTAAAAATAGTATGGAAAAACAGAGTCTTACAGTACATTTTTGTGTCTTGATGTGTTAACCACATCAGGATCATATGTGCTATCTATATAATTATTTGTGTTGGAAAAACTATGCTCGTTGTGCAATTTTCCTCTTAGGACTCCAGAACAATTCTAATAGTCATAGATTGCTTGAATGTCTTCCCTGAAAATTGCTTATGAAGAACCAAATACAAAAGTCCTAGTACATACCACCCTTTATCAGAGTAGTTGTCATCATCCCCAAGAACATTACTATATGCCTCTGACACTACAGAAATAAAATTTTATTATTGCTTTTCACTCCCTCTTTTCTTCTTCTTATTTTTGTTTGTTTGTTTCTCTCTCCCCTCCCCCAGCTCTTTGTGTTTAAAGGAAAGGACTTGACAACCAGGCACCAAGAGGTCGCCAGTTCAATTCCTGGTCAGGGCACATGCCCAGGTTGTGGGCTAAATCCCCAGTAGGGGGCATGCAGGAAGAGGCCAATCAATGTTCTCTCATCGATGTTTCTCTCCCTCTCTTCCTCTCCCTTCCTCTCTCTCTAAAATCAATAAAGAAAAAAAATTAAAAAAATATCAAGTATATTAAAGCTATTGAATATCTTTTTCCATAGAGAGTATAATATGGAATAAAGGGTCATTTCTTATCTTCATGAGAATAATATTGTTTTAAAAAATCTTATATCACTAAGTTTCTGTCGACCTTATCAGGTTTTTACTACTGAAGAATTCCATTTTTCTTATTTATGACCAAGTTTTCAAATAGATCATTGTATTTTTAATTAATTTTAGAGAGAGGAAGGGAGAGAGAGAGAAAGAGATTGATTTGTTTTTCCACTTATTTATGTATTTACTGGTTGTCTCTTGCATGTGGCCTGACCGGGGATTGAACACGCAACCTTGGCATATCAGCACAATGCTCTAACCAACTGAGCCACCTGGCCAGGGCCACAAATAGTGCACTACTACTGAATAAGTATATTTAATGCCTTTGTTTAAACAAGAATTTTTCCTTGAAAAACTACAATATAAAGAGAAGAGAAGCCTACTACCACAGCTTGATTAAAAAATAGTCTTATTTTTATTTAGTAAAATCACATGGAAATATCAAAAGAAAGAGCAAATATTATTTAGTTAGTTTATTTTTGTGTTGGGCTGATGCTGGACACAACAACAAAGAGAAGAAAAGTCTCTACTACAGTCCAGATGTTACAAGGCTGTTGAACTTGGGTCAACTGCCCCAGGAGAATCAATTGGCTGCTAGAAGGCCCTGCTTCTGGCTTTGTGGAGTTCAAGGAAAGCCCTTTCAGCATGTCTTAGAGCCAGATCCAGGGTGTCTCAGACAAGCTGGGGAGCACTTTGGCAAAAATCTCCTGAATTGTGCAATCTCTGACTGTTTTTTTCCAACTTTTTCCTCTCAAGATCACATGCCTAAATTGGGCCATGCAGCTGTGTGTGGGTGGAGTGCTTATACTCAGAGCTCTTCGTTCTGATGGGTGTGGGTCAATGGTACACTATTTTTTCCTGCACCCCCATCCTGGGAAACTTTAGAAATAATCTCTTGAAGATAGTTGGTAACCTGATCAGTTCACCTTAAATATTAAAATAGGGCTTACCTTTTTTTCTTATTGGTAGTTTCTTGGTAAATGAGATTTAAATGACAGCTGTCTGATAGTTTGAAATATGTGTCATTTGTTTTTAAAAATGTAATGACAAATGTTATATCAATAGATTTAGATCAAAGAAGAATCATAAACTTAGTTGTCAGTTTAAAGAAGTCTACATTTCTGCAACATTAGTTTTTTTTTAAACTTATCTTTATTGTTGAATGTATTACAGATGTTCCTCATTTTCCCCCCATAGACCCCCTCCTCCCCATTCCCGCCCCCCTTCTGCCTTTCCCCACACTGTTGTCTGTGTCCATTGGTTATGCATATATACATATAAGATCTTTGGTTTATTTCTTCCCACCCCCCAACCCCCTTCCCTTTGAGGTTTGTCAGTCTAACAACCAATTTGTACTTCTTAATCCCTTCACCTTTTTCACCCATTCCCCCAGCCCCCACCCATCTGGTAACCAACAAAAGTTCTATGTATCTTTGAGAATGTTTCTGTTCTGCTTGTTCATTTTGTTTGTAGATTCAACTGTTGATAGATATGTACTTATTGCCATTTTGTTTGTTCATATTTTTTTATCTTTTTCTTCAAGAAGACTCTTCAACATTTCATATAATAATGGTTTGGTGGTGATGAACTCCTTTAGCTTTTCCTTGTCTGGAAAACTCTATATATGGCCATTGATTCTAAATGAAAGCTTTGCAGGATAGAGTAATCTTGGTTGTAGGTTCTTGCTTTTCATCACTCTGAATATTTCTTGCCACTCCCTTCTGGCCTGCAAAGTTTCTTTTGAGAAATCAGCTGACAGTCTTATGGGAACTCCCTTGTAGGTAACTAACTTCTTTTCTCTTGCTGCCTTTAAGATTCTCTCTTTGTCTTGAACCTTTTGCATTTTGATGATGATGTGTCTTGGTGTGGGCCTCTTTGGGTTCATCTTGTTTGGGACTCTCTGTGCTTCCTGGACTTGTATGTCTGTTTCCTTCACCAAGTTGGGGAAGTTTTCTGCCATTATTGTTTCAAATAGGTTTTCAATTTCTTGTTCTCTCTCTTCTCCTTCTGGCACCCCCAAGATGCGAATGTTGGCACGCTTGAAGTTGTCCCAGAGGCTCCTTACACTATCCTCATTTTTTTGGATTCTTTTTTCTTTTTGCTGTTCTGATTGGGCGTTTTTTGCTTCCTTATATTCCAAATCGATAGTTTGCTTTTTGGCTTTACCTACTCTACTACTGATTCTGTGTAAATTATTCTTTATTTCAGTTAGTGCCTCCTTCATTTCTAACTGTGCATCCAGTATTTCTGACTGGTCCTTTTTTATGCTCTTGAGGCCCTCCCTAAGTTCACTGAGGTTCTCACTAAGTCCATTGAGCATCCTTATAAACAGTGTTTTGAACTCAGCATCTGTTAGGTTGCTTAACTCCATTTCACTTAGTTCTTTTCCTGGAGTTTTGTTCTGTTCTTTTATTTGTGACCTGTTTCTTTGTCTCCTCATTTTGGCTGCCTCCCTCTGTTTGTTTCTATGTATTACTTAGCGAGAGGTATGGGGCTAGCTGAGACCAGATGCTGCTTCTTTGAAAGAATTTCGGAAAAGCTGAAGCAGGATCCAAGACAGGCCAATCCTATGGTCAAGCAACTGGCAACAGCTTGGGTGGGCCTAAAGTTGGGTGGGGCGGGGCCTCAGGGAATCACCAGGACGGGGCAAACAGTGTGAGCCAGGTTGCTGGAGCCCCAGATATGGCGGCGTCTGCCGGCCCAGGGAAGGGCTCACCAAAGGAAAGGCCTCCGACAGCACGTCTGTCCAGGAGAAAGCTGCCTCTCCAGACCTCGCTCCAATGCCAAACAGCTCAGTTCTTCCCCATATGACTCTGGCGCCTTTCAAGCTGTCTCCCCCACGCTGGAGCCTGGAGGGTGCGAGTCCAAGTAAGTCCGTGCGTGGGCCCTTTAAGAGGAGCTGCCAGGCACTTCAGCCACCTCAGCCTCAGTTCCCACTGGTTTTTCCAGCCAGAAGTTATGGGGATTCTCTTCCTGGCACTGGAACCCTGAGCTGGGCGCCTGGTGTGGGATGAGGACCCCTCAGTTCTCAGGGAGGACCTTCCCAGCCGAAGTGTCCTCCTAATTTTTATCCGCCACACGTGGGTGTGGGACCAGCTCGTCGCGCCTCCGCCCCTCCTACCAGTCTCGATGTGCCTTCTTCTTTAATTTCGTAGTTGTAGGACTTCCGTTCAGCTTGATTTCAGGCGGTTTTGAATGATGGTTGTTCTGTAGTTTAGTTGTAACTTTGATGTGGTTGTGAGAGGACGCAATACCGCGTTTACCTACGCCGCCATCTTGACCGGAAGTCTCCGCAACATTAGTTTTTAAATGTAAAGTTTTATAGATACTGTATTAGAGCACTGATTATTGTGATTGTAAAAAAAAACCACACACACACACGCACACACAAAACCAACCATTCATACTATATTCTTTGGTTAAAAGTACATTTGGAAACACTTCTAATTATACTTGCCACTGACTTTGAATTATGGAGGACATGTTGCAGCATACTTCAAGAAGGACTTGGACCTTAGGACAAAGTTAATATTGCAAGTTCAAAGAGCAATTTGTTAGAAAGTAGTTATCATGGTCCCCAGAAACATTATTTTATGCCCCATTGGATCCAAACACACTATATTTTATTATGGCAGAATCTAGTAGCCTCCTTGTCATTTTCCTCTTCCTCATGCTCTTCCTCTTTCTCTTCTTTCTCCTCCTTCCACGCCCTCGTCATCCACTCAGTTAAGGAAGAGAGTTGTCAATCAGATTAAAAATTTCACATGTAATGATGCTACTGAGTTTCCAAGGTCTTTCACTAGAAAGAGTAGAATATAGCATAAGAATAATAAAAACTCAACAGGAATATCAATAACATTTATGAAACTGTTGTAGTGAATATGATTTAATCTAATAGAATTCTAATTTTATAACTATAAACCAAGCTTTATCTATTCTAGCAATTCATGTTCTATTAATATATATCTGTCACTGATAAATGGAAAAAGTCATTGCTTCAATTGTGTTTTCAGAGTGGTACTTAAAAATTTACTTCATTAATGATAATACCTTCTCATTTGAAACTATGTATATAATTTAAAGTAACTTTTCATTTTTTAAATGAATTTATTCAATTCAAACCAGATGGGAAACATGAAGGGAAAAGATTCATCCAAACTGATTTACTTCTTAACTTAAAAAAAATTTAATGAATATCTGTGCATATATATGTGTGTAATACAATTTAACAAGCACATTAACTCTCATTTGTTCATTAAGTTTTTAGTGAGCATTCATTAAACAAATATGATTGGTCACTTAGTAAATGCCAGGCACAGAGATGCTTCAAAGGACTAAAAGTATTTTGGAGGCACTCTCCTCATTTTCACAGCCCTTTGAGATATATAAATCTTCTCCATAATAAAGAATGATAGTAAAGTTCTAAGTGAATGAAAATTGATGGATATTAGCAAAAATTATGCCTTTAATTTAATTTGGGTTTTCCTTAAATTGACCATGTCCTTCATATTTGAAAAGTAGCTATAAACTAGGTAAGGCAGTTATTATTCTTATTGAAAAGAAAGGGGGGGAAATAAAGAAATTACCTAGCATTTGTTGAATACCTATTTTAAGCTAGGCTCTTTATAGATGTATCATTCAATTCTCCCCACAGCTGTGAGAGATATATATTATTTGCATTTTACTTTGATAAATTTAAACTGAGCATTATTTAACTTGCCCAAAGTCACAAAGTTGAAATTTATTGGAACCAGAAAGTGAATCTCACATTTTTAAAATTATAAATTCTGTGACTGCTTTTTCTCCACACCATACACTTTCTTTTGGGATCTCACTCTCTAAATGCAAATGTGAGAGAAATTATAAAAATAAAGGACAGAAGGGGAGTGACATCAGCATCAAGGAGGCAAGATGTTCCTTCTTTTTCTCCCCCCCTTTTAACAACGAATTAGATATCCAGCCACAAACAGAAGCACCTTTGTGGGAGTTGTGGGATCCATCACCATATGCCAGTGGACCTGGATGAAGTTTTTCCCACCTGTGCATCTGCCTATTGCAGACAGACTGCTCACTGTATGGGCTGCCAAACCAATGCAGCCAGCAAATCTGCCCCAAACTCTCTTGCCAGAGTAACCTGGAGAGTGCTAAACAAGGCAGATACCTGCATATAAGACAGAATTTGCAGAAGTCCAGCATTCCCAAGGGTAGATTCCAGCACACCACTGTAGGGGGAAAAAAAAAAGTTGGCCACAACAGAGATAATAAGAGGAATTTTCCCTACACTGTCCCTCCCTACCTCTAGGGTAATACTGCATGGGGCTGAAGCATTTAGTGAGTGGCAATTTCTCCCTTAGGGTAGAGGGAGAGGGGTAGAGAGAGTGGTGAATGAGAGCCCATCTGTCTCACTTGTGTGGGACATGGTTGATGGTTAGAAAAGTTCATTTCGCTCCAGAAGCACCCAGTACTGGGGCAAAATCTCCATGACTAGGAGAAGGGAGATCAGGAAAGAGGCAGGAAAGAATATCAGAGAGCAATAAAGAAACACGGTTCCTGTAGAATCAGGACTTTAGCAGGAAGTTTATTCATGAGCATCTTGGAGTACCTCACTTGAGAATCTCCCCACTGGCCCAAAGGCATCTCTAACATCCTGGGTGCTCAAGCCACACTTTCCTCTACTCTGTGTGTGCTCTGAGTACAGCAGCAAAAGCAAGTCTGGTAAATGGAGTGCTATCAGAAAAAAAGTCCAGGATGTGGGTAAGGGAGAAACCACAACTAATGAGATAAAGTGTTACCTTCTGGAAAATTCAGAAGGCAGGGGAAACCCCAGATATAACTGCATCAATAAACAATATACCTAATCTGAAGACAGTTAGTAAAGATTTAAGGAGGTGTCTGATACCTCAAATACAACCATGTAAAACTACAAGGAACATGAAAAATAAAATAAAATCATCACAGCCCTGGCCGGTTTGGCTCAGCGGTTAGAGCGTCGGCCTGCGGTCCAGAGAGACCCGGGTTCGGTTCCCGCTAAGGGCATGTACCTCGGTTGCAGTTTGTCCCCGGCCCTGGTTGGTCGTGCGGGTGGCAGCCACTCGATGTGTCCCTTTCACGTCGATGTTTCTCTCTCTCTATCTCTCTCTCCCTCCCACTCTGTCTGAACAAAAAAAAAAAATAATAATAAAATAAAATAAAATCATCACAAAAAGATAATAATTCTCCAATAACTGAGCTCAAAGGCATGGAATGTTGAAATCTAGCTGATAAATAAGTAAAAATAGCTGTTTTGAAGAAACTCATCAGGTTACTAGAAAATTCAGAAGGACACATCAATAAAGTCAGAAAAATAATGCATAAACAAAATGCAAAATGAGATATTTACCCAAGAGACAGAAATCATAAAGAACCAAACAGAAATTTGCTGAAGAATTCAATGAATGAAATAAAAATTCAATAGAGAGCATCTGCTCCAGAATAGAGCAAATGGAAGGCAGAATAAGTGAACCAGAAAACAGGAATTTTGATATAACCCAGTCAGAGCAGAACAACAACAACAAAAGGAAAAGACCAAAGGAAGCCTACGTGATGTATGGGATTCCATTAAAAATAATATTAGAATAATTTAAGTTCCAGAAGGAAAAGAGAGGGAGAAAGGGGTAGAAAGTTTATTTAAAGAAATGATAGCTGAGAACACCCCAGATTTGGAGAAAGACTTGGACATCCCAGTTCACGAAGCTAACAGATTATTATATCATATCAATGCAAAAATACCTTCTCCAAGACACATAATGCAACTGTCAAAAATCAAGGATAAATAGAGAATCCTAAAAGCATCCAGAGAAAAAAATATTAACACCTACAAAGGATCCCCCACAGGTCAGGAGAGAATACAATAACATATTCAAAGTGATCAAAGAAAAAATTGTCATCCAGAATATTCTATACAACAAAGTGATCCTTCAGTTATATAGACCTTCATAAACAAACAAATACAATCTGAGGGAGTTCATTACCATTAAGCCTGCCTTGCAAGAAATGCTGAAAGGAGTCTGTTAAGCTGAAATGAAAAAATATCAATCAGTGACATGAAAACACAAAAGTATACCACACATTGGCAAAGGTAAATATATAATCAGACATAGAAAACTCTAATTCTGGAACAGAATGGTGTGTTAACCACTTAACTATAGTATAAAGGTTAAAGGGGAAGAATATAAAAAATAATTATAGCTATTATTATTTGTTAACAAATACAGAGTGGAAGAAGAGGTAAATAATGACATAAAAATCATGAAAAGGAGAGGAAAAGCATGAAACTTTTGTAGGAAATCAAAGTTAAGTTGCTGTCAGCTTCAACACATTGTTTTGTTTATATGTTTTACATAAGCTACATGGTAACCACAAAGCAAAAATCTAGACTAGATTTCTAAAAGATAAAGAGGAAACAGCATACTACTATGAAAAATGACCAATTTGCAAAGGTAGGGAGAAACACAGAGAAAAAACAAAACAAAATAAAAACAACCAGAAAGTAATTAATGAGATGGCATGAGTAAATTCTTACATATCAATAATAACTCTAAATGAAAATGGATTGAATTCACAATCAAGATGAACAGTGACTGGATGGATAAAAAAATAAGAAACATCTATATGCTGCCTACAAGAAACTCACTTCAGCTTTAAGGACACATATTGGTTTAAAGTAAAGGGAGGGAAAAAGATATGCCATGTAAGTGGAATCCAAAAGAAAGTGGGGATAGCTATACGAATATCATTTAAAATAGACTAAGCCAAAAACAGTAGCAAAAGACAAAAGGTAATTACATCATGATAAAGTGGTCAGTACATCAAGAAGGTATAACAATCATAAATATGTATACACACAACATCAGATCACCAAAGGAAATACTAACAGATTTGATGGGAGAAACAGACAACAATACAATAACAGTAGTGGATTTCAATACCCTACTTTCAGCAATGGGTAGATAATTCAGACAGAAAATCTGTCTGGAAACGCTGGACATGAACCATAAATTAGACCAAATAGACCTACCAGACATTTCTAGAACATTTCAACCAACAGCAACAGAGTAAACATTCTTTTCTGGTGAACATGGAACATTCTTAATGAAAGATCATATAATAGCACATGAAATGTTTTAGCAAATTTATGAAGATTTAAATCATACCAAGTACCTTTTCCAACCTTAATGATATGAAACAAGAAATCATCAACAAAAAGAAAAGCTGACTCAGATGGTGTGGTTCAGTGGTTGAGTGTTGACCCATGCACCAAGAGGTCGCCAGTTCGATTCCCAGTCAGGGCACATGCCCAGGTTGTGGGCCAGATCCTCAGTGGGGGCATGCAGGAGGCGGCCAGTCGTTCTCTCTCATCGATGTTTCTATCTCTCTTTCCCTCTCCCTTCCTCTCGCTCTAAAATCAATGAATAAATAAATTAAAAAAAGAAAAGCTAAAAAATGTACAAATATATGGAAATTAAACAAAAACACTCCAGAATAACTAATAAATCAAAGAAGAAATCAAAATCAAAATAAAAAGAAATAAAAATGGAAACAAAACATACCAAAATCAATGATATGCTGCCAAAGCAATTCAGAGAGGGCAGTTTATAGTGATAAATGGATATATTAAGAAACAAAAAGGTTTCAAATAAACAACTTAATTTTACAACTCAAGGAATTAGAAAAAGAACAAACAAAGCCTAAGCTTAGCAGAAGGAAGGAAATAACAAAGATCAGAGCAGAAACAAATAAAATAGAGACTAGAAAAAACAATTTTTAGAAAGCAACAAATCTAAGAACCGGTATCTTAAAAAGATTAACAAATCTTTAGCTAGAATAATTAAGATAAAAAGAGAAAGGAATCTAAAGAAGAAATCAAATAGGAGACATTACAACTAATAGTCCAGAAATACATAGGATCAGAAAAGATTGTTATGAATAATTATATGCTAATGAATTGGACAACCTAAAAGAAATGGATGCATTCCTAGATATATACAACATACCAAAATTGCATCAGCAAGAAAAAGAACATCTGAGTATATAACTAATGAGTAAGGATATTAAAACAATAATCAAAAACCTCCCAGCACAGAAAGCTCCAGGATCAAATGGTTTCTCCAGTGAATTCTATCAAACTTTTAAGAATTAATGACAATACTTTTGAAACTCTTCCAAAAAGCTGTAGAGAGGGGAATACTTCCAAACTCATTTTATTAGGCCAGCATTACATTGATGATAAAGCCAGATAAAAACACTATAAGAAAATTATAGACCAATATCCCTGATCAATTTAGATGCAAAAATTTTCAACAATATATAGTGGAACCTTAGTTCTCAAACTTGATATGTTCCTGAAGGCTGTTCAAGAAGCGATTTGTTTGAAAACCAAATCACTTTTTCCCACTAAAAATGTAAATTGAATTAATCCATTTCAGGTCTCTATGTTGTTCTCACCACTCTCCCTTTCACTTTGCTGCTATAACTAACCTTCTTAAGGTCCATGGTGACTTATTATATGTATTTAATAATAATAAGCATCAACAGACCTCCTCAAGAGGCCACCTGACCCTGGATGTCTTCTGGCCTATCTGGTTGTTGTCTTTAATCTTACCGCAAGGCTGAAGGAGGTGGGGCTGCGCCAGCAGGCCAATGACTGGGGTGGGGGTGGGTCCTGAAAGTCCCCTGGGTGGGTGAGGGGAAGGAATGGGTGCAGAGCCACAGGAGTTGGATAAAATAAAAAATAAAAATAAAAAAAGCCAAAAAACATGAAAAGATTCACAGCAAAATTTCCTGAGATGTTAATGCAAGGTTTAGTGGTAAACTGACTTATATTCATGCATTCTCTCCTTTGTTTGTCACCCAAGAGACAACAAAGGAGAGGACCATACAGGTATCAGCATGAAAGGGTTGTCGTGTCATGAACCAAAGTTTCGTTTGACAACTGAGACATTTTTTTCTGTGAGAACAACTTGGTCGAGAACCAAATTGTTTGACATGGGAGATGTTAAAAAACAAAGGTTTGACTGTATTAGAAAACTGGATTCAACAACATATTAAAAGGATTATACACCTTGACCAATTGGGATTTATCCCTGGGGTGCAAGAATGATTCATCACATACAAATCAAGAGATGTGATACACCACATTAATAGAATAAGAAATTAACTTCATATGTTCATCTCAATAGAAGCAGAAGAAGCATTTGACTAAATACAACATTCTTTTGGGACTAAAAACTCTCAACAAATTGAGTATAGAAGGAACATATAAACCTCAACATAATAAAAGTCATAGAGGAAAAATACACAGCTAACATTATACTCAAGGGTGAAAGACTGAAAGCCTTTCCTCTAAGTTCAAGAACAAGACAAAGGTACTCTTACCACTTTTATTCAATATACATTAGTACACAAAGTCTTAGCTAGAGCAATTATGCAAGACAAAAAAATAAAAAAAGGTCTAAATTGGAAAGGAAAATGTAAAATTGTCATTGCTTGCAGATTATACAATCTTATGCACAGAAAGTCCTAAAGACTAGACCAAAAAGCTATAGAACTAATAAGTGAATTCAGTCAAGTTACAGGATACAAAATCAATATACAAAAAAATCATTTGCATTCTATACACTAACAATGAAACACCTGGAAAATAAAAAAAACTATCATATTCACAATCACATAAAAAACAATAGATCCAAATCAAGATGGCAACATAGGATACTCCTGACCTCAACTCCTGAACTCAACTGAATCTACAATTACATATGAAACAATTCTCTCTGAAAGAAATCCAGAAAGTAATTGAGCAACTCCCGCATACCAGGCAAACAAGAAAAAAAAAACCCACATCAAAACAAGTAAAAGAGGCTGAGAAAAATCTTGACATAAACCCATCCTTGGCATGGTGACACACAACTGGGAGGGAATTCACAACTCCCAGCTTCTCCCTGAAGTGAATGGTTTGGACCACACATGGCACTGCATTTTTTAATACTTCCATCAGTGAGAAGGGTCCTCAAAATATCTAGCTTTGAAAGCCAGTAGGCTTGTATCCATGAGATCTATGAGGCTATAGTGATCTGAGAAACAGCTCTTAAAGGGCTCAGGGATTCACCAACCTCAGGGTTCACTGCAGGGAGAGCAGACTGAAATGTGCCCACTCTTTCCATGAAGGAAGTCTATTTGCTTATTATAAAAGCTTTGACCTGGGGGGCAGGCGTCTAATATAGCACATGTCTCTGGGCCGACTGCAATACTCTCCAGAGACCGTGGCACCACCTTAATGCTTTCCCTCTGCCTCACCCCAGGTCTCTGGTATCTGCCAGAAAGAAGCATGTACACATGTCTGGTGTCCCAGTTATTTTGGCTGCTGCCAAAGAGATACTTTTTGATCACCAACTGCCACCCAGGAGATGCCCCATAATCACCTGGTTTTGGTGGTGAGCAGGGCTTATGTTTGTGGGTCCTATGGTATTGTAACAAACAGAGAAACAGTTCTGAACAGGCTATCCCCCTAGGGAACAGCACAATGGCAGCAGACAGAAATACACTCCTACTCTTTCTGTGAAAGAGACCTATTAGCTTACATTCATGGCTATTGCCTGAGGGGTAGGCTTCTAATTAAGCACACATCTAGGGGCACACTAAAATACTCTCCAGATAACAGAGAGGCCAGCAGATGCCATCTTTGTACTTTCCTTCTGACCTGCTGCAGGTCTCCAGTGTCTCCAAGAAAGAAGCTTGCTTACATGTCTGGCACCCCAGCTTTTGTGTCTACTGCCCAGAGGACTCATCCTTTGATAGCCTGGCTCTGGTGAATAATAACAGGGATTTTGTTCATAAGTTCAACAGATGGTATCAACAAAAAAATAGTTCTTAACTGGCTATCACCTAGTATTCAATACAGAGGGAGCAAACAGAAATGCTCATTTCCCATTGTTCCTTGAAAGAGGCATATTTAGATGCTTTAAAAGCTGACTGAAAGTCTGCCTACCAATAAGCCTAAATCTAGGCACTAGCTAATCTTCCCCTTTGGAACACTGACAGGTCTTGGCACACCCTTAACTACTGGGAATCACTAAGAATAAAGTAGATTGCCTGGATGGTCACAAAGATTGAGAGACAATCAGTGCTCAGGCAGGGTTGAATGATAAGGTTAATCTCCTACACAAGGCCACTCCCACAAGACTGGGAGAGAAGTGACAGTTTTATCTAATGCATAGAAACTAACACAAGAAAAATGAAGAAATGGAGGAATATGTTCCAAATGAAAGGATAAGATAAAAACCTCAGGAAAGACCAAAGTGAAATGGAGAGAAGTGATTTACTTGATAAAACTTCAAAATAATGATCATAAAGATGCTCACCAAGCTCCAGAGGACAATGTAAGTATAAAGTAACAACAAAGACAGAAAATATAAGAAAGTATCATTCAAAAGTCACAGAGCTGAAGAATACAATAACTGAAGTAAAAACACATTACAGGGGTTCAGTACCAGACTAGATAAAACAGAAGAAAGGATCAGGGAACTTGAAGACAAGGCAGTGGAACTCACCCAATCAGAGTAGCAAAAAGAACAGAGAATGAAAAAGAGTGAATACAGCATAAGGGACATATGGGACAACATCAAGTGGACCAACATTCATATTATAAAGGTCCCAGAAGAAGAGAAAGAAAAAAAGGCAGAAGAAAACTTATTTGAAGAAATAATTACTGAAAACCTCCCAAACCTGGGAACAGAAACAGATATCCAGATCCAGGAACTCCAGGGAGTTCCAAATGAAATAAACTCAAAGAGACTTATGCCAAGACACATTATAATTAAATTGTCAAAAGTTAAAGATAAGGATTAAATCTTAAAAGCAGCAAGGGAAAAACAACTTGTTACATACAAGGAAACCCTCATAAGAATAATAGCTGATTTTTCAGCAGAAACTTTGGAACCCAGAAGAGAGTGGCACAGTATATTCAAGGTGCTGAAAGAAAAAAAATAGCAGCCAAGAATACTGTACATGGAAAAGTTGTCCTTCAGAATTAAAAGAAAAATTAGAATTTTCCAGATAACAACAAGCTGAAGAGATTCAGCATCACTAGATTGGCCTTACAAAGAATGTTAAAGAAACATCATTAAGCTGAAATGAAAGAGTGCTAGCTAATTTGTAACAGAAGAACATACGAAAGTATGTCTCACCAGTAAATTTATTTATTTATTTATTTATTTATTTTTTTTATAATTTATTTTATTATTAATTTGTTTTTGTTACAGATGTTTCTCCCTTTTTTCCCCCCATTGACACCCTCCCCCTACCCCTCCCCTCCTCCCCATTCCTGTTGTCCATGTCCATTGGCTATGCACCCATGCACATAGGCTCTGTGATTTATCTCCTTCCCCCGCCTCCCCCCCTCCTCTGAGGCCCATCATCCCGTACTCCACCCTCCATGTCTCTGGGTCAATTTTGTTGTTCAGTTTGCTCAGTTCTCCTGTGTGTTGCCTGCTTCCTCCGTTGGTGGGGGGGTCGCCGGGCTCCCCCGCTCCACCTGGGTTCCCCCGCGGTGGGGAGTTTGCCCGGCACCCGCTCCGCCTGGGCTCCCCCGCGGTGGGGGCGTCTCCTGGCTCCCCCGCTCCACCTGGGTTCCCCCGCGGTGGGGGGTTCGCCCGGCTCCCCCGCTCCACCTGGGTTCCCCCGCGGTGGGGGCGTCTCCCGGCACCCCCGTTCCGCCTGGGTTCCCCCGCGGTGGGGGGGGTCGCCCGGCACCCCCGCTCTGCCTGGGCTCCCCCGCGGTGGGGGTGTCTCCTGGCTCCCCCGCTCCACCTGGGTTCCCTCCCAGTGGGGGGTTCGCCCGGCACCCCCGCTCCGCCTGGGCTCCCCTGCGGTGGGGGCGTCTCCTGGCTCCCCCGCTCCGCCTGGGTTCCCCCACGGTGGGGGGTTCGCCCGGCACCCCCGTTCCGCCTGGGTTCCCCCGCGGTGGGGAGCTCGCCCGGCACCCCCGTTCCGCCTTCTCACCAGTAAATTTAAACAGAAATTCTAAATGTTGTAGTGATGGTGGGTGAAACACTTATAAATCTAGTATAAAATTTAAAAGACAAAAGAAGTAAAAATAACCATAACTACAATGATTTGTTAATAGATGCACAAGATAAGATGTAAATTGTGGTATCAAAAATATAAAATGGAGGGGGGAGTAAAAGTTTAGAGCTTTAGAATACATGTAAACTGAACTTATCTACTTAAAATAGATGGTTATAGCTATAAGATGTTTTATGTAAGCCTCATAATAACCACAAAGCGGATACACCAAAGATAAAGGAAAAGTAATCTGAGCATACCACTTCAGAAAAGTCATCAAATCACAAAGGTGGAAAGGAGGAGAAGAAGAAATAAACAAAGATATTACAATACAGCCAGAAAACAGTTAACAAAATGTGAATAAGTCCATACCTATCAATAATTATTTTAAATGTAAATGGATTAAATTTTCTAAACAAAAGGCATAGAGTGGCTGAATGGATTTAAAAAGATCCAATTACATACTGCCTATAAAAGACTCACTTCAGCTTTAAGAACCCACTTAGACTGAAAGTGAAGGGGTGGAAAAGATATTCCATACAAATGGAAACCAAAAGAGAGCTTGGGTAGCCATACTAATGTCAGACAAAACAGACTGTAGAACAAAAAATGCAATAAGATCATTATATAATGATAAAAGAATATAAGTATTTAAAATATTTATACACCCAATATAGGAGCATACACACACACACACACACACACACACACACACAAATGTAAGTGGAGAAATAGCAATACAGTAATAGCAGGGAAACTTAATATCCCACTTTCATCAACAGATAGCTCATCCATACAGAAAATCTATAAATAAATATTGGGCTTAAATAACATTTAGATTAATAGACTTAACAGACATACACAGAACATTCCACCCAAAAGCAACAAGAGAATACACACTTTCCAGAATAGATCATATGCTAGGTTAGAAAACAAGTCTTAAGCTTAAGAGGATTAAAATCGTATCAAGCAACATTTTGAACCAAAATGGGATATTATGCAGCCATAAAATGAAGAAAATCCTGCTGTTTGCAACATGGATGAACCTTGAGGGTGTTATGGAAAGTAAAATAAGTCAGACAGAGAATGATAAATATTGTATGATATCATTTATATGTGAAATAAAAACCACCTGAATTTATAGATATGGAGAACAGATTGGTAGGTTGCCAGAGGCATGGCATAGGGGCTGGGCAAAATGAGTGAAGGTGGTCAAAAGTTACAAACTTTGCCCTGGCTGGTTTGGCTCAGTGGTTACAGTGTTGGCCCATGGACCAATGAGTCGTGGGTTTGATTCTGGTCAAGGGCACGTACTTCAGTTGCGGTTCATCCCTGGCCCTGGTTGGGTCGTGTGGGAGGCAACCAGTCGATGTGTCTCTCTCATGTCGATGTTTCTCCCTCTCTCCCTCTCTCCCACTCTATCTGAAGATAAATAGAAAAATATCCTTGGGTGAGGATTAAAAACAAAAAAGTTACAAACTTCACCCTGGCCAGTGTGACTCAGCGGTTAGAGTGTCAGCCTGTGCACCAAAGTGTCACAGGTTTGATTCCTGGTCAAGGGCATGTACCTGGGTTGCAGGATCAATCCCTGGTCCTGGTCAGGTGCGTGTGGGAGGCAACCAAGCAATGTGTCTCTCTCACATTGATGTTTCTCTCTCTCTCTCCCGCCCCCCTCATTTCCTCCCTTCCACTCTAAAATTCCCAGAAAAAATATCCTCGGGTGAGGATTAATACCCCCCAGCCAAATAAATAAATAAGTAAATAAATGTGATGTGATATATATATATAATGGAATATTATTCAGGCACAAAAAAGAAGGAAATCCTGCCATTTGCAACAACATGGATGGACCTAGAGGGCTTTATATTAAGTGAAATAAGTCAGATGAAAAAGACAAATACAGTAAGATATCATTTATATATGGAGTCTAAAAATACCAAATTCTTAAAAACAGAGCAGAATGGTGGTTACCAGGGACTGGGGAATTGGGGATACGTTATTTAAGAGTATACACTTGCAAATGGCAGACAAATAAGTCCTGGAGATCTAATGTACAACATAGTGATTATAGATAATCACACTGTATCATAACCTCAAAGTTGCTGAGAGATTAGATCTTAATTATTTCCACTACAAAAAAGAAATGGTATCTATGTGATATAATAGCATTGTTAGCTAATGCTATGGTGGCAATCATATTGCAATATATAAATGTATCACATCAATATGTTGTACACAAACTTATACAAAGTTTTTTGTGAATTATATCTCAATAAAAATAAATTTAAATGAACAAGACTGAAAGGTAGGTAATATTTAACTGAATTAAAGTTTACCCAAGTTTAATCACATAGTGAACTTCTGTACTACTGTCTTAAAAACAAGCTATTAAGGACATACATTAGTAACAGCATATTGAATTTCACCATTTACTGTCTACCAAGAACTTTGGCAGAACAAATTTTCATTTCACAATTCCATGATGAAATAATCTGATGCTATGCAACCTTTGGCATGACTAAATCTCAGGGGATGGCGATGTTGAATAAAATTAATTTTTAGAAAATGAAAAACGCTCATATATATTTCCCTTACAAAGAAATAAATGATCTAGTGACCAAGACTAAGAATATTTATCCAAATGAGTGAAGTACATTTAACACGCATTTAGTATGTCTAGATTGAATGCATTGTTCTTAGAAACTCTTAAGTATTGATAGAAATGGATGTATGTGAGAGAATAATTCAGTCCTTAGATAATTAGAAATGAAGTTCTTATTAGTTTGGATGATTTTGGTAGTATGTCATAGAAGTAAACTTATTCTTAACTGAAATATTTTAAAGATCTTTTTAGTATAGATGAAAATGTTAAATAAATGATTACCAACCACAACAAATTAAAGGGATCTGTCTCTTTATCTTTCATATAAATTCTCCTTAAACAAAGTATGTATTGTCTACAAATTTCCCATAATATTTAACAATAATAGCCAACATTTAATGAGAATCTACTCTGTGTTAGTCACTATTTTTAGTCATTTGTTTACTCTTTATAATATCCCTAACAGAAATTACTATTCACATTTCACAAATTAGAAATAGAGGATTGTACAGAAACCATAAAGCTAATTAGCCATGCACAAATAATGTCCTCAGGTTTATCTCATACCAAAGCCTATGATTTTTCTCTTTACAGTGTAGACTTAGGGGAATTTTCAGCTCACCCACTTTGTGCCAGCCCTGCCTCTACATGCTCCCTAAATCACCCAGCACCTTTGACTACTCATCACTCCCACACCCTGTTGGCTACAATTATGTGGGGGTCCTTGTACCATAAAGGCACTAGCTTAGACTCTGCTCTTTCTTGTTTTCCACTTTATAAAGTTGTATAGGAATTGCAACCATGGTCACTCCTCCTTTTTTCAACTTTCTTTATCCATATAGCTTTCCAGAAAGTGGTAACATCCCAAATTTTATATTCATGTTTGTTTTTGTGAGTGGAGGAGGTGGAGGATGAAGATCATGTTAGGGAAATATAGATGTCCATGGCTTCTCATAGGTCTTATTCTTGACCTTATAAGTAGAGCATAGTATTAAGTGATCCTGTGCTTGCTCTCATATTAATAAAGCATCATTTCATTTCATTCCATTCTCCTCTTAGTCTTTGTATAGATTTCCCTGTCCTCCTCCTGCCTACCAACCAAGGGAGAAAAAAAATGCTGGGCTATGCAGGGTTTGTACATCCCTGGATTGAAGCCATAGTACCATTAAAATATATTAAAACTTTGCTTTAAATACACTATATTGTCTCCCTTTTTCTTCATCACAATCAATATGCTTTCATTTTTAGAAACACAATGATACTTGCTTATTGCAAAGGCACTGCTATGATAAAAATATCAATCTGCATTTAGGGCAATTTCCTCCAACCTTTTCTATGTACATGAATCATGGGAGGGCCCTGCTTGTGTGGCTCAGTTGGTTGGGCATTGTCCTGTGCACCAAAATGTTGCCGGTTAGATGCCCGGTCAGGGCACATGCCCAGGTTTTGGGCTGGATCCCCGGTAGGGGGTGTGCAGGAGGCAGTCAATGGATGTTTTGTTCTTACATTGATGTTTCTCTCTCTCTCCCTCTCTCTCTCAAAATCAATTAAAAAATTAATTGTGGGAGGAAGAAAGTCTTGATATAAATGTTTGATTATAATGTTCAATCACATTGAGACACCTTGAATGATGGAAGGAGAGCCTATCAATTGTGTTGTATCTAATCTCTTCTTATAAATAAAGAACTCTATTATGGAGGTTTGGAAGTATTGAGGGTGGGGAAGCTAGCTGGTTAAATTTCAAGAGACCAGCAGGCCATACCAAGTATAATTACAACATTGATGACTTCATTCTGGTCTAGCTTACCATACTCAGTGACTCAATCTTGTCAATACCCTACAGTAAATCAGATGTGTTGGGTGACTCACACTGACTAAACTCACAAGAGACTGAAGTATATAAATCAGAAAGCCAGTGAATTATTCGATGATAAGAAATGTAACAGCCAACATAACCCAAGACTCCTGTCCTTCAGCCAGAGTGTTCTTTTCCACAAATAACCATAAATGTACTTGGAACTCATGGAATCAGAAAAAGTGACATATTTGATCTGAGAGTTTAGCAGCATTTCTACAATAGAAATAAGTTCTACTCAACACTGCTTAGATGATAGGCTAGTGCCAGCACTTATCTTTCTGGTTATATTGCTGATATACTCTTCATGATTTACACATTTTTTTTTCTCTGTATTTTTAAAATATACACTTACTCTAGTTACAATCTAGTCTTTTGTTGGAGCCTTTTTAAATGATATTCCAACGTATGGTGAATATTAGAACAAAAGTTGCATTTCACCACTGTAGGGGAAGATTTGTATTGATTTAGTTTTTTGCAACTGTATATACCCAGTAAAAACATACTTAGGAAATTAGATTCCCCAAGTATTGTCAATGATTTGTTGCTAGTCAGTCATGTCTATAGGCTATCAGTGAATAGGTATATATATCAGAATTGACAAAACTACTAAAACATTTTGTAGAGAGGGAAAAAAATGTTCATGTTATATCAGAAAACAAATATAAAGCAGGTAGTTTAGAAAACAAAACAGGTATTGCATATCTACTGTAATTCTAAAGGGTACATTACTTTAAAATTTAAAGAGAAAATCCCAAATTTTATCAACTACATAAATATTTTGATGTAAGATGAATCAGCCAGTCTTGAACTTTAATCAAAGGAATTTATTTACTGAAGTGCCTAAAGGAGCTCATAGTAGTCTTGCTGAACGGAATAGTTCAGCAAATTGCCACATAGTTACATTCTTGTTAATCCTCACCCAAGAATATTTTTTCCATTGACTTTTTTAGAGACAGTGGAAGGGAGGGAAGGAGGGGGATGGGAGGGAGAGAGAGAGAGAGAGAGAGAGAGAGAGAGAGAGAGAGAGAGAGAGAGAGAGAGAGAGAACATTGATGTGAGAGAGACACATTGATCAGTTGCCTCCCGCATGCACCCCAACCGTGGCCAGGGATTGAACCTGCAACCCAGGCACATGCTCCCGACTGGGAATTGAACCTGCGACCCTTTGGTTTTTGGACCAGTGCTCTAACCATGGAGCCACACTGGCCACGGCAGTTACATTCTAACCCAACTATGAGCAGTTGCTATTGTAACACTGTCAAATAATACCTAGTGTTATATATTTTTTCTTCTTTGACCAACTGGTGGGAACTAGGAGGGTGTATTTTGGAACCAATAAAAATTGCTAGAAATTTTCTGCCTTCCTGCTGCTAACCTTGACAAGTGGCTTGAAATAGGTAAACATCAGGGAAGAGAAACAGTTTCTTATTAGGTGAATATAAGTTTTGAAAAAAAGGGTAAGCATATTCAATCATATCAAAATCCACACCCATAAAAGGACATTTGCCTATACTTAGGTCACTGCTTAAGTATTTTCTTCTCCTGGAAAGGTCGATAAAGTCATCTGAAATTATTTTATAAATATCACAGGTTTAGTGTTACAGATTATCTTATTTTATGTTTTATAATGAAAAAGATGCTATTTTATAACACATATAAAATAAATTTTAAGTTTTTTTCATTAGTTATGTTGTATTATTTGTAAAGTGAATTGTCAACACCTGGTTTATAATTATCTCTTAAATCTAAGATTAAATTAAGCATTTGACTCACAACCTTCTCTGCTCCAACTTTTGTCATCTCCTTTGGTAACTTAGTGTCTGTGTGGATGATCCATCTGGCTCTCTGCTCAGGTTCTTGATTTCTACATCTCAAGTGACCTTTTACTTCCACAGTCAGCCATTTCCTCAGCCACATCCTGGACCTTTCCAATTGCTCATTACTTCTTCCCCTTTCGAATGTTCAAGTCAAACAACCAGTTCTAAGTCTCATATTCTTATAGCTCAGTGGTTTGCATCCTTGACTGCACTTTAGAGTTACCTGGAAAAAAATTTTAAATTCTGATGTCCAAATTAGGCCACATCTCACATTAATTAAATAAGAATTTCTGCTATCTCTGGAGATGTGACCCAAGAATCAGTGGATCTTAAAGCTCCCCAGGTGATGCCAAATGCTGCCAAGGCTGAGAACCACAGTTTTAACTCTTCCATTCAATTACTCCACTACTTTTGTGTTTGAAACATTGAACCCTCAGCTATTACCAATCCACCTTTATGCCTTCTTTGTCCTGCTTCCTTTTTTATTTCATTCTCTAACACAGCATCAACCCTGGATCAACCCCATGGTCCTCTCCATGCCTCAGCAGGTAGATGGCTGAGCACAGGTGGTGAAAATCACATCACAGGTCAGGATGTTGCCAGCACTTGTTCTTCCTTCTAAGTGGCACCTGAGTTCTCGGGGGTGCCAGACAAGCTTTCCTTATTTTACTGGTCATTTCACGCTCCCATTCTCCACAATATTTATTTAAAATATGCTTTATGTTTCTCAGACTACAAACTCTGGATTTAATAATTCAAACTAACTCAATTTCTCCTGAAATATCTAATGTTCTCATTTTTCTCCCTTTGCCTAAACTTTATTGTTCTGTATCGCACAAATGGTATTTCCATTCTATTGGTAGGATTTTGAGCATCTCCTCTGAATCCTTCTTTCTCTCCCTCCTTGTCTCAAATACATGGAGAAAAAGAAACACTCATTCACTACTGGTAGAAATGTAAATGGTACAGCTACTATGGAAAACAATATGGAGGTTCCCCAAAAAATTAAGAATAGAATTACCATATGATCCAGCAACCCGTCTCTTCTGGGTATCTATCCCCCAAATTAAAAAAAAAACATTTATTTACAAAGACATATGCACCCTCTGCTCATTATAGCATTATTCTCAGTGGCCAAGACATGGAAACAACCTAAGTGTTTTTCCATAGACGACTGGGTAAAAAAATGTGAGAGATATATATAATTGAATACTACTCAACCGTAATAAAATATGGAATATTGCCATTTGTGACAACATGGCTGGATCTGGAGAATATCATGCTAAACAAAATAAGTCAGACAGAAAAAGTTAAGAACCATATGATTTCACTCATATGTGGGATATAAAACTGAAAGCAATAAATGAACAAACAAGAAAAACAAACAAAAAATCGTAGACACAGACAACAGTATGGTGCTTACCAGAGGTAAGGGGGGTAGAGGTGGAGTAAAGGATAAAGGGGGTCAAATATATGGTTATGGAAGATAATTTGACTTTGGGTGGTGAGCACACAATGCAATATACAGATCATGTATCATAGAAATGTACACTTGAAACCTATATAATCTTACTAACCAATGTCACCTCAATTAATTTATTTAAAAAATAAAATCCAATACAATAAATTGATAATGTACTATGAAAATTCAGTGAGGTGACTAAAGATAAAGTAAATTACCACAGACTCAAGAAAAAAAAAATTGGTCCACTTCTCAGCTAATTGTTACAGCTATGACCTTATATTGAACAAGCACTTACTCTCTTCTTGAATGCTGAAACAGTCTCCAATAGGTCTCCCTGCCACCAATCTGCCTGTTCCGAAGCAGTTCTCCAGAGTGAGATGTCTAAATAGCTATCAGAATGTGTCTCAGAAGCCTGAAACACCAATCAGAAAGAATATATGTACCCCTATGTTCATAGCAGCACTATTTACAATAGCTAAGATCTGGAAACAGCCCAAGTGTCCATCAATAGATGAGTGGATAAAAAAGCTGTGGTACATATACACAATGGAACACTATGCAGCTGTAAGAAAGAAAGATCTCTTATCCTTTGAGATGACATGGAGGGACCTGGAGAATATTATGCTAAGTGACATAAGCCAATCAGAGAAAGACAAATACCACATGATCTCACTTATTTGTAGAATATAATGAACAAAAAAAGCTGATGAACAAAATAGACCCAGAGACATAGAAAGGAGTATGGTTCAGACTGACAAACTTCAGAGGAGAGGGGCCGGGGGGAGGGATGAGATAAACCAAAGAACTTATATGCACGTATCCGTAACCAATGGACATAGACAACAATGCTTGGTGCTTGGGGGGAGGGGGGGTGGATAGGGAGGAAGGTATCTGGGGGGAAAAAGGAGAAACATCTGTAACAAAAATAAATAAATAATAATTTTTTAAAAAGATTAAAATAAATGGAAATTGAGGGCTTCACAGGCCAACTGATCCCAAGATGCATCCTGGCTCTACCACATATGAGTTCAGTGACTTAGGACAAATCCCTCACCTTGTCTGAGCCTTGGCCTCATCTCTAAAAATGGAGCTTAATATGGTTCTTTTCCTTCATGGATGGTGCATAGATTAAATAAAATAATGAGTCATACATGGTTTTCCTAGTGACTGGTAAAAGTAGGCTCTCAATAGATAACGGATGTCTGATGTCAATTATGAAGAAGGGTAAAGAACACTGATGATAAAAGAACACAAGCTACTCAGGATTGGGCTAAAAGTCCTTACACAAGATAACTTGATATTGTTAAGCAGATAAACCAGAGGTTCCTATGATCGTGAGCAAGATCTGTAATAGTTGCTAGAAAGCAAAAAAAAAAAAAAAAAAAAAAAAAAAAAAGTGTCTCTTCTTTGCTTATCAGTTTATGAACTTACCCTTAGGATAAGGTCCAAATTACTGAATTTAAAGGTCCTCACAATCTGTCTTCCATCTTTCTCTGTTACCTCATATAAACATCTCATAAAATCCTGTTGCTGACAAATCTTAAATCTTTGCCCTGGCTGGTTTTGCTCAGTGGTTAGAGCTTCAGCCCGAGGACTGAAGGGTCTTGGTTCGATTCCCGGTCAAAGGCACATACCTGGGTCATGCAGGAGGCAACCAACTGATGTGTCTATCTCATATGAATGTTTCTCTCTCTCCCGCCCTTCCATTCTATCTAAAAATCAATGGAAAATATCCTTGGGTGAGGATTAACAAACAAAAAAATCTTAAATCTTTGTCTACTTTTCAGTGCTGTTCATTCTGCCTGGAACATTCTTTCCTCCCCTCTTTCATTGGCTCAGTTTGGCATCATTTTCCCTGGTAAGCCATTCTCTAATGTTGTTTGGGACTAGTGGCTTTCTACTTTGCTTCATTCTACCTTGTTCTTCTACTTCTATCAAAGCATGCATCCTATTGCCTTGAAATCTTTTTTATAGGTATCCCACAATAAACTGTAAGGGCAGGGACCATGACAATCACATTTATCATTACACTAGACCATAATCTAATCTAATATAATCTATAACACATTTTCATCATGATAGATTTCAATAAATAATTGGTAGAAAAACTCAAGTGAATGTTCAGTTGTTTTTAATGACTTATGATGGTTCAGGTGAATTCCAAAAAATTTCATAATGCAATAAAATACCCAATACAGGACTATAAATAATAATCATAATGACAATCCTGGGACTCATGTGAAAATCAGTTCAGTGATTTCATATTTATACGTTTAGTTTTGAGGACTTTTTTCATATTTGGTGCACTGAGCATGATACACAACTCACCAGGAAGACCATTAGGCATAGATAAAGAAGACAACCACCTTTATTTGATGTCTAAAAATCATCTGAAAAATCTGGTGGGCTGAAAATGTCCTTATTTGCTAAAGGTAAGCAGCATAGACTTTGGAACTAGACAGACCTGGGTGTGTAATTTGGATGCACCATGAACTACGTAACCTTGGGTGAGTTACTTCTTAAGTCTTAGTTTTTTCATCTATAAATTGAATAGTCAAACTTTCATCACAGGGACATCATGAAGGTTAAATGGGATAATGTATATAAGGTGCCAAATATAGTATCTGTTAAAGTAGTTGCTGAATACTTTCACTTATTTTATAGTGGTGCCTATATTATTTTGGGTTAAAGGATTATATGTCCAGGAATCCTCTGTTAAATACAAATATAGGATGTGAGAGGCAAACATTTACATTTTATCTTGAGTTATTTTGTGTGTGTATACATACATATATATTTTTTTCCTCTAAGGTAACAGTGCCGAGAATCAGAAATGAAAGGAATGGATAGGGTGCCTTATAAGCTTTTGACATGTATGAGAAATGGTGTTATAGGTGTGGAGTATGGGACATTGACTAAGGAGAGGTCTAAACATATATTTTGTTCCTAGGCCCCTAGAAAACATTGGATTCTTGAAAAAGCTCAATTCTGAGGCTTAGGAGCAGTGCTGTTGAACAAGGAAGAGTACATCTAAGATGAGCTTCAACCTTCTTTATTTTAACTGACAGCAGTTTTAACTGGTTTGTCTCAGTTGACCTCTGAGAACCTGAAAGGAAATAGTTATGCTGAGGCTCTGGGTCTCTGCACACTGGACCATTTTTGAGTCTGGGCCCTTGTATGCTTTCAGGACAATTATCCTTTACTCCTGCCATCTCTCTTTGGCCAAATCAAAGTACAAATATTTGTGGAAACAATTCAATAAAAATGTGAGCCTTGGCTAAATTAATTCCTAGTTAAATCTAGCTGAAGAATTTTGTTGCTTATCTTGTACTCTAATTCAGTTTTATTTATTAAGAAATTCAAAAAGTTAAAAATTGAACTGCCATTTGACCCAGTGATCCCACTTTTAGGAATATACCCTAAGAAGCCTGAAACACCAATCAGAAAGAATATATGTACCCCTATGTTCATAGCAGCACTATTTACAATAGCTAAGATCTGGAAACAGCCCAAGTGTCCATCAGTAGATGAATGGATAAAAAAGCTGTGGTACATGTACACAACGGAATACTATGCAGCTGTAAGAAAGAAAGATCTCGTATCCTTTGAGATGACATGGAGGGACCTGGAGAGTATTATGCTAAGCGAAACAAGCCAAGCAGAGAAAGACAAATACCACATGATCTCACTTATTTGTGGAATATAATGAACTAAACAAACTGATGAACAAAATTGACCCAGAGACATAGAGGTAGGGTACAGACAGACAAACCTCAGAAGAGGGGGTTTTGGGGGGGAAGGGATAAACCACAGAACTTATATGCATGTATGCATAACCGATGGACATAGACAACAAAGCTGGGGATGGGGTGGGGGGGATGGGGAGGAGGGTGTCAATGGGGGAAAAAAGGAGAAACATCTGTAACAAAAACAAATTAATAAAAATAATTTAAAAAAAGAAATTTAGATATTTAAAATATGCATTTTGAAATAAAAAGAGAAACAAAAAAAGTAAAATTTTGATATTGTCACATTTTGATTAGTCATGATGAATTTCTCTTTTAATTAATTCTTTTTAGATATGTACAGTATTTGATGTTAAATGAAGTTTAATAAACATTTATAATCTAGCTAGGTTTGGGGAATTTCATTGAAACTGCTTTTGAAACTCTTATGTAGTATTTACATTTCATTTATTTGTCACAAGAGGGAGTAAGAACTATGCTAGATATTACATATTTTCAAACTTTTCCTAAAATAAAATGTATGAAAAGACTCCCCTGGAGTTATAATGATAAAATGATTTTTCTTTTCCTTAAATGATCTAGTAACTCCTTTATCAGTTTTTAATTTTGAACTGACATGACATTGTATCCAAATAATGAAAGCTAAATTTATAAAAAAAAATTAGAATCTTTGTTTAATAAATGATCATTTTGCATTCTGAAAGGCCTGTATGTAATTTTTATACTATTTTACTAATATGCCTGAGTTAACAATCAAGTTGTCAGCATTTAAATGATTGCAAACAAAGTTGTGTGTGGTATGTTTTTTTTTTAATAATGATGCAACAGAATGATGAAATATGTTGCAAAAGTGGAAAATAATTTAGAGGAAAATCTGAAATTCCTTTCCTAGGATGTCTATAACCTATGACAATTTGCTGTTTTCCTATTTTATTGTTTTCTTTAAGAAGCTGTGTGCTAAAGTGTACTCAATCATTTCATGTACCTTAATATTACACAGATCATTAGGTAGTTTTTGGAGTAAAAGTTTAAAATATTTCCTGTGGAAAGTGCAACATTGTTGACCTTTGAAAAACTTAAGAGAAAAATTTATACAATCTCTTTTTCAGAGTTTAGGTCTTCAAAAGATCACGAGTGTTTGTTTCATAGTCTTAGAATAAATACAATTTCCCCAGCAGATTGCTTCTTCCTGGGCTTAGATATAAAAGTACCCAAGTAACTTGTAGCTATTTAAAGAAAGAACTCCCCAAACTTAATGTTGAATGGGTCATGTATATGCTTTGTTTTATGAATACAGGACAGACATTATGATAAACTGACGCTATTACACATTTTACAGTGTTAATATTAGCCATAGATTTTTTTCTTTAATGTGAAATTCTCACAAGAATGACATGCAGAGAGCAAGATATTTACTAATATAAGATAAATTATGTAGCTTCATATATGAATCTTTGCTTGATTTTTGGTAAAATATACAGATAATAAATGACCCAGAAATTTCGTTCTTTGGAATATTTATGGAAAATATTCAACAAAAATGTGGGCTTTGGCTACAAGTCAGTTCCAGTTAAATTTATCTGAAGAATTTTGCTGCCCATTTTTTCATCTTTAAACTTTAACTTTACAGTAGGAACTATGAACTGAAAAAGAAGCACTTGTTATTGTTTTACATGCCTTAGTTATTAAACATGTCAGCTAACTCCATGCAGACTTCTGGGAATCCTGAAGTAACACAGTACTTCCCCACTCCACCCACTACAACTAAAGTTTCCCACAGTGTTGTATTTTTTTCTCTTTCTCAAGTGGCTTTAACATATGAAAATATAAATACTAAGTCATTTGTAATAAAAACTCAAAAGAAATTACTTTAAATACATAACCTCAGAGCAGTTAGACCACAGTTATATCACATGGAAGAATACAAGTTACACTTATTTTTATAGCACAATTGGAGAGCCTCATATTAAGTAAATTGCTAAATTAGCAGATGATCTTCTGGAAAAAGTTTCATTACATAGACATAAGGAACAAAAATAAGATGGAAACAGGAACTGAGTATTTTATACAAAATAAATGCCCTGGCATTCTAAACACTTGTTATAGGTGAGTATAAATTGTTTCTCATTTTCTACAGCCAGTAAGAAAGAAGAAAACACAAACAGAATGTTTATCCCTTTTAAGATAACGCAGTTTCTCTAGAAAAGCACAGCTATTTATGCCATCAAGAGCAAATGGTATTTCTCCTTTGGGTTTTCATAGAAACAACACTGTGAGTTACTGCTTCCTTGCTCACATTTTAAGCAGTGGGGACTCAAAGATGACTTGGAACCAGGAAATGCTCTCAGGGGAGTTGTGATTTAGCTGAGCTGATAGCGTATAAATATATAATTAAAATACAACACTAAGTCTTAAGATACAGGTAAAGTCAAAGTACTGTGGGTGCAAAAGATCTTACCAGAGAAAATGTCCTTAATGAGGAAATGAAAGCATTTGATTTTATTCAACAGCATACAATGATTTAAAAAATGGTTTTATAGGTCATAATCTTCCCATGTTTAATATTTAATTTCATAGCCACAGGTCCTCATTACTTTATTTTTGAACTGGTGCAGTATATCCTGGTCAGTCTTGTGCCCTTCAAACTAATCTCTGCATTGCTCCTAGATATTCGCTGGACTAGCGCTCGCAAATGATTCGCGATTTAAAATTTGTTACAAAATAAATTTCAACCTCTTTACTCTCTATTTAATTCTTTGTATGATCAGACCACAAATATCATTCCTATAAATTATAAAATTTTTTGAGAATATAAATAATTTAAAGTGATAATTTTTCTGTTTTTCCTATTTCTAGTGTCTTATATGTATATGTGCTCAAAAATACTTAAAAAAGTATTGGATAAATTAATTCAGCTGGTTAATTTATGCTCTATAATTTTCTATTCAAAAATATATCTATTAGGTATACAGTAGAAGGCCGGGGGTGGAAGGAGTCAATAGGGGAAACAAGGGGGACATCTGTAATACTTTCAACAATTAAGAACAAATTTTAAAAATAAAATAAAATATTGAACATAAAAAAGTATACAGTGAAATAAGTAAGGCAAAGAAAGACAAATACCATATGATTTCACTTATATGTGGAATCTAAAGAACACTATAAAGGAACAAATAAACAGAAACAGACTCAGATACAGAGAACAGAGTGATTGTTGCCAGAGGTGAGGGGCATTGGGGGACTGGGTAAAAATGGTGAAGGCATTGAGAAGTACAGATTAATAGTTACAAAAAAGTCATGGGGATGTGAAGTATGGCATAGAAAACATAGTGAATAATATTGTAATACATATGGTGCCAGTTGGGTACCGGAAATATCAGGGGGAGCACTTTGTAAAGTATATGATTGTCTAACCACTATGCTGTATACCTGAAACTAATAAAAGATAATATTGAATGTAAACTGTAATTGAAAAAAGTTTAAAAAATCTAAAAACTCATTAGAAAAAGATGTTAAATCAGAATTTATGCATTTGATTATGTTTTGTAGAATGCTGCAATTTTAGGAAGAAACAAGATTTGGTAAATTTTAGCTGATTTCTAACCTTGAATAAGTGACATATGATGTCTGAATTAGAATTATTCATTCATTTATTACCTAACAGCTATTGGGCACCTTATGTGCGCTCTGCATGAGACAAGGGCTGGGAAAAGGAACATGATTTATAATTTCATGTCCTCTTCAGTTCAATTCTAAAGATTTCTCATGGGGTATTTTGGGAGCCCAGATGAAGGGAGGAGGATTTGGTGAAAGCTTCTAGGAGTATCCAGTATTCTAGCTGCTTATTAAATGAGGATTGAGAGATAACCAGACAAAGAAGGGAAAGAAACCACAGGGTGGAACAGCTTGGATTGTGTGGGAAATTAGATGCCTTTTGATTTTGCTGGAGGAAAAGAAATTGCTAAATGGGGAGTGACAGAAATAAGAGCAACAATTATTTATTTATGTATCTATTTAGTCAACAAAGTTTATTAACTGATGTTTATTACTTAGTTTAATATTAAGTGATGTTTATTATTCATTAGAAACTCTGCTGGGCCTTCAAAACAAGCATCTACTATCTCATTGTAATTGGTTTACTGAATGTGAATTTTGCATTAAAATCATAGGATAATATTTAGTTCATTTTAAATGGCAAAAAGTGAAGAGAAGAATATACTTTGTGGCTTAGGTCGGGACATAGACTTAAGTAACAGCTAGGATTAGAATAGAAATTCCTTCTGCTTCTCCAATCAAAATTTCCTGCCTTGCTACCTTAAGAACTACATATCTCCACTTGCTTTATATAATTTTTTTAAAAAACTATTTAACCAACCTGGCCTATGTAATCTTTATGTTTTGATAAGTGACATGGAACTATTTAAACATTCAATCCTCTTTATAATGACTTTAGGCTAAACCAACTCCAAACCTTTATACAGATCTTCTAGTAGCTTATTCTTTTTCCTACAGTTAACTTGCTTCCATACGAGGATTTCTTTATATATTGCTCTACAATAATTGATTACTCTGTGTATCTTCCATTACATAAAATATTTTGCTTTCAATCTCTAAAACTGTATTGTTAATTTGGCCGCAGTTACTTAATACAGTCAGGTATTTGAATTGGAGATTATAGAAATACTTCCATCTTCCATATCTTCCTTCCTGCCATAGAAATTTTTGTGAAAGGGAATCCTGGTGCTATTTCTGCCATTTGCTTACACATATTCTGTTCCAAGAGGGCACACCCTGCGAGTGTGGGAATAAAACTCTTCTGGGCAGAGACTCCAGTGCAGCAATTATCTTAGATGAGGCTATTGGATTGCTTGATTTCTCCAGGGAGTTTGGTAATGGAGCTCAAGGACACGCCCTCTCCTGTTGAGAGTCCAGCCCCACTTGTTTCTAAATGCACCCTCTTAGTATAATTATCTCACCTCTAACTTCGAAAAACATGAACCTTCTAATTCTGACCCATTGTGGAAATCAACTCTGGAAAGACTTTATAATAATTTTATAGGAGAATTTATGCTTTTTAACACTGCTTGTCAGTTGAAATACTTCGAGTTGTTACTATGAGAGATTACTTTTTGACATTGCTACATGATAGAAAAGGAAAAAAGTTTTCTGACACAAAACCAACTCATGCTTTGGCTTATGTTTTTCATTTAAATTAAGATATAAATGAACTGGATTAATTGGACACAGTTCTAATGCCATGCAAGTATGAATACTAAACCTTTTAGGGCCAAGTTTTTCAAAAGCAATTCCCAATTTGTCATTTTTAGCATTACATAAGAATACAGAATTATTAGTATCTGGTATTGGAGCTAAGAAGCAAGACTGAATTGTTAACATGACAATAAGCATAATTGCCATCTGAGTCAGTACTAGGAATTATGGAGGATGCAAAGAATAACACCTGGTTACTATTTCTCTTTCCCCCTACTATTCAGAGATGTAACACAGTTTGATGATTTTTCCTGCTACAAATGAACTTGAGGCAGCAGCCTGCACATTTAAACATTTTCTAGGGTGAAATCACATTCAAAATATAGAAAACATGTACATTGCTTTAAAAGAAACAGTAAGAACTTTTAGCCTTCTAAAGTGACTTTGTTTTTTGCTTTTTTACAGTCCTCATTTCTTTTTTTGAAAAGGACTATTTTTTAGAGCAGTTTTAGTTTACAACAAAACTAAGAAGAAGGTACAGAGGTTTCTCACATACCCCTTCCCCTGACACATGCATAGCCTCCCCCAGTATCAACATCACTCATCAGAATGATAGACTTTTTTTTTCTTTACCAAGGATGGACCTACATTGACACTTCATAATCACCCACCACTTTAGGATTCACTCTTGGTGTACATTCTCTGGGTTTGGACAAATATATAATGATATATATCCATCATTATAATAATATCATTCAGGGTATTTTCACTGCCCTAAAAATCCTCTGTGTGGTTACTGTCTTTAATGTATCAATAATTCAGTAGAGGAACTAAAGAGATTGCGTATCTTGATTACTTTTTAATATAACTTATACTCAATAATTATCTTTATTTTGGTCTTGAATGTAAACTTAAAAATTTTTTTATTATAATATTTTATTTACTATAGAAATATTTAATGTTAAAAACATTACCCTTATTTTAAACATTTTAAAATATATAATTGACATATAACATTAGTATCAGATGTACAACATAATAATTTGATATTTGTATATATTGTGAAATGATCATCACATTAAGTCTAGTTAACATCCATCACCATACATGATTATACATTATTTTACTTGTGATGAGAACTTCTAAGATTCACTGTCTGAGCAACTTTCAAACATGCAATACTATGTTAATAACTACAGTCACCATGCTATACATTACACCTTCATCAATTATTTAGTTTATAACTGGAAGTTTGTGGTTTTGACTCTTCATTCATTTCACCCACCCTCCACCCTGCCCCTGGCAACCACCAATCTATTCTCAGTAACTATGAGCTCAGTATTATTTTTATTCCACATATAAGTGAGATCATATGGTATTTGTCTTTCTTTGTCTAGCATTTCACTTACATAATGCCCTCAAGGTTGCCCACCCATGTTGTTGCACATGACAAAATTTCCTTTTTTTTATGACTCATTAATAATCCATAGTGTGTGTGTGTGTGTGTGTGTGTGTGTGTGTGTGTGTGTGTGTGTACACCACATTTTCTTTATCCATTCATCCATTGATGAAACCTTAGGTTGTTTCCATATTTTGGCTATTGTATATAATGCTGCAATAAACATGGGGGTGCATACATATATCTTTTCGAGTTAATGTTTTCATTTTGGTCAGCTGAATGCCCAGAAGTGGAACTGCTGGATGACATGGTAGCTCTATTTTTAATTTTTTGAGGCCCTTCCATATGTTTTCCATAGTGGCTGCATCAATTTACTAAGTGAAGCTTCTTGAGGCAAGAAACGTACTCATGTACATCTCACTACTTTCCAGGCCAGTTCCTTAGATAGAGGTGACTCCGTAAATAAATTCCAATCCATGATCTATTTTGTTTGTAAACAGAATAAAAACACACAATTTTAATACACCAAAAGGAAGTTCCATATTTTAAAAAGTTTTTGGGTGATAATCCAAATAGTTTCTTCTTACTTTCTGTTATTCATTCTCACACCATCGACCTCAGCCTTCCTTCTGAATTGCCTCCTGAGAATATAAACATCATCTAGTAACCCCTTTTTAAAAAGAAAATCTCCATGATTTCCTATTTTCTTATTCCTCTTCAGAGAATACTCTTCATATAAAAAAAAAACAAAACTCAAGAAAATTGTGTGCTCTCACTATCTACACTTTCCCACCCCATATACATTGTTCAACTCCATAATTCAGCTCCATACCTTATTAATCCATTAAAACTATCCTCGTCAAGGTCACCAGCAAGCAATGGCTCTTCTCTATCTACATTGGGCGGAGAGCAGCATTCAGTGTGCACTGGTCCACACAATTGACCACTCCTCTTTTTAAAAGCACTCTCCTTTCTCAGGTTCCATCACATCACCCTTTCCTGGATTTTCTCCATCACTGGCTATTCCTTTTCAGTCTCTTTATTGGTTTTTCATCTACTGTTGGACCTATCGATACTGAAGTGCTTCATGGCTCAGGCTTGGGCTCCCTTGTCGGCTTTCTCTTTCCCAAGAGGATGTTATCTTTTCTCATTGCTTTATCTACTTTCTCTATGCTGATGACTATCAAATGTTCATCTATACTCCAGAACATTTCCTGAACTCTAAACTTGTATCTAGTACTGTGCTGAATAAGAGTGGTGCAAGCAGACATCCCTGTCTTGTTCCCGATCTTAAGAGAAACACTTGTAATTTTAAGTATGATGTTGGCTGTGGGTTTGTTATATATGAACTTTATTACCGTACATTTAAGTATGTTCCCTCTATTCCCACTTTGCTGAGACTTTTTATTATAAATGGATGCTGGATTTTATTATATGCTTTTTTCTGCATCTATTGATAGGAATATGTGGTTTTTATCCTTCATTTTGTTTATGTGGTATATCATGTTGATTGATTTGCAGATATTGTACCAACCTTGCATCCCTGGAATAAATCCTACTTTATCAGGGTATGCAATCTTTTTAATGTATCGCTGGATCCGTTTTGCTAATATTTTGGTGAGGATTTTAGCATCTGTGATCATCAGGAATATTGGAGTATAATTTTCTTTCTTTGTAGTGTCTTTATCTGGTTTCGGAAAATGAGGTTGGGAGTCTTCCCTCCTCATAATTTTTTTGCAATAGTCAGAGAAGGATAGGTGTTAGGAAGTTCCCAAAAATTTATATGGAACCACAGAATACCCTGAATAGCCACAGAAATCTAGAAAAAGAAGAACAAAGTTGGAGGAATCACGCTACCTGATATCAAACTATACTACAAGCCCACAGTAATCACAACAGCATGGTACTGGCATAAAAACAGATATATAGATCAGTAGAAGAGATAGAGAGCCCAGAAATAAACCCACACCTTTATAGTCAATTAATATTTGACAAAGGAGACAAAGACATACAATGAGGTAAAGGTAGTCTCTTCAATAAATGATGTTGGGAAAACTGGACAGATATATTTAAAAATGAAACTAGATCACCTTCTTACACCATACACAGAATAAACTCAAAATGGATTAAAGACTTGAATGTATGACTGAAAACCATAAAAATCCCAGAAGAAAACATAGGCAGTAAAATCTTAGGCATTTCTTATAGCAATATTTTTTTCTGATATATCTCCTTGGGCAAGGGAAACAAAAGAAATAAAAAACAAATGGTACTATTTCAAAATGGTACTACCCTCCTTGTAGGTGGGTATGGGGTGAGAATAAATGATGATGGAAAGGGACTTGACTTGGGGTGGTGAACACACAATACAGTGTACAGATGATATGTTGTGGAATTGTGCACCTGAAACCTGAATAATTTTGCCAACCACTGTCACCCTAATAAACTCAGTTAGAAAACAACAACAAAAAAACTTGTATCTAACTGCCTGATTAATTTCTTTACTTGGTTTCCTCTTAGACATCTTCAATTAACTAGCCCCAAACTGAAATACTTTAAAAATTTACTGCCTTTTCCTACTTCATCTTTCATAGGATTTTTAAATCTCATTAAGATATCTTTTAATTTCTGTATTTTAATGTCCTTATTTATATTTATCAATCCCCTGGTAGCATTCTAAATTGTAGTGATTTCTTATTTAATTGTATATACTTGCTAGATGTTATACTAGACATTAGGTAATGTTTGTCAATAGGAAAAATAAAATTGCCATTCTTCTCATAAATGAACGAATTATCCTATTACTGCCTGTAAGACAAATAGTGAACTGCCAACATTTATCCTCAAAATTATATTTGTGTTTTATTTAAAAAAGTGGTTCTCAGCCTTCCTAATGCCATGACCCTTTAATACAGTTCCTCATGTTGTGGTGACCCCCAACCATAAAATTATTTTCGTTGCTACTTCATAACTGTAATTTTGCTACTGTTATGAATCATAATGTACATATCTGATATGCAGAATGTATTTTCATTGTTACAAATTGAACAGAATTAAAGCATAATGATTAATCACAAAACAATATGTAATTATATATTGTGAAATACTTATTTCTAATTACAAATAAATGAAATTTTGTCTTGAAGCATGGTGTAGCATGGGTAACAGTCTTAAGATAACAACAGTAAACTACATTGCTACATTTTGCAACAGTATGAGTGAAAAGCCAATGTCAGTGGGAAGGTTGAGATTGTTTCTTTCTCACCAGATCAGAAATTCTCCGGGCAGTCTTTGCAAGAGCACAACGATCATCTTCCACAAGTCTACTTCTGTATTTAGACTTGATAACCAACAAGCTGGAAAACCCTGTTTCACAAAGATATGTTGTTAGAAATGGAAGAAGAAGGCGCAACACAGTCTCAGACAGAACAGGATATGACTGCAAACACTTGATCCAGAATTTTGTAACTGGCATTGTAGAGAAATCAGTTCTTGCTGAATCACTGTTAATAAGTTCAATGAACTCCTCTTGTGCTGTTTCAGGAACATCTTCAACTTTGACTGTGAATGGGCTTCTGGCAAGTGCAAATGGGGTGTCAGGTAGATTTGGAAAGTACGATGAAACTTCATCTGCAAGCATGTGCAAGTGTTCTTTCACAGAAATTATCATCGTAATCATTTTGTCTGGTTCAATGTCATGTTCCTCAAAGAAAGCAGATAAGGTAGGCAACATGTAAATTTTATTTTCATCCATTTTTTTTTTTTTTTTTTTTTTTTTGCCAAAGCTGAAGTTTCATTTGGAATGATCGGATTTTTTCAGACAAATCGAGGCATGCTGCATTTGGTCCTTGTGGTGATAAATTTAACTCATTCAAGATGGCAAAGATGTCAACCAAGTAAGCTATTTTCTGAAGTTCACTTTTATTGCCAAAAAGTGCTTCAAACTGCGGTTTTGCTTTCTGATTAAAAAACGTTTTGAGTTCATCACAAAGCTCAAAAACACGTTTTAAAACATTTCCTGTCGACAACCATCTCACTTCAGTGTGAAATAGCAGAGCATTGTTCGGCACATCCAACGCATTGCACAATTGCGGAAACAGTAGACTGTTTAAAGTGCTCACCTTTACAAAATTGACAGAACTTATGACGCTTTTCATTACTTCTTGTAACTCTTGTGGCAGCGTCTTTGTTGCTAATATTTGCCAATGAATCATACAGTGAATTCCGACAACTTTTGGTGACTCATTCAGTAACAAATGTTGAAATCCAGATTGACATCCCAGCAAAGCTGGAGCACCATCTGTGCAAACACCACAAACCTTTTCCCAAGAGATCTTATGCTCTTTCAGAAATGAACCAACTGTGTCAAATATATCACGTGCAGTAGTTGTTGTTTCAAGAGGTTTGCAAAAAAGAAACTCATCTTTAAAGTTGCCATCATTAATATACCTCATGTAAACCAGTAACTGTAAATAGTTTGCAACGTCTGTAGATTCATCAAGCTGGATGCTAAATATTGGAAGTGGAGCAGATTTAATTTCCTGGATTACCTGATCAAGAATATCAGCAGACATGTCATCTATTCTTCTGCAGACAGTGTCATTAGATAAGGAAATTGCACTCAATTTCGTAACAAATTCGTCTCCGATCATAACTCGAACAATGTCTTTGGCCGCTGGCAACAGTAAATCCTCAGCAATGGTGTGAGGTTTCATAGCTCTGGCGATTCTGAGTGCCACCAAATATGAAGCTTCAATGGCTGCTCCGTTTTGTTTGTGGTACTTGCCACCAGTGTCAAGTCTGGCTTTCTTGAGTCCATCAGCTTTGCTTCTAAAATAGTTGGTATCCTTGCTGGCAAAACTCAGATGCTTACTATCAAAATGGCATTTTAGTTTGTTTGGCTTCACAGATTTGGCTGATAGAACTTCACAACAAATAACACATTGCGGTTTCTCAATTCCTGCTGTAATTATTGAGGTAAAACCATACTGTAAAAAAACCCTCACTATATTTTCTTTTCTTAACGTTCTTCTCGACACGATCCATTGTCATGGGATGGTTTGCTAATGAAAATAATATATAACAATAGCTTTAATAATACAAAAGATGATACATGGCATAGTTTAGTCAATACAGTTCATTAAAGTTTCCTATGATTTACCATTCTCTGTGTTGTTTTTTTTTTTTTACATACCTGTTACTATCACAAGGGGGCAGTATTCACGTCAACCACAGCTGAATATAAAAAGACCGATCAGCATCCAGATTAAGTTCCCATGGTACAGATATTTTTTTTGCAGTAGTTGATGATTTTACAGTACATGATTTTACATTTATCCAGTAATTATAATTCATGAAGTGTCATTTTACCTCCAATACTGCTGCTTTCTACACAGTAGCTGCTCTCTACACATGTGTGACTGGTCTGCATAACATTATGGCACCAACCCTGTCACATACACCTGTATGTGTACAGGGTGTATGTGATGGGGTTGGCGCGAGGATGTCATCACGCCAGGTACTCGTATGTGGGCATATCTGTATGTGGGCGGACCCACCTGGAGACGGATAGAGGAGCGATGTCTTGATTCCTAAGACCATCGGAAATATGTTTTCCGATGGTCTTAGGCGACCCTTGTGAAAGGGTCACTCGACCCCAATGGGGTCGCGACCCACAGGTTGAGAACCGCTGATTCAAAGTGAGCAAACTCTGCCCGACCAGCTGGTGTTGTTCAGTGGTTGAGCATTGATCCATGTAGCAAGAGGTCGCCAGTTCGATTCCCAATCAGGGCACATGCCCAGGTTGTGGGCCCGATCCCCAGTTGGGGGCATGCAGGAGGTAGGCAATTGATGTTCTCTCTCATTGATGTTTCTCTCTCTCGTTACTTCTCCCTCAAAAACTAATAAAGAAAAAAAAAATAAAGTGAGCAAACTCTGTTTACATTTTTTTCATTCAGGTTATTTTCATAGGTATTCAAAGCAAAAATAAAATTTGCTAATACATTGGCTGTATACTCTTTCAAATACAGGGCCCTAGAAAATTCAAGCAAAAGTGGAAATAAAAAGAACAATAAAACAAATAAATAAAATAAATTAAGCATCTGCCTCAATATTTTACTTTGTGAAAATTTGGACAGGGCTTATAACTTTAGTTTGTGAACCACTGAGATTAGTGAGTGCTATAATATTAAATTTGGGAATAAAATGTAAGAAATCTGTGTACAAAGAAGCTTTATAAAGTGTGTTCTTTAACAGTAACTATTTCAGCACCAGAATTATGAGTGCTATTCTTACTCACTTAGGGTTTACTTAGTGCAGACATCTTTCTGTAATTATAGCTGGAGAGTTTAACAATAAATAATGATTTTTTTTCCAATAAATTCTAAGATGAGAATCCTGAAACAAACAAGAAAAACATGGTCCCTTTCCCCATAGACAGCAATAAAATGCTTTGTAGAAACCACTGATAAGAAAACAAATGAACACAATTGGGATAGGATAATGAAGTAAAGAAGAGGGAATAAGGTGTGAGAAGTTAGCTATCACTGAGGATGCTTTCAAATGAATGAATTTCAACCTGAGAATGAAGCAAACTGCAAAATCATATGTGTATAGAAGTTTTAGGGAAACCAAACTGACACTCCATAAAAGTGCTAACATTTGTTAATTATGTAAACTTAATACCAACTCTATTTTTCTTGTTTCTATTAACTTTGTTTTTCATGCCTGTTGGCTTATGGTCCATACACTGGTAAAAGTCACGATGCATAATTAACCTACTTGGAAAATAACCATTCACTTTTATACTAAATGATAAAAGTCTATAGCCATGAGCTATACTTCTTTATAGATGTTGGAAATCAATATTTTTGTGAGTGGTTAATTTTTTCATGCTCATTTGAAAATTTATTATCGTCTTTAATTCACATTCTAAATTAAAGATCTATGTTAATCTTTAGAATGACAGTTTATTTGAATTTTGATTTATACACGTTTTGACTGAGTAATTTATATTTGTCCATAAAACTTTTCCATGATCATTGTAACCTAGGTATAACATGAGAAAAATTAAATGTTTTTTGATCTAATTAAACATCTCAGAAATAAGTTTATAAAAACTACTCTGTTGCTTTCTAAACTTTAGAAGCTTGTGCCTTCCTCTTGATAACATTTTCCTCCAGGAGAGTGTTGTATCTTGGCAAGGACTAAATAAACTGAATTATCTGAAACTGGGTTATTTTTAAAGGTCAGGATAATTTTACATTTTAAAAGTTATAAAATTTGAGTCCTAATTCTATTAGGAATTTATTAAAATTCTTTCAGAAATTTGTTAAACAAAATCATGTGTTTATCCTATATCTAATGATAGAAGAGGCTGCTTTTACAGTGCTATTAATATTGTTTGTGTCCAAATAGGATATATTAACACACACATACCATTTTGTAGCTTTAAAGATTTATTGTTTGGATGAGTGTTGTGAATTTTTAGGGAGAAAGTGGAAGCTAAATAGACAATAGATTTTTACTTTTCTGTTCAGAAACTATTTTTCCTGCATAAATAATGTTATTTTGTGATTTTTGTGTGTCATTTTATTTTTGGATTAAAGCACAATATGAATGGAATTTATCTTCTAGGTCCATATTCTTATATGATTTGATTTTAATAATGACAAAATCTGAAAGTCTTCATAGTTTATTAGTATGGTTTTAAATAAGAAAATATTTTTAAAATGCTGAATATACTTTTTATTCAGTTTACAAAGTATTTCAATATACTTACTTCACTTATCGTGAAATAGGCAAGATACTTTTAAAGTCATATGTTAAATTTGAGAACAAAGCAGTGCCTTATTTGAGTAGAAAGTAAAATTGAGATTCAGGAAGTTGACTGCTATGCTACTGCCTCCTTTCAAGAGCCACGTATGCACTAGTCACCTGTTTACATGCTGCCCTTTAGCATCCCTCAGTAAGTCCCAGTTGTCCTTAAAAATCTCTCTCCAAATTTAGAATATCATGATTTTTCTCACTGTTTTCAGATACTTACCTAAATAAAATTCAAAAGCTTCTGGCAGTAGTAAGAGCTTAGTAATAAAATTTTTGTCTAATACTCAAATGTTGCTAGACAACAGCTTACTATTGATTAGAGCAATCTTTTTTTTTTTTTAGTCCTCACCCAACGATATTTTTCTATTTATCATTAGACAGAGTGGGAGGGGGGGAGAGAGAGAGAGAGAGAGAGAGAGAGGGAGAGAGAGAAACATCGATGTGAGAGAGACACATCGACTGGTTGCCTCCTGCATGACCCGACCAGGCCAGGGACAAACTGCAACCGATGTACACACCCTTGACCAGAATTGAACCCGCGACTCATTGGTCCACAGCCGACACTCTAACTGCTGAGCAAAACTGGCCAGGGCTAGAGTAATCTTTTACATAGGGCCACAGGAAGGATCAATGAGGGTGACAGAAATAAAGTTTGGGGAGAGATTTACCTTTCCTAGGTCTAAAAAGAAGACAGAAAAAAACCAATTTTCCTCTTTATCTTGCCTTGTGCAACATGCGGCTGTGTTTACTTGGTCTTTCACATGAGATTTTTGTGGTCTTCACAAACATTTTCTGTGCAGTTCTCAGTATGTTTCAGAATTAGAGATATGATGACTGTTATCAGAGTGATTAATCATTCTTATGCTTTTATGTATTTGCCAGAAATTTGCTAGCTAATGGGTTCATGTTTAATTAGATAAAAATTGTGTTTGGCCCTGCTGGTTTGGCTTGGCGGTAGAGGGCTGGCCCGCAAACCAATTAAGTCACGGGTTCGATGCCAGCCAAGGGCACGTAGTTCGGTTGCAGTCATCCCCGGCCCTGGTCAGGATCGTGCGGGAGGCAACCAGTCCATGTGTCCCTCTCATGTCGATGTTTCTCTCTCTCTCCCTTTCTCTCCCTCCTACTCTATCTAAAGATAAAAAAATTATGATTGACAGCTTCAGATTATGTAATCAGATTTCAAGATTTTATTTTGGGTATTCAATCAGGCATGTCATCACTTTGATCTTAGAGTCATATACATGAAAAGTTTGATGGAGCTGGAAATGTTTTAGCCAGAAGAACAGATTTGGATGGAAGGGCAATTAAAGACCCTAGTGTTTCTGTGCTTTAAGTGGGAGAATCAGCTTCTCTCCTACATCATGAAGAACTGCTCTTGGTCACTTTTTTTTTTTTTTAACAGAGAAGAGGAGGGTGGCTGATCCAGACGTAATATGTCATTTATTTAGTCCTTGATATATGCCCAGAGTTAATGATTCATGTTGTTGGTGCCAGAGCTGACATAGCTAGATTGCGAAGGTTTTGGTTCAATCATGCATACAGTGTACACTTACAACTGCACTTCAAGCCTGTCTCCATGAGGTCAAAAGGACCACATCCTAGTATGATGAGCACGGAGGAGTTTCTCCTTTTCACAGAGCAACAAACTGCATACTCATTCCAGATGTTCTTTCATACCACTTGTTTGGTGAAGAGCAAATACACAGATGCACTATGCTGAACCAAACACAACTGTGGCTTTGTGGGCCAGGGCTGCTGATAAATGAAACTAACAATTTGGTCTATTGTTTATTCTGAACACATTTATGAATCAACAAAACAAAACAAAACAAAACAAACCCACAACAGTAGGAATGTTTGAAAAAACCCTCTCCTGTTTTTAAGGATTTTTAATTTCAAACACCAAATGGTCTCATATTTCTTACCTATGAATAACTTGCCACTTGCCTGTCAAGTTTTGTTGCTTTCCTGCAAAACAATGAGAATTTTCTGCATTAGACCCACAACTAGATGGTGTCTTTCTTTCCTTTTTTTAATATTTTTTCTTTATTGATTTTTAGAGAGAGGAAAGGAGGGACAGAGATAGAAACATCGATGAGAGAGAACATCAGTTGGCCACCTCCTGCATGCCCCTCACTGGGTATTGGGCCCACAACCTGGGCATGTGTCTTGACTGGGAATTGAACTGGTGACTTCTTGGTGCACGGGTCTATGCTCAACCACTGAGTTACACCCGCCAGGCGATGGTGTCTTCCTCACTACATGATTCAGCATAAATATAGAAAGGACTCAACATTAAAATTCATGCCTAATATATTGCTAGGCATGCAAATTAATTGTTATTAGGATTTTTACTATTATTATTTCATTGACCTTTAGGAGATTTTCTTTCTCTTAGATTGCAAGTTTCTCAGAAGTAGAAGTTTTGTATATTCTTATCTATGTCCCACAGTTCTCAGACAATATAGTGTTCAATAGCCGCGAGATTTTATAAGCTTACGTAGTTTTTCATGGTTTAGTGATAAAGAGGTATTGTATTCCCAGAACCACCAGAGAGAAAGATTTATTTCAGAAGGCTTTCCCTGTACTATGGGGATGTGAGTATCCAAGCCAACAGAGACAAGATAGTTTAACAAACGAGATCAATTTCTATCTTTATCAATCTGCAAGATGAAAAATGGTATTTCAGAGTACTTAATTAGCATACCTTATCATGACTGAACATGGATATCTTTTCCAACTTTTAAGGTCCGTTTATATTTTTTTGTGTGTGAACATATGTTTATATTTGTTCACTTTTATATTTAAAAGATTTGTTAGGAGCTACTTTGCCTACTGAATCTTAGGAGCTATTTTTATCTGAACCATGTATGAATTGTGAATACTTTCCCCAGTTTGTTGTCTTTCAACTGTCGTCATGGTACTTTTGTCACATATTTAAAAAAATATATAGTCAACTCTTCCTGATTTTGACAAATCTTGTGTTTTGTATCATAGCTTGAAAGGTCTTTCTGAGGTTAAAGAGTCCTCTGATGGCCTTTTGTAATTTTACAGTTTCATTTCTCTCTTTAAATCATGTATCCATTTTAAATTTATCAAGCTATAAGATATGAGGTATGAATCCAAGAGTTTAGGAAACATTTTTAAAGAAGCTAAGTAGTTTTCTTAAGGTTTCCTATAAAATCATAGAGAAATTTTCAAACCCAGGTCTGTCTGATTCCATAAATTGGGAAGAATCTGACATCCTGAAGACCTTTTATAGTATATACATTTTTTTTTTTGGAGAAAACTAACTAACTAAATAGTTAACTAACAAACTAAATATACATCATCTCACAATAATATGCTTTCAATTACTCTGTATGTAAAATAACACTTATTTAAATTGCTATTTATAAATGTATTCATTCATTTATCTATTTCTTTAAAGTATATAATTATAGATTAGTGTTTTAGAACTCTCTTAGTCTATTTTTAAAGCAGATGTTTAATTTTTCTCTATATAACAAAATATTTTATAGTTCTTGGGCACAAGAAAACATCAATGTTTCCAGTTATGTTTAAAATTCTGAAACATATAAATTTGCCTGACTGGATAAGAGTACCTTTGGGTATTCATTCTTTGAAAAAATTCCCAACTGATTTCAAAACCTAAGTTAGAATCAGGACAATTTTTGAGTTAATATTAAAAAAACAAAGATAATGTTAAGATCCTTACTGAGATGAGCTATTCAAATGACTATCTAGAATACCATTGACAATTGTCTTTAGGACATTTTATATTGATCTGATGCAACATAAACACACCTGAGATGTAGCAATCTGAAAATAATTTACCTATTGCTGTCACTGATAATCATGACATGGTTAAAGTTATACAAGTTGGGAATATGTTCTTGCTACAATTTCTAAAATACTCAGTACTTGTTTATACATGATTTTGACTGATCTCATTATTAGTTTTCTTTCTTTTTGCATTATGTTATCCAGGTATATTTTTCTTTATCTAGGGACTAACACAGAAATGTCTTAGAGAGAAACTTTAGCTTTGATAATTGAATAACAAAACACATTAACAAATTTTTGTGCAAAATTTTTGTTTATTGATAAATGCCTCCTTTATATACTCAGCTTCAAGTGGAGGACAGTATTAGAGATTGGAAGTTTTGCCACAAAACTAACAAAAGAGGGACCTTCTTATTCCTTACTCTTTCAGTGTTCCGAACTACCTTCTCTTTGAAAGTGCATACATGAAGCACATGGGGGGAGCTTCTCAGTGTTTTCTCCTAAAATATGTTCACTAATTCCATCAACTGCACAGTGGGAGAGTTTGAGGTTATGACAACTGACATAAAATCAGTCTGATTTTATAGATGTTAGGCCCCTTTGGCTCCAGGCTTTTGTCTCCATCGTAGGTTGGTCAGGGAGAGGAGAAGGGGCAACTGGATATCTGAGAATAAGGTTTACATAAATAATCTTAGACAATCTCTTCAGGAATGGATATTTTTTCCAAACAAGGGGAATCAGAGACCATAGACATATCCCTAACTCAGACACTACAACTGAAGCATCCTCTCTTGTGAGATTTATTAAGGAGCCTAAACTCCTTAGGAGAACCAGAACTGCTACGAGTTAGATCTTAAAACCAAAGGTGTATTTTGGCACAGGTCTGGCTGAGTATATTCCAGCTCCCTAGAAAAACTGATTCAACCTATGGTGTTTCTCTTTCATGAGAATGATCTTCAAGAGTTCTTCCTTTTTTCTTCATTAAAAGGTCTTTCTTGCCATCTTGAGACCTCAGATTTATGGCCATGGCATAGTCTCTTCCTTCCATAGCCATGTATTGATGACTCTAGTACTGATTCCTTTGCTATTCCAAACAAAAAATAGCATACTTCTCTTCTGATAGTTAAAAAAAAAAACTCAAATCAAGAAAATGCGAGTAAAAAGGTGAAACTTAAACATTTATTGGTCTCACTAATTCAAAAGTGTCTTTCCATGGGAAAGTCTATTATTTTTATATAGTTATGCACTACGTAATGGCATTTCAGTCAATGATGGACCACATATATGATGATGATTCCATAACATTATAATAGAACTAAAAAATTCCTTTCACCTACTGACATCATAAGCATCATATCATTATAGCACAACATATTACTCAAATATTTATAGTGATTATGGTGCACACAAACCTACTATGCTGCCAGTTATATAAAAGTCCTATTTACATTTTTACTATACCTTTTCTATGTTTAGATTTAAAAATATTTACCATTGTGTTACAATTGCCTACAGTATTAAGTACACTGACATGCTGTACAGGTGTGTAGCCTAGGAACAACAGGCTATACCATATAGCCTGGGTGTGTAATAGGCTCTACCATCTAGGTTTGTGTAAGTGCACTCTATAATGTTCGCACAATGAGATTGCCTAATGACGCATTTCTCAGAATATATCTACATTGTTAAGCAATGGATGGCTATATTTCTATTCTGTACTTTTTTTGTTAATCCTCACGCGAGGATATTTTTCCATTGATTTTTAGATACAGTGGAAAAGAGAGAGAGAAACATTGATGTGAAAGAGACACATCTATTGGTTGTCTCCCACATGACCCTGACCAGGGCCAGGGATCAAACCTGCAACCGAAGTATGAGCCCTTGACAGGGGATCGAACCCACAAACCTCCATCCACGGGCCGACGTTCCAACCGCTGAGCCAAACCAGCCAGGGCTATTATGTATTTTTTTTAAATGAAGTAAAAATAAGTGGTAGTACTCAAATCTACTCTAATTTTCTTGTGATTCTACTGCTTGACTGAAACTTTTAAACTAAATATATATGATTAGAATAGTTAACATTGAAATATATTTCCATATTAATAAATTAATAACCTAACTGCTAGGTCAATGTTTTAAGATCTTTAAATTGGAATGTTAATTTCATACCATTTTTAGTTAGAAAAACTGATTTAATTTTTAAGTTCAACCAAAAACTTAGTGTAAATTCTGAAAAGTCAAGCAGCTTGAGCTATGTAGATGACTTGCTTTTAAAAGTTATACTTTAAATTATATTTTTAAATTATCCATTACAATTATATTTTTTAAATTATAATTTACAATAAAAAAATTAGGCCTATCTATATTTAATGACATATTTAGCATTTGTTTTGCTCATTAAGGCAGTAAGGGTACATAAATCTCATGTCCACAAACATTTTGATATTTATAAAATCCAAAGAAGTAATCAAAATATGAAAGCAATGCAAATAAATTACTCTGTAATAAAAAAAAATCACGTACAATTTTTCTAACACAATCAAGTAAAGCAGAAAATTCCCAAGGTTATATAGTTTGATTTTAGAAGTGCAAATTATTTACTGTCTATACAAATCATGCAAAACCTTGACTTTATTTTAGGCTGCTGTCTTAAGTTATAAATATAAAAGAAAACTGCTGTAGCTTTAAATAATGTACACAGGCTCTCTGGATAAACATATCCTGCTGCTCTCTTCCTTACTTGCTTATCAATGAAGAGTGAAGTGTAGAGGAATTCAGAACTACAGCAAGGTTGACAGAGAAAGTTCAGAGATCAGAACTGAGAGGGACACTTTTTTTCTTTTGTCTATATAACATTGTGGGGTCATAGTAGTTGTTCAATAAATGTTTCTAGCAGATTAATAAATGAGTTGGGAATGAATCCCAAGAGCCCTTGACAATTAGGTTATGAGTTGCCTCTCTCTCCCATCAAAGAGACACAGGCTTTGAAGTGTATATTTGGCACAATCCCTGGCGAAAAGTTTATTTTAAAGAAAGTTTCTTTTTAAGGAAAGACTCAAATAAAACTTTTTATAGCTTGTCCCGCAAATGATTTATTCTTTCAATGACTAAATAGTAATATCAGTAACTGTAAGGTTTATAACTTTTCAAATTTAATGTCTTTAAAAAGAAGCATGTCTACTTATCCTGTTATTAAAATTAAGATTGCTGCTATAACAAAGATTTATGTTCTGTATTTAAGAATTTCTGCTTTCTTCTTACACAAACAGTGCAACTGTTCTTTATCATAATTTGACTAAGTTGGGTAATGAATACACTTTTATGTTTCTTTCCACTTCCTAAGGCTCTGTCCTTTCTTTTACAGTGTCTTATCAAAGCCAGCAGACATCCTACATCTGTCTTCAACCCCCTACAGAGTTTTGAAGTTTAGGAGGAGCTTCATATGGGGTTATCTCCCTTTGCTTCTTGCAGCCTGAAGTCAAATAATTTGAGTGTAAGAAACACTAAAAACAAATAATATGCCTCATGTCTTCGGTTTCTCTTCCTTTTCTAAATAAGACACACATTGTATGGTGTGTCTGTGGAATTTTACAGTTTCCTACAGTGAAAGAAATGCTGGGCAGACCTTCACTATTCTTCAGTTACGCTGGATCCTTAAGATAATTGTGGCGTTTGCACTTGGAGGCAGCTACAGTTTGGAGTGAGTGAGGTGATTTAGAATATTTTGTTAAATTTCAAAAGTGTCTTTTCGTTGTTTGACATCAGTTGTTCTGAGTGCTCCTGAATTAGGGGTGATAAAACTGGGAAAACAGCATGTGCTAAAGCACTCCATGTCTCCCCACCCTACCCCCCTTTTGTATAGAATTACTCGGTATTGGGCAACACCCCTGCAACTTTTAAATCAGTCTACCTAGCTAAGTAACTTAATCCTAGAATTCATTCAGAAAAAAGATCAAAGAAACACCACTGATTTTCCTAATAATTTTTTCCTTTAGTTTTCTGTGGCAATATATTAATACAAACAGCATCTAGTTCTCTGTCTTAGGACAGGCATCTGTGATTACGCTTAGGAGAGGTGAAAGCACTGAACCAGGGAGGTACTATCTGTGCTCTGGCTCTGTTCCTCCCTTGGTTAGTCATCGTGCCCCCTGGACACAGTAAAGTCTCTCTCAGCCTGCTCCTTTGTCAGGTGGGGGTACAAATCTCTCCCCTGCTTCCATCATTTTGTTGCCATGGATATGTACATATTTTGAGATGTAAATTTCTCTATAAACATTAGTAAAACAAATGGGGTGTGTATGTGGCCTTCTCTTGCAGCATAATGAACAACAATGGACCCCTAACTGAGGTGCACCGTTAGTTCTATTGCTATTTTTTTTAAAAAATTTCCTCAATCTGTTTGCTTTATGTATTTTTTTTATTTGTGAAAATACTTTTTGATAACTAAGATTTTAAAACAACTTCTTAGTGACAAATTTTTTATGCAGTATCTAAGAGACTTAGTGTCTAATTTAATCATAACACCTTAACTTCCCTTAAATTCTTCCTATGTAAAGTAAAGGGATTGCATTAATTGATTGCTTTTCCAGATTTCTCTATTAGAATTGCTGTGTTTTAATTAGTTCCATTGTCCCTACAATAATACCTCTATGTCTCATACTTGTAGGGGAAATTTCTATCCAATTGGGTAGTGAAAACTCTTACTGGGTAGGAGGAAACGTGGGGTGGGCTGAAGGAAGACAAAAGGCTATGGCAATGATTTTTTTGGCAGTTCTTTGTTTATCAAAAGGCTAATTTTGCGGTTCTGGTAAAAAAGGTGATAAGTCGGCTGATGTGGCTCAGTGGCTGAGCATCAACCCATGCACCAAGAGGTCGCCGGTTCAATTCCCAGTCAAGGCACGTGCCCAGGTTGTGGGCCCGATCCCCAGTAGGGGGAATGCAGGAGATGGCCAGTAGATGTTCTCTCTCATCGATGTTTCTATCTCTCCCTCTCACTTGCTCTCTCTATAAAATCAGTAAAGGAAAAAAAATAAAAATAAAAAAATAAAAAGATGATAAGAGCCCTGGCCGGTTTGGCTCAGCGGTTAGAGCATCGGCCTGCGGTCCAGAGAGACCCGGGTTCGGTTCCCGCTAAGGGCACGTACCTCGGTTGCAGTTTGTCCCCCGGCCCCTGGTTGGGTCGTGTGGGAGGCAGCCACTCGATGTGTCCCTTTCACATCGATGTTTCTCTCTCTCTCTCCCTCCCACTCTATCTGAACAAAAAATGGAAAAATGTCCTCTGGTGAGGATAAAAAAAAAAAGAGAGAGAGATGATAAGAAAATGCAGGAATTTATATATCCAAAAACTAGGTCAGAGGAAGCTTGGTATTGATTACATTCCTGGTTTGTTCCCTCTCTGGTGTATCATCTGTGTTAGTGGCTTCCGAATGTTGCTCAGCTTCTGCTTCCTCACTGTTAGGGAAAGAATAGATTTTTTTTCAATGGAACATTCCTGGAAGTCTAATGGAAGAAGCAGAGCAAAACTGATGTGACAGTAACTAAGTGGCCAGACCAAGGTGGTCCCTTCTGACTGTGTTAACTCTCTTTACTTCAGGGTCGATCTCAAATCTCTGTCCCTGGATCACTTCCACTGTCAACTTTTTTTATTTCCTTGGATGCCGTGGCTATTTCCTTTCAGTGACTTAGGCAGTTTCTTTTTCTGCCCATCCCATTAGCATTGATGACTGCTTGGCCTTTGCTCAGCTTTTCTCTGGGCCTTTACTGTTAGTCACCATGAGTTGGGCCCTATGGCCCTTAGAGAGTGACTGCTCTTCCCTTATGGTTACCAGGGCCCTGGTTTTCCGACCCTGATATTCCAGTGTCCTAGCTCCCGCTCGTGTACAAGGCAACAATTCATGAACATTAAATGGTGGTATTGCCAATGATGAAAATTAATAGTAAATGTCAATTATTTAGAGGAAGAAGAGATATGGTTGAAAAAGTTCTTAGAGAATAAACAACTAGGGCAGAGAGTTAGAGTTTTTTTTGATATGGGGATAAAATGAGAGGACCGACACCAGGGCCCTAGGCAAGATTGCCTGTTGGAAAAATTTGACTTTGGTACAATCCCACTCATCTTCTCACCATGTCTTATCAAATTTATCTTTCTAATCCCAGCCCTCTCCCCTCCCCCAATGACCAGATCTTTTAGTTGTTTATAATGTACCCCTTTAATCACTAATAATCTCCTCCCATCACTTGTTCTCAGTTACAAGCACTCTCTTCCCTATTGCACCACACTCCTATTTCCCAGGTTTGCTTATCTCAGCCTCCCATTAAGTCACTGACATTAAAATGTGAACAACTGGTACAATTATGCTGCCAGGGGAATATGTCATTGTAGAAGAGGAACCTACCGATCCAAATATGACTTTAATTTATAGACTGTGTTCATGAGAGATTCTGGGTGTGTGAAAATCTTCTTGTGCATCTTGGCCTATCCCTCTGGTTGTATCCTATGCAGGTAGTTTTCTAGGTGAATTAAACTACATGAAGTTGACATTGCCATGAAGTGTAACAGTTCACATGTATACCTCCTTACATTTCCAGGTAGCTCCACAACCTCTCTCACTAACCATTCAGCCTTGGCAGCACTGTTGGTAAGAGAAAAGCAAACCATTCCAGAGTTTCTATTCCTATTTTAAGATATGGATTAAGTTGACATAAAATTACCAACACTTATTTTGTGAATGCAGTTCACTCTCTGTCAAAGTTTTACTAAAAAATAGAGAGCAAAAGCTATGTAGAATAGCCTGCCTGGTGTACACTAAAGTTATAAAATTTGAGCATTTAACATTTCCTTTTATTCCCAAGTAGAGTCCTGAAGGAAATTCTGACATTTTTTTATTGTAGAAACCTAGGTTATAGTATTTCTTCCAAAAATAATATCAAATATGCTATAACCCTCATACATGATCTTTTTATTTATTCAAATATCCAATCAGAGCAAATTATGAAATTCTTCAGAGCCCCAGTTTATCTTTAAGACGGGGTAAGGGAGATTAAATGTCAGGGTGAAGGCAAATCATTTGGTATGTAGCAAATGTGTGGCTATTACAATTAAAAACTGGTAATACTAACGTAACTTTTCATTAAGAAGCTTGCATTAAATAAGAACTATGCCATGCTCTGTGAGCATATTTAATTACTGATGTAAAGTGCTTTGGGGAAACCACTCTAGAGGAATCCAATATACTTATCAAAAATTATATAATAATTTGAATATTTAAAGAGATAATTAAAATGTTATTAAATATTATTAAATTTCCATACTTCATAGGGATTCATAATTAAGTATTTTATTATCCTCAATTTGCTAGAATAAAAATCCCACTATTTCAGGGGTCTCTGTGTACCATAAATATAGAGATTCATTGAATATTTAATGAAATCATGGGACAGTTGTGGGATAGAGTACTGTAGAATGGTTGAGAAGAGACTAAAGAAGGGGAGAGAAGAAGAAAAAGGCAAAAGAATGGGGAAAATTAGATATGTTTTATAGGATATGATTTGAAAAGCGTGCCTCATTATTAAGAAATTCAAATATCAAAAGTACTTAAAATTCTGTGTAATTTTATCTTTTAATAAAGTGTGGATATTATATATTGCAATCCAAAAATGAAGATATCTTATAATCAACTCTTGATTAATGGGTGTTAAAATATTTTAATTATCACCCTGGCTGGTTTGGCTCAGTGGTTAGAGCATCGGCCCACAGACCAGAGAGACCCGGGTTCGGTTCCTGCTAAGGGCACATACCTCAGTTGTGGTTTGTCCCCAGCCCCGGTTGGGGTCGTGTGGGTGGCACCCAGTCGATGTGTCTCTCTCACATCGATGTTTCTCCCTCTCTCTTCCTCCCTCTCTCTCTCCTGCTCTATCTGAAGATAAATGTAAAAATGTCCTCGGGTGAGGATAAAAAAATTATTTTAATTATCTTAGAATGATAAACTATTATAAAAGAAAATAACTTAGATATATAATCCAATATAAGAACATTTGCTTTTCAAAAGATAGACTTCACTTGCATTTGTTTGATTTTTCCCAATATAAACTTAGTGTTTTATCTTTGGAGAAATCAAACTTTCAGAGAAACATAAACAAAAACGAAAATAATCATTCAACCTTCAAATCAGACGTAGCTATCATTTATATCTTGATATTTATTATTTCAAAGTATTTTCATTATGTATGAGTACCCACATTTAAAAACACAAAAATATCTTTTTAGAAAGAAAACTGAAATGATACAATTTACATATATTATTTTATTTATTTATTAATCCTCATGTGAGGATATTTTTCCATTGATTTTTAGAAAGAATGGAAGGGAGGGAGGGGGAGGGTGTGAGGGAGAAGTACTGATGTGAGAAAGACACATCCATTGGTGCCTCCTGAACAACCCTGACCAGAGCTGGGGAATGAACCTGCAACTCAGGTATGTGCCCTTGACTGAAAATCAAACCCACAACCCTTTGGTCTGTGGGCCGTCACTCTAACCACTGAGCCAAACTGGCCAGGGCTATATATATTATTTTAGAACTTTTAAAAAGTTAAACACTATAATACAGACTTTTGATGAGTCTTCACAAAGCCACAGGAGTACATCAACATTTTTAATAGTTGCTTTATTGTTCAAGGTAAGTATAAATGTGTAAAGTTTATGTAACTTATCTACCCTTATTGGCTATTTAGGTTAATTTAATTTTCCTGATATAAAATTTTCTGCCATGAAAAATCCATTCATGTTTTCTCACTAGTCATCTTAGATCCTTAAGATAAATTCCTGGAAATGGAATTTTTGGACTCAGCGAAAGCCTGGTTTAATAACTATGTCCATGTCTATATCATTATCATCAATATCTATTTCTGAATTTATACTCGAGCCTATACTGCATCAATAGAACCAAACAGTACTTCAGAAAAATTGTTATAATTATATGTCCATCAATATTATGTGACATGGCAGTAGATATTTCCCTTTTGGTCCAATTAATTAATTTATTTTTACTGCTCTGTAATTTTAAATGTTTGTGGTTTCTGCCTTGGTATTATGCCTAGGAAAACCTCCCCTTGCCTGACTACACCCTAATTCTAATATTTTGTTTGTGTGAAGAAAAATACTTTACATGGCTTCTGTAACTTCTCAACAATTTAACAAATATCATAGAAACAGCTAGGCATAGATGGAAATCATGCTTGTATACTAATGTAATACTTATCTATATCTTTAGGAAATATCAAGCTGATAAGAATACTTCAGCTGAATGAAATACACAGGTGAGGGACAGTTATTTTCAATGGTTTCCCCTAGCCTAGTCTCTATCTTTAAATGTCACTTTGAATTTTATGAGAACGGATGACAGGAAAGTTAATGTTAGTTAGGGATGAAGGGTAACAGGAATAGAAGAGTAGACTTTAGTATAAAAAATGTATAGGACAAAGAAAATGTTAAAAAATTTTTGGTTTCATTATAAAGATATCAAATCTTGTATTATTATCTAAATCATTGAATTTTACCCATTTATTTTTATACTCTATGGTTGTTCAGACAATGCATAATCATTCAATACTTCGACTTAAGAGTCCAGATTCTCTCTCTCCTTATTCCTCTCCCTTCCCCGCTTCTTGAATACTGATTACGTGAATTTTTAAAAATTGTAGCTAAACGCTGTTATTTCCTAGTAGTTTGGAAAATTACGAGTAGTTTAGGCTTCAGAGTCTTCTTTTGGAGAACAACAAATTTAAAAACTTAAGGAAAATATCAATGTCCATGTTTGTTATCCTGACCAAATAGAAAAAAAAAAAGAATAACGAGTATGATCCATTCTAGCAAGAACTGAAAGTTACCAAAAATGTCTTATGTACAAAGCCCCAAGTTGAAAGGTTAGTGTTAGTTACAATTAATGCAACTTCAGAACACAACAATGTTAACATTATAGTCCTTAAGCAAAATATAGATCCTAGTAATTTAAAACAAAAATAATTTAATGGCTACAAGACCTGGTCCTAAAAGTTTTTTTTGGCAATGATGTTGAGAGATAATAATAAACAGTCTCCACAGAAGATGGAAGCGAAGCTCAAGCTACCCAAACAAAACTTTAATCAGTGGATGATTAACATGTAAATGTAGTGCTTTAATGCTTTATTTGTTCATCCAAAAAATATTTACTGAGTGTATATATTATGCCAATCCCTATTCTGGGGACACTGCCCTTATCAGAGAAAAATATACTGAGCAGATAAAACATAATCTTCTTAGCCTGTTTTCAATCATTTTTTTGTTCTTCTTTAGATATTAATATTATATTTCCTTATTTAACCCCAACCTTAATACAAATATTTAGATTTATCATAAACTCCTTTTTTCCCTATTATGTGGTCAGTATTATATGTTCTGCAGATGAACTGAGATGTTACCAAAAATTATGTTTGAAAGTACATTTTCTTTTATGGTTTCCTCCTATCTTCAATAATATCTTGGCAGCTATCTAAGGATGGAATTGTGTTTATTGGTGTTGTGTGAATTCACAGATGACAAGACATTATAATATTTTCCTACATCATACTTAGACCTATGCCATACGTAGGCTGGCAGTTAAGAGAAGATACAAGAGAAGCCAGTCAGGCCATATACATCTTTGGGCTCAAGACAGAGTCTAAAGTATCAGAGATCAGAAAGTATATCCTTAAAATGGAACTCATATCTAAGGTGAAATGGGTACAGGGAAATAGCTCCAGAAATAAGTAACAAAATCAGAATTCATACTTGAATGGTCAGTTAGGGGACAAAAGCAAGAAATTAAGTAGCAAACAAGGTTGGGTAGTCATTATCAATTAGGTTAAAGGCAGCATAAAGACAGGATAAAAAGTAGCCTTAGATTTTTCTGAGGTCAGAAGTAACATGATGCCTTATGGGGTTTATCAGTATAGCAGACCTTTAATATCTTTTATCTTTATCTTATCAGAGCAGAAGATTCAATGTATAACACCTGTAAGGGGAAGGACTAAGGCTACCCATCCTCATGGCATTAGAGTCATGTTTGAATGCAAGGATGTGCTTTCCAGGTGGGTGAGAGAGTCAGTACTAGGTGAGTACTCTCAAAACAGATTAAGTTAGGTCGGATGGTGATGAGACGATTTCTTTGTGTTTAATGGTTTGACTCTAACTCTCTCTATTTCTCACCCTCTCCCCATCTGATGTGAAGTCATGGGTACTGTCAATGAAAGCTTTGGTCTAAGACAAAGTGTATGTGTTTACAAACCAAAACAACAATAAACTGATAAACAAAATAGGTCCAGAGGCATGAAATAGACTGACATATCAAGATGAGACGAGATAAACCAAAGAACTTATATACATATATGCATAACCAATGGACACAGACAATATTGTGGTGAAGGCCTGGGGTGAGGCAGGGGCTTGGAGGAAGAGGGTAAGGGGTGGGGATTAGGGGACATCTGTAATACTGTAAACAATAAACTAAAAAAAGTATTTAAATGTGCATCTCATTTTATTTGCTTTGGTTATGTCTTTAATATCATTTTTAATAAGTATGACTTCAGGTTTTACTGTATCTACTAAGGGTTCAGATCCTCTCCACACACAAAGTAAACTTTCAAGAAAGTGTTTGGTAAGAGAAAGAGTTGAAGACATAAAATGGAGGGGAATTTCCTATAAAGGAATTTTCTTTCTTACCAGTATAAGATATAATGTTAACAGAAAAAGCACAGGAAATATTATCTTTGGAAAATACGAAACAAAAAAGTGTATGTATTTTTAATATGTTAAAGCTATTTTTGGCATGTAGTGTGAAAATATTTCAAATTCTTATATATCAATTAACTCTATTTGATAATCAATCATATATCAAATAGAAATACCTGGTGGGAAATTGCATAGGCATTGCAAGATCATAAACAAATAGAAACGTGTTTAGAAGTACTGTGCACTTAAAGGTATAGGACTTCCAGGAAATCTGAACAATTGGGCTATTAATAATCTCAAACACCTGAGACACATTAAGGACCAAGTGAAAATAAATGTTTATTTCAATGCAGTGAAACACTATAGTGTGGGTCCTTATTTTCTTTTCTGCCTTATTAGGTTATTATTGAAGGAAGGGTTCTGTCTTCTTGTACCACTGTATCCTCTGAATCAGCCCAATGCCTGGATCACAGTATATGTGCAATAAATATTTGTTAAATTAATAAAAGTGTACAGAAATAAATAGAAGTTTTAAAAATACATTAGAATTGGTAAAAGCTTTCCATTCTAAATTGTAAAATGTGGCTAGTAACACCTTTTATAGTGAAGCCATTTTCTCACTGAATAGTATGTTAATTCCTTGATTCACTTGTTAAATTTATGAATAAAAATAAATGAATAAAAATATATTTATCAGATTTTCCCCTTTATATGAGGGTATGGGTTTTTTCTAAAACTTTTTTTGCATGTATTCCCTTAATTTATTATCAATTTGATATTAATAAAAATTATCACTGTTACTAAAAACAGTAAAAAAGTTATATTTTAACAAGCTAGTTGTGTAATCTTATTAGCCACCTTCAAAATAGATTTCAGTGAGATAAAGTCTCAAAAGTGGTTTTAGAACAATGGCTTTGAGGTTTAACCCCACAATTCCCTAGACTGTCTATTGTGGTTAAGTAGTTTTTAAATTTTTGAGATGACATAAAATAACAGTGGCTTATTTTTATGTTATGTAACTATATGTATACATACTTATGTATAATATTTATAAAAAACATACATTTATAAAATCGTTTACATAATTCATTATAGCAATTGACATAGTAAATCTACTTTAATTCATGTAGAATCCAGATGTGGTTTCCAGAAAAGGATAATATAAGAAACCCTTTCTGAAAATGATTACCAAATAATAAAACACCTGTTATTTAAACATTTGTTCAAATCTATGAAAGTACATTTCTCAAAATAATCCTTTAATTTTTTTCTTGTGCATATAGGAGGCAGTGTTTTATTGCCAACATGTGCTTTCATAAATCAGCTTGGATATTTATAGCCAGAGCCAAACATAGATTAACTCAATCTCCTTATGACACATTTGCAGAAAGAAAGGAAACTGTCAAGTGTATTAAGTGTAACATGCAAGGCCACCTAAGACCCACCTGTTCTTTCATGCTGTGCAAAGCAGACACCGATTTTGGGTCATAAGTAGTTACTGCAGCATGCTTTCCACAAAAGCCTGAAGCACGGCCTCTTTCTGAAGGGGTAAGCATGTGTGAAGATGTCATCTAAACTGTTTTCCTTCACATAACAGAGATGGTAGACTCAAATAATGTGACCAATTTTCTACTATTAACTTCAGTCCATTTGCTTTAATTTCTTTATTCATGGAATAGAAACTTGACACTTAAAATCTTGAGTTATTTGCTCAGGCTATACAATCAGGGGAGAAAAGAAATTATGTCCTATCCAGAAGAACTTGATTTATGAGCCGGGAACACTTAAGAAAACAAGCAGTTCAGTCATTCTGGCACTGCCTGTCATCCAGCTATCGTGCCTCCTGCCACTGACTGCATTAGCAAAAGCATTTCTATATGTGGGATAAAACTGCATAGAAACACACACACACACACACACACACACACACACACACACACGGAAATGAATGTATGTAAAAAATGGTGACACTGAATAACATCTGCAGGCTCGTTAACAATATTATACCAAAGTCAGTTTTCTGGGTTTCACATTGTTCTACAGTTACATATATGTACAGTTTTATGTACATATACATTATATATATTGCAGCACTGAGGAAGCTGGGTGAAGGATACACAAGACTCTGTGTGCTATTTTTTCAAGTTCCTGTGAGTGTATAATTATTTCAAAGTAAAAAACTTAAAAAGAGATCTAAAGAAGAGGGAGCTTATTTTATGACACTGGCCCTAGATCAAGAATCAGAAATACATAAAACCTTGAGCAAGTCACTTAACCTCAGGCCCATGTCTCATTCTTTCTAAAAATGTAGTGAATGGACTAATGGGGGGTTGGGGGGTGATACTTTTGGTTTATAATTTAATTCTATTTTATTTTATTATTTATTTATTTAAAAAATGTATCTTTATTGTTGAAAGTATTACACATATCCCCGCCTTTTGGGCAGAAATGGTGAAAATTTTGTGCTTCAGAAAACATATATCAGATCATAAATTTTCATAAAATAATTTTCTAAAGATAAGACATATTTGAAACTAAATTATTATAAATATATAACCACTCAAGTGAATAATGTTCATGAGCTTTTACTATAATGGCTTTCTATATAAATAAAAATATGTTCAAATATGATCATTAAAATATATTTGCCTTTGTACTTTGCTAACATAGATAGCCTAGTAAGGTTGTGGTCATATATCATTAAAACTACATGTGATAAGAGAAAATCAGCTAACCCAATTTTCATCCATATATACATGTAAAGGTTAAAAAAATATAAATGGACTAAAAATGTTTTGTATGTTTTACAAAATTCAATGTTTTCAGTATTTAATTTTTAGAATAAAAATTTTCCCAACATTTATTTTTGAAGTGAATTTTAGAAATAATAACACTCAAAGCACTTTCTGAATGCAGTAACTTTATATCCACTGTATCACTTAATTCTCTCCAAAACAGGAAGTACGTTTACTATTCCCTGACAAAATGGACACAAATAGAATTTAAGTTCCATGACTGAAATCTCACAGCTGCTAAGTGGTGGAGAAGAGAGAAGCATCTCTGACTTTAATTGCAGTGCTCTGTGCCACTGTGCCCTGAGAGTATGAGGATGTAATTTTGTCTTTTGCTGTATAATTTTATTCTATATTTCAGCACTTATTGTCTGCTGCAAACACGTGTCCTAGAACACCAGGAGCTTTCAGCCTAGTGATAAACCGTTCCAGTATGCACTGTAGCTTGTTTTCCAACTTTTGATACCTTTTATGGACATCGACTCAAGGCTAAGTTTCATATTTCAGTTTTTAGATATTGAGCTTTAAAAACCCAGGTTGATTTCATTTTCAGCCATGAGTAAAGCATAGTGTTTAATTGTGTGGGTTTTGGAGACAACAGGATTAGAATGGATTCCAGCCAACATTACTTAGTTGGGAAACTTGCTTAAATTTTCTAAATCTTGATTTTCTCATCTGTTGTAGAAAGAATTGTGTCTGCATTAAAGCACTGCTGTGAGAATTAAGAGATTAGTTCACTTAAAAGCTTTACATCCTGACTGGTTTATGCTACTTACTGATAGCTGTGATGATTGTTTTTTATAATTGGACATAAGTAGTTAGATGGAAATGTGCTCCACTGTATCTATTATAATTTTATCATAGACTTGAAACCAAAAAATTATAGCAATAAAATCTTTTCAGTTTTTAAATCTTTCAATTTAGCCAAATCTGTAAATATCTAACTATGACATGAATTATAAATATATAGCTATTATTAATGGTATATTTATGTGAAAAATATCTAGTCCTTGGCTGAAATTCCAACTCTAGACGATCCACAGCTTCCTGATTTTTTAAGGCCTCCCTCTATAGGCATAAGGTTGAATTATACCACAACATGAAGGGCACACTTGCATTATCAGCTTCCATGTCTGTGGGCAGATGCCTCCTGTCCTTGAGTTTGCCTTAAGTAAGTCTCTATGCTATTCAATAGGATTCCAATAGTGTAAAACCAGTCAGAGAAAATTCATATAAGGATTTGGATAGACTCTGTTAAGAATACAGAGATAGCTCCTAAAAACCTGCAGGATTTAGTCCTGCGATGCTATGTCTCAGGACTGCTACCTTTCTGAAATCCCACATTGCCATGTTACAGATGAATATTATGTGGATAACACATGGGCAATGAGCCATTTGCTATAATATCTGAGTCTAACATAGTAAAGTGAGTAAAATCGTAATAGTGTCTCATATTAACAAAATGCATCGGAAGGTCAATATTTCAGATATTCACCTTTTTTTTTATCCTCACCCGAGGACATTTCCCGCCCCCACCCCCATTTTTGTTCAGATAGAGTGACAGGGAGAGAGAGAGAAACATCGACGTGAAAGGGACACATCGAGTGGCTGCCTCCCACAGGACCCCAACCAGGGCCGGGGGCAAATCGCAACTGAGGTACATGCCCTTGACCGGAATCGAACCCGTGACTCATTGGTGCGTGGGCCGACGCTCTAACCACTGAGCAAAACCGGCCAGGGCCAGATATTCACCTTTTAAACAAGATATGGATTTCTATAAATGACATTCCTACACAACAGGAACTAAAAGTAAATTGATATTCAAGATCAATCCCATCTTTCAGAATAAGTAATGAAAACAAGTAATCTGAATTAAAAAAAACTTTCATATAATCTTTCTCTTCCAACAATTTCTGTTCTCTCTCTCTCTTCCTCTCTCTCTCTCCCACCTCCTCCCCCTTTCCTCTCTCCCTCTCGTGTGTGTGTGTGTGTGTGTGTGTCTCTGTGTGTGTGTGTGTTTCTGCAAAAGGGTTTGAAATTATAAGTAGGTTTCTCTGTTGAGTAAAAGAATTGAAATGTTTGATGATAATTGTCACTAATGACAAAATGAGAGTGAACAAGGAGTGCAATTCTTCTCTCACATGCAATTAGGCACTTCTCACTCTGATTATGAATCTTAAATATGACCATTACATGGCCAGAGACCAGAGGGAAACAAGCCATGTAAGACCATAAGCAAAGTACATAGTCAAGGATTTTTGAATCAAGAAATATGGTTTCTGTGGATAATGGAAAATAAGGATGTGGTACTATGTGAACTTCTGTGCATATCAAAGTTTTTTTTGGGGTATGCACACATAGATATCTTGTGGAGAAAACTCTAATACTTACTGAAGTTATATTATATTTTATCATAATAAAAGGAAAAATAACATTTATTTTTTGCAGTTTCGTTACAAAAAGATGTTAGGTACAAAAATGTTAGATAATGGAATTTAAATATCCTGGGAATTATTGTAGAATTGTGATAGCACAAGGTTATTGAAAAAATAAACAATTCATGTCATTTCACACCATACTTTGTAGCAAAGCATAATTCATGATTTGTTGGGTTTAGAGAACTATTAAAGAGTTACATATGACATACATTTACGAAATGATAATGATGTAGAATAAATACAAATATGAAAAAAGCCCCTTTTCTGGAGGGGACACACAAAACAAAAAGATATATTACTTATTTAGAAAAGTTTCAGGGAGAAAGTACCAGCATAAAAACTCCTGGAAAACAGCTGCCTATTTTGGAAAGTGTAGTAATGATGTATATATGTCTCTTAAATATATCATGTCTTACCCAGTCAGTAGTTGGGTGCTCAAGAACAACACCATGTTTTCAATAAATGCTTCTAAGAGCTTCCTAAACACCAGAATTGATTTGCATTGCATTTTAAACACGTATTTCCTTTAAAAATTTCATATTTGGGGACAAGTATTTTATCCCTTCTGGTTGACGTTACCAGATTTTAGTGATTCTTACAATTTAGGAAAGAAAAATATAATTAATATTATATTGTGTTCACATACTTGGAGGCATATAATATCTATAGGCATTATCTAAATATGTAAGTAAAAGGAAGAAGAGGTTCTGCATTTATTGCTAATATTATTGTTGAAGAGCACTTATGGAATATTTGCATTGGTAAGGAACTTGGATAGATTTATAAATTGAAATATAAGTAATTGGAGAAGTTTTAGGCCAGACCTTTGAGATATGGAAAGCTGTAAGACATTACTTATAAATATTATTGCTTCAACTACTTAACTTATTCTAACCAAAAACTTTAAGTTAAAATAGAACTATGGCTTTCAAATTTGACAGTGGGATAGAGAAAGAACTAACATTTGGCTTGAACATGGCCCCAGTAATATTCTCATTTTTCACTTCTCGGTGGGGAAGATTAGGATATTGTTACTTTAGTAAAAATTGCACTCCCTCTTCCCTCTTGCCAGACACTCCCTACCTCTTCTATCCTATTCTACTTCTTTTTTCCATATTACTTTATTATATTATTTTTACAATTACTTCCTTTTAATATGCCACAAATTTTACTTATTGTTTGTTAATCACTGTCTTTCTTGTTATCTAAAATGTATGCTCCAAGGCCAGGGATCTTTATCTGTTTTTAATGGGTGCATTCCAAATATCTAGAAGATTCCCGACTCATTGTAATCATTTAATATCCATTAATTATTTGAGGTGCAACAGCACTTTTATTGATGTCATTAAAATCTGTAAGCTGAATTACTCTTGCTGCATCAACACATATGTGGGGCTAATGAAATAACAGTCAACAAATCACAGTTTTAGCAGTGTGCCTGACTGCTAATAATGCAGCACCTTCTTGTCTGTTGTCCTCTTACAGCCTCTTCTCACCTCCTCCACAGAGGCAGCTCCTAATTATTTTTCCTTCTCTGATTTCTACCTAACAAAAGCTCTCTGCTATTCACTTATCCTCTCTCCAGACCTATCTGCATTCCCCTTTGTGCCAAAATCTATTGTCTTAGGTAGTAAATGTCTTAAAAAGGGAATTCCTGGAGTTGCCTTTCTTGACCCTGGCTGTCCTTTAAAATGTCTGTTTATGAACTGAAAAGTCAACTAAAGTTTTTTCACTTTTCGGGAGGATTTGAAGTAGTGTAGGAACATTGTTATAATGTTGATTTAATTTTTGTATGGCTTTATTTGGACACAGAATATTTCATTCTTTCCTTAAAAATACATTATGTCAATGCCCAAATCTGCTCTTTTGCTGTTTCAAACACTAGATGTCTCTGTACTGCCGGTCTCACTTTGCTGCTCAGGTTAGTTGAGCTTCGAGTTACACTGGATTCCAGAGCAAGGAGACGCTTATCTACCCTGGAGAGACAGAGGCATTTTCTATAATGTGTGTCTTCTTAGATTCCATGTGTCCATGTGAATAATATTTACGGCCCTTTCTGACTTACAGATATGACTGATAATACTACTTTAAATTGTTAGAAGAGTAGAAAGATTATAGAACTGTTTCATATATTTCATTTTGTCCCCACAGCAATCTTGTAAGCCAGGTTTTGTTATCTCTAATTTTACAGTTGAAAAAACTGAGGCCCACAAATGTTACATAACATTTATAAGTTGACATAGTAACTGGTGACTGACCCCATATATTCATTCACTGATTCTCTGATTCTAAATCTATTGTATTTCTTATGCATAAGACAGCTTTTGTTTAGATGAGTACTTTTCGATGATTCATTATTACATATATTTTGATGTACGATGGGTCAAATACATCCTTCCATACCTTACAGCTCTGAACGCACAAAATATAACGTGGGCCATCTTTAAGGCAGATGTTAGTTCTTTATCTTTAGTAATATAAAGATGTTATAATTTACTGGATTTAATTCTTTCATAAAACCCTACTAGAAGAACAAATATGTCCCAGCTAACACTTCTAAATTGGCTTAAATGCTCAAATAATATCTAGGGTTGAGACTGCCTCCCCCTCCCTTTAGTCTGAACCTTGGGTAACCCTGGTTTGTGATTATCTTTGAAGAGGTATACGTGTGAGCTTACATTCCTCTGTGTATTTTACTTGCTGCCAGGAGAAACATTTAATTTCCTGGTGGGAGAAAATTATCTTTAAAGGAAGAGTCCCATTCTTTCTATTGTTACTTTGAGGTTCCCTGAATGGTTTCAATCTTGTTAAAGTACAAATAAGAACTCCCTTAGATTCTGGTTAAATAAATATATATAGGAAATGTTCCTTTTCATTAAGTTTGTATATTTTACAGGATAATAAATCAGCTTTTTGATATGTCAGTAACACCCATGAACATTTTTGCAATTATGTCTTAGTAAAGATAGTGCTTTATTACCTTAAAAAACATAGCAAGATATAGGAAAATGTAAAATGAACATTTGATCAGCAGTTCTATATACTTTAAAATTAGAGATTTTAAACATATATAATGAATTTTGCAATCCTATGCAAGGAATGAACAGAAGCCTGTTAGTTACCGAAGTTTAAAGTCCTAGACAGTCCACCTTCCAAAATGTCTGCTTTAATATAAGAATACATGTCGCTTTTGAATTAGAAAAGGAGAAATGTGATTATTGTATTATATAGGAAAGGCATTTTAAATAAAGGGTGTACTTTTTCATGAAGAATTCTAATATTTATTCTTTTAGTTTTATGTTTAAATTATTTTTGCCTCTGGCCAAGAATTTAATGATACATTATTTCTTGGTGAGTCTTTTTTTACTTTTCAGGTTTTCCATTTTCAGGGGATCTAGATTCACATAGCTTTGTTTTCTTCCTCCTTTTCTGTAATGGATTTAGTTCTCCATTTTCTAGCTGATAGGTGGTTTGTCTGGTAGTCAAGAGCATTGTCTTTGGAGACAGACAGACAACCTATGTTTGAATCTCCATTTATTACTAATGTGATCATGAAGGTATTACCTAACCTATCTTTGGCCCTGTTTCCTCATCCATTAAATCTTCATAAAAATACCCAGAGTTGCACGACTGGTTAGAGGGATGAGGTGCAGTAATGTGTGTAATGTGCTTAGTTAAGAGCTTGAAATATGGTGAACAGTCATTAAATGGCCCAACTGTTACTAATGGCACTTCTCTGGAAAGGCATGTCTACTTCCACCATTATATGTTGTTGCTATTAGTCCATCGCTAAGAGCATCTGAAATGCCTCTTCAGAGAACATCACAGTGAAGCTAAGATAAATGTATTATTCATATGCACCTATAATCTTTTTAAGGGAATACATAACAACATTTTTATAAAAATATTTCGATCATCCTTTGCTGATTTTATTTTTAGGGAGTTGTTAAAAATAGTTTCATTAAAAAATGATGCACAATGCCTCATAAGTGAGTAATTTTTCAGCCATACTACAAGCATAGCTGAATTGGCACTTGCATATCCCTCATCAGTCATTGAGTGGAAGTGCATTCTGTAAGGTAAGAGTAATCTGTTGCAAAAGAGACTGTTAGTATACAACACCATGGTGTTGGTCTTTAGGCTGGCCTTCAAATTGATTGATTGAATAGGAAAAGATGTAGAGGACAAAAAGGAAGGAAAATAAATACTCATTATAGGATCAGGTGGTTTTGTAGTGCAGCATACATAAAGAACATTCTCTGTTCCTCTCTGGATTTTCTTTTATTTTATTTTACTTTAGTTGTTGTTGTTGTTAATCCTCATCTGAGGATATTTGTCCATTGATTTTTAGATAGAATGGAAGGGAGGAGGGAGAGAGAGAGAAACATCAACATGAGAGAGACACATGGATTGGTTGCCTCCTGTATGACCCCGACCGGGGTGGGGATCAAACCTGCAACCCAGGTACATGTCCTTGACTGGGAATTGAACCTACAACCCTTTGATCCATGGGCTGATGCTCTAACTGCTGAGCCAAACTGGCCAGGGGTTATTTTACTTTTAAAAATTTTAAATCCTCACCAAGGATATATTTTTATTAATTTTAGAGAGAGATGAAGGGAGAGAGAGAGAAACATCGATGTGAGAGACATTCATTGGTTGCCTCTCATATACACCCCTGATTAGGGATTGAACCTGCAACCTTGGTATGTGCCCTGACAGAGAATCAAACCTGCGACCTTTTGGTGTATGGGATGAGACTCCAACCAATTACACCACCTGGCCAGGGCTGGATTGTCTTTTATGTTTTCCAAATAACTCATATGGAACCAGAAGCTGGAATCAAGAATCTTTTTAGCATGAGGTAGAAATGTTTGATAGTGCCTGTTAACCATATTTTTTTTGGATGGACATGATATTAACAGATAAATTATATCAGTGATTAATGGAATGTTTTACTTTTAGCTTAAAACTATAGCTTTTTAATAATACAATTGTCTAAAACTTAAGAACATGAGGATAAATAAGTTTGGGTGTCTAATACTTTGGTTTTAGAGCTCCTGGGGATATGCAGTATTGGAACTCAGAAATGGAATATCAAAAAAGGAATTTTACTAAATAAAAATATTAGTTTTTTATTTTAGAAATATGATTTAAATATTTTGTTAAAAAGATGTCTTAGTCTAGCTTATGGATATGATCCTTTCCTTTGAAATTATTTCCAAATTTATGATATAAAAACAATTATTTCCAGCAATTTGGAAACATTCTATTCAAAAACACTCATTCTCCTTTCTCTTCTTTCTCCACTTTGTTTCCCCTCAGACTCAAAGTTTAAAAGAAACTGAAACAAGTGACATTAGTTGATTGCAATACTTTATAACTAACTTTCCCATCTAGAAATGTGGGTTCAAAGCACTTTAAGACACAAATGGAATGACTTAGATGATCCCAATCTGTTCTTCTGTGACTTTCTGTGTTGATTTCATAATGACTCCTGCCAAACTCTTTTTGGGAGAAGTCCACTGATGAAATACAGGAGTTGAAACCCGCTTGTTTAGAAGATGGCTTTAGCTACTATTTTCTCATTTTCTTTAGTTAAGAAATTCAACAAAGGTTAGCCAGAGAGCAGGCTCCTAGTCTTGGAGACAACCATGGTGTCCTTGAAACTAGTTATAATTTAATGTGTGTGTGTGCATGTGCATGCATATGTGTATTTACAAGGTTAGAAGTGATATTTAAATTAAAACAATTAAAAAAAAAAACTAACAAAGTTCATTTAACACCAAAATGGTATTTTCCATCACAGAGACTTGATTTAAGAAGACTGGCTATAGAGCCCGTCTTAGTCATTTCAGGCTGCCATAACAAACTACCACAGACTGGGTGGCTTATAAAAAATGGAAATTTAGTTCTCACAGTTCTGGAGACTAGAAATTCAAAATCAGGATGAGCACTAATTCCATTCATGAGGGCTCTACCCTCATGATCTCAGCACCTCCCAAAGGCCCCATCTCTTACTACTATCACATTGGGCATTAGGATTTCAAAATATAAAATTTGGGGGAACACATTCAGAGTATAGCATAGCATAGCCAAAATTTGTAAGTATTTCAACAATGTCATTGATTTCAAATCATTAATAAAAAGTTAAATATGTGTATATGAATTTACTTAATATATTGGTTTTGCCCTAGATAAGCAGCAAATAAGGCAGTAACCATATAGCCTGGGTGTGTAGTAGGCTATACCGCCTAGGTTTGAGTAAGTGCATGCTATGATGTTGACACGATGATGCATTTATCAGAACTACCTCCAGCATTAAGCACACGTCTATAATAAATGCTAAATTACTAAAATTTAACTAAATTTATATTTAAATCAAACATACTTCTTATAGGATAAGTAGTTTCAAATAGAATTTTAGACATTCAGTTATATACTTTTTATAAGAAATACACCTGAACATGATGATACACAAAATACTGAAATGGAAAAACATATGTAGGCAAAGATGAACCCAACCAAATTCAGTTTCTGGTGATAATAATAAAATTGTTTTAAAATTCTGTAGTATTTATGTAAATATAATTATTTTTCCATTTCACGGAACTGTTTTGGGTGACACTGGTTAACAAAAGATAAAAGGACACTGGAGTGCACAATTCCACAACACATCATCTGTACACTGTATTGTGTGTGAATATTATCTTCATGTCACTTGAGTGAATGCCAAAGTGTGGTATTGCTGTGGTAAGCATATATGTATCTTTATAAAACTTCATTTTCTAGAGTGGCTGTGCCATTTTGTACTACAGCCTACTATGTAAGAGAGTTCCTGTCACATTGAGTCCATGTTAGTACTTGGTATTCTCAATTTTTTACTTAAAAAAGGCATTCTAATAAATGTGCATTGGTATCTCACGATTTTTTTTCATACTATCTTTTTTATATACTACAGGATTCAGTTTGTTGAGTGTCTCAGTCCGTTAAGGCTACCATAACAAAATACCACAAACAAAATATTGGGTAGCTTATAAACAACAAAAATTTATTTCTCACAGTTCTGGAGAGTGGGAAGTCCAAGACCATGGTACCAGCTGACTGTGTATGGTGGCTGGTGAGAGCCCACTTTCTGGTTTATAGCTGGTGCCTTCTTGCTGTGTCTTTACCCGGTGGAAGGGCCTATGGAGTTCTGTAGAATGCTTTTGTAAGAGCACTGATCCAATTTGTAAGGGCTCCACCCTCATGACTTAATCACCTCCTAAAGGCCTCCCCCTATTTATATCACCACATTTAGGAGTTAATATTTCAACATGAATTTTTGGGGAAAACAAATATTCATAACAGCACTAAAGATCTTTTATGTTATGTTCATGAGGAATAGTGCTCTGTAGTTTTCTTGTGACATCTTTGGCTGGTTTCGGTATCAAGGCAATGTTGGTTTTATAAAATGACTTAGGAAGTGCCCCCTCTTACCTTCTATTTTCTGCAAGAGATTATGTGGAATTGGCACTGTATCTTTGTTAAATACTTGGTAGATTTATCATTGAAACCATCTGGTGCTACAGTTTTCTTTCTTGGAAGGTCAATTTTCTTTTGTTCCCTCCCATTTTAAAATAATTTATTTTTCGATTACAGGTGACATACATTATTATGTTAGTTTCAGGTGTACATCTCAGTGATTAGACATTACATAACTCACTAAGTGATCATCCTGATAAATCTTGCATCCATCTGACACAATACATAGTCATTACAATATTACTGACTGATCCTTTATGCTGTACTTTACATTCCCATGACTATTCTGTAACAACAGATTTACACTTCTTAATCCCTTCATTTTTTCACCCTCCCATCTGGCAACTGTCAAAATGTTCTTTATACCTATGAGTCTATTTCTGTTCTGCTTGTTTGTTTATTTTGTTTTTTAGATTCAATTGTTGATACCTATATATTGCCATTTTATTGTTCATATTTTTTTAAATCTTTTTTTCTTCTTCTTATTCTTCTTAAAGAAGACCCTTTAACATTTCGTATAATACTGGTTTGGTGGTGATGAACTCCTTTAGCTTTTCCTTGTCTGGGATGCTCTTTATCTGTCCTCCAAGTCTAAACGATAGCTTTGCTGGGTATATTAACCTTGGTTGTAGGTCCTTGCTTTTCATCACTTGCCAATGCCAGGGATTTCTTGCCAATCCCTTCTGGCCAGCAAAGTTTCTGTTGAGAAATCAGCTGATGGTCTTATGGGAGCTCCCTTGTATGTAACTAACTGCTTTTCTCTTGCTGTTTTCAAGATTCTCTCTTTGTCTTTAAACTTTGGCATCTTAATTATGACATGTCCTGGTGTGTGTCTCTTGTTTGGGACTCTCTACAGTTCCTTCACAAAGTTAGGTAAGTTTTCTGTCATTATTTTTTCAAATAGGTTTTCCATTTCTTGCTCTCTTATCTTTCCAGCACACCTATGATATGAGTGTTGGTAACTAGAAGTTGTCCCAGAGGCCTGAGCAGTGTGGCTCAGTTGACTGAACATTGTACCAGGCACCAGAAGGTCACTGGTTCGATTCCTGGTCAGGGCACATGCTTGGATTGTGGGCTCAATCCCCAGTAGGGGGTATGCAGGAGGCAACCAATCGATGTTTCTCTCTCATGGATGTTTCTGTATTTCTCTCCCTCTCCCTTTCTCCTCTCTCTCTGACATCAATAAAAGCATATTAAAAAAAAAAAAGTTGTCCCAGAGGCTCCTTACACTATCCTCATTTTTTAAATTATTTTTTCTTTTTGCTATTCTGATTGAATGTTTTTTGTTTCCTTATATTCCAAATTGCTGACTTGATACTTGGCATCATCTACTCTACTGTTGATTCCCTGTAAATTATTCTTCATTTTAATTAGTCTATTCTTCATTTCTTACTGGTCCTTTTTTAAAATGCTGATGAAGTTCTCACTATGTTCATTGAGCATCCTTATAACCAGTGTTTCGAACTCTGAGTGTAGTAGATTGCTTGTCTCCATTTTGTTTAGTTCTTTTTCTAGAATTTTGTTCTATTCTTTCATTTGGGACATGTTTCTTTGTCTCCTCACTTTGGCAGCCTCCCTGTGTTTGTTTCTGTGTATTAGATAGAGCTACTATGTCTCCCAAGCTTGGTAGATTGGCCTTATAGTAGGTGTTCTGTATGATCCAGTGGCACAGCCTCCCTGATTACCCAAGCTGGGCACTTCAGGTGCACGCCCTTGTAGTTGAGCCTTGATTGCTCTTGACACGTCAGTGGGAGGGATTTACCCTAGGCCAATCAGCTGCAAGGACTGGCTGTGACCACCAACCACCGACCTCCGATCACAGTGGAGGATCCATCAGCTGTGCAGGCGCCCACCCCACAAAACAGGGCCACCCCTTGAGTGTGTCACTTGTGGAGGTGATTGAGTGGTGGTGCTTCTACATGGTCTGAAGCTGTCCACTGGGTGTGCTGGCTCTGGGGCCTCCCAGGAGGTGCAGACCTAGGTCAGCTGCTGCCTGTGTTCTGCCTGGGGCTACCCATCATGAGCTATCTGCAGATGACTGCTAGTTGTGCTGGGCATGGAGGTGCTCAGGCAAGGACAAGCTATGAACCAAGGCCAGCTACTGCTACAGCCAGGGCTGGGGCCACATAGTGAGAGGTATGGGGCATGCTCAAGCCAGATGCTGCTTATTTGAGAAATTTTAGGAAAATCTCACGAATTCAATTTTCTTTTTCTTTTTTTCTTTTCTTCCAGCTTTACTGTGCTTAGTATTGGCTTGATACATAAAAAGTAATCTACCTTTTTACATTCAGCTTTTCTATATCGTATGTATTCTGTATTTGTTATAGAGTAAATGCTTGTGTTCCTCTAAAATTCATATGTTGAAGTTCTAACTCCCAGCTACTGGTATACGTTTTTTTTAAAAAATTTTTATCACTTATAATTTACTGTGGGTGTTTTTGATATACTTGTTTATTTACACCTGAGCTGACATTATTATTTTTTTTTAATTTGGTTCTTTTCCTTTTTAAAATTTAATTTTTTTTTTCTTTTTCACCCATTCCCAACCCTGAATTATATTATATATATATGTATTTTTTTTACTGGGAAGCATAAGAGAATGCTGAAAAAACTGAATGTTAACTGAATGTTAATTTAAGGATATAAATTATCTCCAAATTAATGTATACATCCTGTATAATGTCAGTTAAGCTGATTCTAAAATTTCTATGGAATAGGAAAGGGTCAGGAATATCAAGCCTCTTCTGAAGAAAAAACAAGAGAAAATTACTTGCAGATATAAAGATAAAGTAAGTTAATAAAAGTAATCCAAGAGATAACAAAAAATTGATATCTCATTATAGTGAAAAGTCTACCCAGAATGAGTACAACACACTACCCAATTGAAAAGTGGGCAAACAATCTGAACTAAAATATCTATTTAAAAAAGCTGGAATAGCAGAAAGGAGAAAATATCTATGATTTGATTAGTTGAGGGGAAAATGTTCATGGGTTTGAAATGGAATATTATTTCACATTCACCACAGGCAGACCTCTGACAATTACAACCTCTGACTTTTGGAGGTGTGGGGAAACAAACTCTAATACCCTGTTGATGGCTGTGTAAACTGACTAACCACTTCTGAAAAACACTTAGACAACATCAAGCAAAGTGGACTATGAGTATAATGCATATTCCAGAAAACCACCCCTAGGTGTATGCTCTAGAGCAGTGGTTCTCAACCTTTCTAATGCTGCGACACTTTAATACAGTTCCTCATGTTGTGGTGACCCTCAACCATAAAATTATTTTCGTTCCTACTTCATAACTGTAATTTTGCTACTGTTATGAATCGCCATTGGAAATATGTGTTTTCCAATGGTCTTAGGCGACCTCTGTGAAAGGGTCATTCCACCCCCAAAGGGGTCGCGACCCACAGGTTGAGAACTGCTCTAGAGAAACACTGTACATGTGCATGAGAAGAAACTTACAAGACTACTCCTTGCAGCACTGTTGTTAAAAGGAAAATAATTAGGAAACCATGTAGATATTTATTGATAAAAGAAATGATTAAGTAACATATGGTATTTTAAAAATAGATTACTATCCAGCAGTTAAATTAAATGAAGTAGGTCTACATGTATTAAGTTTGGTATATTTTGAAAGTGTACGTTAAAATTAAAAATTAAGCTGCAAATATATATCCTACAAAATTTAAAATACTGTTAAATGATACCAATGATTTTGATGGTTCTAAACATATTTGGTAAAAGTAATAAAAGCCAAGACAGGAAGGCTGCACAATTTTTTAATATATTATGTCTGGAAAGGGAGGGAGGCAGGTAGGAGAGGAAAATTCCGGTTAAGAGACGGGAAGGTGTGAAAGGAACTTCTTCTGTATCTGCCATTTTTCATTTCTTTCAGAAGTTTCTGAAACAGTTAAAAATGTATCACTTGTAAAATCTGCTTATTGGGTACTAACTTATTTCTATATGTTTGAAATACTTCATAAAAGGGGGGAATGTAAAAGTTGATAAACAAAAAAAGAAGTATAGCCACTTTCTATGTTTGTGTTGAGTGATGAACAGCTCTATTAGCTACAGTGTTGACCGGCACAGTTTCAAATTTCTGCTGACTTTACATGTGAACCTGGATTAAACCTCACAAAAGGACATACAAACCAGAGAGGTCAAAGCTGAGAGGGAGGAAGGTTACGGCTAATGATTGAAAAGAAAAAAATTAAGGAAAGAAAGAAAATAACTTATAGAATTCCCCCCACAAATTCATGTAACTATGAACCTGTAATGGAAATTAGGCCCATTATGCTATAATTTTTTATACTTACATTTCTCCTCTGGGAAAGGGGGAAAGTTTTTGCAAAATATTTTAGGTGAAAAATGCTATTGTTTATTTCCTAGAAAACCACACACTAATACAGTCATATGGAATAGTTCTACTTTTTCTTTCAGTTTATTTGGTATAATTTAAAGTATATACCTCAAAGAATATATTGATGCTGGATTTAAATTTTCAAATTTTCCAGTTTCTCTCTATATATTTGACTTAGAGAACCTCAAAATATAAATGCTAAATTGAATTGACTATGAGTACAGAATAAAATTTTAGTTTTTGCAGCAACAGCGCTCTCTCTCTCCCTTTCACACACACACTTCCAAACCAAAAACTTCCTCAGATTATACTTTTATTTCAAATAAAATTAAGTGATTATTGATAAAAATTAAGTACATATTACTGGAATTAGCCATTTAGATCAATTGAAGTAGTGAAAATGGTTTGTATATGTTATCCTGTGGTGATGCTTTTCAAAACTTAATAAATTCCATTATGTTATAATTTAAAATAGCAATTACTCTGCCTGTGAGAAGCAAAGTTATAATAGTTAGCTGGTGTGATGGTTAATTTTATGTATCAACATGGCTAAGCTGTGGTGCTCAACTGTTTGGTCAAACACCAATCTAGATGTTGCTATGAAAGTATTTTTTAGATGTAATTAACATTTAAATCAGTAGACTTTGCATAAAGCATATGTGGGCTGGACCTCATTCAATCAGGTGAGGCTTTAAGAGGAAGACTGAGGTTTCCTGAAAAAGGAATTCTCCTCCAGACTGCAACACAGAAACCCTACTTGAGTTTCCAGCTTGCTGACCTGTGAAATTCAGATTCAAGACTCCAACATCAACTCTTACCTGTGTTTCCAGCCTGCTGGCCTGCCATACTGATTTTAGAGTTGCCAGCCCTCAGTGAGCCAATTTCTGAAAATTAATCACTCTCTTGCGACTACTTTCTCAATCTTTCTATCCATCCTACTGGATTTGTTTCTCTGGAGAATCTTTATTTGTACAGCTGGCTATTAGCTTGCTGAATTAAGAGATCACCAATATCAGAATTTTCCAACCGTTTTAACACATCCTACGCATACAAATTTAGCAAACACCTAGGTCATATTGCGTGATTAGGATACTTTTTATGTCCCGAATAATTAAACTGTACTTACTGCACAGATTGGAGAACAATTGCTTATATTTGAGATTATTCCCTAGGGCCTAGGCCCAATCCCTCTGTGTGACTCTCTCCCTGTAGTCTTCCACCCTTCTATGACACAAAGATGCAAAGAACAGGGGGACAGTGGGTAGAAGAAGGCCACCCTGACAGATAAAGAGCTGTAATGAACACGAACAGGTAGTAGTTTACATAAAGCTGTTTCATAGAGTGGAAAGGAAAACAGAACATAGAGGGGAAAGTGAATCTTTGGCATGTCAGCTGTTGATCATCAACATGGGAAGAAAAAAAGTAATTTTCTAATTTCTGTAGGACCTGGAGATAAAACAGTGTGGCCTCCACACAAATTTAGTTTATGTGTAGTGAAGTAGGAGTGAAAAAAAAAAAAAAAAGGCTTTGAACCCACTGGAGGAAAAAGGAGGATGTTAACAACCCCACCCTTTCCTCCTCCTCGAGTCTGAATCTCTCTTTGTGTTCTATTTTGTGATATGGACACTTGGGAGATGATTTTTCTGGAAAGATCACTTAGAATGTTTGCAGAGGGGAGTCGAGAGGGAATTTGAATAATAATTGCAAATTTTAAATGGCAGAACACATGATTTACTAGGGTTTCCCAGACATCCAGTTCTGCCAATAAATATATGAGCTCAGTTCTCTCATATGTGAAGTAAAGGAATTGGATGTCTCCACTAGATGATTTCTACAGTCTCTTCAGTATAAAAATTTTATGAAAATGGACAATGCAGAGAAAAAAATAGTTCAGGTCCCTCATTTTCCTTCATCCACAGAACAAACACAATTATAATTTGGGTTGTTTTTTCCTTATGAAGAATGGTTGATATGAATAAAGAACAGAACAATAATTTATTTCATAAACTAAATTAATAAAACATTACTCCCAACAGACTATGATGTCAGCCAGAAATTTAATGACAGTATGTCCTTGCATTTTTAGCTTTTCAAATATAAAGCAAGGTTTATATTGGTTAATTTAAAGGGAAGCCTTGCAAAATATTTAATTTTAACAGGGGATTAAATATTGTTTCAAAACCCTTTTTCCATTTTCTGCCTGTACAATTTTTGAAAAAAAAAAACATAATTTTTATGAGCCTTAATTGCTTCATCCTTAAAATTGTAATAACAACTTCTTATAAAGGTGGTTATAAAGATTAAATGAAGCATTATAGGTGAAAGTCACTAACATACTCAGAACATATACTGAACTGTTCTTTTCAAAATCTTCTCCTTCGGCAGTGGGAGCGACTAGGGCCCAGCAGCCTGAGCCCATCAGTGCACCTGGCACCATCGGACCAGTGGACACCCTGTGTCAACACAGACCAGTGCACAGTACCGGAGCTGCCAAGGTGCCGGTTGCAGAAGCCGCAAACAGCCAGGAGCCCAGCACCATCCCCCACAGTAGCAGCCTGATCAGAGTCTAGATGTACCCCCAGCAACAGAGGCTGGGGAGCGGACATCCATCCTCAGGCAACAGAAGCACAGATCAGCAGCCGAGACCCATCTCCAAAAACTACAGCAAAGGCTGAGCAGGAGCTGAGCCCCACAGGATAGCAGCACTCCCCAGCCGCCAACAGTGGGACCTGGGGTTCCACAGGGGCCTGTGCAACACAGCTGCACACAAGAGTGGTGGGAAGCCAGGGCTCAAGAGGGAACGGTGCGATCCAGCTGCCTGTGGGATCTGTGGGGTGCTGGGACACAAGTCCGCTGTCGCACCAGAGAGGCCTGTGTGACCCAGCTGCCCAAAGATAGGCATGGAGCCAAGTCTCCAAAGGGACTGTGCGATCCAGCTCCCCATGGGATCAGCTGGGAAGTGGGGGCTCCAACGGGGCCTGTACAACCCAGCTGCCCACAAGATTGGTGGGGAGCCAGGACTCCAGTGAGGCCTGTGCAACACAGCTGCCCACGGTATGGGCAGGGAGCACGGCTCCAACAGGGCCTGAGCTATACAGCTACAGGTGGCACCAGCGACCAGCTGGGAACACAGCTCCAGAGGGGCCCACGTGAACCAGCAGCAGCACCTACCAGGACACACCAATACCAGCCCCCAGTAGTCAATCCTCCAGGATCCACAGCAGGCAAGAGGTGACACACAACAAAACAGTCTATGAGGCACAGTAGCTTTATTTGATATACAGTGAGCTGCCTACACATTCAAACATCCCTCACCAGGTCTAGAGCTAGCCGACGGCTAAAATGGAGAGACAAAGAACACCTAAAGGAAAGAAAAAGAGGAATCACCAGAAAAGGAACTACAGGAAATGGAAGACAGCAACTTGTCAGATAAAGAATTCAAAGCAATAATTTTAAGGGTGCTCAAACAATTTGGTGAGAAATACAAGCAACTTAATAAGAATTATGAAGAGCTCACTGGGAACCACTTCAGCTTAAAAAAAGAGGTAGAAGCTATGCATAAAAATCAAGAGGAAATAAAGAATGACATAGCTGTTATGAAAAATACATTAGAAGGGTTCAATAGTAGATTAGAAGAAGCTGAAGACCGAATCAGTGACTTAGAAGACAAGGTAGAGAAAAACACCCAAATAGAGCAGCAAATGGAAAAAAGTTTAAAAAGCAAGAGGAGAGTTTAAGGGGGCTGTGGGACAATACAAAAAGTAACAACATTCACATTATAGGGGTACTGGAAGGAGAAGAATCAGAGAAAGGAACAGAGAACCTGTTTGAAGAAATAATGACAGAAGACTTCCCTAAACTGGTGAAGGAAAAAGTCACACAAGTCCAGGAAACACAGAGAGTCTCAAGCAAGATGAACCCCAGAAGACCCACAGCTAGACACATCATAATAAAAATGGCAAAGAAAGAATCTTAAAGGAAGCAAGAGAGAGACAGAAAGTTACCTACAAGGGAGCTCCCATTAGACTGTCAGCTGATTTCTCAATAGAAATGCTGCAGGCCAGAAGGGAGTGGCATGAAATGTACAAAGTAATGCAAGGCAAGGGTCTGAAACCACTACTCTATCCAGCAAGGCTATCATTCAAAATTGAAGGAGAAATAAAGAGCTTCATGGATAAAAAAAAAAGCTAAAGGAATTTACCACCACCAAACCAGCACTGCAAGAAATGCTGAAGGGACTGTTGTAAGAAGAAGAAACAAAGAGAAAGAGAGAGAGAGAGGAACACAGGCATAAAATTAAAATGGCAACTAATAACTATCTATCAATAATTACCTTAAATGTGAATGGCTTAAATGGTCCAATCAAAAGACATAGGGTAGCTGACTGGATAAGAAAACATGACCCATATATATGCTGTTTACAAGAGACCCACCTCACAACAAAAGACTCACACAGGATAAAAGTGAAGGGATGCAAAAAAAATTTCCCAGCAAATGGAAATGGAAAAAAAGCTGGTGTAGCAATACTCATATCTGACAAGATAGACTTCAAAACAAGGGCCATAATAAGAGACAGAGAAGGTCACTACATAATATTAAAAGGATCAACCCAACAAGGGGATATAACCCTAGTAAACATATATGCACCAAATATGGGAGCACCAAAATATATTAAAAAACTTCTGGAGAACTTCAAGGGAGAGATCAATAGCAACACGATCATAGTGGGTGACTTTAACATGCCACTGACACCACTGGACAGATCTTCCAGACAAAATATTAACAAGGACATAGAGTCCTTACAAGACAAACTAAATCAGTTGGACTTCATTGATATTTACAGAACATTTCACCCCAAAGCTGCAGAATATACATTTTTCTCAAGTGCACATGAGTCATTCTCAAAGATAGACCATGTGTTAGGGCACAAAACAAGTCTCTACAAATTCAAGAAAATTGAAATCGTATTAAGCATCTTCTCAGATCACAGTGGCATGAAACTAGAACTCAATTACAATAAAAACACACAAAAACATTCAAACACTTGGAGGCTAAATAGCATGTTATTAAACAATGAATGGGTTACTAACGAGATCTAGCAAGAAATTAAAAATTTCCTGGAAACCAATGAAAACGAACACACAACAACACAAAATCTATGGGACACAGCGAAAGCAGTCCTGAGAGGGAGGTTCATAGCACTACAGGCTTACCTCAAGAAACAAGAAAAATTCCTAATTGACTTTCTAAACCTACAACTTAAAGAACTAGAAAGTAAACAAAAAGAAAAACCCAGAGCTAGTAGGAGGAAGGAAATAGTAAAGGTCAGAGCAGAAATAAACGACATAGAGACTAAAAAAACAATTCAAAAGATCAATGAAACAAAAAGCTGGTTCTTTGAAAAGATAAACAAGATCGATGGACCTTTAGCCAGACTCACCAAGAAACAAAGAGAGAAACCAAATAAACAAAATCAGAAATGAAAGAGTAGGAGTAACAACCGACACCACAGAAATGCAAAGGATCATCGAAACATACTATGAACAATTATACGCCAACAAATTGGACAATCTAGGAGAAATGGACAAATTTCTAGAAACACACAGCCTCCCAAAACTGAACCAGGAAGATAGAAAACTTGAACAGACCAATAACAACAAAGGAAACTGAAGATGTAATTAAGAAATTCCCAGCAAACAAAAGCCCAGGCCCAGATGGCTTCACAGGGGAGTTTTACTGAACATTCAAAGAAGATCAAATACCCATTCTCCTCAAACTATTCCAAAAAATCCAAGAAGATGGAAAACTTCCAAACTCATTTTATGAGGCCAGCAAAATTCTAATTCCAAAACCAGATAAAGACACTACAAAGAAAGAAAACTACAGGCCAATATCCCTGATGAACACAGATGCCAAAATCCTTAACAAAATATTAGCAAATTGGATCCATCAATGCATCAAAAAAATTATTCATCATGACCAAGTGGGTTTCATCCCAGGCATGCAAGGGTGGTACAATATTCGCAAATCAATAAATGTGATACACCACATAAACAAAATGAAAGATAAAAACCATATGATCATATCAACAGATGCTGAAAAAGCATTTGACAAAATCCAGCAACCATTTCTGATAAAAACGCTCAGCAATGTGGGAATAGAGGGACCATATCTCAACATAATAAAGGCCATATATGAAAAACCTACAGCCAACATCATACTCAATGGGCAAAAACTAAAAGCATTCCCCTTAAGAACGGGAAAAAGACAGGGATGCCCACTTTTGCCACTTTTATTTAACATAGTACTGGAAGTCTTAGCCACAGCAATTAGACATGAAGAAAAAATAAAGGGGATCCAAATTGGAAAGGAGGAAGTGAAACTGTCATTATTTGTAGATGACATGATATTGTACACAGAAAACCCTAAAGACTCCATCAAAAATCTACTAGACTTAATAAATGAATTTGGCAAAGTAGCAGGATACAAAATTAATGTCAAGAAATCGACAGCATTCTTATACTGTTTTATACCAATGATGAAATCACAGAAAGAGAAACTAAAAAAACAATCCCATTTACCATCGCAGCAAAAAAATTAAGGTACCTAGGAATAAACATAACCAAAGAAGTAAAGGACCTCTTCACAGAAAACTACAGGTCATTGAAAAAAGAAATAGAGGAAGATATAAAAAAGTGGATGCATATACCTTGTTCATGGATTGGAAGAATTAACATCATTAAAATGTCCATACTACCCAAAGCAATCTATAGATTCAATGCAATCCCCATCAAAATACCAACAACATATTTTACAGAACTAGAACAAACACTCCAAAAGTGTATATGGAACCAAAAATGACTCCAAATAGCTACAGCAATCTTGAAAAAGAAGAATAAAATAGGAGGGATCACATTATCAGATATCAGGTTATACTACAAAGCCACTGTAATCAAAACAGCCTGGTACTGGCACAAGAACAGGCAGATAGATCAATGGAACAGAATAGAGAACCTAGAAATTGACCCAAGACAATATGCTCAGTTAATATTTGACAAAGGTGGCAAGAGCATACAGTGGAGTCAAGACAGTCTCTTCAATAAATGGTGTTGGGAAAATTGGACAGCTACTTGCAAAAAATGAAGCTAGATCACCGACTTACACCATTAACGAGAATAAACTCAAAATGAATAAAAGACTTAAATGTAACTCGTGAATCCATAAAAATTCTAGAAGAAAATGCAGGCAACAAAATTTCAGACATCATACGCAGCAAAATTTTCACTGATACAACATCTAAGGCAAGAGACACAAAGGAAAAAATGAACACATGGGACTACATCAAACTAAAAAGCTTCTGCACAGCAAAAGAAACAACCACCAAAATGGAAAGGTAACCCACTGTATGGGAGAGTATAATTGCCAATGATACATCAGATAAGGGGTTAATCTCTGAAATATATAGAGTGCGCATACAACTCAACAAAAGGAAGACAAAGAACCCAATTAAAAAATGGGCAGAGGACCTAAATAGACACCTCTCCAAACAGGACATACAAATGGCCAAGAGACATATGAAAAAATGCTCAACGTCACTAATCATCAGAGAGATGCAAATTAAAACAACTTTGAGGTATCACTTCACACCTGTCAGAATGGCCGCCATCAACAAATCATCAAACAACAAGTGTTGGCGAGGGTTTGGAGAAAAGGGGACTCTTGTACACTGCTGGTGGGAATGCAGACTGGTGCAGCTACTGTGGAAAACACTATGGTGTTACCTCAAAAGGTTAAAAATTGAACTGCCATTTGACCCAGTGATCCCACTTCTAGGAATATACCCTAAGAAACCTGGAATACCAACCAGAAAGAATATATGTACCCCTATGTTCATAGCAGCGCTATTTACAATAGCTAAGATCTGGAAACAGCCCAAGTGTCCATCAGTAGACAAATAGATAAAAAAAGCTGTGGTACATATACACAATGGAGTACTATGCAGCTGTAAGAAAGAAAGATCTCTTGTCCTTTGAGACGACATGGAGGGACCTCGAGAGTATTATCCTAAGCAAAACAAGCCAAGCAGAGAAAGACAAATAGCACATGATCTCACTTATTTGTGGAATATAATGAACTAAACAAATTGATGAACAAAACAGACCCAGAGACATAGAGGTGGGGTACAGACTGACAAGCCTCAGAGGAGGGGATTGGGGGGGGGGGAGATATAAACCACAGAACTTATATGCATGTATGCATGACCAATGGACATAGACAACAAAGCTGGGGATGGGGAGGGCAGGGATGGGGAGGAAGTTGTCAATGGGGGAAAAAGGAGAAACATCTATAACGAAAACAAATTTTAAAAAATGAAGTAAAATAAACAACCCACAAACTTTCTCCTTCCTTCTTCTATATTTCACATCTTGGTGATGTATCCATCAATTTTTCTCTGTTGCCATGCTAGAAAGCTGGGAGTTACCCTCAATCAATATTTTCACACTGTGGCAGTAATATAATCCATTTATGCTACCAATATTTAAAAATAGAAACAATAAAATATAAAAACATTAGAGAGCATTGCACATAAAGCTATGTAGTGTTTTGTAAAATTTTTGTACCATTAAAGTATATGTTTGTGTATATGTAGGCAGGAGGGAGAGGGGTCTTCCTGGTGTGAAATGTATTTCTTCATGTGGGTTACAGTAAAACATTTCTGAGAAACACTGTCCTAGATAGGATATGCTGTCTCCTATGTTTCCAGCTTGTCAATCTTACCTCCTAAAGAAGCTTCTGATCTGTACCCTTTCCTAAGTTCTTCCACGGCATTAGCAGTGTAAGTCCTAATCACGTCAGTTCCCTTGTCATCAAACTTATCCATGCTGAAAACTGATATTCAGGAGATCTTTCTAAAGTATATATCTAAACAGGTTAACCTTAAAGCAAATACTAATTTTTAGGGTTAGAGGTCAATGTGTAATCACCATTACACGTACTGGCTGCAGTTCAACTATATGATTGTGAAATAAATGAGTACCTCAGACAACGTACTGGGTTCTCCGCACACCGTTCTCAGCCTCAAACTGGGGGACAGTCAGTTCCTTGCAGGACTCCGCAATCCGCTTTGCAGTGCCAGCACACGTCCTTCGCTCTCTGACCCCGGGCCTCCCTGCGGTTGCGGTGGGAGACGCCAGGGGGAGCCCGCTTGCCACAGGTGCCAGCAGCAAGGACACGTGGCCGCCCGTGCGTGCGTCGGACCCCCAGCGTGCATGCGTGAGTCTGCCTTCGCGCTGGCGTGCACATGCGTGGTGATGTTAAGGCGCCTATCGAAAATGAGTGATGGGAGTTGCTCAGTGAATGCGTCTCCTTCTCTGTCCTTGCTTGAAAGATTCTGTGAGGTTTTCTGCAGGTTCCACAGGAAGAGTTCGGGAGGTGCTGAGCTCCCGCTGCTAATGGTGGTGGTCAACCCAATAAAGCGCCCGTAATTTGGCATTTCCTCCTTTCCTATTAAACTCTACTTAGTTCCTCTTCTTTGCTCCTTGTGGAATCATCTCCCAAATAAACTGCCTTACCACAACACCTCGTTTCAGGCTGTGCTTTCGGGGGAAACTCCGTCTCTAGGCACTCCACAGTATCTATACCACTTACAAGGTAAATATTACTTGTGTAAGGCAGCGAGAAAAAGTTTCTTGAAACGTTTATAGAGTTTGGAGAATATAGACCTCTCAAAATGTAGTCTCTACGTGTCCAGCCTCATTTGTATTTCTTCATAGGTACTCCATGCTCAATCTTAATCCTACCACTTACGGTTTCTGGACTATGCCTTGCTTTTTCTTGCTCCTGTGCTTTTGAACAAACTGTCGAATAGAAATGTGCTGGAGATGATGGGTTCCCCGCAAGGGAAAGAATCACGAATTACAGCCTTTATATCCCAAGCAACTGGCACATGGTTTGGGACAAAGTAATTGTCAAGAAATATCTGTTCAATGAAGGAATGAACAAGTTACACACTACACATTGCATTCTAATTCTTGATTTACTCATTTCTTCTCATCCTCCATGCATGCTTTTTGAAGTTAGTTAATTTATCTTTTTCTTGTATACCTCATTTAAGGCCCAGAACAAATTATGGACCTGATGAATATTTATTAAATGGATGAATAACAGGATATTACTTAACATACTGTGTTTTAATTTTTTGTTTACCCTTCTGATTGACTCAGTATGTTGTAGAGTCACACAAGGAATTTGTAGTTGGGTTCTGTATACCCAGTGTATATTCAGGGACTAACATATATATTTATAATAAAAAACCCCACTGTATTATGGATATTTTCCATGTTCTTACTAGAAATAAACTCCTTCATAGGCAATATTTATGGACAACAGAGACTTAAACAGGACAAACAAATCAATAAAATGTAGCTTTATATCTGTAATCATCTTAATGATTGATTCTGAAGCAATAATTAATTTGAATATTCCAACTTGATTGCCATATATAGTTAAGAGAAGCTGCTATTTGTTATGAAATTCCTTGGAGAAGGGTAGAGATGTCACCTTGACATAGTTGTATGGATAAATCCTAATCCAATTGTGAATATATGGTATAGGTGAAAAAAGAATGCATTAAGATTAGCCTGATGGAATAGGAGTAGAATCAATACTTTTAGGAAAAACTGTGCAAGTAAATCAGATATTGAGGAGAGAGAGACTTCACTGAGGCAGAGGGACAAAACAAGGAGAGAAGGAAGGTTTGGGTTTTTAACCACAAACACAGTGGGAGTCTGACCAGCAAGAGTTAAAGCTGAAATGCTCTATGGAACTTTGAGTACTTCCTACTTTCTTACTGACTTTGGAGAAAATGATGTTAGTTAGTAAATTGTGTAATTAAAATACACATTTTCTCACCTTTTCTTCTTGCTGGAAATAAATTTCATTACTCAGTAACCAGGATTGAGAAAAGGCAAATGCTCACTCCCCAGCTGACTGTTTTTCTAGATCAATAGACTACAAAAACAATCTTTGAAAACTTTAAGTTGGACCACTTCACTTCTCTGTCCAACTCCTCACTTTGGCCTATTGAGTCTCTACATAATTGGCTCCCCATGCCCTAATAGATCACTTTATTTTCCTCTCCCTCTTGATCTCCTGTCACAGATATTGTCTCAGTCTTCTTTTTCTTTTCTGTCTCCTTCTCCTCCCCCTCCCCTCCCCCTCCCCTCCCCCTCCCCTCCCCCTCCTCCTCCCCCTCCCCCTCCCCCTCCTCTTCCTCCTCCTCTCCCTCCCCCTCCCCCTCCTCCTCCTCCTCCTCCTCCTCCATCTAAATTGAGAGTTAAAAAGGAACCTAAGTCTGACCTAGGATAAGTATCTTCGGGAAGCAAAAATTTGAGTTTGGCTCATTCATTGGCTCAGGATTTAGTCAACTGAGTAGGTGTTCAACTGTCCAGGACTGAGATACATAGTGTCAAGGTATCTTTCTGAGTGCCCTCCAAACCTGCCTTTTAGCAAGCTGATTCTTGCAAAACACATGCCTTAGTAGATAGGATTCCTTTGCCAATAAAGTGATTATTGAATAGTGGAAGAAGGCTGAAGAATAGAATAGTGGCCAAGGGACAAATAAAGGTTCAGAACTCAAAGAGGGTTAAAATGTTTATTTATAATCCTGGGGTGGGGGGAGGTACATAATCTCATGAATTCAAATCAGACAATTAAATGTTATAAAAAAAAGGTCATGGTAAACTTAACCTGTCTGAGATAATAAACATGCTCCCCTTGGTCAGGTGAGGTAAAGACTGAAACTTAGAAAAAATAAACAAAAAGATTAATATTTGATGAAGTCAAAGAATAGCATAAAATTAAAATATTGGCATTTAATTTGTTAATCATCATGATAATGTGAATATACATTGATTAAGATATATAAACCATTTGAAGGAATATGACAGATGAGAAACACAGACATATTGGCCCTGTCAAGATTTAAATTAAAAATGTGTAGGAGAATTTTATTTGTATATTTAAGAAAAACTGATTCACATTTATGTTTGGCTCATTAGATTTATAAAAGTTGCCTAAATACTTAGCAGTAATTTGCAAGTTAGGCATTTACATTGTTTGCTATGGCTGCTGTAATAAAGTCTCACAGACTGGGTGGCTTAAACTGCAGAAACATATTATCTTGCACTTCTGGGGGCTAGAAACCCAAAATTCAGATGTCAGCAAGGTTGGTTCCTTCGGAGAGAGAAATTTATTCCATGTGTCTCTCTCTTAGCTTTTGATGGTTTGCTGGCAATCTTTGGTGTTCCTTGCTTTGTAGAAGTGTCATCATGATCTCTGCCTTCATCTTCACGTGACAATGAAGTAATCTCCCTGTGAGCATGTCCCCTCCTACTCCAGTATGACCTGATCTTAACTACTCAAATCTGCAATGACCCTATTTCAAAATAAGGTCAAATTCTGAGGTAGTAAGGATTAGGACTTATACATAATTTTGGGGGGAGATCATGAAATCTATAATAGCGTTTAAGTTTGACTTATCAGGAGTTTGAAGTAATGAAGATCAGCTATATTAAATTTTTAAAATGATCAGGTAAAGCTTGTCTTTTTTCTTTTAAATAAGATTTAAGATCTTTCTTGTGTGTTGATGTAAAAAATTAATAAACACTTAAGATTTTAAATTTTAATTAACAATAATGAAAACACAGGCAGTTTAAAGTTTTGCTTTCCACACATAAATATTCCCAGATATTAAACACTCAACTGATGCTCTTCACCAATCAAAGGCCAGCCAATCATAATATATGCCACAGCCATGATCAGCACTAGTTTTTTATATATATTCAACTTGCTTATAAGGAATAGATAACATACTTGAGGTTTCTAGTTCACCCTAAAAACATCTGAATCAATGTGGATTTATTTTTATTTTGTAAATAAATTCAATCAAAATCATTAACTAAACTAGGTTGGAGGGGCTTACTTCTACAATGAAAACTAGAACCTGAAAATTAAACTATTCCATTATTATGGCCTTAAAAAAATCTGGGGCCAATTATCTCACAATCTATACAGAATTGATAAAGTCAATATTGGTACAGTTCATATTATATGACTGATGATAATTATTGTGATTCTTCCGTGTACCAAATACACAAAGATTTAGTTGTCTTTAAAAAAATTATATACTTTTTTATCATTAATTTTTACATATTTTGAAATAACATTTTTATAAATAGATGCTCCAAACTAAATAGTGATATGATTAAAAACCATAAGCCTGGGTTTTTTTCTCAATGCTATACCAACAGTACTTTTAAGTATATATTTTGTCTATTTAACAGAAAATATATTTATGCTTGTTTTAAAATGAGCAAGGTCCATTCTATGCTGGTTAATGATGTCTTGTACCATAAACTTGTTTTATTAAGTAGATATTTGCCAAGAGTGCTTTTCTCTTTTAGAGTACTAAAACTTGGTCCCTAGTTTATTTATTTATTGCCTTTTAAACTATCCATTAAAAAATATATGACTTTAGGCATTCTATTAGTGCAATATTCTGACAATAAAAAACTCCACTCTCTTTCTTTAATGTTATTTGCAATATCAAGAAAAAGTAAATGCCAAATAAATAATCTTCATATTAAATATGCTCTTCAAACAATTTTAGTTAATATTAGATGTATTTTTTCTAATATTAGTATAAATATAGCCTTTTAAACCTTCTGAGTATATGCATGCATGTGTGGAATAAAGTAGCATAGTCTTTCTCTTTATCCCTTCTTCCAGGATGAAAATTACTGAGTTTGTTTAAGTAGATTGTTATGACAGCAGAGGTTTTTATTTTTATTTTGTATGGGATTAGAATGTGAAAAAGTCTATTTCCTTATTTGAGGAAATAAGGATAAGGTCCAGGGGAAAATATCTCAGTTTGAGATGTACATTTGAGGAACCATAAAGGTTTGTATATGTCAGAATCAATATTACAGTAGTTATGGAATTAGGAGAGCACTGCCAGCCCTAGGGAACACTGCAAAAGCAGGAAGAGCAGAGGAGGGCTGAAGTGTAGTCGGTTAGAGTGGACCACAATCATCATCATTATTACATGTAAGTAGATGACATGACTTCTATGGGAAGAGAGGTTTATCACATTTTGTAAAATCTGGTGTTTTCTACACTGTTTCCTTACCTTCTATTGTGTTTTACTCAGTCAAAGTCATTGTATAAAGTATCCTTGAGATGTGATTAGTATTTATTTGCTCAGCAAACTCTATCCTTGCAATCTAGCCTGAAGAAGCTATGCAGGCATTCAGAGAAGCTGAACAGTGCCATAACTTCATTGATTAGTTTAAATAATCGCATGGCCAAAAAGAAAAGAAAAAGCATTGCAAGAATATTACACTTTGTCTTTCTTGGTTCTTCCTGATCTCAATCAATCCTTGAAAAAGAGTTTTAGTTCTTATTTAGGGCTCTTACCTCTAGAATTTGATAGCTTAAGGTTTTATTTTAAGATGTATAAAACTTACCAATAGAAAGTATTATTTAATTCAGAGTTAGAATAAATGATTCTGTCAGCTAAGTAACTATCTGGGTAAGCCTTCAGTGGAATCCTAAAGATGCTAATGAAAATATTGGTCACCTTCATAGTAATTTAGAGTTGTTAGAGCTGAAGGTTTAAAAAATTCTAAAATTTATAATTTAACAAATGAAATTATAGGAAGGCCATATATAAACATTTTATTATCAGAAAGCTAGCTACTGTATGAGGCAGAACCAGTATTCAGTTGAGTCTCATCACAGTGACCATCAGGCATAATTATCCCCATTTAACAAATGAGAGGCCTAAAGCCCCAAAAAGTAATAGAATCTGACAGAAGCATATAGTTAATTAGGGGAAAATAGAGTTCGAATCCACTTCTCATTTTAAATCCCCATCCCCCCCCCATATTTCATGGTCTCTCCCAGTGGCAATATTTAAAACAAGAAAATGTTGTTCTTTATCCTGTTCGACTGTTTTAAATAAGTGGAAAAAAGACTAAACAAATACAACAAAGATTTCATTCCATTTTTTTTTGTTTTGTCAGCTGATGTAAAGTTTTAATATTAAAACTAAAAATAAAGTTTTCGTTAAGTAGAAAACTCCTCAGCAGAGAACCAAATGTTCCTCACAGGAATTTCATTTATTTATTTTTCTCTAATAGAGTGCATTAACTAAAAATGTGGTCCCATTTTTTCACCCCCCCCCCCACCAAATTGATGGGATGAAGCTAAAAACCAAACCAAAACCAAAACAAAAACAAACCCCCAAAACCCAAACCAAAAACAACTGCTTTTAAAAAACATCAAGCAATGGAAGCTGTGAAAGCTTCGATTTCCCTTTCAGGTAAAGTTTCCTTCTGGACAGCTCTCCTGAGCCCCTTCAGGTAAACAAATGTATAGGAAAAGTCCACAACCACTGCTTAGTTTGAAGTAATTTGAATACATATATATTTCAGTCTGAAAGCTGAGAGTTTCAATGACAATATAAATTGTTGAATGTGTATTTTAGTCAATGTCACAACTCTTTAGAGTTGTTGCTTCTTTGGGAAAATATTTCCTTTCTTTATATGGTTTTGATTTTTTGGTATGTGTATGGAGATGTGATTATTGTTTACTTTGAGGGATAGGTTAAAATTGGCCCCAGCTTGAAGAACAAGTTCTTTATAAAATTTTAATAAATATCTATTGTGCAATATGAGCAAACAGGTTATACTGCCCTACTAATCATTATGCACATTACTTGCAATGCATTGCTGAAGGCAGGGACAGTATGTTGAAGATGGGCAGTCATTCTACTGCCAGTACATTAAGTAAGGTATAAATGGAAAAGTGTGTATGAAATCAACTACAGCTGGTTATGGACTTTCTCAGAGCAGCTGGGAAAGACAAGCTATCCATCCACGCACAGCTGAGATTTTACACTACGGTTTTCCCAAGCAGGTTTTATATTCTAGGATGCTCCTAGTAACTGTTAGAGGTATTCTTGCTCTAGGGGTAGAACAAATAGCTTGTTCAGAGGTAAGTCCTTAAATTTGGACTCAAATGCTGACCAGCCACATATCCTTTTATAAAGCACTGTATTTTTAAATTGCCCAGACTGAAGTACTCTTGTCACTTGTAATGTCTTATTAACTGAAGCAATTGTGGCTCACAAGTGAAGAACTGAGACAAAGTCTGTGTGAAGGTCTAGCAGGCATGACTTTAAAGAGACTATAAAAATGGAGTGGGACTGGATTTGGGCCCTCTCAGTGTGTACATGACTACTGAGGCCCTTGTTCATAGTATTCTTTAAAATCAAGTTCTCTGCGTGTACTGATGTTGGATTATTATGTTCAGATGTAAATTTCCTGTTGGGTAAGAGGACTAAGCATACCAGTGACTAGCGGTTGTTCTTTGAAGGCAGACCTTGCACTGTTCACCGTCCTGTGAAGTGGCTCACTTTGAACTGGAAAAAATAAAGCATAGAGGAGGCTTAAACTATAGGGTTATTGTTATTTTTTTTCTCTAAGAGTTAAGCTGTTGTGCCTGGAACTTGTGTTATAGGTAGATTTATACTATGTCTATATTGCTGATTGAGCTTGAGCTTGCTACATGAAAGTGGGGACCATATCTGTTTTACTGACCATTATTTGTGATTAGTGACTTCTGTATCATCTGGCACATAAGATGTGCTTCCCCCTGCCCTTTTCAAATTGAGGTATAATTTACATGACAATGAAATACATAGATTTAAGAGTACAGTTTGATGGGTTTTGATAAATTTATACATCGGTGTAGCCACCATTCTAATCAAGATAGAGAATATGTGCATCACTCCAGAAAGTATCTTCATGCCTCTTTCCACTCAACACTGCCCCAGCCCTAACCCAGGCAATCACTCTTCTGATTTCTTTCAATATTGAGTTAATTTTGCCTGTAATAACAACAATTCAGTATCCCTGTGATTGCCCTCTTTTACTCAGCGTGTTTTTGACATTCATCCACATTATTGTTGTATAAATAGTGTGCTCTTTTTTATTTCTGAATAGTACTACAATGTATGAATTCACCACAAATTTTTTTTATCATTATGTATTGATGAACCTATAAGATGTTTCTAGTTTGGGGTTATAATAAATAAAGCTACTATACACATTCTTATGCAAGTCTTTTTGTAAAAACAATATGTTTTTATTTCCTTATGGTAAATATATTGGCATGAAATTGCTAGATAACTTGAGTAGTTGCATATTTGACTAACACATTTCCAAACATTATCCTGAAATGCTTGATAATTTTATACTATCACTCAGCAATGTATGAATGAGAGTTGCAGTTGCTGTGTATTTTCACCAAAATTGTATTTTAAATCTTTTAAGTTTTAGCGATTCTGTAAGATGTGAACTGTTATCTCATTGTGATTTTAACACACAATTCCTTATAGACTAATGATGCTGAGCGACTTTTCATGTGTGTATTGTTCATTCATATATTTTCCTTTGTGAAAAGTCTATTAAGGGTTTGACAATTTAAAAATAGGGTTGTTTGAATTTTTGTTATTTAGTTATAGTAGTTATTTATATATTTTTGATTCATTCCTTTGCCAGATATCTATACGGCACATATTTTCTCCCAGTTTGTAACTGGATTTAAAAATGTTTAACAATATTATTTTCTGATAAATAGACATTTTTAATTTTAAATCCATTTTATATATATTTTTTCAACAGTCTGTGTTGCGTTCTCTTTAGAAGACTTTGCCTATTCTAAGTTAGCAAAGATATTCTATATATTTGCTTTAAAAATCATCATAGTTTTAATTTTCATGTTTATGATCCATGTCAAATTAATTTTGTATATGGTCTGAGATAGGAGTCAAACCTATTGGAAGTAGATTGAAAGTAGACAGAAAGCCCGGCTGGTGTGGCTCAGTGGTTGAGTGTCGACCCATGCACCAAGAGGTTGCTGGCGGGATTTCCAGTCAGGGCACATGCCCGGGTTGTGCACATGCCCATGTAGGAGGCAGCCAATCGATGTTCTCTCTCATCAATCTATCTTTCTCTCCCTCTCCCTTCCTCTCTCTCTAAAATCAATAAAGAAAAAAATAAATAAATAATAAATTTTTAAAAAGAAAGTAGACAGAGAATGTCTTTAAAGAAATCAAAGGCTATAACTTGACCTGTATGCTCTAAGAATAATTATATGTGGTAGCTACTTAAATTATTCTTTATGTTGTCTGGCTTTCTTTCTTTCTTGCTTTTATCCTCATCCGAGGACATTTTTGCATTTATCTTCAGATAGAGCTGGAGGGAGAGAGGGAGGAAGAGAGAGAGAGAGAGAGAGAGACATCAATGTGATGGAGACACATCGACCGGCCGCCACCCACATGGCCCTGGTTGGGACAAACTGAAACCAAAGTACGTGCCCTTAGCGGGAACCGAACCCAGGTCTCTCCGGTCCATGGGCTGATGCTCTAACCACTGAGCAAAACCGGCCAGGGCGTTGTGTGGCTTTCTTTATAGCAGAACATTCAGTAAAATCTTGTTAAAATGGAAGTTGATCTCTGAATTGCTACTGCATGCCAGAGGGCTGAGCAGCAAAGAGGAGAACGTTATTTTCTCCCCATCATCCCACCTTACAAAAATTTGGAGAACAACATGGTGAGAACAGCAGCATCTTGAGGGCTGTCAGTTGTCCTGCAGCTATTGTCATGTCTTAAGAAAAGGCTGGAACAGATAAACCTGAGTGGCTTCTGTTCTTAAGAGGAAAACATCTTCAGGGACTTTAAAAACACATAGGAGACATTGTAAAGATGAATTAATTCTTGCATTTATACTGTATGTGCTCCAAGTTATTATAGTTTATATTATATTAGTGGAATGTAATATTTTTTACTATCTGGCCATATTTATATTTTACTCTCTGGCCAATGAGGCCTGAAGATTTCTGTTCTACATATATATTAAGAAATGTAGCCCTGGTTTGTATGGCTCAGTTGGTTGAGCATTGTCCTGTGCACTGTGAGGTCACTGGTTCGATTCCCAGTTAAGTCATATGCCTGGATTGTGGGCTCGATCCCTGGTAGGGGGAGTGCAGGAGGCAGCCAATCAGTGTTTCTCTCCCATTGATGTCTCTCTCTCTCTCTCTCTCCCTCCATTCCTCTCTCTGTCTCTTTTTTAAAAGAATCAATAAAAACATTAAAAAAAAAAAAGAAATGCATAAAAATTTAAATACATAGTCACATACCTGACTGAAGTAGAAGCTGATCTTCATTTAATATTGGCATTTGGGAAGAATGCAATGAAGATACTTCCTGGTGTCTTAAATTAAAGTAAATTGATATTAGTGGCATAAAAATCCAAATGAAAAATCTCTGCAGCAGGAAATGCCTAATTTCTTCAACAAATATACTTTCAAGGGAAAAAATGGGAGAAACCAATTGAGAGCTAACCTATGGATGAAAAGAGATGAGATGTACCAACTAAGTAAAATGTGTGGGCCTTATTAAGTTCCTATTTCAAAATGTAAATATATGACAATTAGGGAAATTGAAACATTATTTAGAAATTGGATAATAGTGAGAAACTACTGTTAATTTTTTTGGTAACCATTTTTTAAACATATGTTTTTATTGATTTTAGAGAGAGAAGAAAGGAGAGGAAGAGAGAGTGTGTGTGTGAGAGAGAGAGAGAGAGAGAAACATTGATGTGAGAGAGAAATATCCATTGCTTGCCTTCTGCTTGTGTCCCAACCAGTGACCAAACCCACAATCTGGGTATGTGCCCTGACCAGGACTCATATCAGCGACCTTTTGGTGCATGCGATGATGCTCAACCAATTGAGACACATTGGCCAGGGCACTACTGTTAATTTTTGAGGCATGGTAATGATAACATGGTTGTGTTGGTGGGTGCTAACGATGGGTAGTGTGTACATACTAGTTCATTGTACTCTTTCCTTGTGTGAGTATGTTTTAAAAATTTTTCATAATAAAATGTAAAAATAGAAAATTGATATTTATTGGAGATATTTTTTCCATTTGACAAAATAAGTTAAAACTTTGATAAAACATGAAGATCTGGGCTTTGATTTCATCTTGAAATTCCTCTTAAAGTTTATTAAAAATAATGTGAGAACTTATGGTTAGGATAATTACTATTACTCATTACCAGTCAGAGCTGTGGCCAATCCATTTTTTCTGAATGAAATCTCACAATTTCCCTAAAAAGACATATTTGCACATTACCAAATGCAGTGCAGAAACTCCATACCTATTAAGATTTTACGCTTAACAAATTGCTTTCTCAAATTGTTTTCTTGGGAAAATCATCTTCTTTGACATTTGATGTCCGTTTCTCTGCAGAAAGAGAACGATAATTATATTTTACTTGTAAGATAATTTCCAGGGAATGTTGATAACAAATATTTTTTCTCAATTTAAACATAGGAATCTGAGGCTTAGATCCTTATTGGCAAAAGTTAGATTCCTATTAATCCCTTTTGTGTGTGTAGCCCCCCAAAATTCCACACTGGCCTTTCTCTGCAACCCTTAACTCCAACTACATGCTCATATCAAATTTACCACATTGACTAAAATAACTGGTCAGTTTAGTGTGTAATGAAAGGTAAGGAAACTATATCACCAACTAGTATTAAAAATTGCTAGTGACTATTAATTGAGTTCTTATAGTGTACCTGGCACTGTTAAATACTTTGTGAAATTCCAGTTATTTCTCACAGCAAACCAGTGAGATAGGTATAATTCTTACCATTCTGCAGATGAAACTGAGGTGCAGATAATCTTAACCAGTTTTTCTATAATAATATTTCTGGCAGGTGATAGATCTTTCATTTGAATGCAGATACCATTCATAATTTTTGTGAAGAGTTTGCCATTGTCAAGGGTACTAGCTTTTTACCATTTTAGAAATAGAAAAGAAAAAGGCTCAACTATCTATCCTATACTCAGGATTTCAAAAAATATTTTCAAGATACAAAAATTAATAAGGCCCTATGATGCTTCAGAAACATTAGTAAGTGCCTGATTCAAGCAAAGGCTGGAACCAGTGAGCACATGGAGATTCAGTTTTTAGGGGGCAAGAATATGATAGATTACTCTTTGTGCTTATAGCTTTGAAGATCAGCTAAATGGGTCTCTGACTACAGGAGTACATAAGGCATAAAAAAAGAAACATTTCAGAGAGCAGCTATACTGGTTTATACTATGACTATGTTAATTAATTTTATTTTGTATTGAATAAGTTAAAAAATTGATAATAATCCTACAGTGTGTCCAGTCAGCTTTAGAATGACTAGCTCAAAACTCTCATCTTCTCTCCGTGATCTGTGAAGTTAGACATCACACAACCTTGGATCATACTAACCATTGTCTGCCCTCTGATTCTTTGACTTACTCATTTTTGCTCTTTCCTCCCTGCCTTAGCCTTACTATTTCTTTCTAGCAGCTATCCTTAAGTGTTTTGAAAGAATTCACCAACCAGTGTGCTATGTGTCTGGTTAAAAAAAGAAAAGGTCAGGAAAATGGTCCAAATGTTTAGGGAAATCAATCAACCAAACAACTAATCAACAAACTGTGGCATCAGTGACTTCCATTAATAAGCCAGAATGATTTCATCTCTACTTCTGGCTTGCTTTGTCCATCCTAATCATCCCAACAGAAAATTCTGGATCTGATTTTGGCTATGAACAAGCCAGTTATTATTTATTTATTTAATTAATGTTGAAAGATGTTTACTGAAGCATTGTTTTACAGGCCATTTATAAATGAGTAGTTTTAATTTCTTAGTATATGTTAATAGAATTTTTTAATGTTATTTTTATTATGGTAAAATATATAAAAGATACAAGTTACCATTTTGAGTGTACAATTTGGTGGCATAATATACATTCACATTTTCATACAACTATCACCACCATTCCTTTTCAGAACTTTTTAATCATTCCAAACTAAAACATTGTATCAGTTCAAAAATACCCTCTCTCCCTATCTCCTGATAATCTTTATTCTACTTTCTCTTTTATGAATTTGATAATTTTAAATACCTTATATAAGTGGAATCACACATTGTCCTTTTGTATCTGGCTTATTTCACTTAGCATAATGTTTTCAAAGTTGATCCATGTGGCATGTATCAGAATTATTAGTAAATTTTTTTATTTTAACTGCACCAAGATTTTCCATTAAGCTCTTCTGAAAATGCAGCCATTGCTAAGGAGACATTTCCCAGCCTCAAAAGATTGATAAAATAAACATTAAAATTTCTGATTTTAACTAGTTATATTGGCTAGGTGTTTGACTACATTTAAAAATTTTTCTTATAATAATAATAAATTTGTGAAAAAATGTACATAGTGAATTCTATAGTTGGCCAAAATTTCTGGAGGAGGTAGTTTCAGAATGCCCATCTTTATAAAATGCTCATAGGTCTATGTTTGAAAGTAGGATACTTTTGATCATAAGTGTTATGTGATCTATAGGCTATAACCTTTAATTTGCTCCTTTCACCAACTTTAAGACCAGATTCTTGGCTCATTATGATAACATTACAACATCTAATGAAAACCGATGATTTCCTTTATTAAAACAAAGAGAATAAAACTAAAATCCTTTAGTTTTCCCTTACCTTTTAAAATATCTATCATCAGTATATTTAATTATGTGCCTAAAATCTGGCAGTCTGTCATGCAAATATCATAATTTATTTAATGTAAGTGATTTTTAACATGGCATACACATAAAATCATGAAACTACTCATTTTCTCTGCTACTATTTTTGTATTTGCCTGACATAAACACATGTAAGTTATTGTATATATATATATTTTTTTAATTGACCACTTGAACTTAATATTTATGCATGAAGTTGTGTCACATTGCATTTTGCACAAATGTGTCATAGAATTGTACACTTGAAACCTATACATTTTATTTACTAATGTCACCCCAATAAATTTAATGAAAAGGAAGTTAAATCATTGGTTAAAGACTAACAATTTAAAAAATACACACATATCTACAAAGTCACAAACTATATGAAATCTTCAAAACACATAAAATTCCGGTGTTCTTTAAATCATGGACATAAAGGTAAATTCTCCCTGTTCCTGCCATTCAACCCAGCCCTGTGCACTGACCCTGGTGGCTCTGACACTCAGATTCAGCTGTGCCCTCTCCTGCTTACACACTCTCTGTTGCCTGAGGAAGAGTCTAACATGTGAGACTCAGATGATTTGCCTCATTTCCTTCAAATGACCCTCATGTTCCAGCCATGTGAAATTATTTGCCAAATCACACAGGATGTTTCCCACCACTAATCTAGGCCCAAGTTATATATCTAAAGATGAATGAGAGGAATCTGAGACCTTAGATTATTTGACAATATTTTCCATTCAGCTCTGTGGGCAATAATTTGGGCTATACATATATAGTTTATTTATGAACAATATAGTTGACTTATGAATGATAAAATTGTAAAATTAAAATATTTTTGATTAAATATCAACAAAATAACACTGGTTTAATTGTGTGATGCCAATGAAATTAGATTATTATGAGGGTAAACTATGGCTGGTGAAGAAAGAGCATGTTATGTGTATAAAGAACACATACATCTTTGATCTTAGTTTCCAATCTTGATTCCACTACTGATGCACTATTTGATTTTACTTAGTCCCTTAATCCCTAATATACATGTAAAATGTGGACAAAAATTCCAAGCATTTTTATGAGAAGAAAATGTTTGTGAAGTTGATTCAGAAATGTGAGCTACATAGAATTATAATAATTATTATGAATTATTATGCTATGTCAGTGAAAGAAACTGTGACCAGTTATGAGAATTTCTAAATGATTTTTTCTATACATTGTATAATGTGATAATTTAATGTAGTGATTACAGAAACTCCATATTTTTTTCATAATATTTCTCAGCACTCGTTAAAGGTCAAATGGACCATTTGTTTTGCATTATTTTTTTAATTTCAGAGTGAAAACAGCTGAAGCATCATGTAGCCAAAGAATGATGTCATTACTCCAAATGCTATTCTGTATACTATTTCAAATTAGAAATGATCATTTAATCATAGAATTTTATTCTGGAAGGCACTCTTTAGATAATTTGTTAAACCATTTATAGACAAGAATACGAAAGATGAAGAAGGCTTAATGACCTGTTATAGATCTCCCAGATGTTCTTGGTTTTCCAACTTGCTCTGTGTTGTTTGAAGTAACTCTTTTCTGGGTATTAGTGAATCACTCTGTGACTTTCCTGAAGCCCTCTCCACATAGGTAGTAATTATCATCTGTCCAGTTATGATTCCCACACAGCTTCTGCACATGCTCTACAGCTTCATGGTGAGACTGCCTTGACTGTCCCAGAAAGTCCTCTTGGACACGATTTAAAACCTCTTCACACTAGCTCTGTCTCCCATGTGGCCCATGCCTTGTCCTTAAGAAATCTGGCCTCTTATCCTACTGTGAGATGGTCAATAGTTTCCGTAAGCAGCCCTCTACTCTGCCACCACAGGCTGTTTGGGCCAACCACCTGCACCGTATATAATGTCTTGAGTTGAAGACTAGACTGGGTGTCCCCAAACCCTAGGAAATTATGTCAAACTCCTCAAGAAATGGTCTCATTGAAGCCTTACTTGACTTGGGATCAGGGCAAATTCCCCACATGCCCCAATGTGCCTCCTCCTGCTCATTAGCAACTGTCTCCAAGGAAATCCTCTTCCTATTTTCCAATGTATCATGTGCCTCTCCACCGCCTTTAAAAGCAAGAGATGTGAAAATCTAAGGTTAGTTAAAACTGATTCACAGACAGTTCTTTGGCAGTTCTGCTTAAGTGGTCTAGTATTTCACATGGGAATGTTAAAATAGTTGGCACCTACTGTCCTGGACCTCAGTAGAAATAGAGTCGGGAACAGTTCCATTCAATATCCTATTACCATGGTCAGACTTGTAGATCCTGGAAAGTGCACAGCCAGTGGCTAAAGCTATAGAAAATGAGAACCAGTATCTGGAGGTGGTGTGGCTGGGAGGAATAAAGGAAAATGTTGACTCTTAGTCAGATAGGCTGACATTCAAAGCAGGATTCCAGTGTCAAAAGAGGTCGTATTGTCAGAAGTTTAGAGCAAAAGTTAGTTCTAAGTCCTGGGCAAAAGCAGATCTGGGTGGGAAAAATCTGCAGGCTGGTATTCAGTCTGCTTATGGCACCCACACTATCCACTGGTTGTTAATATACTAAGTGTATTTTTATTGTTTTAAGCACTGTATGGACTGGGGTGTTAACGACATGTGTTGAGCACCTGAATTTTGCCAGGTGCTTTGCTAGGGGCTGGGAGAATGAGCTGGGTGCTCTAAGTGAGATATCTCTGAATCCAGGTAGGAGTGGATGAGATTATTGCTGCTTTTTTGTCTTTACCCTCTTCAACTCTTCCACTTGCCCTGTCGTATTTGTATCTCCAGTTTGAAGGGAGCAAGGGCAGACCCAACTGGGTAAACTGAGGTGAATTCTATCACTTGTTAAAGCTTATGTAAGATTTACATAAGAGTCTGGAAACAAAATGAAGTTAGTTATCAGGGCATGTAAATTGCCAGCACTTCTATTTATATGAATAATTAAATGCTTTTTAAATCATTTTTTTTGGTAACAATTGAATTAGAAAACAATAGCTGAGTTTATGTACTTTCTCAAAAGTCTCAGGCATTAAGAGAAAAAAAATGCTTTCTTGTCTTAGCCTTCTTAGATTTCATTCTATCCTGTTTCAGTGTTTGCTTTATTTCTAGACCAGCCTGTGGCAGAAGGCCAGCTGCAATCTGAAAGAGATCTGTTACAGTCTTTGGTGTATTAAGACTATGTTCATATTAATAGATTTCCTCTAAGGATATCTCATATCACCATCTCTGAGCCAAGTTTGAAACAATATGTGTAATACTTTGAATACTGAAATTTCATGGAGGCAAAGGTTCCGATCTGTGTATGTGTGTTGTTGATTGCTGTTTTTAAATGGGTTTAATTCCATTGAATATGAAGGTGGTTCTTTGTTTTTGAGGCTCTACGAATTGAAATACTACTGATCCACTAAGCACCTTAATAATTTTTACTTTTTGTGGCTGTAAGTAGCATATTGCATGTCAATGTACATTTTAAAAAGTTAAGTCTCCTGAGGACAAAAAGAAGCAAAAGAATACAGGATAATTCAGTGCTGAGATAAGAGGTAGAGGTTAGATTTCTTCCCTCCCATTTTTGGAAATAATACCTATAACTCTTTTTTTTTTTTTTTTTTTTTTTTTTGCATTTATCTTCAGATAGAGCAGAAGGGAGAGGGAGGGGAAGAGAGAGAGAGAAACATCGATGTGAGAGACACATTGACTGGCTGCCACCCACATGGCCCCAACTGGGGCTGGGGACAAACTGCAACCGAGGTACATGCCCCTAGCGGGAACCGAACTCGAGGCTCTCTGGTCCAAGGGCCAATACTCTAACCGCTGAGCCAAACTGGCCAGGGCATAACTCTTTAAGTTTGGATAGGACCTTAGAAATCATGTAATCTGATCATTCCATTTTACATAAGAGGAAATTACAGCTCAAAATGGGTATTTGACCTTGATTTGGCCAAATAGATTTTAGGACATTATTAATACTCAGAATCACTTTTATAACAGCAGAAGCTAGAGATCGCTATACATACAGTGCTTATTTGAAATAGTGTCATAATATACAGTGCTTATGTGAAAAGTTGTCATTGTTTAAATGTGATTATGATTACATGCAAGGACCATATGTAGATTAACAATAGTTTGTGTGTCAGTTATTTGGTCAGTGGTTTTAGATCTGAAGTAGTAAGTTTGAAATTGGCAATTGGCTCAAAACTGTCTGTTTTTGTTCCACTGTAGTATAACTTTAAATTGGGTATTTCCAAAGGAAACCACAGTGTAATTATTTGAGCTCTGGGAAGGAATCAAGGATATACTGTTCTATATATAAGTTCAACAAAGGCTGTCATTTGACTGAGAATATGATTATTACATGAATGGGTGGAAGAGTTAACTGCCTTGGACATCTTCTTCATTTGGACTGAGGTGGCTACTACTTCCAGGAGGCAACCCTCACCAGGAAGCTGTCTGGGATATATATCACTGAAAATACAATCACTTATGGTCCAACTGAGGGTACAGACTAACAAGAAAAGCACACCATCAAGGGGAAGCATTATTTTCCTTGTCCTGGGAATTGATACCTAGAATTTATATTATTTGCTCAAATGGAAACTGAGCCTGGTCATTTTATCATATCCTATTATTTTCAAATAACTTTTGATTTTTTTTTCTAAATCAAGAATTACTTTTTTCAAAAGAGGAAAGTGGGAAGCTACACTGTATTATTTCTTTTGCTCACAATGATTTTACTGACACTCAGATATCCTAAAATGTAAAGATCTTTAAGGCGTTGTATGAAAATGTGACAGTTTTGTGTAATTGTATTCAAGATTTTAAGAGCAATGAAAGATTCTAAAATGTTTCTGTCCCTTCTCTTGTAAATGCTGTCATCTTTGCTATTTTATCTTTGTGACAGGTGTGAAGACTATGTGTTGGAATAGATTGATTTTTCTTTCAGTCATCTGCCAACTCGAAAGAATAAATACAGTACCAAATATATAAGTACACTGGGAATATTTATAACCTGGCAGTTTTATGTACACAGAGAGAAAATAAATGATTATATCTGAGAAGGAGCAAAAACAGTCTTTCTGAAAGATATTTGACATATTTTATGTCTCCAAGGCAATTTATGCTTCCTGAGCATGTCTTGGCTGTACTATCAGGGTGGAGTGGCCTGGTTGGGGAAGATGAGACTCAGCACAAGCATATGTAGTAATGTAAAAGATTTTTAAAAGAAACATCTGAAGCTGCAAAGAATCATAAGTACCATATGCAAGGCACTGCATCTTATTCTTCACATGTATTATCTCCTTTAAATTTGACACCCCTGCACATAGGAAATAATTGCACTTGTTTTCAGATGAGGAATTTCAGTAACAGAAGGTAAGTAACTTTCCCAGCTAAAATTACGTCATGTAAAGGCACGGTCAGAATTATAGATCAAGTTACCCTGACTACAAGATTGAGAATTTCATGGAGGGAGGACTACATGAATGTAGGGCTACTTTTGCCTCCTTTGTCTCAAGAAAAGCATCGGCTGCATACTTTGACCATTTTCCCTCTATTTATTGGCACAGCTTACACGAAGCCACAGACACAGGTTCTACAAAAGGCATAATGGAAACAATGATTAGTTGTAAGGGGTCTAACTTGACTCATTCCTCTTCCTTAAACCCCACCCAATCCGCAACCAAAACTTCTCCATTCTCTAGAAAGCATACTTCAAATATATCTGTGTCTCTACTGTTCTATTTTTATGACCCTGGTCCAAATCACCATCATCTTTGCCTGGATATTCACAATATTTTCCTCATTCTCCCTGCTTCTGTTCTTGCCACTGCCAATATATTCTTCAAAGGCTGGCAGGAGAAATTTTTTAATTAAAGCATGTCAGTTTCCCGAAACTCTTTAATATCTTCCCAATCTGTTTGGAATAAAATAAACATTTTTCATTTTGGTAGACAAATTCCTTAGTTACATGGCTTTTGGCTACCTCTCCATGCCTTCATCTCACACCACTCTCCTTAACATATTCCAAACTTTAACCACACTGTTCTCTTTCCTGTATGCCAAGCTTTGTTCTGCCTTAGGAGTTTGTATATATTGTTACTTTGCCTGGAAGGTTCTATCCTATTTTTTCTGTACCAAGTGTTTTAAAAAAATTTTTTCCCATGAGTTTAAACTTACATTTCAACTACTCAGGGATGCTTTCTTTGATTATTCAAACTAGTTTAAGTTTCATTATGCTTTTTCTTAACATTTAAAAACAATGTGTCAGAATTTATAGGCATGTATGGGTAAACAAGGACATAGAAAATAAGGCTGGGGGGTGGGATTGGGAGGTGGGTGTCAATGGGGGGAAAAAGGAGAAACATCTGTAACAAAAATAAATAAACATTATAAAAAATAAAAATAAATAAAAACAATGTGTCATTTCATGCAGGGTTTTGTTCGTTTTATTGTATACTGATTCCACCCTACTAAATTCTAAATTCTAAAAAGTAAAGAGTATATATTTTGGGTTCACTATAGTATATTCTGCTTTTAATTATAAACTAGGTACAAAATTGAGTTCCAGTTGAACAAACTGAATAAAATCACCACAATTACTTTTATGTTTTTATTCTCTGATTCTTATTAATAAAATGGAAACTCTATTTACTAAATGCATTTGTTGACCATTTACATTACTTCAAGTTTTCTGAGGGAAAACTATGCAAAAACATCAATTACAGTATACCAATACGATGCAAGTGTTCTTTCAAAGTTAAAGATAACACTATAAAAAACACAGAGAATGGAGCAACTAGTTGCCTGAGGAATGAATTCACTGACATAGTGACGTGTGAACTAGGTCTTAATGATTAGTTACAACTTTCCAGGTTAAGGAACTAAATAGGTGTTGGGGGCTATTTGAGGGAATGGGAAAGCATGCATTGGTTAACAAAAAAAGGCTTTGGATGTCGGTAGGAGCATAGACTAATTGAAATGATGGTGGAAAAAAAAGCCCCAAAGTCAAATTGCATTGAAAGATCTTCTATACCAGACTATGGAGTTTTTAATAGGGAAGTAACATGATCCATATCATTTAATAGAAAAGTGGTATGTGAGTAAAAGACTTTGAAATTAGAAGTGAGTTATGAGAATGATTAGGATGTTATTATGATATTCCTACCCCCAAATGTTGAAAGCCTTAATTGATTAAATAATTGACTTTAGCTATGCAACAGGCACTGCACTATCTGACCTAAAAAGTGAGGTAAGTAGAGCTACATATATATTATTTATCTGGGATTGTTTCAATTTTTATACTTTATTAGTCAGTTTGAATTTTCCACATTTGTCTTAAATTTTCTTAAATATATTACATTTGAAAACAGGATATTTCTCTAGCAGATCTAATGCAAATGTAGGGTACAAAGTAATGGAGAGTATGTTCAACTCTACAGTGCTTGAAAAATAGGTGGCAGAGGGACTTCATAAATTATGTCTTGCTTGACCTGAGACCTAAAATATGGGGGCAGGTTCATTTCATGCAGAAGGAGCAGCATAGGCAAAGGCATGGAGGCATGGTATGAGCCAGGAATGACAAATAATGTAATAGGCCTGAACTACAGAAATAATAAAAGTAAGGATTCTCATGTATCCACTGATTGTGGACTTTGGAAGAACACAAGGGGACTCAGATGAAATATATAAATGTTTACCATTTTAGACTCTATTGAGCATGTGGTCATCTAATACTGAGATTGCAGCTATAATTGAGCAAGTGCTATTTAAATGTAGCTGAATTCTCATCACTACTCAGGATGTTCTCAATGTTCTTTTTCACTCATCACAGTGGCCATTTTAAATTTCCACCCTTCTTAAACTCCAACCTTGCCTTGCCCAATCTCTTGTATTTTATGGCTTTGAAGTGGAAGCCATCTGACAAGAGATGATGTAACTTCTTGTCTTCTGGCTTCAAAGGGCCTCTCCCTTCTACCTATCTGACTCCCATCTCACATACCCGCTTTTAACCTCTGTTACTCTATCAAACTACTATTTAGAAGAAGGAATAAATTTGCTGTCATTACGTTTTACCTCCCACTCACTCCTAATTGCTTATTTTCCAGAGACTCTCCTTACAGCCCTTTTGAAATTAATCTTGTTAGAATTTCTTAAATTCCAGGGTGAACGAACTTCAGTCCTTCTAAGTTTTAGCTTCACCTCCTTGACGCTCTCTTTCTCTTTAGCCTGCACGTATGACAACCTCTTTGATCACATCCTTTCCACATCTCATCTTTTGTACTTCCGTATGAATTAATTCTCAAAGTTATTTCCTTAACTGAATCACTTCTTTCTCTAGATTGTCCTTTAAACTATTTTTGCTTTATTGGTTTCTACCAAATCAATGTCTTCCAGGGTCCAGATGCACATTTCAAAGCTTTGGTTTAAAAAAAATCTTCTATATCTGCTAGTTCTTTAAAACTAAGCAATATTTAAGATTTGAAGTCAACAACTCTTCTTGCTTTCTTCATTCCGTTACAGCAGCGATTTTCATCTGGTATGTCACAAAAATTTTTATAACATGCAATGCCTGACTATTTAGTCAGGGTATTAACTTTTCTTCCCATTAGATTGTCAAATACAAAAATGACAATAGCCAACACTACAATAGCCATCTGGTGTGAATGTCTTGTCTTGATATTATGACTAAATATATGTCATATAATAGATTGCATCTTATTGGTCACATCTCATAATAAGGTTGCATCTGACCCTGACCGGGTGGCTCAGATGGTTGGAACATCTTCCTATACGCCAAAAGGTTACGGGTTTGATTCTTGGTCAGAGCACATACCTCGGTTTTTTGATCCCTGGTCAGGGCACATACAGGAAGCAACTGATTGATATTTCTCTCTCACATAGGTATTTTCTCTCTCTTCTCCTCATTCTCCCTTCCTCTCTCTCTGAAAATCAATGAAAACATGTCCGTGAGGATTAAAAATATAATAATAAGGTTGCATCTGATTGGTTTATTCTTGGTACCAGAAATCCTTATATACAGGTATAGACATCTAATTTTTTAAAAAGTTCCTTTGGAACAAAAGGGTAGGTAATTACTATTATTATTATTATTATTTTGTAAATCATTATTTACAATAATGTGTTTATAAACAATAAAAAATTATTATTTTATTTGTAAATAAAAATTATACCTATTTTCTTGTCAGACGGGCAAAAAACATGTTTTCGGTGTGCTGCAGAATTTTAGAGATTAGTTTATGTGTGCCATCAGATGAAAAAGGTTGAAAATCACTGTGCTAGAGGCCAGCAATTTCTGTCATCTCTGCCTTCTCAGGTAAACATTTCCTCCTTCTTAATCTCTCTTAATACTGCCAGTTGATTATTGAAACAATCTTTTCCACTTAACTTATTTTATTTTCTCCTTCCATTTTTATTGCTACATCTTGGCTCAAACCTGCATTTATCCTTGTCTATAAAATCATCATGCCATTCTGACTGTTCTCATGTTAATTATTTCAATATACTAAAGCCAGACTACTAATTTTAAACTAGAGGGGGGAAAAAAAATCTCACCACTTCTTAGATAATTAAGTCTTCAAAGATTCCCTATTTCCTACCAAATTTAGGAGGAAAATCTTCAGATTATTTGAAAACCTCTGAACTGAAAGTCCTCTATTATAGCTTATATAAAATGTAATTTCTGCCTTTTATTTATTTTAAAAACACACTTTATTTAGTTAATATATTTATTAGTAATCTTTTTCTGCATAACAAATCACCCCAAAATTTAGCAGCATGAAACAATACATATTTATTCTGTCACAGTTTCTGTGGTTCAGGAATCTGGGCATGGTTTAGCTTTCTTCTTCATAGTCTTTCGTGCGTTTGCAAATATTGCCCGGGGCTAGAGTTTCATCTGAAGGTTCAACTGGAAAAGATTAATTTCTAAGCTCATTTTTGTAGTTTTGGTAGGATTTAGTTCCTTGTGGGTTATTGGAATGAGAGCATCAGTTCATTGTTGGCTGGTGGTTGTTGGCTAGAGGTTAGCCTCAATTCCTTGTCATGTACTTCTCCAACATGGCAATTTCCTTCAATTGAAGCCAGCAAAAGAGAGAATCTGCTAGTAAGAGAGAAGTTACTCTCTTATGTGTTCTGATTATAGAAGTGTCATGTCATTCCATCACCTTTGTCATATTCTATTGATTAGAAGCATAGTTTATGACACTCAAGGGCACACTCAACGGGAAACAGATTACACAAGAGTTTGAATAGCAAGAGACAGAGATCACTGGAGGCCATGTTAGAGGTGTTCCACCTCACAGAGATTGAATCAGGGTATGAACATAAGCTGTAAATGGAAAGCAGCAGTAACACAGCCTTAGTGAGGCATGGTCTTGACAGACAGTGTATAGGGAAAAGCCTTTCAATTGTTAGAGGTTTGAATGGCGTACTTGGTCATCCAGTTTGTGTGGAAGAAGTGGCCTGAGGTGATACACACACATGCACACACACACACACACACACACACACACACACACACACAGATGTGTATATGACTAGTGGCAAATGGGTTGGTCAGCTGTTTAGAAGTCTGGAAGGAGAAAGACTGGGAAATTGAGGATAAGGAGGTTTGGGGAGAGGCATTTGGTTGTACATATGGAAGTATGTGTAAAGTTTGAAAATATTCATATCAAATGTAGAGCACTTACAAGGTAAGATGTACTAAAGAACAATGTAGCTAAAAAGACTTGTCCATAAGCCAGAATTTGTCATTAGCCTCCTGGTGTTGGTATGATGGGCACATGTGTGAAGTGACATGGTAGTAGTGATGGAGGCTATGCATGACTCTAACAGCATGGACTCCAACTTTTTGAGACTGGTCTATCTAATACTTTCACAAAATATCCACCTTGTTAGTGACAGAGGCCAAGACTAAGTCCCTGATATGGCACCATCCCTTGAGGAGACTACCTGGCCATTTGGTGACAAGTAGAACACATTGCACCCTTTCCTCCTTGGAAAGACAAGTGAGTAGCTGTGATAATAACAAAAGACATTTCAGGGATGGGTTTACATTTCCTACAAGCATGTAGGGTCTCAGCCAGCATTACTAGTTAAGTAAGGTTTATGTAGTATTTGATATACCAGCACGGGATCCTGATAACATTGTGTACATCCATCCAGAGTACCCATTTTTATACCAAAGGAAATATGAGAGTGGGCCCATGACTGTTGTGGTCTACATATGATGATAAATAGATGCATGAATATAAAGATCTTTCCACTCTTGCCCAACATGAAACATCTTTGAAAATTTTTTATAGTTTGAGAACTCCCACTGGAGTCAGCTGAGGCTGTTGGGCTACATTGCAACTTAGTTGCATCCTGCTATGTCCCTCCTACCTCCACAGAAGTATTGGTTCCAATAACACTTCTTATCAAACATCTTCCATGCTGAAGTTTGTCTTAGAGTCTACTTTCTGAGAAATCCAATATGGACAGTCAACATGGTTGAAAAGATTTCATACTAAAAATTTAGCAGGGGACCAAGTTTTATCTTAAAGTATAAGTTAATATAAAAAGTTCAAGAGAATATTTTGATTAAAAAACTTATGAAAGTATTCATAAAATGAATGGATTCTGAAAATTATAGTGTTAACTTATAATTACAGCTCAAAAGTAAGTTGAATAGCTAAAGTGAGATCAAATGGAATACATAGACACTGTTTCAGTAACTTTGAGATGTTTTTATTTCAGGGAAAACTGTCAACTATAGTGATTATTTTGTTTTTTAATTTCATGATTGACAATAATTCCTTATGCCTGAATTTATGTTTGAATAGAAATTTAAGACCTGACAAAATTCACAGTACAGTGTTATAAACATATAAGCAGTCACTCTTTTTGAAAAAATATAATCATTTGTGAGTTTTCTAGTTGATAAAATGTAAATCTCATTTCAAATAATGTAAAATAAAGTAAAAATCTATTTACAGTCTTTTTCTTTGTCATTTGAGCTATTGTCACTTTATATTTTGAATACTTGCTTTTCTCTCTATTATATATGCCAAAAACTACTCAGTTTCTCTTGATGTTAAGATAATGAAATGATTGACAGCTTTGACTGCCCCATGTTTTCTCAGTTGAAAGAAAAGAGTTTCTTATTACTCATATCCCTCAATATCCTGTAAGTAAAAAGATCTAAACTCCCCCAAAATGGCTCTTTTCAAATTCTTATTTTAATTATTTGTTAATGAATTGGCTAATTATTTATAGTTTAATAATGATCTAGAATCAGGGAAATTTTTTTCTTAAAATTTCTGGGGTCATTTGTATGCCTACACTCAGCAAGAAAGCTTTCTTGGGACTGGACTGTCCAACATGGCTGTGTGGGCATGCGTGCGCGCACACACACACACACACACACACACACACACACACACACATATCTGGGGACTGGTTAGGGTAACTCAGTTCCACTCCATGTGCTCTCTCTCCATGTAGTCCATCATTTATCAGTCTAGCCTCAGCTTCTTTATATGTTTACTGGCTTCCAAGAGAGCCAAAAGAGAAGTTCTTAAGACCAAGGCCTAAAAGTCACACATCATAACTTCCATCATACTATTGGTCAAAGGGAGTAGACCTAGTTTTTACCTCTTGATGGGAAGAGCATAAAAAAAATTCACAAAAGGGCGTATTTCATAAGAGGAATTATCGTATCCAACTTTAAAAATAATCTAGAACACTAAGGTGGCAGGACTTGTTATTATAGATAAGAATTGTCAGAGGAAGGTCTGTCTGAGGAGGTGAAACTAGACTGAGAAGTTGAATGAAATGAAGGAATTAGCTATGCCAACATAATAGAAGAAGGAACATTGTCGCCAAGGGAATATCAATTGCAAAGGGCCCTGAAGTGAAACAAACCTGGTGTGTTGGAGAAAATTCTAAAGCTTCTTACAGTAATTCAGGCAAGAAATCATTACTTCTTGAACTAAGAAAAGATTTGTGAGGGTGGTATGTTTCTTCATTGGGTATATGTTTTAAAATAGAAGTGATAGAATTTGCTTTTGAATTATATGTTTGTGTGAAGAAGAATCAAAGATGATTATTAGATTTTGGACCTAAATCGGGCAAATGGTATTACTATTTAATGAGATGAAATGAAGTTCCTTGGACTGGAGCAGATGCATGTGAAAAATAGAAATTCAATTTTGGATATTTCACTTGAGATCCCTCTGGGTAGCCAAGCGGACACGCTGAGTTAGAAAACAAATACATGGGTCTGGAATTCAGTAGCAAGAATAGGGCTAGATATAAAAACTTAGGATACACCACATGTGATTTTAAAAATACGAGATTTGATGATATCATGCAGAAAGTGATTACAAAAGGAGAAAAGAAGAAACTTAGGGACTAAGATCTGGAGCATGCCAATATGTAGGAGTTAGGATGAGCAAGAAGATCCAGCAAAGAAGGCTGGCATGGGAAGTAATTTGTGTGGAAAGTTGGCTAGGCAAACAGTGTCACGGGAGCACACGCAAGAGGGAATTGTAAGAAGGGAATTATTGGTGCCTATAGATGATACTAAGTCAAGTTAGTTGAAGACTGAGATCTGACTATTGGATATGTGTTGGACTTTGGTGAACTCAAACAGAGCTGTTCAGTGGAGGGGTGAAGCTAGCAGAGAAAGTAAAAATAGTGTATATAATGATTTTTTTTTTTTTTTGGAAAAGGGAGCAAAGAAACAGGGCATGATATGTTGATGAGAATGATACACAGGAAGAAAAAAAGTGATGATGCGACAGAGAGAGAGAGAGAGAGAGAGAGAGGATGGCAAAAAGAGCAAATACTCAGATGAACCATTGGTCTTTAGCTAGGGCTAAGGGCTTTTTATCCACTTTAATAAAATAAATTTTTATAGTTTAGGCTTAAAGCATTCTATATTGGTATATTTAATGGTGGAAGATATGAAATATCTTCTTGAAATTTTTATATTTTCTAAGTGAAAATATAGTCATGCAGCAGATAGTGACGTTTCAATCAGCAATGAATCACATATACAATGGTAGTCCATAATATTATCACGGAACTGAAAAATTCCTAGTACCTAGTGACATTTTAGCCATCGTAATGTCATAGTTCAACATATATCTCATGTGTTTTGGTGATGCTGGTGTAAACACACCTACTGCTCTGCCACTCTTATAAAAGTATAGCACGTACAATTATGTACAATACATAATACTTGATAATGCTGATACATGACTGTTACTGATTTCTTTATTTACTATACTATACCTTTTATCATTATTTTAGAGCATACTCTTTCTTTCTTTTTTTTTTTTTTTGTTAATCCTCACCCGAGGATATTTTTTCCGTTGATTATTAGAGAGGGTGGAAGGGAGGGAGGGAAGGGGGACAAAGAGAGAGAGAGAGAGAGAGAGAGAGAGAGAGAGAGACATTGATGTGAGAGAGGCACATTGACTGGTTGCCTCCTGCACACCCCCTGACTGGGGCAGGAGATTGAACCTGCAATCCAGGTAAGTGCCTTTGACTGGGAATCGAACCCATGACCCTTCGGTGTGTGGGCCAATGCTCCAACCACTGAGCCACACAGACCAGGGCTAGATAATACTCTTTTTAGGTATAAAAATGTTTTCAGTAAAACAGTGTGTCATGTTATGCTGGCAGCAGCCTCATACATCTCACATTTACTGTGTCTGTTGATTGAAACCTTTTTTTTAATGCCTGATTTAATCTCATGTTCTTTTATATGGTAACATGCTGTACACGCATATAGCCTAGGTGTGTAGTGGGCTATATCATCTAGGTTTGTGTATGTGCGCTCTGATATATGCACAATGACAAAATTGCCTAATGACACATTTCTCAGAAAGTATCCCCATTGTTAAGCAGCGTATGACTGTAAAAGTATGATGATTAGCTAAGAATAAGGTAGTAATATTGGGTTTCAAAATTTTGAGAGAAGGGGTTAAATAATTGTTTTGGAGAAATGAAATGTGAATGGACTAAAAACAAAAATAATAATATAGTCACCAGGTGCACTAACAGACCACTTGAGGTTTGTGATAATAAATTTAAGTAAGCCAGTATAATTTTTTATTTTTCTTTAGCTACACAAGGTGACCTAGGTGCAGGGGTAGAATGGGTGTTTTTTCAAAGTTGGGGGCTCTCTAGGTAAGATGGAATGAAAGCAGGATAAGAGAGATGAAAACCCCAAGGAAATGCAAAAAATAGTTAAAATGACAAATCCTGGACTCTAAGCCAGGTAAGGAAAGGAGGTGAGGGAAATCAAGAGGGTATGAGGAAATAAGAAGAGGCGAAGCTAGTGAACTGAAAATCCTGGTGGAATGGGATTTGCAAGGTTGTGAGAATCCACAATTAATTTTCTTTCAGACTCCCAAAGATGTGACACTCCTTGAAAATGACTGTAGCAGCAGAGACCTAAGGTGTCCTGGGGCTGGGATGGGCAAGAGCCTTGCTGACCAGGATTACATATCCCATCAGCCTAAATGGATGAGAGCTGGGATTAGGACTTAATTTAATTTTAAGGAAATAAATCAATATAGAATTTCGAATACACCTAAGTACATGTATGTATATACATGAGTGCACATCTGAGAAGGGCAATGGGATTTTGAAAGGGTTAAAATGAGTTTTCTCTTTTAAAAATATTCATGTATGTTGTACAATTTTAAACAGAATTTTAATGAGAAGTCACAAAAGAAACAGTTTTACTAGCTCATAACTTGAATGCATTTGATATAGAGCATTAAGATATCTAAAGAAAGAATGCCTCAATTTGAGGCAAGTTGTTTAGTCATGGGAGCCTTTAAAAAATAAGTCATGAAGGCAAATTTGGCAATTTCCATCCAAGCACCGCCCAGGAGAAAAAGACATTTAGCCAACAGACTTTGAATATACTGGCTCCTTTGGCAAGCCTATTTGAAGACGAATTCATCAGCAGTCTGAGCCTAATGTCATTAAAAATTGGATTCATGTAGCTTTTTTTGTTTTGATTTCACATTTATTAAACAACCTTCTGATTATTATTTGTCTTTCCATGTGTGTGCCTAGAAGGACAAAATGTGTTGCTCATATGAGCTTCATGGATTTTAGTTCCTGTAACAATTATTTCACAATGTAAATTAAATCACGTTCTGGTTTTATTTATTTACCTTAGGAACTTGGATAATGCGAGCTTGTTCTTTCGAAGTGGATTTGCTTTTGGAATGCTGACAAAATCAAGTTATTAAGCATGTAAACCTGCAGGCCAATTCATGGGCCATGGTGAACCTACCCAGGTAAAGAATACCACCCTGTGAGGCCTTCTGGGAGTCAGCCAGCCTTGCCCCTGGCAAACTCCCGTGTAAACACTGTGTACCTTGTCTATGCTTGGAACCTGGCTCAAATTTTGTTTCTTCTCTGGTGCCTTCTCTGGGCCCTCTATCCACTTCTAGCTGTCTGGGGGTGCATTTTATAAACCACACAATTTACTGAGCTCGCAGAGAGGCTTGCCTGCGCACAAGTGAAAGTTTTCCAGGAGTCGCTTACTTCTTATAGAAAAGATACACAATTGATTGATGTCTACCCTTAAAATCCCCCAAGCAAGTTATATGTTCATGCTTTTGGTCCAGAAATGAAGGCTTTAACTACATCCTTCTTCAAATACAATATCTCTGGATTCTTGCAGGCTCTGCATGCAAGTTTTCTAGAGTGAACTTTTGTGTAGAGGTGGGATGATTTTTGGTATGGGCAAGAATATACATCAAGATTTTTGATGTTAATAAAAATAGAAATTTTGATCACTGTCATGTACCAGTTCTCAATGAAAGTACAGCTATGGTAGTTGATATTCCAAAGCAATTATTTATGTCAATGTATATATGTCAGGGTGACAATATAACTTGTAATTAAAACTAGGACACTTTTACAAATGAAAGTGTACACTATTAATTACGTCAGCAGAACAAGGTATAAACTAGAACAGTTCTGGGTAAACAGAAACGTTATCCTACATAGGGTCTGGATGGTAAATGAGCAAGTACCGATCCTCACAGCCAAACTGTTTGTTAATAGCCGTCATCAGCTACAATTGGTCAGTGCCTTATTTTGATATGTTATATGCTGTACTATTAAAAAAAGTTTTAAATGTCACCCTGGTATATAAGGATAAAAGAATTTATAACTAAAAAATTTATACCTGAAAGCTTGCTAAAGTAGTGAGAGAATAAAATTCAAGGGAGATTATTCTCAGCAATGAAGTACAGGAAAATAAAATTTATTCATAATATAGGATCTCATTTGATTATGAGTAATAACATAATATTATATTTTATATTATAATCTTTTTAATTGCCAGGAGAGAGATTATATTACACAGAGAAGTTGCATTAAAAATATGGCACTTTGAGTGGGAAGAGATTAACCAAAGAACTTATGTACATATATGCATAACCCATGGACACAGACAATGGTTGGGTGAAGGTCTGGGGATGGGCAGGAATGGGGTGGAGGGGGACAACTGGGAAAAAATGTGGGACATCTGTAATACTTTCAATATTAAAGATAAATTAAAAAAATATATGGTACTTTGGGGGAGGGGCTATATATATATTTTTTAGTTTATATATACAGAGATGGGCAAAAGTAGGTTCATAGTTGTAATACAAATAAATAATATAATAACTAATAAATAATAATACAGGAATCACCTTTCATGTACTCACAACTGTAAACCTACTTTTGCCCACCCCTGTAGTTATAGCTTTTTAAATAGTTACAAATTTGGTTAGGGATGTTTTTAGTGCATTTTTGTGGTAGGACAGCAAATTAACATGATTTAAATGTCATAAGACATTATCTTAATAGTAAAGCAAATCTAAGGTGAAAGTGTTTTAAAGGTTGAAAGCACTATGTAATTATAATACAGTGGTTATTATTATTAGATTCCATTATATGGCTTTATAATATCATAAAGACTGGACCGGATATGTCAACATGACCAGGACTAGATATAAATGTAGGAATATTTTCCATATGTGTGACATAGAGTGTTAATAGTCTTTCACTGGAGTAAATGTCCAGAGAAAAGAATGAAGGCAAATTACATTTCCATGATTAGTTTGCTAGTGTATATAAATCACTTCATTTAACAAGCTGAATGGGTATACAAATAAAGCTTTGACTGTAATTTCTTTCAGTTTTTGTTGTTCTGAATAAAGAAATTTGTACATTTGAATACTATTGCTGTTATTTTGAATAAACTGTTATCTGCTTGGTCAATTAAGAATAAGAAAAGGAAGAGTTTTTATTTTAGTTCCACTTATTCCTCTCTAAACTATTCTTTATGTAGATCCAAGTTTCTACATATCATTTTCCTTCTTTCCAAAGAATTTCTTTTAACATTTCTTGCAAGGCAGACCTACCGGCAACAAATACCCTCAATTTTTGCTTGTCTGAGAAAGTCTTTTATTACTCTATCACTACTGAAGGATAATTTCAGAGATACAAAATCCTGAATTGATGAGGTTTTATTTTTTTCAGCATTTCAAATACTTCATCTCACTCTCCTCTTGCTTGCATGGCTTCTGAGAAAAAATCAGACATAATTCTTATCTTTTCTATTGGTTAGGTGATTTTTTTTCTTCTGGATTTTTTCATATTTTATGCTTTTGATTTTCTTTCTTTTTTTTTTTTATTAATTTATTTTTGTTACAGATGTTTCTCCTTTTTTCCCCATTGACACCCTCCTCCCCATCCCCCCACCCTGTCCCCAGCTTTGTTGTCCATGTCCATCACTTATGCATACATGTGCATAAGTTCTGTGGTTTATCTCTTCCCTCCCCCCTACCCCCTCTTCTGAGGGGTGTCAGTTTATACCCTATTTCCACATCTCTGGGTCTACCCTGTTCGTCAGACTGTTATGTTCATTATATTCCACAAATAAGTGAGATCATGTGATATTTGTCTTTCTCTGCTTGGCTTGTTTCGCTTAGGATAATACTCTCGAGGTCCCTCCATCTCGTCTCAAAGGATAAGAGATCTTTCTTTCTTACAGCTGCATAGTACTCCATTGTGTATATGTACCATGGCTTTTTTATCCATTCATCCACTGATGGACACTTGGGCTGTTTCCAGATCTTAGCTATTGTAAATAGTGCTGCTATGAACGTGGGGGTACATGTATTTTTTCTGATTGGTGTTTCAGGCTTCTTAGGGTATATTCCTAGAAGTGGGATCACTGGGTCAAATGGTAATTCAATTTTTAATTTTTTGAGGTAACACCATAGTGTTTTCCACAGTGGCTGCACCAGTCTGCATTCCCACCAGCAGTGTACTAGAGTCCCTTTTTCTCCACACCCTCGCCAACACTTGTTTGATGATTTGTTGATGGCGGCCATTCTGACAGGTGTGAGGTGATACCCCATTGTTGTTTTAATTTGCATCTCTCTGATGGTTAGTGATGTTGAGCATTTCTTCATATGTCTCTTAGCCATTTGTATGTCCTTTTTGGAGAGGTGTCTATTTAGTTCCTCTGCCCATTTTTTAATTGGGTTCTTTGTCTTCCTTTTGTTGAGTTGTATGAGCACTCTGTATATTTTGGAAATTAACCCCTTATCTGATGTATCATTGGCAATTATGCTCTCCCATAGAGTGGGTTCCCTATCTGTTTTGATGGTTGTTTCTTTTGCTGTGCAGAAGCTTTTGAGTTTGATGTAGTCCCATGTGTTCATTTTTCCCTTTGTTTCTGTTGCCTTAGGTGATGTATCAGTGAAGATTCTACTGTGTATGATGTCCGAAATTTTGTTGCCTACATTTTCTTCTAGGATTTTTATGGATTCACGAGTCACATTTAAGTCTTTTATCCATTTTGAGTTTATTCTTGTGTATGGTGTAAGTTAATGGTCTAGTTTCATTTTTTTGCATGTAGCTGTCCAATTTTCCCAACACCATTTATTAAAGAGGCTGTCTTTACTCCATTGTATGCTCTTGCCACCTTTGTCAAATATTAATTGAGCATAATGTCTTGGGTCAATTTCCGGATTCTCTGTTCTGTTCCACTGGTCTATATGCCTGTTCTTGTGCCAGTACCAGGCTGTTTTGATTACAGTAGCTTTGTAGTATAAGCTGATATCCGGTATTGTGATCCCATCTACTTTGTCCTTCTTTTTCAAGATTGCTGTGGCTATTCGGGGTCTTTTTTGGTTCCATATGAACTTTTGAAATATTTGTTCTAGTTCTGTGAAATATGTCACTGGTATTTTGATGGGGATTGCATTGAATCTATCGATTGCTTTGGGTAATATGGACATTTTAATGACGTTAATTCTTCCAATCCATGAACAAGGTATGTGCTTCCACTTTTTTATATCTTCCTCTATTTCTTTTTTCAATGTCCTGTAGTTTTCTGTGAAGAGGTCCTTTACTTCTTTGGTTAAGTTTATTCCTAGGTATCTTAATTTTTTTGCCGCGATGGTAAATGGAATTGTTTTTTTAGTTTCTCTTTCCGTGAGTTCATCATTGGTGTATAAGAATGCCGTTGATTTCTTGACGTTAATTTTGTATCCTGCTACTTTGCCAAATTCATTTATTAAGTCTAGTAGATTTTTGATGGAGTCTTTAGGGTTTTCTATATATAATATCATATCATCTGCGAATAATGACAGTTTCACTTCCTCCTTTCCAATTTGGATTCCTTTTATTTTTTCTTCACGTCTAATTGCTGTGGCTAAGACTTCCATTACTATGTTAAATAAGAGTGGCGAAAGTGGGCATCCCTGTCTTGTTCCTGTTCTTAAGGGAAGTGATTTTAGTTTTTGCCCATTGAGTATGATGTTGGCTGTAGGTCTTCCATATATGGCCTTTATTATATCAAGATATGATCCCTCTACTCCCAAATTGCTGAGCGTTTTTATCAGAAATGGGTGCTGGATTTTGTCGAATGCTTTTTCAGCATCTATTGATATGATCATGTGGTTTTTATCTTTCATTTTTGTTTATGTGGTGTATCACATTTATTGATTTGCGAATGTTGAACCAGCCTTGCATCCCTGGGATGAATCCCACTTGGTCATGGTGAATAATTTTTTTGATGTATTGCTGGATCTGATTTGCTAGTATTTTGTTTAGGATTTTGCCATCTACGTTCATCAGGGATATTGGCCTGTAGTTTTCTTTCTTTGTAGTGTCTTTTTCTAGTTTTGGAATTAGGATTATGCTGGCCTCATAAAACGATTTGGAAGTCTTCCTTCTTCTTGAATTTTTTGAAATAGATTGAGGAGAATGGGTGTTAGTTATTCTTTGAGTGTTCGGTAAAACTCCCCCGTGAAGCCATCCGGGCCTGGGCTTTTGTTTGCTGGGAGAGTCTTGATTACATCTTCAATTTCCTTAGCTGTTATTGGTCTGTTCAAGTTTTCTATCTCTTCCCGGTCCAGTTTTGGGAGACTATGTGTTTCTAGAAATTTGTCCATTTCACTTAGATTGTCGAATTTGTTGCCATATAAATGTTCACAGTATTTGTTAATGATCCTTTGTATTTCTGTTGTGTCAGTTGTTACTTCTCCTCTTTCATTTCTGATTTTGTGTATTTGGGTTCTCTCTCTTTGTTTCTTGGTGAGTCTAGCTAAGGGTCCATCAATCTTGTTTATCTTTTCAAAAAACCAGCTCTTTGTTTCATTGATGCTTTGAATTGTTTCTCTGGTCTCTATGTCATTTATTTCTGCTCTGATCTTTACTATTTCCTTCCTTCTACTTGCTCTGGGTTTTTCTTTTTGTTTGCTTTCTAGTTCTTTAAGTTGTGAGGTTAGATAGTCTATTAGAAATTTTTTTTGTTTCTTGAGGTAGGCCTGTAGTGCTATGAACTTCCCTCTCAGAACAGCTTTCGCTGCATCCCATAGATTTTGTCTTGTTCTGTGTTCATTTTCATTGGTTTCCAGGAAGTTTTTAATTTCTTCCTTGATCTCCTTGGTAACCCATTCATTGTTTAATAACATGCTATTTAGCCTCCATGTATTCAAATGTCTTTGCATGTTCTTGTTGCAATTGATTTCTAGTTTCATGCCATTGTGATCTGAGAAGATGCTTGATATGATTTCAATCTTCTTGAACTTGTAGAGACTTAGTTTGTGTCCTAACATGTGGTCTATCTTTGAGAATGTCCCATGTGCACTTGAGAAGAATGTGAATTCTATAGTTTTGGGGTGTAATACTCTGTAAATATCTATTAAATCCATTTGGTCTAGTGCTTCGTTTAGAGGCTCTGTTTCCTTGTTAATTTTTTGTCTAGAGGATCTATCCAGTGATGTCAGCGGGGTGTTGAAGTCCCCTGCTATGATTGTATTGCTGTCAATTTCTCCTTTGAAGTCCTCCAGAAGATTTTTAATATATTTTGGTGCTCCTATATTCGGTGCATATATGTTTACCAAGGTTATATCTTCCTGTTGGATAGACCCTTTCAATATTATGTAGTGACCTTCTCTGTCTCTAGTTATGGATTTCGTTTTGAAATCTATTTTATCAGATATGAGTATTGCTACCCCAGCTTTTTTTTCCTTTCCATTTGCTTGGAAGATTTTTTTTCCATCCCTTCACTTTCAGCCTATGTGAGTCTTTTGTTGTGAGGTGGGTCTCTTGTAAACAACATATATATGGGTTATGCTTTCTTATCCAATCCGCTACTCTGTGTCTTTTTATCAGAGCATTCAATCCATTTACATTTAAGGTGATTATTGATATGTACTTATTTTTTGCCATTTTTGTTCAGTGTGGTTCTACTTTCCTTCCTATTTCTTCTACTAATTACAGCAGTCCTTTTAACATTTCTTGCAGTGCTGGTTTGGTGCTAATGTATTCCCTTAGCCTTTTTTTTTTTTTGTCTGAGAAGCTCTTTATTTGACCTTCTATTTTGAATGACAGCCTTGCTGGGTAGAGTAGTCTTGGATTCAGATTCTTGTTTTTCATGACCTTGATTACTTCATGCCATTCCCTTCTGGCATGTAGTGTTTCTGTTGAGAAGTCAGCTGATAGCCTGATGGGAGTTCCTTTGTAGGTAACCTGTTGCTTTTCTCTTGCTGCCTTGAGGATTCTCTCTTTGTCTTTAATTTTTGGCATTTTAATTACTGTGTGTCTTGGTGTGGGCCTATTTGGGTTCTTCTTACTTGGGACTCTCTGTGCTTCTTGAACTTGAATACCTTCTTTCTTCACCAAATTAGGGAAGTTTTCTGTCATTATTTCTTCAAATATATTCTCTAACCCTTGCTCATTTTCTTGTTCTTCAGGGACTCCAATGATGCAAATATTATTACGTTTCCAGTTGTCCCACAGTTCTCTTAAGCTGTCTTCCTGTTTTTTTCATTGTTTTTTCCTTTTGGTTTTCTGATTGGTTGATTTTTTCTACCCTGTCTTCTAATTCACTGATCCGGTCCTCAGCTTCCTCTACTCTGCTGTTTAGTCCTTCCAATGTGTTCTTCATTTCTGCTATGTCATTCTTCATTTCTTCTTGCTGCTTCTTCATTTCTTCTTGCTGCTTCTTCATTTCCACTTGGTTGGTTTTCAGTGTTTCTATGTCTTTGCTCATGGTGTGGATGTCTTTACTCAAGGTGTTGATGTCCTTACTCATGCTGTTGAGCTTCCTCAAGATCATGGCTCTGAATTCTAGCTCTGTTAACTTGCTTAACTCCGTTTCATTTATCTCATCTTCGGTAGAGGTCTCTTGTTCTTTCATTTGGGATCTGTTTCTTTTTTTCACCATTTTGGCTATCTCAGTGGTTTTTGGAGCCTGCCAAATTTTCCTGTGGATGTTGGTGTTCTGTTGTTTGTGGCTCCCTCTACTGGGTTTGGATGAGCGTGGGAGGACCCACTTTAAACGCCACTGTGGAGTCTTACTTTCCAGGGTATGTTTGCAAGCCCAGCAGAGGTTAAGTTATCCTCTAGCTTTTTGCCTAGAGGCTATTAGTCGTGGTTGCTTGAAGAGCCTTGGGTTTTCAGTTGAGTGAAAATCTCCCTCAGGTGTTCAAGGTGAGAGGATTTCCCGAGGGTAGGGCAGATGCTAGTAGTTAATGAGCCTCAGTTTGCATTTCAATGGCCCACTAGGGTGTGGCTGGATCTCTGATGGAGGGGCTGCTGCCTCTCCCCAGAGCCCTGGGATGGAGTAAGACCACCAGGCCACAGTCCTGCGTGGCTGCAACTCAGCAAAAGCTCTGAGCGCCCTCCAAATCCCAGGTGTCCCCACACAGTTCCAGTCCAGTCCGCCCTCCCTCTGCCGGAGCCCAGGTGAGTGGCTGAGGCTATTTTAGCGCTCTGCCCCGGCTCTGCGCGGTGGAGCCGGCTCGGGCTTTAACCCTGAGGGCAGGCGCTGCTCACGGCTAAGGCCGCTGCTGTCCGTGGGCTCCCAGCCCCCCTCTCGCGCCTCCGCAATCCTACCAGGATCGAGTCAGTGTCCCTGGTTGTATCGTCCTCGCAAGCTGCTTTTCTGTTGCTTTTTCCCGACGATTTGTCTTTATTTTAGTTGTAATTCCAGTTTGGTCCTGGGAGATGGTCTGTGTAGCTTCCATTCACTCCGCCGCCATTTTCCAGATCTCCTTGCCTTTGATTTTCTGTAGCTTGAGTACCATATTCCTAGGTGTAATTTTTTGGCATTAATCATGCTTGGTGTTCTCTGAGCTTTTTGAATATGTGGTTTGGTAGCTGGCATTAATTGGAAGAAACGATCAGTCATTATTTCTTCAAATATTTCTTCTGTTCCTTTCTCTATTTCTGGTATTACCATTATACATGTTATACCTTTTAGTTGTCCCATAGTTCTTGGATATTCTGTTCTATTTTTAAAGTCTTTTTTCTTTTCAGGAGGTTTTTTTTTGATATATCCTCAAATTATGAGATTCTTTCTTCAGCTGTGTCCAGTCTATTGATAAGGACATCAAAGGGACTCTCTGCTTCTGTTAGTGTTTTTGATCTCTAGCATTTCCTTTTGGTTTGTTCTTAGAATTTCCATACCTATGCTTACATTGCCCATCTGTTCTTACATGCTGTTCACTGTATCCATTAGATCAATGGGTATAAATCATAGTTGTTTTAAATTCTCAGCCTGGTAATTCCAACATCTCTTCCATGTCTGGTTTCCATGCCTACTCTGCCTCATCCAACTGTGTCTTTGCCTTTTGGTATGCCTTGTAATTTTTATCTTGATAGCTGGACACGATGTTCCAAGTAAATAAACTGCTATAAATAGGCCTTTAGTATAATATTATATAATGCAGTAATAAGGTGTGGAGGGAGGGGAAGAATTCTATAGTCCTACGGTTAGATCTCAGTCTTTTAGGGAGTCTGTGCCTCTGGGGTGTAAATGTCACAAGCACTCCTCAGTTTCCCCTCTTCCCTGCTGAGTGGGACAGGATGGCCAGAATGAGCTGGAGTTGAGTATTCCTGTCCTCAGGGTTAGGCTGGTATAAACCCCAGCAGGTTAGAGTGTGGTTAATCAGTTCCTCCTGAGGGCAGACCTTGTTAAGAAGAATAGAGTGCCCAGGTGTGTTTCAAAATGGTTCCTTTCTCCTCCTTGCCAGAAGCTTGAGGGGATTTTTCCCTGATATTCACCGTAAGAACCTGGTTGAGCTTCTGGAGGTAAAACTCACAAACATTGTGGGGAGAGGAGGCCCACGACTAGGTTCTCTAGGAGTTCTTGGCACTTAGAGCTGTCCACCCTGGGCTTCCAGAAGTTCATCAGTTACTGTTCAGGTTTTCCCACCCTGGTGCTGCTTCCTGTGGCTGTTCCAACATGTGCATTTCTGGTCTAAAAAGTTGTGATTCTCTATATTTGTCTGTTGGTCTCTCCATTTTTGGGGGTAGCAAATTTCCCTGTGACCTTACTTCTCTTACAGACCTAAGAAGAGTTGTTGATTTTTCAGTTTGTTCAGTTTTTAGTTGTTAGGACTGAGTGGTGAGTTCCAAGCTCCTACATGCTGGACCAGAAACCAGAAGTCTGCCTGTGGTTTTGCAAAGTACTCAGAAAGTATCAATTTGGTGATGTTTTTTCCTAATCAGAGCAGATAATAAATATCTTCTTTTTCAAAATATGTCTACCTTTGCCAAAAATCAACTTATTTTTACAAGTAACAATATATATGAAATATTAGTTTTTGTATTGTAGAATAATTTTCTCACGTAAATCTATTTTAAGCATTATTTTAAATTATACAATTGATAGTCTCACTCAGCTTCAGAAAATGCATTGCTCTTTTATGTACAATAGATTACACAGTATCTGTCCAGCAGAATATTATATTCTTGTTGTACCTCCTCCATTGCATATTAGATATATTCATTAGGATTCTTTAGCCTAACTATATGATCACATTGGTTAATGAGCCAGATATAACCAGGCCATGAAAAGCCACCTTCGCATCTACTCAAAAAGCATGCCTATCACTTAGATACCCTGGATTTGGAGCTGGCTCTGTGACTGCGTGAAACTTTTGAGTTGTTTTTTTTTTTCCTTTGAGGTATATATTTTCTTTGAGATAATATTGAGGCATTATGTTAGGTAGGGACACTTAAAAATTATTATATAAGGGAAAGATGTGTAGATATTAGCCATTCCAGGAGTAGTCAGTTGTTCTGCTTGTCTTTTACTTCTCACATCTATTCCTCTTTTTTCTTCCTCTGAAATTCTCTTGACTGCTGTGACCCTAGTTCATTTGGTATCAGTGGGTGTGAATGCGTTTCTCTTTCCATAATAATAAACATGTGATTTAGTTTCATCAATCACAACTTTTCCATTTGAACACATGATCCAAACAGGGCTAAACAGTCTGGCCTACAGTGTAGACACTAAGAGAATTAGTGTCTTCCTTCTTTGGGATATCAACACGGCATCATGTAGAGCTACTGCCACCTTCCTCGCACAATTAGAAGAAGCTATTTTAACAGAGGAAAAGAGGCCAGCGAAGGTGGGAGGCAGAGAAAAATGAGTCCTGACAATACTGTGGCAGACAAGCATGACAGTCATGCCTAAATCAAGAACACAGGGTAGGCAAGTTTCTGGTTGAGAAGTTAATGTGCCACAGGAATATGTTTCCTTTCCCCTCCCCCTTTGTTAGAAGTTCAAGTTAATATTGGGATTTGAGGTATAGATGTTTATAGTATGTTTATAATATGGTATAGATGTTTATACTAACTGTAATGAAAGTATATGTAAAGGATAATGATAAAGAGAATTTTAGTAAAAGCCAAAGAGAAATCACATTCATAGAACAGTCTTGAATCAAACTGCTTTGATATTCAGGATCACAAAAATGTGTCCCTCGGAACACTGCAGACTGAGTGTTCTTGTACTATTGTCATGCATCTTTGGCATTTCTTCAGACCTAGCCCAGGTCAAGGTCTCATGCTTTGAAGAGACTCATTCCTAGGTTGATGCTGGCTTGGTAAATCCTATAAAAAGAGCATTAGCACTGGGTACATATTTATTTAATGTTTAAAATTGCCCTTTTACTTTTTTTGCATTTTATGATTTTGTTTTGTATCTTTTTCTGTTGTTGAAGTGAGAAAATGTATGAACATGTTCTTCATGTAAAAGGTGCCAAATAAATACTCCTTTTGTTGTTGTTGTTGTTGTTGGCTTCCACTAAAGAGCTGTTTAGCAATAAGTAAGATTAGCATGCTATATGTTATGGATTGAAACATAATAAGCTAAGGCAATTTCTTCCTATTACTTAAATTTCCCTGAACAATTCTAGTTGCTGTTTGTACAAACTAGAGAAATCTCTTTAAAGCACACAAAACAAGACATATGCTTTAAGTATCAATTATTACATAACTCAGCTTTGTCAGTCCACACCATTATCCATTTAGTTTCATGGTTGAGGTTTGAGTGAGACTGTAAATAAATGGAAACTGCCATTACCAGCAAATTGAGAAACATTTAATGATATTTTTTTTATGGGTTTCACTCTATAGATTGATCTTTTAAAAACAGTTGCTTGTTTGACTGAGTATAGAATTTATTTGATTTTGATAAGGCTGATAGGCAGTATTCAGACTTGCATCAGAAACCTGGTCTTTGCTAAGAGAGCCAATTGTGGAAAGAAGCAGAGGAAGCAAGTCACAAATGTCAAAAGATATGGTAATCACCATGGTGCATGTGGTGAAAAGGATCTCTGGGTCTGAATTTTGGGTACCCAAATACAAAGCCTGTGGTGACTTATACTAATATGCTTGATAATCTTCTAAATCTTTACATGCAAAAAATAAAAACATTATAAAGAGTGATGTTTTGGCAATTCAGATAATTATACATTGTGAATGTGTTTGGCTATTTTGTAAATCATAAATCCTTTAAGAAGGAAAGAAAGATTTTTGTTTTTTTGTTCTCACTTATATTTATCAAATCCTCTCTTTTATCTAATGAGAAGACAAAATACCTTTTCAGATGAAAAATCCTTAAATAATGTCAGTATCTTCTCAAAAAAATGTAAAACTAAAACAAGTCATATTATTTTATTATTTAAAATATTCTTTTTTTTTATTGTTTAGTTCTCAATTTTAATTTCTAATACTTGAAATATCAATATAGCCCACATAAACAAATATCCTTTGGGATCCTCAATAACTTAGAAAAAATTATCTTTATTGTTGAGTGTATTACAGATGTTCCTCCTTTTTCCTCTATTGATCCTCTCCTCCTTGCTTCTGCCCCCCTCCTGCCTTTCCCCACACTGTTGTCTGTGTCCATTGGTTATGCATATATGCATATAAGTTCTTTGGTTTATTTCTTCCAACCCCCCAACCCCCTTCCCTGTGAGGTTTGTCAGTCTAACAACAAATTTGTACTTCTTAATCCCTTCACCTTTTCACCCATTCCCCAAACCCCCTTCCCATCTGGCAACCAACAAAATGTTCTCTTTATCTGTGAGAATGTTTCTGTTCTGCGTGTTCATTTTGTTTGTGGATTCAATTGTCGATAGATATGTATTTATTGCCATTTTCGTTGTTCATATTTTTTATCTTTTTCTTCGAGAAGACCCTTCAACATTTCATATAATAATGGTTTGGTGGTGATGAACTCCTTTAGCTTTTTCTTGTCTGGGAAACTCTTTATATGGCCATCGATTCTAAATGACAGCTTTGCAGGCTAGAGTAATCTTGGTTGTAGGTTCTTGCTTTTCATCACTCTGAATATTTCTTGCCACTCCCTTCTGGCCTGCAAAGTTTCTTTTGAGAAATCAGCTGACAGTCTTATGGAAACACCCTTGTAGGTAACTAACTGCTTTTCTCTTGCTGCTTTTAAGATTCTCTCTTTGTCTTAAACCTTTTGCATTTTGATGATGATGTGTCTTGGTGTGGGCCTCTTGGGGTTCATCTTGTTTGGGACTCTGTGCTTTCTGGACTTGTATGTCTGTTTCCTTCACCAAGTTAGGGAAGTTTTCTGCCATTTTTGTTTCAAATAGGTTTTCAATTTCTTGTTCTCTCTCTTCTCCTTCTGGCACCCCTATGATGCAAATGTTGGCATGCTTGAAGTTGTCCCAGAGGCTCCTTACACTATCTTCATTTTTTTGGATTCTTTTTTCTTTTTGCTGTTCTGATTGGTTGTTTTTTGCTTCCTTATATTCCAAATCGATGGTTTTCCCTTTGGCTTTACCTACTCTACTATTGAATCTGTGTAAATTATTTTTTATTTCAGTTAGTGCCTCCTTCATTTATGACTGTGCATCCTTCATTTCTGACTGGTCATTTTTTATGCTCTTGAGGCCCTCACTAAGTTCACTGAAATTCTCACTAGGTTCATTGAGCATCCTTATAAGCAGTATTTTGAACTCTGCATCTGTTAGGTTGCTTATCTCCATTTTTCTTAGTTCTTTTCCTGGAGTTTTGTTCTGTTCTTTCATTTGGGACCTGTTTCTTTGTCTCCTCATTTTTTCTGCCTCCTTGTATTTGTTTCTATGTATTAGGTAAAGTTTCTATGTCTCCTGCACTTCCTAGGGTGGCCTGTTGTAGTAGGTGTCCTGTAGGGTCCAGTGGCACAGCCTCCCTGGTCTCCCAGCTGGGCCCTCAAGGAGCACCCCTTGTGTAGACTTTACACCCTTCTGTTGTAATTGAGTGTTGATTGCTGTTGGCACATCAGTGAGAGGGTTTTGCTCAGGCTAATCAGCTACAAGGACTGGCTGTGCCCACTATCCACCGACCTCTGACTACCTTGGATAATTGGCTGTGCAGTGGCCCACCACACAGAGCAAGGCTTACTTCAACAAGGCTCTGGTACCCACTGAGTCCATTCCTTGAGTGTGTCACTGGTGGAGGTGGTTGAGTGGTAGTGCTTCACAGTGTTCTGAAGCTGTCCACTGGGTGTGCGGCTCTGGGGCCAGGTCAGCCACTGACTGTGTTCTACCTGGGGCCACCAGGTATAAGCTACAAAGTGATCTGCCGATGGCTGCCTCTTGTGCTGGGCTTGGAGGTGCCCAGGAAAAGCAAAATTGTGAACCAAGGCTGGCTGCTTCTAATGCCAGGCCTGGGGCCACTTAATGAGAGAGGTATGGGGCTAGCTGAGACCAGATGCTGCTTGTTTGAAAGAATTTAGGAAAACCTGAAGCAGGATCCAAGGCAGGCCAATCCTATGGTAAAGCAACTGGCAACAGCTTGGGTGGGCCTGAAAGTTGGGTGGGGAAGGGTCTCAAGGAATCACCAGGGCGGGGCAAATAGTGTGAGCCAGGTTGCTGGAGTCCCAGATATGCCACCCCAGGGAAGGGCTCACCAAAGGAACAAAGTCCGTCTGTCCAGGAGAGAGTTGCCTCTCCAGCTCTCACCCCTATGCCAAACTCAGTTCTTCCCCATATGTCTCTGGTGCCTTTCAAGCTGCCTCCCCCACGCTGGAGCCTGGAGCGTGCGAGTCCGAGTAAGTCCATGAGCGGGCCCTATAAGAGGAGCTGCCTGGGGCTCCAGCCACCTCAGCCTCCCTCAGCCTTAGTTCCTGCTGGTTTTGACAGCCAGAAGTGATGGGGGCTTCTCTCCTGGCACTGGAACCCTGAGCTGGGTGCCTGGTGTGGGACGGGGACCCCTCAGTCCTCAGGGAGGACCCTTCCAGCCAAGGTGTCCCTCCTGATTTTTATTCAGCACACGTGGGTATGGGACCAGCCCGTGTGCCTCCGCCCCTCCTACCAGTCTCGATGTGGCTGCTGCTTTTTTTTTCTATGTAGGATGGTTGATCTTGAGCCCGCAACGAACAAGCTGGCTCCAGACTTCTCCAAGTCCACATTTCTTTGCCTCCAATTCTTACGTGTCCAAAGACAGGGAACCACAGACACGCCTTTGTAGGAGGGTGGCTGCTTCTTTAATTTCATAGTTGTAGGACTTCCTTTCAGCTTGATTTCAGGCAGTTCTGAATGATGGTTGTTCTGTAGTTGTAACTTTGATGTGGTTGTGGGAGGACACGATACCGCATTTACCTATGCTGCTATCTTGACCGGAAGTCAAAATATTCTTTATTTATTAATTCAGTTATCATATTTTTCCAGAAGTCCTAATAAGTAATGTTATGTATTGTTCTAGGTACTAGGATACAAATATTAATGTGAACAGCGCCTGCTCTACAAAATAAATTGGAGAAGGAGGAAATTAAACACATAATTTCAATGAAATAAAAACCACTATAATGCAGATCATAATGGGTACAAAGAACAGCATGCATTTAATTGCATGGAGAGTGAAATATTTAATAATATTTTAAAGGCACATATGTGTTCAGCTAGAAAAATATAATGGATCTAGGCATGTGCAAAAGACTGGAAACTAGCAAGAACATGAGACTTTCTGGGAACTGCAAATAATTCAACCTGGCCAAAGAACAGGGTGTGTGTGTGTGTGTGTGTGTGTGTGTGTGTGTGTGTATAATAGAAACAGATGAAATTGTAAAGGTGGGTAGAAAGAATAAGATAATTTGAATCCTTATTTGTGTTACTTAAAGTGTTTGATGATTTTCTTATGTTGAGGAACAGATATTGCCAGATTTTTAAGTCAGGAAGAAATATGATCAGATTTTCTCTTTTAGAAAGATTGCACTGGTTGTAGTATACCGTGGTTGAAGCTGTGTGGAATTGGAGATGGGAACCTATCTAAGTTAACAGTCACACTACAAGTTGATGAAAATCTGTACTATGTTATTGGCAATGGGAATAGGGGAGAGTGCAGATTTAAAAGATGTTTAGAACATAGATGAGATTGAGAACGTGAAATGAATGTTGATGAAGAAAAGGAAGTGCTCTCGATTCCTGGTTTGGGCTAATGGACTAATATGCTGTTAATCTTAATAAGCAGTGAAGAATAAGCAAGCAGATTTGGGTGAGAACGTAATAAATTCAATTTTTATCATTTTGAGCTTGAGGTGTCTGAGGGAATATCAAGTGGATACATCCAGAAAATGGTTATGCGTGTGGTTCTACACCAGAGAACAAGTTAGTGGATAGAGTTAAAGAGATCACCAAAGAATAAGTGGCTGTTGAAATGATCAGTGTGTGTATTGAGAAGAGAAAATGTGCAAAGTTGACACTATGAGTAACATTAAAAATTAAAGTAAAGGAAATGTTACTGAAAAGGAATAGTTGTAGCAGAAGGAAAAAGTAAGAAAAAGTAGTGCTGTGGAAGCCATAAGTAAAAGAGACATCCAAGAGTTAGGAGTGGTCAATATTATGAGATGCTGTTCATATCTATGAACATAAAGGTTGAAAGGAATTCACTAGATTTATCATCCAGAAAAATTGTTGGCATCTTTAACAAGAAATTATTACAGTGTTGGTAGAAGCCAAAACACATTTTGAATGGTCCATCAGCTAAGTATAATAAGTCCTGACAAATTTATCACAAGATATAATTGTTTATCTTTCTTATTTCCCTTTTTCTTTTCTGTGTCAGAGAACAAGAACAACCAGAAGTACAGTTAGTGCTTTGGTTCAGGATATTTTATCCTTTTATTACTTTTTAAAAAAGTAATAGCACAAAATGTAACTAGACTTCTATTTTTCCCATGTAGGGCTAAGACAATAACTTTCATTTCTTTTTCCAAGTGGCCAATAAATTTAAAATAGAAGTGGAAGCCAAGAATAATGCACAATTGTTTTTTTGTTTCTAAATGCATTTTGATTTCTTAGTTCTCTTTGTTTTATACTTGGAGGACAGATATTTTTTTCAATTAAAGATGGTTGGTGCTGTTACATTTTATGTAACTGAAAGCATAAATAAGCCCAGGTGAATTATAAAAAAGGAGCTATTTTACTCTTTGACAACCTTGGAACATACTAGAAAGATTTTGAATAGAGTGATGTCCACTAATTGACTTTAAAATTAACATTTAAAGATCTAAACAAGCAGCAATTAGTGGATAAAAAGAGATATTTGCAAGAATTTATGGAAAACCTGTTATCTAATTCTTAGTTATTGTATATAAAATTTTTATTTTTATGTTTATATGTCTACTATAATATTTTTAGTAATATATATATATATATATATATATATATATTTGTTGTTGTTGTTTATCCTCGCCCAAGGATATTTTTCCATTTATCTTCAGATAGAGTGGGAAGGGGAGAGAGAGAGAGATACATTGATGTGAATGAGAAACATCAATTAGTTGCCTCCCACATAACTCCAATCGGGCTGGAGACCTAACGGCAACCGAAGTACATACCCTTAACTGGAATTGAACCCGTGACTCTTTGGTCCACGGGAAAATGCTCTAACCACTGAGCAAAACCTGTCAGGGCTATTACATTATATTTTAAATAAAAACCAGTGGTCCTTAAAATAAAAATTTCTGAATGCTATAGGCTATTATTTCTTTCTATCAGCTAATAACCAAATTCTCAATTTTAATTATGTAATTGAAATCATTTTTTTTGCTCTCCTTTCCCTCAACCATGCAACTTTTATTTTGTGAAATAATGTGACTAAGAAAGCAAGGCTATAGATTTGATTAATATGGTGGGGTTTTTTTGTTTGCTTGTAGTTAACTCTGTTTCTGGATATTTTATATTTTTCAGTGCACAGGACGACGCCCAACCAACTGAGCCACACTAGTCAGGGCGCTATTTTACACCTTAAATTTCTTATAGCTATTCTGTTTTATAAAAGTACTCCTCTAGTTTTTTAAAAAAATATATTTTCAAAATAACATTTCAAGGTTTTAAACTAATTAATGGACACTGTTTCTTCTGTAGAATTTAGTTCCATGACCTTTTATCCTAACTTTCATTACCAAATCTACAGATCTTACCTTTGTTGTCTTCTGCAGAATTTATTCCTTTAGATGCCTAGTGAACTTTGGAATATAGGCATTTGGGAAACTGTTCCACACGTTATGCAACAGGAAAAATATGAGTTGTGTTAGCAAATTTGGGTCTAATTTCAACACGGCTACTGAGAGACATTATTTTATTTCCTAATTTCTATCTGGCAGTGAAGAAAGAGAAAATAATAGATGTCTTTGAGGAAGCAAAACAAAACAATGTTCTTCATTGGTCAGTGGAAGAGTGTCTCTAGAGAAATAATAAAGGAAGATTATTTTTTGAAACTCAAAAGCACAGAAGGTGTACAGAGCAATAATTTTTTATATTAAAATATGCTCTAAAATATTGTTATAACTTTATTTGAACAGTTTGCTGCTAGTATAGAAACACATATAATGTTTTTTCTTTTTTAAGATTTAATTATTGGTCAGGTGTATTAGTATTTTTTTATACTTTTTATTCCTCACCTGAGGATATTTTTCTACTTATTATCAGATAGAGTGGGAGGGAGGGAGAGAGACAGAGGGAAACATTGATGTGATAGAGTCACATCGACTGGTTGCTTCCTGCACGACCTGACCAGGGCCAGGGACAAACCGCAACCAAGGTATGTGCCCTTGACTGGAATCGAACCCGCGAGCCATTGTTCTGTGGGCTGACGCTCTCACCACGGAGCCAAACTGGCCAGGGCTAGTGAATTAGTATTTATGATTATAGGCAAACCATTCAATTTCAAAGTGATTCTTAATTCTTAACATAGTCACTTTATTTGAGGGAATTAAAGACAGTAAAACGTGGAGTAAAACCTGAACCTAGAATAAAACCAAGGAAATTAAAAAAAATTTTGTTTCTGTTTTGTTTTACTTCATAATACTCTTTCTCTCTATATGTGAGGTATGACTACATACTAAATATGTCTTTCTCAGATGATGGTTTTCAATTAGGTAACAAATGTTGACTGAGTACTTACTAAGTACTGGGTACTTTACTAAGTACAGAATGAACCAAGAAACATGGGAAATTGTCAAAATCATGAGAATCGTTTTATAATTTTGTTATTCACTACTTTCCCTACGCAATTTACACATTTAAAAATACAAACATTTTAAATACAGATTGGTAGAAAGTTAAATTCACAAGATAAAATAGATCAAAGCTGTGAAAGGTGTTTGGGCTGATGTTCTATAGTTGAAGTGAGAGCTTTAGAGCGTGGCTACAAAGGCTCCTCTCATTCCTCTTCCTGTAGTCATGTGCAAAGGATATTAAAATAGAAGGACTGAAAGAATAGATCAATCTGTAATTGAAGAACAGCAGCAACAACAACACAATGAAATCAATGACTGTTCTCGCTGTCAGTACTTTCAAGTGAAACTTTTCCACCTATACTCAAATTAAGCAGTTCTCTTTTCTTTGGGAAATTTATCTACCAATCATTTTGGTGCACAACTGCAGTTGTATTAAAGAGATAGCTGAAGGAAGAAAAACCAGAAAACTTTTAAACAGTATTTATGGTTCTAAGTAAATAAATACTTTTCACTTTTTTGAATTGTATTCTTTACAAATTTCCTCACTTACAAATTCTCTCTCAGAGATCTGCTGATGTAGTAGAATATTTTTAAATAAATAAGTTCACGAAATCCAGAGTATTAAGAGTACAATCTTTCCAGCTTATATTTATTTGCTTGCTTCTTTTGACAAGCTCTCAAAGGCATTCTTCTTACTGTACTAAATTTATTATATTTGTTGTTATGACCTATTATTGAGATGCCTAGGACCATACTTAGTTTATTCATGAACTGCTTCTCTTTGCTACATTCAAGAGAAGAAGAGACAAAATTGCATATTTATTGTAATTAATAAAAAATAGCTTTAAAGTCCTAAGTAGAAGGCCAGGCCTTAAAGTGATTGATAGAATCATTTTGGAGACTTTCTTAATTTGATTACCAGCAAGGAAAATAACTCAAGTTATATTATTCGAAACCCAATGGAATTTATTATGAGGACATTGTGTTGTTTCATGGAATCCAAGGAAAATTTAAACAACTAGTTCTTAGGAAGAGCAAAAGTGAGGACAGCACTGTGACTCTTAGCAGCCATAATACATTTAGCAAGGTCTGGGGCATGAACATGGAAGAGCACTAGAGATCCAACGTTCTTTTTGCACTTCTGGCCCAGAGTCTGTCCTACTGGTATACCAAGTAACATTTCAGGGCATTTCTTCTTTCATACCCATACTATAAAATTGATCCACTAAAGATGATTACTGTAAAAGTAAGGAGCAATAAATCCAAGGACAGAAAGACAAAGACACATTGCCCAATGCCCAGAGCACAGATTGTCTAAATTATCTACCTAAGCTTCTTCTGGATGGAGTGCATCTTTCTCATGAAAGTCTAGCCATTGGATCCACAATCTCCAAACTATTCCGCGGGAATGGAAGGAAGATGATGGTTTAGAAGGCTTTGATGTATCTTGAAAGTCCAACTTATTAATGATCAAAATCTCATATTTGAAGAAGATAAAATTCTTCTTGGATTTTTTTTTTTACCACTATTGCTTCATAATCTTCTGAGTTATGTTTTGTAATTTTTGTTTTCCTTGAGGAGCTTATAAGCTTTCCAGCCCTACAGCTTTTTCCTTTAAAGCACCAAAAAGGCAAACACAGTGGTCACTAGCATCCCTGCATTTTTGCAGTAGAATCTTTTCCTCCTATCACTTCCCAGCTGCTTCTGATCTTGTCACTTTCACCCTGACCTTATACTCCACCCTCATTTTGGCCTTCATGTCTTATTTTACCATTTACTATCAACCTTCATCCTTTAGTTTTTTTTCTTGGTTTGCTTTCCTGACTTTGAACATGATTCTTCTTTTTGGTCATAAACCAGGCATGCTTATTTTGTCTTAGGCAATTTGGGGCAAACACTCCTCCAAGTTAGCAGAATCCCTTTCATGATGTTTGTTTCCACTAGCATCGCCCTAGACACAGAAGTGGAATCAGTAATGGAGTTGACAGTTCTAGAGGAGAATTCTTCAAGAAACATAGTTTTGAAACAATAAATGAATAGTTACTTTAAACATTATTTTTAAATTTATAGATATTCTTTGATAAACTACAATTTAAGAATTTCTATAGTCAACTAAATATATGATTAAGATATAACACATTAGTGTCTAAAAATATACATTAAATTGGACCCCTCAAGATCAGAGACAATATTAACATCCAAATAATTTTGGAGTTGGTCTTTAAAATATCTGTATTGACTATGCATTAATCTAGTAATTGGGTTACATAGATAATACTTGAGATTTAATTGGTCATTAAATAGGATTTTAATTCTTATAAATTATCAGTAACTCAAACATACATAAATTATGACTTAATTTAGGACTACTGCATGAATATGGAAAGCACAGGATATTTAAGTTGCTTTCAGAACACTGATTAATATTTGTTTATATGACAAGAATACTATTAGAATCTTAATTTATTCCAAGTATAATATATACGTTTAAATGTACTTGAAAAAGCATAATGTTGCCTGGCCACAAAATCTGTTCCTTTCGAAAAAAATACAAATAACATTTATCAATTCCCAAGATAGCAACTTAATTTTTATAGAAATATTAAGTTCAGCTATTTAAAAAGATAAAGGTTATGTCTTGCAGCATCAAGTTGCATTGTTAAAAATAAAATTAATCTAAAATGCAGTTTTGGTGAGCAATGCTCTAAGTGTGGTTATTTATTAATATAACAGTTTCTGTTTGATCTACTAAAATTTCCAACATTAATGCTCATCAGGTGACAGAAAGAAGGTACCAATAGTTCATCTCTAGCTATCTGGCTCTTGGATGGGTGGTGGTGAGTAACTAGAATTTCCCCTGACTGGAAGTACAGATAAGGTCTCAGCAACTCCTGTGGGAGTTTTCATTTGTTCACATAAGACTTCACCCTAAGTGCTTCTCAAGGACTTCTGGAAATCTCAATAGAATGAATCAAATATATGGAGAAATGAGTCCAGTCATTTTGGGCATTGTGCCATTACTCCTGGCACTCGATCTTTCCAGGACACTGAAGTTATTTTCTAGAGTACAGTAGTTTCCAAGGTCTTCAATGAGTAACAATGTCTTTCATCAGAATTCGGCTCCTTTCCCTTCTCCTGGGCACTGCTGCCCTGATGCTAGTACACTGAAATGTAATGGGTTTTCCTGATCACCACTTGTGCTATACTGAATCTTCATGATGCGAAAGCTGCCCCACTCTACAGGAAAGTGGAAGGTGTATCTCTATTTACATTACACCATCTGAAGGGTCGTGAAACAGTTCTAGTTTTACTCCCAGTGTTCCAAAGGCCCTAAGCACTATTTTTGCCTAATGATGCAAATGAGACAAATGAAAAATTACTAATGTCTTGGTTACTTTCTCACTGTTTCATGGTGTTTCCTATGTCCACCACTTTTAGTTATCAGTTTAATTCATAGAACATTATATTGAATATTTACCAGTCAGATCACATTATTTTATTTTTTGAGAGGAATTAAAGTGTGGTATAATTACTGCCTCATAGGTCTTGCAATAGACTGGAGGAGATGTTTTATTCATTTGTTCAACAAAGGTTCATTGAAAATAGTGATGTAAGGAACCTGAGCTAATTGTTAAGGGAATTCATATGAAATATTAATTTTTATAGAGATGATAGGTATTCATGATAAAGGTGAAATTTAGGCTTGTCTTTGAAAGAAGTGATCATTTTTCAATAAGTTGGTTTTAGGGGAGAGAGAAGAAAAAGACAGTCTCTCTAAAGCACACAGATTCAGAAAAACAGATGTGGGAACTATTAGTACCATGGGAAAGGAGAACCATCAGGGTTTAGGAGGATATTCTGAGGTTAGACAAAAAGGTAAATTGGGACTAGTTTGTGGAAGATTAAAATTGCATGTTGAGGAGTTTGGACTTTATTCTAGGTGTGTTGTTGAGAAATGAAAAGTTTTGCATTGAAGATATATAAAGAACTTAGTTTCAGAAAGAATAAGACTGTGCTTTCAGTTGAAAAAGTTAGAAAGTGATAATATGGCTTAGTTATGTGTCTTTTAACAACTGAGGCAGCCATAGGGTGCCAAGTAGAATATTTACTATTTATCCTGAAGTGGCTAAGGCCCAAATTTGAGAACAAAGGCTAACCCTCATTCTAAAAGAAATGGCAATCATCATGTAATTGGAAATAGCCACTTACTGGCTAGACTCACTGAATACCTGCCAAACCTCCAACTATATTTCACCACTTTCTTTTCCAGTCACAATAAGAAGAGGGGTGAGAGAGATGAAGGACATTGGCCTTGTGGGTTGAATATAATTTTAATGGAAGTTTATTACCTTTCCTTTAAGAGTATAGGTACTTTTTTATAACACGAAGCCATATATATATATTTTATTCCTCACCCAAGGATACTTTTCTATTTATCATCAGATAGAGTGGGAGGGAGGGAGAGAGAGAGAGACAGAGAGAAACATCAATGTGACAGAGCCACATTGATTGGTTGCCTCCCTCACTACCTGACCAGGGCTGAGAACACTGCAACTGAGGTACGTGCCCTTGGCCAGAATCGAACCTGCAACTTATTGGTCCAAGGGCCGATGCTCTAACCACTGAGGAAAACTGGCCAGGGTGAAGCCATATTTTTTTTAAAT